>CM043721.1:11318950-12714778 GCA_023969325.1 Oryzias curvinotus | reverse complement strand
AATATTGAGAATGAAGGCAAAAAAACAGACTCAAAAGATGTGTAGAAAAATAATTTTCTTTGTGTGTTTTCACTGTTGTGCTTTATTAAAATGTGTTAACATCACAGTTGTAGTTTTTTCCCTAAAGACAAAGGGTGGAACTACAAATGGGGTAGTAGGACTGCAAAAAAAGAGAAGAAAACATTTTAGTTTGACCCAAACATATGGGTCTGATGATGGCCCTTTGGGCTGCTTACAAAGAAGCATTAGAAGACAGATTTAATTACAAGATAGCTCTTGAGACTGGCTGCAATTAAAAAAAAAACAACAACACAAAAACAGGCAAACAAAATAATAGACATTAATTTTGTATGTGTACTTTTGACTAAAACATAAAATACGAGGCCCTAAAAGGCACTAGGCAAAGCTGGTAAAAGAAATAGTAGCGTACAAGGTAATTCTATGTTTGTGTGACTCCTGTGACCCATGAGGGATTATGAGGGGGTGAATGAAAGGTGGCCTTGAACTGTAAGAGGATAATCTGGTTTTGATGTCTTTCAAAAAAACCAAACTCATTTTACCACCCTGACTAACAGCTTGGGCGTTCTGTTAAAATGGCCTAACTTGACGAAGGCCTCATTCTTTACTGCATGTCTGTAGGCAGACTCTTTTTTTTTATGTATTTCTGTTTTCTATATTGGCTCAACCTTTTGCTTTTCTTGCTCGCTTATGTGTTATCGTTGCTCTCACATTCTTGCATGATGTGACCCCTATGGCAGTGTTGGATGAGTAGCAACATTACGTCAAGTGAAAGATTAGGTTCTGAATTTTTTTTGGTGGGCTTTTTATCTGGTGGGTGTGCAAGCAAAATACATAAAAAACCTTGATGAAAACACATCGAGCTTGAATTGCATGTGTCATCGTGATTTTTTGGAAATGAAAGTTTTCCAAAGGTAATCACAAAACATGTTCAGTTCATATTCATGCAAAAATGCAATCTTTTTATGCCTAGGCTAAGTCACAACTGCCCATATGGGTGGATAATGGGTGGATAATGCAGAAAAATGGGCAAACCTGTACATGTCAACCCCCATATGGGTGTGAGTGACTAAAATATGACCATATTTTCTGCTCAATAATTCACACCTATCAGCCTTACATTTTTTCAAAGATTAGCCGTGTGCCTAATCTTTGTGGCGTGGTGTTTAGGTGCACTAAGTTCTAAAATATGTAAAAATGTTGTTGTGCGACTTTGGTAAGTGCTCCGCTTTATTGACTGTTGAACCACTTCCTGCTGACGGAAGGACAAAACACAAACGCAATCAGAGAACATTACGTAATACGTATAGTACGTACGCTTACCTCCGCCACATCACTTATGGTCATTGTTAAAGGGAAGACGCTGCCAAAAGGAAAGTTTCCTGCCGCAGTTATTGTTAAAGCCAATCGAGGGCTGAAAGGAAGGGGAGAAATGGACAGAGTAGCCAAGCATGATCAAAGTTGAGTCCTTGATTGGTTGACGCATCGCAGCAACCTTGCTAAAGTTCAAATTGCCCAATTTGCACTGCACCACTCAAATTGCGCTGCTGTTGGACCACCACATCGCGCCTGTCATTCAAATCACGCCGCAGGACCTTAGATTGCGTCAGTACCTTTGACCTAACATTGAAACTGGCCGCCTCTGCTACACGAATCGTATTCGGTGTGACTGCAGCATTGTAATCCAGTGCGAGTGATATTGCGGTAAATACGGTAGTCATTATTTCAGGTACAGAAAACGGAAACTCTTTCTTACATAGGTGTGTTTCATCATAACAAATATGGCTAAAGATTAGGGGCCGCATCAGTGAGTGGACTGCTCAAAAGACAGTTCCGGCTCACAAAGTTATAGATTTCCCTTTAGGGATCATATCTGTGTGTTGAGGCAGTTGAATGGAAATGCAGATGACTCTGATGTTCTGAGAAGTGGAAAAAAAAAAAAGAGCATAAAAACTAATACATCGATGTGTTTATGGGGACAAGAAAAGCCATTAGTTACCTTTAAAAATGCAAGTGCAGGTTATGAGACATGGCAGCCTTGTAAAATATACTGGTTGATGTTGGAAGCAGTGATAACTGAGGGTGGAGCATGATGATGTATGATATTTTTTGATATAAAGAAACAATCAAAAAATTTCCAAAGGTGTCCTCTGCTACTGCAAGTTTAGCTATTAGTAATTGTCTCCCTTTTGTGGCGTATTGAAAAATTAACTTTAAAGATGTTGCTCTTTGCTTTAAATGGTGAAAAAAAAAAAAAATCCAACAACATTTCTCTTGATTCCACTCTTTTCATTTTTCCTCCAACCAGAAAATCCAGTTTTTCCAAGCCTAACACTGAAAGAGTTGGCCTGTCAGGGATGTGGTGAAGGAAACATGGAGGATACATGTCATCCAGAAGAGAAAAAAAGAAAAAAGGAGAAAAGTGCCTTTCCAGAAAGTAGAACTGAAAAAGTATGAGAGGAAGAAATGAAAAAAAGAGCTTTAATCAGCTGGATAGAAACCTTTTTAAAGTAATGGACCGATTTTGAAATCTAAAAAATAATAAAGTAGTTTTGCAGCTGGCCAGCTGTTACCTCTATGTCTTCCTTGTAATCTGAAAGTTGCAAATGCTCTACTTTGTTCCTGTGATGCCCAAATTGCAAACAAAAACAGCATTAATTGTAATGTTACCAAAGAGACACATTTGCAGTCATTTCTAATGGGATGCTCCTTTTGTGGTTTCACAGTTATGTAATACCATCTGCCAAGATGCCATTAGAGACAATACAAGACAAGTTTGATGTAAGATGAATAACTTTGAGGTAGATGATAAAGCAATCACTATATACAGGTTGTTAGAAATAAAAAAAATAAAATAAACAAACACTCTATGGTTAATAAAAATGTAGTGTTACCTTGCTATAATATGGTTCACCTTTCATAGTCTTGATGTTTCGCGTAGTTTTTTTTATGTATCTTTGCATGCTTTATTTTTTTCTATCTTATACAGCACACTGTGTTCTGCTTGGTTGTTAACCTTGTCAATATATATCCTCCACGCCGTGTCTGCTGTACAGAATGCGTTTAGCTTGCCATAAAACAGAAATCTTCAGATCTTTGATTTCATTTTATGATGCTTATTTTTCTATAACGTGCTGAACTTTTGAGAATTTACCGTAAATAAGAGGAAAAGTGTATAAAGTGTGTGGTGAGGAGTTTTTCAGCCTTAACCTTTAATCATACTTCACAGATTTCCGCTATTGCAGGTCACTTTTGTAATGCAACCCTGAGGATAAACGATGGAACACTGTAGAAGAAAGAAAAGGTTAAATGCAAATAGAAACTATTTTAGGACACAGTCACACTGACACCAAGGTTTGTTTCCTTAGTACAATTATTTTGGCAAGTGTAGAAGCTCATCAGGTTTGATGCTGATCAAAAAAGTCAATCCTGGTTTGGTTAGAACAAAATTATCAGTTTACTTTGTAAAGTAAATCCTGTTCACCCCACTGACTTTCATGGAGGGGAAATGAACCAAAGGGAGGAAATGACATCAAATAATTAAAAGTACCAAGCAACAAACTGACCATAGTGGAAATCTGAACAATTTTAAGTCCTGAAATAGCATAAAATGTGCAGGTGAGTAAAACTGCTGTAGTAAAAGTATACCAAAACATGATAGTCAGAGATGTTCCCAGACTTATTTCATTTTTTTGGGGGGGCTTCTTGTTGTTTCTTGGGCGAGAACACTTTGCTGCCCCAAAAAGTGCAATTTATAGAAGAGCAGAATTTTTTTTTTTTTTTAAGTCAAACCTTGCCTTCTCCAGAGAGCTGTGCATCTAAAGACAAACCAAAAAACATAAATAAAAACGAAAAACTGTGGGACTGTTATTAGAATCCACTGCACATTGGGATTTGGAAATGGTTTATCAAAGCCAAGACAAACAGACATTTTACAAAGATGCATTAACCATAAGATAATTAATGATGAAATTGAAAATACACATATGTCCACATACACTAGTAAATAATTCAATTATTATTCTTAGTCATAAATATGCATTTTAGCTCTTTAGCATGTAGTTCTTGACACAATGGAAACATTGAATACGTAGATTGTCAAAAGGAGAATTCAATCTTCCAAGCAACTTTTGACTGTAAATATAACATTTTCATTAATACTGGAGTTATTTATCTAAAAAGAGTTTAAACGTGAGAGAAAATCGTGGAATAAGGAGTTTAAAAGCCATAAATAATATAAAAAAATATTGTAAAAAATAAAGATCACTGCTTCACCGTATTTTGTCTATAGCAGGATATTTTTAGACCAAACTCCTGCGATTAATGAGGGACCACTGTCTCTATTTTGGGGGACATTTTTTATCAGTGTAAGTCTCTAAACATGTATCTGAGAGCTTGATGAAAAACCTTTTGGCCCTTTTAGGAGCATTTTACTGCTGTCTCAATCAAAAATTGATTGTCTTTGTTGTAGTAATCTGAAAGTAATTTGCACTTGAACCCGTCTTTCTTCTTGGCTTGAATTAAAAAAAAAAAAAAAAAGCAATAAATGTGTGCCCCCCACATGAAAACTAAGAACTAAGACAGCGATATGATGAGCCTGAATATTTTAATTCTCCAGGTACTTAAAAGCTCCACTCTCTTCTTTTCTTTTCTCCAAGCCCCCACTCCCTCCACTGCCCCTCCTTCTGTCTTCACTCTCGATTTATCTTGCAAGGTAATAAAACAAAATGTTCCCATGCGTGGGGCTTAAGCAAAAGGTATTTGCCTGGGGGGAACAGTAACAAGCGTTGTATTGCTACACATTTACTCATGTACCTTCTTTGCAGGTCATCCTGTGCTCTTGAATGATGTCAAAGTTTGGTTTATGCAAGCAGATGCTTGAATAAGTGCTGTCGGTGAAGTTACTGCTGATGAGCAGATCAGGTACGTGTTTATTACAGAATTGACATCATTGTCCTACAAACACAAAGGCCAGCAAGCGACTGAAAATATTGAGTTTTTGCCTTTCCTGTAATTTAAGTGCTGCATAAGATTTTTAGAACCTCCTTAGTAGGGCTTAAAGTCCTATCTTTTTATCGATTCTAAAATAGATCCCAGTGACCTTTTGATTGTGCAATTCTTAGATAAACTCAAAAACCCTGTCGTTTTCTTAGGACATAGTTTCTGCAGGAGCGGCATTAGTTCATAAGAAATTCACTTTTGATGTTGTATGCGGTGTAAGCCTGCCCTGATTTCCCAACATCTCGTTGTTTACACTCTCTCCAGCTTACAGCCCCTCACAACCACAACCTAACATTTCCAGTGTAACAAAAATGGCGGGCAGTATGAAAGCCATCCAGCCGTACAGTTTTCAGCCAGCTTGGATGAGGAAAACAAAGGCGCACATGGATCCATTTGTCGCCAAGTGGATGCATTGGAATGGAGCAGAGCAGGGAGCTTGTGGTCCACAGACTGTAGCTGCTGTATCATAGCCACCTGTGATTTATATATAGAAAAACTCATCAATGCATTTTCTAGCTTTTTTTTTTTTTTATAAATGTCCTTCATCATGAGTAAAATGCCACAGGAACATGTTAAAATGCCCAAAACACAATGTTTATTGCAGTGGGTCTTTAAAAAGCAATCATTCGTGTAGTTATCTAAATTTGTTTCGCATTAGTGCACGCAGAAATGTAATATTGTTCTATAAAACAATTTCAGACCACCTCCTAACATCTGCTGTTGATCATTAATACTTTTGTTCCCAGTAAGAGCTGCATGGTACTTTATCAGCCATCTTTGAGCTAAAGATCAGTCTCCTGTTTGTTGCTCGGGGTTTTTGAAAGGCAGGGGTGCAAATTATCTCCATCAATGTTGTATTAAACATTCCTAGTAATTTCATGCTGCTTTGGCAGTTACTGAAAAAAAAATACCTCTGAAGTCACTGGCCCTGGGCGCAAATTCTTTCAATGTGATGCGTCATGTGGCTTTATGAGAGATAAGCAAACAGAGAGCTGAACGTGATTGGCAAGAACAAACATGGTTCAAACAGAAACATCTTAATCTGCATTGATTAAATAATTGAATTATACATTCGTCTTACTCTTCAGGAATGAACACACATGTAATTTATCGTTTGAATTTGAATGGGAAAAAAGAAACTGTTGCTTTAGGTTTGTACTTTTCATATCTGAAGCTTTAGATACATTTATTACCAACAAATTTCTGGATTGTATATGTATAAATATATTCTTATATGTATATGTATATAAGAATATATAAGAATATATATATATATATATATATATATATATATATATATATATATATATATATATATATATATATATATTTGTGTGTACAGCTTCTTTATTATCTTTCATTTGAGGCTGCCTCTTATCTCTGTATTGTAAACAATCTAATTAGGCAAAACTGCCAGATATGCACAGTATGGAAAACCACTAATTGTCTGTCTGCCTATTGATTGAAGGCTAAGTGAGTGTGTGGGGAACGTCCCCCACAGCGAGGGCTGCTGTCTGCTGACAGACGTGGCCTGCTGCTAAAGCCATTGCAATAATCATAAAGATTAGGTTAACAGTGGGAAGACAAGTGTTCACAGTGGGCTGTTGTTTTTGCAGTGGTATTTTGAAAAATAATAACCTGGAAAGTAAAGACTGACATCATGTTCAAGGAACATGGAACTAGAATGCAGTTGGGTCGCCACTTTTTTAGTTTTTAAGTTAGATTTGTACATATGACTATAGGTAATACACATTATATTTATATTAGCGAAATGCTATGAACAATCTACAGGAAATTAAATCGTGATGTACTGTTTATTTATGTTGTATCATAGTAGTTTACTGTTGCTTTCATGGAAAGTGTTTCATCAGGAGGGTTTCCAGTCCCTGGTCAGTGTTTGGACGCTTGTCAGCAACTCTGGTAGCGATCAATGTCCTATATATATATTTTTTTTTTTTTTTTTTTTTTTTGTTTGTTTTTTGACAGTGTTGTCACACCTCTTTGGAGGAATAAATCCCATCTTCTTGTTCGTGTTAGCTTCAGGTTTTTTTTTTTTTTTTTGTCTTATTAGTTATACAGAGCGTTCTCACGGCTTTGGATAAACTTTCAACATATTTATTCTTAAAATGCAGTGACATTTGGAACAGAGAGAAGTATGCAATTAATGCAGTAACTGAAAATCTCTTGAGGCACTGAAACAATCCTATACCATTGTACACTCACTACTGAACATGTAAATTAGCTCAAAGGTATTTATGTTCTGATCTGTTGTTGAAAAAAAAAATTTTTTTTAACACTACTTTGTCCAAAAAACATTGACGCAAGAATTCCCATTAAGCAACTTTGTACTGCGTTGTTGTTGCAGTCCAAGAAGTTCCAGACCAAATAACCATTTTGTTACACAGAAAAAAAAGTATATAAAGTAAATATGAGGCCCTGGTTCAAATTCCAGCTGTGTAGAGATTGCATGTTCTCACCTTGAATGTGTGGCTTCCTTTCACTGTTCAAAAACTGGCTTCATAGGTTAATTGATTATTCTAATGAACCAACAGTTCCGCCCACAAATCAAAAGTAAATTTCTATCAAACTGATGCCGTTCCACAGAAACTGTCTCTTAGAAAAACAACACCGCTTTTTTGTTTATTTATTTTGGCTAAAACCAGCATAATTAAACATTATAGACCAGTGTTAACACTTTTAAAATAGATCAAAAGATGGTCGGAGTGGGACTTCAAGTGGATTTCAATGGATTACCTACTCTTGGTCTTTTCATAATTTCACTATGATGCATGGGCCTTCATAGTAGCTAGCTGATATTTTAGTTTCAGAGTACGGTGACTGTTAAAAACCCTTAAAATTATTTCGAAATCTCCATAAAATCCTCTAATTCTCTTGTCTTTTTTTCTACTATCCTTTTCCATAAAATGCGCATGCCCAATATTGCAGGCGACAATACAGGATCAAAGAGAAACACTACCGTTGCCGTAGTAAACTGTTTTCAAAGCAGCAAGCAGAGAAATTTGTCATGCAAATAAGTCTGACAGATCTCTTCATAGAAAATAACAACAAAGTAAGAAACAAAACAATACTTACCATAAACAAAACTTGTGAAGATGATATTCTGTCACTAATTGAATATGATATCAGGACAGAAATAGAGAAATGTTGTTCATTTGTTATACAAAAACAACTTTTATTATACATAATTCACTTTACACACATTTTGTTCAATGTGGTTCACTCAGTATTGCCCTCTGCATAATCATTCTGAATATGCAAACGCTTTTAATTATTTAGCGCATCAGTGTTTATTTTCGACACACCACAGCAGAAATGAATTTGTTTGAATTTTGTTTCAATTTTCATTATTTACTCTTTTGATATTTGGCTTTTTTCTCTGTAGAAAGTGTGTCAGGCAAAAAAAAAGGATCTGTTTCTCAGTCCTGAAATAGATTACAATCTCTTTCAAACTGGAGTCAGGGAACATTTTGCTCAGAAGTATTAAAAATCTGTTCTTTGTTACTATAGCTATGATTGAAATATTACACCTACTTGACACATTTAATTGTATTCTGGTCATATATTTGTTGCAAAAATGGTATTATGTTCTAATTCTATAATCTAAATTTCTATAACTTTTGACAAATGTATAAATTTTTCAATTTATGTACCTCAAGTCCAGGAAAAGCACAACTTTTGACTGTTTTGTATCAGACACAAACCTCAGGGAGTCTCCAAAGAACAGAAGCCACATTATTCTTCTACTTCATGCTGCCTGTTTTCTGTGATAACATCTAGCACACACAGTGTTTGACTTGCACGTTACTGACACCAACCTCAAAGGAAACTTTCCACATTTTACACACTAACACATACTCCACTTACTCTTTTCTATCACTCTCTTTTTTTCTTCTTTCAAATGAAAAAAAAAAAAAGCGGACAGACTTGATAGCATCTACCAACCACAGCTGGGCTGTGTTTGTGTTAGCATAAGGCCACATTTGTTTCCTGAAATATCTGAAACTGAGAACAGGAGGTACCACTATGCAGTCTCTTGGCACTGTGTGGGCGTGTGTGTTTGCTGCTTGTGCTTGTAAATGCACAAGCCGAGGGTGTGACATTGTTCTTCATTTCAACTATGATATTAAACCAAAGAAAAAAATATCCAATGTAACATTTTTTCTCAATGTTAGACCTAAATACTCCTTGAAGTTATTAATTGTTAATCTTCCCTGATAATGATAACATATTAGATTTATCTGCCTGTCTGGTGTCCGTCCCTCCATAACGAAAGCTTTCTTGCAGGAAGTCTATTTTCAATCTGGTGACGTGTCAATAGACCAGATAAAGGGGTAATAGGTCTGTCAAAAATGTACTTTCAAAATAACAGTTAATACAATTTCATATCATATTAAAATGTCATGCCCACCCAATAGACATAGACTTAGACCACATCAGTTCTCTTTTATACAGTCAAAGTTTTTATGGCAACTACTGTCGCCAATCAGGAGAGAGCCTGTTTAAAGTCCACAACCCTTCCAGGTGGGGGGCTACCTCGTAATTCTACTAAGACATCTGATTTGTCAGTTTATAACTCGGATAACTTGTGATATAGAAAAAAAATATCCTAAAAAAATTACGACTACCTAGAACATACCTAGAAAAAGTTATCCGAGCAAGAATGCCATCCATCCATCTTCCTCCAGTCATCTGGGACCAGGTCGCCGGGGCAGCAGTCAAAGCAAAGATGCCCAGACTTCCCTCTCCCCGGCTACTTCTTTCAGCTCCTCGAGGGGGGCAGATATTCCCAGGCAAGCCAAGAGACATAGTCCCCAACGTGTCCTGGTCTTCCCCGGGGTCTTTCCAGGGGCTTCTGCTGAAATGCGCTTTCTCCACTCTCTTAGAGATAGGGTGAGAAGCTTGGTCACCTGCAGAGAGTTTGGAGTAGAGCGGCTGCTCCGCCCCATCGAGAGGACGCAGTTGAGGTGGCTCGGGCATCTGGTTCAGATGCCCCCTGGGCGCCTACCTGGGAAGGTGTTTTGGCCATGTCCCAATGGGTGGAGGCCCTGGGAGAAGAGCATGAATTATTACTAGCAAATATATGTCTGAATACTAGCTGTTTATTTCTTAATATTAGTCTATGGGATTTTAACGTCTTGGAGCCAGCCGGTACTTCCTCTTTGGATGGAGTAGGGATTGCTTAGTCCAGTTCTAGTATAGTCAACGCCGATGACGAACATTTAGACAGCGGATAACACCATTTTCCACCATTTATCCTGCCGAAACCACTCCTCCAAGAACAGCGGGAAGAGTTTCATCAGGATAGTTTCTTTTGTGGACTAACTGAGGGTCACATGATGTACTCCCCACAGGTTGTCATCCTCACACAGCTGGACTACCCAACTACATACTGACAGGCTGTATTACACCTGCCATGGAGTTGAAGACCATGGAAATACAGCATGGAGAAATAGTCATGATGATAGATAGTGAGACAGTATGGATTTGCTGTCAAGTAGCCATGTACAAACTGTGACTGACTGAAGCTTCAAGGAGGAGGCAGGGCGAGACTTCAGCATTGTGTGTGATGTTAAGGGACAGCTTTTGTCTCTGTCTTCTACAAAAAATTGTGGTGTGAAGGGCCAACCCGTCCCTTAGTCATAATTTACAGGGGCATAAATTGGTTTAGGTTACACTGGCTTTAGATGAACAATAATACATGTTGTAGCACATTGTCCTATTAGCTGCTACAAAAGAAAGCCCAGAAGCAATATGTGAAAAATTAAGTGCACCCTGCTGCTTTTATGGTAATTAGGGTGGTAAGTGTTAGTCAGGAGTTGCTCATCTACTGCACTTAATTAATTGATCTCCTGAATTTGTGACCTCTGAAATAAAAGCAGTCTCAATATTTTTCTTTCATTTGAATCATTTATGATCTAGGGGGAAATTAAAAAAAAAAAATCAAAACAAAGCTATTTTGAGTCTGTCAACACAAAGTAAGGAATATGATTCAGAAGAGGAAGGTTTCAAGCTGACAACTTCCAAATGAGTTTACATTGCGACAAGCTAGCACTAAGGTCCAATGGGCATCAACAAACATTTACAAATTTTCATTGGAATTCCAAAAGTCTCTGCACTAATGCCTAATAATTATGTTTGAAGAATTTCAGGGAACAATTATTTTGTAATGTATGAGAATTGTGCATTTTGATTTTTTTCTTTTTTTTTTTCTTTGTTTTTTTGTTTTTATGTCATGTTCAGTTTTCCCTTAAAGTTACAGCAACTTCAGGTAGTCAATCCGTCAATCGTCCACAGCTGTCTTGATTAGTATCACACTATTGTTGCTTCCTTGGTTTTGTCATAGTTAAGTTCATTTATTAAATGTTTACGTTTTTGACACCAAGCCAGGTCTCCTATTTGTTCACACACCACCAGTTGAAACTAAATTATAGAGCACATGAAATCAGAGTTGGATTCCCAGAGGGTGCAATGAGCTTCATCCAGTGTGGGTCCTTGGGTAAGTCCTATCACACCAATGCATAACTATGTAGCCACAAGGGGGACCAGGTCTGGGGGAACCTGTGCCTGTCCCCAGCCCGGATAAAATACAGGGTTGTGTCAGGAAGGACAGAGGAATGTGTAAAAATCTGTGCCAAACCACCTGTCCCAATCAGAATGAGGAAGTGCCTTTAACAGTTAAAACCAACACTTTTTTAAAGAACAAACGGGTGTTGCAACAGTTTACTTTTAGTAGGACATTACAAGGGTTATGTATTAATAAAGTAATGTTGCAAAGAAGAATGCAGAAGATACTGAACACAGTGACAACAGCACACAGAGACACTTCTGTATGGAATGACAGCATGATGGATTACCCGTGTCAGTGTCAGAGCAGTCTGAACCAGCTTGGTCCTGATAAGCTACATTAGATTGGACCCAACACTCTGCATTCTCCTGTCCAGCTCTCCCCTGTTCTGCCCTGTACATGACCCTCTTTGTACAAAGTATATATAATAAATGTGATTTTTGGGTTATATTTTACAGGTATGGATTAGTTTTATCTAAACTTTGTGGTAAAATGGGCCACTTCTTTAAATCAAAATGTTGCTGCATTTAATGTAAAAAATATCAGCTTATTCACATAGAAATGTGTTTGTCTCAAAGACTTAAAACCAACATTTATTAGCGACAGCAGGTTCAAGTGAGTTCCTGCAGGAACTGCCATCTGCCATCCGATATCTATCACAGGAAGTGACACCCCAGCTTTGGTTATTGATGGAGTGTATACGGATTCCACTTCTATCACTTCGGTGATGGGAATCTGATACTGTGAATGAGAAAATGTGGATGCCGTCAAATCTGCTCAATTACTTTTATGAATAGTTTGTTCAAGCTACTCTGAGCTGACGATCTATCTTTCACAATGGGCTTAAAACAGTAGTAATGTCTCATCCATTACCTGTAGAGGCTACGTTTAAAAATGGCAACATTTCTTAAATCATTATGCTGGTGTGAATGTATGCACAGGCAAGGTCAATGGCACCTCTGAAGTAGTTGCTGTGTGAAGTTTTGAGCATCCCAGTTTTGCCACGGCCACTGAAACATGGACATCTTTGTAAGCAAAGTCAATCGGTCAGTTTGGTGTTGTGGGCCCATTTACCCAATTAGACCAGTGCTCTTCCTGGGTGCTAACATCCTAAATGGAAAACTACACCATAAAGATAAGGGAGTGTTGGAAGATGTTAAGGGTCTCCGAGTAGTGCTTTCAGCAGGAGGGCGCAACAGCGCCTGAGCAGAATTAATGACTCCTCTGTGGCGGGTTCCTGATGCATTTTTAAACAGCTCCTTTTTAATCCTGCATTGACATTTTGATTGCATTTGTTTCAGCAATGACTATATGAGTAGGAGCAAGGATGACAGACACAATGAAAGAGAGCAAGAGCAGGGGGGAGGAAGATCTACCATCCCCTAAAAATAAATACATCACTGTTCTGGCAAAGTGACTCTGACATAAGTTGTACAGACAGACATCCCATTTAATAAGAGAACAGAAATAATTGGTTTTTGCAGCAAACTGTAATTCGATAGCAACTTGTTATTAACCAGGAGTGAGTATCATATATTCCAACAGATGATATGCACATGTGGCTTCTAACTATCGCAACAACAGTTTACTTATTAGTTTTTTTGTGCGCATGTTAAAAAAAAAAAAGATAGTTGCGGAGAGTTTCTTTGAAGCTATGTACACTCTGGGTATTTAATGTTTAAGAATGTGCTAAAAATACATGTTCAAAATTGTAGCAAAAACTTTTATGAAAGCTAAAATCATGAAAACCTGTAACTGTTAGGGTCGCCAGTTAAAACAAAGATTCTTTTGGGTGAAGTGGGAGACTTCCAGCTCTGGTCATTGATGTCTTTAGCCATGTCCTTGCCCTCTTGGCTTCAACTTATATTGCTTCATGGGGTATATCATCTAATCTCCACAATGGCTGAATATAGGAAAACATTCATTATTTACCAGCCATAACTAAGTTGATTTAGAATTTGTTCTTACAGTGACCCTAATATATTAATAGGTAGTTCCATACAAAGATAAAGTGAGAAAAGAAAAAAAAATAAGAAGAAATGAGGTCGCTGATGTTGTACGGCACTAAAGAATAATAAGCATCACAATCTCTGGTTACACATTGTTTTTAAATTATTTTAATTGCATCCTTCCAGCTCTCATCAGGGTGGTGACCTTAGATGTGGAGAAGGAGGTCATCCTCCAGCAGCAGCGGCGTTTGAAGCTCAAGCAGCTACCTCTCTCCTTCTCCCTACGACTCTGTGTGGCCTTGAATTGCAAATTGTTTTAAAATACGCATAATGAGCACAGTGGCAAAATGTTGAAGCTCTTTGTATTTTCCTCACTCAGCCTTTAGCACAGCTAAATAAGTTAAGATGGCTCAATTGAATTAAAAGCGATTTTTTTCTCTCTCCTCACATGCATAATGGAAGAAAGCAGCAGAGTGAGCAGAGGTTCCAGTGATTTTGACAAAGTAGATTGTGAAAAGGGGAGGGATGTTCATCCAAATAAAAATGAAGATTTTAATGATAGTACCTGTGGTTATTGTTAGGAAACTGTCAGGGTATTTGACAGAAAAAAGGTTTTAGTATTGGAACATGTTTTTGTTTTGTGATACACATCCATTTTTTTCTATTATTTTTGCCATAATTGCTATATATATGTGTGTGTGTGTGTGTGTGTGTGTGTGTGTAAATTCTGTTATCAAAAATTGGAAGCAAAACACAATGAAATCTGTCTTGTGTCTAATCTAAATCAAAGTGTATGGTATAATAGTAAATAGTTGATTAGTAAAAAAATTAAGAAATAAACAAACACATAGTAGCTCATATATAACAGAAAATGTAAAAAATAAAAATAAATAAAAAAACGTCCAAAACCTATAATTTTTTATCATGGGTATTTAAACTGCAGATAAAAGAAGAAAACTGAACATGAGAGACAATAGAAATGTTTATTCTAGATCAGTTTCGAGATTAAAAAAAGTATATTTCCTTGGAAGAAAAAAATACATATGAATAATCAAAAAAAACTGCATTAAAGCCATTGTACAATGAAAGCACTGTAACGTCTTGCGTCTTTTTTTCAAGGTCATGTGATTGCTGTAATACACACTTGTGAACCTTTCATAGGGCCTATATTATGCAAAATACACTTTTTGAGCTTTTAAGTGTATTACAATGATCATTCCTCACAAAAAATAAAAAATTCCACCCCAAAGCAGTATTTGAATCTATTCACGCATTTTTGAGTATTCTTCTGCGCTCTGATCACCAGCCCCTCCCAATCCATAGAAATGAATTACTTCTCACATTGATGAAGATCACACTAACACACACACCCACTTTCTCCGTTGAACTAGCGATGATCAGCTAAAATACTTTTTATGTCATATGCACAATATGCACACCCATCTTTGTAAAAGTTCGGATATTGTTTATTTTCGTGGGCGAAACGCAGACACACTGTCGAGGCCGACCCTAGGTTGACGTCATGAAATGGGTTGACACACACAAGGAGCGAAAGCCGGTTCCTCAGAAATCCAGTTGTCTTACTTACAGGTAGGAAAATTAGCTCACAAAAATAGCTCATAGAACTCAAAAATTGGTTATTTAAAGGCTTAGAAAAAGCATTATATAGGCCCTTTAGCACAGAAGAGTTTCCCAGCGGCACCTAAATAACACAATTGTTGACATACAATAATTCTTCGACCATTTACACAATCATTAGTAAGCCGATTGTGTTGGCTGATTGTGTTCCCAACCGAGGTTAAAGGGGCTTTTCACTGTTATGCAACACATTACGAATGTAGTGTTTATCGTTTATCGTTGTGACAGAATCCACTGATTCCCGTTAATTATATAAGCATTTCACTAAATTATTATTCATTTTGTTAATTGCATAAACGGTTACAGGAGTCGAAAGATTGGAGTCAAACTCCGGTTTAAAAGGGTTAATGGTACTAATACACAGTTAGGCAACAAAAACCTATACGTTTATTGATTCTATAACACAAAAAAATTCTATGATCAAAATTAAAACTGAGATTTTGTGTAATTAAAAAAAAAAGTCTTATCTTATGGCAACTGAAATCCTATGTTCTGGTCCTGTGATCCGCTAACTTTTATGATCTTACGATCTACAACCGGGGTTCCCAATCAGGGCTGTTCAGGCAAAGATGTAACACGAGTTCCTGACCTCTAACCTCTTGAGACCCGTGTTAATATTATTACAGTGATAATAAAACCCAAAATGTGATGTCCTCATATGTGGATGCCAGGTCTCAAGAGGCTAAACCTGCGCCTGAGATTTCAAAATATTACTTCAATTTCACTCAGCACTATCTGATAATTGGTTAACTAACTGTTCAAAAAGACAACTAAACCACATTCAAAAGACTTTGGAAGCTTCCTTAATTTGTGAAAATTCAAGCCGGCGTTGTCTAATACTCGAAAATTTGAACAGTTTCGGGTCAAACACTGGAGTATTAAATAAGGCCGTTGTTTGACCAGGTGTTGTAAGTTACTGCCATCACATGGAGAAACTCTCTATTGTTTCCGTGTGCGAGTCCAAATGTAGGATGGGAAAGAAGCCAACAGTAAAACTAGACCCAAAACATACATAGATGGATAAAGTGGCAAAAAAGAAGAGCAATGTCATTACTCTAATGTGTTGCAAGGAATAACACAGTTACAGTTGTAACATGTTTATGGGATACCCACAGGCCGAATCTGAATTTCTTTTTCAACCTCTAACAGCCTCTCCCCACCCCTACATTTATGCTTCTAAAGGGAGAGATACATACAAAAAGTACAAAACAGCATTGGTTTATTACTTCAAAAAGTAATGCACGAACAAAAACGCAATACATTTATACATTTATATGTAAACTTCTGTACCTCAGAGCACACCTACGTGAAGAAATGCGTTAGCCCTAAGTTGCTACGGCTTCTCCACTTTCAGACACCACTACAGTTTCAAATGCCACTACAATTCGTCCATCAGGGAGGAGCCAGAGGGGAAGGGAAGCAATTCGGATTGGGCAATAATGTAAAAAAAAAAAGGGTTTTGGATGTGAGAATGGCTATGTCAGCACCTGCTTCTTGTTAAGAAGAGTATAAACACAGTGAACTTTCTTTGCAAGTCTCCAAAAGTTTCTAATATAAGAAATAAAATAAAAAATAGTCACTGCAAATTTGTCATTGAATTTCATTGAGTCAAGAAAAAGCACAGAAATTGGTTGAATTTGCAGGACTCAACAGCGACAGATCCAATCACATAATTATGGAGGGTCAGATCAAGCTTTAATAAATGCAGTTTGTTGTGCAAGTTTCGCTCAGATGTAGTTTCAACTCAACATCCACTATTTCTTTTGTAGTTTAACACATAAAATAAATCATCTAAATACATTTCAAACCTGTTAGGGTTGTTGTTTTCAGTGGAAACTCAAAGTTACTGAACCTAATTTGCTAAAATGAAACATACCCACTTCCAGACTTAGCTTTCCATTAAAAGTCAAGATCAGCATAGTGTATGTAAGCATTTCAATACCCTCTCTAAAACCACTGAAGTATCACCAATTTGCCATGCTTATAGATTTATCAATAAAGGGTCAATTCTGCCGCACCGCAGCCTTTTTGTCTAATTCCAATTCTAAATCCGAAGCAATAATGTTCTTCCCCTATCTCTATCTGACTTGACTCTCCCTTTGACTCCTACAAAGTGGACACAGTGGACACGTTGGCTACACACAATCTGAGAAGCGCTTAAGCCAATCTTTGGGAGAGCCATGGTGACATCATTGGGGGTTCAAAAGCCTTCTCTCAAAAAGAGCATTAGAATGCATTTCATGCTAGGCTCACTGAAAAGTGCAGAGCTGAAATTTACACCTTATTTGATGTCCGTCTCCCTGCTGTTAATTGGTAAAAGGATCCCTGACCCTTTTGATCTCCTGCACAATCCCCTAAATGCCCAAGTCGGCTAAACTGTTCAGCAGGAGATATACCCTGCAGTTGCCCAGTAATGTAAAGACTTTTTCTGAGTCGCTCAGTGTCCCCCCTTGCTTTTTTTTTTTTGCTCCATCGTTTTCAGCTTTCTTGCCTTTGGTTTACGTCCGGGCTGTGAAGAAATAAGAGATGACAGTTGTTACAGATATGCCGGTTTAATTACTTGTCAGCTTATAGTCCATATCTCTGCTGTCCAACGCTGAAGCTTAACTTTTTTCTAGTAGCTTAAAGCATGACCAGCCTCCAGTGCTTTAGTATTTAGCCATAAAACCCAGGAAATCTGAAAGATAAAAAAAAAAAAAAACACGAACAGCTTTTCTAATTTTATGGGGGAAGAGTGGGCAGTTTTCTGTCACTGTTGGAATTGGCTTTCTCTCTGTTCCCCTCTGTGCAAAAGTGGCAGAAGAAGAGGGGGAAAGAGAGAATCTTGTAGAGAATGAAATTACATCACATGAAGGGGTTCATTGGTGTAGGATAAGCAGAACATTTCTTACAGCTTGTGTGCCACTGTTGACACTTTTAAGTCTGTTTGCAAATTGATAGATTTGGCCAGAAGAGTTTTTCTTTTCCTTTTCCTCGCTTTGGATGAAGGAATGGATGTTGGGGGGTGGGGGTTTATTCCAGACTCTAAAGTCCAGGTAAGGGTATTTAGAAAACGTTACTTTTTCCAAAAGTTTTTCTACTTAGTTCAGTGTGACTTTAGAGGAGGGTATGCAGGTGAAAGTATAGATAGTGGATTATGGATCACTATTATAAAAGTTTTACATCCTGCAGATTAAATTACTGGACAGCTATTCCTTATCTTTATTGGTAAATTCTATCTAAAAAGTGTTGTTGTTTCTGTCTGTATTCATTGTTTTGATCCATTATTGGTTTATGTGCTGAAAGATAAAATAAAAAAAAAAAGAAGTTGTAGGTGGTGTGGTAAAAATATGGTTTAACATTTAATTGTATAGTAGGTAACGAGTATATTTTAGGTTTGTAGGAAACTAGTGCAAAAGAGTATAAATTAGCTAATCCTATGATCAAACTATTAACCACTGCATAAACATCCATTGTATCCATTAGTTTTTGACAAAAGACAAAACAATAAAAAGTCATAAAACACAATTGATTAAAAGCAAAAAACTATCCAAACCCCTTGTGTTCCACAACATGTTGATAAAAGGTGCTCTACAAAATGATTGATTGACTGATTGATTTTTGTAAATCTTGTCTCATGTCCTATCTTCACTAAAAGTTGACCTTCAACTTTATGCTTTTGTCAGACGCACGATCCACACAAACTCTACAAGGGGGTTGAGCTGCAAGGTTTTTCGGGTGGTCTTGGCTCGTGGAGGGTCGTAAAGAGCAGCGGCTACATCATAAGCAGAATGCAGGTGTGTCTTGATGTTCCCATGAGACTCGCACAGCCTCCCCAAGGGGCGTGATGAAAATGGGACGTACCATTGTTGGATTTGGTATCGTAAAGTATCTGTAAGGATGTCAGCTACATTCACTTAATGCTACATGCACACCAAGCTACCACTTCCAAAAAAAGTCAATCTAAACGCACATATATGCCCGTTTCAGGGTTCCGCGTTCAAAATGTTTGTGTACACACTTTGTTATGCAAGTTTAAAGTTAGTTTTTAGGTTTTGTGTACAAAACAGATGTCCATTGAGAACGTTTTGAAAGTTAAATCAGTTGAACTTTGGACAGTCAGGGACTCGGGTTTGCTAGTAACATCTGGGTTGCTTCTTTTTTTAATTTACGGAAGTGCAAAGCAGTAGAAAATTAATAATAATGCGGAAATTAATAATTGCAGGTTATCCACAGCTGGACTTATATAACACCAAGTCTTTCATATAACTGAAATAAAACTGTGAAAGAAAAAGCCTGGGATTTACAGCTTTCCTCCGCTTATTCGTGTTTCACAATTTGCGGTTTCACATATTCGCAGATTTTTTTCCAGTCACTTACTCCTCCGATTCCTCACAAAAACTCAGCTCAGGATGCATACATATATGAGACTTTTACGACTGAAGAAAGTGCTGTGGGGGAGGAGAGGAGCAGAGATGAAGAGCACGGTGGCCCGTCGGCCTTCTTGCCAGCTGTTAAGGAATATTTCACAGCTATTTCCATTGATACCTGATTTGGTACCAACCGAGGTTCGTGTCCTTGCATGGATTAATGGCCTCAGCTGACTCAGAAGCGGCCGGAAAAAATCCTCATACGCTGAGGAATATAATCTTTAAGAATAATTATCATCCAGACGAATGAATATGGTAAATGAAACTGGCCTCTTTAGGAAGATGATTTCATCTCACACCTAACGGATGAAGGAGGAAACATGGCTCCTGGCTTTAAGGCACAGAGACACTGCGTTATAAAGTACGTTTACGTAGCATAAAGTATGTTCTGTCATAAATGTTTTACAAAGCATCAGAATTTTTTCAGAAGGATTTTGATGGGTAAGGATCAGTGACTGATATTCTTTGGCTGTGGGATGGTTCTCCGTCTTCGCCGATTCTGCATATTCACGAGTGTCTCTGCCTTTAACACCACAAATATGGAGGGAAAACTGTACACCGTTTAAACATTTCGCACCAAGCCTTTTCCAATGTTGAGTACATGCACTAGTGTTGGGTAGCGACAGTCCAGGGAGAATACTATATGCTAAACATGCTTTCAAGAATACTCATTTAGCGTGTTATTGAATGTGCATTACAGACCTGGTCTGTATATAGTTTAATGCACACGGGTGATGCCGTCGCACACTGTCGAGTTATTTCTCTTCCTTTCCAATGCTGCCCAACTCGAATGGCTCAGGAGACAACGGAGGATGCTGGACAACTCCACTCATTTTAACTTCTTTTTATTTTACACAAAGAATGGATGAGAGCTTGATAACTTTGAAATAAAACAGAAAATAATTAAACAGATATCAGAAATGTTTGTCAGAAATGTACTGTTATTTTAAACTTTTGCAAATATCGTGCCATTTAACTATTTTACTGTTGAATAATGTTCCCAGAAATATCAGACTATAAATGAAATTGAAATAAACATACCAATGGCGTCACCGAAGTCATCCCAGCATTGAAATGTTTGTTTCTCAGTTCACCATGACTGCCAGACAAAACCCCCACCTGCACACTGTCACCTGGTTAAATACTTCTTCCCATCTACCTGCCTGGTAGATTAGGACTCACATTTTCCTTATACTGCCCCCTGCAGCTGTGGAGTTGATCCTACCTGGAACAATCCTCCAAATCAATGTTTAGGAGCAAAATAAAGAAAGTAGACAAAGTAGACAAATAAACAAATCTTCATTAGTATTCCAGGCATTGGATCCTTAATGGATGCGTGCAAACGCCTTACGTACAGGGTGTGTGTGTGATAGTGCATGTAGAATGCCCGTAGGATCCCTCACGAACTATCCTTTGGTTGGCTAATTCATGTATTTCTAACGATCAGGCCAAAGCAAGGCAGCCCACAAGGAGCGTACACTTATCACGTGTGTACTACTGTCGAGCAGGATTTGGGGTGGTTACAAAAATTTGAAGAAACCTAACACACACCTGCTTCTTACTTTACCATTTTTTACGGTTTATAAGGATTTGCAACGACAAGCCCGTAGAACAAATGTGCATAAACTTTTTTGCTCTTCGTGGTCACTGACCGATCCACAACCTGTTTTTTTGTGCAAGCCACCTAAGCTTGTCAATATATTACTCACAGTCAGTCCATTTCCACCTATAAGGGCTATTATGACTAAGGCTTTAGACCAGGGGTGTCAAATAAGTGAACGAGTTCGCCTTTCAGGCGGCCAAATTCTTGGTGACGTCATTTCCGGGTGAGCCTTTCCCAGTACTAGCCGTGTTTGACTACTGTTCTCTTGTTTGGCATTAGCCTGACTACTATTGCTTACTTTAAGGGTTATCTGGGTTAATATTCACATCTAGCACCTTTTAGTAGCGATACACTACTGTTAAACCGCTTGCTGTTCACTTTCTCATTTTGCTAAATACACCACTTCTCTTTACCTAAACACCGCTAGCCTAGCTTAGAACCTAGCATGGCCATCACTCCTCCTTCCACCTTTCCCTCTCTTTCCTGCTCCATGTGCCATATGTTTAGTGACGATCCTGCCTCCTTTAGTGAAGATAGCGGTAGATGTGTTAAGTGTAGTCTTGTGTTAGACTTGGAGGCCAGGCTTGAGCAGTTAGAAGCGCGGCTCCGCACAGTGGAAGCTAAGCCGGCTAGCCAGGTCGTTACTCGTAGCGCGGGCCGCGCTACCAGCACCCGAGACTCCACGTTAGTAATAGGTTCTCCCCCCTCAGCGACACACCCGCTGAACCCTCAACTCTGGTTATAGGCTCTTCTGAAGTTAGAAACGTGGAGCTCCCAGCGGCTACAGTCAGGTGTTATCCGGGGGCCAGAGTTGGAGACATCGAGGGGAACCTTAGGATGTTAGCTCAGAGTAAGTCCAGGTTCCGTCGAGTCGTGATTCACGCAGGCGGTAATGATGCCCGACGGAGACAATCAGAGGTGGTTAAGTTAAACGTAGCTTCGGTGTGTAAACTGGCTAAGACGATGTCCGACACTGTAATTTTCTCTGGTCCCCTGCCGAACTTAGTCAGTGATGAAATGTACAGCCGCTTTTCATCATTCAACCGCTGGCTTTCTAGATGGTGCCCAGAAAACGGCGTTGGTTTTGTGGATAATTGGAGCGCGTTCTGGGGGAAGCCCGGTCTCATGCGGAGAGATGGTGTCCATCCCACTCGTGACGGTGCCGCTCTTCTTTCTAGAAACATTTCTGCTAGCCTTAGTCTGTTAACCTGACAATCCAGAGACGAGACCCGGGCGCAGAGCAGCAGTGTAAAACGCTCCTCTGAGCCTCCCTTAGTGCTGGTGCAAAACCCATGCAGGGAAAGTCAAGCAGGTCCTATCTTTAGCTTATGTGATGAAAGACAAATAAAAGGAGCGCGTCATAGAAACCTTAAAGTGACTGACAGCAGTTCTCACAAGCACAATTATGACGTCATTAAATGCGGTTTATTAAACATTCGATCCATTTCCTCTAAGTCCCTCTTAGTCAATGAGTTAATCACTGATAACAACCTTAGTTTACTAGCCTTAACAGAAACTTGGCTCCAACAGGATGACTATGTTAGATTGAATGAAGCAACCCCCCCCACCTATGCTAACTATCAGAAATCCAGAATTTCAGGGAAAGGAGGTGGTTTGGCAGTAATATCACAGTCTAGCTTACTTCTCAGCCCTAAAGTTAAAAATGCTTATAATTCATTTGAAAGTATCATATTGTCTATAAATCACCCAAACAGGAAGACTCGAAAACCTGTTTTATTCTTAATTATCTATCGCCCCCCCGGCCCATATTCAGAATTTTTAACGGAGTTTTCCGACTTCCTATCGACTATTGTCTTAGATTCTGATCAAACGATAATAATAGGGGATTTTAATATTCATGTTGATGACCCCAGTGACTGTCTAGGAAAGGCTTTTGCAGCTTTATTAGATGATGTTGGTTTCACCCAAAATGTAAATGAACCCACTCACTGTCATAAGCACACCCTGGACCTCGTTTTAACCCATGGTATAGAGATCAGCCAGCTGAGTGTCCTTCCTCTTAACCCCATCATTTCTGATCACTTTCTGATTACCTTCCAGTTTAATTTAGAACATGATACTGCCCCAGTGAATAAGAAACAACTTAGAAGAACCTTAACTGACTGTTCTGTGTCTGAGTTTAAACTCACAGTTCAGCCAGTACTTAGTGACATTCTGAGCAAATACTCTGAGACCACCTCCCATAGCATCAGTCCTAGTATAAATGACCAATTTGTTAATGATGCCCTACAAGCCCTCAGGAGTACACTTGATGTTGTTGCCCCCCTGAAACCTAAGTTCGTTAGACAAAACCGAGTAGCACCGTGGTTTAACGCTGAAACACGTTCTCTTAAACAAGAAACCCGTAAGTTGGAAAGAGAATGGCGCCGCTCCGGTTCAGAGCAGTCTCTGAATATCTGGAAACATAGCCTATTAAATTATAAAAAAGCTCTGCGTAGAGCTAGATGCCAGTACTATTCAACCTTAATATCAGAGAATGGAAACAATCCCAGATTTCTTTTTAGCACTATTGCTAAATTAACTCACAGTCAGAGCTCAGTAGAACCACATGTTCCTGTTTCTCTCAGCTCTGATGATTTTCTTACATTTTTCGATAGTAAAATCTCAAATATTAGACATAAGTTAAATCAAGTTATTCCTTCTATCAGCCCAGAGCAGGCTGAAGCGATAGAAGTGGAGGCATCCATAGAAACCTCTGTAACATTAGACTGCTTCACTATTGTGGATCAAGTAGAATTAGCATCAATTATTACGTCCTCCAAATCCTCAACGTGTCTGTTAGACCCAATTCCCACTAGACTTTTTAAAGAAACTTTTCCCCTAATTAATGATTCCATATTAACAATGATAAATACCTCTCTGGAAACGGGTTACGTGCCACAGTCTTTTAAATATGCAGTTGTTAAACCTCTTCTGAAAAAGCCCAGTTTGGATCCTAACATCTTGGCCAACTATAGACCGATATCAAACCTGCCCTTTATTTCTAAAATCCTAGAAAGAGTTGTAGTTAAGCAGCTTTACTGCCACCTACAGGACAACAGCCACTTTGAAGACTTTCAGTCGGGGTTTAGACCCCACCACAGTACGGAAACTGCACTAGTTAGAGTCTCTAATGACTTGTTATTGGCTTCAGAAAAGGGACTACTTTCTATTCTTGTCCTGTTAGACCTCAGTGCAGCTTTTGACACTATCGACCACAGTATTGACAGTATTCAGATAGGTATCAGTTTGTTAATGTAAATGGACATTCCTCTCAGTACACTCGAGTTAACTACGGAGTCCCACAGGGCTCAGTCTTAGGACCCATCCTGTTTACGCTTTATATGCTACCCCTAGGAAACATAATCAGGAAACACAGCATTAATTTTCATTGTTATGCCGACGATACTCAGTTGTATTTATCCATGAAACCTGACCAGAATGACCAGATAGAGAAACTGAACGCCTGCATTAGTGACATCAAGACCTGGATGACAATTAATTACCTCCTCTTGAACCCAGAAAAAACTGAGGTTATTATACTAGGCCCTAAAAACCTGAGAGATGCTCTGTCTGCTCAGATAGTCTCCCTAGATGGTGTAAGTATAGCCCCCAATTCCACAGTTAGAAACCTTGGGGTTTTATTTGACCAGGATTTATCATTTAAGGCTCACATTTCTCAGGCGTGTAGAACTGCATTTTTTCACCTGCGGAACATTGCTAAGATCAGAAATATACTTTCTAAGAGTGATGCTGAAAAACTCATCCATGCATTTGTTACGTCGAGGCTGGATTACTGTAACTCCTTGTTAGCAGCGTGTCCTAAGAGTTCCTTAAGAAGTCTCCAGCTTGTTCAGAACGCAGCAGCTAGATTGTTAGCAGGAACAAACAGAAGAGATCACATCACTCCTGTGTTAGTTTCGCTCCATTGGCTCCCAGTTGATTCTAGAATTAAGTTCAAGATCCTCCTGTTAACCTATAAGGCCTTACATGGAATGGCCCCATCCTATATTAATGACCTCATAGTCCCTTACCATCCAATCAGAACACTTCGCTCGCAAAATGCAGGACTGCTTGTGATTCCTAGAATTAGTAAAAGTACAGTTGGAGGTAGAGCGTTTAGCCACCAAGCCCCTGTCTTATGGAATAAACTCCCAGCTCATGGAAGAGAGGCAGATTCGGTTTCTACATTCAAAGTTAGACTGAAAACATTCCTCTTTGGACAGGCTTATTGTCAGACTAGTTAGGATTCAGAGATTATTTAACTTAATGTTAATTGTTTAAATTAAACTAAATAACAATAACTATTATTTTAAAAGGCTGCTAGAAGTTGAAGCTGGGGTAACTATGGTGCACTGGGGCTCTGTCCTCTTTTCTGTCCTTTTCCAATACTTTTCTTTTCTCATCCACCTCTACACTTCCTCTCTTCTCTACTTTTGATCATCATTTATCATTTAGTTCTCCATGCCTCTGTTTGGTGCAGTATGATTCATGTATTGTCCCTCTTTCCCTCTCCCCTCCTGGGGAGTGGGAGTGCTTCCAGATTCCAGTTGGCCCATCCGTGCTCCTGTTCCTGACTGTGTACCTCGTCTCTGTTCCTGCTCCTAAACCTGGCTGTGGATTCTGTCTCCGGCTCGACTCGCGCCCCTGACTGTCCCCAACCCCGGCTGGATGAAGCTCGTCTGCTGGACTTTAAATATGTAGATGTAGAGTTAGATAAGTTAATTCTTCTCTATGAGTTCTGGTAAATCGCCTGTCCGTCCTGGGGGAGGATCCCTCCTTCATGTGGGCACCCCTGAGGTTTCTTCATTTTTTTTCCGGAATCCGTTTTTTTTTTAGGAGTTTTTCCTTACCGTGAAGGGGGGTCTAAGGGCAGGGATGCCAGTATAGCTTAGTCAGTTTGTTAGTTTATTTTAGTATTTTCCTATTGACTCTTTGTATTCGTGATCCTTTTGAGTTCATGTTTTACTTCAAAGCCCATCGAGACGACTGTTGTTGTGATTTTGGGCTATACAAATAAAATTGAATTGAATTGAATTGAATTGACACTGTCCAGCGCCGTGCTTGAAGGCAACACTAAGGGTATGGGTGTTTCAGAGAGGGACCTCAGTTTTCACTATTTCCTGTAGATTTGACATCAATGCGTAGAGCTTGGCTCATGACAGATAAATATAAAGTAATTATATGTTCACTTCTTTTTTTTTATAAATAAAATATTTCCATTACGTGTCATTTTTACTGTTTTTAATGCTGGTAGAGTAGGCCCCAAAATCTAGCAAACTTCTTAAACAAATAAACTTGATAGAAACATTTAACCTAAAATGTAAGTTCATAAGACAAAGAGCAAAGGATGACAAAACTGATAACCTGAGCACAAACCAGAGACTTAAAAACACTGAGGATCATTTGCTTAAATGAAGATAAGTAATAAAAATAATAAACTAATTTTTTTAATGTTAAACTTTATTAAAAATGTACACTACTAACACCTGCCAATCATCACTTTCATAGTTAACACTTATGGAGACAAACAAAAGTTTGAATGTAAAACAATAAATAAAATAAAAAAAATCTTAAATGTGAATTACTCTTCATCTCCTCGCTTTCCCATCATGCTATATAGTTTAATTCTGTTTCATAAAGCTGTATAGTCATATGACTCACATGCCTTTTTCTATTGTCCCTGTTCTACGGATATTTTAATGTTAACCCACAAATCCTGTTGATGGCCACTCTGCATTACAGAGCGGAAAGGTTTTATACAAAGTAATGGCATTGTTTTATAGTCATTGTTTCAATACGTTTTGGAATGGATCATAAAGCAAAACCGTTTGCACTTCTCTCACTGACCCTCCACCTGATAATGAAACGCCAAGATCAGCTGAGTGCTAACTCTATTTACAAGCACACATAATTCCATTGTGGCAGCACAATCGGAGTAAATACACTTAGCTTACTGATGCATACCCACACAGTAAATGAAAGCAAGATGAGATGGGAGGTCACATGACCGCAGAAACACATTTTAAAACACTGTATGTGCTTTAGCTGGTGTCCGAAGCATGTAGGTTATTATCATAGTCGCTTGAAAACTAATTAATGGATTATTTGGATGATAAGATGCTTGACTCAGCCGCTCGCTCTGACCTTCGAAATCCTCATCATTTCACACCTTTGAGCTCCTGTTTTTTTCTTCCTGAAGATGTCCTCTATCACTCTGGAATCTGTTTATTCCATTTTATCAGACTGTCTTAAAGGGAGACATCATGGTGATAAAGAAATATCCATCTGTGAAGGTTCATAAAATGTACATCTCGTGTTTAAACTGAGTGCCATGCATTACAATTCCTCCATTTTTTTAATGTAAATTAACACAATAAATACGATTACTGGACGCAATGGGATTATATTATATGCCTTACAGTCCCACTACATTGCCTTTGTTGTATTTAGAAATTGGATCCACATGGATTTGAGGAAAAGCAGTCTCCAACAAATCGAAGATTGAGCACACGTTTCAGAGATTTTCTTTCTTTTTCCAATGAGTGAGTAAGTGAGGAGGCTAGCAAGGGAATATCCTTTAATATCGCTTCGAGCAAAGATATCCCATTTAGACATCGTTCAAACAGTTATTAACAGTATTGATTTATGTTTGAGTGATTGGAAGCCAGGGGAGGGAGATGAAGTCAACCATCATGACCTCTCGCCTGGGGACGGAAACTGCCTGACACAGATCACAGCTGTCTTGCTTGTCACAATACTCCTGCCAGTGAGATCTTAGACAAGTGGATATGGGCTACAGTATCATAAATCTCAGGGTATGACATTGAACTAGTATTTACATTATTTATTTTTTCCCAAAAGACTCTGATCTGTGTTGAAACATGTCTGCATTCACTCTGTCTGCAAGCAAAAGTGCAAAAAAACAAAAAAGAAAAAACTGTTCTTGACTTTTGTTCCAATTGTAGAGTTTTTGTCTTTCCATACAATGCTTCCTGAAATTAGTATAACCCAGAAGAATGCGCAATTTCAGAGGCACTGAAATATGTGAACAAAAATGCAAATGAAATCCTTTTTTTAAGCATCAATTTTAATTTGATGTTTCCTTATTTAATGGAGGGCATTATGGAACCCCTCCTTATCCTATTAACTCTACAAGAAGCGCTTAACATGCTGAATGACTTCCTAATTATTTCTTGAACATCCTTTAAAACCTTCCACGGATATTTCATTTTGGCCACCCGATACAGCTGTACAGCTGAAAAAAAAAAAAAAAGTAAATAAATACTATGGCAGATCATCAATTTCAAAGGTGGATGTGAGCTGTAGAAGATCATAAAACACTCGGGCGGCATGCCATTAGATTATTACAGGCTAATCCAGCAATTATGTTAAATACACAACCATGCAACCATAAAAAAAGGACATCAGTATCTAGAATTATAATTTATAAAACCCCAAATTATTTAAAGGAGTGGCCCCAACAACCCTGGGCTATGGACCGGCAGTCCATGGGACAATTGGTACCGGGCTGCAGAAAAAATGCCATAAACATGTTTTTTTTAGCTTTTATTTACAATCTGATTCTGAAGCAAGTTTTATTTTGGAAAACTACTGAATTGTCCCCAACTCATTTTTACCTATGTCAAGTGGCTTGGTCGCGTGTCAGATATAAATACATCTGCTAATTTTTAAAGCAGCTGCATCGACTGCTAAGCTGAAACCACCAAGCTAGCTAAATTAACCAATAACAAATATGTTTAGAAAGCTTTTTTTTTATTTATTTTTTTCAGAAAAGAAACAGAGAGGAAACAGAAGAGAAGCCTTTAACTTCAAAATAAAAGAAAGCTCCATTTAATAAACAAAAACAGTCATTCCGACAATCTGTTATGTAATAATAATACAAAATACACAGCAACCGTCTAATGTTAGGAGGGTGCTGCTAATAAAGTTGTTCAAATAGTGGATTCATAAAAATAAAAGTAGAAAACACCAATTTGAACATTTGTTTCTATTATATTATTTATATTGTGATGTTTTGCCGAATACATTTTTCCCTACACCCCTACCCATAAGCCTTTAAAAGTCTCTTATACAAAAAAGGAAAACATAATAGTAGAATAGCAACAACAAAAAAATAAGTACAGCAAAGGAATTCTTTTCAGTCAAAGGTTAAGCTTTAGATCCATGTAGAAAGATGCTTTGAGGGGAGAAGAACATAAATGTTGTCAAATGAATACATGTTTGCATTCAACCTTACTTTTTCAGCAAACACACCCTTTGAAGTCGTGTTTGTTCGGAAACACTCCCATCTCATTGAATCCCGGAAATTCCCCACCGTACTAGTGCCCAGATTAGAGGTAGTAATCCAAACTAACCCCAGAAATTCAAAGAACAGACTCCATACTAATATTTGAGCTCATGTCTCACAAGTGAGCCTTTTGTTGGTTTGTGACTCATAAAATGTGGGTTGTCATCTTGGATCTGCTTTTGATAGATTGAGTGATTTAAGCGTTGCTGCTGATCTTTGACAAACACAACAGACGCTGTTTCAAACAGTTCTCATACAACATTCGACATGACTGTGTGTGCTAGTGAACTTTGAAGCTGGGGGCAGGTTTTAAGAATGCTCCTATGTCCTACCCCATGTGAACAATGGCCATAAAGTTAGAGGCATTTCCAAAACATCTACAAATCTACCTGTGTATGTGTCTCAGTTTCTGTTAAACAAGGACATAGACGTGTTTGCTTTCTTTTCATTTATGATTTCTATTCTCTTACAGCTACAGCCTTTGACTGTATAATGCTGCAATTACACCAGGCATGTGACAACTAAAGCAAGTGAAGCAAGTTCTTGAACACATGAATAGCCCGTAGGGTTCACACTGGACTGTTGCTACCTGATTCTAGCGTATTTCCACCATCTACAGTTGGAAGACAGTTTGTGAGAAATGTCAAAGTGGTGCAAATCTATGGAATTTTGCTCCAGGCTTTTTACTTTTACAGCTTTATTTCGATGAATGAAAGACTTGGTGTCATGTGACCAATGGGGATTTGGTTCGGGGGCGTGATGCAGTACATAAGGAGAACAGGTGTGTGTGGGGGATGTAACACTTGGCCGTTTCCGGTTTTGTGGTGTGTCGTGTCATGGGGTTGCTGTTTATGGTATGTGTTTGCTTTCACATTCATATATTTAGTGTGTTTAATGTTTCACCTGTTTCTTTAAATATATTTGTGTATATCACATTATTGTATGTCATCATCTTTTGGTTGCAGCTTTGGTATGACAATATAAAAATAAAAGGGCTTGAACCTTTCTATTGTCTTCGCACTTGTTTCTGCCGTCGTGGCACGTACCTGTTGAGGAACCAGCTACAGTCATATAATTCTGGCCGGTTACAAAACACAATGATCAATTTATTATCGGTATGCGGTTCCTTGAATTACAAGTCACTATCAAATCTGAGTCCCTCAATGGTCAAAGTTCAACTTGGTTTAACTTTTTGAACACGGCTTGTAGAAATTTGTATTCAAATTTGCATTGAAACTTGCATAGCAACTCATAAATGCGAGAGTTTTAAACACCAGCTTATCCGTGCGTTTACATAAACTTTTAATTGGGAGTGGTCGCTTGAATGCACATTGGCATGAACGCTGTGAACATAGCTTAAAAAAACCTGTCCAAGTGAGTGTGACTTCACCTAGAACATGACTGACTTACTTATGGCCCCAAAGAAACAAAATCACTTCAGTCTCCATTTTTTTCGCAATATACACACCGCCATGGTGAAGCCAGACGACATCAATAAGCAGTGAGTGGTCCAAGTTGGTCTGAGTCATCAATTCAATGGTAAATACTTTAGCCAGTCAGTGGTGAGCTTATTGGAAGACCATACCCCTGCCACTTGAAAGCGGACTTGGGAGAATTTGTCAATTAAACCCTTTGAACATTTCCTGTTAGACCACATACTGTTACTGAGGCATCTGATTGGTCAGTTTTCAACTTGAATGACTTGCACTACAGAAGAAATAGTGCAATATTCTATTAGGATCACCAGGGCAAGAATTGTTATTCTGACAAATACCACTGAGAAGTAGCTGTTGTTACTATAGAATTTTGGGTTTGTGTAGCCAGTGGGTATTCTTTCTGGAAAGCGAGGGGGAGGGGTCACTCAGTCAATGGTTACAGCACAGACAACCAGACCTGAAGTGTTTTTGTATTAAAAAATTACCTTATCAGACAACAATTTGCCACCGGGGGTTTCTGGACCCTCTTTTTCTTCTTAAACCAACAGAAAAGTCAGATTGTTCTCCATTGTTGAGTTGGGACTGAAGTCTGTTCAGGCCAAGCAGCGAGGGGCAGCCGACTGTGGCAGACTTTCCATCACATTAGAAGTATATGAGAGCAACTGACCAGGCTTAGATAGATAGGGCTGGATTTTCACAGGACAACATATGGGAAAGCAGTAATCTACTCTCTGAGCTGGATCTGCAGATATTTGTCTTGGGGATTTGAGTGTATGAAAGACATATACAAACGGCCAAGCAGTCCTGGAAATGATACAGGCAGCTGCTAGTGTACTTTGTTGTCGTGTGCCATGATAAACAATTCTCTCATCCATCATAACCTCTTTCTTAGCTTATTTTTGTTTGTTTTGTTTTCTGGCAGAGAAATTAATACAAATTTGTTCCTATTTCAAATGCATTTATAACTTTTCATCTCTGTACTTCTGTATGTGGCATGCGTGCAAACACAGATTACTTTTCTTATCACTGGTTTCCACTTCGTCGTAGTTTAAGCTTTTTCTTTTTTTTTTTTCCACTATCACCATTTGAGGCTCATCTTGTTGGGGCTTCTTCCAAGCATATGTTTAACGTCGAATGTTTTATTCCATGCTGAGATCATGACAAATCAACATTTGGAGTGGTACCGCCATCAAACACAAAGTAAACAACGTGTCTTTTCAAGATGTTTGCCATGTCAAAAACATCTTAACATGAGATACTGCGCCTTAAGAGCTTGCGCTTTTGCTCTGTTTTCACTCCAAAATCACAAATGTGTTGCACAGAGATGGCAGTACCGACAATTCATCCTGGGAAAGAAAAAAGAAAAAATAGCTGAATAGGATGTGACACAACCTTATGTGTTGAAAACACTTCAAAGATGCTTTTTCATTGAAAAAGGTTTTGTTGACAAGCTCAGTTCGCCTGCAAAATAAATGATGGGGAATAGAGCTTGGCAACAAAATACGATCCACTAACTGTGCACATGCATATTCAAAATGCCAGATTTGACTCTAAATCTCTTTTCATGGGGGAGAATGCACACATTTTTCTCCCATTTATTAATTCCAAATCCTGTTTATGGTGAAAGAATGGAGGTGAGCATAATTTAGTATTTTGTCAAAAGTGATCAAATTAAACTGGAAGCAGAATGAAATTTGTGTATTTTATATGCGTTTTTTTTTTTCTTTTTTTTTCAGAAGTGGTGTCCTGATTTCTAAATCCCTAAGTCTCAAGTGGGCACATCACAAAACCAACACAGTTTGGCAGCAAGCTGGCAGTCTTTGCTCACATGAGGCCCAGAATTTAATGAGCATGAATAATGAATACTACTCAACATGCTGTTGACTGAGTAGGCTCCCAGTTATTAGGTCAATCAAGGCCTTGTTTAGCAGTGAATACTTTCTGTTTTACCGAATGATAGACCCAACAATTCACATACGTAACACACAGGAAGTAACTGTTCTAATGTTGTTTATAGCAATGGAAATTCCACAATCAACTTCACACAAATGATCTGTTTCTGTAATCACGGGATAACCAATAATTTAGGACATTTTAAAGAAACTTTTTATGGAAATGTTATTTCTATAGAGGCAAAATATGAAATTAGTATGTGTACAATTTCATTGTATCTTTGTAAAAAAAAGTGAGTGAAATATATGCGGATATCCATGCATTGACTGAAGGTGGATTCATTTCAAATGAGCTGAAAATATGTATTAACATATTTTAAAATGTGTAGGTGATATCTACAGACAAAGGATCTTAAAATGGTTTGATAATTCATGTAGGACGTTATGAAAATAAATTACTGACATATTTGGAGCCATTTTTTATTTATTCATGAAGTGACAGTAGGACTAACTAGAAACTGCCTGAAGTCTATCTTCTGTCTGTACAGTCAAATGAAAAAAAAAAAAACAACATTTTAAGTAATCTTTTATGTAAGAATACACAGAAATCTAAAAATGAAAATCTCAATTAACTTTAATGCCTGCTTGAAAAAAAAGTATTTAATAATTTTTATATATATCATTTACCGACCGTAGGCTATGTGTCAATCCAACCCTTTTTTTTAAAATCAAAAACAGTAAATTACTAATATGTCATTGTCATGTAGCAAATACAAAGACATGGTATTGTAAAGCTATAGACACACCGGCCATATAACGCATGAAAGCATGTTTAGTCCATGGTGGACTAAAAAGGCTTTGGGCCTTCGAGGTAGGTAGAAAAGCATTATACAAGTATACACCATTTTACCATATATATGATATTACCTCTGGCACACTACAGAAAAAATTTATTTAGAAGTTTAAGTAAAGGAAAAGGTAAACTTTATTGTCCTCAAAGAGGAAATGTGTTATGGGCCACAGAGCTACAAACTGTATAACATCCTACATCATTCACACATCACATACATGATAAAAGAGCATAAAGCGATTACATAATAAATAAATAAAAACAGAGTGTATAGATTTTTCCCCCAGGCCTGACCTTCACAGTCGAGAACAAGAATAGTAAAGAAGTAAAAAATTGTAAAATATCTTATTCGAACCCTTAAAACCACCTTGCTAAAAGTTATTATTATTATCAGTCTTATTATTTATTTTTATTTTATTTTTTTGCAAAATGCATTAAAAACAAAACTCTCCATTAAAATCCAACAACAATTAAAACTAGGGACTGGTATCAAACATCATGAATACATAAATAAGTGAGACTCAATTTCTGAGGTTTTCTGTCCTTATGGGTGCCACGCATTACATGACGTCAACCTAGAGTCAACCAAAGCGCTGTACTGTCATAGACCCATTCAGCCACACATTCACACGCTGGTGCCGGCTCAACACTGGCCCCAACCTTCCACCAGAGGCTAGTTGGGGTTCAGTGTCTTGCCCAAGGACGCTTCGACACATGGGTGGGCTAGGGGAAATCAAACCAGCGGGAATCAAACCTGTAAACGTCCTGTCAGGGGTCTACCGCCCTACCGCTGCACCATGGCCATTGATTACTAGCTCAGTGGAGAAATTAGGGCGTGTGTGTGTGTGTTAGTCCGGGGGTGGTGCTGGCAGAGCAGACTCTACCTGGAAGGGACTGTTTCCCACTTTCATATGTATGAATCCACTCATTTCCGTGGATTGGGAGGGCCTGATACCCAGAGCACAGGTTTTTAGAGGAATACTCATGGAGCAAAATACCACTTTGGGTTTGTTTTTGTGAGTAATTAACATTATAGTGTACTTAAAAGCTCAAAAAAGTTGCTTTTGCATGATTTAAACACACTTTTGTATTTGATTATTTATTTAAATGTAGCCATCAAGCTTTAATGGTTTACTTTGCTCCTCCAAAAAACGTTTAGCCCAACTGAAGAACTTTTTTTTTTTGTTTTTATTTGTCCACTACTGTAGTCCTAATTTAGTATTATGAGTTGTAAAGTGGAGACTATCTGTAACAACCAAGTAAATTCCAAATTCCATAGCAGGGAGGCACTTCTTTTGCCCTAAAGCCACTGCTCCCATGCAACAGATGCCATGCTACTTGGAGAGGATTTAAAGGATAAAGCAGTAGAGACAAGAGCAAGAGAGGGAAGACAGTACAGAGAGGAGGCACTCAGAAAGAGCAAGGCATGCAGATCAAATGCTCCAGATGTGTCAATCAAAACAGCTGTCATTTCAACAACCATAGCATTGAACAATTCAGTGATTAATTATTGACAATCTCTGTCTTTGTTGCTTTCTCACACCTTCTCTTTGTCTGTCTGCTTCAGTGTCTCTTCCTTTCCTCACCTCTTTTCCTTCAAAAAGATTAGACACAGGCTCCAACATGAAAGCTGCCGACCTGTGTTTGGGTCTGTCACAAGTGATTTTGCTTCTGGTGCCATCGCCTCTCCTTTCAAAGGAATATCCTCTCCCTTGCTGTCTATATGTGTCCCTGCCTGTCTTTCCTATCTTTCCGCTATCCGTTGCTATGGCACCTGCCAGGTCGCCATGGGGAACCCTCATATCTCCACTCATCCTCTGGCTCAACCCCGGTGTCGATTCTATCCAACTCAAAGAAAAGCTGGAGGAAGACCCCTTGCTGTTAAACACTCCAGAAGTTAACTGGGGTCTCTCCCCCCTCCTCTTCCTCTCTTCCTCTGGTCCCCCTGCACAAATAAATCTTATTCTTGTGGGCGATGATATTTATCTTTTTTTTCCCTCTTTTAACGCAACCTGGAACGCTTCTGATGAATACATTACAACATAGCAAAACTCACACCACACCCATTGTTGCTTATTCCCAAAGGATTATTCTATGTTTCACTAACTAACACCAATTGAATGTAATTGATACCAATTCAAATTTATATTTAAATAAAAACTTAAATAGTTATACATGTAGATGAAGGCCAGATGGTGACTAGAGATGTCCAGTTTGGGTTTATTTGGCCCAGATCTGATTCAGCCTTTTTATTTTGAGTATACGCCAATACCGAGTACCCATCTGATACTTTTGTAACACTTTTTTAAAAATGAACAAATGTAAAAAAACAGATCCAGCTTGTCCCATATATTTACAGTATAAACATAGTCTTTCTGTGAAGTAGCTTAAACAGTCAACGAAAAATAGTGAAACTGTCAACTAGAAAAAAAAAATAGTTAACTATTTACTAGGTGATAATCAGTCATATGAGAAAATTTGGTGACTCTAGCGTTAGTTTCTTTAGAACTTTTCAACATTTTTGATCATATATGTTTCATATCTTCATTGAAAATTCTTAAAAGTTTCCTTAAAAAAAGGGTTGTCACATAAATATGGGCATGAGTGTTTATGACTAGCTCATATTAATGTAACCATTTATTAGTTTCGGTTGTTTTTGAGAGGATATGGATTTATTTTTTTTCACCACTTTTTCCCGGAATTTGAACTTTGTAGACAGTCTCTTGGCACCCGTCTCACTGCACTAAGAGAGCCATTTCATTTAAAAGAAACAAAAGCCTGATCTTTTTTCTTTTGAAATGCCTTTCTAGGTCTTTTTTTGAGTTGCTGTCAATTTAAAACATTTATTAAAAGAGCTATTGAGCATTAATACGCTTGAAATATATAGCGCTAATCATGATGATGAGAATAAGATAAATACCCGATCCCTGATCGGGTTTCAATATCCAATTCTGATCAAGTCTGAAACTACATGATCGAGCCTGATTTCCGATTACATAATCAGATCAGGAAATCTCTATTGGTGACCAAAGCAATCTACTAAAAGTTGTGAGTAGTTGATCACCATGAGACAAAATTTGACCAAAAACAAAGGTTCAGATCATCTTAAATGCAATTACACTGCAGTTAACTGATTCTTAATTTAGGAAAAATTAGAATTAACAGTCACTCACCTTGTCAACCAAGTTGCAAACTTCAAAGCCGAGATATAAAATGGCTCGAACACCCACAAAATGGTTCTGAGGAACAAGAATTACAGCAGGATTTCAGCCATAACAATATTTCTTTAAAAAAATCTGTCTGTGAATTTGTGTATTTAACGATCAAACTGTTGAGCTTTGGACAAAAGCTCAAGTTCATAACTTGCCATTTTCTCTTTGCCAACTTAATCGTGAGTGCCTGACATCATCCTGAAGGGTACAGTTGTTTGCAGATGTGTTGTTAATGAGGTTGTACTTTGTTGAAAACATTGCGGCTATCCTATCTCTCACTGTCAGGTGGAATCCCTTCAGCAACTCAGTGCCGTAAGCTTAACGGAGGTGCATCCAATCCAGGTGTCAGCCTTGTCCCTGTCTTTCCTGACTCAGGCCATATGCTTCAGCTATCCAATCCAGCAACAAAATGCATTTACAACAACCAGTGGCGCTTGTTTACAGGAGTTAAAGCTCCTCTGTTACACCCTGACTTGTGTTTGCATGCTTTTTGCCCCACAGATAATACACTCATGCTTCCTTGATTTTTTTTTTTTAAATATATATATAATTTTTTTCAAGAGGGAGATGCTGCCATATGCATGGAAGAATAAACATAGACCTGAACTGACAGCACCATCTGCCAAACACAGTTGACATCAACAGAATGGCCCCCACTCAACATTTTGCCCCTCTCTCAGGAGGATGCCACATTGTCATCAGTGCTAATACTAAATATTAATAATTTGTTGACCCTAAAGTATTTAGAAATCACTGATGCAGACACACATTGCCCTTCTGAATGGCATATGCAGATGTTAGGTGAGCACCACCAGACTGGATGCTGAGTGTGTATACACACAGGAGTGTGTAGTGTTTTCTGGAGCTTAGAGACAAGGCAACTTCTACTTGAACTTTCATGAATATTACATTGTTCCACATAGCTTCTTCTTTCTATTTTCCCCCTCTTCTCTTTCTGCCTTTTCACATACAAACACATACATAAACATATTTTCATACCTTTTCATATGCGTGTGTGTTGGAGTGTGTGTGTGTGTGAATGTTAATCTAAAAGAAAAAAAAAAGAAAAATAATTCTTTTTAAGTGGACATTTAAGCACACGGACAGGCTTCTTTTGACATATCTCCACAGCCACAAGATGCATTTCACCTTGGCAACTGCTGTGATCGCTTCTGTTTTCCTCCCATACATCTTTATTAGTTGGTAACTGTCGAGGACACAGCGGGATGCCACTCGTTGAGAGGCACTGTGTCAGTGAGACTGATTTATTCCCAGCATTTGCTCTCCAGTCGTGCCAAAAGACGCGGTCCAGCCTGCTCCGCACGCCGGCCGTTCCACGCTCTCAGACCCGAACATATTGGACAGCTCCGCTTGCTCTCAGAATAGGAAGCATCTCTCCATGGTGCAGTAATTTAATATGTAAAATATCCCTGTGAGTCATTTTTGAAGATACTCGGTTGAATTTCGCTGGATATGCAAATTGGTGATGCAACAAGCCACTTCACAGGCCGTCAGCGAGGTCGTTTCTGGTGACATTTTGATCCTGAATTATTGCTGTACAAACAGACACTATTGCATTAATCCAGACATCACACGGTGGTACATGAGGACAACACATTTCAGATGTTAAACAAAATAGTAAAACCCAGTGCCAGAATTTTAAGGATAATGTGGAGCTGACGGCTTGAATCCAGGCTAAGATTACAGAACTGGGTGTAGTTTTCAAACCAAATGCGCTGTAAGATGTATTTAATGAACTCCCATTTTTTGTTTTTCAAGTTTATTTTAATAGATAGATAGATAGACAGACAGACAGACAGACAGACAGACAGACAGACAGACAGACAGACAGACAGACAGACAGACAGACAGACAGACAGACAGACAGACAGACAGACAGACAGACAGACAGACAGACAGACAGACAGACAGACAGACAGACAGACAGACAGACAGATAGATAGATAGATAGATAGATAGATAGATAGATAGACAGATAGATAGACAGATAGATAGATAGTCAATGAACTATTTCATTTCATGCCTTCTTCGATATTTTGTTCTCAGAATAAAGACACTTGTTATTGAATCACTAAAATATGCGTTTTCCTAGATAGAAAAACGCAGTTGTCATTGAAGAGGAAGCAGCAAACACCAGCGTTCATATAGAGCCCCCCCATTCTCCCATTCCCATTGACTCGTGGCAGAAAGGCACTTTCTGGCAGACAGCAGTGGCAGACAGAAGCACGGATGTGTGTCAGCTTTTAATTGTAACTGTCTTGCAGAATGGGTGTTGTTTTAATATCCTGTATAGATTTCTATGTAATACACTTACTTGTGCAAGGCAGCCTCAAGCAAGAATCAATTCAGCCCAAAGGTTCCCGTCCACCTCCCCTTTTGTTAAAAGCCAATCTTGTTTTAATGATGCATGAAGAAATATTCAGGCATTGACGTTTCACTGTGAGGTTTCTTTAGAAAAAAAAATCAATTAAGATAATACAGCTTTGACCCAGTTATCCAGTTAATGCTTATTAGGGGTGTAATATGATTTACTGTCAGCATTTAGATTTCTTTGCATCTTATCCCATTAGCTCTGTGACTGTTCTGTAGAGCGCCATACAACGGTCACTTCTAGGAAACTGCAGTCACTAGGAGCAGATAAAGTGGAGTGGAAAGATGTAATGACATTGATTGGGATTGGTAGGCAGGTTAAATGCAACCCCCCTAAGGCCTTCTCTTTTTATCTGGCTTTCACTCCATCTCCCTCTTTCTGTCCTTTTCTCTCACTTCAACTATAACTCAGTATACTGCAGAGAAGTGCCCAGCTTTAAAGCTATGGGCACACCGGCCAACGCTGAACACTTATGGTGCTCACACAGATCGGTCGCTACCCAATACTAGCGCTTGTCCTCACAGTTGGAAGAGGCTTGGTGAAAAAATGGCTAAGTGGTGCAAGTCTCGTCTCTATTCGAGTATATGAAAATCTTGGTTTCATATAATTCCTTCTGGGCACAAACTGCAATCATTCATTTCTCCTTTGTGATCAATCTTTTTTTTTTTTTTTTTTTTTTTAATGGTTGGTACTTCCATGTTTTGAAAAAGATGCTACACAAATGTCACTACCAAATCCAAGACACTGTTTGGTCAAAGTTCAACAGGTTTAACTTACGATGCATGCACAATTGCCACACGTTTTGTACCTATAGCCTGAAAACTGACTTACATGTACATGTACATGTACATATCGACTTGTGGATGTGAAGGTTTTGAATGCAGAAGCCCGAAACACTCATGTATATGTACTTACATTGACTTTTCATTGAAAGCTGTCTCTCAAACGCAAATTTGTGAGCACAGTTTGAATGTAGTGTGAAACTATGGACACAAGGCATGTGACATGCTTTTAAGAAAGTGCAAAAGTCAGTTCTCGAATGCACAGTGTTCATACTGGATGTGCATGGAGAGAATTACTCTTCTTTTGCTACTGTTTACTAGCGCATGTCCGCCACCCACAGTTGGAGTCTTGGTGGGAAATGACAAAGCTGTGTAAATCTGGCAAATCTTGCCTTAGGCTTTTTTCTTTCACAACTCTATACTGATATATGACAGACTTGGTGTCATAAAATGACTATAAAAAAATAAAAATAAAAAGGCAATTATTAATTTCTCTTTAAAGACCAATTTACAAATGGTTAGCACTTCCATGAATTAAAAAGGACACCGCCCATTTGTCCCTATCAAATTTGAATCCCTGGTTGGTTCAAGTTCAACCTGGTTTAACTTTCAACATGTGTTCAGGAGCAACACTTTTTGTACATGGAGCCCAAAACCGATCTTAAAAATGTATATAGGTATGCGTGAATGGAAGAATTTTGAATGCGGAAGCCCAAAATGAGCATTTACGCTCATATACATAGACTTTTCATTGGAAGTGGTCACCTGTACGCTCTTTGCCAAGGGCTTAAAAGATTACTTAAAATGTAGCACATTGTAGAACATTTTGATTAACAGATTCCACAAATTTGAGTAAATTGTGTAAATTGTTTTTTTGCAGGCATTAAGACAAAAAAGTGCACTTAAATGTATCTTTTCCAATTTTTCCTGATACTTCATGTACATCAACCTGCTAACGTCAGAAGTTTGGGGGGTTAATTGCTTCGTCTTTAATCTAAATCAGCTTTAAAACCCACAAATTAGAGTATAAATGTATTATTTAACTGGTCGGAAGTCTTTGTGATATTGATTGAATCCATTTTCCACAAGAGGAACAAATACTACTAACACATATTAACCATTAGAGGAAACAAGAGAGCCATCAATTGCATAATCCAATAACTCTACATAAACACGAATCCAAACATGAAGTGATGCCTGAGGACGTACAGAGTGAAGACGCAGATACCCGTCAGATATCACGGTGAATTTTAATTGCTCTGAAGAACAGAAAAAAAAAAAAAAAAAAAGTTATCTGCCAGGGAAAACCAGATGAGATCATGAAAGTCTCCATATCGGAAAATGTTAAATCTGTTTAACATTGTTAAATCCTCTTTTTTCCCCCTCCTGTGATGTGAAGACAGTGTATGTTGTTAGAACTAATTGCCATCATGTAGAGAGGACAGCAGCCTATATGAGGAACTGCTTCAGAGTGCTGTTCGACTTTGTGGTATTTCACACCTGACAACAATGAACCTTACTCTACAACACCGCTCTAACTGCTCAGGATCCGACTGCTCTGACATTTGGAACTACTCACAGAGAAAGAAGTTAGTGTCTATCAGGGCCGTGGATCCTTTCTTTATGTGGCGATCCAATGTAATTCCTAAATCACAGTCAACGATTCACAGATCAAACCACGATTTTCACTATTCAATATATTATGTTTAAATTGTTGCTATATAAAAGTATTTTTATTAAATGTATGAAAATTCAAGTATTGTTATTCAAACATCATCATTTTACCGTCATTTAGAACAAGAGACCAGCATAAACAAAACCTAACAAATGTATTTATTTATTACTTTATGCAATGTCAAACTCAGAGGTTTTTATGTCAACTTCCTGGTTAACGTCAACAGTAAACAAACTATAAACATCAATGCTGCTTTTTAAAAATGTTCTCCACAGTTTTTCCATCCTCAGAGTAGCTAGGTAACATTAAGACAGTAAATGAAGACACAGCAACGCCTAAAGAAAAACATACAAATTACAAAACACTTAATCTAAATTGGTAAAAGTATTTTCAATTAACATGTTTTATAAAATGACTTTTTTTCATGCTAGTGGAAATATGAAAAATATTCCACTCTTTTGATGAACATTTTGTAAACCATGTTCCCGTAAGGCTTGTATGACATCCTAAAATTGACAGGGATTTCCATGATATTTTTCATTTATATTTTTTCATTCAACCTGTCAACTATATTTTAAGCAAATTCATGTTTTTCTGAAACTTATTTCAGTAAACTTCGGCCTCATTTCTTTCATCTATAAAAACACTCGACAGCTTTACTTTAAAAAACCAGAAGCCCTGCACTTTACTTTGAAGATTAATTTACTTTCTGTCACAGGATCGCATGCAGTTTGTTCTTTAATAAAAATCATGTTTTTTTGTTTTTTTTTTGGCATGTACTTGTGGCAATGTAATCAAAAATCATCAAATTTTTTCATTTCTTTTAATTCACTATTAATCAAACTGTCTCAAAGATGCTCGGTTTGAAATATTGAGTTTTTCTGAAGTCACAATGCTCCCTGATCTGCCCCGTCCAGCGTGCCATAGGGGACCAACATTATTCCGCATTTTAGAGCAATAATGACATTACCTGAATTTTTACTACAGTCTGCTATATTTATAAAGATCACAAATCAATATTGGTGGTCCAAATTTTAGAAACAGATATATCTGAGTTTGTGGATACTTGTTACAGCCCTAGAGTCTAAGTTATTTCTCTTCACACTTTTTCGGTTATTGTCTAGTTTCTGGCACAGCTCCATTTACACTTCATCCATCTGACATCTTGACTTTAATATGTTATTCTAGGAGACGCTGTTGGGTTTTACTAGAGTATGTGTGCTAATTTTGTTCTATATCACAGTGGCACTGATGCTCAGGTTGCCTATTCAGTGCCTGCTATCATCTTTCCTGAGGTCAGTAGTTAAGTCTTGGAGAATGTCAAGTAGTCTTACTTTGACCTTTAAAATATTCCAAAGACAGAAACCATAGGGCATCAAGGCAAAAAGCTTTTAAGTAAAACAATGCTGCAAATGGTATGGGTGCAATTAAAAAATGATCTAGCATTTATAGCATGTATCCATTGATATAGTTTAGATTATAGCCAAATCAATTATGAATCCTAACAAAAGCTGGACTGAAAAACCCATGTTGTTGTGACTAAAAAATATATACAAGCACAATTGTGATTCCCACAAACAAAGCAATGTTAAACTTGCAAATTTTGTTTGACCTGTGTGAGTGGATCCCTTCGCACACTCTGCTTAAAATGCATTCCTGTTTCTCTGCCACATTGTCTGATGCTTTGCTTCCATTTAAGCCCCCAAAAAAGCTCCTATCTCTCTTTACCTATCTAAATGGATATCTGCAATCCAGTGACACAAAGGCATCATCTGCCTGTGTGTACAGAGCAGCAGAAGCCACTTTGGATCTTGAATCTCAATGGGCTCATAGTGCCTCCGACACCCATCTGTTCAGGCCAGCCAGCAAGCCATCAAGCAGCAAACTTTGATCCCCGTGTAATTTCTCTTTTTTTCCAAACCCATCCGGATTTGCCTGCCCCTCAAGAGCTATTGTGAGCTGCCCTGGAGTACAAATTCTAGATTCATTATGAGTGTGGGCGGCAACCTTTGTATTCCCCAAAGCACAAAGTATGCACACCATATTGCTATGCAGTGCTTTAAAAGCCTAGGCCTATTGTCCATTGTTGGTTCATATACCACAAGTACCTCTGCAGTCCAAATTGTAGGTTTACTTGACTTGAAATACCTGTAGTAAACTATCACCTCATGACTGTTCGTTTTATTGATCAACCCCCACAATTTGTTACTGTGGCTGACCTAATTACAGATGCATTTTATCCTTTATTACCCGCTTAATTAAAAAAAAAAAAAAAAAAAAAAAAAAATTACTTAAATATACAAAATTCTAACTCTTTTGATTATGTGCTTTTTTAAAATTTGTGTAGGTGTCTATTTTTAGGGCTTTTATTATTATTATTATTTTTGTAAACTGTATTCTTTGGAACATTAGCTTTTTTTCAATCAAATTTCTAAAGAGATCCATGTGACCAATTATCGCTAAATACTTATTTTTATCAATAAAACTATTGACTGCTGAAAGTCAATATAAAACAAAGTCTAAATTTATTTAAATGTACTAAAAGCCAAGTCATTTCTATATATGCATTTTTATTTGTTTAGCTATTTTTTATAGCATCTTTTTATTAATGCTGTAATTTGTGGGACAATGGCTTTACAGAAAATGCCTTTCTTTTTTTATTGTTTTATTCAAAATTGCGGGTGGCCCAAGATCCATTTGACAGCCACCCATTATTTCTAAATACTCATTTTTATGAAGTAAAATATTGACTGATAAAAGATAAAATCCTAAAAAAAAAAAAAGCACAATGACACATTTTTAGAGACATGGCAATGACATTAGCATTGGTCATTAGTGGCACACACATCCGTGTGGTGTCTGATGCAGAGACTCATATGGAGACCCTATTTGGTTGCCTGTGTGACAGGCTTGTTCGGGACACCAGAAACAGCTGTCCTGGCCTGTGTGAGCCGAAATAATTAGGCCTGTCATCTCTGTGCTCTGATTTCCCCTTCAGCTCGTTCCGCAAAATGCTAATATTTTGCTTTCATTGTCACATTCACCTTGACACGGATATTGCCTCGCCGCATAACTGGATGAGATGACTCTAAATTTGCATTGTTCGTTCTAATAAATTTGCTTTCTCTGTACCTTATGGCAGGACCCATCAGATAAAGTCTCCCAGTGTGTCATCAATCATGGCCCAGGATGACAGACGGTTTTCGCCTTCATTTGTAACATAGAGGAACATGCTTAATTATTTGTACTGTAATTAGTTGGGAAAATGTCAGGAAATGTCAACTCTCTGTTCACTGTGGAAGGGCTCTGCTTGAAAGCCACAAAGACTGAAGTGTCATTGATGCCACGAAACAAGAAGACGAAGATCAGCTGGGCGGAGGGGAGGGGGGAGGGTGGGGGGTTCTTAGGGTGTAATCATGGCGAGAGTTAGAGGGAGACACAAATCAGCGGCGCAACCTAGCATGATGGGCATCTTATTAGCCGAGCAGCCACCCGGCTGCATTTTTCAACCACATCCTGTTTCCCCCGCTTTTCTCACACTGGCACAAAATAAAGGCAGCAAGTGGAGAAGAGAAATGAAGTCAAGTAAACAATTCCAGCTTCCCACTTGCTGTCAAAGCAGTCATACTTTGCTGTGTTATACCGCCTGTCATATATAGACATGATGCCAAAAAAAAAAAAAAAAAAAAAAGAAAAGGTTGTTTTTGTTTTTTTCTTTCTTTGAGCAATTCTACAGCAGCATTTTTACCGGGCAATTAATCACGAGTCACATGGCACTCACACAACTCTTATCACTTAGGTAGTTAACAGGCTTTATTTGTTACAACTATACCAGCTTTGGTCTTTTTACCCTGAAGCGAAGCCCAAAAATGTCATCACATTTCCTTCCTTTAATTACACAAAATAATTGTTTATTACAGAATTAGCGGACAAAGTCATTAAATTACATTTGCAGCATATTATATCTCCACTAATTACTGCATTCAGCTTCTAGCACCTGTGAAAAACACATTTTAGAGCCTATTTGTTTTAGCAGCAATTGACTAATGTGTGTGGACAGGCCACTTGAGCACTTTTCCAAATGGCAAGGTAATTTACACTTGTTTGAAAAGAAGGGAGGGGACAAAAGGAAATAGGAATCCCACTAGGGACGTCTTTTGTTTTGGAGGAAATATGTAGCATTATGACATCCCGAGGGGGTTTTAGTGGACGTTCGTCCTTTCAGGGCCTCGCTGTGGGAGCATAGTAGAGCAAGGCTCAGCCTGCTACCTTGCCCGCCGACAGGCACTGATGGTCATCCAAGAAGCTCCTTAATTAGCCTGCAATCTGGCAACGACCCGTGTTCCTGAGATGTGGCAGCCCTGTTTAAATATGATGCCAGATGCAGTCCCACCTTCAGCATGTCATCCCATTGTCCTGGGAAGCCAGGGGGAGCAGGAACGCTCAACATCTCACCACGCAGCATGTGTTGTGGGATGTTGTGCTCATTGTGTTGTGTTTATTTTCTGCCTTTTTTGTTTGTGTTTTCCTTTCTGTCTTTCCGTGAGTGCTCCTCTTCGTGCTCTGACACACCCAGCTGAGAACATAGAGACCCAAGCTGGCCACCACAATGGCTACCAAATAAACATCTTACATTCTGCAAATCCTCGAGACGATACAGGAATTCCACACGGGCAGCTACACATGTGACAAAATATTTTTCAACAAGCTTATCAGTCCTGATTGTCCGTCTGTAGCACCGTTTAACCACGGGGCTTGAACATATTCCACCACTTCCCAATTTATCTCTGAGCTGATGCAATGTGAGAAGATTCTAAAACTGGATTTGGAGGGTCCATAAATCCAACCAAGTTTGACCTCCTTTTTAGTGAGACATACTGGAATACTCTGTACGAAACTAATCTGTGATTCAATATGTAGAGCAAGTGCAGGCATTATATAAAATTGTGTAAACACGTCCCAGAGCCTCCTCAGATTCCTCTCCCATAATAGTTTTATTTAAGATCACATAAATACAGGATGTTCTTTAATACTAATAGTGTTGTGCCTTCAGTTTGTCTCCTCGTGTGCTTCCTCTGGGATTTAGGGGTGTCATACCACACAACTTTCTGTTTGTGCGCTCAAATGTGGATAAGCTCAGACGACAGGCCTTTTTATAGACTTGTTGGAACAGCTCTTTCATGACACGTCTGCAGCTTTTCCTTAAACATAATGTCATCCCTGAAGTCAAGCTTTATATTCTTCTCCATTCTGTAGTGGAGCCAGTTATTAAAATCATTGTGCATTTCATGGTACAAACACCAAATTTGGCATGTATGTGCCTTAGCATCCACTCTTTCAGAATGTTTGTTAGTCAGAAGACCTATATATGTATATATATATATATATATATATATATATATATATATATATGTATTGATGTGTGTGTGTTTGTGTGATAGTATTCAGTAAGTGTTCTTCAAGTTTACAGACTGCCTTTTGTGCGTGGACAAACTATATTGTTGAGACTGGGGCAAAAATACATCGTATATGTCCAAATTTCCTCCCTACTCCCTATCTCAGGGGTCTCGTTACATTTATCGTGATCGACCGGTTGATCTTCAATTACATGAGGGTAGATCACAGGCCAGCAAAACTAAATTACCCAAAAAATAAAAAAGTACTTCTAAAAAATCTGTCAGCGAATCAGAATCCTCACCGAGAAGTAAGGGACTTGTTTGACATGCAGAACGGCCAATCGTAGGTCCTCTGATTCATACGTCACTGCACATGCGTGTTTAAATACACTGAACCCAAATTCTGTCTGCCATCAGAAAGTTAGTACTTGCCCAGCGGCATGTCAAGTCCCCGGCAGAAGACCACTCCAGCCCACTGGAGTGTTTTTTTGAGGCCCTGGCCATTCCGCGCGCCTCCTCCTGCTGCTGGTTTTTGTAGTTCCCGCCCGATGAATACGAGCCCACTAAGGAAGCAGTGTTTTCCAGGCACACACTTCCGCCACGCTCCCCGCATTGCACGGTTTACAGCAGAGCATGACATACGTTGGTCACTAGCTTTAAGAACTATACAATGCTGGACTATCTAGTACCCTGGACTTTAAAAGCAATCTGGACACCATGGCCACTACTTTTTTCTTGACGTCAAATATGACATCACCAAGTAAAAACCTAATAAGTACAAACATTTTTCAAAGACCTTTTCTGAATCCACTGTGTTCTGATGATGAAAACATGAATGTTTTCTTTTTTTTTTTCACAGAAATTCTTCAAACTCAATGCATTGTGGTCTATATTTGCCAATCTAGTGAGCACATTGTTTTTCGCAGAGAGTTCTGGGAAAATTTTAAGACACTTGATCTTGGAACTGTAGTTTCAGGCAGTGCTACAAAATGGCAAACGTGCTATAAAGTCCAATATGTAGTGAGTAGTGAAGTATCACATACTCAACTATGGAATATTTTAGTAACAAATGAGCGTATGCCCACCATTTAGGATTTTTCCCGTACTTTTCTGAAAGGGGGGAATCCTATACATCCATGCTATATTTGGTGCTTGTACCACAAAAACTGCAAGTAATATCAACAAAACCAGCTCCCCGGCTGTTTTTTACGTTAACAAAGTGGCAATGAGAAAAACAATTAGAAGGTTTTATGAACCTAAGTGAGGAGTTTTGAATTTTAGCTGTTTCTCTTTGTCATAAGAAAAAAAAGAAAGATTTCAGGATGCCACGCGATGTTAAATATTGCCTTTAGCTTCCATGAATCTGGATCCATCTGCAGATGGATCTATGTAAATTGTCCATATATCACAATATGTCACGCAGATTTATCAACCAGGACAAATGGCATCAACTCGAATGCAAAGTTTGTATCTTGAAACCTCATTTATTTGTTGCAGCGTATGGAGAGAAGAGATAATCTAATCAATTTTTTTAGGAGGCACAAAAAAAACAAACAGAAACAAAAGGAAGAAGTGCAGGATTAAACGCAGCACAAAGAAATATTCCAGAATGTCCAATTGTCTGAGCAGATGTAAATTGTCAAAGCCTTTTACAACATTGTAAGCTTTTATTCAATCGTATATTATCATGCACATTTCATACAGGGAGATTACTAAAACAGAATTGTGTGTCTCTCTGTTGTATGTCTCTATAATTATACCTTGAAGCCACAGCTTATTTTTTTTTCCTCTTCCTTTTTCCTCCATATTCATGAAAAGGCGACTTGTAATTTGATAAAAAGACGCTTGTGTTCTCAACTTCATTCAAACAGCATCATGGCGCTGTATTAAAGTGGGCATCTGTGTTCTTGAGGCATTAATCTCTTCAAGCACATTCCAGCTGCTGTGATGTGCAAGAGGGAGATAAGTCTTAAACAGTCTAAAGCTAAGCAAACCAGACAACTCTATTATTGGCTTCATAATTGCTTAATTAAACTTTTGTCACTAATCATTATGAGGGCAATAGAGCTGTTATACAGGCTTTCTGTCGAGCAGCAAAAAAAAAAAATCAATAAACTGTGTTGGGGAGCTGACCCCCCCCCCCCCCCCCCATCATGTCTCTCTCTCTCTCTTTTTTTTTCTCTTTCCCTCCCTTTTTTGTCCTCACCAAATGAAATTCATTGCTGCTGGTTAGTGATCTGTAGGTCTGGAGCTCGACTGATATGAGCTGCCATCACCATTTGAATTGAGGGGTATTCACCAGCACATGAATATGAACAAATGGCAAACATAAATCTCTTGCATGAAGTACACCTTCTATCCCTTTATTATAGAACAATTGACCCATCTAATGCCAGGGAAAGCATTTAGATTTAAATTACACCCTGGATCCTTTGGACCTGAGAGATGACAGCATAAAAAAGATTAATATGCTAATTATTTTCTTCCTCCCCTCTCTTTATTCTTCTTTTCGGCATTTGCGTAAGGTTATTGTGAACCCTGTAAATAGGATGACTGTTTTGTCAAGGAATGGTTGAGAGATTCCCCTCCGTAAAGTATGCACAAACAACATTTTTTTTTAAATGTTGTAATTATTTTACATTTAATAATTTGTGTGTTCTAATAGAAATGTAAAATATTTCATCTGAGAACACAAACTAAAATAACAGTAAGTTGCTTTTTTGTCTCTTTTAGGAAAATTAGAAAACCTTTTGATGGCTAAAAAAAAGCCCTTATTTTATTCCAAAGTTCTGCCAAATGATCACAGTTAAAATTATGTCACATTTTTTTTTCTCTTTTCATCCCTTAATTGGCCAGGCATAGAAAAAACAACTTTTAGCTTTTGAACATGTCGCTATAAGCAGCCAGTTGGCAAGAGCGCAATAGGGGCAAAAGCCCCATTTCATGATTTGCAAGCACTTTAAAGTTGGCTAAGCCTCTGTGATAAATTGAAAGGTGTCCAAAACATAACAAGGAAAAAGAGCTTTCTGACTGTGTATCACCATGAGAACACTTAAGGATGTGGTGCATGAGCCTTATCTTGAAAGCATAATGCATTGTGGGAAAGTTTCAAGTAAATGTTGTGCTTTTTTATCATTGATTTTTTATTTTACTCCTTTGTTTAAAGAGAACAGTAGTTACTCATATTTCCTTGTGTTGCAAACTTTGAGGTTTCATTATTTATTTATTATCTTTTATATTCTAAAATGACTTTAATTACAGAAGTAAGAAAATTTAACCTACAATGAAAATATGGACTTTTTTATCTTGTTATTTCATGTCTTGAAATAGCTTGTATTCTTTTACCATTTTGCTAGGAGATAATAAAGTTTGAAATTTACTGGTTCTGTTTTGTTTTTATGGTATTGCCATCCAGGTAAAGCATTTTATTAAAACAAGTTGCAAAACCATGTCAACTCTTAACATTTTTAATAAGCTCCTTTGCTACAGGACAGTGCACATTTATCTCAAAACTTGTTTTGTGTTTCCTATATTTGAAAAAGACAAAAAAAAAGCATAAAAGACAAAAGGTGAAGAAATGTTCTAAAATTTAGCGAGAAACATTTTATTTGCTATTTTTATTACATTTTCCAACTTTCGAAGATTTTCTTTAAAAACATGTACAAATCCAAAAACGTTGAAATTCCACGTAATAATTGAACTTGTCATATGGCAGTACACCCCGCAGACAGTGAGAGGCCGTCTTAATACATTTCTTTAAAAGCTTCTGGAAACAGGCTTAATTATAGAGCTTACCGTTGTTCCATTATTATGCCATATATCCCCAGCTGAATACAATTCAGTACCTCGATAAACAAATTTCATGGCATCCTTTATGGCACTACCTCCTGGCCAACCATTGATACCACTGTTCATTTGCAGGGCTGCATGAAGCGTGGCGTGCATGAAAAAGTGGCTTTAAAGGTAAAATCCGTCATTTTCATCTCATTAAAAAAAAGGGAGTCGAATGCAAATACATAACAGGGAATATGCTCATCGCTCACGAGGCATGTGGCATTTTTTTTTTCTGTTTAGGTGAGCAAATAGTGCAAAAAAGATGTTGTTTTCAATGTCAAACTAACATTACATTTTTTTTTTCCTTTTCACAAGTATAAGTTTTGACTTGAAGTGCTTTAAGCTTTAAATTGTTTGTGGTTTCGATATTTCTGCAATCTAACCCTGGCCAAACAACTACGACTTTCCATGTGCATGCTCCCTTTCAGCTGTGTTGGTATCCTCTTCAGCTATTAACACACACATGATGAGACACTTCCTTCCCATTTTGTGTTTGTAAGCTTATGTACGCCCACACTTGGTAAGTGTGAACCCTGGCAAAGGTGCCCACGCCCTGTGGCCCCGCCAGATCTTCTTACATCTCTCATTTTCAGTCTGGGGACTTCAGCCTTTGTGCAAATAGTTTTTTTTTTCCAAAATAACACAACTCGTCTGCAGCTGTATTTCACGCAAATCCTATAAAATTATAGGGGACTAAAGTCCAGAGGAAGGATGCAGGTAACTTGTGAAGCTGAAGCCTCAAGGCCGCCCTTTTCTGGTATTTTCAGTTATATAATGTATTTATTTCTTAATTCCTTTATGGGTTTTTTTTCTTTTTTTTTTTCCTTAAGTTTACCATCAAACTACACTTACTTATACAATGTGTGTAAATGCATTGGAGCTTCATTAGATGATGAAATCATATGAAGCTTTTTTGATAACATGTTGTCGTTTCTATACTAATTATAAAAAAAAAAAAAAAAAAAAAAAAGAAGAAGAGTTGAAACCTAGCCGGTGAAACATATAATTGCGTGCTTGCAAAGCTTTAACCAGCTTCTTAGCTTGATAAAGGTAGCCTGGTCAATTAAAATAATTATAGTATTTCTGTGATAACTGCAAGGTCTGGATATTTTCAAACATTTAGGGATTTGCTGTTTCACATAATTGGACCTTTGAAGTCGAACTCCCACTTTTCTTATGAAGCAAGAGATTATATGGAATAGCACACAGTCATTTGGTTAGGTTAGCAGTAATCTAGTGTCTCCTAATCTATGGGTCAGAACCAAATCGGATTATGAAGCCCAACTGTGGTAAAAAAAAAAAAAAAAAAATGTTTTATTATCATAACACATTAGGATGACTTTTTACCAAACATTTCATTTCTGTTTTGCAAGTATGGTGTTCACACTGGACTACCTGTTGCTAGCGCATGTACTCACGACGGGAAGAAACTTGCCGCAAAATGTCAAAGTCGTGCAGAGTTTACTACATGAAAGAGTTGGTGTCATTTAATTTCGTCTGTCTGGGCACAAACCACAATTATGAATTTGTCCTCCCTGATCAGTTTTCAAACGGTTGGCACTTCCGTGATTTGAAAACGACGCCATCTGTACGTCGTTGCCAAATCCAAGTCCCTGATTGGTCGAAGTTCAAATGCATCAAGTTTCAAGTGGCTTCGTGTTTTGTACAAAGAACCCAAAACAGGATGTAAAAATCTGCATAGTGACATGTGAATGCGAGAGTTTTGAACAAGGAATCCCGAAGCGTGAATATATACGCGTTTTTGAAGTGTTATCTTTTTTATTTTATTGGAAGTGACCACTATCTTTAATACGCAATAAGAAGCCTGTGTGAACATCATCAAAACAAGCCCTACAAGTGTACCCCTACAAACAGCTAAGCCCAAAGCCTGGCTCAGTGCTCACTATTAGCACCAGTGGCAAGCCAGTCCATAACACTAGTTGGAGCAATTGCCCGATTTTGGTGTTGGGTCAGCATCTCCGCCATATTGTTAAGATGATTTCTCTGCCAGCCTTCTGTCATGGCTGATGTGGCTGGAGCGCTTGGCTTGGTGGTGGCTGCCTGGCTCCTTGCTGCCTGGAAAGAGGCTTTGCTGTAGGCAGCTCCGAGGCTTTAAAAGCCTTATTGTCTATCTCTCCCCCGGCTAACCCTTTACTCCCTCTGCTTGCCTGCTAGTACGGTCTCAGTAGGGAGCAAGAGGGAGGAAAGCAGAGGGAAGAGGAAAAAAAAAAAAAGGAGGAAGGAGCCAAGCACCATTCAAGGGCCTGGTCCAATGTATCATGATCTGCATAGGCTTTCACAGCAGCGATGCCTGAATCCCACAGCATTGTTTAGCCACTTTCTTCCTGGCAGCACTGTCATTTGAACAGACTTCTGACACTGCAATGGGGAATTCTGCAGATTAAAGGAGAACATATTTGGTACACTTCTTTCTTGGCATTTTATTTCATTGGGGGAAGGTAATTTTTTTGATTAAGCCATTAAGATTTTATGTTTGTCTCAATTCTCACCTCTAATTGAACATTTTTTTAGCACACAGACTTATTCAAAATTCTAATGATAATTGTTTATAGGTGTGTAATGATTCATTTTAATGATGCAATGCAACATAATTCAAAGTTAATATTGGTTCATTTTGAACATTTTGACACACTGACCTAAAATCAATCCAGGAGATCTTTAGCCAAAAATTTGACCAGTGTGACTCAGAGATACATTCCTGGGTACTGAACAGTGCAGGTGAAGTTTTCCAGATTTCTTCCTCTACTTGCAAGATAATCAAGAATCATTTAAATATGTGTGGATCGGGAACGTTGTTAGAATATTCTACCTCACCGTATAGTCATGTGTCTTTGCTAAATTCAAAGTATTTCAACACATTGGACAGGGAATGATCGCTTGATCATATTTTTGTTTCTATTACAAGTATGTCGTCTGCCGTGATGGACTTGATCATTTTTACATTACAGTAAAAAAAAAAAAAAACCTGAGCCTCTATCCAAATGGTATTTTCCAATCAGTTTATTTCATTTTGAAATGATCTTCTATTAGTATAGATCAATTCTGTTAAAAAAGTTGCCTAAAACAAATCAGTCTGGTTTGATCGTAGGAATATAAATCGATTTATTGATTAAGTCGGATAATTCTTACACCCCTAATTGTTTATGGATCTAACCAAATCATTTGCTCATTCTGTATTTTAAAAAAAAAAAAGGTTGCTTTCTTCGACAAGTATCTGCTAAAGGTCATAACAGTAATAATTTATATTTACAAGATCTTTTCTCATTTTTTTATCTTTACACTTGCCATTTCGTGAAAATGAGATTTTCCCTTTTGCACACAGGTAGAGAATTTATTTATTTATTTTTTGCATAATCAGCCAACCACCGTTGTAACGAGAGCAAAATTATTTGGATTACCTCAAAATCTGTATGGATATACGTGCTACCTACTTTATATGTATGTTTGTGCAAAAAAAACGGTGGTGATTGTTGGAGAGAAGGATTCATTTAGAGGCCTCGTCTTTCCTTTCCTCAGCTGCTCCCTGCCTTTCTCAGTAATTAGCATAGCGTGGCAGCTACTCTCACCGCTCTGTCTGAGAGAGACACTTGACACGGCAGACATCAGAGAGATTTTTCAGGAGGCTCTCCCGGCGCCCCAACAGCTCTTAATTAACCACTTAGGTATCCCCACTCGTTCCCCCGGCCGGCACTTTCCAAATGGTAAGGAGGTTCTGTGCCATGGATCTAAACACCGGGGGAAGTGTGCTATCAAAAGATCCGGTTAAATGAAGGCTTGTGTAAATTATTTTTAATGATTCCCTCCTGGCACATCATTATGTTTGTAGTTACACAGAGGCACTTCTGAGACGGCTCATCTTCGCTAAGGTCATCAGCAGGACCAACTGTAACTAGCTGCTAGTCTGTAAATGGCTTATTAATTAGTGCTGTGGTTTTACATAGCTGTGAGCTCTGATATATAGTGCAGGGATCGTAATTGTGGGAAATCAAAAATGATGATGGTGATGATGACGACGATAACCAATCTCCGGGCTGTTTATGCAAATTGTCTCCTCATATTAGAAAATCATTACCTATCCAAACACTGTAACACCCAGCCTGTGTGAATTACAATGATGGATTTTATGATAATTGCGATTTAATTTTCTCTCGCTTGTCGACTTCCCTTTGTCTGCCTGGAGTTTTGAAATAATTTGGTCATTGTAAGCGCTATTAAGTCTTTTTGTCAGAGATGAGTGCAATGATTTATTCTATTTTCCCTGCAAATAAGTTTTGTTTTAGTTGGGATACAATCCAGTTGTTTAGTCTTTTTGAAATGCTCATTCACTTGTGGCCAATGTCACATAGCATTTACAAATATTTATAATAATTGTTTGGAATGTAACTTCCAGAAAAGAGGAAAAAAATAAACGTTAAAGATTTGACATGTGTGCAATAAGTACAGGTACCATATTTTCCCCATCATAAGGCACACCTGTATTTAAAAAAAATAAAATAACAGCGTGCTTTATACACAGATTCATTCTGGTTGTACTTACTCATGTCAAAGTGATTTTGGGAGTTACACAATGCTCTGTGAAAATGTCAGTTTTTTACGACTTTGACAGTCTGTTTTTTTTACTCGTTGAAAACAAGGGTAGGAGTTACAGGTATTGTGAATGAGGTAACGCAACTAACTCTTTGAATGTGGCTAACATGTGTCACAAGTTCTAGAAATACTGTAAATGCTTAAGAATGTCCATAAAGTCCTGACTGACTGAGGGACTTATCTTGGAATCTTTTGTCTCGTTGAATGCGCCTCATATCTTGATGCACCTTTTATGACATAAGTTCGCAAATTTATCATTCATTGACGGCGCACCTTATAATCCGGTACGCCCTTTATTGCAGAAAATATGGTACATTTTATTTGTAGAACACTAACAGGCTAAATCAACAGGTTTTGCAAGTAAACACTTAAAAAAAATTGTCAGTCAGTCCAGTGCAAAGACTAACCTAAATTCTGTTTGAGCAAGTCCTTTGTAGTTTGGCATTCAAATCTCACTGGAAGTCTTCAGAGCAGCACAGCAAACTCTGCATTCATATGAGAAGCAAACACTACAGCAGCTCTGCATAACCTTGATGAAAAGTGCATTTCACCTTAGGCTACAAGCGCAGGACATACAAACTGCACATCATTTCATTGGGGCGGCTTGTCTCACTGACAACTTTGAAACTGTTTTGTGGCAGATCAAAATAAAGGGTTTACTGATTCTTAGTTTTTGATCTTTTAGTAAAAGTCTGAGGTTTACATGCACAGGTTAGTCTACAGCAGGCGAAGTATCATGGGTAAAATTTGTTAGACATAGAACACAGCTTCTAAAACATCACAAAGATGGCAACTTTGGCTTGTGCATTTACATGTGCAAAGAACAGAGGGACACCCTGGCTCTTTGTACTGGTTTGTCCCATTCAGACCAGCCTTTTGGTATGCTGACAGTATCCAGGCTGCAATCAACATCTGTTAATTTCTCTCTATTAACCGCATTGTCGTTACACATGATCATGATGTTTTGTTTGTACGGCTGAACTGAGACTTATGACCCTAATCCATCATCTGCTTGTCATAGTTTTATGTGTTGTCTGTGCAGTTCCCTGTTGCCCAAAGCAAACATATTACAAGGCCCTGTTTAAGTTATTGACCAGCTGCTAGAGCCGTGCCCAGCTGAAGAGGTCATTGTGTTTCTTTTTTTTTTCTTCCCCTCCCCACTCTCTTCCAGAATATCACACCGTAGCTCAGGCAGTGCCAAACATAATACAAACCGTATGTCCTGTTAAACTATCTTTTGCATAGACCGTGCCTGAATATTTTAGCAGGCCCTTCATCCTGTTCTGTCATAAATGAGAAGCAACAAAAGACTTCACTAAAAAGTCGCCTTTGAGTTGTGGGTGGAACTGTAAGTGCAGAGTAAAGCTGCCTCATTTCCCATCATCCATCCGTCCATATATGTGTGTGTGTGTGTATGCACTGTAAATGAGTCTACACATTAAGGATCCTTCTTCCCATATATACATGTGTGTGTGTATATATATATATATACATATATATATATATATATATTTATTTTTTTCAAGCTCATGTGAGATTTTTAATTTAAAAAAGGCAGTATTTTGAATATCTATAACTTAAAAAATATATTAATTGCAATAAATACGATTTATTTTTAATTTCATTCTATGACAAGATACAATAACTTTTTCAATACAACCATGGCATCAAGAACTGATGGTTATTATGGATTGTTTGTTTGAAATATGTCATGTTGTACCCTTACATGGTAAAAGTTAGACAAAAAACTGAATTAAGTACTTTATCTACATGGGGGACTTTTATCAATTATTACCACATGATTAAAAGTAAAACATAAGGTGGTTGTAAAACAGTGAATGTATACAAAAAGAAAAAAATCTGTAAAAATAAATCACACCCCACTATGTGTGATAAATGCCTGGGGTCTCTGCCAATTGTGAGATGAACAGCCTCACAGCCTTCGCCCATTATGAAATGAATGGGTTTAGAGTAAAGGTCCTCTTGAGGACAGTCGATGCATATCACTGCAGACTGGAGAGCCTTTCCTTATCCCCGCTTGACATCATGTTGATAGACACAGGCAGTATTTTTCCTTGTTAAGAAAGAGCCCTGTTTACTCTGCAGGTAACGATCCAAATCTAGCAGACATTTGCCCCACAGGAAGGGGTGCGCTCACTCAAGTTTGTCATTTCAATTCTACTGTGAAATCCATTAAGTCTGCACATTGAGGATCCTTTTTCTCATACCTGTACTGTATTTTTCCATTCCGGTTTTAGTCATCATATGACAATATTGTTCTCGGTTGTAAAGTTTTTCGGAGCAGCTTATCACACTCTGTCAGTTTTTCTTTACGCTCCTTATTTTAACCCAAACCCTAACTAAAAGTAGTTCACCTTTGCATTCGAATGAGAAGGCTTTCACATTGACTCACAGCTGGAGTGCAGTCCTCTATATATATTGTTTATTTCCCTCCATCCAGCAGAGTTCTGGTCAGCAATCTCAAATTAATCAGCAAAATAAAATAAATAAACCATGGAGCCTAACAACTAATACAGTTAATTGTCTTAGTGCTTTTCTGGCTGGCCGCTTGCTAACAGCTGGTCGTATTGGCACATGGCACCACTTTAGCCAGCCTTTGAGATAATAACTTTTGCTTCTGCCAAAGAAGTGGCTGTTACTGCCCACCGAATTTACAACTCACAAGCGGAAACACAGACTCCGACAGAATTTTCTATGCATGGGTCTTTGAATTTTATTAATGTAATGCAAACATAGTCCTTCCAACACATTAAATTGTTGATGTTATGCGAATACACTCTGGAATTGCAGATCCTCATTAACATTATTTGCATGTTAATCTGCATCTTTTTAATTAGTGATATTATTTATGCACATAATTTTCGCCCGGTGATGCCAAGTCGCAGGCACATTAATTAATCTACAGAGATGCCAAACTGTTTTTCCTCCACTTTTATTTGTTTACACCGTGTTTTGGATTCGGGGGGAAGTTGGAAGAAAAAAGGAGAAAAAATGCCTAAAGATGAATGAAAGTATAAGGAGACAAGAAAAACTAAAAGTCCGTTTTGTTTTCATAATTCATATTGTAATATTAGCCAAAAGTCAGATGTGCATTTTTTTCCCTCTTCCTCTTCTCTTTCCTGTGAGATTGGTTATTCAGTTACACTACCTTGATGTATTATTAAAACCCATAATGGACTCCTGAGGCTTCCCGTGCGTCTCTTCTTCATTTACAGAATACAGTCAGTGTTATTCTAATATCTACATAACACTGTCATACACAGGCAATCAGTCCCCAGTCCCACCACCTACACAGACCTCCACCCCCTTTATACCATCCACCTCCATTGCTGCACTAAAATTTTAACATTTCAAAAACCTAAAGTCTGTAGTGGTCACTGTCATGAATCGATTATTTCAGGCTTTGTTTCAGTTACACCAGTAAATAACATAAACAAAAAAACATTAAAAATTTCCACTTGTTTGCAGTCTTTTAGCATATTATTATAGTCAGTTACAGGGGTTTTCTGTTTTAATTTTTCTTCTTTTAAATGGGTAGAGTGGAGACCTCATTTTTTATACAAATATATGACAAATAATTAATGAATACAATTTTACAATATAAAATTTTAATCTTGCATTGTGGTCAATTTTTTTCTCAGGAGTAAGTAACACAAATAATGAAATTTGTGTATGTTACTTATATTTTCAAAACCATGAACTTAACAAATGTTTGATAATAGAGAAGTGAAAATTAAAAACAAATAGATATTTGTCCCCTTCTACAACAAATCAATGTAAACAATTTTCTACAGGTGTTTTTTGTTTTGTTTTTGTTTTTTTTCGTTTCTCAGTTATCGCACAAGCCAATAAGGGTTGTAAAAAAGGGAAACAAACATGGACTAAAGTAATTTCAGCTGTGGCTATATTATTTCATCGATGCTAAACATCGGCACACTGTAAATCAGACGTATTTTTTCCTGATGTGATCTAGAAAGTGGTCAGTGGAAAGCCTATTATTTTAGTTTGTAAACTGTGTTCTGGAATAAAATGCTGTCAAGCTCAAAGCTGACCATTTATGTTGGAGGGCTAAAAAGCAGGAAAGAAAAAATTCAACCAGGATTCAGCAACAAGAAAATCTGATAAATTAAGTATTAATCTTTTTTATTAAAATCCACATTGGTTGAAACTATTATTTTGTCCTTCATTTTAATATTAGACAATAAAATGTATCCTTAAACTTTTCTAGTTCTGTTATTCAGTATTAGGAATGTTGTGTGGACTGTTTTGGAAGTTTATACCAGCAAGGATATTACACTCATCCATTATTGGTTTGCTATTTATGGTATTCTTAGGATAAAAAAAAATGGTGTGTGTTTACTTACCTTTGTTTAATGGTTAAGCTGTAGAAAAATTTATGAAAATATTACATTTACAAAAAGAAAATTATTGCATCAATCAAATGATTATTATTATTAGGTAGCCAGCAATAGTGTACAATAGTTTTTGAACTGTAGACGTTCAAATCTTTGTTACGCATTTTCTGTCAAGCGCATTTTCCTTCAGTGGGGATCAATCAGCTGCTGAAGTTTTAGTTGGCTTGAATGTGTGTGGAAAGCTGGCATCTAATGTTTGATGGTCTGGAACAATGATTCATATTCATGTCAGAGCTGGGATCCTGTGGCAGAGGATGACAAAACAGGATTTCCACACTTGGGTTGGTTTCTATAATTACCAGGATTTATTCCTTCATGGGTTTCTCTTTTAAAATGTATAAAGTGTAGTTTTAACCTGTTTTATACAGGAATTCTGAAAATAACCTTTGTAGAAGCCTGACAAAATGAAAAAGATTAGTCCTAAAGTGAATGATGACCCTGATCAAATCTCAACTCAGTCTCTTGATTCGCAACAGCTGCTCATCTTGCCAGTGCATGTAGTTATTCTTTCATAATAACACCAGGCCTAAGTTCTCAACTTCAGAAGGCGGCTCGCTCCTACCGCCTCTTTCCAAGGACAATGAAGTTAGTGACAGCAAATCTTTCTAAAGGGGTTTTCTGGAATTTACAAGCCTACAATGCCACTGGCACAACTGATACTGCAGGTAATTTGGCATATCATGTCCAGGAACCAGATCCTTAGTAGGGAATGACGAACAGATTAAAAAAAGATGGAAGGAAAGACAGATATCTGGTGGGAAAAAGGCAGACTAAAATCTTGGCATTCCAGTGACCACTCACATGAAACTGATAAGTCTGAAACCCCCCCAAAAAAAGAGTCCTATTTTCCTTGCCCTTGTCTCCAACCCGAAGAGGCTGATGAAAGTGTCTTTTGTCCCTGGAAAGGTCTGACTGTTTTGTTCAAATGTACAATAACTGATACGCTGCGGAGATGTCTCACGCATAACTTTGATCTAAACAGATGAAACATCATCGTACGAGTAGCTAAACAACCATGGACAGGTGCGTGACTCCCACACTGTTCCTATGTACGCGTGGGGAGAAGTAAATGTTCCCTTTGTTCTCTGTGCTTTGAATTTACAGGTCACGGTACAGTTTTACATTTTCTCAATGTATATTATTAGGACTGAATACCTTCTTGTGTTTTGAGCCGTCTTTGATGTTATAGTCATATATTTCAAAGTGCTTTTATATACAGTAGAATCCTTAAAGAGAATAAGCAATTAATTCAATTAAGTGAGTAAATGATAAGTCTCTTGTTGAGTGGTTTAAGATTTCCGTGGCTAGACTTGTTGCAGCGATCGCGACTCTGCACATCAAGATGTCCTCTTGACCTTAGTGACAGACAAAGGGCTAGCCAGCACTTTATAAGCTACGGGCTTAATTTCCTATGTCAGAGGAGGACCTCAAATGGGTTTTTAATCCTAAACTAACCATGCTGCACATAGCTAATAGTGTTCAGGCAAAAAGACTTTTCTACCACCCTATTGTATTGGGGCAAGTTGAGCCTGTAACCCGAATCACTGCAAAAATAATGCGCTAAGCTCTTAGTACTGTATAGGCGTTTACACCACAACAATGTGTTTCTTTCTTTCTGTTGATGCCACGGACTCCCCTTTGATGCGGCTCTGAAACAACTGAGTGCCAAAGGCTATTTTCTCTCTGTTCGGGGCAACTCAATAGCTGGTCTGTCTGGCCTGTTTGTTTTCGGCTAATTGCCTCAAGATCTAATAAGTTAGTGATGATGTATGTCGAGTGACCCATGACCCCAGCTGAAAGAAATATTATGTCAAAGTCAAACACACCAAGGGAAGAAGCAAGACTTTTTTTTTTTTTTTTTTTTTAAACAAGTCTGGCCCTTACAAACTGACAAGCACAACTCAAAGAACTACAAGTTCTTGCAAGCATAAATCAAGTGAACTAAAAAGCCTGAAAAGTCTGCTTTTCTTTCAGGCGTAAACAAAAAAACTTAAATATCTCAATTTATGAAGCTTTGCATAACTTTATTATACTTTGTTTGAAAACCTTGTTTTTCTACACACATTTCAAATAAGTTTTTGACATTTCTGGAAAAAAAAGGGCAAGAACCACCATACAAACCATATATCAATAGGGATATTCATTTTATTTTTTCTGGCAAAGTATCTATGATACCCTCCCCTCCTGCCTCCTCTTTTTATTTTCCAAACGACAGACAGCAGTCCAAGCCAAAAAGCCATTTCACCTGCATTAATACACAATGAATAATTTATAAATCCCAATTATTTGGTATCATTTATGCAAAGAGTGTCACACAAGGCATACATAAAGCATTAAGGATGGTTAACCCATAGAAGAATGGGAGACTAGCAGAAGAGTGGAAGGTCACACCTGAAAGTCAGGTTGTTATTCTTTTTGTTTTGGTTTTTGCACAATATAGCATCTCGCTCACTTTTTATATTGAAAGGGCTTCATCTACCTGTGTGTTATCTATAGAAATGGCTCAACTTGTGAAAGCATATAGGGAAAGAATGTTGAGACAAAAAGTACCATCATCTTCTCTTTTTATACTATTTATAATTATAATGTAAGGACTTCATTTTGCCCTGATCTCCTTATCTTAACAAATGAAATTACGTCTGGATTTGTTGTGGTGCTTCCCAAGAGATGGACGGCACCCCTTTGGCGCTGACTATCTCCTTCTCTAATCCGGTCTTAGGAGGGTCTCTGTTAACATGGATAAAGCACTGGCCTGGTATCCTGGGCTAGTAAGCTAAAGCCTATATACAAAATTCAGGAATGGGCGCCTGCAGCTATTGGATGTGTGCAGATGTCCGTATCGCTCAGCCAACTTGAATACAGCGAAATTTTGCAATGGCTAAGTCTTAGATACAGATTTGGACATGGTTGCTGATAAAAAAAAAGGACAAACTGATTTGTCTGAAACACTTAAATCTGGTGATTTTTAATAATAAAATCTAAAATATAATTATGTTTTGCTTTGTAGGACAATCAACTCAATTTCTTTTCACAATGAAAGCTCAAGTATACACTATGATAGCAGCACACAAGTACATTTAAATTTCCACTCCGATAATTTTTGTGACCAATCATGTGGTCTTTAAATTATGATTCAGCCAAGATTAAAAAATAATTAACCATGTGTCATATTTTTTAGGAAGGTTTCTGCAGAGCAGCAGGTGTTCATCAGAAGCTTGCCTCTGAGAAGTGGGCGTGATTGGGTCCCACCCTACTTCCCGTCATCCATCTGTTTACACTCTCTACAGTTAGTTTATAGCTCTTCACACACCCAACTCAACAAATGCGGTGGAACAAGAATGGCAAACAATATTGGAGCTATCCAGTCGTACTGCCCTGGATTCACAAAAATGTAAAAAAAAGAAATACTTGATTTTCTCCTCCGTTACGAGAAAAAAGTTAAAACATGTGAAAAACACCAAATACACAATTGTCAGTGAAGTGGGTCTTTATGTTGCAATTGTTTATTTGCAATTATTCTTCCATATTTTTTTTTTACTTTGAATTTTTGTCTTCAGAGCCATTTCTATTTAACTGTTTTTGTGATAATTGAAAAGTTCAACACATGTGTGGCATTTTTTTTTTTTTTTTTTTTTTTTTACAGTTGGCTTAAAGTTAAATCATTACAAAAGGTCACATTATTGACCCCAGCCTCTTACGGCAAAGGAAAAAGCTTGACACCAGACTTCAGTCAATTTTGCTTTTCTGGTGTGAACAATATACTTCTCAGTTTCACACATTTGGGTGGATTAAGCTTTTAACACTTGGTGAAATCCAGCACTTATCCTGCAAACACTAGGGAAGTGTATGTGACAGTGGATCCATATCAAGTGTGACTGGGCAGGCTCCGCACGACCGGAAAAAGCCAGCACATCTGTTTCGCGGTGTGGTAACTTTTAACATTTCTCACATGCTTGGGTTTCTATGATGAACTGCCAGTAACGGACCACACTTTTACATTCTAAGACTAACTTTTTGCGGCTGTTCCTGTTGACATCCGTCAGAAGTAAAACAGTGATTGGAAATACACATTAAACCCCCCCAAAAAAACTAACACTTGGGCTGCTGGTGAAACCTCAGCCACACTCACATACTGAAAGTCATGTAAACTGATACAATGGGCTCACCTCCCATGATGAAATCTGTTAGAACGCGCCACCACAGTGGGGGTCAGCTTTGATTGTTCGTCGCTTACATCGCTGCATATTTTATTGGTTGTTTTAATACCACACACCCTTTGATGAACCACGAAAATGGTGATACACGAAGATAGGATACTCGCAGCATGATGGCTGCACTTGTAAATATGTGACCTTCGTTTGGTGTTTCAGAAGGTTGGTAAATAATCACACCGAGAGTTAATGGATTTCATATGCTCCTCAGTCTCACTGCTGCAAGTCACTTGATGCAACAGTGCATGCAACCTTGCCCCCAAGGAAATGAGAGAAGTCTGTCAATCACCCTACCCTTCCCACTGTTTGGTTCATATCCACGTTATATTGACACACACCAGTGCTTGCATTTTTAAGGGAATTAAAGTATAGTGCATCTGTGAATTTTGGCCATGATTTATTCTCTCCATGAAAGTTTTGGCTTTTCGTGTAATTGCTTTTACGCAGAATAAAAACTACAGCAGTAACAGCTGCATCAAACACTGCTGTGACACACGCAATTATGTATTTTCACTGAGCTTTAAAAAATTAAAATAAATCACACAACAATCATGGAATTAAAGTTCTTAAATTTTCCTTACATTTATATAGGTATTCTGAATATCTTTATTCAAGTGGTGACTCCTATCTTTTATTTGTTGCTAGAATTGTAATCTATTTTTTTTCCTATATTTCCTCAAGTCATTTCTTGTCCATTGTTACCAAGGCATTATGGGTGTTCTCTATCCACACATCTTAACTTCAACTTTCAGTGGTGCAGGAAACATAAGAAAAATGAAGGCCCCTGAGAAGCACATTTAAAACTTTGCTACTTGACAATAAATGTGCACCTAATCTGATTAGAACCACTTTTTCCCATTCCTTTTCAGGCAGTGCAACAAACTCTACTTGACTATCATTAATAATCACTATATTTAAATAATTCAATGTGACGTAACTGTGTATTCCATGCATTAGTACTGCAAAAATCTTTATTTATGATTATGAGTGATTACACTGTTATTTTCTTCTTAGATTTCCCTTATTTTCTATTTTGTTTTAATTGATGCATTTCTTGGAATATGTGGGCTTTTTTATTTTATTGTCTACAAGTATTGCTTAAAAAATTCAAATCAAATCAAATGCATTTAACAAATCTCTGTGGCTTTTTTTTTTTTGCATTGTCTACAATTATTGCTTTTAAAAAACAATCAAATCAAATGTGTATATATATATATATATATATATATATATATATATATATATAAATATGTGTGTGTGTGTTCTTTTTGTTGTATTGTCTACAATTAATGCTTGAAAAAAACAGTCTAAACTTATGAAGGACAAGAACAAGAATCCTACCTTGTTAGCTCATGACACCTTGGCATTGATTCACCTCTAATAATGACGACGAGTTGGTATAAAGAAAAACTTGTTGTTGATTATGGTACATCACATAAATGTTTGTTTCCTGCTAGTTTTTAGCTAATGTAGCCTTAACAAATAGCATTAAGGGGCGCTAACTATGCGAGCTTTGGTTTGTCTGGAATGCTTCTCCGGTTCAATACTAGCAAATGGAACCAGACAAAAAGGAACCAAAATCAAAGACATTAAGTGGCGTAAACACTGTACATTGTAGGTATGGAGGAGAAAAAAATAATCCCCACAGTGTTATAAAAAAGATTTGTGAATGACCAAAAGGTTAAGAAATGTTTAATCTGTACGTGTGGTAAAGCCCAGAATAAATTATTCTTAGTGGAAAGTTTTGAGACAGAACTTAGGCTGTAGTCGTAGAAGTGCAGCGTGTTAAGGTAATGTCTGTTTTTAAATGACATGACCATATTTTATTAGTGAGGTCAGGGCGGATCCTCGCTATGACTATAAATCCAAAATGAGAAGAAAAAAAACTTGTAGCTAAAAATACAATTCTACCTCTCCAAAAAATACATGGACCTCTTTTGAATGTGGAAACACATTTCCAGTGAATAATATATATATATATATAGAGAGAGAGAGAGAGAGAGAGAGAGAGAGAGAGAGAGAGGGAGAGGGAGGTATTTAAGCATTTTCTGCTGCAGCCAATCCCAACCTTCATATATTCATGAAAGTTCTTTTTAAAGAGCCACTCCTATGAAAGTTTTGTTTTTGGTGTTTTTAACAAGTTCTTTTTCTGATTATGGAAGACATAAACGAACACAATTAGGCTCCATTTGTATTCCTGAGTATTTCTTTATTCAAATTATTGAGATTCAGGAGCAGACAAAACAGTGATGTTGGAAAAAGAGTGTATTTGTGATGCAGAAAATACACCACAAGCTCTCTGCTCCGCCCCCTTCGGCCCAGTCACAATGAGTGAGGCGTAAAGAGATAATGAAAAATCAACACCAATTTTCAGTAGATATGTAAGACGAGAAGTATATATTTTACCTTTTATTTTTATACCCAAAATTCTGCTGTGAGAGGGAAATGATTTGAATGTCTTGGTCACAGCAACTTTGCAGTCAACACTTCAGAGATGACTGATACACCAATTAGTTGGAGAACTAAAATGGGCTTCGCCATCACGTTACTTCTTACTGACAGATGCGTTGCTTTCCATCAAGACACAATCAAGTAGACAGCCTGTGTCTTTACAAGTAACTTTATTTTGTTGCTGTGGGAGCTAAATAAACCATCCACCTGTTTGCTAGCATTTCATCAGTTTATGCAGCAACAGCCAGTGCTGCGTACAGCTGTGTTAAAGCGATGAAGGTTATAATTTAATGTAATACATTTACCCTGGACTTTGAAGTACTTTTTTTTGAAGTTGTGTAATTAATTCCAAAGTAATTATGTATATAACAAAGTATGTGGTCTGTAAGCTAGCACAAGAGCAGGTAAACATGCTCATAGACGACCCTCTTGAAAACGAGGTGTTTTATCTGTAGGGGCTTATCTTCCCCCTTCAGTTCAATTGTGTAAATAAATTAAATAAATAAACAGAGAGCTCTGAGTATTGGGGAGGGAAAGTGAGGGGGTGTAGTTGCTCTGCTCTGCAGAAACTATGTCTTAGAAAACAACATCGATTTTTTGATTCTGGTTAAAAACAGCATGATCACGATTGAAAAGACTAGTGGGAAGGCATTTTTAGAAAAGCTCAAAAAGTGACTGGAGTGGGGTCCTTAACCAGCCTGAGTCAGGGATTTGTTGTGGAAGGATGTTGCCACATTAAGGCTTGAAGTTTCATTCCAGTGCCAGGCAAAGTGCTTTAACTGTTGGGCACTCCCTTTGAACCCTTGCCTGATGTCACCCATTGGTGCATATTTGAATCAGTGGGTGTCATTATACCAAAACTACTTAATTTTAGTGTCTCCCTAAAAGGAAGCTGGAATAGCTGGAAATTAATTCAGGCATTAAGGGGTTAAGTCTTTCTGTTTCTTTTTTTTTTTGCCTCTTAGTATCTTGATGTCTCCCACGACAGTGTTTTAGGGCCACCAAAGAAAAAAAATATTACGTCGTAAATTTAGGAAAAAAAATCTCCTAAATTTACTTTTACTTTTTTTTTTTTTTTTGGTGACCCCTAAAACTCCGTCATAGTCTCCCCCCATAAAACTCTAAGTCAATTCTATATTCTATGTCTATGTTGGTCTTTTGGCTGTTGCTCCTAGTGATGCCTGAGAAACATTTACTTTGCACTCATTTCAGGCTTTTTTTTTTTTTTTTTTAAACAATTATTCATTTGAGCAGTTAGAAATCTAAGAAATGCAAATAGAAGTAACAACCGAATTTCCAGATGTGCTTCTGTCAGTGAGTGTGTTTGGAATACGATGATCCCATTCAAAGAGCGCTGTGTCGTGAATCTGTCATACTGTCAAAGTGCGTCTTCTGAAATGGGCGATGGGAGAGACTTGGTTTGAACTGGAAGAGCTTCTGTCAAACCCCGGTTTATCACAGTTTATCCCTTGTGTTTACACCACCCCCACCCCCCCACCCCAAAAAAAAAAAGGTCATTGATTCAAGCAAGCAAAACACTCAAACCTGCTCAGAGCGTGGCCTTCTCTTTATCTCGCCCCAGCATTCCAGCAGTGCTTGAGGGGTGCAGCAGGCAGAAAACTAGCAAGACACAGAGAGGACGAAAGGAGGCAGGCAGAAAATCTGCATGCTGGAAGAAACAAGATGGACATAAAAGATGGACTAAATTGCAGAGAGGACTTTTCTTGTCAAAGGCTAATGGAAACATTTTCACACAACACAGAGAGGGGAATGGAGGCTCCATTATCACAGCACAGCAGATGGAGCTGGCAGCCATTCCAGAGAAGAGCTGAGATGTGCATAGTAGCCCAGCTTAGCGCCCTCAGCCAGCCCCTCAGGCCTCTACCTGAATAATCTGTGTCAACAGGTTCCAAAATGCCCAGAGGAATCACATAAACAGAGGAAAACACTTACTAAATAACTCCTTTGTTTCTGCTTTCCTCCCTCATTTTTTACTTTTGTCTTTAACTCGAATTTTTTTAATTTACAAACCTGATTTCTGCAAAGCATTGACAGCTTCAGACGTTTCTGTTGCATAACTACAGTTAAAACATTCTGCACCGATCTCAAAAATACCCAAAATCAATCAGCGGACAAAATAAATGATACAGAGAATTATTGGAAAATAGAAAAATACATTAAAAAGACGTCAGCTTTGTGCTATAATTCGGCTCCGCTACTTCGGCCGACAAAAGTGGCTGTTTACTCATTTCAAACTTGCATCAAAGATCACTCCAAGCTAAATATAATGTAAAGTATGTATTTACTCCCCCTTGTTTATTCTCACATCAAAACACATGTCCCACGAGGCCCGTAAGAAATTGATTTGGTGGCTGTATTTCCACTGAAATTCCTTAAGGAAGGGTTGCATTTGTGTGCACTCTGACATCCTCTATTCCCCAGGGGAAGCAGCAAACTACAGTCAGTTATGACCAAATCTAGATTTTTTTACATTTTATTTATTGCTTTTTTTGTTCCCCAATATGTACAAATGAAAGAAGGAAAAAAGGGGGAATGTGAAGAGAAGGAAATGTTTGTGTAAAATAAAAAAGCCAGAGTACACACATCAATTGAACTGAAAGTATATTAACAGGACAAAAACAGAAGATCATATCAGATGCCATAATCAAAAACAATCTACAGGCAAAATGGTAAACAACAAAGTTGAATGGAGGGGAAACCAATCTGACGACTTGTTCATCTCATGTGCCAGTCTTCAGCTGGAAATCATCCATTTATAATAAGCCCAGCTGATAAATGTTTTAGTAAAATTCTGCATAATTCATTTCGGCGGGCCTAGTTTTAATTGACTTATTGCCGAATTGTTCTGAAGATCAAAAGCTTGATTAAAGCAATGTATATATTAGCGCTCTGAAGTTTTCCCCCAACACCGTCTTTCAAAAACATGAGAGATCAAGTGTGTTGTGAAATGTGATCAATTATTCACCAAGATAATCAATTAAGTGATAGATTAGAGTATCATTTTTGACAAGGCCGGTGTCAGAAGTACTTTGTGTGGACTGATGACACGCAGCAGAAAAACTAAAGCGGATTGTATTACAGGTCTGAGCAAATTGGTGCTATGTGGAACAAATTCTTATATATGTTGAAGTGTTATTGCAGAAACAACACTAATTCCTCATTTTATTTCATAAAAAAAAAAGATTTTGGGCTATTTGTGTATCATATTTGGCAGTGTATTATTTACCAAGAAAATCTGGAAGTCCATAGTTTTGTCAAAGTTAAAAAGGCTGCCAAGACTGCAGCATCTTGAAATATATCTGTTTTGTAAAATTTTGCATGGATGGCTTTAAACAGGCTGGAGATTTTTACTCGGTTTTCATTTTTCTTGTAAGGTTTTAAAATCATGGCCTGAAATAAAGGCCTGGAAAAAAAAAAACGAGAGTTAAATTTGGATGTACTGTAAAAATGTTAGTCTTCTCTGTTTTTAAGCAGATGAAGTGTTAGGGCCACCATAAAATAAATAAATAAATAAATAAATGTACGGAAATAAAGTTGTGCATTAGTGGAAAAAAAAGATATTTTACAAGACTTAAGTCGAGAATAAGGTTGTACATTCATGATAAAGAAATTCGTAATTTTATAAGAATAAAGTTGCACATGTATATATATATATATATATATATATATATATATATATATATATATATATATATATATATATATATATATAATTATCTGTAAAATATATGTATAAATCTATTGGAAAAAAATCTTCATTTTACAAGAATAAATCTGTAGAATTGAGAGGAAAAAAGTGTAATTTCACAAGAAAAATGTTGTAGATTTATGGGAAAAAAATGTATATTATAAGAATAAAGCAAAATTACAAGTATTAAAATTATAAATATTTATCAGCTGATTATGTGGAAGAAAAGCAGCTTTTTATGTCACCTATGCACTGAAACGCAAAACATCAAAGTGTTGCATATTGCACAAAAGCGATTTTGTCCACTTCCGGAACTTGCTAGAATTTAGTTTATTGCGTAAACGGTTGTTGACAGAATGTCAACACTGCAGCCTAAGCTCTGGTGTAAAAGGGTTAAACTCAAGAACTTCTTCCCCTGACATATTGAGGAAATCAAAACAAAGAAAATCTCCTCTTAACAAAACAGTGGGCCATCAAAATAAGTATTCACTCTGCGGTAAAAGTCTCAGCTGTGTAAATGTCCTGTATTAAGAAGAAATGATCAGAAATCATTGTAATGTTGTAAAATGCATGGACACTACCAAAAACACAGACAGACCTAAAACAGAAGCATACTTAATGTATTGATAGACATGGAAGATAATAATGCAGCTGCCGTGCCAAGCAGTTAGTTTTTTTTTTTTTCATTTAAAGCTGCAAGCAGGATATAGTGTTTGACACATCAAAGCATGCGCTGCAGCATCAAAGAGCGCTGAACGCCATTTCTCTGTGTCACCGTTTAAGAAGCTATTACACAACTGGTGTTTATTTTAAGCTATAGCATTAATGTTAAACATAACATTAAGTGAATTAGATTAGAGCAGTCGCTGCTGACGTCTCCTTAAACTCCCTGTTTATCTTCCACAGATTTCAAGCTGAGCTCAGCTCTTGGCCTTTCTACTGTAACTTGTCAACAAACCTCAAAATGAGTTGGATGAGATTTAAAGTTCCACTTCAATCATCTTCTGATCTTTTTTTCAAAGCGTTCCCAGTGGTCTTTTGATTATGATTATCGCGTTTTTATTCAAAATCAATACAACCTATCTCATTTCTATAGGACATAGTTTCTGCAGAGCGGAAGCAGTTCACTAGAAATTCGCCTCATAAGTCAAAATTGTTGTGTTTCCATTAGGCAAATTTATGAACGCATATCCAATTTGAGCAATTTCGCAGTCAATGTAAACGCAGCTACTGCTGGATCACTTTTATGATAGGTACAACTACATTAGCTTAACAACAAGCTTCCTTTTTTTTTATAGCTCACCATTTGGCTCTCGTAAAAATAAAGTCCATGCAGGAATCTTGTGTAGCATCATGGCTGACAATGGCACATAAGCATTGCTGTTGGTGTGCCGTGGGTCACTTTTTAAACATGTAATCGCACACACACATGCATGGACAAACAGAGAGGCGTTTTATGCATTCCTCTGACCTCAGGCCATCCTTCTAACACTGTTACTAACCTTTCAAGGATGAACAGGAAAAACAGCCCCCCCAAGTACCTCTCTGTACAATCTTTCCAACTCACATACATTTGGACATAAATGAATAAATGTTTTCCTACAACCATGCATCACCCTAAAAAAAGAACCTCACATTCTTCCAGCCATACAAACCTGAATTAAATGCTACCACTGTGTGCAAGGGGTCAGCGCCTGTGAAATCGATGACTTTAAAACTAAAGGTGATGAATTATTGAGGTCTTTAAAACAAAGTGCAAGACAGACAGGGGGTGGGGTCATCTCTCTGTATTCTTCACTTTATTCTTTTGTGTTTTATCGCTTATCTCAATGCAGTTTCATTTGAGCGTGAATATGGAGTTGCTGCAAGATACCAGGACTTCTGTTAAGTCGAGCAGTAAAATCCATCCTGAATTTAATAGCTTGTTTTGTTTCCTCTATGATTTCAATACAATAGATCGGAATTACCTGTGATGCATGGTGTGCTCTTATACAAAGTGCTGGTTATGTTAGATGCAATTAAGATGATTATCAGAAATCAATTTATGCTATTTAGTAAAGTCTTCCGCTTACACTGTATTTGTGTGTCTTCTATAAACACAAACATAGAACCCTGTGAGCCAGAAAGAAGCTAATTTGTGATCTCAATAAAATGTTTTTGTATAAACATTTGCCACAGTGTTAGCCATATTAATGTATACCCATAAATCCTATCTTGTTTACAACACATAAAGAAAACACACTAATTCCACTGTAATAACGTTGGCTCCCAACCTTGTCAGAAACACATGAAAAAAAAAAAAGAAAACACAGTCCAACACCCCTACACATTGGCCGAATTAAGGTATTTACAATATCACCCAACCTTTGTTGCAACACGTAAAAAAAAACCAGACTGATATTGTCCAAAATAAACAATAATGTTACTAACATAACTCACAATCTTGTTGCATTATGAAATATATTGACCCTACTATGCATTAGCTATGTTGGCGTATTAATGATACCTGTAACCCCCAGCACTTTTTGCTAAAACACACATTACTGTGGCTATGTTACCTCCCTACCTAGTTAGTAACACCATAAAAACAACACACTGTAACATCTCTACACATCAGCCATATTAGCGTATGTACAACAACACCCATCCTTTTTTGCAACATGTTAAAAAACAGACTGGTACCATCAAAACAAACATTACTGTCAGTGCACTAACTCATTTCCTCGTTAGTAAAACTTAAAAAAAAACATAGATTGATGCTGCTTTGCGCTAGTATGCGTTAACACATTTAAAATAACACCCAACTTTTTTGTAACATGTCAAAGAAAATTAATAGAGCTAAAGCAAACATTACTGTTACTACACTAACTTATGTACAAAGGGCTGATAGAGTGGCTGATATTCTTCAGTTATGGTCCGGTGGTACATACCTCAGGACCATAACTGAAGTGGCTGATATCAAGAATTCCTACCAATGGCTAGAAAGGGCTGGCCTACAGGACAGCACTGAAGCACTCATCCTGGCAGCTCAGGAACAAACCCTGAGCACCAGAGCGATAGAGGCTCAGATCTACCACACCAGACAAGACCCAAGGTGTAGGCTGTGCAAAGAGGCGCCTGAAACAATCCAGCACATAACTGCAGGGTGTAAGATGCTGGCAGGTAAAGCATACATGGAGCGCCACAATCAAGTGGCTGGAATAATATACAGGAACATGTGTGCAGAATATGAACTGGAAACCCCAAGGTCAAAACGGGAAACACCTCAGAAGGTGGTAGAGAATGAGAGGGCAAAGATCCTGTGGGACTTCCAGATCCAGACTGATAGAATGGTAATAGTGAACCAACCTGACATCGTAGTGGTGGATAAAGAACAGAGGAAAGCCGTTGTGGTGGATGTGGCAGTGCCAAGTGATGGGAACATCAGGAAGAAGAAACATGAGAAACTGGAGAAATACCAGAGACTCAGAGAAGAACTGGAGAAAGCCTGGAAAGTGAAGGTCTGTGAAGGCCTCGGAGCAGTAACCCCCAAGCTGGAGGAGTGGCTACAGCAGATCCCTGGAAAGACCTCAGACCCCTCAGTCCAGAAAAGTGCAGTGAGAGGAACACCTAAGATACTGCGCAGGACCCTCAAGCTCCCAGGCCTCTGGTGAAGGACCCGAGCTTGGAGGAGAAACCACCCAACCTTGTTTTCCACTTATACAAAAACAGACATTTCAATAGTGCGCCGTGTACATCTTAAAAAATCGCTTCAACATCAGTGAACACACACGGGCTGCACGGTGGCCTTTTTGCCGTGAGGCGAAAAGGCCCCCGGTTCAAGTCCCAGCTGGGGGACCTGAAACAGAACACCAATGGGGGACCTTTTTGTGTGGAGTTTGCATGTTCTCCCTGTGCATGCGTGGCTTCCTCCCACTGTTTAAAAAACATGCTTCATAGGTTAATTTCTTACTCTAAATTTTCCATAGGTGTGAGTGTGAGAGTGAATGGGTGTGTAATTGTGGCCCTATGACAGACTGGCGACCTGTCCAGGGGGTCCCCAGCCCTGTGACCCCAAAAGGCAACAAACAGTTTAGAAGATGAATGAATCAGTGAACACAACCAAAATGAATCCTTATGTATTTGCTCTGGATTATAAGGGGAGCTATTGCTATTTGAAAAATATTAAGGCTAAGGTTAATGTAGCATTTACCACTTTTGGTAAACAACGTACCTCTTTGGCACTGTCAGTCATGCAATGTGTAAAAAGTGAATGAATTAAAAATAACACATTTACATTACAAATATATCAGCTGTCTCACAATGAAAAGTTTATATATGAAATGGCTTTTCTGACTTTGTTTTTCTATCGTGACGTTTTTCTTATCCTTTCTGTTGATGGTAATTCTATTTTTAAGCCAAACAAACTCTGCCATCGATGTGTGTGTCTTTTGCACAGTGGATAACTAACTGGCTTCCTCACTCAAACAAACTGCTTGATAATGGAATCATCTCTATTTAATTAGTGGTCTAACAGTCTCCCGACTCAGCTGCCCAAAACGTGTCACATTCCAAACACCCCCAATCCTTTTCTTTCTGTCTCAGCTTTAATGCAGCCAGACACTAGTAATGTTGATGATCACATTAGATCCCGAGTCCCTTCCTCTTATTCTCTTTCAGTCATTAATCAGCCGCGAAAGAGAAGGAGGAGAGCAGGCAGAGGGGGAAAAAGTGCGAGCTGCAGAGTGCCGGTCAGCCGCACTGGAGTGAGTAATTAACTGGCATTAACTCATTAAACTGTCCCAGATGTGGCCGTGAATATATGAGATGAGGGGAAACACAGTAGAGAGGGAGTGTCCTGTCCTGCTGACAGCACAGGACAGAGACAGCAGGAGAAAAAAAAGTCTGGGTTGTGGAGTCATTTTCTCCCCACAGTGTGTATGACTCTATGTACAGTCTCTCTCTCTCTCTCTCTCTCTCTCTCTCTCTCTCTCTCTCTCTCTCTCTCTCTCTCTCTCTGTGTGTGTGTGTGTATTTCACTAACATAACAAACATTTGAGGCAACCTTAGACGGGCATTTGCACCAATGTGTTTTTTTTCAGATGGGATTTATTTATTTAGCCTTCTCACATTGTTATATTAGCACATTGCTTTACTACTATTACTCATTCATAATTCAATTTAGTGTCAGGTGTATCAAAATATGAGTTTTACTAAAGTACCACAATTTCAGCACTATAGGGTTTACAGGATTATAAGGCGCATCGTCAATGAATGGTCCATTTTCCAACTTGTGTCATCTATAGAGCGCATCAAGGCGCATTAAGCGAGACACAAGAGTCAGATATAAGTCCGTCAGTCAGACTTCATTAACTGTGTTTAAAATAACTCTAGAACTTGTTTGTGAAAATCTACATGTGAGCCATGTCAGAAGCATTAGCCGTGTTCAAACTACCCTGTAACTTCCTGTAACTGACTGATACCCCAAATTTTACTGTGACTATGCTAACTCCCGACCTTGTTTTCAACAGGGGAAAAAACAAAAAAACACAGTCCAACACTGGTACACCTTAGCCACACTGGCATATATACAATAACCTCCACATTTTTTGGAATTTGTGAAAAAAAAACAACAGACTGACATTTTGACAAAGCGCCATGTACTTCAAAAAATCCCATCAACATCAGCGCTCCAGTTTATTTACCATTGTTTTTTGTAAAAAGAAAAAAAAATACTTTTAAGTGTGTCTTGCAGAAAATACTGTAGGTAAAAAAAAATATGGAACATTTTCTACTTTCACTAAAAAATGTGCCTCTTTAGCACTGTCAGCTATGCATTGTGTACAAGTGAATAAATGAAAAATGACTCATATTAACATTACAAATTCAACAACCGTTTGTTTAGAAAGGTAAAATATGTAAAACATGTGCTGGCGTAGGCGAAGGAACACCTTTGAAATGTGAGGCAGCAGCTTGTAAGACTGCTTCTCAAAGTAATTGTTTTGGAAGGGATTTTCTTTGAAAAAAGTTTTGTTTTTCTTTTGTTTTGGAACATGTTATCTTTGGATTTGCACATGCATTCATATTAGGGATAAAACTAAGATCATTTTTGAAGTGGCGCATCTAGCATCCTGTGGTACTTAAAAGCCAAACCACATCTGTCAAAATGACTCATTTACGAAATACGTGTACTTTTTTTCCCACACCTCTTTTGTATTTTGCATGTTTTTAAATGTTTTGTTTTCTGTTTATTTGGCTTTCACCTATTATGAAATATATGGAGCAAAAATAAACTGTCAGTTAATGATTTTGCAAGTTGTTCCACTGAAAAAGATGAAAGGTCTGTAAAGTTAATTGCAGAAACACTTCAACTGTTAGAGACAGAACGTAAAACAAATCCAGGAAATCACACTGTTTGTTTTTAAGTATAGATTTTTACAACTGTGCCGGAAATATCTGTATTCACACCCTTGAACAATCAGACTGCAACTTCTACACCATGACAAAGACCAAAGAGCTGTCTAAGGATACCAGGGACAAACATGTACAACCAATTTTTCAGGTTCTGGAGCGACAATAAAAGTCTCCAGACCTAAATCCAACAAAGAATCTGTGGAGGGATTTGAAAGGCTATGTTGGCCAGCAACAGCCCCAAAACATCACAGCTCTTGAGAAGATCTGCATGGATGAATGGACCAAAATAGAAGGCCTAAAGGAATGGTTTGACCTATGTTACTGTCAACTAGGGTTACATTACAAAATATTGAGGTGAGCTTTAGTTTTTGACCAAATATGCATATTTTTGTACCACTATACAACTTAATTATTTGAAAATCACAGAATGCAATTTCCTGGAGTCTCTTTTTTAACATTCTGTATCTTATAAGGAATATATCATGAACATTAGACAGCTCATCTTTTAAGAGGGCAACTTGCAGGATCAGGAACTACCAGATCCTTTTTTTTTTTTTTTTTGCCCCATAGTTTATAGTACAATATGGTTAAGAAAATAAGATGTCATCTATTATTTTTAGTATGGTACTTATATAACATATAAATAGATGATCAATTAAATAGTTTTTCTTATCCACCTTAAATTCTTAGCTTTTTCCAGGGAAGAAAAAGACAACAAAACAAACAGACATTATTCATTTTGCTGCATGAGATCTGCTCTGCAACAATTTCATTTGCATTTATCCGGTGTCAGCCAGAGAAAGGAGAGAAGAGCCTTCATCTGAAATGATCCATGGATGACACACTGTGACTGATAAAAGTAATCACTCGAGATGCAATCTTTGCAATGAGTGTGTGTGTGCACTGATGCATGCAAGGCATGTGCAGAGTGCCACGCCGGGTGAAAGTGTGCATGCCTTTGGTAGGGACTTTTGTCCATTCCCTGTGTGTGTGCAGCTTTGTGTGCACGCATAATTGTGTATGGACGGTCTAAATCCCCATGTCGGTTTCGGCATGGTTGTGTGTGGCTACCAGTGAGTCTGCATGAGCGTGTGGCGGCATGTGTGCCTGTACCTTTTGTGAGTTTGAGGGCATCTTATTAAAGTGTCATTTAGACAGACACTTCTCAGAGTCTAGCCCCAGGCAGCCTGATAGATTGTAATCATGGACTAAATTACTACTTTCCTAAGCCATAATCACAGCCTCTGTGTGTGTGAGTAAGTATGCGTGTGTGTGCATCTTTGGAAGAGCTAGACAAAGAACTTAATCATTGTTTGGCATGTGTCTGTTAAGCTTCGGGAGAATATAACAATCTGCCTGATTGATTTAGCGTTCACTATATAAGTCATCTGCATCCCCACAAGCCTTTACTTCCAGAGGATCCTACCGTTTGTCTAATACATTTGCTGCAGCATGCTAACAAATGGTTTCACATTTTTAGGCAAAGATTTTGGTTTAATAAAGGTGTGTCCATGATTGTTTTACTTTTTGTAATCCACAATGGTGTTTTAACATGTAGCTTTTTACCCCATATCTCCAATGTACATTGACATTTTATAAGCATTTTAAGAAGTTAAAAAGTTTTCTAACAGTTATGACACAAAAATAAAAATCACTTTCAGTAAAAAATATATAAAGTCCATGCATTCATGTCAGATGGTTTCCGCATCAATGGAAACTTGCTCCGGAACAGCAGACAAATAAAGGAACATACAAGTGGCTGATGAAATAGTTTGTGTGAACAATCATTTGTCTTGTTGCCTTGTCAACAAGAAAGTTAGTAGTTGCAGAAACAAAATGATAAACACAGTAAAGCTGAAAGGGTGTGTGCAGGTTTGATTTTTCTGGTGGTCTTCTAATAAGTCCTAATGTTTGCATGTTGGGTAACATGGCGATTTTAAATACAATCCCCTATAATTATAAAACACTTCAAATAAAGACCCAGTCCATTTATCTTCAAATCCATTGCGGCCTTCTAATTATTTCGTTTTTAGTCCAAATAAAAAAATTTGGCATTGAGCGACCATGCCCCTCTCTTCCCATAACCCATAACTGAGAGCTCTCTGTTTACATGCTCTCCTGCTAGCTTACAACCCCTCACACCCCAAACCTAACATTACTGTTGCAACAAAAATAGCAATCAATATTGGAGCTATCCAACCGTAAAGTTTTGAGGCAGATACCAGCTTAGACGAAGAGAACAAAGACGTACATGGATCTATTGTCTACAAGTGGATGCATCAGAATTGAGGGGAGCAGGACGCTTGTGGCCCATCAAGCGTATTTTCTTTGCAACAAGTACTTTTTTTTTGCCAACATTTTTTTGTCTGCTCCCTATTCACAATAGAGAAATACTCAGAAACGCAATTTTAAGTTTAATTGGCTCTATGTATGTCCTCCATCATCAAAAAAATGCTACAAAAACATATGAAAAACACCAAAAACACAGTTTGTCAGGCCTATCGGAGTGGGTCTTTAACACAAACTACGAGTCTAATAAACCTCTGAACATTGAAAGTTTGAGATAGTAAAAACCGTTGAAAAGAGTTAATAAATACATTAATAAAACATTTTTATTAAAGGTAGAGAAAAGAAATCTCATTTTGGACCAATTGCTTGACTGGAATTGAATTTGTAAATACATTTTGAATCAAGTTTTAAAAGGTGATATAGAAGACACTTATCCAATGATTAGATCACAGATTGAAAAGGCCCGTTCTCTGCTGCATTTCCTCTACAACTACAGTTCCACCGCCCTCGGCAATGCACATTCAAGAGACCGCTGTCATTAAAAAGTCTATGTAAAACATGTGAATGCACATTTGGGCATTTGCATTCACACATGTTTCTACAACCGTTTCCAGGCTATACTTAGAAAACACACGTCTGTTGATCGTGCGTTGAAAGTTAATACAGGTAGACCTTTGACCAATCAGGGGCTCAAATTTGGTATAGACTTCCCTTTTATTTCACAGAAGTAATGTGCGGGCAGAATCCACTGCCCCACAGTTAAGTTCATTTGTTATATTTCTTTGTTTAATAAACCATTTCATTTTATTTCACACATTACATAACAAAATTGACTTAATGACGTATGCACATGTAGTTAATTTTGTATTGTTTTGAGTAATTCCATTCTTTTGAGTTCTGTCTGAGGCCTGATGCTGGGGCAGAGGCAGAAGCTGGGAACTTCCTGATGATGTGGCAGTGGGAGGAGCTGAAGAAGTTCCTGATGGCTTGGGAAGGGAGGAGCATGGACAACTTCCTGAACACTTCCATATGGAGAAGATGGAGGGGGAAGAAGAAGTTTATTCTTATGTTGGACTATTGTTTGCATTTTTGTGGCTATGTTAAACCTGTTTTGAAGTATAAGTTCAGTTTCTTGGTTAAAGCGTTGAATTACTAGTAATTTACTACTTTAGGTAATATTTAGGTTTTGAATGTTTTGTATTTGTGCTCCCCTCCCTATTGACAATGACAATTGGTCTGATCAGCCAGTATAAAATCTCCCTAATGTTTCCAGTTGGTGGGTCAGTTTTTGTTCAGTTGGTTTGAGCTTTTGTTATTGATTCTCTCAATTACATTTTTGTTAATTTGACCCCATTTTAATTTGAGCCCATGTCGTTTTGTGTTGGGTAAAATAAAAACCCCTGATTTGAAGATCTTTTTTTGTCCTGTGGCTCAATCTCGAGCTGACCCTGACAAGTACCAATCGATTGTAAATTGATCATGGCGGAGAAATTAATAACTGAGGATTGTGCCCGGCCAGAACACTATGACACCATGTCTTTCATATGTCATAATAGAGTTATAAAAGGAAAAGCCAGCGAGATTTGCGCCGTTTCTACATTTCGGACAAAGCTTCTTCCCACTGTAGGTGGCAGATATGCGCTAGTATAAAAAGAAGAAGTTCCGTCTTGCCAGTCCCGTGTAAACATCACGGGCTAAAGCATAGAAATAGGTACCTCAAGGAGAAACTGATCAGCTGACCTGGGATGCCGAGCTGGAGTGAGAATGAAAATAGTTGTTTGACTCCTTTTATTTCGGTACTTATCTGACAAGTCGTACGTGATTTAATGATGTAGCACTTTCAAACTCTCAAATTGATTTGTCACTGGATGAAAACACTTAAACCACAGCTGAGCTCAAACTCTTCCAAAGAAGTTTGGTTTCACGTAAAGAGCAAATGTGCCTCCAGCGGTTTGGATTGCTGCTTAAGTCATGTTCCATTTAGATCTGCGCCAGGTGTTCCAGCATTTCAGAGGTTCTCCAGCTCTATTCATAATCACCAACTGCTTAAAAGAAACTGCAGCCCTTTGATGTAACAGTGATGACTGCAATGTCTGGCAGCACTTAGGCTTGTTGAACTGTGACTCGGAACCCTCCAAGGTCTCTATCTCAATTGAGATTCCATGACTTGGCTATTTTAAGACACAAAGGGACGGGCGGACTTACATACACACAGTCCAGTTACAAGCCCACAGTCTTTCACCTGAAATACACAAGCACACATTTCCACAGAGCTTCCCAATATCTCTTGACCTTTCACTAAGCAGACGATGACAGGAACAGTCTTTCCTTTTAACCCTCTTGCCCCACTCTTCTGCTCTTATCACATTGCCCTCAGACTTCACCCAGATTATGTCTCCTCACAGCTTGGCCATGCTGAGCAGAATGTCAGCTAAGGAGAAGCAGCTAAATTAACTTACATAGGACGTCATTTTGTACTTTTTGAGATGTGAGTCATGGCTATAGAGATCACACACTAAAGTAATGAGCAGCAAAGAAAAACAAAACGGGTTTTTAAAAAGAAACTGATACTAGCCGCGTTGCCATTGACTACAAAATTGTGCAACTTGGACTTACAATAATAAATTCACTTAATGGAAACACAACAATTTTGAAAAAATAAATAAATAAATAAATAATTTATTAAAAAAAAGAAAAAGGTTTTTCCACTTGGAGGAGGTGACTTTTGATTAGTATCAAAATTGACTTTTATTGATTGATTGATTGATTGATTGATTGATTGATTGATTGATATTTTTGCAAAACTACAATGGAAACACTATTCCTGAGTTAAATGAGCCATGTGACCAACAACCGGATGGCAGTGCGCTTCTTGGTAGGTACTGGCTGCTTTGGGAACTGCACAGCAGGCGCCACAGGAGGTTCCGCAGGATCACACAGCTCATCAAAAGTTGAGCATATCATGCTGGATATGTTGGATCCACAGCTCCTCTGTAAAATCACCAACCAAGATTTCCCAAAATCGCTTCATCTGTAGCCGCTCCCACATGTAATTAACTTGCTGCTCCTGGCCTGGCCTGAATAAGATGCAGAGGTCTCCTTTGATAGATGATGATGAGCGCTAGTGCCGCGGCAGAGATTTGAATGAATAAATCAATGTATTGTTTACATCCGTCGCCATGTTTTTGAATGACTTATTGTGTGAGTTGGGCTGTGTTTATTTACATAATTATGATTTGATGGAAACAGTGTAGTTGCAAAGTTGTGTTTTTCAACATTTCTAGAATTTTGATAAAGTAGTGTACATATGTGTAATGGAAATGCAACAGATATTGGTTCTTTTTTGTTGTTGTTGTTTCTACTTTTCTTAGCAAACAGACTTTTGCCTCATAAAGTTGTTATTTTAATCCTGTAAAATACTCAACCTACAACTTATAAACTTTATCTTTCTAAAATATTGACTCTTTTGCTCATAATTGTACTTTTTTTTTAATACTTTTACGACGTTATTCTCATAAATGTTTACCTTTTTTTCCTGATGACTTTTCTTGCATACACTTTTCAACATTTCGTTTCATTTTTCAACATTTGGAAACACAACTACTGTTTGTTTGATCCCAGAAAGGTAGAACTTGATTTCTAATGTCTGCAATTTTATCCTAGTGTTCAGCTGTGATGGTTGAAGCTACTATTTGGGGCTAACATTATTCCCTGCTCCACCTACTTCTTTAAATCCAACAGTAGTTAATTTCCTCAAGCCTTTTTGCTTTTGGCAAGTGAGGTGGTGCCGTGATTGGTCAGCTGTTTGCCTTTTCCCGTCTGATGATTGGATTTGGTTCTCGTGTGTCCAGGGCACACCCCTGCACACAGGGATGGAGCAGATTAACTAGACTTTCTGTTTCTCTATGCTTTCTCCTTCCATCCCTGGCACTGTTATTGAAAGAAAGTGATAATTCCTCTGCACTTCAAACACAGCCCCCTAACTAAGGCTCTGCTTAAGTCTCCTCCAAGGAAAAGCGGCCTGCCTGTGCACAGATGTCTCTGATTAAATTGTATCTCAGAGAAGGAAGAAAAAAAAAAAAAGGGAGAAAGTACTCCTTGCAGCTCTACCCCTCCTTCATTCTCCCCAACTCCACCCCCCGTGTCTCTCTATCTGTCTCTCTGTTAGCTTGCTCAACTGGCTGTTGCCAAAAGAGCCTTGGGCAACGAATAAATTGCTTTGGTTTCGGCAGACAGAGAAGTTGGCTGAGACAAGCTGAATCAGTGCATTAGATGCGAAGGCCCCCTCATAGACTCAAAGTTAGCCTTTAGCACAATCATTGACCATGAGTGATGATTATGTCTAATTGAAGGAGACTTTCGCTACCTGTAACACAGCTGGGGGGGCCTTAAGCATATTGGACAGATGAAAACAGGCAGAGAGAACAGAGGAGGGTGTGCGTTCTGGGAGATGATGGAGGGAAGTAGATAGCATAGAGAAGAATAGATGTGGGAACTGAAGAATGAAGGGGTTGTGAACAGAAGGCATAGCTAATAAGCGGTGCACAGGAAAATGTAACTTATAATCTTGGCATTTGTACGCAGCTGATAGATTTTAATCAAATCATGGTGGCCCATTAATGAGGTATAACCAACCAATAGCCTTCCTTTATGTGAGCCTCATGAAGATTTAATTTTGATGATTTGGATAGTTCATTGACCATTTTGCGGAGTGGAAATATGCAGCTGCTAAAATTCAATTTCGAACAGGGAAAATGCGTGCAAAAATTAGTGCAAACAAACAGTTTTCCATCCTGTCTCATCGCCTTTCAAATAATTCCCAAAGCCCATAGTGCCGTGCTTTCCAATGCTGCCTGGACTGGGGCTCAATATACAATATGCAAAAGCTTTCAGGCAAATTAGAGGGAAAAACCAATATGATCATTGTGCACTGGGAGGAAAAGAACACTGAAAATAACAGAAAATGTTGCTGTCTTCTGCAGGGTTCATTACAGTTAATCTTTAAAGAAGTGTGGAGGAGCATGCACAGGAGCGAACCTGAGATTTCCCGTATTTGTTTTATCTGTTTTTATTTCTGCGTTTCTTTGTAGAACCCCCTGTGTGTGGATATATGTGTGCAGGAATGAATGGTTGAGCTAAGTCGACTTGTGCCAGGAACTGAAACAGTCACGGCCTACCCCCACCGCCCTTTTCCGTCCGTTTCCACATGGCATTCCACTGCCTGGCATCAACGATGGCCACGGGAGTCGCTTTAGATCATCTAGGAGGGTATTGGATGGCCATGGCTGCCTTTTGCAATAACCTGGCATGGTCCAAATTCATTAGGGTAAAATTTGGCCCCGGCTGCAGCGCTGTAGTGCCCACAGCATTTGGCCCGGCTGTGCTGCGCTAAACTGAGCCGTGGAGCGTTTCTGCTGGATCCAGAGAGAGCCATTAGCGTCTGCTTGTGATGATGGTTATGCTCCCCAGTGTCAAACACAGATAGTTGCCTTTGAATGATTTGAGCGATTACCCTTTTCACACTAGCTATGAAATAATAGGGTAGCTGAGAGAGCAGGGAGAGAGAGAAAATATGGTGAAAGGCTAGAAAGGGGTTTGAGAAGGATGGTGTTTTAAAGGAAATGTCATTTTTACTACTGAATTTCTGTTTCTGCATCATTGACAAAACATTTGTAAATGTATGATGGGTAAATCAAGAGCCATGACATGTATTTTTCTTTGTAGTTTATTGAAAAAGCACAGCTGTAATTAAACAAATTGACTTACAGACCATAAAGGTGCTAATCTGTTTTTGGTGGTTTTAACATGTTTTCTTCTGTCTTTTTCTTCTAGTGATGGATGACATATTTATAGAAGATAAATATTAAAACTGCATTTTTGAGTACTTCTTCATTCAAATCATTGTGAATCATTAATCATAAATTGAAAACTGGCATACCACAAGTTCCCTGCTCCACTTCATTCTGATGCATCCACTTTTATACTTGCAGAAAGAGATCCATGTGTGTCTTTGTTTTTCTTGCCACAGTTGGCATCTGCCTCAAAACTGTGTGGCTGGATGTTTCCGAAATGGCCCGCCATTTTTGTTACACCAGTAATGTTAGGTTAGGGGATATTAGGGGCTATAAGGTAGCGGGATGATGAGAAATGAAGGAAGACTCATGTCCTGCCCGCATCTCAAGTGAATTTCTGATGAACTATTGGCGCTCTGCAGAATCTATATGTCATATAAGCAACACAGGTACAGATTTTGTCTAAGCGACATGATCAGCATCAAAGGAGACCTGGAAACACTGTTAAAATAGATAAAAAAGTGATCCAGTGTATTGAGTTTATTTTTATTTTTTTATTTATTTTTTGGTGGGGGGGGTCCAATACCTTAACCAGTGCACCATATTTAAAAAATAAATAAATAAATAACAGCCCTGAGTGCATCCTATTACATCTAAAATGACTATTTTAACATAGTAAAACTTGAAATAGTTGGCGGAGAGACATAAGACAGTGTAATGACATGTCATTCATTTCTAGATAAATGTTTGCTAGTTTAGGGCAATGTTTTTATTTATTTATTTATTTTAATTCCCTCTTGTGTATGTTGTAATTAATTGCAAATGACATTCAAAAGAGAACTAAAATGTCTGTAAAGAAAGTCCATCAATCAAGTTTTGGTAGGCTTTTCAAGTGTTTGCATCAGTTTCCTTACTCCTGTGTAATCAAAAGAGTTGTAACTGTATACAGTTAGCATGGGTCAGAAAGTGTAAAGAACTTTATGGGGGATTGGTAACTTATGAAACTGATTTGTGTCAGATAGGAAATGGGGCTTGAAAGTATTCCAGCATCATTCTCTTGAGGATTGATCCTCTGACAGACTTCTGACAAATTCCGCCCTTTTTCATTGTCATATACTTTCACAGTATGAATATACACTATACAGTGGATCAAAAACCTTTTTTTTTAGTCATATATTGTGTTTATCACAGAAATACTTCAACTGTGAGAGACAGACTGTTATTAAATAATCCATGAAATAACATTGAATATTCTTTAGATAATTTATTTTTATAATGATGAAGGAAATTGGTCGATAACAAAAGTTCATCTTAATACTTTATAATGTAGCCCTAGTTGGTAGGGGTGTAACGGTACACAAAAGTCTCAGTTTGGTTTAGAATTTCATAGGGCTCGGTTTAATACATTTTCTGTATTTTTTCGGTACAAAAAAGGCAGAAAAAAATGTCTTGCAAAATGCATTTATTGGTTTTATATAACATTAATAAAATTAACCTATGTTGATCTGCTATAAAAAATAATACAACTATTAGCTGTCAGGAACCAAAAACTTTGGATACTTAACACTGGCCTGAAAAAAAAAGAAAACATTTTAACTTGCAACTTTTTCTTTTCTTGCACACCCGATTTTTACAGTCGGGTGATGCCGTTGTGTTATCTGTGGCATATGCTATTTTTGTGTAACAGTAAAATGTCGAAACACAACATTCAACTTATACAATTGGCTTTTCCTTTCATCCAAACAAATCCAAAGTGTTTCCACACAGGAGAGCGGGGGGGGGGGGCTCCAGCTCTGGTATCGCGTCCGGAGGTTACTATTGACATGCTCACTGTCATCTCTGTCACCTAATAGCTGTTGAACCTCCTGCAATGACGTTTCTGACCGTTGCCGGAAAACGCACGGGAGGTCCTGGAACTTCCTGGAACTTCCTTCGGGGTTCACTTCCCCATTTGGACTCTCAGAGCCTCTAGAGCGGGTTAATAAAAGAACCAGTCTCATTCTTTTAGAGGAAAACGGTTTTATTGCTGTTCCGGCTTACTGAGCAGCACACCTTGAACGTGCGCTCACACACACACACTCTTGCGCTGCCACGCTCTGCTCCCCCTCCTTCTTAAACGTGCGTGAGCAACTCGGTGGAAACTCGCAGTTAACACTGCAGTCACGCCTCGGCGCAAAGTCAATACATTAGGGGGGCGGGGGGGGTAAACAAACCAAAAAAACCGAAAAGGTGCATAAGTGATCCGAACCGAATTTGCCATACAGAAACGGTTTGGTCCAACTACGTGGACCGTTCCACCCCTACTAGACAATGACAGTGGTCAAACCTTTCCAGTAGGTCTGCAGCAGGTTTGCACAATGAGACTATTTTCTTGATGTGTTCTTTAGTGTGGCAAGGGTAATATATTACCATATATATAGATAAAGTTTACTCTGAAAGGCTTGAGAAAAGCATGATATAGGCTATTTAAACCTATAAAAGTCTTGTTTTTTTTAATGTTGGTACCAAACTGAATTATATTTCAACATTCTTTGCATACGTTAATGCAAAAGAAACACATTGTCCTCTCCAACCACAAAATATATGCATAACTTTCAAAAAGCACCAGTTCTTAGACTTGCAGCACATACAGAATTATGTAATTCATGTAATTATGTTCTATGTCTACCATGTAATTCCTGCCTCTATGAAAGGGAAGATCTGATAATCAAGGTGAGCATCCACAAAACTATCTGTCCAGATCCGACAAGCACATGCTGCACGGTGGGTGCCAGCGTAGGCTTGAGTAGAAAAAGTGTTCACATATATCAGTGAGGACTCACATCCATTCATTCAATCTCATTCTGCTGTACAGTGCGGTGTGGCCATAAACAGGGGGCACCTCTCCTATTTGATAACATATAGGCTCCCGCAGGAGCAGCCATTATTCCTTTGCATTTCGCAGAGCAAATGAACTTGACAGATGGCTGTGTCACCCAAACCCTTGACTACCAACCTGATTATGCAGAAAACAATACAATAGAATAGAGCAGGGGAATCATTATCAGAGGAAGGGATAGGGAGCTCAAGAGCACACTCCAACACATTGGCTATAGTCGAGGACAATGCAGCACAGCCCAACGAAATTACACTTGTGAAACTGAACAGCAAGAATGAGTTTAACATAAACTGGGTTACAGTCAGGCAATCTGTCATCAGGCTAAAGCGATTGTCTAGGGTTGCTTGCATGGCATATAAACTCATCCGTCATCTCGAGTTGTGTTAATGGTAGAAGCTCAAGTTTTAAACTGTGGAGATTTACTGGATCAGCTGAGAACACCCCCCCCCCCCCCCCCCCAGTGCCAGAATGTGGTCGATGACGAATGTGTCATGTTGTGTTTTTGATGGTTGCACTTTTGTTTTTAAACCTAAATTAAGCTAGGACGCTTCCAAAAAATGTGGTGTTAAAAAAAAGTTTCTATTCTTTCTTCTTGGTTTTGCTGCGACACATAAATCAAATCTAACTTTATTTATAAAAGCGCTTGTCATTCCGAGCGCAACTTAAAGCGTTTTACATTCAAAAACATACACAGTATGTATAAAACCCAACCCATCTTTGACCCTCCCCACTCCCCTCAGTTAACGCATACTGCCCAAGACCCCACACACAATGAATACTTAGTAATGTAACTTTTAAAATAAACCTGAGGCCTCATGGCTGGTCATCATCAGAACTCGTGCCGCAGAGTTCTGTAGTAGTTGTTAATTTTGAAAGAGACTTTTTTGGGGTAAACCACAGAGCAGGGCATTACAATAATCTAAACGTCTGAAGATAAAAGCATGTATCAGCACCTCTGTGCTGGCAAGAAAGAGGAATGGGCGGACTCAGGCATTGTTTTTAGAATGATAAATTCCTCTTAATGACACTTGCAATGTGTGGAATAACATTCAGGTCAGAATAAAAAAAAATGCGTCCTGGTTTCTCACACATTGAGAAGGTTTAAAGTTCTGAAGATGTAGTAAAATCATCTCTCTTCAGAACCGATGATTTAAACTTATTTCGTCCTGGTTGATCTGTAAAAAGATTTTTCCCATCCATTACTTGAACTATAAAATACAATTCAAAATATATATTTAATATCCATTAGATATATTTTATCCATATAATATAGCTATTTTCTGCACTGTAGGGATTATAAGGGGCACCGTCAATGAACAGTCGATTTATTACCTTAAGCCATTTCTAAGACACAGTAAGAGGGACAGAAGAATTAGAGACAAGTCAGACTCTATTAATTCTGTTCACAGTAACTAGAACTTGTTTGTGACATAACATACTTTAGGTGCATAAGCACTGTTAGCCACATTAGCGTATTCATTATACCTGTAACTCCCAACCTTGTCATTAATGCGTAAAAAATAAAAAAATCAACCCAGACCCACACCGCTACAAGTTAGCCGCACTTGAATATTCACATTTAACACCCAACCTTGTGTGCAATAGTAAAAAAAAAAAACAAAGAATAAAACCACATATGGCGTTCTGGATTATGAAGCACATTGTTGTTTTTGAAGAAAATGTAGGCTTTTAAGTGCAGAAAATTTGGTGACCTGAGTCTGTCAGCAGTGTTTTGTTTACCAATCATCAAAATCCTTTAATGGAACAATAAATGGACATACTTTAATATAACTAAAATCCCTTCAGAGATCGCTTTTTCAGATTATGCACTGTAGGTTAAACTATTGGGTTGAATGTAAACCCTGACCTTTTTTTTTCCCCCTTTAGCCGAAGCACACAAGTTAATAGGAACTTAAGGTGTTTTTTGTTTTTTTGTTTTTGTTATTGCAGATGGCCCTTTAAATTAAACTTAAATTTCACAGTACAAACTCCTCTGTGAGTTGTGCAGTTTCTTAACTCAGATCCTGTGAGCTATGTTTGAATGGGCAAAGAAAAAAAAAAAAAAAAACTTCCTCCACGACTCCAAACATCAAACTTGTTAAGATAACAGCACAAGGTGAATGTGCCTCCTTCTCACAGTGTAACGGAAACGTTCACAGCACAGTGGCAGGAGTGTGCTTTCCTCCTTCAGTCTCCCATTCTGAAGTTGGCAGTTTGCTCCAAGTATTTGTAAAGCCGGGCATGTAAGCAAATCCGAACAGGCTGTGGATGCTGTCAATAAGAAGTCTCACGTTTCTACTAGAAAGTTTGCTTAACCCATACCAATCCCCTTGCCTTTAATGGCGGCGTATTTCCCCACCCCGACTGTTGATTGTGTGCCTTGTCGCATTGCCAGCTCTTAAAGCAAACCAACAGTGGCCTTGCGTGGCTTTAGCGCTCTAGTGTTAGCTAAGTACACACAGAAAGTCCAATCAAAGACCTTGTTTGTGCCTTAGTACAGGGCCGGTTTTCAGCGGACAGAAACCCTAAACAGGAAATCTCACAGTGTCCTGTAAGTGGGCCAGAAGAGGCACAGCGTGAGAGGAGGTAAGCAAATAGGCATTTAGGAAACAGGGGTGGAGGGGGAGCACTGTCTTTAAATGACTTCGATCTGCGGTGTGATGAATCACAGAGTTGAAAATACTTTTCTGGCTAATTGCTACCAGCATGTGAGATTTCTCCCCTTCTCCTCCTCCATGTTCAATATCAATTTTCAGGGCCGGCAGAGGGAGATAGCCCTGGTCTGTTCCCCTGAGTCTCTGAAGCAGCCTCACTGATAAAAACTGCACTAACAGCACTTAGCCATTTCAGAAACTCAGGGAACACACACACACACCCTTATACACACAGACTCTCTTATTCACAGCTGTGTGTGGTAATGAAGGAGAAAAGATGGGCCAATCGAAGTGAAACAGGGAACAGGCTGGTGTCATCTGCTATGTGACCTTCTGAGAAGGCGGTGTGTGTACAAGTGTATGTGTGTGCTTTCCTCAAGAAGTGTGAAGGCCAGACCTGTGCTCACTGAAGGGAATTAACATTTGTCTGCCTCGCTAAGGACAGGCTGTCCTCCTTGGAGAATGCAGGAAATATGTGCATTTTTCCACAAGTAGTTAATGGTCACCCAGTGGCGTGTTTTTATTTTTTATTTTATTTTTTTTTTCTGTTCAATTAGCTGCAGCACAAAGTCACAAGTTTTAATCTCAAAAGATGATGCCATAAACTGAAATGTTAAAAATGTTAAGTCAGTAAAATATGTATTTCTACTAAACGGGTGGATGTGTACAAATTAAGTAATACGTATGTGACATATGGTGTAATATCTTTATGTCCCTGTATGTGACAGGTTTCAGTGGCTACTTGCCCTTGACCATCCTCAAGAAGAGGGGTAACACAGAAGATGTCCCCTGATACCTCCCGCTGCACTCAAGCAGCTGGGTTGACAATTAAAGGACCCCCTCTCCCTTTAGAACCCTTCATGGCAAAGTGTGAGCCTAATGTGCCTCAGTCAATAACTAAAGTTCTGCGTTTTAAAGCCGTGCGTGTACACCCAGCAACCGTCAGCCCCTGAAATCAAGCTTCAGTGAAATCATAGCAGATTTTTTTCTCTATTTTGCAAGATCTGCAGAATTGGGGGTCTGGAGTCTTTAACCTGTGTTTGTTGTCAGGACAAAACCACATGGGGGGAAAAAAACCGAGGTCTGTTTTCACGTTTCTCTGCATCAGTTCTGTTCCACATTTGACCTGTGGAAACCTCAGTAAAACACACAAAAAAGCATCACATAAACAGTGGAAATCAATGAGTATATCTTTTTCAAACATTGACTTCAATTATAGTGGAACCATTTTAAGTGAATTAAAGAGATATGGATGTTGGAACCATCATACTTCTAACGGAGGGTTTCAGCCAACGGGTCTTTACATGAATTCAGAGCTGTTCAAAATCTTTGGTCGATTGAGAATTATGCAGATTATGCATATTTTACGTATTTTACACGCATGTATTCTGTTTATCATACGCAAATGTCTGTGACTTGTGTGAGATGCATACTCAGATTTGTGGCTGTCTATGGCCAGTCCATGTGTGTCTAACAAACTTTGCACACATGTACCACCGATGTATAACTTTAATAATGCATTTACGATATTATATATATATCATGTTCAAATTACGTAATAGACCCACACATTTTTGGCCAGATTTGGCATTTACACTGATTTACGTGTTCTTCCATAGTTTATTCGTGATACAGCTGTGAAAATTTCACGTGATGATACTTTTTTCAAGTATACAGTATTCCCGTGTAACCGATTTTCATCCATGCAGTATGTGCAATAGTATCTAGTGGCTTGGTGACATTACCTTCAGGTACAAAGTCTTCCGAATGGCCTGTATATTTTCCCCTTTTACATCGAACACTGTATGAATCCTACAAGTTTAATGTTTTGGGCAAAATATATACATTCATGTGTATGTTAAACATTAGTTTAGAAAAATGCTATTGGAATTTTAGTAATGGTGCTAATGTTTTTAGTTTAATGTCATAATGTATACTTCTGCAACTCCTTAATGGATTAAAACCGATTATACCATGGTCACTTACAAAAGAAATAATAGTAACCAGTTTTTAGCCCTTAATTCTTGATTTTTTTTTTTTTAATTTGGATCGCTTTTCACACAAAAGTCGCACCACGTAACAAATAGTCAGAGTCACGCCGCACCACCGCTGCAGTAAAGATTCGACGATATATATATGCTGATCTTTCCGATGGGTTGAATAAAGCATCAGTTTAGAGAGAAAGTTCACCTCTTATCGCTTGTTTTTGCCCAGATGATAAAGCAAAAGGTTGTTTTAAAGAAGCCGGCGCAGTGATAAAGAACATTTGCGCTAGGTGACCGGAACTTCTTTTTTCACCATGCAGTTATCCTGTGGTATGTACCTTTTTAATGCGCACCCAGCAGCCAATCAGACTCGAGTATTCACCCAGACCATGGTATAAAATACAATTAAGTTCTGAGATGGTGTTTCGGACCCTCCTCCCATGTGGCTATATCCTGAAGCTTCAAGCTTTGTCTTTACCTGGCTTACAAACCTTTCATGCATTGTTTCGGTAGTGGATAAGAGGATTTTTGTAGGTTTAAGTCACCTGCTCCCCACCCTGATTATGTAAAAAAAGCTCTTAAAGACCCAAGGTGGTGGAAGGTCTGATAGACCTGTGGCCTTTATGCCCCGTTCCCTCTAACTATCAGTTTTCTGTTTCTCTCTAACCTGATTTCTAGCAGATATCTTTGAACTAGGCTTGGGCCAGAGGAAAGCAAGCTGCAGAAGCACCGCCTTTACTGATGAACCGAGTCTGGAGATTAGCAGCCTTCCCTTACAGCTTTAGTGGCTAATACCTGATTAGGGCCCTGAGTCAACCAATTGTCTCACTGCAGGCTATCAATGCTAGCGCTGGCTCTGGAGGGAGGTGCATGCATGGAGCTGAGAGGAAGATGAGATCCAGTGGCAGGATCAGTAATATTGTGGCCAGAGAGCTGGGATGAAGGTTGATTCTGTAATGGATACTCATTTTATCCAACCCCACTAAGAAGATTAGGCCTTGGGGTCCCATATTAACTGTTTTCTCTAGGCCTTCTGTGGTCCATACAGCTGCTTCTCTTCTCTGCTTCACTTTCATGGGCTATATTCTTTTATTAAATTTTACTAGTGCAGAGCTCTGACTCTTAGTTGTTTCTATCCTGTTTCTCACTTCTTTTTTTATTATTTAAGAGACATGGAATGATCTCCTGTAACACTCGGCATCTGTTTTCTCTTAGAGATGGGATTTCTCATCTTTTACCTCCACAATCCTGACTGTTTAATGACAGATTGTAAGACTTATTTGATATATTAGGTGAGATATAAGAGAAAACCTTTAAAAAAATGTGATTCATGCCAATGAAACATTCATTTTACAACTCTTGTTTATTTTCCAGACCTGGGTTAGAGTCATGTGTCTGCGTCAGTTCAAGCCACATCATTAATTCAAGAAAAACACAATCTAAAGAATGTTTTTAACATGAATATACTTGAAGATAAAACTGGCAAAGAAGAGCGTAAAAGCTTTAGAATATAGGATAAGATGTGGTGTTCATATCTCATTCCATTTCAGGAAAGCTGCTGTATTTTTTTGAACATTTCCTTTGACTGTTTAGAATATTTGACTTATTACTTATTTATAAAAAAACATTTTTTCCCTCATTTTTGTGTTATAATAAGTTATTACACTTTATTTATAAAAAAAAAAATATGTTTAAAGAAAACACCATTGTACAAACTAATGCTTACATTCGAATAAAAAAAATAAACAATAAAAATAAGTGATTTTAAACCACTCTAGTGGTCTCAATGCAAATGCAGTAATGTGGAGCAAATATTAATGTTTCTAATGCTAGCTTTCTTGTAAATATAAGATATACTCAATTACGCTGGGTATCACCATTAATTTCTGGAATGGATTCCATTCAATTCACAATTTTTTTCATTGTATAGAAATACATTAATAATCTATAGCTGTTTCTCAATGATGGAGCTTTTGGTGCTACTTCTGTCTCTCTGTGACCCAGTTTGACAACTTGAGAGGAGGGAAAAATTAAGAATAATAAAATCAGAGGATCTTTCTTATATTGTCTTGATACAACTGAAAAAAAAATCATAATGTTCAGGAGGAGAACAATTAGAATCTTCTGATCACATCATCAATGCATCAATGGCCAAAGCTGGGTCCCTGATTGGTTGACGAGACACGTGTTCTTCGCCAAAGTTCAGATATTTGAACACTGAAAACAACACACTCCAATACCGAAACATGCTGCTGCAAGACCCAAGCTAAAAAAAAATGCACCACAGAACCTCAGATCGCGTTTCTACATTGACTTAACTTTGAGACTGGACTACCCTGACGCCAGAATCCTGTTCAGTGTGAATGCAGCTTTAGGGTTGAAATGCATCCCATAATGGCAGCTCAAAATATTTTTTGTGTCAAATGTTTAAAAAAAAAAAAGAAATAAGAAGATTAACCTCATGCACATACAATTATGTTTTCAATAGAAATTGGAGCTGATGGAGTCAATTATACAGCTAGTTTGTCCCTCAATATGTAAACCCTTTATCTAAAACTCAATGACAAAGCACTGTTGTGAGTGGAATGAAACTAATTAGCTGGGTTAGTGAACTCCCCTAAAGAAATGTCTATTTTCTGTTGTTTTTTTTAAGTATATGTGTGCATCTGCAGTGTTTTATTGGTAAAGTTTTATAATCAAAGCAATCTGGTGTTTCTACATGGTGTTTCTACATTGTTTCAATAATCTTGAACAAAAAACAAAATATTGTTTAAAACCTTTCTTTTTTTTTATTGCCAACAACTGATGGATTTAGAATTGCAAAAGAGACGGCCTGTTAACTCCTCACTTTTTTCCTAATGAGGAGGGGCATTGCAGCGCTTAGATCGTCTTTTCTTTCACTCAGGCTCAGCCCACTGAGTGGAATTGATCCTTGATGTCAAAGGCCTTGCATGTGAGGGTCACAGACAGACACAAACCTCCCACTAACCGTCAAGAAAACCCAAATTAGCAGTCAGCTCATCGGGTCCAAAGAAATAAATCACGTTTAGGAGCCTTTATTTCAGCTCAAAATTAATATTCCAACCACATATTTGCAAACTTCAACAAATACCATTGAAGACTTCCCACTGCAGTTGTACTGGATGAAACATTTTGTCTCGTTTTGTGACTTAATGTTATCAATACCATGGCACAGGATGCAGCTGAGGCAGCCTTTGTTATTTTCAAACAGCATTAATAATCTATGATCTCCTTGTGCTCCTTGCCTCCAGAATGGTTGCAGGCTGTTTACATAGACTGACAAGAATACCAAAAAACTACCCGTACTAAAACTGTTTTAGCACCCAGAAGACATAAAAATTGTATTTATTAATTGGATGCTATGCGAGTCCTGTTTACATATTTCATATTTATTCATTACTCTTCTTTTGGCTGGCTATGCAAAAGGATTTGACTGACACAAATGCATTATTCCACTTGTGTCTTATGTCCCATGGGCCTGTTATTTTTATTATTTTATATATACACACACACACACATAAATATATATATGTCTGTGTTCAAAAGCCTTTATGAATAGTGCTCAGAATTATGACTGTGTAGTCATCTTCTTTCTTGAGTCTCTTTATGTTTTCCTTATTTTTTACCCCTCCCGTTTTGTGTAGTGATGTCATGTTCTCCAAGGAAATCAAGCTATGGTGCCGTTAATGCATTAAATAAAGGAAAAAAAAAAATGGTGACAGAAAAAATAACAGTCACTTGGTCCCTTCAGGTCAGTTGACAGCCCAATCATTAGCTGGCAAAAAGCAGCTTAGTTTCAATAGTGGCCTTCTCATTTGAATTTATCACTCCTAAGACAAAGTATGAAGCAAGAAAATGCAAAGCATAAAGCAATCTATAATGCCATTTACTATTCTGAAATAGTCAATTTGGAAAATTGAGATCTGTATTTAGCTGTCAGGAACATTTTGGCTGAAGGGTGATTGACATTTTGCCTTGGCTGAAATGCAAGATGTGACTAGTCATATTTATTTCACCATTTTAAAGAGTTATGGGAATTATGCTTTATGTGGAATGTTCAATGTAAGGGTGTGTATTGGTAAAATGTCAGGCAATACGATATCTATCTCAATACACATGTCACAATACAATATATATATCCTGATATATTCTAAGACTGTACCACAGACAATTTATCACAACTGATTTTAAGGAGTATGACTTTGAAAAAAAAAATGTTGAGTAGTTATACACCTTTCACATGAATGAAACTGTAAAATACATTTTAGGCACCACAATTGCAATCACAGCCGCGCTCTGGAACCATTGGGTGGTTCAACCTCCCCAATCCAACCCCTAATGCGGACCCTTAAGCAGTGAGGCATTGGGTCCCATTTGTAGAGCCTTTGGTATGTCTCATCCTGGATTTGAACTCACAACCTTCATGTTCTCAGGGTGTGCTCCAATGTGTTCCAATGTGCTCTTTTCAGTGTAAAGAAATAAAAAACGATTAAATGTACACTAACCATTAAGGGTCTATAAGGATGGTTAAGAAAATAAAGAGCTGTTTGTTTCCCAACCAGTACTTTTTAAAGTGGTTCAGGTGCCTGAACGGTCCTTGAAACTTGATGATTCTTTCCAGAAACATTTCAAAGTGTGACGAAGCAGTTTGATTGAGTGAATGCTTTATTTCCATGACAGTCTGCACTCCATTTTCACACGCGCAGAAGTAAACACATATTTCACCGCTCATAGCCACGACGAGAATCTTTTTTCGGAGTGTTGTACACATCACTTTTATCCATCAGGTCACTGACTTGGAATCTTTGGCTGTGAAGTACAGCCAACTTTTTGCCTCCAACATTTTGACTCAAGCTACGTGACGTGCTTGGTACTATATGTAGCAAGACCAATACCAACTTGGCAGAGTTTGGCACCCATCCCTTGTTAAAACTGAGTTATATGTGCCTCATTAAGCCCTGTAACAACAACAACCATGAGGCCAATGAAAAACCATTTAACACAAGATGGTTCTCGCGAAATCTTATTGTTTTGGTGTAGGGTGTTAAGCTGCTAAAAGAGGCTTTGTGTGGTGTGCTGCCACCTAGTGTTTGGCGGTGTAAAGTCCCACCCCAAATATTTTTATTTTTTATCTATTGTAAAATCATTCCCAGTGGTCTTTAGTTTTTAGTCATCAAACCTGTCGTGTTTTTCAAGACACGTTCCTGCAGAGCGGCAGGAGTTCACCAGAAATTCCCCTTTCAGTTTTGTCGGGGACTGTCAGTGCGGAAGTAACCCCAAGCTAATACCCCATCACCGCTTTGTTTACACCCTCTCCCTCTAGCTTACAGCCCCTCACAACCCAACCTAACATTAGCTTAGCAAAAATAAAAAAAGAAGAAAAAAAATCAGCAAGCAATATTGGAGTTATCCAGCCGTACAGTTTTGAGCCAGATGGCCGCTCCGATGGTGAAAATAAAGGCGTTAATGGGTCTATTTGTCTGCAAGTGCATGCATCAGAATTAGAACGGAGACTTTGGCCCGGCATCCGAAATGCTGCGCCATAAACCTGAGCTTTTTCAAATAGCTGAATTTTATCTGCTCCTGATCCATTGCTATTTCAACAAGGACATACTCATAAATACAGTTTTAATCTTAAGTTATTATCTATATGTCCTCTATTATGAGAAAAAATCCAGAAGAACATATTAAAAACACCAAAACATAATTTTCTTTGGAGTGGGTTTTTAAGTAAAATACAAAAGCAGGTCACTTAACTATATGTTTGCTTGTAAATAATTAACAAAATATCACTTTGGAAGCATTTTAAATTCATACAAGAATCGGCAAATGAAGTATTGCAATATTTTATTGAATTGATTTTTACCTACTCCCCCATTCAAGATGATTTTTATGGCCAGAAACTAGGGTAAAAAGAGTACTTTTTACCTTTGACATTACAACTCATACAATTGAGTTTTTCTTGTATAAGTCAAGAAAGAACAGTTCATGTTTTTGTTGTATCTTTACTGCTAAAATTAAACATAATAAATATATGCACAATCTTAAACACAGTACCTATGAATTTTTCTTCTGCTTAAATCAGCAGAGTTTGTTGTAAATACCATTATGTGAAGCCATTACTGAGCTGGAAGTACATTTGTTAACATGATGGCTGTCCTTTCAGTCCCCAAGGTTGCAGTAAAAACAAACAAACAAGCAAAAAAAGAATTGGAAGAAAGAAGCTTCAATTTCCACGAGTGCAGCCCGACTGATTATTGGAAATGACAGCTAAACCTGATGAATTTGTATTCCCAATTGAAAACCAATTGCTATCAAACCAACATGATTTCCTTGTGCAAAGACCATACTAATTCTGCATCAAAACATTGGTAAATGTATTTAAAAGCCATAATAGCATATTACCATGCAGTCTTGCTTCACCCTCACACGTGGACCCCGTTAATCTAGGACTTCGATTTGCATGTAAATGTGGTCAACTTTCATATCATCAAAATACATGAGCTCTATGCCTTAGCAGGCCAGCAAGCCATGTTTGTCGCAGACCCAAAAACCTCAAAGCTGATTTGGAATGTATATGGATGCACCTGTATATGTACAAGCTGATGCAAATTCATAGAGGTTTGCATGCAAGACTATATTGGGTTTGATTGTGAATTTGTGTTGATATATGTGGGCAGGTTTCCAGGGAAAATTTAGTTTTAAAGAAATGTATTGAGGTGTGAGGTGCAATTACTGGCGTATATAAGGAATTTCACAGCGGTCAGAGTAACAAGGTAGGAAAGGTGACAAGAGGGAAAACACATCACTTCAGCTTCCAGTCATATGACAAAGAAAGTCTTTTAAGTCTTCTAACATCAGAATATAGTGAAGTATCTTCTGTTCCATCCTACGTAAACAAATAACATGGTATATTATTGATATTTTAAATGTATTAGGGTCAGGATCAATACTTAAAATTGTGGAAAACAAATATACATACATCAGTAAATTAGTACATTATTGAGGGATTTTTACCATCTATTAAGTTGTATTGTTTAGACATTTAGATTACTATAGGCCAGGAGTGCTCAATACGTCGATTGCTGTGAAGGATATGAAAGTGGATCATCAAAAAAATAAATATACAAAAAATTAGAATTTTGTTTTTTAACTGCCGTCAGCAATTAATCTTCCTCACAGCGAAGTATGTCATTTATTGCCATGTAGAGTGGTCAACTAAACGTCCTCTGTCGTACATTACGTCACTGCACCTGCGTGTTTCCCTTCACTGAGTGCACATTCTTCCTACCATCTTCTGTTGACCCCGCTGTGCACCAGGTCCCCGCAGGAGCATTTATTGAACCCCAAGCCGGCCTGTATGCCTCCTTGATTGGATGCGAGACGGAGACGTCCCGTCTGACCCAGCCGTCCTGCCTGGCGTCCTGACCGAGGTAACCAAGCCCACTCAGGTAGTGTTTTCCTGAAGTACGTGCCTCTCAAGCCCCCCCCCCCCAAAAGATCAGGGGCCTGCACTGCTTGCGCTCTGTTGGCGCCGCATAGCCCAGCCAGCCCCATTAGCATAGGGTGTTTATAGTGTTTTTACAACAAATGCTTGCCAGCCATTAAAAAGTCTGACTATCAACCACTCTAGCTCCTGAGGACACCTGGTTGATTCTGCCAATACCATATTTTTTGTTTCAAATATTAAGCAAAAAAAAAAAAAAAATGAGCGCCAGATGTGCAGTTTTTCTTCCTCCTCATCTTCAGAAAGGTGTGAGCATTCAGCGTCAGACTCCTTACCATGGGCCTCCAGGCTAATGCAAATTATTTTTTTCCACTGGCCAGAGGTCAGTAACTCACAAACAGAACCAAGAACAGAATGTACACGCAACGTTTTTGGTACATTGGTACACCACACATGACTAGTATACACCACACCACACATGACTAGTATATTATATATATCTGTATATTATATTATCTGTATCTTTAATCACTTAAAAATAAGGATTTCATACTATACAGAATATATAATGTATATATATATAATATATGGGAGTACCCCCTGCTCTAGGCCATTAACCCGCTATTTTTGTGCGTATCTTACATCTCCTAATGTTTTTATTAATACCAGTGGCTATGAATCACCTTTTATAACACAACCCAGTTCACAGAGTTTCATGTTTTATGTCTGTAATAGATTCTGTACACGTTTTTTTTTTTTTTAAAGCATCCGTTGGAAGAATACATAGAGTTTAAGTAAACAGAGTCAATGAATTCCATTGTACAGATATGAGTTCATATTGTTTCCTTTTCCTTTGAAAGGTCAGAAAATGTGTAGTGTGTTGTACTTATTAGTGCCAAAATATCATGGAATATGGAGCTTTTTCTGTTGTTTGATGCTGTCCCTTGAAATGTTGCAGCTAAAAAAACACATTTGGACTACAAGGATGTCTCCTAGAATCTGTAAAATAATTTGCTTCACCAAAAAAAATCCTTTTTTATAACTTCTGTTTAGCACAAACTTCTCAAATTCTGACAAAACTGTACATAACACAAGAGCCATATAACGTAGGTGGCCCGCACAAAATATGAAGGTCGCAAACTGCTCGAAGAGCTTGTAGAGCGAAAAAATTGAAACAAATTGTTCTACGGGGATGTAGCAAATATGTAAGAGTGGCACCACAAAGAATTTGGTTCCCTCAAATCCTGCAGATTTCACAAGGATCCCGGGTGTGTTGTTGATGCGATAAGTGCGTGCCTTATACACAGGTTTGCCTATTTTTCACAGCCCGTTATTAGCTGTAAGAGCAATTGTGACCAATACTTGACTAACAACTATAGTGTGGTCTACGAGCACTGTACGACAGCATTAGCCATATGTCACAAGTGTATGCAACCTACTTTAGATTTACGAATACTTCACGATACACTTACCACACTCACACCAACTGTACTTTTCAGTGAGCTTGAAGGGAACTGCAGGACGCACCTGTTTTCCTCTTGAGATGCACCTTGAAAAGTCTGCTGCTCCCTACAACCTTCCACAGGCCTAGGTAACCCTAAAAACCACAAACTTTTTGGGTAATCCCCCCCCTCCCCCATGGGTATATGTGACTATAGCTTTAGGTGTCTTCAGATTGTTTGATATTAACAAATTTCCAAATAATTCCTATCCATGTTTGGGGCTTTTATTATGCTTAAATAAACACAAAAGCCACCTATCTAATGATACCTTTTCATCCAACCTCTGGCATGAAGGCAGCTCAGTGCAGTGTGAAGACACAAGAAAGAAGGAAAACCTCCAAATTGTATTGCTTGTTTACGCAAAATCTGATTATTACAACAGAACAGCTCCACCTGTAATGTACTTTATCTCATTATTTTTTGATGCATTACTTGTTTAATAAAAAAGTTTTACCTTTATATTTTATCGCACAGTATATTGGTGACTGTTTTCTGTCTCATAGGTACATGACCTCTTCAAGTTCCCTCCATCGTAAAATCTTTAATCAAAGGACAGTAAGCTTAAGAGTTAACCAAGGTAATGTCTGTTTTGAGAATATGTAGATAAGAAGTTAATTTGGAGAGAGAAAGTAGATCAAATGATCCTGAAAGGTATGTCAAGAGAGTGACAGGAGGGAGAAAATGGAAGGGAGAGGATAGTGAGGACCATAGGAGGAGTGGAAAATGTGTTAATTGGTCCCTCTATCCAAGGATTCATCACTTTTTTATATGCTGTTTAACCTTTGTGAGGCCATAGCTCAGGGCTCTACAGCTGTTTGATACAGCACAGAAGAGAGGAATTCCTTTTTTTTTCAGCACTCTCATTCAAGTGTGTTCTGATCTCCATCTGCATGCAAGTTTCTAGTTTTGGCAAGAGTTTTTCTATTATAAATTGATTTAAATAGCCTGTTAATCAGAGGTCATTTAATAAACAGGAGTACTGCTTTCTAAATTATCAGTCCCCAGTTACCTGAATCCAGTCTGCATGTTTTTTCGCATCAAGCCAATTTTTACAATTAAAAACTTGTGGAACAGAACATTGTCTCTTATTGCTTTCAAGATGTGTGCTTGTTTACTCCATAACGGCAAGAAAAGCAATGAAAGTAAATTACCTCTGTTTTTACTGCCTTATCTAACATTTTATATTTAATGGTACCAGTGCAAATGACAAACAAATTTCTACTCCTGCCGCTCTGCAGAAACTGTGTGCTAGTATATGACACAGATTTGTTTTGTTTTTTTTTCTATTTTGGATAACAATGTCATAATCATAATTTAACCCTTGTGCTGTCTTGGATGACCCCGCCCTTACTTTGACGTGTTCTCCCTACCATAACAAAGGTGGATAAAGTTGGACAAATTTCATGTAATCCATTGAACCAGTGAAGATCACAAATCATTGAAAAAAAAAGGTTCAGAGCACTGTCTAGTGGGTCTAGATGACCCAACTTCCAACGGTAAAGTGCCTAGGATAGCACAAGGGTTACAAGACCACTGGGAACTATTTTAAAACAGATCAAAAGATGATTGGATTGGGACTTAAAAAGTGTGGTATAGCCCATCACTACTGTCAACTGAGACTTGCATAAAGTAAAAATGTATTTTAAAGTAATAGGCCCTCAGTTTTATTCATTAGTTTCTAGTGCTACAAACTACAGGAGGCCGTGGGAAATGGTATGCTTGTTGGTGAAGAAGTTAGGAAAGCTGGAGCTAAAAAAATAAAAATAAAAAAAGATTGGATATGGAAAAATGGACCAATATGAAAAAAACAAGACACAGAGATGGAGACAGCACACACTTATGAGGCAAACTCTTTCCATCATTATCCTATAAAACCTGGTTTGATTGGCTGCTCGGTGGCAGGGGCCCCTGGTGGCTTCACAGCACAGTCGTCAAGTTAAGGAGGGAAACAGCTTTTCACTTTTTCTGTCAAAACTAGCTTTGCCCAAATGGTATAATTTTAAATGCCATGACAGTGGAAGGTGAAAAGGAGTGTGATGGGCCTAAGGGTATACATAGACCCCATATGCTGGTGACACTGATACAAGTGTAATTCGAGACTATTAGAGTGACACAGGAGATTCTACCGCACACATCCACACATGCCCGCACACACACCCCAGCCATAACACAAAGCAGCTTGGAGGTGGTGGTGGGTTGGGAGGGGGTGTCTGTGTGGAACAGGCTGTCATGCCATAAAAATTTAAGAAATTCTTTAACCTGGCCTTTCCTGATCCCTTCCTCTTTTGAATATTTTATAATGCCAAAATGATTTATTAACTTGAGACAGGTACAGCCACATGGACACCAGAGGAGTAAGACCCACAGGGTGCCACATCTATCAAAAGGCATATTTTAAAGCGGGCGCCTTTTTTTTCTAAATTTATTCCCCCTTTACGACTGAATTGGGTTAAGTGGAAAATTAGTATATCCAGTGAACTATGATTAGAACACGGGTGTACTTACAAACCTGCCAAAGTCAATAGTATTTTTTGGATAGTGAGAATATGTATCCTGAACAGATCTTTTAACCTTTACATTGTGTTTGGGTCAAACACAATAAGGGTTAAAAAAAACATATTTTGAAAGCATTTAGAAAAAAAAAATGGAAAGACAATAAAAATGAGTGTCTGAGCTTTTATTTGTGGCATTGCTATTCATTCACCAAGCTAGTCATACTATAAATCCTCATTAGTCAGAGAATTGTTAACTAAAATTAAGTCTTTATTATGACTCATGATTGCCAGAGGCATGTTTGGTCAACAATGTCATTGAGGTCACTGAGCTGCAGGGAAAAGAAATATGGTCAACTTGACTCTCTGTGTCTGAGGGAATCCATGAAGATGGCTTGAAAATATGATGAGAAAAATGGAGAGAAAAATAGGAAGGAAGAGGAATGAATCCAAAGAATTGATGCAGCCAGAAGGAGATAGAGCACCATCACAAATAAATGAGACAGTAAGTGAAAACCATCAAAATGGAGAATAAGTGTGGGAGCGGTGAAGCAGATAGGGCCCATGGGAGCCAGTGAGAGAACAAAAGCGGCCCTTCTGCTAATTGACTGCAGAATTAGCCCCATCTCCCCCAGTGGGACTGTGGTGAGACAGTGGCAGATGGAGGCAGACTGGACATCAGAGAAGAAAAAAGGCTTACAAAACCTAGCGTGAAGCTGCCCACAATTGCGGGTCACAGCACTGCAACACGTTCCTTGTTTAACAGGACATGCCCAGACACAGTACGGACCAAGTGGGTGGTTGGGGGTCCCGGAAAAAGTCCTAAAGGGAGAGTCCATGGATAAGGGTTGTAAATAAATGCTAATATATTAAGTTTGCATCAGATATGGAAACCTTAACAATACACTACCACAGTAAGTTGGTTTCTAAATTAATATGTAAATATTAGATATTTCTGATTGAATGTTAAATCCATCTGCTACAAAATGAAGTAAAACAGACCATTGGGAACATGGGCACTGATTTTTCTGGGTTTTATGAACAGCTTATGGTATCGGTGTATAGGGATGCAATGATTTATCATGGTTTGATTTGAACTTTGGTACTTGGGTCGCACTTCAATAAAAAACGTTTCAGTTTTGGAAATTACATTTTTTTATTTTTGTATTAGGCAAAAAAAAAATAAAAAAAAAAATTGGCCAAATCTACCCCTACCCGTAAATTTAGTCCTCCAAACGAAGAGTTATGAAAAAATAGTGTCTTCGAATTCTGGCGTTACTCCCACTCGATGACGTCATCAATAGTCGCCGGATTCGTGCAAATTTGCCAGAACTCGGAAAATACATAACATCTGTTTATGAACTTAAAAAGTCATGCCAAATCAGAAAGACATTACTTGCATTTACATGTAAACTTCAGTGCTTTAGAACACACTCGGGTGAAGAAAGATAAATGTAAGTCTATAACTCTTACTTAACCCTTGTGCTATCCTAGGCACTTTACCGTTGGGAGTTGGGTCATCTAGACTCGACTAGACAGTGCGCTGAACCTTTTTCTTTCAATGATTTGTGATCTTCAGTGGTTCAATGGATTACATTAAATTTTTCCACCTTTATCCACCTTTGTCATGGTAGGAATAACACATCAATGTAAGGGTGGGGTCATTTAAGATAGCATAAGGGTTAACACTGACCAAATCATGGAGAACCATGTTAACAGAACATTTGTACTTACTGCAAACATTAACACTTTTCCTTCAATGTGGAAATACCTCAGAGTTCAATACTTGAGTACAATAGGAAATGGTGTAAACAGATGTAGCACTTTACTACCTTCTTTATAGCCCAAAGGTCTTAACAGTCAAACTCCCATTCACCCATCCAAAAACTGATGGCGCTTCCTCTCCCAAACACTGGCCCCCAACCGATTACCACCATGAGCAACGTGAAGTTCAATGTCTTGACCAAAGCCACTTGACACATGGGCAGGCAAGATGGGTACTGCACCTGTAATCTTCCGATCAAAGGTCGACTGCTCTTCCTCTACACCAGTGTTTTTCAACCAGTATGCCGCAGCACACTAGTGTGCCGTGGGAGATGGTCAAGTGTGCCATGGGAAATTGCCCTCATTAACTGATCTAAAAACATTTCTCATCTCCTAGGATTTCAGCTCTGTGTTCATCCAAACAAGCCCTGATAAAACACTGAGTAGTAGGAATATGAAAGATTGTTAAATACTTTTTTCTTTGTGTTTATTTTATTTTATTAAAGACATTTTGATCAGAATGATTGTACCGCGATTTAGCTGCAGCTTCGGCTGTATTTAGGAAAAGTCCCACCCCTTAACTGTCTCCACCAATCATTCTTGGGGGGCTTAATCACATGTCATCAGTCTGACCAATCAGAAGTGGTTAAAATCTTAACTTCCTTGTCCCGATTTAGCTCGTAAAGTCGCTCAGTTCTAACAAAAATACCAGCTAAAGCTCGTCTTTAGCGGTGTAGCTTTCCACAGAATCCGGTATCAGACCGTGGAACGAGTGAACAAAACCATGAAGCTCTGAAAAGCGATCTCTGGCCGTTTTATGGACTACCTCTCCCATGATGCATTGGGGTAAAGCGACCGCACACAAGGAGATCTGTTGTTAAACGTCTTGAAACCAACGAACACACCTCAAACTGTTTTTAAATCTTCTACCTTAACTTTTATTACATCTTTTAGAAAAAAACAGCTGCAGCTTTCAGCTTTTTCTCCCACAATCATCTCAAAAATGCACGTGAGATTGTGGAGGGACTGTAGATCAATACAGACTATGAGTTTCTCCCTTTTTTTTTTTTTTTTTTTGGGATGCAGGTGTGCCGCGGGATTTTTTTTAAGGTTAAAGTGTGCCGTGGCTCAAAAAAGGTTGAAAAACACTGCTCTACACAATGGCTACAATTAAACTCTATAGCAACAAATATCTTGATGGTGTAGGACTTGTTTGTGTTTCTAAGAGGTAAGACTAGAAAGGCCTCTGTGACAGACTGCTGTTCCGTCGTCAGTGTTTCCTGCTCAGCTGTCTCACACAGCAGAATGGTGACACTGAAGATGCTGCTCATTTCGGACGTGTGGCAAAGCTGCAGATGGCACATTTATTAATATTTTTTATTTTATTTTGTTCCCCGCTTATTGTATTTAACAGCAAACCCCAGATATCTCCACACTGCAGGACTATATTATAGGTGGCATGTCTAAACATTTCTCTATTGTTTTTTGTGCCTAGCACCACTGCCACTAGTTCTGCTGCTCCATTCCCTGGGAGTGGGGCAAAACAATGATTGGATGGTTAAATTGTTAGTATCCGACTGGTGTGTGTGTATATATAATTTTGCTATTTTTAAAATAATTTTAAATTACTGTGTTTTGAACTGTGGAGGACACATTGTACAGTTCCATTTTATATCAAGTACTGTTATATCCCCAATGACCACGGTATAAAATCCAAGGACAATTGAAAGTCACTAACATTTTGCTGTTGATCTTGAGTACCTGAGTTAAATTTTACTCCCTGAATCCCAAAACTCCTATTTGTTACAGAGTGAATTCAAAGGCATTTCCTAATAAGGCCCAGCACAGAAACCACTGCTCCACAACATGAGGTACAGCAGTGTGTGTTCACTCCAACACTTCAACAGCCATTTGGGTCGATTTCTTATTGACTACAGCTCAATAAGAGCCTCAAAGTCTTACTTAAAAAAAATAGACACTAAAAAAGATACTTTTCAGCCTTTTGGATGCATCAACAATATCATTTATATAGAAATTAAATAACTTTGGTCCCAGGAAAAACCCTTGTGGTACTCCTCAAGTTATATTGCAACAGTTTTGATTTATTATAATTTAATTGTACATATTGTTGTCCATTGTTTAAACAACTTGTTAAATCACATAAAACTTTATTTATATAGCACTTTTCCTAACGATTGAAGAACTTTCCTTCATGTAACGTATTTGTATATTATATTATATTATATTATATTATATTATATTATATTATATTATATTATATTATATTATATTATATTATATTATATTATATTATATTATATTATATTATATTATATTATATATGAACACATTTTTTTTCATAAATAATTGCTTCTTCAATTGTTTTGGCAGAGGGTCACATGACTTCCTTTCAAAATAAAATACACCCTGTATATAATCACCTCAATGTAGTAAAGGTAGCAGTAGGTAGTGGAACATCAACAGTGAAAAGAAAAAAAGCACAATTACCAGTAGTTTTACTGTTGTTGGTGCAGCCTAACCAGAAACTAAGTGACCTTTTTTCAAACCATAAGGCGTACTTAAAATCCTTGCATTTTTCAACAACAGGAAACCAGCTTACAATTTGACGTGCCTAATGTATGAATTATCACTGTACTTACTGATCTCGTATTCAATGTATATGGTCTACACGGTGCTCCAAAATGTATCAGAATATTTTATTGTGACTACAAATCCGAACTGCTTGATGAATTGCTGGGGAATTATGGCTCAGGGGCTTTGAGGGATTTGTACTGTGAATGAATTGAATAAAGTTTGAATTATCTTACTGTTTTTGTTTGGTTTGATGCACATGATAGTCCAAAAATATAAATTAATAAATGCAAATTAAAAACATTTTATTTTTCTTGAACTAGAGAGCTACAGTGGAAGGGTAAAAGTGGCTTTGTAGCCTCAGATTGCAGACCTCTGACTTAGAACAACAAAGAATAAAATAGAATTTATTCCTGACTTACTTTAAAAACTTCACATGGATCTAAGATGGTCATGAAAATATGCTGAATTGATGTGTTTAGTTTTCTGCTTGAATGGTTAAAACGATAAACTCCAAGACTGTGGGGGAACATTTTGCTCCTCAACACCTAATGACAAAACTGCAAAAAGTGTTATCCTGACAGTCAATACCTACATTTTTTCACTTCTCTTTTTTTCAGTTCAAAAATTTCCACAAGTTAAAAATGTGTTGTTGTTTTATTTTTTTTTTTTTAGTTTCACAGTTTATGCATTTTTAAATCTGCATCAGTGGCACTTCTGATGCGATATTCCAAAATTATAATAAATAAATAAATACAAACTGTAGAAATGGATGACGGCAAAACTGACAGTCCTGCATTACCAACAGCTACTGTTACTGTGAAGTTGAATAACTCTGCTTAAAACACTTTATTTATTTTTTTTGCCAAAATGCAACCCTTCCTCTTTTTTTTTTTTTTTGGGAGATTACTCCAAAGAAATGTTTACAGTTCCTTTTCTTTCATATGCAGGCTGTATGGAAATCAGAGCACTACAGACACCACTCATGGGCTGTTTTGAAATTCAAAGAAGGTGGAGAGTGAAACTATAATGTTCTTTTGAGGATGCAGGAGGATGCTTTCCATTCTGCGCTGCACCATGACTGTCATAGTAATCTGATATGACAAATTCACATACAGTGGATTAGCTGCTGGTGGTGAAAGCTGGAGCGGGTAATATTTGTTGATGTCGCTTTTATCCAGGAGGTCCGGTGTCTCTGTGGTAACCCTGATGAGGAAAGAGAAAGGAAAGGAGAGAATACAGAGGAAAAGAAAGTTGTTTTTTTCTCTTTTTTTTTTTCTAGGAAACTAAAAAACATATCCGAAGGCTGCTGGGTCTGGTCATCACTTTCCTGTGTCAAAATCTTTGATGTTCCCTCTTGATGTTAGAGGCTATGAAAAATGCTTAGCTCAATTTGAGCCTCTCGCAAAAAGGAGCTAACAACTGTAATTAAATCATTAAATTCTTGTCTACGCTTCACAGAGCATGGAGAAAATTAACTTCCCACCAACCTCATTTTCTACTTGAACATGAAATAATGATTTTTTTTTTTTTCTCAAGCTCATATAATTACAAAGCTAACATCTGATAGAGTCAGCATCCAGGGGGGATTATCACATGCATGAGTATTAGACCTCATTACCAGCTTGACTGCAAAATTATTACATCTTGTAATTGGATGGTGAGATTTATACACAGATTGGCCGGGTTTCTGTAAGATTGTAATTACAAGCTTCATTGGTTTGCTACTTATCGGAACTTCACAGAGAAAACAACTGGTAAAATGAAATGAGCATTTCATTAACCTATCGCCTTATCAGGGGAAAAACCTGTGTAACGTTCATGTATGCATTAACATAAATAGGATCATTCATTCAGCCGCCAGATAGCCCAGACTTTTTTTTTTTTTTTGTATAAGCACTAAAGGTTTAAGGTGGAAATGGTGGTGGTGGTGGTGGTGGTGGGGGGGGGGGGGGGGTTGATTGCAGTTAAAGGGAGGAGGCTGGTGACAATATTCATTCCTTTTGACAGAGTTTATTTAACCTTCATAAACCTATGTTGATGGGGGGGAGAAAGACGGAGGGGGAGGAAAGAGAATGGTGGAGTGAGAGAAAAATAATAATAAATTAGTTGACGTTACAAGGGATGAACTCAATATATCTATTACTTAAAGACTAACTGACTGTGAAAGTGCTCATTTCACGAGAGACGAGGCAGCGAGCTGGCAGAGGCTCATGGGGGCTCTGAGGGGTCCGCTCGTCCCCTCTTCTCCACCGCTCCTCTGTCTGCTTTGATGTTTCCCGCTTCACTATTAACAAACTCTGGCGATGTTCCTCTCATGCTCAAACACAACAGCAGGTGCAGATTGGATGCCCACATAAATAACCTCCTCACACAATGACACTGGGGGATCGATCCAGATTTTGATGGCTACTGCTCTTCATACAAAAGAAGTCTGTGTGTGTGTGTGTGTGTGTGTGTGTACTTTAAAGCAAATAGGGACACACAAGATGGGACAGGTGGGAAGAGGTGGATGAGCAGAGTGATAGGGAGAGGGGGTGGGGGTATAAAATGGTTCAATTACAAGGCGAACACTATTTCGCTCTTCTTAACAAGAGATTTCATGGTGGGGACCAATGTTTGGCAGAAACAGCTGAGTGCCACTAATGCTAAAGCATTACACCCCGCCAGATCAGCTGGCCCCCTTTTGAGATGGCAGTCAGTTGTTATTGAACTTCTTTGTCAAGAATGGATTTCTTTTTTTTTTCGGCTGGGATCATTGACGCTTCAACCATGGGCGGGATGTAAAAAGCTATCCTGCAACCTGCCACTCACGCCGCGCAACGCAGTCACCGTCACTAACCAAAACACGAGTTAAGCCTTGTCGCTTTCCAGATTTTTGATTTTCCTGTTATTGCATTTGCAAGATCATCCAATCTTTCAGTCTGCTGGGTTTATATTCTATTTCTTCCCCATAGTTTTAGCTACTTGAAAGATTCCAATGCAAATGTGTTTTAAACTGCTTTCTCCTGAATCATTGTTTTAATGTAATCAGGATGCACAAAAAGGGAGACAAAAAAGGATATTTACAGCTTAAAGGTGCATGAAAATAAGTTGATCGCTAAATAAGGCAGCGTGTCTAAAAAAAACTGCTATATGTGGTGTTTTTATTTTTTTTTATATGCTTTTTGATGGTCCTATATATGTTAATAAATCACATTTCTGACCCCATGCAACATGTATATTTAGATTCATATTTCTGCTGCAGTTTTTTTCTGACACTATCAAATGAGTAAATAAAAGAAAATGTAACTTTTTGATAGATTTAGCTGATGAAAAAAAGCGTTATTATATTATCATTGTAACTACTAACTAGATAAACAGGCAAAGCATGTGGTGATGTCACCAAGCAGTTTGTTTTAGTCCAATTCAGATCTTTGTTTTTTTTTGTGTTTTTTTGCTGCAAAGTTGTTACCTTTTTAGCATGACATGACATCAAAAAAATGTTGGAAAATGGTCCATTAAACTGTTTTTATGCCACCCATTAAACTGTTAAAATGCTGTTGTTGTTATTGCTCTTTTTTACATTTAAAACCATTTTCATTTCAAATATAAACCCAAATTATGTTAAAAAAAATGAACAGGCGTTGCATTTTTTAAGAATCCAATGGGCAAATGTTAGAGATATGTCCATGTTTTATGGCCATATTTTGAGACATATTTCAGACTAGACAATGAAAATCCAAAAGGAAACTTTTATTTCTTCCATTCTTTTAATCTGTTTTTTATAAAGCATGACAATTCTTCATAGTGGCGCCATCATTTAAATAAAATAGTAAGCTATCATTCTCTGTTTATATCATTACTGATTCTGACCTTAAATTGTAGTAGCCCTTTAGCAGCAGATTGATCACCTCTGGGTGGTACTGTTGCTGGGAAGTAAGTCTGTACTCATTTCCCATCATCCCTTTATTTGCACTCTCTTCCTAGCTTATAGCCCCTCACAACCCCAAGCTAAAAGCAAAAAATAGTGGGCAATATCTGAGCTTTTCCATCGTTTTGAGCCAGACGCCAGCTCGGACGAGGAAAATAAAGACGGATATAAATCGATTTGTCTGTTCATATCCACCTGACAATAACTATAAACTGTACTTTGCATTGCTGCACATTAACGTCAAGTTGCTATTGACTACAACCCTTGTGTACACTAAATTTCTTATTTTTAAGTCCTTGCTGTATTTTTGTACTGATGTTGGCACTTTGTTTTTTTATTCATTGGGTATTTTCTTGGTGAATGGGAGCTTATCACACTTTAGAAATAATAAGGGTGATTGTTGATGCTCTAAACGCAATTTCTTTGTTCATTAATGACAATGACAAATAAATATATCTTGAAGTGGATGCATTGGGACGGAAGCGTCCGTGTAGTTTGTACAAAATAAACTTTTTTTTAACCTGAAATACTATTATAAAGAAATACTCAGCAATGTTATTTAAGTATTATTTTTATTTTCTTTATAGACTTCCTCCATCATGAAAAAAATGTCACAAGAACATGTTAAAACACCATTTTAACTGGAGTGGTTCTTTAAGAATTTACCCAACTACAAACAGAGAGAAAGTTGCAATTCTTGCAATATGCAAGAGCAGATGAGAGCTTTCAATACATTTTCACAAATATGAGGTCAATCTATCATTTCTGAAACATTGTCAGTAGACAGATAGAGTGCCAGAGGTTGACGCATTTTCCCTTCTGGAATTTTGTGTGAACTATATCCGTAAATATTAGCTTAAACTTCATAATTCTCATATCTCTGGCGGCAAAAGTATTTATTTGCACACAAAAAAAGTAGTATTGTTTTTTTTTTTATTTGCTTTTGTTCTAATTAAAGGTCAATTTGAAATAGAGTCAGTTTTCCTTTATTAATACATTGGTTTGTAATTATTATACAAATGTAAACCACAGGGGAAGCCCTTTATGGTTAGCACTTGTTAGCGTGGCTGTTAATGCTTCACTTCTAGTCATTAATTTAGTTTTACTGGCAGCTAAGTCAGATGTTTTATGCTAAGAAGGTGTGATGTTTTAATGTCTGGTGTCCCAAGGACAGTTCTTTTGATCCGGTTAATAATTTACCACGTTCACAAAGGTCCATGTTGAAATAAGTTAAGTCTACCAGTGTTCCACAATGTATGAGCATTTATAAAGATTTGTTGAATTGTTCTTTGTTTTGTTTTTTTGTTTACTTTTTCAAATATAGGAAGAGATTTTTGAAAAATAAATTCAAGACTTATGATTTTAAATCCAGAATTATAGTCATTGTTTAAAGGTTATGCCAAATCAACTTTTTGTTCTTTTAAGTGTTTTAAACTTAAAGTGTTAATTCCTCACAAAATAAAAAACCCCAAAGCGGTATTTTGATCAGTTCCTATATTTCTGAGTATTCCTCCAAAAACTTGTGCTCTAAGCAACAGCCCATCCCAATCCACGAAAACGAGTGGGTTCTCACATTGTGACATCACAAAGTGAGAAACAGCCCCTGTTCAGTAAGAATCTGCGCTGCCAGTACCCCCCCCCAAGCTAACACGCACACTCACTTTCACTAACAGTGATCAGCAAAAACGTTTTACATTTTTGTACATTCATCTTGGCAGTAGTTCAGATGTTAGTAGTTAGTAGTTCAGTCCGAATCTAGGTTGACGTCATGAAATGGGCGGCACCCACATGAAGCAAAAGACGGTGTGTCACCTCCGGGTAGGAAAAGAACTTGCAGAAATAAGTCATATTTCATTAAAAAAAGTTGTTCTTCAGTGTGGCAAAGGTAATATGTTATCATATATGTGGATGTAGTTTACACTGAAAGGTTTAAGAAAAGCAGGATTTAGGCCCTTCAAGGAATTATGCAAATTGGATTAAAAATAATTACATTGTTGTTGTTATGGTATTAATATGAATTATTGAGTTTTGCTTTTAGAATTTGTTTTATACTCATACCATGGGTTACCTTCTACTGACATTTTCCTTTTCTCTAAGATTGAATGGCTGCAGATACGAACAAAGTGGCATTTGGCACCACCGGTACCGAGAGAAACCAACAACAACAAGGCTTTGCATTTGCTGCTACCAGTATTTGAAATGACATGTGCCAAGAATTAGCAGCTAGATAGTAGACAGGCAGAAATGAGTTGCACATTTGCTCTAGAAAGCTCAGTCAGTTGATGAGGAGTCATTGGAAACATTAAAAAAGAAAACAGCTGTTGAGTCAAAGGCACATTTGAACCCAGGGTTTACTTTTACTATCAATACGATGTCCAACTAGTTCCAACGTATAGAATGAACGGTATATGTTCAAAATGTTAATACGGGCACCAGAAACTATACTTTCTTTAGTTAAAACATTTGCTTTTAGCTAATTCTGACAAAAAAAACTGGCACAAAAATTGCATTGACCAATAAAAAGGGGTTTAAAGTAGTAAAAAAAATGAGGTTGGGATGATAGGTTGAGATTTACAGCTTGAAAAGATCATATGATTTATTTTGCTTATTACGATCACAGGCTTTGAATTCACTAAAATCTGATTTGTTTTTCTTAGATTGGTTTTCATAAAAACTGTAAATATATGACAGTTTCACATAGAACATATTGGACACGATCAACTGAACTTATATGTTAAGTCACAATTATTTCCACATCTGGCCAAAGCATATAAGAGATGCAGTGGACATGATGAGGAGACATCTAGTGGCTCTGATTCCTAAAAATTTCAATTTAAATCGTTTACTCCTAAAAAATGTATCCTTTCTAAAAAAAAGTTAAAAATAAATGTGACAAATAAGTCACTGCCTAATCCAAAATCTGGTTAACCCGTCTGGACTACTGTAAGAGAATGACAGTGTCATAAGAAATAAAAAAAAACTAGAAAAGAGGTCGATTTGAGCTGTTAGAACCTCTTTAAACACAATAATCTCGGTTTTAATACAACTCTGCTCGATAGTTTTCACTCTAACTCTATAATAACACGTCCTGAAATAGGATGTGGGACTCATCAGCGCACCGTGGCGCTCAGAGCAAGAAGGCCTCCTCCCACAGTCTAAAACACATACTTCTTAGGTTCATTGGTTACTTTAAAGTGTTTGGTGTTAGGTTTTGTTTTGTTTTATTTTTTCTTGGAAATTAACAATTACTACGTACTCTAATGTAAGATATGACGTCACATTTTCTGATCAAACAAGCAGCTGTTGCAAACAAAAAACACTTTGATGAACAAACTCAACAGAACATTTAAATTCACATGTTTTGCCATATTCATTTTTTAGCAAGATATTTAGTACAAAATCATGAAGAAAATGCACCATGTCTAAATGAAAATAAGGTGATTTAAGAGGAATGTAACTGTGGAGTGACTTTATGTATTATGGATGAGATGAGTGAGTTTTAAACTAATAATAGGTAGCTGCATAACTTGCTGTGCAACAGTGATTTAGAGTGTCACACATTAAACTTTTTTTTTTTTTTTGTTAAAGCCAGTGAGGAAAAAAAAAAAAAAGACAAGTTAGCATCTGAAAATGATGTGGGAACATTTGTATCCTCACTTGCTTTGGTGTATGTCTTTAAGATCATTTCCCTTATAGAAAGTAAAACAAAACAAAAAAAGACCAGAGGGGGGGTTGTAAATAAATAACCTGGACTTACTTACTGTGCTTTACACTTCCTTCTCAGCGGCAACTGTGCCATCTTTTTTGAAGCAGCCATGAGGAAAGGTGTGAGTGCCACTGTTTTACAGATAATTATTAACCAACCATTACCTCATGAATCATTCATATGATACCATAGTTTTCTATGGTGGCCCATTATTTCCCACAATGGTTTTCCATTAGGGATTGTTAGAGGGAAGTGTTTATAATGAAGCTAATGATCAGATCTTAAATTATGCTCACAGTTTTATTGACCATTAGCGAAACATTTACTAATCGTTGATCATGGACTGATGACTGGGAGCTGTAATACCTTTTAGTAATTTTGGATTTTCTTTTACTAAACGCAATTTGGTGACCTTCACTTTTATTTTTTTAAAAGGCATTCTGACAAATTGCATTGAAGCTGAAGCTTTATCTTTGAGTTCGATTACGTATGTTTTTGCTCCTGATCAATTGATTGGAAACCCCGCACACCGATGCTGACTCTTACTTTAGCTCACATTAACGTCTGCTCAGTCAAGAAAAGATGACTGCATCTTTTGTCCAACCACAAGTCAAGATCTAGTCGGCAACACAAAGAGTAACCGAATACCTTGTAAACCCCTTTCCAATCCAATCTTTTCTTTTTTTTCCCATTTTCCTTTTCACATGTTTTCATTCTTACATTGCAGTTTCTTCATCCCGAGATCCCCTTGTCTATCACTCATTACCACATAAGTGAGTTTGACAGACCCTTGTTTTCATCTGTGACCCCCATAAGTCCAAAGGCCAAAGGGCGGAGCCAATTGTACTTTTCCCCAGCAGCAAGACTGACGTAGATCACTGAAATTCAAATCACAATCTGCACAATCTTCTCAACAGAAATAATGATAATGATATAAATTTCTCAGGTTTTCCTAAGTTGTGATCACTTGAAGCCCTGATTTAAAAGCTCTTTAATAGAAGAAATGTCTGTGCTGACAATCATAATACATTGTTGCTGCTGCCCTCTGCAGTGTTTTACCATGTTTACCATTCAGAAAGCCTGGACTCCTCCATAAATTAGTTGATTTTGATCAAAGAAATGTTCCCAACAAGGAGAGCTTGCGGTATATTGTAGAAACACGTCCAGCAACATGAAAGTAACCACCATTAGAAGAAAGACATACCAAAGCAAAAAGCAGCAAAGGATAACGCATGAAAGGACTGACCCCTTTAAAATTCCATTTGTCACACCGCTTGTTAATCATTTCTTCAGAAAAGACTTTTTCTTTTTGGCACTGTCAAAGAGGGATGTTAAACAGTTACTTCAAGACCCACTCTGACAAAAATTGTGGTTTTAACATGTTCTTGTGGGTTTTTTTCTGACATTTATTTTGAAAATTAAGCTTAAAATTGCATTTCTGAGTATTCCTGTGTTGAAATCATTGAGAGTTAGAAGCAGACGCAAAAGTTCGGTTGGAAAAAAGTCGTATTTGATCCTCAAGCTCGCTCCTCCGCTTCACTTTGAACTATGCGCTTGTAGACGACTAGATCCTTAAACGTCTCCTTTCATACCGGGCATGTGTAGCACGTTCAAGGTTGGCCTTAACGTGGGTTTTTTAACGCACTTTTATGGAGTTCACACAGGACTATCACTACCTGATATGTACTTGAAGTTGGAGGAGGCTTGATGTGAAATGTCAAAGTGGTGCAAATCTCATGAATTTTGCTCCAGGTTTTTTCTTTTACAGGTCTACTTCAATATATGAAAAATTTGGTATCATAGAATTCCGACCAGGCACAAACCATAATCATTAATCCCCCAATCACGATCGATTTTTAACCGCTTGGTACTTCTGTGTTTTGAAGAAGATCTACCTACCTACCTATACTTCACTACTAAATCTGAGTCCCTGATTGGTCAAAGTTCAACTGGTTTAACTTTTGATGCATGGTCAATCACTGCACATTTTGGAACATGAAAGCCCAAAACACGTGCGTTTCCACAGACTTTTCATTGGAAGCGCACATGTAAACAGATGGATGATGGGAAGTAGGGGAAGCCTAGCTTTGCGCCTACAGTTCCGCCCACAACTCAGAAGCAAATTTCAAAAAAGCTACGCACGTTCTGCAGAAACTCGGTCCTGGAAAACAACACAGGTGTTTTATTTGTTTTTTATTCTAAATAAAAATGTATTATTATTATCAAATATAGTTATATTATATTATATCATAGTTAAAAGACAACTAACGCTTTTAAAATGAATCAAAAGATGATCAGAGTGGGACTTTAATCGCAAAAAAATGTTATTTTTATTAAACTTTTTCTTCATTTTACCAAAATTTCCTGTTTTCATGCTTATGCATATTTGTAGAAACTGCATCTTCTAAAAGCAGTTTTGCATTCTTGCATTCAGGTCTTAGGTATTTTCTTTCAGACAGAGGTAAATCTCCAGAATGTTGATATAACTCTTCTTCTTTCCATTTTTCCGTTTCTCTTTTTCATTTTTAAGTTTGTGTACTTAGCATACAGCTGCGTAAGATCTGTGTATGATGTCTTATATTATGAAGTTTGTGGTTTGGGGCCTTCTGGCTGACTAAAATTGGATTTTGTGTTTAGTTGTTTTTAATTCAGACTCAGTAATGGATTTAGTTTCTCATTGCCAAACTGGTTAATTGACTTACACAGTCCCTGCTGCTGCTGGGATCAAATATATCCGAGTCCATAGGTTTGAGCAAAAAACTGCTCAAACCTCTTAAGATTTGAATTAATTCTGGTAAATAGTGATCAAGTCCGACTGACTTTTAAACAGCTTAAAGTAGTAGTAGTTTCTCCATGCGTGCATGCTAACATTTCTATTAGCCCCATAAACATACTTTGATTATTGTACAAGTGTTAATCCTCTTAGGTGAGCGGAGCAATAAAACACTCAGCTTAAAGTAGCTAAAAGTGTATAAATCACATTTAATGCTGCATTCTTTCTTCCCTCCTCCTGCATCCCTCTGTCTTTTCTGCCTTTTTGGCTAGCAATAGCTATTCATTAGCTGCAGCCCCTATGGCAATGAGAGTCTTTAACCTCCATTAGATCTAATGTTGATATGTTTCCCCAGCAAAGAGCCAAAACAATTAACACCCCTTCTCACATTTCTTTCCCCTTGGCCCCTAACCACATCAGAATCTGGGCCCACCCGTTCGTTACCCACCCCTGAGAATGCCCTTGGGAGGGAAGAAGTCAGATCCTTGGCTGTTGTCTTTTGTGTGGTATGTAGTTAGAAGCTGTGAGTTAAAAGAAGCTTGTCAACAAGAATCAAGAAGACGGAATGTACTTTTACGGGAACTCTCATGCTAAATGCTGCATTATTATAATTAATAGTGAGAATATTATTTACTTAATTGTGACTATAATAAAGATTTTTTTAACAAAAATTGTGGTTGACTTAAAATATTTAGCCTGGCTTTTGGCATAACTATGCCAAAATAAATCTTCTCTTACATTGACTTTATGCCTTCTTGTACATATACTGCAAAATGAAACAATGCACAAATAATTTATTTGAGAAAAAGTATTTTAACCTTTATATCAAAGCTTCATCTCCAGTGTTGACATTCTTTTGACCATCAGCCCTTTATGCAATTGATTCCAGGGGGTTCTGAAGCAGAGAAAAGCCGCCTTGTGCCGGTATGCAACACTGTACAGCAGAAAAGTGCAGTTAATGTTAACCCGCTGAGTCTGTCTTGGAAACCATTTATGCTCATGGTCCGGGTGAATACTCCATTCTGATTGGCTCCTGGCTGTGAATTAAAAAGTGATAATGAACAGTGATGCACACCTTAAAAAAGAAGTTTCCGTCACGTAACTTAAATGTTCTTTATCACTGCGATTGCTTCTTTGAAACAAACTTTTTCTTCATCGTCTGGACAAAAACAAGCGGTGAGAGGTGAACTTTCTCTCTGAACTGATGCTTTATCCAACCTATAGTGACGATCTGCACACTGTATGTAGCGCTTTCCTTTGCCGCTGTAGTCGGGGTCGGTGCCGGCTCAACTGATACCGTGACAATGCGCAGCACTATGTATTTTTGCGACATTGCAGACAGTTCAGGCTTCCGTATCATTCATTTCTGTCATCTATTTTCTGATAATGGACACCTCATCGGCCATTATCCCACATAGCCGCTACAAAAAGCAATTTTTCTCTGCGAAGACAGATCAGCTGATTTGAGTTGATTACTTAAACAAAGAGTTATGAAATGTCAAAGAGCGTATGTTCTTTAGGTTTTCTTATAAAAAAAAATAGAACTACATTTAATTATAATAAATAAGTAAAAATAACTCAACGAAAATGGGTCAGGAGTTACAGGTCAATTACTTTTACAACATGAGGGAACTCTACGGCAATGTCCAAACTCTCTCCCTACTCCCGGACAACTAAAAAATCAAATAGTTCAGGGCTATCCAGGGTTTTAAAAAGCAATTCGGTCAAAACATGCTCACTACTTTTACTACTAACAGCAAAAAATACATCACCATTTAAACATAAAACCTTTGTAAGTATGAAAATGATACGAAGGCTATGAATCCATTGAAGATGAAAACGCGGATTACTTCTAAAAATACAATTTTTTCAATTGAAAAATCATTCAAACGCAATGCATTGTGGTCTATATCGCCAATCTAGTGACCATCGACGCAGACTCGTTTTTTGTAGAGACTTCTGGGAAATTTCTAGGGCACCTAACTTCGGAATCGTAGATTCAGCCACCTAGTGTCTTGGCACCCCAAGACATTCAGATAGAACCTATGAAATGTCTGTTGTTCCCATTTTTATTTACTGAAAAATTGCTGCTATGGGTAACAGAAACATAGCTCGACTTTGAAAATCAAAGGTTCCTTTAGAACAGGGGAGGGACTAAAGCTGAACATCTATCATGTTAGAGCACCACCCAACCGTTCACCTGTCAACTGGGGCAACAACTTGATGTCCTAAAAGATTTTCCTCTCCAGGAAATTCTCTGTTTCCTTACTTAGAGGTGTGGTGCTGTTGTCTCTGTATCAAGTATCTCACAGGAACACCAGTGGTCTGCTGACTCTAACCTACAGCTGAAGAGTTCAGCAGCTCTGACAAAGTTCAGGGGCATACTGAGTATAAGTACGCACTTAAGATCTCTAATATATAAACACATTAACAGTTATGGGGACCTATTAATATTATTGACGTTCATCTAATCTTGTCCCTTCGGGGGTAAAGAGAGTTTGGGGGCTCAACACTTAATTTGATAATCCACAAGAACCCACAAAAGGAACATTCTGCGGATTCTTAACCTTTCCTCAACTTTGGCACTCCCAGAGGCAGGAAAGGAGTATCTTTCACCGCAGTTATTAGTTCACAGAGACACCCTTGACCTCTGCAATGGTAGCCAACTGTCAACATAACCGATGTTATTGTAATGCAGGTTCACTGGCTTTGCTTTCTCCAAGAGTCACTCAGGTCTACCTGCTGGCCCTACATACCCAAGTTCGAAAAAATGGACTTTTAATTAAACAGCTTTAAACGCCGTTTCAAAGCCGCACTGACCCCTCGGCTGCCCGACTGGCTTTGGAAACTTTGAACGTTTGAGCCATTTTCATCAAGTTCATCCACTGAAGCCGGCTTTCAAATGAAAAATTCACAGATTCCACAACCCATGAAAAGATGTGAGGAAACAAGTTTGGAGCTGCTGCTGGTTGTTACTAAACAGGCTGGTTTTGTTTGTTTACATATTTATGATTTGTATGCGTACAGGCTCTTCAAAGAGGAAGCTGTTTTAAGACATAAGCTTGATAGATAGTTTGCACAGCGCAGCCCGCACGCCTGTTTACTGAAGAAAACCATGGAAAACAGCATTACCTTATACTGCGATCGTCTTTTAATTCCACGTCTTTTCTTTGCTAAATATTATTCATTAGATTTCCCACCATCTGGTAAAAAAAAATGATAATATAGTTTTTTTTTTATTACATTTATTTATTTTTTCAAATAAAAATAGAGTTACAAACATATTTTAGGAGAAGAAAAACAACTGAAATTCTGCACAATGTTTTTAGGAAGTCATAGAATAGAATAGAATAGAATAGAATAGAATAGAATAGAATAGAATAGAATAGAATAGAATAGAACTCTCCCCTTTGATCCCACAAAGGGGAATTTTCTTGTCACTATAGCTCTTTAAAAAACTGCATAAGAACACAAAAAATGCACAGCAAATGAATAACAATAAGAATTATTGTCCAGTGTCTATGAGGCGTTGTATAGCACTTGGTGCACATGACTTTGTGTTATCTTATATGACAAGTGCTTTATAAGTACAGATTAATTTGATTTGGAGTCCTTAAAAATAATGTAATAATGACAATATAAAACCAAATTACAATGTATATAACACTGATATTTGGGATATGCTACTTTATTTTCAAAATAAAAGAAAAAAAAAAGAAAAAAACATGGAAAAGTTTAACAAAATTGATGCTGATGGATTTACAACAAGCATATACTTCGCCACTTTACCTGCGTGAATAAGTAGAATGTGGCCATTAAGGCAGATCAGCTTATGAAGAGCCTCCTGTAGATTAACACGATAAAGCTATCAGATATGAGAAGTCAGTGGATTTTCTTTTTTTCCTCCTCTTTTTTTTAAGAAGAGTGTAAAAAAGCCTTATGATATAATAGTGTGTGCGCGCACGTGTGTGAATGCGCGCGCAAGGACAAAGCGCAAGAGGAAACTACAGATGGTGAAAGCCCATCTGTTCCGAGGCGCTTTAGGAGAAGTGAACGTGAGGTGGACGGATTGGGATGAAAAAAAAAGGGGGAAGAAAAGACGAAATGGACAGAGAGGAAACCCGGAATTCTCCTTTTTATTATTCCCTTTTTATATATACTGTATTCTCAAAACAAACGGTTTTGGAGAATTAAAAACTAACTAATAGAATTACGTATTGAATTAAACTTTACATTAATTTAATATGAAATATTTTTTGCAAAAAGCTCTAGTCCAAAGAGAAAATATGCGTACTTTTATTATTATTTAAAGTTTTTCTCTTCCTTTCCTTTTTGCGCCCATTCATACTGTAGATATCTTGGTCCCCTTTTTGCGCCAAGCCACCACAGCCATCATATTTAGTCTCCTGCACACATTTCCAGCGGGTTATCACCATTGCCATTCCTCCCCTCCTTTCTGATGTGTTACCCAGATTACCATCAGTGCCCCTCAGATATTTTTAACAGATCCTCGCCGCTCGGCAATATCCACTCGGAGCCATCTGGTGCAGATCAGAATCTACAGACTTCTTGGGCTTCAGTCGTTAAGGCATTAAATCTAGATCTACAGAACACGCCCTTTGACTTGGGAGGTGGGTGATAGGAGAGTCAAGTCAAATAGAAGTAGAACAGTTGGAAAGAAAGAAAAAAAAAATAAAAATGAACACTCTTCCCGCCCATGCGCCACATCTCTGGCTGTGACGCGTGGAGGAAGACAGCTCAGCATGTGTCCGACCCTTCCCTTTTTGGAAGCTGAAAATTAGACGTTCAATTCAAAAGGAAGTGGCCAAAGCTGGAGCCTTTTTTTTTCCTCATTCTGCAGCTGCGCGCAAATATTCCGCTTTGAGTTTTTCTTAAAAAGCAAAACAAGAAAAACTGATAGAAAAGTGATGCACAGAACTCCAAACTGTGCTTTTTACGCACATTATATTTTTAAATCTGTCATAAAGTTGATTTAATTAGACAAAAAGAGAAAATACATTTAGACTTTTTTTGACCTATTTTTTCCATTAATCAGGATTGTCCACGACCACTTTTCCTCAAAAGAAAAAGAAAGAGCCAAGTGGCTCTGTTGTTGCAAAAAGGATAACAGTAATCTGATTTAAATCCACGCGCAAGCACGCAAAAAATGAAAATGAGTAGGGGTGGTGGCCATTAAATGCTAATGACAAAATACAAATAAATAAATAAAGCATAAGTAAAGAAAAATATAAACACACTTAATTGGAAAATTAGAAAGAAAAAAAATACGTAAAAGCTTAAAAAACAATAAAATAAATGTTGATCACAAAATTACACATAGCAAAAATGTTTTTTTTTTATATTTTAATATAAATGTAATTAATATACATGTTTGAAATACTTCATTAAAATCAATATTAATTTGTTTTAAATAAGTTTCTAAATAATTGAAATAAAAAAAAGAGAAACAAGTTTGTCGATGTGAATGAAATAAAAGCAGCACTAAAAGCGGGCTGGGATCATCAAATACTAATTCTTTAGTGGAGAAACTTTCCTCACTTTAATTACAATTTAAATCTATTCAAAGAAAGTTCCTGCTTCTGACGGGTTTACTTCCCCCTGTGTCGGACAGCTGTAAAATCGTGTAGACAGGTTGTCATACAACAATCAAAGCCGTCGGTGAATGGACTCTAATGCTCGAACATTTAACATACAATAAGTCCAAACACGGAGAGAGAAAGGGAGGAGAGAAGGAGGGAAGGAGAACGAGAGAGAGAGAGAGCGAGAGAGAGAGAGAGGGGGGCCATAGCCAATGCGCTCCCTCTATATTCACATTATCCGCATAGCTCCGAACGAGGAGGAGCTTGTAGGCTCAAGAAGGGGATGCCAATCAAAGCATCAACTTCAAATTATATCTGAGAGATCAGCCTGGAGACCTCGGGGCCAAGCGCGTCAGTCGGAGCGCAATTGTTGATCAGATCACATCCAGCGGACTTTGCGCAAGAGAAAAAAAAGAGGGGAAAAAGGGAGAGGAAGCCGAGATTTAAGAGCGGTTTGCTCTGACTTCATGCCTCTATGTTTGTTTGAACCAGCAGAGACTCTGGCTTAAGCACTTTTCTTGAACTCCTCTTGGTTCTTTGTTTTTCTCTTATCTGTCCCCCCTCCCCACAATTTTTTCCTTTCTTTTTTTTTTTTTTGTTTAAGTTCTTCGCCTACTTTTTTGCGCACTTTTGTCGGACGCTTGACCTGTGCGTCAGCTCGGCGGTGGAGATGTCTTTCCCGCAGTTAGGCTACCCGCAGTATTTAAGTGCTTCCCAGGCAGTTTACGGGAACGACAGAGCCGGAGTGCTTACGCCTTCATCCCGGGGAGGGAGCACGGAAATCGGAGGAAGTCCGTCCGCCACCGCTGCGGCCGTCACGTCGGTGCTGGGCATGTACGCGAACCCGTACGCGCACAACTACAGCGCCTTCTTGCCTTACACCAGCGCAGACCTGGCTCTGTTCTCCCAAATGGTAAGAGCGTTTGAACTTTCTGTGAAAACTCTGCCTGCAGCGTCTGAATGAACGCATCATCAGCTCATCTCAGCCTAAAAATTGCGTTTAGTTTTGTATTTTAATCATATATAATATTATGAAGAGATGCAACGTTTGACCAAATGGGGCAAAAACAATACATTTCACTAAATTGATCTTTAAATAAATCAATATTTACATTTATTTTGAAGGATAAAAACCAAACAAACATATGTATTCCTGTTCGGGAATTTAAAAAAAAAGTATTCTGCTAAGTTTTTCTTGAAATATTAAACACCTTCACCGATCCAGAATAAAATTCAAAGTCCACCAAAAGAAAACTTCAACATAAAAGTCCATCAGATTCTTGAACGTCACACGACTTCATTACAGAAGTTGGTGCGTAAAGACGCAGCTGGCGCTAATAACTAACTTCAAATGCGTTAATGCGGAGGCTAATGGAAGCTTTAGGCCCAAAGGCGCTGGTGTGGGCTGGTGCTAATGCTTCAAAGCGAAAGCTGTTTTTCAAAACACAAGCATGTGCTTTGCAGGGATCGATCGGCCTTCTTCAGCTGATTCACCCACCCCCACCCCCTCAAAAAAAAGCGATAAATGTTTGAGGAAAGGGGTTGAAATAGTTGGGGGGGGGGGGGGGGGGGCGCCAGGACAAAACTTCTCTTTCGTTTCAAACATTTTAAAGAGAAAAGTTGAACAAAAATGGCCTTTCTTCAGTTTTTAGAGTAATTACGTTTAAAATTTATGGGGAAATGGGTTACTAAGGGGTCTGCGGGGGGGGGGGGGGGGGGGCTAGTTGGGCAGCCTTGCATGTGGCACATTAAAACATGAGAAGCATATTTGAGTTAATATTTGAGAAGCATCCTGGATTTTTTTATGTATTAGTATTATTAATATTAATAGAGGCCTTTTTTTCCTATTAAAATGTTTACAATTGTGTTGCGAGATAAAGTTATGTCTACACACGTGAAAAAGTAACACTTCTGTATTCTGATTTTGAAGGGGTCCCAGTATGAGCTGAAGGACAGTCCTGGCGTGCACCCTGCCGGATTCGCAGCCCACACATCTCCTGCCTTCTATCCCTACGGCCAGTTCCAGTACGGAGACCCCGCCAGGCCCAAGAACGCCACCCGGGAGAGCACCAGCACCCTGAAAGCCTGGCTCAACGAGCACAGGAAGAACCCCTACCCGACCAAAGGGGAGAAAATCATGCTGGCCATCATCACCAAAATGACGCTGACGCAGGTCTCCACTTGGTTCGCCAACGCCAGGAGGAGGCTGAAAAAGGAGAATAAGGTGACTTGGGGGAGCAGGAGCAAAGAGGACGGGGAGGATGGCAATTTGTTCGGCAGCGGAGACGAGGCGGAGAAGAACGAAGACGAGGAGGAGATTGATCTGGAGAGCATCGATATCGACAAAATCGACGAGAACGACGGAGATCAGAGCAATGACGATGAGGACGACAAATCAACGGAGGGGAGCAGGGAGCTCAGGGGCGGCGTGGGGGTGCCTGGGGAGTTAGACAGCTTGGAGAAAAGACGGGCCTTCGCCCTGCAGGCCCACGAGGCCTTTGAGAAATCCAAGATTTCAGCTCACGCGGGGGCTAAGGACGCATCTGACGGCAACAACACCAGGGTTTTGTCTCCGGACAGACCAGGGCGCTTCCCCCTCCCCTCCTCCAATAAACCCAAAATATGGTCCTTAGCAGAGACAGCCACCAGCCCCGACAGCTCCTCTCAGAAGCCCACATCCCCCTGTGGGCCGGGGGCCCCCACTCACCCATCAGCGCCCCACCACCAGATCCAGACGCACCCGGCCTTCCTCCCCAGCCACGGACTGTACACATGCCAGATCGGAAAGTTCCACAATTGGACAAATGGGGGGTTCCTGGGCCAGAACTCCCTGCTAAATGTGAGGTCGTTTCTCGGAGTGAATCAGCACCATCACCACCACCACCACCACAGCCACCACTTGGCAGTCCAGCAGCAGCAGCCGACATCAGTGGTGGTGTCACCGGTAGCAGCTTCCGCAGCAGTCAGCAACGACAGCAAGTCCCCAACAGAGAGCCACAGTCCCAATCACATAGGTAAGAGGACAGCGTGGGAGCGTGGACACGCACAATCACGCCGTTCACGCACAAACACTGTCATACCTTTTTTTTTTTTTTTTTTTTTGTAATTCAGTCACGTGCGCCTTTTGATTTTCTGAAAATTCAGTACAATCTTTACGCACGCGGTATTCAAATTTCATACAAGTTACAAAACAATTGTTATCATGTGAACATGTTTGACTTTCTCCATAGTCGTTTTTTTATTGATGTTTCATGTTTTGTTTTTTTTCCGTTTGTGACTTGAATTCTGATTTGTTTCGTTTTTCAGAGCGTGAAAACGGCGTAAGATCTGATTCGCCTCCAACACAGACGCCGAAGTCTTCCTTTCGACCCATTCTTGACAGGTGGGACAGGTTTCAGCTTGTCTTTGCATTTTTTTCAAGCACATAAAGAAAAACACCTCCATAAACAAGCGCAGCTTTCAACCTTTTACGCACATGAAAAAAAAACTGTATTTGGTAAAAAAAAAAAAAAAAAAAAAAAACGACAAGAAAATGAACAATTGATAAATCTATTTCCTATTAATATATCTTCAAAAATATTTTTTGAAATACACATAAAAATAATGAATAATTCAACTATGATTGCTTTTGTTTTGTATTTCAGTTTTATTCTCTTTTAAATGTAAAACGATAGCAGGACTTTAGAGGGGGGGGGGGGAGCTCAGCTAAAGGGGAAAAAAATACAGTTTGCTTTGCGGGTGACAGGGGTCTTGACTCTCATCCCACACCCCCTTTAATTCCTCCCCTCTGGGGAGAGTGTGGCTACTTATCAAGCCACCGAGTAAAACGGACTCCGTCTGGGCTGTATGCTTTCCCTAAAGACCCATGGGAGAGCTGGAGCTCAGGGGAGCGCTCCTTACAGGGGAAAAAAAGAAGAAAGTAAAGCTATAGAAAAGAAAAGAAACGCATACCTGTTTTTTTTATTTTCTTAATAGAAATGTTATAATCTTATTGCGCACGGAATTATTGTAAAAATGTAAAAAAAAAAAAAAAAAAAAACTTCCAAGCATTTATTATTATTTTCTTATTTATATTCAATTACTGAAGTTGAAATAAAGCAGGAAAGAAAGGAAAGCACGAGGACTGCAGCCTGTTTCTAATCAGAACAGTTCAGGCAGACATTGAGATGCATATTGAAACCCGCTGTCCAAACACGGCGGGGTATTCATCTACTTCTCTGTATTATTCTTTTATCCAGATCCTCTCTGCCTTCCAGCGCCAGGAGTCCACAAGACGCCACACAACGGGTCCTCACTGCGCTCTCCTCGGCTTGATCAAGACATTTTACATATATATATATATCTATATATAGACATGTTGCTTTTCAGTTTGATTGAAAAAGAATTCAATGAAACAAACAAACAGACAAAAAAAGATAAGAGACTTTACTCTGCCTGAAAAAAAAGGACAATGAGAAAATAATAATGCATCGTAGCATTAAGTCACATATGGCGTAATTTGGTAATATCCTGTGGATGGATGGATTACTTCCTCTATTGTTGTGTAGACTATAATCGCGCCTATAACGTTACTCTCTTCCACTTTGCTTTGGCAGACTGGCCCATTTTGTTAGACTTTTTACTTTATTATATTATAATTATTATATTATAATTATTATTATTTGTCTCTACGTTGTGTTTTTGGTGTTTTTTGATGTAAATATAAGGTGATTTAAATTTGTAAATAGGAAACATTGAAGGAATTTTTTTTCCAGATCGTATATTTTGCCTAATAAACTAAATGAAATTATAGAGAAAAAGCCTAACCAGGCCTCTTTTTTTTTATACTATTTATAATTTGTTTATTATTGTCACTTAATGTTGGTACGTCGAAAGTCTGCAGCCAACCCTAATAGTATTCCGATTTTGGTGGAAAGCAGCGTGGATGCATTGAGGTGCTAATAATTGTCCAGATGGTTGCTGGTGACAGAAAATGGACAGGAGCAGCTGGGAAGGTCATTAAGTAATAATATGGGAACGCCCATTCCAAACAAAATCAAATGGTTAAAATCTAATCTGTCAGAGGGAGAAGTCGATTCGAAGATAAATTATTAATATTTTCCTTTCGGGGAGGAGGAGACGCCTGACATTGGCGGGCCTTGTGCAGCATGGGGACGCTGTCTGTTCCGAGGCAGATAGGGATCATTAGCCTCTAAAAGCAGCTTTTTTTTTTTTTTTTTTGTCTTTCTGTAAAAGCAAATATTGTTCGATGCCAACAAGCTGACGGGATTTAAACCTAGCTAAAGGACAGTTTGGATTTGACGCTGCGTAAAAACACATATTTTACCTGCTGTGACGTGATGCTGTTTCTTGTTTTGTTGCAAAATATATATTTTTTTTTTCATTCATTTTATGCCATCTCTTTTAAATAATATGTCAGTTCTAAATCCGTTTCCCCCTACCTTTTTACGCGCGTAGAAAAACACACACACACACACACACAAATCTGGCCACATAACTCCAGGAGTATGGGTTTATAATACATAAAATAATTCAGTTTAAACGACTTTTTTTAAAGCTGCAATGACGATCAGTTCCCACAGTGAAGCCTCTGTTAAACCTGTGGAGCGCATGAACATCTGTTTTGCAATATCACAGCGACCTCTATAGGCGGAGAAAGGAATTGATCACATCTAAAAGAGTTTTCGAGCTTTTAAAAATATAGAAAAAAGAAATAAGCTCGTATTGGATATGTAATAAAATGCAGGATTTGCGTTATGAGTTCAACTGTAAGCTGCATGACGTGAATTTTGGATAGATTTAACTGAAAGACAAACAAACATGAAAGTTATGGCTGTATTTCCAATTTTATCATATTAAAAAATAAATGTCCAAAAATGCATTTTTTTCTAAATTAGATTATTTAAATTATATGGATATATATGACAAATTTGCCGTCTTTGCATAGCCTATTTTATAAGTGTGAAAGTCATTCAGAAGGCTGGTTGAGTGGAGCATGTCGGCGTGGCAGAGGAGGTCTTTGCGCGCATAAATCTGTCACTTTAATGGCCATTCTCAACGGCTCAGGGCCGCGATAAAACATCAACTGAAGTCATAGAAGTTTTTTTTTTTTTTTGCTTGACTTTATACCAACACATTTTCTCTCCTCTAACACAAATGGAGCAGAAGACAGCGCGTCGTGATTCTCTGTCCTTTAATGGAGCCATTCTGACGCGCAAAAGATGGGGTTTGGATCTGGGAATTCGGAACTTTTTCAAATATAGGACTGCGCGCTTGCGCCTAAGTTTTGGGGGGAAATAAATCATTCTACGAATACAAAGAAAAATGCAGATGTCATATTTCCAATACCCCTCCCTGCACATCCCATCGCGAACGGGGCACAAATTAAATAACCTCTCGGTCTCCCATTTATTTCCTTTGTAGTGGAACAGCGTGAGGTTAGTGCAAAGGCGTTAGCTGCAGGCCATAATTCAGTGTTTCCATAATACATACAAAATTATTCATTTAGTAAGTGGATGTACAGTGGATTGTCTAATGGATAATAAGCGCAGTTGAAGCTGATAATTAGGCTGTCACTTCCCAGCATTACTTCCTTGGGTGCTCTGGGCCACGGTGGGGTAGAAAATAAATAAATATAGCTAGATGAGAGGAAAAAAGGAAGAGGAGAAGCCCCAATGAACTAATTAAATGTAAATGCAGCGCTAAATAAAACACACAATGGTTCATTTTGTTTAAAAGAAATACACAGTGTGCTTGCACAATTTAATAATACTTAAATTTGACTCTAACATTTCATTTACTTATTTTATAGGTTATTAACTTAAAAGCCTAAAAAAAGAAGACTACTTTCAGTTTTCTTTTAAACACATATCTTTTAAAGACAGTTTTATTTTTTTCCACCACATTGGCTCCATGAGGTTCAGAATAGATTTAAATTGTGGCTCAAACAAAGACAATAAGTTGTTGACCCTAAAACAATTTAGCATTCTGTCACAGGCTCTGTGCTCCATAATGGCACACTCTTTTGTTGCCAAACAAGGACGATCTCCCAGTGCAACTAAGACATGTCACGCTGAGGCAATCCATTCATTTTAGCGGAGAATAGTGCACTGTGTGACACTCTGTGTGTTTGCATGTAGCAGGAAGAGTGAAGGGTGGGAGTGGGGGGTGAGAGAGGTAAATGCACAGGAAGGAAAGTTTACCACTGTCTTTTATAAATAAACACACACACACACGCATATATATATATATATATATATATATATATATATATATATATATATATATATATATATATATATATATAATTTAGAAGCGTCCGATTTGTCCAACAGGCTCAACCTCTTTTTGTCCAACACCGCAAACGTCTCCCCCCTCCCTCCTACGCTGCTCCCTTCAACATCTCCCTTGTCTTTTCTCAAAGGTGCCTGCCCATATCTGTGCCCCGCTAATCCATTTACCTAGCTTCACAAGTGCAGCACTGGTCGAACGGTGACACAAAAGCCATTTCAGGCCTACACCACTGGCCTCTGATGGAGGCGAGGAGGAGGAGGGGGTGATGGTACACAACAACAAGGAGGAACAACAAGTCACGGGAGCTCAGCAGAGAGCCACAGTGGGGCCACATTTCTAACCCCGCTACTTGTTTTGGTGACAAAATGGTACGCTCTTTGGCTTTTTATGTACTATAAGGCCCGATTCTTGAGGGAAAGGTTGCATGGAGGATTCTGCTTGGAAGGAAACGGCGGGGGGGGGGGGGTTCACTCAAACACAAATAGCAACAAGAAACTAGTGCTGGCCTGACAACTGGCTGGCTGACTGACGATCTGTCGGTTGAGCAACAACTCAGGACAACTCGACCAGCCGTGCAGACCCCTGCTGACACACACAGGGGAAGACTTTTTTTTTTTTTTTTTTTTTTTAATGGCCGAGTGTCAAGATGTATTGGAAATAAACACGGACACTTGCTCATGTTTGCCTGATTCCCTTTCATTTAACCACTCAAAGTAACATTTTCACGGTTTGATCGGGCAAGAAAGAGAGGAGGAGGAAACGAGGCAGGGAGAACGCTCCACAAAAGTTTGAACGCTGCCTCAGTTCCCGGGCTTTATCAGGACAATATGCTTATTTGGATCCCGCTCAAAGCAGCACGCCAAATATTGGGGCACTAATTAGCTGGCCTAATCTAGAAATATCATCCCAAAATCTGATATATCCTAGTTGAAATAATCTATTTTGGGACTCCTGGAGTATCCTTATTATCCTCTTGTTTGCTACATTTCTGTTGATCAAAGTTATTTCCATGTGTCTGTTGTTGTGTAAAGGGGCATTGACAAGAGCCAACACACACATAAGTGCTTTTGTTCAGATACACAAACACTTGTGCCGAGTTTCTGTTACTTTTAAGTCCACAAAACCAATTAAAGCTGTCTTCTCCTGAAGCACCCGTACATTGTGGTTCCTCCAAAACAACATCTTATTTAGAAAAGACAATCCCCTCCTTTTCCTGCAGATTCGGAGCGCGTTGTACCCGCAGAAAGACAAGTCTGCATGCAAACATTCCTTGTACAAACTGTTGGAGGATCAGAAATATTTTTCTTTTCCTTAATTATCCTTCAGTATGGATCATATTCTTCGGGAGGAACTGGTAATGATGGGGTTATTTATAGTCTCTGTAATTACACACTCCTCAAAATTGGGGTTTTTACATTTGGCATGTGCTTGAAAACGTAAATTAGACAGACAGCACTGTTGTTAGGATCCCTTTGAAGTGAATCCCCTCTCCAAAAAAAAAAAAAAAAAAAAATAGAATGAAATAAAATAACAATCTGACAAAGTTTCATTCTTTGAAACACTTTGTTAGCAAAGAGTTTGCTTCCTAACACAGATGGAACTTTTTGATATTTTCTCCTTGGCCTTAGTTTGGTGGACATATGTGTTCAATTCGTGCTACATCCCATACATGCACACATCCATATATAGGTATAGTTCCTTTATCAAAATGTTTATATTTCTAATTACAAGAGAATTGCAGGATTTGAGAAAAAAAAAGAAAAGTTTTTCTTCCCCTGCACAAACATTTCCACAGCGACAGATAATAAAGTCTGATTTTTCCTGTCCTCTTTTCTGATGTGATGCCATTGTGCTTTGGTCTAATTCCAGGTGGCTGTACAAAGGGAAGCTCTGCCATCTGAAGTGTCATACTGCAGCTGTGGCCGAAGCACAGGAATTTCCATTTAGTAAAGGGTATTTCTCTGTCTCACTCAAGCTCCCAGAACATTCTCAGCACATGTGCAGTGCAGAGGGAGATATCAAAAACCCAACTCACTTTTTTTATTTCCTGCTAATAAGAAATCTCAACTCTGTCTGTCCAACTGACTCAGTTCTCTTGGTTTGACTTGCTTCTGTGCGCTATGATATATATTTTATTTATATTTCAGGAAAAGGATTTCATATCTTGTATATGTTGTAATAGCATTAAGCTTCTGGTTATACATACTTAAATCTATTTAAGTATTTAAACAAAAAGTATAATTATTCTATTTTCCGCACTATAAGGCGCACTTCAAAAGCTTTCATTTTTTTGTCAAAAAACTATACTGCGCCTTATGATCTGAAGCGCCTTATTTATGGATTTTTTTCTGGTTGTATTAATGATGTTAAAGCAATTTTGAGAGGAACACGACAGTCTGCCAAAATGACAGTCTGTCTATGAGATGCAAATGAGTTTGGGTGTTATTGTAAATATGCTTACGCAGCTAACATGTTGCGGTGTCAGACTGTGTTTTTGTTTAACATGTTACTAACAAGGTTAGGAGTTAGAGTTATGGTTAACGCAAATGTGGCTAACATTTAGCGTTGTCAAGCGTTTTTCTTTTTTTTTTCCTACATGTTACCAACAAAGAGTTAGCGTAGTCACAGTAACGTTTATAACAGTGTCAGTCTGTTATTTAGGTGCTTAAACAAGATTGGGAGTCAGTTATTTAATACACCAATGTGGCTAATATGTAGCGCTGTCTGACTGTTTTTTTTTAATCGTTACTAACAAACTTGGGAGTTGGCATAGTCACAGTAACGTTTGTTTTGAGCGGTATCAGTTTTTAACAGGCTTCAAACAAGGTTGGGAGTTACAGGCATTGGTTATAATATAACGTAAATAACGTGTAGCGGTGCTGTATTGGCTTTTGTTTTTATGTGTTGCTAGCAAGGTTTGGAGTGACGCTAACACTTCCAACGTGGCTAACATGTAGCGTGTTGCAAAAGATTTCTGTTACTGTGAGCGCAGTTAGTAAAGTCTGACTGACGGACCCATCTCTGACTGTTTTGTCTCGCTTAATGCACCTTACAGTTTTATGCGTCTTATATAAGACAATTTTAAAAAGAGACCATTTATTGACGGTGTGCCTTATAGTGTGGGAAATACAGTATATGTTTGGAATTGAATATATGCTGTAGACAGTATATATACTTTGGGCTGTCTTAGAACAGGTTAGTGAAACAAACAGAACCTCTCACCACCAGTTATCAATAATTTCCACTGTAAGGAAACACAAGATGTAGAACATCCTTCATTCCCTTGCCCAAAGCAGACAATTACAATGTCAGAAGCTGTCACTTAGAGCACAGTGGCCAGTACACCCAACGCCAGGTCACCTGCCAAGGCTGAAACAGAAGAAGAACAGGACAAGGGCACAATGTGTTGGAACGATCATTTCACACACACGCAAAACCTGAGCTAAACAGAGCAGGCCGCTCGACAGCCAAACCAGCTTACAGTGATACCTTTCCCCTCTGCCTGAACTGGAAGATCTTTCTTCACACCTGTAGTTTGTCTCTAAGGTGGCTGTTTTAACCAAAGAAAGGACGCTGATGGATGAGTGTCGGCGGGAGCTTGTTCCATAATACATTACCTGCAAAGCCATAACACCATGGTTAATACTTGGGTGATACTCAATTGATTCTGATTATCTACAGATACAGAGTCCCAATACGATACTTTTGCAGCAGATTCAGAAAACTAAGACATTTAATAAACAGATCCTGTTTTTTTCCCTGTTTCTATTTTATTTACCTTCTTTTATCATTTAACACTCAAACAGGGAACTTCTGTGAAGCACCTTGAACAATCAAGTAAGAATAATGCAACTATTATCCACTAAAATGAGCTCAATTATCAACTAGTAAGAGTAGTTTGTCACTTAGTGATGTAACAACATCTGATTGCGATCGAGTCATCAACCACGTGATCGGGCCTGATTTCCATCGTGATTTCATCGGGACGCCCCTGTTTTTTTTCCACTTTTCAATGCTGTTCTTTCTTTCTTTTTTTTTCTTTCTTACTTTTCTTTTTTTAAAGAATCATTCTAAGATGTTTGGGGTAAAAAACTAAAAAATCCTTAAAAGACAGAAGCGTGACCCTAAAAATAAAAAGCAGGAGGGAAACTTGCAATGTTAGCACACCTGAACATGTAATATTTGTTGACATCAAACATCAAACATTGAGTTTTGGCTAAAAAAAAAAATTTTTATCAGATTTTTCAAGCTTTCTTAGTTTATTTTTGCAAAAAGAAGCCACTTTGTCACTCATTATCAAAAAGAAAACTACCTATTCTTTCCTAGTAAGTTACGTTCTCTTGCCTCTAAAGGAGCCCAAAGTTTAGTCTGGTAAAAATGAAAAGATTCTGGTTTGGCATTCAATATGTATGAGGACTGTTATTGAGACCATGTGATGCACATGAACAAAGCTTTTTCTCTAGCCAAAGCATGCTCACATCAAAGTTTAAAAATACACGCATGCACATCTTGAGGAAATGCCATCACGTTTTCTTTGTGATCTGCCTGGGCACATCTGTGGCCAATACTTTTTAGCATGTGGTCAGCTCACTTTCAACTTCTTTATCTCCCCTTCAGTCCACAGAAACAATGGCAGCAAGCTTCAGGAGTGCAAACACGGACTATGTATACAAAGACTCACTGTACTCATTTTATTCAGAAAAAAGTCGAAAAAATTAATGACGTTTGCTCATGAATTAAAAGAAATTTGAAACTAGATCTCAGAACGCATGTGGAAAAAGTATCAGATTTTACACGCCAGTGTTTATAGACATAGAAGTATAGCTGAGTGCCTTTTTTTTATATTTTACATCCAGTAAGCAGCAAGACTTCTATGTTGATTGATGCAAAGGCTGTGTGTCCTTCCATCTAAGCAATTTGCAACATGACCCGCTGGGCCTCTTAGCCGGAAAAAGAAATGGTATATGGTTCCTCGCCTTTTAACTAAGATTAGTACAGTTCTGATGCACTGCAGCCTTTAAAATATGTATCAAAGCTGTTCAAATGCCAGCAGTGGGTATGTGGCAGGCAGGGACGATTGGAGTTATTCCAACTTGCAAGTCCTCAGCAGGCCACCCCCTGCCTGTTGTTGGCTTGCCCACCCTTGCAATCTCTAGTTCTTCACATGAAAAAGAAAAGAGGGTAAAGAGTGCAGTCAGGAGCGGAAAAAGAGATGGGTAGATAGAGGGATAGATAGAGGGATAAAGGCAGGAAGCGCTGTGACTCTTTCACTCAGAGCAAGGTCTGCTCCTTGATTGCCCAGCTGCCTCGCTAACCCTCCCTACCTCTTCTACCCTCCTCTCATCTTTCGCTCTTTTCTTGGGAAAGCACTTACTGGGAAAATCTTTATGAACTCATCGGCCTGTCTTCATTGCTGCTAAGAAACCTACTAGTTTAGCAGCTGTGTGTATGGGCTCCGGCCTGGATAAAGGACTTGGAAGCGGCGGGACTTACACCGTAGAGCAAGTCTTTATGAAGGGCCCTCCTGTGTGGCGGCCGCTGCTGGGGCTGTTAATTGGCACACTCTGAAGTGCCGTATATCTGCCCTTCATAATCCAGACACAGACAGAGGCAGCAGGGGAAGCCAATCGTTTATCCAGCACTCAGGATCTAGGCCTGTTCTCTTCTCTAACACTTGTTTTCACGACTTTTGGAAAATCCAAATTTTCTATTACTCAGGTTATTTCTTGATATGTTTACCAAAGAGGAAACATATGAGGAAAGTAATAATCTGCAAAATCATGTAAAAAAGACCCTTGTTTCAAGATGTCCTATTTTGCCATATAAATGATTTTATCAAGAAAGTTTTCAATAAAAAAAAAGCTTTCGGTTTAGTGACTCTATCTTTTCTTACTCTTTGTAAGACCCTTATTCTTACTCTTATTCTTAACTAAAGAAAAAATCTTAGATGTTTTTGCAGTGCACTAGCTAAGCCAGACCTTAATTTCTGTCCATAATATTCCTTCAGAAACATCAACCTTTAAAGCTAGGGTACTGCAAACTATTTGATACTTGCAAAGGTTCAAACACTTGTTTTTAGACATTCAACATAGTTTTCCAGGTATTTTCTTTTTTTTTTTTTACTAATCTTTACTCTACACCTTTCTAACACTGCAAAATACAGGTCCACACAAAAATGGAACGCACCGGTTGAAATATTGAAACATGTTGATTTCCTGAAGGTCTTTACGACAAAAAAGCTCCAAGAAAGTGGCTTCATTCTTCTTTGCGGCCTACAATTTTCTCCAAAACATGCCTTGTATTTACGAATTACCAAAAGACAAGACAAAAAAAAAAAAAAAAAGAGCTGCTTGATGACCTCCATTGTTGTTAACTTGATCCCACATTTATTAAAAGATAGTAAAACTTTGAGTGCAAACGCTAACCTAAATTGCCAGAACAATTCTAAACTGGACCGGACCATACCACTCAGTGATAACAAGACTTAAAATCCTCATTTTGTCCAAATTTTGTTCTGAAATGAGTCATTTCCACCTATCACATTAGTTTTTGTCACTGTAAACAAAATGAACTACAATTAGTCACATTAAAAACTCGATAAATAAAAAAAAACATTTGGTTAGATCCAGCAAAAAAAAAAAAAAACTTTTTGGGCTGTATAACATTACATTTGCATTTGTTTTTTTAGCTTATGTTTCCCTTTTTAAATGCTCTTTGGAATTTCTATCTGTTGATATCTTATACAATCACTTATTAAGTAAACATGACTTGCTGAATGGAAAGATCATTTTACTTCTTTCTTGGGGTTTTACTCTTAAGATTGGTGTTATTTTCCTGTTTTTAGGCTACTTTTTATTTTATAAATAAATAAATAAAATGACTGATTCATCATTAAAGTCACTTTAAATACAGAGGAACAGCTGTAAATAATCTAAAGCAGAAGTGAGGCAAAAGACAGTGACCCATAGAACATCTTGGTTTGTGTTAAGCAGCTTCAATGCCCCATGGCAGGAGAATAAACAAACAGCTTCAGCTAAAGACCCCAGGATGCCATTTCCTTGTCAGCTGTGTTTTCCTTTGAGGGGTTGTGTTGTTGGATTACCTGGAGAGGGTGTTAGTGGTGTTTGGCAGATCCCGCAGAGAGATCAAATACAGCTTCTGTCTCTGTGATTAGCATTCAATAATTTATCTTTTTACTCCCAATTTTCCTTGCAATGCAACTTAGAAAACCAGAGTTGGATCAAAACCACAGTCAATTTTTTTTTAAATTTGATGCAATTTGAAATGAGTTTGTACTTGTAAATTTGTAAATTATACATCAAGAAACATCGTTGCACATAACTGCATAAACAGTTAGTCAGAAAGCCACAAACTTTAGCAACCCAGACAAAAAAATATGTTTTCACTGCACTTTCCTGAAAAAGAAAAATGTGCAAAACTTTAAATATTTTACAGGCAGGTCACCAAAGAGAAGACGTCGCTTTAAAAACGGCTGAAAGCAGGCCTGCATTTCTGTCCCATGTTTGCCATGTCAAGGTAGACGGCCTCTCCTCCACACACCGACGTTCGCTGAAGGTACAAAGGGTTTATTTTATGTCAAAATGTGACATTCTCCTAATCATAACCACCCCAAACAGGTATTTTTGGTGGCTAAATCTTACAGAGCAGAGCGGTGACATTGAGTCCCAAGGCTCACAGCACAAGGAAATCTTCGGGTTCCTGAGAAAGCAAAGTAAAAAGCAAAAAAAATAAAAACTCACAGTACCGTTACACACAAGTCATTTCAAGGCTTTTGGAACAACAGGCCTGTGACTTTTTCCACCTCTAGCACTTCAGTCTACAAATGCTGGGTTGTTTGCTGATTTTTAAGGTGCACTCTTTTTGGCAGACAGGATAAATGCTGAAAAAAATAAATATATATATAAAATCCTGACACTGTCTTTCTTTAGTTTCTTTAAGCTATCCCAGCATTCTGCACGTGTAAACATATTCACCATAGCAGCAGCTTAACCTAAAGGAACCGTTCCATCAAGAGGAGAGACCATTTAAAAAAAACAAAAACAAAAACTTTTTTTTGCTACAGTTTAAATGTCTTTTTTCTTCTTTTCTTTTCTTTTTTGCTGATTGTATCAGTTTGTCTTCTACACAAACATGATGAGTGACTGTTCCTGATGGAATAATGGCCTTATAGTAATGTTCCTCATGAAGCACCAATGAAGCAACAATTTGGTTCTCTATGAAAGTTTCAAAACATACAGTTTGCTGTCTTAAAAAAAAATAAATCATATTTGGTGGTTTCTATGATCTGAAAAGTTTGTATTTTTGTTTACTGGGAAGTTATCTCTACAGTTTGGAGCACGGTGTGTGCAGCTGGCAAAATCGAGAGATCTACACTTTACAATGATGAGTTTAATAAGAGAAAGATGAATACATTTAATCGAAGTAGTAGGGATGACAAAATTCTCTGTCTAATATGGGGTGCCAGTAAAATATTAGTAGGGGCAACTCTAGGCGTGCTGAGAGTTTGGGTAGTCATATCCCTCTGAGCCTCAAAAATGCATAGAAAACCATACTATCATCATACCAGTACATCTATTTTGATATGTCTTATATGCCGGACTTAGGACAGGCACAGCCAGGACATTGGTTTGTGCCCATCGAGATGACGTTTGTTGTGATTTTGGGCTATACAAATAAAATTGAATTGAACTGTTGGAGGCTGTATTTATTATTATTATTATTAGTTTTTACTTTTTAAGTCTGTCTGTTCATGTCCATCCATCATTACATATGTTTTGTCTTTTATTTTTTATTTATTATATCTAGTTTGTATTTTGTTAGTTAATTGTGGATTTTTGCAGGCCGTCACATTGTTAGGTTATTGTTTTTTATTATTATTATTATTTTTTGTTACATCTTACCAGGGTACATATAAGCCAACTGATGTTTTTTTTGTGTTACTTGCTGTTTTGCAAATTAAAAGTACTGTTTTTTTCTAAATTTTAATTATTTTGTTGTTATTTTGTAACACAAAAATCACTAGAAGAAGGAGAAGAACAGTTAATTGTCATTGTTTAAACTCCCATGAAATTGGCAGCATGTATTGCACCAAAACAAAACCATGACCCCAGAAAAAAAAAAAAAAAAAAAAAGAGGTTTGAACGGAATCAACAGGAAATGTTGCATCCCTAATAAGTAGTGACTTTTTATAGTCCATGATAACATGACAAGACAGACTCCAGCCTAAAACAGCGTTTTGCTGCTGTGAATCATCAGAGTGAGTGTTCAAATGCAACAGTAGGGTCTCTGGTTTGGTTTACAAATTCAGCAGAAACAATTTTGGTTAGATATATGGCCAAACTGTTGCTATTACAAAACAAGGGAGGGGGGGGGGGGGGGGATTCTAAAAAGAAAAACATGCAAAAGCGGTGATGACTTAGGGTTAAGAAAAAAGCTTCTCCGTTCAAGCCAAATCTGAATCCCAGTTCTGGGAATTTGAAACCAGATGCCAAACCACCGCAGCGACACTCTCCACTGCTGTCTCTCTCATAACCAAGGCTTTACTAATTGAACTTACCAATATTTAATATAGTTCTTTGGGGTTTTCCTGTTTTGAAATGTATATATTAAGCTAATTTTGGAGTATTTAATATAAATGTACCAGTTTCTTAAGATGTTTATTATTTAATGTGTCAAGTAATTGAGGCATTGACTTAGCAGGCAGGGGAGTTAAGGACATGATCACTTAGGGTAAAAGGACCTAACTGATCTTCCAAACCTCATAGTTTGTCATAAGGTTTTTGTTATATATAACAAGAGTAAAGTTTCGGGGCCATTTGGAACAAATACAGACTGTAATTGGGTGAAGATGGAAGATGAGCCACAAAACCTGCTGATGACCCTCTACACTCAGCAGATTTGACTCATATGACAAATTGATTTACTTAAGCTACTTCCCATTCCAGGCATTGCAACACATGAAGAACACATGAAAGCCCTGCAAAAAGTCAGCCTTCAGCACATACCAGCATGCGACACGTCTTACTAGAAACAGGTCACACGAGAAGTCGCTGCACAAAACTGAAAACACGTTAAAAGGTTTTAAACGACAAAAAGAAAAAACAGGTTATTCAATCAAATGTCAGAAGACAGATGAAGAGGAAAAAAAGAAAGGATGTGCTATAGACAGGATGAGCAGCACATACGGTTTCCAGATGAGCTGCAGCCTCACCACAATCCTTTCAATGTAGACAAACACGCCAGCGTCTCCTCTATGCCTCACACATATGTGCCTAAATGACAGTGAACAGGATCAAGATCTGACTTTTCTGCACATTTGAGCTTATAAGCAGTTCAGTTTTTACTCCTTTAATTAATAAAGAAGTATAAGGACAGAAATAATCTTGAGATAGAGAACATTTTTTTTGGGAAAATATCCAACTGAAAGTGTCAATGTTTGAAATATTTAGGCTTTGAACCCAACTAAGAACAATTTTTCTAAAGATGGCCAAGAAACAGCATTTGCCAAGCTTAACATTTGAAAAACAACTAATGATATCAACAGTCACAAGGAAAACAAAACAAAACAAAAAAGGAAATAACAGTCTCTTTAGCTTAAAAGGATTCATATTTTTACATAGCAAACAACAATGTGCAGCCTGTAATGAGGGATGTTTTGACAAAAACTCAACAAAAAGAAGATGCCAGGACAACGCAGTGTGGAAAAAACTAGACCCCAGTCAGAATGTTTGGTTTTTTAATGGTCTGTTTCTGTGGGAGCCTTCGCTGAATAAAACAGATTGATTAGTTTTGAAATAAAAAAAAAGAAAAAGTAAGATGAAATGGGCTTTGTGCAGATGTGTAAATGGAGCCCTTTACTGCCAATGGAAACGGAAGCAATTGGTGAAAACCAAACATGGCAGCTATATTAGAACAAACACCTCATTATGAATCGTCAGTAGTGGAATAGTTAGAACCAAACAGAACCTCCGCCGTTATCAGGTCACCTCCACTGTAAAGCAATGTTGACAACTTTTTACGAATAAGTTTGAATATGATATTTTAACTATCTGCCATAGCTTCTGGATTCGGAAACTACCAAAATGTTAAGATAACCATGTTTTTTTTTTTTTCAGAAGGAATGTTTTTTGTTTGCTGGTAGGAAGGTAAAATATGATTTTTCAGATGTTTTTAATGAATGTATTACCAATTATGTTTAGGCAGCAAGTGTTCAAGAAAGCAGAACAGATACATTGATATTTGTTTCCTTTACCAGTTAAGATTGTACAATTTAGTAAGTAAGTAAGTAACCTTTTTTATTTTGGACAAGTAAAAACAAGTGTAGAGTAACAAATAAGACAAAAACAAGACAAAAATTCTATAAAACAAGAAAATTCTATAAAACAAGACAAGACAAAATTATATAAGACAAAATTATATAAACAACACAAGTCCAAAAGGGAGTGAGAAGAAAAAAAATCTCCTAAAACTCTCACCCTCTTTACCTTAAGTCCTTACTTTCCCAACTAAACCCAGTACACCCACCATCAAAGTCCAGTTGGGACTACACTTGGGTGTACACATAGGGCCCAAGTGTATATTCGGTTACAGCTGCACATGTAATTCTCATTTCCAAAAAACACACAAATGAATAACAAAACGTATTTTCTAAGTATGTAGATTTACAAATGCTGATGTTCTGTATTGCTTTGAATTTGTACATACTTATCAATGATTATATTTATGTATTTATACTTACATTCTTTTATTTTTGGACATTGTTTCAAGCATTTACTGGTTCTGTTCCACAACTTCACTCCATAAATTGAAACACAAAATCGTTTTTTTATTTGTACGTGCTTTATGTATGAGAAATTTATTTTTTTTTCTCCTGAAATTGCATTTTTCGTCTCTTTTAACAAATAACCTTTGGATATTCGTTAGTTATAAATTGTTTTCTGTCTTGAATATTATTTGAGCGGTACAATACTCTACTAGATCATAAAATGTTAGTAATTTTGATTGTATGAATTATTTGTTTGTGTGCTCAAGGTAATTGACTTTGTGTATGATTCATATTGCTCTCGTCTGAAGTATTAGAGGTGAATTTGAATATGAATTTATATTTTCGATTAGCTAAAACATTTTTGGTGATTGATTTGAAAAGCCCTTGAGAATCACATCGCATAACCAAATTCAGTCTGGGTCCCCCTGTATCGACAATACAGGGTTGTGCCAAAAGGTGAACAACAAAGATTTATTTTTACTAATTTTTGGGCATCATTCTGGAAGAAGATTCCAGGGTTTTTTTTTTAGCTGTTTTACAAGTCAAAGTATTAATTCTAATTTTAATGATGAGATACTTTGGCTAATATTATCAAATCAGACTACAAGGTTTCCCGCTGTATTATTTGAAATCTATTAAAGCAGTCATTTGTCATTATATGTGTTTTGTCCAAACCCCCCCCCCCCCCCTCTCAATTATCTTAAAAAAAAGGAAATAAACAGTATCTTGCATCCCAATCCTCCCACCAGGATGGATTGATCAAGTGGCATCTGCAGGTCAGTGGAAGACAATGCCAATAATATTGTATTTGCAATAATATTGCAAAAACAGAATTGGTCCAAGTTGAGAACTCTGTGGGACACCATATGCTGCATGTGGCTGTGCAGAGTTCTCTGCAAACCATCCTTGTGAACAAACTTATCGGTTATAACATACGATTTTGAAAATTGATTTAAAAAAATCTTTATTATGTCTTAAATTAATCGTTTTTTATTTCCATTTCAGAAAAGATCTTCACTTTTAATAGCACCGAAATAGAATTCTACCTACTTTGTGTATATGTAGCTATAAATATATACATATATATATATATATATATGTGTGTGTGTCAATGACTTGTGTGTGTGGTCGTGTGGTTTTCTTGTATGGGCCTCTGAAGAACTCCATATTGCCCCTCAATCAACCAATTATTTACCCAATTTGACACCAAACAATTGCACGCTTTCTGAGTTTAAACAGGCCACAGTTTTTCTGGCATGTCTCAAATGGTAAAACATTGCACATCACACAACGTTCGCCTTCCATCAACCATTGTTTTTATTCCAACTGAGCTGCTTTACCTTGTTTGAAGCCTCATTTATTTTACCTGCGCACAAACCTCAGAATTGATTATGCTTTTTCTACATATACCCACCACACGGTGTTAGCTTTACATAGACACGTTGGGGGGCAAGCTCCGCCTCACACGAACCTTTAAAGACGTCACACGTCTTGACATTATTACCATTACCCAGCTCTCCCTAAGGAATACAAAAGGAAGCAAAACGTATACAATCCAGACATCTGAGAGGAGATATTTGATTCAAGCTCTCACGTCCACCTCTCTGAGGATGCTCGAAAATTTAAACCTGTGGCTTGTTTGGAATGGACTCCCCTGAGATGGAAAACATTTGGCTTCTAAGTATTAATTAGTATACTGGCTTGTGCACAGCTGTTAAGATTCAGTTAGTCTTATTTATTTTATTTATTTTTTTTATATTTGAAAGGATTGTAACAATGTTGGGGGGGTTGATATAAATTCCAGTGGACAGTGTGGCTGGTTTCACTTTAACACTTCTTCTGACACTGGATTCTAATATCTAAACAGTACCGGTCTTTATTGAACTCTGTGAGGGTTTTAAAAAGCTCAGAAATGACCTTCCAACTCACACTGTGATTAAAATCCCCCCTGTACAGACAAGAACTGATCTTTGAATTAAACAACCATCTAATTAGATTACACACTTCACGTGTCAGGGTGAACAGAATCTTTCATGTATTATTCTTGTTCTCATTTATATTATTTAGTGGTCTGATTTATTGTGTTAAGCAACATGTTCATGGGGAGAGGCATCAAATTTAGAGGGCGATTTGTCACAGGTGTCCATTAAAACAAGGGTATATTTTATTAGATTGTGTTAGGGACCGTATTGTATAGGGCGCAATAGATTTTTGAATTTATGTCATATATAAGGCACACCAAACTTTAAGGTGTATTAAGCTTAATCCATCAAAAGCTGTGTCTCACAGCCACTATGTACATTTTGCAAGGATGAAAATTAGTCATGTTTGAAAAAATTAAGAAAAGTTGTGATCCAAACATGAAATTTTCACAGACGTATCATGGATAAACCATGTTAAAACCACAGATGAAATATAAACCACGTACAGGTCACGTAAATCAACGTAGCACATGAACCGTGCTTGATTTTTGCGCTGTTTATACACAATTCGTTAGTGATACATGCATCAATTACATGCTATGCACGAAATATGTGCGCCGTATACTCAATATAATAGTCATACATTGGTGGTACATGCGTGAGAAATTTGTTAGACATATGTGGACGTACACGAAACAGTGATAGAAAGCCAAAAAATATTCGTATGCGTCTCGCAAAAATCACGCACAATAGCGCATGATTTACCTTATAATTGCGTACAATCTATGTTAAATGCTGCAAAATTCTCAACTAGCCAAAAATTTTGACAAACTAAAAACCAAGTTCACGTAAAGACCCGTGCGGCCTAAACCCTCGACACATGACGAACGCTAGAAAAACGTATCACTTACTTATATCACACATATATCACAGAAAACAGAAAATTCATGGAAAATGCATAAAATGTCCATAGTGGCTGCGTGACATCGGCCTTAAGCGGGAGAAAAGAGTCACAGGTGAGTAGATCAGTCGCTCTATATTAGCTGCGTTCATACTAACTTGAGAAGTTGTTTGTAACACACAACACACTAGCCACGTTAGAAGAGTTAGCCATGTTAACATACAATACCCGTATCTCCAATCGCTGTTTGCAACACTTTAAAAAAAAGGACTAATTTGGCTAGAACAAACGTTACTATGATAACTCCCGACCTTGTTAATAATGTAGAAAAAAAACCATGCAGTCTAAAACCGCTAAATGTTAGTCACGTCAATGCACAACCAGAATTATTCCACATATTAGGCCATCGGGGTTATAAGGCGCACTGCCATTAAAAAAAAAAAAAAAAAAGGGCTTTTAACTGCATCATATAGAAGGGAAAATATGGTACCTATAAAATTAATATAATCAAATATTCATGATTGTCAAAAACTCCAGATTCTAACCTTTTGGAATGGGGGCCAATCCAAACAATGAGAACATTGTTATTCTCATAAAAGCTGTTGACACAAGTCTTTGAAAAACCGTATCATATGCCACACAGCTGTTTCAACATAAACTGAGGAGTAAAGGAAGAAAAGGAAAAATGCAGAAAACTTTGATTGAAGTGTATGGATTATTACATTATCCTCTTTCCCAGGGAGTATACTGTAATCAAACAATTACAGGGTAGCAATTTGCTCATTGACTACTGCTGCACCCCAGTCAGCTGCAGCACACTTTCTCCGAACTATAACCCTCAATAACAGATATTCTCCATTTTCATGGTTTGCTCCATACATTTACGCAGAGGAACACATTCAACATATCTGAAGGTTAATAAGCTGAAAAGAGCAGGATTCCCATCAGCTGATTGTTTATTAACTACCGGAGAGCATGCTCGCATGTTGCTAAATTTGTATTTTGGGTTGTTTCTGTATTTGCATGTGTATGAATAAACTGTATGGGGGAGGAAGACGCAATGTGACTGACGCCTCTTTTGTTTGTCTTTGAAAGAAAGGCTGAAAGAAAATAAGACAAGAAAAGGAAGAAAGACAGCAAGAGAGGCAGGACAATGCATGTAGAAAGTGGCTCTTTCTTGGCATCGAAACGCTGTCCAACAGACAAGCTTTTGGGGTGAGGGGTGGGGGGCTGCAGTGGTGTCATAATGGTAGGGAATCAGGGTAGTATTCATCCCAGAATGCCACACAGAGTCTTGGTGGCCGATCCGCGCTGGAGGCCTTATAGGATAGGGAGTTTGTGGCTCTGAAAGCTTGAGACAACATAGCACTACGGCCTCTCACACACACATAAACACAGAGTGAGGGAGAGAAAAGACAGACTGGTTTCCCACAGGGCAGGGCTGAAAGCTACACCATGTTCAGCTGGTACGACATGATGAAAGTGAACTGGAACACATTGTGCTGGACTGCGACCGAAGGGACATCGGCTCTGTGGTGATCTTTTTTAAGCATGAAGAAGTGTTTGTGTGAGTGTTTGTGTGTGCGTCTGTGTGTGTGTGTAGATCCTATAATGTGAAGCAGAGTTTTTTTTTTTGCTAAAAAGTGCCACCACACAGCCATCAACTCCTTTATCGACTCAAACATGTAAGGCAACTATTGGATGGTGAGGGATCTCTGTAAGTCTGTTAAAAGCCTCGGCTGATGCAAAGTAATCGACAGAAGCTACAAACAGCTTATCCGGGACTTTCGACACCACTTTATAGAGATATTTGGTCATAATTTGGGTCTTCCATGCAGCTGCCACCTCACTAAGGTAATTCAATTAACACGTACGTTTTTAATTAACCCGTACACCTGCCAATGGAAAAAAAAAAACAATTCAAAGATGATTGTTTTTATGTTGAATACGTGCAAGATTTTTTAACTCACAAACACCAATCATCGCATCACATCATACACACTTTGTATCAGCCATGTTTCTGTGCAAGATTTCCTGTGTTATAGGGTCAAAGGCGACCTCTTGACACAAGGGGTTTCAACATGCTAATGAGGCTGCACTCTAACCCCATTGTTAAGTGCATATGGTGAGCACACCCTCTCCCCTTGTGTTTACGTGGGATCACTGTGTCGATCACTGAACTGAGTTGTGAGAAGTTTTCTGAAACCCACAGACACAAAAAGAACAAATGGCATGAAGGGTGAATGCTGGAAAGTTGGATCAAAAAGGTTTTAAACTGGAGTGAAAACATTATTCAACTGATGACAACATTTCTACTAATTTAGTTTAAATTAAACACGTATTTCCCGCATCATATGGCGTACTGTCAATGAATGGTCTATTTTGGAACTTAAGTCATAAATAAGGCGCACCAAACTATAAAGCGCATTAAACAAGACAAAAGAGTCAGAGATAACTAGGTTAGGGTAGTCAAGCTTTAGTTACTGTATCACAGTAACTTTAGAACTCTTTTGTAACATGCTACACGTTAGCAGCATTAGCCACTTTGGAATGTTCAAAGTAGCTGTGACTATTAACCTTGTTTGCAACACGTTAAAAAAATGATACGGCTAAAGCAAATGTTGCTATGGCTACACTAACTCCTAACCTTGTTAGTAACATGTAAAAAAAATAAAATAAAATAAACACAAAATCTGACCATGTTAGCATATTTACAATATCTGTATCCTACCACCTTGTTTGCAACATGTAAAAAAAAAAGACTGATACCCGTAAAATAAAGGATTATGTGACTACGCTAACTCCAGACCTTGTTAGTGACACATAAATAAACTAAAGCTTTCTAACCCCTAACTATTAAAAAACAATACAGTGCGGGACTGTGTAGTGGCCTGGATTGTAAAAGCCATTTGGACACCATGCTCATTTTTTTTTTTTTTTTTAAACTGCAAAATATGACATCATCGATTTCACAAAGTCAAAATCTAATTGATATGAGCATTTTGCAACGACCATTTATGAGTCCACTGTCTTCTGAAGATAAAAATGTTGACGGTTTATTAAAAAAATACATTGAAATATATATTTTTTGGCAAAAATTGTTCCGGTGCAACATTGTAATCTTTATTCGCAAATCTAGTAAGCATTGATGCACACTGGTTTTTTCGCAGAGACTTCTGGGAAATTTTTAGGGCACTCGAGTTTGGAATTGTAGATTTGGACGGCACTACCAAATGGCGAACGCACTATATAGTGAGTAGTGAAGGGATTCGGACGGAACCACAGTCTGACCTGCTACATGTTAGCCACATTATCATATTCACGATAACACCCAACCTTGTTTTATAAAAAGATAACAGACAGACATTGTGACAGAATCCTGTGTACCTCTCAAAATTGTAAGATCATTGTAACATCCGTAACCATAACCAGATGTAATTCATATATAAGGTTTACTGTCATTTTCCGGAAACAAAAATAAGTGCGCCTTATTTAGCGAAAAATACAGTAGTAATTATTTGCCAAAAATATATTTAAATCACTGTAATAAATTAAAAATTTAATCAAATTTCAAAATGTAATGGATTTTGACTTTGTGTAATCTTCCATTCATTTATATTCTTTAAGCAGTCTTCATGTTCAGGTTTTGTACGCACACGCACACCAAGCCTTGCAGGAAGAGAAGATCATGCACTTAAGAAAGTCGCAGCTTTGAAAACTCACTTTTCTCAGCCAAACTTCTTTATACATATTTGCAAGAAAATCAAAGCGTCTTTGTGGGGCTGGCCCTAATCCTTTCTCCAGCACATAAAGGATGTACCTTTAAACTGGCTTTCACTCCTCTGACAACCATGCAAATTGGTGAGAGGTAGGATGCCATCTCATTGACATTGTTTGTTAGAATAACATAGCGCAGGGGAAAGGTCCCGTCTCAGGCATTCCTCCGAATCCCTCCCCTCTGTGAAGTTGCCTGATGAATTGTCACAAGCTTGTTATTTGCCATTAGTTTCTAACATTTCGTCCTTCTGCTGGCCAAGCTAATTCAATCTTTCTTTCTTTTTAGGAGGGGGGTAATCTCATTGAATCCCCCCAGGAGGTTAGGGGGAAACTTTTCTTCTTTCGTTTTTCCCTCTCCTTTTATTCCCTTCCATTTCGTGTTATTAATGCTGTTTTTCTTTGAGTGGGAGAAGTTTTGCCATCTTTCTTGCATTCTATAAAGTAAAAAAATGTTACTATTTTCATAAATGTCTCATTAAATGTAAAATATGTCACGGTTGCTGTGAATTTAATGATCTGCCTGATGGGTACAAGTACATTAGACAAGGCAAATCTACAGATCTATCTGACAACATTCTCTTTTATTCCCTTTCTATTCTTAAACCATGTAGGATTTTCCTGTAATTTTACCATTACAAACAAATAGAATGATTTGAATGATTTGAAATGATTTTTTTTTCTTTTTTCCAGAAGGGATCAATTTAAAATCAAAAGATCCAGAAGTGTGGTCAGATAAGAGTCGTTTTGATAGCACTGTGACAAAGTGTTAAATGTGGGAGCAGCCATTTCCTTTCAAAGGCAGATGTGTTTTCCTGCCTGTTTACTCTACAAATGGATCCATACATTAAAGTCCTGGAGATCTCAAGCCTAGAACTAATGCCATCCTGATGAACTCATTTCTCACGTCAGCAACTTCTTCAGGGGAGAAAGGAGAAATAAATAATAGAAAAGACTGCTTTTTAACATGCTTGTGATGCACATTTTTTTTCTGGGTTGGCTGTGATGAAGATGATTCTCATTTTTCTTGTCTCAGAGTTCATCTTCAGGACACATCAGGAAGTGAGTATGAAGGGCAGACAGTGAGCAGCCACACAGGGAGAACCGCAACTCGTGCCTAATTAAAACCATGTAGACCTTCCAGAGTAAATGAGCAGATTCATGGGGGGGGGGGTTTGGTCTGTTTGATAAAAGTTGTGGCTTTTTTTGCCCCTTCAGTATAACTAGTCCACTGTCGTGACAATGTGTTTTCTGAATTAAAACTATTGAGAGTTAAGCTAACTGTCCACTATTCCAAAAGAAATAGACAAAACATCCACACACACAAAAAAAGCAAGGACAAGTGGCAGCCCAATTCAAACTCAGTTTCTTCTTGTTTTATTCAAAGATTCACTTTCTTATATTTTGTCTCCAAGAAATTATTTCACATTTTTTATTGCAGATGTATGCACTCGCCAATAGTGTCTTTAGGGCTCCTCAGACTGAAATAGAATCCCCGCTTTGTCATTGTTTAACACATTTTGCGCAGGCAGCTCTTCGAAAAAAGCACGTTTACCATGCAATCACTACATACTCAATACTTTTTGTATTAAACTTTCATGTACATGAATAGATTTAAAACAGGTCCAGTATGGTGGCCTTTGAAGTGCAAATCACTTTTTTTTAATTGTTAATTGCAAAAACATAAAACAGATTATGACAATTAAAAAACAAAAACAAATGAATGATAAAAAAAGGAACATAGCATTATGCAATTAAAACATAAATCCCAGAAACAAAAATGTAAAAAAAAAAAAAAAAAAAAAAATTGGAAGCTTATTTATCAGATATGAAAATAAAATGTTAATGAGTAAAACAAAATAAAAAACTGGAAAAGAAAAAAAGATGCGGAAAATCACTGATTAGAGGATGAAGGTTGAGTTTGAAAATGGCGAAGAAGAAGGATGTTTTGGCCTGTGCAAGAGTGGTAGAGCAATCATTGAACTTTTGTAGTCTTTCTGAAGCTGTTGCCATGCCAAAAAACTTCTGGATGAAAGTAGAACAAATGTCATCATCCAATCAATTACTTTTGTTCTCAGAAACACTGCTGTTTATTTATTTATTTAAAAATGTGTTTGGTTTTTATAGGAAATACGTCTTGGTTTCTGGAATTTTGATGTGATTTGCACTTTAGGGCCACCGTGGTCCAGTGCTAAGTCTTTATAAAACCAGTGATCACAGAACCTGTTATTGTTTTTGTTTTTTTTAATTAGTTGCTCGTATGACTCTGTACTGACATGCAGACACAAGAACCCAAGCTCCCTATTAAGACTTTTGATTCTTCAAGCAAAGGCCTGTATCATGTAAAATCAATTTTTTGAGCTTTTAAGTGTATTATAATGTTCATTTCTCACTATAACTGTCAGAAGTCAGAGCTCTGTCTCCCACTCTGGTCACCGGTGGGAGCTGTCTCCAGAGTACTGAAAGCACTTCAGCTCCCAGCACAGCCAGCGTGCACTTCCTGGATGCCACACACATGACTCTTATTCATTCAATCAATCAGTCCCAGTCTACTTAAGCACTGCACTGAGCCACACTCAGTGCTTAGTATTGTTTGTGCCTCATTGCCTTCCTTAATGGGCGTTACATCTAGACATGAGCTTCTGTTTCCTGACCCTGCCGCCTGCCCCGACTCTCACCTAGATCCTGATTACCCCTGTTACTCCTGAACGACCCTGATTTAGCTTTGTGGGCTTTTAGCTGAGCTAGTAAACCTGCAGCATTTCAATGATTCTGAAGTGTTCCTCCCCTCCCAACACACGAAAAGGTTCTCACGAGCTGTCGTAGACGGAGCTTACAGTGATCAGCAAATTATAACAAATGCACAATACCACATATCTTCCTGTTGTTCATTACTTTAGATGGTGGTCCAATTGTGAGCTGGCTAGTTTAAATGCTATCCAAGGCACTTTAACCTTGGGAGTAGGGGTCATCTGGACCCCACAAGACAGTGTGTTGAACCTTTTTCTTCAATGATTTGTGATCTTCTCTGGTGTCCATAGATAACATGAAATCCTCTCCACCTTTATCCACCTTTGTCCTGGTAGGGATAGAACGTCAATGTAAGGGTAGGGTCATATGGACCCCATAAGATAGGCAAGCACAAGGGTTACGACCTCCTTCCACCAGGTCGAGCACAGGCGCTGTGTGGCTGTGGTATGTGTTGCGAAGCATTGACCAAGAAACACTTATTCAATTTGAAAGGAGTATAAACTTTGTGTGAACATTCTGGTGAGGAATCTCCACAACATTTTGGGCTGGGTCCTAAGTGTATCCGAGAATGGTTGATATTGAGAAGACGGCTGCGGAAACGATTTCCTGGTCGAGGTGCAAAGAAAGCAAGTGACAAATTAGAAGAACTGGTTTGAACATGGGATTATTGCGCAAAGAGGGAAAGGTGGGCGTGTCTCCAGGAAAATGATTTGCATTAAACCGAAGTGGATATTTGATACAGAGATTGTTGATGCTTCAACGAGAAAAGAAGTGCTAATCATGACATAAGACAATGTTCTCATCATTTCAATAAATCCTAAAATGTTCATCTGTTTCTTGACAGACTTTCACTGCAAGATGAACCCATCAACCATCACTGGCGTCTGTGATGGAATAAACGCCGACCTCCAACAAACAACTGTCTCTTACAAACAGGTGTCAAATTTGAAAGGAATAAACGCTGGGGCTACTAAAAGCAGAATGAACGTACTTTAGCAACCGTCTAATGCGAGGTTCAGGATTCCATGGCGTATGTTAATTTTAGATAATGCACACTTCGAAGGCCAGTACCCTTACGTAATGTGAAGCAAGTCTATCTCCCATAATTCAGTGTTCTAAATGTACTGAATACTACAATCTATGTTTACAAAACCAAGGTTTAGTTTATTTACCTTTACATAGCTGAAGCATTTCACTGAAAATTGACTCCTCTGTGAGACATTAGAGTTTACAGATGAATAAATAACTAAAAAAAATAAAAAAAAAAAGGAAGACAGCTTAACTTTTCAAGGTAAGACTTAGAATGTAAAGAAAATTTATATAACTTTTTTTTAGAAAAAAAAAAGACATTTTATTAATATATTCTATGAAAATAAAGATACTGGACTACTTTTAGCTAGATTACAAAACATATATATTCAGAGGGTTTGGCTACAAAAAATTTACTTTTGCTGGAGCTAATATTATTTGATACTTTATGCTAATAATGTTCAATGAAAAAGCTATTTTTTTCAGTTTATTATATGCATGTTATTTATTTCTTTTTGCTTCAGAAATATTATTATCACTGACATTACTATTATTTGAAATTGAGGTCAGTCTATGTTGTGCTGCAGAGAGTCACACCAAAGCACAGCTGTCCTGCCTGTCTATGGCGAACAGCAGAAGACACAGCACGGCCACTCCGAGTCTCAGCAGGCTGTGGCTGTCAGGCTTTCCATGAGCCGACAGCCACGGCGATAAGACCACTTTAAAGGAGAAATGCCCGCCTCTCCTCCTCTTTGAGTGAAAATCTGCTTAAAATACCATGACTGTCTTGTATGTGGCTTAGGGTGCAATCACTGGAGGCTGGTTTAAGCGTAATAAACTCAATATAGCGACTGTCTTGCTTTGTTTGTGGCCCAGTGACAGGCACAAGCCATCAAAAACTGAGAGGTTGTCTCAGTTTCTGTCCTACTAGCTCTTGGATCTGCCTTAAGTGAGGAAAAAAAAAAATTAGCTTTATGTCAGTGTATAAATATTTTCATCTGTGTTGTCATGTTTATTCTCAAAGTGATAATGCCACTCACTGAGCTTTTTCTGGGCATATTCAAACAAAGAAGAGATTTTGCGATTTGAGGATTGAAAGTGGCAATCTCCAAAACGTTCCAAGGATACAGTGGTGTCAGAGGTGAAATGTAAAGGACACTAGATAGGTTACAACTTGACAGTGCCTCAGTCTTATGAATACAGTGTGTGCTACCAGTGCATGCTGCAAAAAATACTGGCCAATTCTCCTGAGCCCTCTGTTTCTCCCATCCCTTCATGACCTAATTCCCCCAAGGATTCCATCTGCCTGTCAACGTTTTTTTTTTTTTTTGACCATCTATCAGGAACGGCAAGGAGCTTCTGCTGCATGAATACTCTTTAAAATCAACCGAGAGGGTAGAGATCCATTTTGCTTGGAGTTGCAGAACTGAGGCAACATTTTGATGAGGACATGCAGAGGTCAACACCTTGGCGAAAACAGTATAAATCCACCACGGCATGCGCGGCCTCAACTGTCAGCAACATCGGAGGGCATCAGGGGAGCCCACTGCAAAAATGAAGGGGGCAAAATGAGTGGAGGAGAAAGACAGTGGAGTTTGTAGCAAGCAGTCTCTTTTACGCCGCAGAAGAATTTGCCTGGGAGCTCGGCTTGACAGATTAGCCCGACGCTCAAATGGGGCAGTGCACTGGTGAAACAAGAGCTACTCTTATGAGGTACGTAACACAAGCCTGGGGTAGCCGCAGCAAGGCCAGGTAAGTGATCTCTTGATGAAAGTGAGGGCAGTGCTCCACCTTTCATGTTTCCATAGGTTTTATTTGGAGCATGCATAGACGGGGCTGCAGACAGAAATGACAGACAATTAAGATTGCACAAAAGGGGAAGGGAAATTCAGTATCAGGCTACATGACCCCTGCTTGCCGGCAGTATTTCAATGCATATGGCTGCCTTTTGTAATGAAATTCTTGGAGAAAAACCTGTGTGTAAGTAAGAAAGACAGAAAAAAAAAAGGAGCGGTGAAGAAAAGAGGGCCTGAAGCACAAGCGATGGGTAAAACATGCAGCTATATATACCTGGCAGATTCCAGTTTCTAAACCCACCTTCATGCATCAAAGAGCCAAAGCAATAGACGGGTGTGGGGATTAATGTGGAAATAAACCTTGGGCTTTCTACATATCAAAGAACAGATAAGCTTATGAAGTTTAATTCATATGTTTTATTCCGTTGAAAAACGGCCATTTGTGATGATGGCTGGGCTGTCCCAGCGGAATGGTAGCACGCCGATAACAATCCGGCGGCAACACTTCAACTGAATCCATTTCTAAGGGAGAAAGGAGCAGGTCCGAGAAATATAAATTAACCTCAGCTCGCTGAGAGTGAGAAACGTGTGCATGTGTGCGTGTTCTACCATCAATGTCCACTGACAGGGATTTCTTCATCCCAATAACTAAGACATCTAGTTTGAGCCAATAAGGAAGCTTGCAGCAGACAGGCAGTCTGTGACTCCAGACAGAAAAGAACATTTTTCTTTTTTTTTTTTTTTTTTTTTTTTTTTTGGGGGGGGGGGGGGGGGGGATGGTTCAAGAGATGTCTCAATCCGGGAATGGATTTTATATTTCCAGCATAATATCAAGGGCGAGCAGCAGGTGAGCTTCCTGGGTTTTCATTCTGAAGACACCTAATCTTGATTTCCCTGCACATGTGGATGAGGGAACAAAGTCAGGCAGCATTAAAAATGTGCCCACATTCAGAAAGAATTAAAAGGAACAAGGATGAGTTTGCTGTTATCGAGTAACCAATCTCAAGCTATTACTAAATGTATACATTTTAATACCATATTTTCCACTCTAAAAAGTGCACTTCAAAGCCTTATTTATTGAAATTTTCCAAAAACAACTGTGCTTTCTATATGGATTAATTCCAGTTATGTTTACTGATGTCGAAGTTATTTTGAGAGGTACACAGCACTCTGTCAAAATGCTTGGTTTGGTGTTATCAAACCACGTATTAACATCTTAACAACCCCGCTTATGTTTATCTATTTGTTTATTTTTACGTGTTACTAACAAGTTCAGGACTAGCATGTATTGTGAATACACTAAAGCGGCTAGCATGTAGCCGTGTCAAACCATGTTTTCTTTTTCCATGTTACAACCATGGTTGGACGTTAGCATAGGTCACAGTAATTTTTGCTTTAGTGCTGTCATTTTTTTTTCTTTTCTTTTTTTTTATGTAAAACTTAAGACTTCCATTGGTCTGTCTGTCATGTCTGTGGCACATGTCTGGTCATTTCGCAACTCAAGGAGACAATTAAGTCTGCCCAAAAGCGAGGAGGAAGAGATCTATTTCCAGTCCGTTTATGCGGCAATTTCACGGCCCGGGTTTCAAAATAAAACTGTTCGTTGTACTTTCAAAATAAAATTTTATAAGACTTATGGACGATGAAAGTATTGCGGAGGTTCAAAAACACAACATAATATATGACACTAAAGTGTCAAACGATGAAACCCAGGAGCAGGAAGGACATGAAACAGGTCCTCCAACTAGCAACGGTTTTAATAATAGAACCAAAACCAGAGGGTTCAAAGATGCTCAGACACTGAACACACCTTATATAGGAGCTTAATGAGAAATAGATTGTGGCATGTTACAAACAAGTTCTAGAGTTTCTGTGAGCAAAGTTCATAAAGTCTAACTCACTGACTTATTTCTAACTTTTTTGTCTCGCTTAATGCGCCTTATATATGACATCATTCCATTTTATTATTTACAATTATTTAGTTTTTCATTTAGAGCACAGTTGAAAATGATATTATATAAAAATATTATAACATCATCTGCTGCTGAAACGGTGTAGTAGGATTGATTACAGTCTGCCTCAGCTCAGAGCGATTTGAGTTTTTTGGATCTAAGAAATCAACCTTCCAAATAGAACATCACAGTACACAGAAAAACAACACTTTTTTGGAATTAGTTTGACTTGAATTCCCATTTTTCCCATTCCCAGTTTCTCTTTTAGATGACTGAATAAGCAATGCAATGTTTGAACAAAAAGGCAGAGCAAGTTTGGGGGCAGAATCACAGGATATCTCCAGCAGAACAGAACAATCAACTAGAAATAATTTCTTTTTAAAAGCTAAAATTTATTATAGTGCTGCTGTACAACCACTTTTTAAAAAGTGTGCCAAAAATCGCAATTTTTGTTTCCTCTTTTTTTTTTCTTCATGCCATTTTTTTTTTCACACTAGAATTCACCCAGGAGGTTTGACAGGATTGTTCCCTTTAATGAGGCTTTTGAAAAGCTTATTTTCCCATCTGCGGCCTCTCTCGTTACCATTCGCTTAATCAAATTACACGCCATCTTTAATCTTGCCTTATGAGGCAGTTTATTAACTTAAATTCTTCCAACCCTGCAGCAGTGAGTGGGTGAGATTCAAAGGAGATCTATATGGAGCTCATGGAAACGCTTTGACAGTAATGTGCAGTGATGATGACACCTCCGATGAATTTTGCACCACTGACGGTACTTAGCCGATGTTTCCTCTCAAATAGAAGCGTCAACGCGTTTTAAAATGAAAGTCTACAAGTTGTAAAACTAGGTTTATTATTTTTCAAGGTACTGTTGTTTCAGGACAACCAAACTCTTTTGATACGGTTCATTTATGGCAGATCCAATAATAAATTGCTTGCCAATTGCAACCTCAGTGGACCAGTCGACCAGTCAAGCTCTGACTCAGAAAGTAAGCTTGCAGTAAAGTAAGTGATCAGGCTGTAAAACTGTTCCTCCATCAAATAGGCATGTTGCTGTGCTGGGAGCTAGATTGCCGGCTTGCCTAAGACAACAAAGTAAACTCCGAAGAGCCAAGGTCTTGTGTTTCTGCAGAGTCAGTCAGTCAGCCAGACTGTGTACGGGCCAAAGCAGCCTGTCTTGGCCCAGGTCTTGGAGAAAACAAGCAGTAAGCAGTCTGAACACCATAAACACAATGTGACGCTTAGCGGAGGGCTGGACAAGATTTATCGTACACATTCTTGGCTCCTCCGTTAACAAACTGCTCTCTGTTGTAACTGAACTTTCACCTTCTGCTCTCTTTCAAACCTTAACACTGCTCATACTCTTCTTTAAATGCAACCAAACAAAACAGAAAGAACACACGGGTATACAATACAACTGCCAAAACCTTTATTTTTTTGGCAGATTCTAACCTATATTTATTGTGCGAAGCTTGAAATGATAACACCCGTGCTGATGGAACCCACATAGCTGAGAAGCAAACTGTGAACACATGGGCCTTCTGTCTTTTTCGGTCTTTCTCACATTGAAATCCCGTTCCATATACTCAATGCACACATGTCTTGATCTTGACTAATGATAGATCCAACTTCACGTGTCCTTTCAAAGTAATTCCTACATTACAGAATTGTGCATTCCTTGATTTTTGACAGCTGTATTATGGAGCAAAAATCATGGTGTTCTGCAGAGACCTGGCATGTTCAAGTGTTTTTTTTTTTGTTTTTTTTATATTGAGTATTCAAAAATATTTAAAATTACAATCAAAATGTAAAACCATAATTTTGCAAGCCAAAGAAAGTGTAAGCATTTTTTTTCCCTGCCAATTCTTTTTAAAAATATACAAATAAAAACTTTTGAAACTCACTTGATAACTTTATATGATTTGGAATTACATTGTAATCAATTATTGTCTTTTAAAACTGTACCTCATGTTTTCTTTGGGCAAAAGTTATTTCGAATTTTAGTTATCAGTGAGTTCAGTATGGAAATGTGTTTTTTTTTTAACCAATTATTTTTTTGCAGGTTCTAATAAAGTAATTTTACACAATGTCTCAGAAGGGTGTTTCATTCAAATCTGCATTTACAGTACATAAAAGACATGTTGTATGACTAAATAAATTAGGTCAGAAAAGTGTTTAAACACTGTGACTCATTAATGATATATAGGAATTTTTATTGGGATTACATAGGTTTATTTCTTCCCTGTCCCTTTCAAGCAATCATACTCAATTTGATGATGATAATAATATTTACTGAAATCATTTTGTCATGTGTGACTTCAGTATGCATAAATGCAACTATAGGAACAATGATTATGTCAAAAAGCTAGTTCCTTTTCTTTTGTTTCCCTTCTATTTTCTAGTCAATTCATGAACTAAAAATCTTAAACAGATTTGATAAATCTCTGGAATTTTTTTTTTTTTTTTTTTTTTTTTTTAGTGCTGGAATTCCTTCAAAAATAACTTATTAAAATTGAGAGAAAAAAATAAAATTAATATAAATTTAAAAAGGCCGTATTCTACCAATATCACACGTTCCACGTTGATTTCACACACAAAAAATAATAAATTGGCTTAGGCAGATTTTACCAAAGTTGTCATTTCAGTTAATTTCCTTAAATATCATTAATTTCTACTAAACATTATTTGCCTTTTCCTAACAATGTGTTCTCTAAATTCATATTTGTATTGTAGAAGAGTGAAGCGACTTTCTGTAGGCAAACTGTTGCACATTTATCCATTTATGTAAAAAAAACACAAAAAAACCCACTTTGCTGGAAGGGCTAAAGGAGTCCACCAATGCAAATATTTTGGTTTGATTGCCTCAACTGTGTGAGAATACACCTATTAAATAAGATCCCATCAAGTTCCTTAAAGTTGGACTTCTTCTTTCTGTCAAGCAGTATTAGGAAAATAAATAAAAGGGGGAAGATCATATCGAGATATTTGTGTGTGTCTTTTTCACAGAAAATAAAAAAGACATTTTATTTAAAAAAAAAAAAATACAAATTGTTTAACGACCAGCATCATAACACTGGTGTCCATCAATCTGCATCTGCTGCAAAAGTACCTTAACGCCAGCGTTGACCCAAGACTTGTTTCCCACAATGTCATTTGAGAGCAGCAAGGAAAGAGTATCACTATGCTGTTGATATGACAAATATAGAGTTGATCCTTGAGAACGCAGCTCAAAGGTCAGCCAGAATACACCCGATAAGACGATGTACATGGAAATGCTTTAAAGATGGCAGATGCATGGTGGCATGTTTCAAAAGCTGTTGCTTCAACAGTCAGGCAAATTCTAAGGTGTCCCCCCCAGGGAAATGATGACCTCTGTAAAAACAAACAGATGTAATTGGATACTTATTAAAGAGAGATTTGTTTATCAATTTTCAAGGGTCACAAAGTCATTTCTTGGATAAATGATCTCTGCAGGTCTCATCCGTCATCAGCACATTTCCTTTTGAAACATGTAAAACGGTTTTAGATCTGTGCACGTTTCATTTCTTTTATCATACTGACATAAATTTACATTTTTTTTAAAAATTTGTTCAAGTTGAAATGAGCTGTGAACTGGGTAAAAATGAAAAGTGTAAAGTAAGCCTGCATAATTAATCTTAAAGTTGTCGTTATCACGATATCATATAGCTGTGCAATATGCAGATCGCAAAAGATGAGGAAAATTGCGATAAATGGTTACCTTAAATGTGCAAAAACAATCTTATGGCAGCTTGAAGTATTTAACAAATCAAGTACATCCCTTTATGCAATTGATCAATCAGATGGACCCCTTTTATGTTAGATGTTCACCTCCTATGTAGACGAGGGTCATTTGGAGTACAGTTTAAGGTATGTTGGTTTTTTTTTTTTTTTTTTTTTTTTTTTTTTGCTGTTTGTTCATGTATTGCAAGTTATATCATCATCGCAATATTGATCACTAATATAGCAAATTCCGAGTTTTATTCATATAGTGCAGCTCTGATGTAAAGCCATTAAAGAAAAAAGTAATGTATATTTGTGTTTTGGTTTTTTTCAAAGCAAGAATAGAAGAAGAAAATATAACCAAAAAAAATAATGCTCTAAAAGTATAGCCTGAGGCTGCAGAGAACATCTGAGGCAAAGCTGCTAAAAAAAATGAATTTCTCAGGTAGAAAAGCAGGTATTTCTCAGGCAGGTTGGTGTGCAGTTGCAGCTCCTCTTCCTCATTTGTTCTTCATACAGTATGTTTGTACACATGCTAAGTTGGTCACCTGCCGCAGAGGATTAAAATACTAACCAGTTTACATTCTCCCCACAGCTTTTGAAATGATTCAATTTTCCTAATCTTGTTTAGCTTTAGAGTATGTGGCTTTGAGGCAATATGGCATCCTTTTTCAATCGTGCCTCCCTTGAGAATATTTACATATCTAACATTTCTTGAAAAACTGAGCACGGGGCTGTGTGTTGTGGCCCAAAATGAGGAGCAAAGCTGGGTCAGCCTTCAGGCTCACTTTATGTTTGATAGGTAAACATGGCCGCCTCTTTTTTTCCTCCCCCCTATTTTTTTCTTTTTCTCAAATGTCATCTTTAGAGAAATGCTGAAATAGTTATGTAAATTGGACACTCTTCATAAGATCAATCCCATTACATCTGTGCAAAATTTATTTATTTTAATAATGTTTTGACAGAACTAAAATACATGCTATAATAATCAAATAATCGCAGAAATTAGTTAAATTATGAATATTTTAAAAATGAAAAGTAAAAAAGGGTAGCAATTGGCCTCATTGGGTCACATTTCCAGAGCCAGAGTAGCTGCAGTTAACCTGCAGGAGTAAATGTGTGGCGATCAGTAAAATAATGGTGGAGTGCTGAGAGCTTTTCCATCCCAAGTTCTCCCTGTAGAATAGAGTGTTAAGTCCTTATGACACCATGATGCAGAAGACATTTGTTCCTCAGATTTAGCCAGCAGGAAAGCTGCAGACTAAATGAAAACCAGATTTTCCTTCTCCTATTTGTGCAGCTGCGTGGTTTTACAGCTAAGCTTTGACTTTGCATCGTATCTGAGGAAATAGTCTCTTCTACAGGGAGCTTTATTTTGTAGGACGTTTCCCCTTTTAAACTTAAATATTGCAAAACAAATGTGCAAAAACTGCCTTTTTTTATTTTTATTTTTTTTTATAAAACACCAATAATTAAAAGTTATTTGATTGTGAAATATATTCTTGCGATAAAGAAAAATATTTTCGTAAAATGTTAAGTGTACACAATATGCTGTTATCAGTGCATGAAACTCTCTCTGGAGTAAAAGATGCACCTTGCGGAATATGAATATTGTTTCAGAGGCTTCAAAATATGACATGAAATAAAGGATTAATCTCTCTAATCCCAAAAGACCATCTTGATCTCAGAGCGCAGATGCTCGCTGTGAATCGATTGAAAAAAATATATATATTAAAAACGGACAAATATCACTTCTCCATTCCCGGCTAGATCTATGCGATAAAGCCAAATGTCAGCAGAAATACTAAAGCGGGATGTCAGCAGAGCCAGGTGACAGACGGGAGGGAAGAGGTAAAAATGTTCTATCATGTCCGACAAGGTGTTCTTTTTGAGATTTAAAGATCACTGCACAACTTTAAACATGTTTGTCACTTTTTACTCTGACGCAAAGAACTATCATGGGCTTCACAAGAACTTTATCTGCTCAGGCTCCAGGTAAAGGAGAGCCAGAAAAAGAAAGAAAAAAAAAAAAAAGTCCATTCCCATTTATCTTAGCCAGGTTCTCTTCAAAGGCAACAAATAAATTACAGTGTACATTTGATACAAATTGATTTCTTAACTCAAATAACAATGTTGTCCCCCCGGTCAGGGCCATGTGTCACTCAGTCGCTAGTCTGAGTGAAAGCCTCAATCTGTCTCTGTGATAGAAATAGGGCTGACACATCTCCACCAAGGAATGCTAATCACGCAGGCCTGGCCTGGCCCTTTGTGGGCAGGCCATGATAAGGAAAATCAGTTTCCCCCTCCTGTCAGACGGTGGGGCCTGTGCCCTGATCGCTGTCTGGAAGGAAACAAGCCAGGGGCCTGGAACTCACTGCCCTAGTTGGTTTGTTGTCTTACTGTAGCAACATGACGCAGGATTAAGCAGGAAAGAAAAAGGTGGAGGGTTAGGATGACAGAAAAATGTTTTTTTTTTTTTTTATTCTAAAGGTAAACAGGATAAGACAGGTAGATGGTGGAGAAGATGGGTAGAGATACAAAGTTGAGGCGGATGAATGAAAGAAATTGGGAGCAGGCAGGGGAGAGCATGCGGGACAAACGCGGCGGTTTTTAAAGCCTCCGCGGCAGCTGTAGCATCAGAGATGGAGCTGAAGTGAACCCCACTGAATATCTTGAGCCGATCTTATCAGCGTCTGGGAGAAATGAGATATTGGCAGGAGCTGTTGAGTGCTCTCACAGCTGAGCAGGTTAATAGGGTTGGTAGGCTGGCTGCAAGCTAATTGGATTTGCCGTGGCTTGATAAACAGTGGCAAGCCCTTTCTGCCAGCCAAACATACAGGTTGACTTCACCACAACACTTTAGTTCCCCCCCCTCTAACACACCCGTTTCTTTTTTCAAAACCCCCTTCATAACCACAGAATGAAGTGTTATTTTTTTTATTTTATTTTTTTTTGTCATTCCCATCAGGCCACACTTGGAGGTTGTATTTGTGGATCTGAGGATGTGTGTGTGTGTGTGTGTGTGTGACTACACACATACATGTGTGACAGAGAAAAGGACTTTTACTGATTTTAATCAAATACCATTTAACCCGTTTGACCTCCAGCAGTCATCACACAAGCCCAGATCAAGCTGGGTTGTTCTTTTTTTCTTGGCATTAGAGCTGTGTGAGGTGGTTGTCTATGTTTTTTGTTTTTTTTTAACATTTCTTTTTCATTAAAGAAATCCAGTTTTTGTCATTGTTATCATCACCTTGACAAAAGTAAATGCTATTTCTTTGATGACCTCGCAAAAGTTGTGGTTGTTTAAGATACAAGAAAAAGTGTGAAAATGCTTTACATTATTAATGTTGTTACAATTGTTTTATTCTATACAGTTTTCCCTTTTTTATTGCGGGGATATGTTCCGGTGATAGCTGAAATCCATAGGATAGGATTAAAGGCTGTAAAACCCCCCACTACACACTTTACCCACTTCTCTCAGACAGACATGAACATTTTCACACTTTTCTCTCTTGTTTAAACTCTCAAAGTTCAAGCCTTCATAGAAAAATAAGCCCAGTATTTATAGAATGAAAACAAAGATCTAATTGCGATTAAAAAATTATATTGATTTGGAAAATTGAACGCATTCTGTACAGGAGCCACGGCACAGAAAAGGTGGTTGACAACAGCCAATCAGGACGCAGAACACAATGCACTATTCAAGAATTAAAAAAGAAAAAAAAAAAGCATGCAAAATTGTGCTGAAAACTATCAGTAAAATATCGACAAAGCGAAAGCTGAACCGCGATGTGGCGGGGCGCCACTTTATCAGAACTACATTTGCAGCCAAACCAGTTTGCTAGATACAAAGAAACTTTACAATTATGCATTTTTAAAAAGAAACTGCAAGTGTACTTTTGCAGACAACAGTATCTATTTAAAATAAAGTTCACCAAGTATCTATGCCTTTCTGAATATTTCTTTAAAAAAAGGTAAATTCTTATCCTGTTGGCAAATTTTCTCTAAATATAAAAAAGAAATCTGCAAATGGGGTATGAAAAATGCTCTAATCAAGGTTTTTTTTAGAAAAAAGTTCAAGTCTCTAAAGCACGTTTTCTCAAATTAAGATTATTTTGAAAAAATTTATTGATAAGATTATTTTTCTCGCAAAACAGAAAAAAAAAATTCTTTCAGACACGGTCTTTTCAATGTCTTAAGATTCTCTTTTTGTAGTCTTACATATATTAGATTTTTTTTTCAAAAAAGAAAAAAAAAAAAAAATATATATATATATATATATATATATATATGGCTTTAAACAACTACCTGCAAATGCAGCGAATGTATACTCTTTTATACAACCCCTGTTTATGTGCACAAACCCATGAAAGGTTTTATTATAGCCCCTACTTCCAACTTTTCAAGGTAAAGGTCAACCGGCTGCACAAAATCTATACATCTTTGACTGTAGAGGGTGGGTGGCCCCTTTGACTCATCTGTGTCCCAGATATTCCAGTAAGGGGCCATTGTGCATGGGTTTTTGTCAGTGGACTGCTCTAAAATGTGAAGTGAGGCTTAGAAAGAGAGATGATATGGAGAAAAGGGGATCCACCAAACTATTTACAAGGCAAGTGACTGTTAGGAGGAAACGCTAGAAAGATTTTTTTTTTTTTTTTAAGTAACAGTCCCCACTGTAAAACACCCTGGGGTGTCACACTGTCCTCATTTATATAAACAGCCCCAACCGGTGGATAACTCCTCTGCATGATTGGGTGTAGCCAGATTAGCTGAGTTCGTAAGCATCCCACACATGACAACCCAAAGAAAAAGTCTTTGGGAACAGAGGGGGGAGAAAGAGAGGACAGTAAAACCAAGCTGCCTCTGGATATCCATTTGCAAAAGAATAAATAAATAATCAAGGCCTCTGCTTTGAAAAGAAAAACAGGGATTGCTGTGGAAGAAGACGTTGGATATAAACAGTTGGACATTTGCTAAAAGTTTACAAATTTGTGGATGAGCCCTTAGTAAATCTACACTGAACCTACCAAAGGAAATATAACAGCCTGTAGGGACAAGGACGGTAACCATCTGCTTGCAAAATCCATTTGTGGATGAAACGGTAATATTAGATAACCTAAGTTACTATGTATGTACAAACGTGCAAAATTAAGTCTTAGTTCGCCTGTGTAAACAGCTTTTGCAGTTTGAGAGAGGAGAGATTTCAAAGAACTTTTGAGATTAGGAAGAAAAGAGACAAAAAAGAAATGAAAACATTCAACTACCCCTCACCCTTTTTTTTTTTTTTTTTAAATGTATTTATCTTAAATGTAATGTCAGCATAAAGGCTAGGGGCTGTTTGGCATGAGCACACTCACAGATTGAATCCATTGGCTGTCTTAACTTCCCCATGAAGGATGTATGAATCCTGCGATCCCAACCCTCTGAATCCATTTCCTGACGAAGAAAAGACAACTGATGAGGCCTGAAAGGGAATTAAAAAAAGTTACCTCAAATAAACACAATGAAGCCTAAAAACATGCATATGGTATACTGAGAGTTTTTCATTCATACATAAACAAATGTAAAGAGTTTAAGTGCAGGTATTTATTTCTTTTTTTTACATGACTTGAAAACAGACAAACTTCAAGCTGTGGGCTAACCTTTAACTTACTTTGCTGCTCATTCAACTCTTATGACCATCTATGAGCAAGCAAACCTTGGCTGCAACAACTATACTCTTAGCAAACAAATAGCATGTTTAAGTGTACTACAAATATACTTATAAAAGTGAGGCAGAACACTTAAATTTTACTTTCTATAGGCTATCTGTTACGTCTTTAGTTTCTTTATTTTTGTGGGTTTTTTCTTTTTTGTTTCTGTCATTTTTCTGAGTTCATTTCCTGTTTTATTTTGAAAGTTTTCCTGTTATGTTGTTATTTCGAGTTTTACTTTTGGTCCCCATCTGCCCTCATTGTTTCCACCTGTGTTTCGTCTGTTCTGTATGTATTTAAGTCCTGTCTTGCCCTCCCTCCTGTGCTGCTCCATAGTTTGATGTATCCTGAGTTCCTGTGTCTTGGAATTCTAGTGTTTCAAGTTTTCCTGCCTGCTGCAGTGGTTTTTGGTTTAGTTTAGTTTATTAAAGTTCCTGTTTCTCCTGCAACCCTCTGCCTTCTGCTCCTCCTCTCTGTGCCTGGGTACTTCCTCATTCCCCCTTGTGACACCATCTTTATATCTTAATCTTAAAATGTTTCAATTTAGTCTGGAGAAGTATTCAGTTAGACTACAGTCACATATGCCGAAATGCCATAGAATGTGGACCTAAAAATTTCCTAAGTTTTTCAGCAAACTCAGCATTCATAATTGGGAGGCGACTGTCGCATTTTTACACGGCGCGCCAAAGCCGTCAAGGTTTTAAGTAAAAATGAACAGTTTACAGCGGCTGAAGGATTTTGTGACAGCAGGCAGTGGCCGGCAAGACACATTCGGGTGTCACGCGGTGGCAGGAAGGCAGCCCTGCAATAATTGACATTTGGGACGGTCTCCAAGGTTCCCAAAATCAGATTAAGATGTATGGTTGATATCAGATTGCCACCTTCCAGCCACCCTCCTCCTGCTGATCCACTGCCATGGTCAGGTGTGGTAGCAGCGCGGACTCTTGACGATGGCTGTTGAGATGGACAGGAGGCCCGACGACGATCTGGCGACCCCGGCCATTGATGCCACACAAAACTCATCATGGTGCTGATAGCACCACAGCGGCTCCAAGACCTGTGTCTTGCTGAATTGCAGATGAAAAAAAGACAAAACATTGTGCTTTCTTGGGAGGCATATTATCAAAAAATGTGTAAATTTGTAAATTGGCATTATAATGTGTGCTCAAAGTTGGAGTCGCGAATCAAATCAAATCAAGCTTTATTTATGTAGCACTTTTTACAACACATCACTCAAATTGCTTTGCATAAAATACAATCAAAAACTAAAATGACAAGACCAGTGATGCAGAATAGCCAGCTTTTTTTTTATACCCCTGGCTACCAGGAGCGGGAGGCGCTTGATACGGACGGCCTCCATCCGTGGACATTTACACATCATCCAATCAGAGCTGCTGGCTGGCTGGCAATCCGGCAGCTACCGGCCTGTGGCTGACTAGCTATCACTCAATTTCATAAAGGCGTCATCCCCGCCTGCCGCCATCTTCATTTATGACCACGACAACGATAAAAAAAATTTATATATATCGGGCGACGGCAGCTAATGTTAAAGATTCTCACCGATGCCTCCCCATCACGTGGTGGCAGTTGTATATGTGATCATAGCATTAGTATATTTCCTACACTACACATACATGTTCTACAGTATACTTGCTATACTTATAGTCATACTCAAGTATCCTTTATGAAATAAACTCACTTTTTGCTATGGAATGGCCTCCCAAAAAGTAAGCAGCTGGTTCATTTTGAGGTCACATTGTGTAAAACAGTAGTTCCCCCGTATTTGTGGGGGTCAGGCACCAGAGACGCGCAAAAACGCAGAATCAGTCACCTGACTGAAAAAAAATAAGCAAATACGTGAAACTATATTAAACGCGGGGTAACACTGTAATCCTAATGTTCATTTCAAATTCACAAACATTATGTAAAGCTGAGGTGAAACTTTGGGCTTCTCATGTGTCATTTCACTTTCAGTCTAGGTTTAGTTTTCATTTGCAGCTCACCATCTAGCAAACTGAAACTAAAAACTTTCTGAAAATCCAGTAAAAGTAGCATTTCTAACTTAATCCTTCGCCAGCCTCTTACTATATATGTCAAACTTCATGACAGTACGAGCTGCAAAAACATTGCATCATTTTGCGCTTTAAGATAATTTGTCAGGAGAAGACCTTTCCTCTCTGAATTGTGGAGGAGCACTTCATGCAAACTACCAGGCCTCTGGAGCAATGTTCCTGATGAGACCAAAGTGGAGTGGGAAGTCCATAGTATACTCCCTTTGGTGAAAGGCCAAATCATTGGGCTGGCCTCCCCGAGTAAATATCCGAGCATGTTTCAACATAACAGTGGATGTGGGTCAGCTCCTCCTCTGCTGGTTTTGGGCTGCAGCACACCTGCTTTTCATTTTTCATTATGACTTGATGTGAGAAGCTCGTTCTACCTGCCATTTCTTTTCAGGCTACTCAAATGCTGAGTGGCTCTGGTGCCACGCTCACACTGGGCATGTGACATGCATTCGGAAGAGTGCTAAAAGCGAGTTCTTGAACGCACATTTTGTATTGGGTGTTTACACCAGACAAGGAGGGAGGGGGCTTCTTCTTCTTTTTCTACTGTCTACAAGCACATGTCCTCTACCTACAGTTGGAAGAGGCATGGTGCAAATATTGCGACTCTTGCTCCAGACTTTTTCGTTCGCTGCTCTATTCCGATACATGAAAGACTTTGTGTCATATAACCACAAACCACAATTATTAGTCTCTCCTCCATGATCAGATTTTTTTTTTACAATCTTTTGACTCTTTGGTGAATCAGAAAGGACTTCACCGAACGTCCCTGACAGGTCAAAATTCAACCTGCTTCATCTTTAAATGTACATTCAAGTGCCACATTTTGTATGAAGAGCCCTAAAACGATCTTAAAAACATAGCGATGCATAAACACAAGTGCTTTGAACGTTGAAGCCTGAAACATGCATTTATGCATGTTTAATTAAACCTTTCATTGGAAGGAACCTTGAACATTCATTGCTAAAGGATGTGTGATTATAGAATTATGAGGCAGCCACTGTACCTCAGAGATGCACTGATCTTTCTTGGGGTATCACCAGACTTTCATCTGAACTTGCCAACAGAGCAACTTTAATTACTGAGTATTTAGTTTTACACTGATAGTTTAAAATATGCAGTGATGTCACATGTCATCCAGCGCAGCAAAAACACCAGACAGTAAATAATAAGAATATTGTGGTTCCACAATTATTTAGGACTAACGGAACCCAATCCTGTTTACCCGTGGTTAAAGCTAAGGTCACATATGTCAAATGCCACCGTGCGGCAACCTAATGCCTCGTTTCCACTGAGCAGTACGGTCCAGTCCAGCTTAGAATGGCCCAGGCAATTCAGGTTGAACTGTTTTTCTTTGGCTTCTGGGACTTTGTACATACAAAGCATTTAATGCTGTTTGAGAGAAGATTGGGGGTGGCAAAAAGGAATACAGCCGAAAATGTTGCCGCTAGTTTGGCGCTTTCTATTGTTGTAACGACCTTCCGCCAATCAACAGGTTTCACCATGTGACGACGGTGGCGCCGCCCTTACTGCTGTTGGACATTGCTGCAACTGCAGTGCTCCTGGTTCTTGTTTGTCCTTTATTTGCGACATATTCATATTCCCAGCAAAGATTCAATCAAAACTTACCACATGTGAAGAAATATGTTTCTCCTCCACATTACAGTGCAACGGAAATCACCCTGTTGTGGCTCCTCCACAAAAATCTACATCACTAAAGCTTTAAATACCCTGTGCAGTCAGAGCAATAGGGAGGAGCCAGAGGAGTATGGACACAATTAGGATTTGTCCTTTGTGCCATATAACTTCAGCTGAAATTAAATTCTCCATGATACATTTTCAAACGGTTGGCACTACCATGAATTAAAAAGGACAGCATCCACTTATCATTCCCAGATTAACTGATTTAGTTGAACTCTTAACTTCCAACGTGCGATCATTGGATCTTTTTTTTTTTTAATGTAGAGTCTGAAAACTGACTTCAAAACGTGCGTAGCGACGCGTAAAAGCGAGAGTTTCATATGCAGAAGCCCACAATGCATACAAAAATGTACATAGGCTTTTTGGTCGCTTGAACCCGTTGGTGAGTCCAGTGTGAACGTAGCATTAGAAAAAAGCAATAGTTGCACCAAATTTTGCATTCTAGCAACATGCAGCATCTAAGTCACCTTAATTGGTCTTGGTGGCATTTTGTCCTCTTTCAAGCTAAAAATTATTTATTTATCTTTTTGCAATACAAAAGAAAAGTTAATTTTTTCTTGTATTAAGCTGTTGTATAAGTGGTTTGAACATGCAACAATGACAGACTATGGTAATGTGTGGGAACCATTATTTGGCCCAACACCTAATATATGTGATTTTTATCTTCTGCGAATCCTGCGGTGTGCTGTAAAACAGCCCCATCAGTCTGTTAATCTAAAAGAAAATAGTAGGAGCAGATATCTCCCTCTTTTCAAGACAAACCAAAGGGAGACAGGAGGGAGGGCGACTCAAAGCGCAGCAAAATCAGCTCCTCTCAGGGATGGAGAGGGTGCTTTAGAAAGGGGATTAAGGCCCTCTCTCACTGACGAGCCAGCTTTTATAAGGTACATCACATTACTTCAGCTTCACACTTTTATAGATATATCATCATCTGCCTTCCACCGAAGCCTGGGCTGTTATGCCAACACAGTCTGTCTCAGGCAAGATTAATACTTACACACTTGGCATGTAAAGAAACACTGACTCTAAGCTGACAGTACCTACTGTATGGAAAGCTTACTCTCAGTTCGCTATCTTGTTCTATGTTAAGTGTGACTGTGGAAATCACACATTAGTGCACCTCAACCTCATTCACTTCCTAACTCCTGGACATCAAAAGTATAGTCCTATGAGACAAACAAGACAATGAAAGTTATATTTCTCTTAATGTAGGTATTTGAAGTTTTGAGTAAATTCCATTTTTACTAGATTTTTAAAGTGGCACTCCAATGATCTTTTGATTTATCATAAATTGTTTCCAGGGGTCTTTTAATCGTGATTATGCCCTTTTTTAGCCAAAATTAAAAATCCTGTGTTGATTTCTAGGACATAGTTTCTGCAGAGTGGCAGGAGTTCATTAGACATTCACCTCTGAGTTGTGAGGGAAACCGTCTCTGTGGAGTAAGCCTGTCCCCATTTCCCATCATCCATTTGTTTACATTCTTTCCTGCTAGCTTATGACATTTCAAAACCTAGTCGTCTACAAATGGATACGTCAGAATAAAGCAGAGCAGGGAGATCCTGGCCCACTCAGCACATTTTCTTTGTCACGAAAATACAATCCATTTTTTTTGCCTGCTACTAACTCACAAGAATTTTTTTTTTAACTAGAAAGATTAAATAAACAAAAGTACAATGTTGAATAACGACATTGACAGTTTGTGCGAAGTTAGAGTACCCATCAAGCCCAAGGCCTTTTTTCATTCTTCTAATTTTACTTAATCCAAACTCAAAATTGAACAAAAAAGCATTATCACCATAATCACAAGAAACAATACAATCTACACAATAATCCATGATCCAAAGTTCCAAAAGAAAAACATACAAAATAAACTGAAAACATTGACATTAACCTATTAAGCCCAAAGGCCATATCCATTGATTACATCATCCTGTATTGGAGCTTTAAGTTTATTTATTGAGTGACAATTTTTTAAATCTTCATTATAAATCTTCATTCCATTACTGAACCCCTCCTGTGGAAATAGAGTGTACCTTTGCGTTTGTACCTATAGCTGGTTTAATAAAAATAATTTGAACCATTTAAACTGTATGTGTAATCTCTTAAATTGCTAAATAAAGTGCTTTCGTATACTTTGTGGTAATTGATTTTTTTTAAAACATGAATTGGATAATTTGCAGTTAACATCTCTACCTTTAAATTTTAATTTGTGAAATTGTACATTGGTCGGTTCTATGTCGGAAGATCCAGTGATAATTCTAATGTTTTTTTGCTTTTTTGTTTGGGGGGGGGGGGGGGGTACAGAGTGTAATGTTGTTTTGTATTTAACTCCCCATGTTTTCAATACAGTAGAGTTGAACAAAGAAATCCTCAGAAATGCAATTTTAAGATTAATTTTCTTTATATATGCCCTCCATTATCAGAAAAAATGTTAGAATGTTAATAAATGTTAATGAAGAAAATGTTAAGAACACCAAAAATACCATGTACATCGAAGTGATTTTTGTTTAAACATTTTTCATTGTTTGTCCAATAAATATATAGTTCTAGGAATACATTTTTTAATTAATTTTTCAAACCATTCTATTCGGAGAATGATTCAGTAGGAAAATCATGTATCTTTCAAGTTGGAATCCCAGAGTGAGATTAGGGCTTCTGTGAACATTTCTGGCCAGTCAGTTTGTTGCCTGGGGAGAGTCCCTAGGCTAAATCCATACCCCGAGTTCAGGGCTGCCTTCCGAAGCAAGCCGCGGAAATGATTAGTGCTGTTCTACTGAAAGGCACAAAGGGGCCCATTGGCTGGCCTGAAAGTTTCAAAGTGAAACCAGTACACCTTGTGTCTGTGTTAATTGATCACAGGCACATTATCTTGCCTGTTCAAGGCTTAATTTGCCCTCTGAATCAACACTTTTGTCGACTACTGCAGTCATTTGCTGGAAGGGGGGAAAAAAATCACTGCAGCTTTATCATTCCACCCATGAATCTAAGCCAGATTTCTTGGCCCTTATTCTTAATTAGTATTCCCCTACAATAGCTTGTCTTCCAGTTTAGGAGAGACATATTTTGGTCTTAGAAAATAATTTTTATTAAATAAAATGTAGACATAAATAAATGTTTTTCATACAAAGACGCAGCAAAATAGAATAAGTATTTTCTTTTTAATTCATTTGCATATTAACACGCATACTTATGCATTTAGACTAACTAGTGTAAAACATTCCATTCAGTCACGCAAACCATTTGTGCAAAGCTGAGCTAGCACCTGTGCTCGAGTGAGACTTTATGGTCTTCTAAGGTGGATGATGGAATGTAAAAGGAACGAGGGAGAGTGCCCAGTCATCCCCACACCAAGGCCCCAGCCGTAGCAGCAGCTGCAGCCAGGACCCCCCCCCAACACCCACACAGTAGCAGATAAAGAAAAACCGCCCGCCGGGCGATCACACCCACAAGGGCCCCCAATGCCAGAGAGCAGGGAGGCATAGGGGGAAAGAAAGTGCCAAGTTCCAGCCCAACCAGGAGAGCAAACCCCCCACCCCCACCACCACCACTGTGCTGACAGGGCCCAATGCGGGGCCCCGCCCCGGAAGAGGAATCCCAGATATATATATATATATATATATATATATATATATATATATATATATATATATATATATCTATATATATATATCTGACAGATATAAATCCATTTTGGACTAATTAAAACAAGACAAAAAAAGAATTTTCTCAATTGATGAACTCAGATACTTAAACTTTCAGAAAATAAACAAACCCCCCTTTTGCTTTAAATAAAGCAGAATCCTTAACTGAAAAAATGTAATCTCTTGTTAGTCACATGTTTGGTTTTTTCTCCAAACAGTCTGTAGGCCTTTGACATGGTGTTTATTGTTATTTGAGAGAGTGAATCCCAGCTGGTTTCTATATGGCATGGTTGACTTACCTCAGCTAACAACTCAGCCTGCCTTTACTTTTAGATAAGGGCTTTATCAATACTGCTGTATGTGCAATGAGGGTGATTAGAAGACATATCGTGCAAACGTTTCCATTTTGACTTAAAGAAAATCTCACCTCCACCCATTTGTTGCTGCACAAATCTATCATAGAAGAGAATCAACTGGGGGAAATGTGTATTTCATTTCAGCCGCTGTCCCAATTCTTAATGGGTAGCCATCCAGAGAGAATGAAATGATTGATTTTTGTCATCCTGAATGAGGATTAATGAACAGAGGCTAAATCTTCTATGAGAAGAAGGTGGAAGAGGGTTTGCAGAAGGTGGGGGCCACTTCAGACTAGACACCAACCTGGATGGCTGTAGCAGAGGAAAAAGAGCTTGTGTTTGTGTGTCTGTGTGTGTGCAGTTGTGTGTTTGCTAGGATTTAGAGTAAGCGTGTGTGCATGAGCTCTCGTGCACATGTTCACTTACACTTTGCTTCTAAGGTTTCCTAATGAAATATTGATGGGAGATGTGGGAAGTGCGGGGGTTGGATCGGCTGGGGGTTGGTGGTGTTGGAACTGTAACTGCTACTTCCTGTAGCTTGGGACATCTCTGTCACTCTGGATCTTGGTGAGACAGCCCTGCCCTAATTTAGTCTGACTTGGAATGAGTCTTTATCACAGGAAGTTGGGGGAAAATAAACTTACCACACACACAGCAAGGGGAAGTAAAGAAAGAAGTGTGTGTGTGAAATAGACAGAAAATGGTGGTGTTAAATTTTGCAGTCAGAATATTTAAAAAATGTTGTAATGAATAGGTGACAGTGGCTGTCAAGGAAATCGAAGAAGTATTTATTCGTTTTTTTATTTTTTTTGTGAGGCAAAATACATGAGACAGCAGAGGCCTGGCTTTAATGACCTTTGTCAGATTACACTTCAACCATGACTGTTGGAAAAAAAAATTGATCTGTGTTAACCATCTATTCATGGTTAACAGCAGTAGAGTGGTTTTACAGAAGGACGGCAAACTATTCGTGGAATCAAAGCAGCTGCTCAAATGTAATGTGCATTTAAAAATGTTTTTGAATGTGGTTTTATCCCATGGTGTTCACACTGGACTAGCGGGTAGGGCCGTTTCTTTTTCTATTGCTTACTAGCACATGTCCACCACCTACACATGGATACAGGTTTGGTGTGCAAATCTCGCTCCGGCCCCTCCTACACACACACAAGCAATTGTAAAGACTTGTACAGCCACGCGTAAACGCAGAAGTCCCAAACGCATATTTACGACTTTTCATTGCAAGTGGCTACTTGAATGCACTCTGCTGATGGTGGTGAGGACAGTCTAAAAAAATGTACTGCTCTTTGTCCATCTCAACACAAAACCATATCAAGAGGAAATTCAGTATCTCTCATCTTGGTTATTTGGGTTTGCCTTGGATTACAAAAACACAAATTCCATAAAAAATTTAGAAAAACATCCTTATAAAATACACTTTGTACAGTTTCTTTGTCCTCCATCCTGTGGATGGACTTCATTTTAAAAGCCACTGTTTGACATTTAACTTTGTTTTTTTTTTTCTTTTTACATTTTTTTATGTCACCAGGTAGGTAAGAATAGTGTTTTCATTTACCTGTCTTACAAGATAATTAAATTTTATACTACACAGAAGAAAAAAAGTTACACTAATAATATTGGATACTAATAACCTGCCAAAAAATGTGTCCAAAATAATCTTGCAACCATTTACAAGGATGCAACATGCCACTGCCAAACTACATGACACACATTTGCAAAACTTGAACATGGTGTTCTGATTTGTTTGGCAAAAAAAAGTCAACCACTCTTTTTTTTTTTTTTTTTAATAGGGAGAAAATATTGAAATATGCCAACCTGAGGTAAATTAGGTCTTGGGGGAGCTAGAATGATTTTCAGCCACCATTTTACATCTAGGATGCATTTGGAATGATCTGCTAGAAATCTTCCAACAAGCATTTTTCTTTTTCTCATGTTTTATTTTCAAGTGCATCCTTTTATTTTTTGGCCAATTATAAAGCCTTTAGGGTTCATATCCACTATTTTATTCAAACATTTTATAGACCAATTCACAAGAAAAATGGAATTTATTTTTATTTTTATCGACCCTCTTATCAGAGTGGAAAAATGCATTCAACAATGGTAAACACTAGGTTTTCTCCTTGCTATCTCCGCTAACATGATGACGGTAGTGTGCACTAATCTTGTAAAGTCAACCTTTAAAAGGGAACAGGCGGTGGAGGGAGCTGTGAGAAAAAAAGCCTGGACAGACAGCGATGTACAGGATTGTATCCGCAGTAGAAGCTGCCCCTGTCCATATCCAATGTAAGGTTATAGGAATATCATAATCCTTCCTCTGAGCTCCTTTGCGCGGAAGATGATGACTAAATTTCCAGTGTCTTATCACACACTCCCAGACTGGAACTAGTACAAGGGGTTCTGAGGGAGGAACCCAGCATGAAAAGTGCTAGGAATGAGATGATCAGATTAGCGGTGGCTATTGGATTTGTTTGTGGTGGTTGCAATCGGACCGAAGCAGGCGTTGTTCAAAAATGCCCATGGACATGCAAAGCCTCCAAAGATCCTCTCACTCGTGAAAAAAAAAGTAAAAAAAAAAAGTAAATAAATAAATACTCTTCTTGGGGGTTTGTCAGGAGTGTAATGTGAGATGCTCCTGCAGGGGTAGGTGGGGGTTGAATTGGGGGAAACAAATTTAACACTTCAGGGGTTTGGATAAGGAGGGGGCAGTTGTGTATTTTATCCGGTGGGTGGATGCTGGACTGCTTCATGCAGTGAGACAAGTGGGATTGACTGGTGGTATTCAGCAGAAAGTGGGCTTGTTGAGAGCTGATGGCTGCCTGCAAGGCAGATGCTGTGGAAGAGTGGGCTCTTTAGAAACCCCATCTGTGACACAGGGAGGCATTGCGGAATCCAGGAACTGCTCCACTGAAAAAAAAAAAAAAAAAAAATCCTTCCTCAAAACAAGGAAAAAATATAGAATACAAGATGTTTTCACTTGCTATATCTAAATAAAATCTGTCAATGGAACTGGCAGAAATTTTCTTGGTAAAATAGTGTGCTCAAAGAGATCATGTTTTGCTAAAAAAAATGAGTTTCTTTTATACACTTTTTCCTGCAAATATATCGCTATAGTAAGCACTACAACAGTCCAACTGCTTTTACTGTATGTCTAGATAATGATCATCTTAAGTAAGACAAGAATGAAACTTTTTAAGGGGGTATTCAGACTGGAATAATCATTTGGTTTAGACAGAGTTCACTTTATTTGGTCCGGATCGAGTTCTGAACCTTGCGTTGGGTCTGTATTCAGAATGTTGTTAAGATCTCTTCAGTCATTGGACAGGAACTGCGAGGGCGGGCTAAAGCGACTAGAGGCAGAAATTATGGAAGTCCTGCACTTTGCATTCTTGTAAAGATACTTCCTTGAGCCTCCATTAATTCAACCACTTTTGTGAATGAGTTGCTGTGTCTCATCTTTGTTTCACGTCTCTCTGTTTACATTGTAATGCTGGGCTACGGTGGACGTTTTGGTCCGATTGTTCTGCTCCGAGCACAGTTCCCGCTCCCAGACCAGGGTTCACTTGGGTGTATTTAGACGGAAAATTTGTTCTGGATTATCGTGGGGAAACTTCACTTTATGTGAACCAAATTTGTTCAGTCTGAACCACTTGCCATTCACAAATTATACTTCTGCTAAGAAATGTTATGTAACATTAAATAAAATGAGTTTCAGTAGAGATGTAGCTATACATGGACAGGGGTAACAATTACTTGATTTAATCATTGAATTGATTTATATTCCTACGATCCAACCATACTGATCTGGTCTGAGGCAAGTTGTTAATCACATTGACCTATACTATTATGAATTGATTCAAATGATTTTTTTTAATGTATTTTATAAATTCATTGTATTGGTATTGGACAATACCATTTGGATTGAAACATAGTAGGTTTACTTTACCATAACATAAAATGATCAAGTGCATCACAGCGGACAACGCACACCTGATAGCGGCAAAAAATGATCAAGCCATCATTATAGTCCAATGTGTGGAAAGACATGTGACCATACAGTGTGGTATCATGTTCTAATAATGTAGTACTTTATGAAACTAAAACGTGAATGGATTTGCCATTAATTATTGTTTACTTGTTTGTTTGTACACATACTTAATTTACACTCCATTATCTTGCAAGAAATCAAAGGAATCTAACTTCACCTGCACTGTTCAGTACCCAGGAATTTATCTCTGAGTCACACTGGTTGGTTAAAGACGTCCTGGATCGATTTTAGGTCAGCGAATCGGATTGAATCGGATCATTTAAAAGGAACCAATATCGACTATGATTTGTATTGGCAACCACAAATTATGATATAAATCAAATTAATAAAATGTTACACCACTGTACAATGTCTTCAAGATCAAATGACTCAACAAGAAATATTTGTAGCCTTAAAATAAGACACTACATCTCATTGAAAAGGTACTGGTAGGCTTTTTTTTGTCTTGTGCTAATTGTGCCAAGTTATTTAAACTAGAAACTAGACCTTACTTGGTGAGATTTTGTTTTTTGGCAGTGCACCATGTTGACCATGTATACAGTTGGCTTTGGAAGGAGGTAACATGCAGGAAATAAGAGGCAAAGTAAAAGGATAGTAGGATTTTTGGTAGAGCAAAAAGCAAAGGATGTTGTTGATCTCTTGAACAGTAGATAGATTCAAGTGAAAGGATAATATGGGCAAAAGGGTTCATCAATGATCATTAATGACAGTGAAAAACTCCTGATTGTGAAGTAAATTAATTGAGCTGATTGGAAAATGAAGGCTATTTACAAAGAATACCTGCTGGCATTCTGGAAAAGTAGAATTATAAAGTTCTGTCTGCTCAGATTCATAGCTACACTACAAATATTGCATACAGTAAATATGTACAATAAAGGAAAGGACTGAGGTTTCAAAGCACTCAATGTCAAACTCTCTGACTTAATTGCCTAATTCCCATATGAATTGCAGCGTTACAGGCTATTTTCCCACATGTTTAATTTTGTTAAGTGACGCAAAAAGAACGTCAATATTGGTCTGTCCCACTTACCTTGAATACAATGTTGTGTAGACATCAGACAAAGACATGGCTTTGCCTATACAACATAATACAGGGGTGCACTTTGTACCCCTAAGCCGGGTCATTTCAATAGAGAAAAAAAAAGCCACTGAGTCAGCTTGGCAAGACCAAGTCGATAAGTTAATGGCACAGATCAATGCCAAAAGATTTGAGCCAGATCTTAATTAAAGAAACAGCTGCTGATACAAATGATGTTTTCAATGTATTGATATGGCATGGGGGGCAAAGGGTGGGCTTGCTGTGGCAGAGCACCTGATCAATGTACTTAACATTAGCATTCCTTTTCATCATCGTACCAAGATCGCTTAATTCTCCCTCTCGTCTTTTTTGTTCTATCACTCTGTCACTCTTCTCCATCCCTCTAAATGCCTTTTTCAAAATCCTGTGCGGCAGCCTGCATCCCCTCCCCCCCCGAAACCTGACAAGGTGAACTTGAAGGTCTGCAAGGTTGTGCTTTTATGTGTCTCAAACTTCCTCTAGTCAATGTGTGTTAAACCAAATAAAAATCAAAGGCTGCGTTAGCTTCAACAACAGAAGGGAAGACATTTTCAATCCCAGTGGGAAAACCTAACGAAGGAACTGTTCCTCTATCTTTACGGTGCAGGTGGATGATGTTGGATTATTTAAAGGGGATTTCTGCTTTATTTGTGTGGATTCTTGTTCTTTCTTCCACCATTTCCTTATTCATTATAGTGTTTTTAGCACTGGCTAAAAAGCAGTACCACAAATTTAATTTCCAGAAAAAAAAAAAAAAGGAAAAAGATTCAAGGAGGTAATGCATAACAGAACAAAACAAAAGTGTTGTATAGCTTTTTGTGGTTAAAACACTAATGGTTAAGACAGAATCTAAATTGATGGATCCCATTAAACCGAACACAAAGTCTCCAGAGGCATAGCAGCACAAACAGTCCAGAGTCAATAGCATGATTCCCCAGGTATCCCTGACCAGGACCTGCTTTAAAGAGACATCAATCTGACATGTCAGTTCCCAGCTAATGAAGCTACAGCAGATCAATAATCAGGATACTACTACTACGTTAAATGAAGTACTAATGCTTGTAGGGATTACACCGTACGGGTTCTCACAGTGAGAAGTTTTTATTTATTTATTTATTTTTAAGGGACTAGTCCTGTCAAAACGACAGATTGGTGAAATTCACTAAAAGGTAAAAAGTAAAAATAAGAAAAACATAATTTCAATGCATTCTGCAAAAACAAAACAGTATAGATATAAGAACTCAATGGTCATGAAAGATGAACTACAATTTATTTCCAGTATTTAGTTTATACTCTATATAAAGACAATTCTATAATAGTACTAACAGTATATATAAATATGTGTGTGTGTGTCTGTGTGAAACAATTTACTTTTTTTGCATCTCCAATTAAAGGGGCTATATCATGCAAAATCAACTTTTTGAGCTTTTAAGATTAATATCAATTCCTCACAAAGAACAACCCCACAGCGGTATTTTGCTCCAGTCATGCATCTCTGAGTGTTCCTCTAATACCCTGCTCTCTTAGCACCAGCTCTTCCCAATCCACGAAAACAAGTGGGTTCTCAAATTGATGAAGACAAGTGAGGAACAGCCCCTTCCAGGTAGAGTTTACGCTGCCAGCACCGCCCCCAGGCCAACACTTACCTGCACTTTCTCTGTGGAGCTGGCGGTAATCTGCAAAAACGCTTTTTTTCTAATATGGACAATATGCACATCCATCTTTCCAAAGTTTGAATGCTGCTTTTGTGGGCAAAACGCAGAGACACTGCCGAAGCTGGCAGCTCGCAAAAATAAGTTACATGTTCTTTAGTGTGCCAAAGGTAAATATACTGTTATACACTGTTTTTCTTGAGCATTACAGAGTAAACTGTATCCAGATACAAAAACAAATTTAACAAGATAACATAGTGTTTAGTGAATGCATGCTTAGTACTAACAGTAATATATTGTGTATATATATATATATATATATATATATATATATATATATATATATATATATATATATATATATATATATATATAAACAATTTTAACAAGAAAAGACAAACAACTTTTTGGAACAAAAATGGCAACAAAAACACTTTATTTGATTTATCAGTTTATTTCAAACATTGATTGTAAGTAATATGACTAAAAAAATCAAACTCACAACAGAAATAATCATGTTGCATTGGTTTAAAAAATAGCAAAACCAAAGAACATAAATGCAAGAAGAAAATGACTTTGTAATTAATCATAATCATACAGAGAATTTTTCCATATTTTCTTTAGTCCATTTTTTCCTGATTTTCTTTTTTTATGCATCATATGATAATTCTACTGAAAATTTTATCATCCCTTCCCATTATCCAAATGCACGTGATATCTGAAAGCTCTTTAAATCATGTATTAGGGCATTGTGCTATGTAAAACAGACTATGAATTAGACCACATTTGGGTCAACATTTAACTTTATAGAGAAAAAAAAAAGGAAAATGTTGGAGGTTTCCAAGGTTTAAAAGGCCTAATGTCATTTATATATTCACAATACCTTTCTTAGAGTAAGCACACGATCCCTTCTGCTATGAAAGAAAACATGGCAAGAAAAAAAAACAAAACAACATGGAATATTTTTGAACAAAGCAATAAGGGAGATTAAAGCATCTGCAATATATATATATATATATATATATATATTTTAAATAAAAGTATGGCACACCAAAGCACTGGAGGCATGTAGTCTATGTGGTGCCTGTATCATTACCAAGTAATAATGGGGCTAGGTGTGGTAGAGGATTGACTGACATCCTAATACTGAAATAATTTCCACTTTCTTACCCCCTCCCTCTCACAGGCGGGGAATTATTTTTATCACATCAAAGGCTTCCTTCAAAATGGGTATAAAAATCATTTAAACAGAGAATGGCGGTGATTATTCAAACTAGGTTATTTGCCGGGGTGTGTATGTAATATGGCATCGTCGTCAGGACAACTTCATTTCCCGCTAAATTGCTGTCTGTCACCAGAATAAGTAAATTTGCTAGTGTTTTATCAGCATCATTGTGTCAAGTTAGGGGAATACATCACACACTCAATCTGATCAACAGGAAATGAACACACAGTGAATAATGCAATGACTGAAAGGAGAGCGGATCGGTCTATTGATGTGCTGAATGCAAATTTCCCTGCACAGTTTTTTAAGGCTTGAAAAAAAGAAAAAAAAAGACTCAGATTGAAATGTTGGCTTATCGCATTGACTCTTTGGGCTGTATTTATTACTGTTACTTTCACTGGCTGACATATGAATTTAAAGCGTGCAATCATTTTAAACCAAAATTTGGACCCAAGCGAGACTGTGTGCAATGAGAGCCACATGGAACTGCATTTATATTTACATTTACTGCTTCTAAATGAATGTAAGATGAGTCACATCATTAATCCAGAGCATTCCAACAAGACGAAAAACTGTTTTCGTTGGTTCAAGACTGAATTGGGTGGAAAGGAAGAAGCAAACACTGGGGAAAAAAGAGGGGGAAAAAATAATGGTGTTTGGAGGTCTTTTGTGGAGCAGATATTGTCTCTTAGCTTGATGTTTGCCTTCAGGATAAAAGGAACTCCTTTAAAGTAACAATATACACCAAAATAAAGAATTGAGCTTGAAAGAAAAAGGGACAACAGCAATAACGGAACAATAGTGCACAATGGCAGGTATTTAACTGCCTTAGGAGAAGAGGGATGGATTTACGGTCATGTCTCATGGAATTACGCCTCACAACTAAGGTCACAAGAAATGTTTCCTGGCTTTTCAAAAACCTGCCCGCATCATTGTGTTTTGAAGGGATCAGGCCAGAGATTCATGAACGGTGTTTTACTCCCCCAATTAGTCAAAGTCGCTCTGAGGCATTTTCTATCTTGTGTTGATACATGAGGCAATGGTGACAAACCTGCCCTGGAGTTAGATGATACAACTCCAAAGTGAGTTCAAAGCACTCTTGTTAAACTTGGAACACAATCCGCCACTGCTGAGGATAGAGGTACACCCTGAGCGAGATATAATGCCCAGACCCTGTATTAGAACACCTTAAACTAAAGACGAACATGAATGTTGGCATTTCACCATCACTATCCTTCCTATTGACAGCAGTGATCTTATTACACTCTATAAAAAAAGACACAACAACAACCGTATGAATATCTGTAAATTGTAATTGTGTATGACAAGAAAAGAAGCGATAAGGAAAAATTTGGACTTTTTTTGCCAAAAGTCCAAAAGGATGTCACTTACCAGAATTCGAAAACATCTCAATTTAATTTAAAGAAATTCTGTTATATTGACTTGAAAAACAATTTGTAAAAGAAAAAACAAGGCAATAACACATGATTTTAGTCTGCTTTTGAAATACCCATTCATTGTCTCTTAAATAAAACCTATAATAATTTGTTTTTTTGTATGTCAGGCGCAATTTTTTTAGGAAATCACACAAGAATTTTGCAAAATGACTTTTTCCAGGAAAACATTTATAAATAAATATTTTAGAAACATAAAGGTGATCTCCTGTTCATGGTAAGTCATATATATGTATACATTTATATATATATATATATATACTTTTTTTTTTGTGACACAAAAATAGCGACCACCACGTGTTTTATTTAGTGTTTACTAACTACAGTTAAAAAAACAAAATAAAAAAACTGTCCCCCCCCCCCACCAGCCTAGCAATCAAATAACATTAAAATTCATTTAATACTTAAATAATGTATTTTTTTTATACCTGAATACGTTTTTAGGTAAAGAATATATAGATTTCCATTTTGTTTTTATTTTATTTTATTTATTCAAACATCACCAAGGCATCGACCTTTAGGAACAAAATCTAAATTAGTCACATTGTTTCTCGTCTTGCATTGGATCATAATTTGTTTCATTTTGACTCAACCTAACACCTTTTTGTCCCCACCTTGTGATTCTGTAATATAGTTGTCTGCTGGCTGGAAATGTATTATTTCTTTATTTTATTTTATTTTGCCGTTCAAAAGTGCTTTTCGCGGTTATCTCGAAAGCTCTCCGCTCATCACCGAGTAATTTCAAACTGTTCCAAGATGATAGGTGTGTGAATAAGAAACACCGCCTGCAGCAAATAAAGGAGAAGGTGGAAAGAGGGAAACGTATATATAAATGTATAAAAGGGCTGCAGTGAAGAATGCAAGAAAGATAAATAAGACAGATACTTTGTTTCATTGTCAGTGGCACTCCAGGGCTATTTGAAGCACTTATTTATGCACTGTAAGCAGAACAATACTGGCGAGCAGAAATGATTAAATACAGACTCTTCAAGCAATAGACATCTCATTGTGGTGGGCCCTGGCTTGCCACTGGGCCAGCTTGATAAAAGCACCATGAGCTGATAGCTGATACAATTTGCCGGCGATTTGAATGGAAGAGGCTGGGAGGAAGGGGCTGCAGCTCAGTTGGTCTGTCCCTGACAGCCTGTAGAAGCTATAATAAAATCATTAGAATGTAAATGCTTTATTGCAAAATAAGAGCCTCAAGTCAGTGTGACATTATCTGCCGCCACCCGAATGAAAGCGCCGATTAGCATTCCCTGATTCAATGATAGAAGCAACTTATCTTTATTAAAATTTTTCAAATGGAGTCTTCATTTTTCATGATTGAGTTTTAAGCAAATGTAATATCAGTTCGGCCTGCGTGTGAAATGACTGAAGAGAGGGCACAAGATGCCCGAAAAATAATTAGTGAACACATATCTTTGCTACATGTGTCCCATAACAAACGAATTGGATTTCATATGGAACTTGTCACTGGCTCATACATATGCATGAAAATATGAGTTTACAAAATAATTACATAAAGTGTACACCTCTTTAACACGTGTCCCTGAAGAATGGAATCTGATTTGTTTGAAATTGACTGTCATGTTGTTACCAAATTATTGTTACAGAAAATGAGGCTTCGACTTTCACTCCATTTAGATGTTCCCACATTCAGCTGAGTCTTTAAGCAGGCCAGTGCTTGGTAGGCAGACAGTCAATTCTTATGCAAATAGCCCACTACTGAGTGTGGGATATAATATGCTGTAGATCAAATGTCACGGTGGGAGTAAAGAGTCTGTGTTGTAGGAAAATGGCTGACTTACACATTGTTCTGTAATATATGCTTCCTAATTTGATATTCCTACTTTATCTTTCTGATGTAAGTCTGCCAAACGTACAGCTGTACAAGAGAGATGGCAATGCACAGGATATTGTCTGAGTTGGTTGAGACATTTTAGAACAGTTAATAGCTGATGAGAGTGATTGTGTTGAAAATCATCAGCTCTTCACATCCAATGTATCTTCCATCTGATCTATCATTCTTTTCCATTTGAGGCTCTTGGGAAATGAACACATAAAGAATGAAAACAAATAAAAAATGTTGCCTTTTTAAATTTTTTATTTATTTATTTTTTTCAAACACAAAATGCAAATAAAGACAAGAGTTCAAAATAGACTGTTACAACAAAACAATGTGCTTGAAAACTATACTGTGCATATTTTTATTTATGGCTTTTTTTCCCCAATACATTCAAATTACCTTCTGTATAGTTCCTATGCAGAAAAGACATTTGCTTATTTGTTTTAATTGATCATTTCTTGCTTTGTTTTAAACCTTCATCCAACCCTTTCCACAAATCCACACCCCAAATCGATAAGCATATTTTCTTTTTGTAGTATGAATGCATTGCTTTTTGAAGTTCAGCTGGTTTCTTAAGTCTAACCACCTCTGCAGGTGGGGGTTAGTTGTATATTTACTGGAAGTAGGATGTTTCTGGCTTTAACCATGCTGTTTTAAGTTGAACTAGTTCCCATAATTTCAATAAACCCAACTTAAAAAAAAACACTAGAAGTGATAAAAATGGTAGAAGTACTAGGTAATATTAACTACCTTAGACCGGGTTAGTAATGTGCATTCAGTTAACCACTTTAACCAAATTAAGAATATATATAAATGCGCGTTTCGGGCTTTTGCATTCAAAACTCTTGTATTCATGCATAGCTACACACGTTTTTACGACTGTTTTCAGGCTTTACATACAAAACTTGTGGCCATTGAACTTTCATTGCAAGTTGAACCAGTTGAACTTTGAACAGTCGGGGACTCTGGTTTGGTAATGATGTATGGATGGCATCTTTTCAAATTCACGGACGTGCCATTCGATTGAAAATTGATCATGAAGGAGAAATGATTTATTGCGGTTTGTGCTTGGCCAAAATTTGATGACACCAAGTCTTTCATATATCAGAATAGGGCTGTGACCGAAAAAGCCTGGAGCAAAATTGGCACCTCTTCAACGTTTCACATCACGCCTCTTTCAACTGTACGTACATGCGCTCGTATCAGATAGCGACAGTCCAGTGTAACACCATATTAGAAGTGTGTTCAAGAACTCACCTTCAAATTCCTTGATCACGTGACACATCCCGGTATGAGAGTAGCATCAATGAGAACTTTAAGTTGACACTTAAACCTTGTCTCCACTAAAGGGTGTGATCCGGTCTGGTCTGGTTTAGACTGGTCCAGGTAATTCAGGCGAACGTTTCCAGTCAAAGTTGGACTGTCGCGGCACATGGAGGATGTAGACCGATAGCGTAACTTTGCGTCACAGCAGTGTGACTACAGCAAAAGCGAAGCTATCAACAACAACAATGGAGATCATCCAGCAGCTCAGTTTTTTCCCGCTCGGTTTTTGGTACTTAGGTAAGTAAGTATGTAAGTAAATGTTATTTGCATAGCACCTTTCAGACAGAAGTCACAAGGTGCTTCACAGGTTAGAATAAACATACATAAGAACATAAAAACATAAAAGACAAAAAAAATATGCCATGTAAAACAATCATCTCAAGCCCAATAAAAACAGTTTAGTTTAAAAGGCTTTTCAAAGTCAGACTTTTAAATGAATTCACAGAGTCCAGGTTATATACTTCACGTATACAAGTCATTAAATGCTGTTTAAGAGAAGAGTGTGGGTGGCGAAGAAGGATACGCTGGCGCTGGTTTGGCACTGTCTTTTGTTGTAATCACCTTCTGTCAATCAACGGGTTTCATGTGACGGCAGTAGCTCCACCTTAACCGGACCCAAAGAAGGTACGGTTGGGTTTGGCTTAATGGGTCCATTTTACAATAGAAACGCTCAAAATACCGTACCGTACCGCTCAGTAGAAACAAGGCTTTACTTTATCTCTTTGAACCTGACAGATGTTCTCTGGGGTGGCTTCCCGCTGACTTTAAGCTCTTTAACCATCAGTATTGTTCTGAGGAGCACCAATACAGCTCAGTGCTAACAGAGCCAACAAGATGTCTTCCAAACCGACAGGTTGACACATTGCTTTCAGTTGCGGTCAGTGTCATTTTTTTTTTTTTTTTTTCCCAGACAAAAACTTCCAAAGATGTGTGCTTTGGAGCTGTATTGTTACAGGCGCAGGTCCAAACACAATGCTGTCGTTATAGTGCACCCAGAGGATTTGCACTGATGCCCGTGCACATCCGCTTCTCGCCGATGCAAGGTTATACATCTTGTGGAGTAATTTCAAAATCCCAGACCTCTGGCCCATTCGCTGAAGACAAAAGGCACAGAGGGGGTGGGTAGACACAAATTGGTCCAAAAACACACTGTAAAAAGACAAAGCTTACATTAAGCTCAAGGGGACTCGAGGGACCAATCGCTGTATGCGAAGAAGAATGGTGGTGAAGTTAGCGACTGGGCACCGGCAGATAAATCACTGCCATAATGCAGATTTACTGAGTTGAAGTGAAAAGATAAATGTGTAAAAGGGCTGTGTGTCAGAACCTGCAGTGCAGGGCCACACGGTAATGCTGTGTCGGTAATTGAACTTTGCTATAATTATCCGGAGGAAATATTATTAACTTATAGTCTTTGCGTGAGAAAGAAGCTGGTCCATAATTCATTTGCTGGATGGGGTGATGGTGCTGGATGGCTCTTTCTCACTGTCCCTTGCTCTCGTTCTTTTTGTCTGCATTGTGTTACTGAAAGATGACGGCTCCATTTTTATCCTGTCACAATGACAACTGATGGGCTTATTTTCCTGTGGCCCCGGGGGATGATGAAATAGTAAGCAAACATTCTTTCTCAGGAGAAGAAGGGTGCTCCATCATAGTGGCTGGGGCCGCCACTGCTCCTTGTGTTGTGTGGCAATAACAGCAGGTTTCGGATACAATGCACTTGGCCTCCTACTCTCATAGCAGAAGACCTACACATTGTCACTTTGCCGCAGTGTCTTTGGTGTCACCGTTTGCGGTTCATAGCACTACCTACACATTGTAGTATTCCCTCTCGGGTGAGTTGAAAGTCTTTAAATTCTTCATACTTAATTACATTATGTTATGTTAATTGGATCTCATTAGTGAGCATTTGTACAAAACTTGAGCCATTTTTGTTTTGTTTGTTTTGTGAGTAGTGCTTTTGCTGTTTCACAAAAAAGGAATACTGATCAGAAGTTATTATCAGCTCTTTGTCCCCCAAACTTTTTATTTTAGATATATTTTTTTAAATATTGTAAATCAGTCAAGATTCAGGACTGATCTACTGCGCAACATCAGATTTTTGTTTTTATTAAAATAATGAAATATAAAGCACTACGGTGGTCTTGACCACCAACAAATCACTCAAAGCAAAAACATTTAAAAAAATCACGAGAATTACAAAAAGGACAACATTACATTTTAGAAATCAAAACTAAATTCCAGAAGTAAAAAATAAAATAAAAAAATCAATAAAAATGAAAGGTTTCGGAAAGCAAAAGTAATTTCCAGAAATCTAAATGTAACATCAAAAAAAGGCACCTAATGAGAAAAACTGGAAAAGTAGGTACTATGAGACGTCATTGATTGAATGATGATTTTTTGATGTTTGCCCCTATGCTAATACCAATAAATGTTTTATGATTAGAATACACCGCATCCAGTATCTCCTTGCATCAAATAATCTTTAATAAATGTCATAATCTAAACAATGATGTCCCATAGTACCTTTTTTTTTTAGTTTCTTCTTTTGTTTAAATTTTTACATTTCATTTTGATTTCTAGAAATGTTCAGATTTTTTAGTTTTTACAGAAACCGGAGAAGGAAGGTACTACGGGACATTGCTGATTGGATAATGATGTTTGTCCATCATTTCAACCGAAAGTTATTTGTCATAAAGAAATACTGGATACATTCCGTACTGTTCATAAAGCCTTTATTTATTTATTTATTTATTTTTAGTTTTTTGCAATTTTGTATTGATTTCTTTGTTTTTGTTTTTTGCTTCATTTTTATTTTCGTTGTGATCTTTAAGTTGCTTTTGTGTCGAGCATGAAGTGACACTGGATTACGCTTATAATCATTCAACTTTTATTTAGTGAAATTTGGTATTCCTAAATATAATGTATTTTTTATTAATTGTTTAGCTTTTCAAATTTTCATCGTGATTTTTATAATGTTTTTTGTGTCGAATGAATTTTTGGTGTGATTTGAACATCAAGGCCACCGTAAAGCATAGAAAGGGGTCTTACTAAAAATCTAGACAAAATATCCCAACTTCAGTCTAGGATAAGATTGCAACATCTGTATTTGGTCAAAATTAGCCTCGCCATGTCACTATTCTGTCTGTCAAAATCCAATTTATCTTGTTTGAAAAATGACAGATGCTGATGGACATTAGTTTAAGAATCACACTGAAAGCACCTGAGGGGTCTTAGCCCTGTCAGCTCTTATTTTTCCATTCACTTTGTTAACCAAGAGTGTGTAAAGCTGCGGCAATAAAAGAGATAAGAGCATTCCTGCAGCTGCACCGCTGCTTCTCCAGAGTAAACACCGTCAGACCCCAGTTTATCACCATGCTAACTGGATTCAGACAAAGACCTACAATGGCAGCTTGAGCAGATATCCCGTGACAGCATCAAACATTATAACAGCTCTCATTGTGTGTGTAGTAATTTCCATTATTGATATTCAAAGAGGTTATTTAGAATTATAAATACGCTGCTCTAATCCTCCTAACTCCATCTTTCTTTTGGTGGAATAACTGCCTGCTGGAACACCCACCTTGGTGTCTTGTCAAGTCACCGCCGCGGGGCTTTTGTCTCCTCAGTGTAAAGAGAAATGACAGTGTAATGTGATTTACAGGCGATCACTTCAGCTCAATTAAATTAGGTCCACAATAATCCATGATGAATGCACACCTACGCCAGTCATTAGGATTCAAAGCAAAATATGGGTTTATCGTTTCATGGCACCATGGAGCGAACACACCCTGTAATAGATGTGCTGATTCATTTAGCCATTTTTGTCACAGTGTAATGCATCCTCTGTCTTAGCTGCTAATGACTAGTAAGTCTCTCAAAATGCCTAGCACAAAAGCCATGAGAAACACTGACTTGAAGCTAAACCACTGACACGCAAAAAGGCACGGCAAGTGAGAAACAATATTTCTTGAATTTTGTCGCATTTTAAGAATAAGTTTAGCCATCTTTGGAAACTTTCAAAACCTTTGCGATATCTGTTTTTTTTACATTTTTTTATTCGGATTCCAAATTGTGAATCGACTAAAGTCATCGACATATATAAACAAAAAACAGAACAGTCATTGAATACTTCGTCACTGTATTTTGATTGACAGTGTCATTTTCGTGAGAGGGTTATGAACCACAAAACAAGGGTTAAAGGGAAATTGACCTAGCAGTTGACGGGTGACTGATACACTGAACTGAGGTCTTTAATCTTGCTGTAGAGCTTACATGAAGCTTATATAACAAATTGCAATGCCTACAGGGTAAAGCATCACCTGATGGACTGTTACATATGTGTCTTTTCTCCTATTCCACCCAAGAGGGATTTGGTAGTTTGACTGAAACATGTTTATACAGGTTTTTATTTTATTTTTTCATCTGTAGATCAGGCTTCTTTGGCAACTGCTAAAGAATATTTCACAGCTATTTCCACCAGTTCCTGCATTGCTACCAACCGGAGTTTGTGCCCCTGCCCGGAGAAATGGCATCAGTTGACTCAGAAGCATCCGTAAAATGTCCTGATAGACTGAGGAAGATAATCATAGAGAATAATTGTCATCAGGAGCAGGTGTTTGATATGGATAAAACCAGCCTCTTCTGGAGGAAGATGACCTCTCGCACTTAACTTCAAAGGAGGAAGCATGGACCCCTGGTTTTAATGGCACAGAGTGACACCCCCTAATGTGTGTTATAAAGTAAGCTATTGTAGTCTGTTGCTCTGAATAAAATAAAAAAAATAAAAACCCTCTGTTGAACAACGCTCTAATGTTCTTTAATAAATGTTTTACAAAGCATCAGAAATGGCTCAGAGGTGTTTTTAATGAGTAAGAATCAGTGACAGGCATTCTTCGGCTGCGGGGATGAGGGGTGACTTTCTGTCTTTGTATCATATTTGTATTTGGTTTTGAGCTGTTCAAAATTTTTGGTCATTTCAGAATAATGCAGTTTATGCGTATTTTACATAGTTTACACCCAATTATTATGGAAATCGTACACAATTGTGTATACCCACATTTCCACGACTGTTCTACGTATGTATAATAGACTTTTCACACATGTACAGATGTATAACTCATATCACATACACAGCGTACATATCACATTCAAGTTACAGAATTGACGCACGGCTTTAATGTTGATTACGTGTTTTCTGTGTGGTTCTGCTTCCATGGTTTCACTGTAGTTCATTCATGATACATCTGTGAAAATACTTTGTTTTCTCTTCTTTCTTTCTTTATTTTTTTGATTTAGTAAACAAACTAAAGGTTCTAACTATAACTGGATTTTCAAAAATCACATCTGAATGCCATAATTTAGTTCATCTGATCCATTGCATCAGTCACATATAGACATAGATAGATCCAGATGGCTATATTCTCTTGATAAAAGAGACTATGTTGGCCTTAATTCATATCCTGACTGCACCTGGTGAATGCTAAAATATAAGACTTCTCAGATAAGCCCACAAGTAGTGCAACACTATCCAGGTGCAGATTATTGGCAGCGCATAAGCCGCATATTGGTATGCAGAAGAAGGCAGATTCTTCCGATAGCTCAGCAAAAGGGATTCAACTTCAACATCCCAGCTTTGGATGTATTCTGCTGTTCTGATCTCTTCAGACTAGCACAAGGTCTGAGGTCATCGCAAGTGTTCTCTCCTCTCTGCTCTGCAGTTGAAATTATTCTGTCAAGATTTTGAGTTTTGATCATTATCAGTGTCCGCACACTGTAAAACTATTAAAACAAAATCCATACTTGGCTCACAAACGGTAAGTTTCCGCATCACTGCATCAATTAACAAAGGTTGGATCACACAACGTACAAGTCCGTAGCTTAACTCTACTTTTAGCTCAAGAAAAGGTTATAAAGTTAACTGAAGAGGAAGAGACCTTGACTGTCATAATCCACACTCCCACAGCCCTTTTTAAACACAAGTACTGATCTTGGATCATAACCTCTTTTACGGTAATTGGAGGTCCTAGTTCAGTGGCATACACTCAGCATTTCTCCTATAGTGAAATAAGCTGTCGAGAGCTTTTGGGGCAAGATGACCAATCAGGCGTTACCTTCAGCCAATTTAAGGGCATTTTAAAGTAGTTGACAGAAGCATATTAGGCAACCCTGGGGATGAATAGGATCAGCTTCAAGCAGTTTTCACTCTAAAGTTGTTTTGCACCTTTAAAAAATGCCGAATATGACATGTTGAGAGGATTTTTTTTACATAAATGAGCAAAAAAGAAAAAAAAAAAAGGTTCCACAGCTAGAATCTATTAAAGCTTGAATCAAAGGGTCTAAATTATTCACAGTTCAATCTAAAAGTAACAAATTCTCACACCTGCAGTTTTATTGATTCAAGTATATTTGAAAATTTTAAAAAATAATAGTACAAATGAAAACAAATATAAACTATTTTGCTTATGTCATGCATCATTATTATTTTGGTTTGCAGACAAAAGCCCCACGTCTCTTGAAACCAAATCCACCTCCCACCCAAGCATACATATGCCCAAGACTATCTCCCTTCGCCACGTCTATCAACAGCTTTTGAGAGGTCTAAGCATAAAATAGCAAGGTGCACTAACAGTATCTGTCCATTGCAGGATACATATAGAAGGTGCGTGGGGAGGCTCAGGTAAGAACGTGCATCAATCTTTCACTCACTTCCCTCTGGGTGATAAGAGAAATTCCAAAAGGAAGATAACGCTGGACATTCAACTTAATTCCGAAGGAAGAACTTTTCATCAGTTGGTCACATATTAGCTTTCAGGGGGGGGGGACGGAGAGCTGTGAGCTTTTCTTTTTTTTTCTTTTCCCTCTCTTTCCCTTTCACTGGCCTACAAAGGCCAAGTTGGCCAACCACATTGGAATTCCAGAGCAAAAGTGCAGGTTTTGAAAGATACATTTTATTCCTCTCTATCTGTGTTTTCTCACCCAAAAATGAACTTGTTAGATAACAAAATAACAAGACCCTAACGTGTCATGTTTGCTGGACCAAAACAGCATAACGCTGAGGACAACACAGACCTCTGATAGACTCTGCTTTCATAACTTTTCCTCAATTTCAGAATGTGTCTTTTGAATTAATATATATATATTTATAGAGAGAGAGAGAGAGAAACCTTAGGTCTTATTTTATAAAACCACTAATTCTGTAGAGAGGTAAATGTTGTGTACTTATACTGGCATGTACTATGGCTTCACTAGATTCTTAGAAGGTCCAAAGTGCTTTACAGTCACCGCCCAGCCTACAGTATGACCACTAAAAGCAATGTGGGGTTCAGTGTCTTGCCCAAAGACACGTTGACACAAAGGCATGGAGGGCGAGAATTGATCTTGCGATAAAAGGTCGACCGCTCTACCTCTGATTCATCCCAAAAATATGGGAGGATGCTGAATCAATCATTTTAAGCTACCATGGTTTTGGTTGAAGTTTAAAGTCTCTTCTAAATGTATTACATGTAGCACAGCTGGTAGCAGGAGCAGTGTGAATCTTTCACAAATTTCTTTCAGTTTATGCATATTATGTACAAAAACAAACAAACAAAAGAACAGTCCTAGCAGCCCAGATTAAAGTATCCATTTGGAAAGTTTAAAATAAAAATACACATGAACTCACACGTGTTTTCTGTTATGAACAGGCCTTTGACTTCCATTTACCCAAACCCTAACTGTGAAACTATGCTCACACCGCTCTTTTTAACGGACATTCAAGCGATCACTTCCAATTAAAGTCTTTGCAAACGCACGTTTCAGGCTTCTACATTCAAAACTTTCACAACAACATGTCTCTACGCAAGTTTCTATGGGCTCTACATACAAAACACGTATACATTTAAAGCACTTTGAAATTTAAACCTGCTTGAACTTTGACCAATCAGGGACATGGATTTGGTAGTGACGTATAGACGGTGTGGGTACCGGATTGACTCGGGCTGGCAGATAGTCTTGGGGTCTTTCGACCAATGATGGCGTCACCCTACGGTAACACCAGTTGGACAAACTACTCAAACTACTTAGCGATTTTACTACTTAGCGACGTCACTCTACGGTAACACAAGTTGGACAAACTACTTAGCGATTTTATGTTTCCTTGTTTGGTTTTTTTTTACGAATAAACATAATAAGTAAAATAAAAATAAAATAAAAAAAACATAACCAATCCAAATAGTTTAATACTGGTTAGGGGTACTCATAAAGTTTGTATTTCTGAACAAAACTAAGCAATTTCAAGCCATTCTTCTTTTTCATATAACGAAGTGATTGAAAGTAAAAACAGAGCTCTTTATGAAATGTAGTAAAAAGTGGTTTGGTCTGCAAATATTTATTTTTGTGTATATAAAACTTTCCTTGCAATTTTAGGATATTAAGAAAAATATTTTCTGGTCAATTAGATGACGGAAAGTTGGAGTATTATTGTTCACCGTAACTGTAAGAGCGTGATTTGTCTTGACCAATAAATTGACCAATCACTATCGTACACATCATCGTGCCAACTTACAACCAATCAAATAGTGTGATGTCATCATTGGTTGAAGGACCCCGAAGGACCCCAAGACGATCTGCCAGCCCGAGTCGATCCGGTACCCACAACGGCGTCCCTTTTAATTCATGGAAATGCCAACTGTTTAATAACTGATCTTGGAGGAGAAAATAATCATTGCGGTTTGCCTGGCTGGATTTACATGGCACCAAGTCTTTCATAATCAGAATGGAGCTGTGAAATAAAATTAAAAAAAACTTAGAACAAGATTTGCAGCACTTTGACGTTTGGAGTCTTCCAAAAAAACTGTAGGTGGCGGACATGGGCTAATAAACAGTACAAAAAGAAGATCCTCCCTGCTTGGGTTGGGGGGGATCAGGGTTTTTTCTTTTTATTTGCAATTTCTGTTTTTGTTTGCACAGTTACTCTTTTGTGCTGCGATGGCGGATCTCGGCCAACATACAACATGGGCTAAATGTATGTTCAAGAATACACGTTTAATTAGTTCAAGAATGCGCATCACATGCCAGGTGTGAACATAGCATCACTTTTACAACCAGCAACTTTAAACTTATCTTTAAGTTATTTCTGTGTTTAAAAATCAAACTGAAAACCTTTAATTGTGTGATTGTGTGTTTTTGAAAGCATAAAAAGCCTATAAATTATCATCCCTTGTTAACCAACAAGGTAACAAAAATGCAAACACTGGCAAAGATGTTCGAATTTTCAGCCCAAAAAATTGTGTAAGAAATTATTTCATAAGTGTTCAAATACTGAAAGGCCCCACCTTTTTTACAATAACGTTTATTGAAAAGGAAAAAGATAAAAAATACTAATCTTGATACAAGAATAAAAAAAAACATAAAAATATATTCTTATTCACAGCTACAATAAAACTTTTTTTTAATCAAATCTTCAATTTCAATTCATATTTGGATCCCAAAGTTATTGTTTTTACCAAAAGAAAAATAAATGAAAGAAAATACAAGAATTGCTGATATTGTTTTTAGGATGACACATCATTTCACAGGGACAATTGATCAGTTGTGTGGGGCAGCAGAAGCCCCTACTCAGCAGGAGACTTTTTTTTGCAAAAGATCATATGGATCGATATGACATGGCACATTTAGGAGACCCTTACACCACACCCTGGGACAGGGGGAGGCAGGAGAGAACCCCCTGAAGGCCCCACCTCTACTCTTTTCTTTTGCTGACTGGAAAAAAAAAGGAGGGGGGGGGGTAGGGTGGTGACCCCTGTGGCTGGATCCTTCAAGTACACGACCAACTGAAGGGCTTTTTGTTGTGAACTTTTATTCGCCGCTTCCATGAGGCACTTGACTCCCAGCTTTTGATGAGTAACGTATCTTTATGGGAGTGTTACATTGTAAATCTAAATGTTAACCTGGAGCTTTAACAGCTGGTTTCTGCAGGGTTCGGAGGAGCTGAGACGTTCCTCTGCAAACAAAGACCGGGACAGGCGGGCTGGTGAGATAAGCAATTAAAAAAAAAAAAAATTGGGAAATTGAAACCCTTTTTGTTTTAGTACAATTGTTTTTGAAGAATGACTTCAATTTTTAAAGGGTAACACAACAGGACAGTTGGAGGCTGACTGCAGTCTCAGCCCACATTTGAAAAATGCAACCCCAAAAAAGTGGGAGGGGCTTGGAGAGGCCGGCTGAGCGGAGGAGGTGTGGTCTGGATCTGTGATTGACAGTGACAGCGAGGTTAACTTGAGGTAACTACTTTTAATTGTTGTCTTGATGAAAATAGGGAAAAAACTGATAAAGTTCAGAAGGTCCGAGCAGCCTGCCTCCCCATCCAGGCGCACAGAGGGCCGGTTTGCTAGCAAGCTCCGCCGGGCTCGGCGCCGCGCAGGGCGAGCTACACTGCGCTGTGGGAGCGTTTAAGGATGGGCAGAGCTTTCATACTGGAGCTGCAGAGAACGACATTAAACTTCTGAAACGTACACCAATTGACGAATCGTGAAATGTAACTTCCAAACCTATTTTGACCCACTAGGGGGCAGCACACAGATGATTTTAGACTATAATTTCAGGAATTAAACAAGTTCATTTTAAATTGTCAAAACTTTGGCAATGACCAACAGTCAGCACTTTTCAAGACCCACTTGTGCAGGTAAACAGCCAAAAAGTTGATTTACTGTTTCACAAAATAAAATAAACGTACCATTTTTCTATATATTAAATGATGTCATGGAACTGTGGAAAAACTCTGGAAAAGTTGCCTCTTCCATATGCTGAGTCATTTAAATGGCACAAATGATACATTTGATTACCAAGCACAGAGGGACATCACAATTAGAAACATGTAATGCTGCTGGGGGGGTGAACGTAGACGTGGCACAAGGGTAATTAATTTTCATTGGGGTCACCACCGCTACACAGACTCGAGTAATATACTGTCTTATCTTTTCAACTGTGTTAAAAACAGCTGTTTGGGGCTGTAGTAGGTAATTCAAGTGAGAGGTTTTTTTTAGGACTTTGAGGTCCATGAAGGAGACAATGGAGCCCCATCGATTGGAAAGGAGCTTGACATCATGGCTTCTTGTCAGCTGAATAAAAAAGACAATTACCCCTTCAGCTCCAGCTTAATATACACTGCAGGGAAAGAAAAAAGAAAAAAAAAGAACTGGGACTTTTACTTCACTGCTGTCAACCCTTATCTTCCCTTCCCCTCTTTCATTTTTGCTTCCTTTCTTCAGTTTTGTCCAATAATCATTGCAATCTTTTCTACATTAGGTGGCTGTGTTTGTGAAACAATAGAGGGGGCCTAATAACTTTTCTTGGGCGGCAGTTTTTGGCCAAGGGGAAGAAAAGGGGAAGGACTGAGATGATAAAAGGATGGCGGCCTTGGTCAAAGGTCAGTCACTGTGATCTTATTGTTGATCAGTTGAAGAAAAGACTTCTGTATTGCATTACCTTAGGATGGATGGAATTAAATCTATTTTCTGAAAGCATTTGAAAAAAGTAACAACTACTTTTTTGTGTGTAGCTTTAACAGAAAATACAATAGATAAATAGTAATGAAAATAATAGAAATGAGAAGTTTATTCATTAAAATTCAATGTTTTCTTGTTTCTCAATGATAACATTTTCCGGATTTAGCTCAATAATGGAAAACAAAGGAATACAATTGGCAAAACACAAATGTTCTTTTCTCTATTTTCGCTCACCCTGTGTGACTTTTCCACTCTGCAAATTGGAGGACAGAGGGTAACATTTACAAGTATTACCATTGAGAGAGATCGTGTAAATCAATGGCAAGCTCAGTTTTGGTTCAGGAGACATACCCCTGTGCCTTGTAATGCTATTTGAGGAAGCAGTTGTGCATCAAAACACAGCATGAGACCCGTGCTTTGATACGGATCATGGCTTCGATTTAAAAATGATATGCCTTTGGCTCGCCGTGCTCTGCCTTTCCACACCAATTTGACTAATACGCTTCAATTTTCTGAGAGATAGTTTTCTTGCGAAGAAGAGATCCATTTCACCCGCAAGATCGAAAGTTGGAATCCGCAGCATAATTGATGACCTCCCGGGACAAACGCTCTTATATTTATCACCACCTGACCTTTCCTCCAATCTCATCCATCATAAATTAAAGTTGTACAGCGGTGGCGTGGACCTCTTTTCACTCTCAGCACAACCTTTTGTCCAGGGGTCTCCTCCTTTGCTTCATTTGGAGCTGTTGGAAAAAGCAGCTTTAAAACCTGCAGTTCAGCACCTCTGCTGTTCGGGGCAGATGGTCATCATGAAAGCATCTGTCAAACTCAGGCCCCCTCACTAGTGCCCAACCGGCCTCCCTTCCTTCTTTCTTTTTCCTCATGTCTTCCTGTCTGTATCTGATTATTCATCATCTTGTTACATGTACTTTTTATTTTGTTCTGTACAGATCTTTCTTGTACATAATGTGTCCTTTCATCTTTTGTTTTTACCTATTAAATTCTGGACACATTTCTTTTTGTTTTATGGTTTCGAAGTATCAAACTCATAATTAGTAATTAATTGTACTGGCTTAAATCTTCCTTTTCTTTTTTTTTTTTTTTTTTTTTATATAGGTACAGAGCATCAGTTTATGTCTTTTTTTTTTCCTTTTCTCCTTCCAAAGACCCAACCTCTCACCATTTCCTTTACTAAAGACCCCTTTTAATATTGATGACTAGTAAGGCATTAATGTTAAAATAGCTTTGGGGCCGAGCCCTTATGACTCCGCTGTCATGATTACCACAAGCAATGGAATAATTTAACATTTGTGCCAAATTAAACTGGTGAATTTTCAAAATCTCTTATTAGACGAGGTCAGTAATTGTGCCCTAATGTATCTCCCAATTATGGATTTTATGCGTCTAGCTTTAGGCTGGGGGGAAATGATGATTGTATTCAAGCATAAAATATGCATTTTAAGCATTTTGTCAGTGCAGCAGGTCACATCACATCAGTAATTAGTGTTCTGCCTGTGTTTTTTTTATCACCCCCTCAAGATTTTAGGAGAAATCACTTAAGAGTGTTATAAGGCCAAATAATAGATGTCATCTTTAGCGCCAAAGGCTAAATAAACTTTCAGAATCTATACCTTCCATTGAATAAACTTTATAATTCCATGCCATGCAGTCATGTCAAATTTTAGTCCTAAAATTTTGCAAAGCTTCTCTTCAGCGGCTGCTGAAAGGGAGCAAACGCGAGGGAGTGATTCATATGTTTATACATTGTCATTCAGTGCATGACTACCCAGCACTCCCACCAGAGGCAGCCTACAAGTGACCCCTGAAAAGAGAGGGTCAGTGAGTAGGTCGTGCGGAATGGCCCGGCTGTTGGCTCTGACACTCTCTGACAGCTTTAAGTAGATCTCTTTTTAGCCATTTATTTGGAGTGTCTAGGGAAAGAAAGATAGAGAGCAGCAGGAACAAGAATAGAGCATGACTTCCTCCTTAAAAAAGAAACTGATGAGAAACTGATCCCGGAGTTAACTTTCCCCAAACGTCAGATCAAAGCCCGATCGAAGCCTTGAGCCATTATTGTCTGTCTGTAAACCTCATCTTGGTGAAACTTGAGGACTCAGCTGAATGTCTTTAATTCATGTGGCAAAGTTGCATTTTGCATATTTTGCACTGTTGAACAATTACAGGAACAAATATTCAGCACATCAGTGATAGCACTTCAAACTAACTGCTATTTATTTACTACCTTTCATAAGGTGTTGCAGTATGAAAAGCTAGCTGTGGATAGCTGTTGAGAGACTTGGAAAAAATCTACTCAAAAATTAAAAGCATGCACACAGAGTTTGTATGTGATAAAAAAAATAATAAAGAAAAAAGCATAATTTTATGCCTTTCTTCAAGGTCTACTAATGAAAATTGTGTTTTCAATATGTTCTTGTGGCATTCTTCTCATGGGGGAAAATGAAAATGAAGCTTAAAACTGTATTGTTTAGTATTTCTTTATTCAAACCATTGTGAATCAGGTAAAAAAAACGGCAGTTGGAAAAAGCTTGTAACTCTGACACAGGTGCTACAATCATGCATCCACTTGTAAACGACCAGATTCATGTATGTCTTTGTTTTCCTCGTCCTAGCTGGAATGAGGCTGAAAACTGTACGGCTGGATAGCTTCATGATTTTTGTTGCAGTGGTAATGTTAGGTTGGGGTTGTGAGGGACGGTGAGCTAGTGGGAGAGAGTGTAAGCAAAGGGCTGATGGGAACTGGGGTCAGGCTTACTTCAACAGTGCAACAGGCGCCAACAGTCCTATCCACAACTAAGAGGCAAATTTCCAATGAACTCCTGTTGCTCTGCAGAATGTCTTCAAAAATGACAAAAAATGTTGATTTGGGAAAAAAAAAACAAAAAAAAAAAAACAGCATAATCATGATTACAAAACCACTGGGAACCCTTTTAGAATAGATCAAAAGATGATTGGAGTGGGACTTGCAGTATACACTTGTGAGCAATTTTCTTCTTCGTTCCTGTTGTTTGTAATGTGATAGCATTTTATCTGGCTTATAAAACAGAAACAATTTAAGAAACAGTTGTAATTAGTAGTAGTTAATACTACTACTAATTACTGGTACTAGTAGGAGTGGTAGTTGGACAGGTGTAAGTAAACATTAAATTATATTGATCAAATTCTAATACAAAAAGGTGATGACCAAATAAATGGTGCAATGCAACTGACATAATTGACATTATTTAGTGTCTTGCAGTTATGATATTCTACACATTATATAGCAAATGCCACTCTGGTATCCCAAGAGAACATAATAGCCGTGTCATTCCACACCATAATTGATACCAATTAGTTCTTATTATACTGAAATAAACTTTACTAAGGATTGTCTCCACTATTTGGGGGAATCAAAGCCATCACACTAAACAGATGACAGATGGATGAGCAGCTCATGGCAATTTCGTTTTATTGGTCCAAGGCAGATTCTGAACGTCTTCATGACAGAAAAACTAGGTCTGCCCTTTGGACCTCTAACCATGACCTCACCTGGAACATGTTTAACAAATTGAAAATCTCACTACACACTTTTAAAGGCTTTATGTCAATCTGAAAAAGAAAATAAAACTGGTATGAATGTCATTTTGGTTTTTAAGACAATAATTATAATAGTTGTCAACCTGTTTTTCCTCAACATATTTATTTTATTATTGACATTGTAGACTTTGTTGAAACTGACCACTGTGATTTGGACCACTGATACTCTAACCAGTTATAACCCAACCTGTCAACTGTAACCTTCATTTCTTTAACCGAAGCCACTGTCAGCTCAACACAATTTCTTATTTTTTTAAAAAAAACATAGTTTGTCACCTGCTTAGATGAATATAACAGATTCTCAATACTGAGAGGCATTGCACAGATATGTGGGGACATTAGCCGTACTGGCAGCAGAGCATGACAAAATATTAGCAGCTTAGAGTCAAACTCAAAAGATTCAAGGTACTAGCACAGTATAATTCAATTTTAGGGTGTGGTCAGACCGGAAAAATCCTTTGTTCCAGATCAAGTTCGACTAATTTGTTCCGGATCTAGTCCCAAACCTGTGTCTGGTCCCTATTTAGACTGGGGTTAAGTGGACCATTCTGTTACAGACCAAAGATGTAAACAAAACCACGTGCCTAAAGGTCTCGTCAGTCATTGGCCAGGAACTATGAGTGCGGGTCAAAACAACAAGACTAGGAGGTAGACAGTTGACTTAATAAAACTTTATATTTCGATTATTAGTTTTGAATGTTGAAAAGAAGATTTTTTACTTGTTACTTTGGTACAGCGGAAGCATGCTGCAAGGTGGTTACTGGCAATAACTCAGAGGATGCTACTAACTGCAGTGATGAGGAGACATTGGTACACTGATTGTCTCTACCATGTCTCTAATGTAACGTCTTAAATGTCTCTTCGTCCCTGACTCCCTTCTGCCTTGTTCATGGTTTGCCCACAGTGAATTTTGTTTTGTTATCCTGCTCTGCAGCGCTTTTTGCTAAGATTAAATCTCTTGCCCTGGAACCGTGTGCTCCCGTCTCTGCATTCTAGGTCCTTCATGCTCACCTGCCCTCCCCTACCTGACAGAAATATTTGTTTGTTGATGCACATTTAATGATCAAAGTTAATGGTAGACACTTTTTGCAATAAAAGTGATTCGCAAAACTACTTGTGGACTTTGTTTCTTTGAAACAAGCTTTTGCGTCATCATCTGGACAAAAATAAATAAATAAATAAACAGGAGATGTACAGTCCCTCTGAAATTGATGCTTTGTATCACTTATCATAATGTTTTAGCACTTTCCCTTTGCTGCTCCAGAGCAAGCTTAATGACAACCCCTCACGCCATATATCAAGTATCTTGTGAAAAACGATTAAAACCTAAAATATAACAAGATTAAAGTGCAAATATTTGATTTAGTATTTATTCCTTTCCTAAGTGACTATGGTATAAGCGAGATAATGCACTTCGAGGTGTCCCATTATCAGAAATGAATGGACTTTGCAGAAGCAATCGTCTGACATAACTGGACACCTTGCTGGGCCTTTTCCCTTATATATTTTCGATTTAGCACTTTAATTTTTACATCATGCACGGTGGAAGTTTTAGGGAAACACCGTGTGATACAAAAAAAAAAAGAAAAATACATAAGCAGAACAGCCAGTTATGAGGTACAAATAAATACCTCAATCAATATATTCACCTCAACAAATCCCTACTATATAATCGAATGATTTGATTATTGTTTGCAATGAACAAAAACATGCAACACAATATCCGACCAGATATAAGTTTTTCCAGGATGCCATACACAAAATAGTCTTCCCCTTCTGTGAGGATGACCAATTTATTTTAAAAACAGACAAAGACACCAGAAAAAGAAAAGCAGGAACAGTCTACTTTTAGGAGCGTACTCTTGAATGTGGCTGTATTTTTGGTGTTTCAATGTCATGAAATCTATTCCAGAGGTAAACACCACATGATAGATGTGCTCATTAAATAATCAGGTATTGCTGTACTATACAAGTTATGCTACTAATCATAAAATTCAAGTAGAGACACTGTTTTCTCCTTCTTGCATGTTGATGTTCCAAAGGACATCAATATTGGAGATATCCCATTAGTGTATGCAATTCTTAGGTGTTGTTCACCCTTATTGGTGGAAGGTCCAAATTGTTGTGAGATAAAAAGCCCTCTAAGGTTCAACAACAGTCAATTTTGTTTTCTTTTTTTCATAAGAGAGGGTGGACAACAAAAACAACATGAGTGGAATTGACATTTACAGTGGCTATCCCAAGAACCACACTGCTTTTGTTTTTTATCAAGACCACATTAATTGCAATTTCAATATTGATTCAATAAATAACGTGGGTTTTTTTTCTCCTCCTACTTTGAAACAATCTAGTTTTGCAAGGTGAACTGTGACTGGTGTAAAGCTTTATTTGTGTGTGCATTGAGCCAACATGCCGTAGATAAGCAGTATAGATTTTAATTTAAAGTCATGTCACTGCTTTCCTTGTCTTGAGTTGTAAGCACAAGGACTGCCAACTGCTTGCTATAATGAGTCTAACAACCTGGTAAATGTGCTTTTTACAATCATAATGGCTCCCGTATTGATCTTAATGGACGTGGCGTTGGCTTGTTCTTTCAGTCAGAGAAAAACTGTGGGGCACAGCAAGCAACACCACTCTGCATCTAACAGATTAGTTGCTCCCAGGAAGCCATCATGGTCATTTCATTGATATCATTAAGTTACCATATGTTTGGTAAATTTACCACAGTTTTTAGATGCTGTGTATAATAAGACAAGCTCAGCGTAGACTTGCTTCTGATAATTTGAGGAGCCAAGAAAATTGGACTCTCTTTATTTCTTGCAATATATTTATCCGCTGGTGATATTTAATAAATTAGTATTGTAACTATATATATATATATATATATATATATATATATATATATATATATATATATATATATATATATATATATATATATATATATACACACACTTTTTATCATTTCTTTAATATTTCCCAATTTATGGTGCAAAACTATTTCTCATATCCTTCATCATGTTGTTCATATGCCTAGTATGTACAATTATATCAATTTATTTCAGTAGTTTACTTTAAATTTGATTTTGTTTTGAAAAATGGATACCAATGAGATTCTGAAGAACCAGTGATGCAGCACATTTACCAGATACCAATGTGAACAATTTTCCATTTATTTCTGCAATTTCTGCAAAAATCCTGCCCAAGGATGCATTGGCTATCTGCCCAGGGATTCAAACCCTTGCCCCATCACTTGACAGGACAACCAGTCAACCCAAAATAATATCAAGACCTAAATCATTTTTTCTCTGTTTATTTTTTATTTTTTAATGTATTATTACCTTGCATTTAAAGCATGATCCACACTACAGTTTGTCCTATTCTTCATTCATTTTTATAATTATTATATTTAAATTATCCTGTAGTTTATCAGAAGCTCTGATCATTACACAGTTTTTATTTAACCTGAACATTTTTTTTACACATACCCATTTGTTCGCTTCAATTTGTTTGAAGTCGTGGGAAAAGATTCATCACAAAGTCTCATTTGTAACATCCCTGACACGGCAATAATGATCGGTTGGCAGTACAGAGTAATGGGTGGCTCTGACCTTTAACCTGAGCCAATGAACACATTTAGTTTAAGCCAGCTCTCAGTGATTTATTTCTGGCAGTATTACAGCTTCTGAAGTCGTAGAGCTGGATACAGCACATTGAATGGGACAATTATTAACTAGGCAGGGCATGGTTCACTTTCACACTCAACCCACCCTTTGAAGGTATTTAGAATCCACTCACCTTTTAGATAGCTACTGGTTTATGAACAGAAACTAATGGGACTGCATTTATTGAGGACTATATAATGTGCTCTTGGTATAAGGCTGAAAGTGATGAAGTTTAAAAACTAAATATTGAAAAATCCTATGTAATTAAAAAAAATATATTTTTTTATTTATTTATTTATTAGTTGCTGAGTTTAAATACAATTAAACTCAAGCAGCTGTTTTACCACTCATTTTTTGTCTGTGCCAAGCAATCCCACATAGCCTTGGAATGTGGTAGCTCCTGCAGGAACAAAGGTAAAGAGAAAGATGCAAAGGCGGGACAAAAAAGAAACCAAAGTTACAGCGAAAAGAAAATGGATAAAGTTTAGAAAGACAACAGAGAGAGATAGAACAGAGGATGAGCTTAGGCTTCTATAAACAAATCAACACATCTATCACCCTGAACCTCCTGTAAGGGCCATTGGGTCAGTGATGCGTTTGCGCCAACCCCATCAGTCACTCAGAGTCGACAGGTTGACTATTTCCAACCAATCGCACTCTGCTTTTCCAATCCAGTCAACAAAGCCCAGGCACTGGCACTGTCTGTTTAGCCAGAGGGGAAAACTGTCAGGAAAAGTAAGACGAATGGGCTGCCCTGATTGACTATTTCCTTAGATACTGAATCAATGGCCTTATTATCACCAGCAATTACAGTACTAATACAAACAGATGCTTGGGGAAAGACATCTGCTTAGAGAGATGGGACAACTAGATTTTCAGTCAATATACTGAAGAAACCACTCCTCTCACTAACTCTTAACTAGGGTATTTATATTCATTCAAGACACAGAAAGCCCACAAAACACACAGCGCCACTGATAATTTGGGCTATTTGTTGCAAATATGTTACAATTAAACTCCACTGAAATAATGATAATGAAAGGTAACTAATGTATTTTCCGCTCTATAATGCACCTGATATTTTGGAGCACCTTACTGACATCAGAACGATTTTGGGAGCTGCATGGTGTTATTATGAATATGCTAACATGTTAATGTGTAGCGGTGTCAGAAATTGGTTTACTTTACATAAAGCTATTTCTTACAAAGTTGGGATTTGGCGTAGTCACAGTAATGTTTGTTTTAGAGGTCTGGTCTATTTTCTTGACATGTTGCAAGTTTGGGAATTACAGGTGTGGTTATGCTAACAAGGCTAACATTCTAACGTGGCTAACTTGTGTTGGTGTTGGACTGTTTTTTTTTTTTTTTACATTTTACTAAGAAGTTTGGGAGTTTTGTCATGGTTTTTTTGTTTGTTTTGTTTTGGTTTTTTGTTTTTTGCTGTATCTGTCTGTTTTCTTGACGTGTTGCAAGCATGATTGAGAGTTACAGGTATTGTGGATATGCTAATTAGCTAACGCTTCTCACATGGCTAACGGGTGTCAGACTTTTGTTTTTTACATTTTACAAAGTTAGGCATTAGCAGAGGGACTGTAACGTTTAGTTTAGAAGTCTCAGTCTGTCTTATGTGTTACAAACAAGGTTGACAGTTCCAGGTATTGTGAATATACTTATGCAGCTAACACTTCTAACATGGCTAATGTGTAGCATGTTACATACACGTTCTAGAATTGCTGTGAATACAGTTTAATAGATGTATGAACTTATCTCTGACTCTTTTGTCTAGCTTGATGCGCCTTATTGTTCCTTTCTGCCCCCTATAGTGCAGAAAATATGGTAACAAATAATCCCCAGCCATTCCCTGTGAAATTAATTTATTAAAATAATTGTCTACAAATTTTAAGATTCTGGAACAAAAGGTACTATTTGCATGAAACAATTTCAGAATCTGTAATCGAGCATAATTGAGCTTTTTTTTTCTATGTTAGTGACGTTCGTGTGACCACTTCTTTTTTAACATTTCTCACATGTTTGCTTAACTTTCTCAGAGACGTTTGCACATATTTGGCTAGGAGACCAAAACACAGCCACCATGCTACGCCTTGTTAAAGGAGAATAAAAAAGGGGACCTGCTCTGCTTCACTTCCTTATTATGATGTGATTCAGTCCACAGATCTTTACATTCAACCCCAACAGAGACACAATCATTTTTAACACTTTCCTCTCTTTCCCATTATCTGTCCCCAACAATAGCTGCAACTCAACACCTCTCCCCCCATTGCTCTGACAGTGAAACCAGACTATGGAGGTTTCAGAGAGGAGTGAGGCATATCATTGGAGCTCAGGCCACGCAAACAGCAAGAGGCCCCATTCAGAATGGCCTCTGATGGACGTGGTGCCACTTGAAGAGGACATGCTTGACTTGCCAATCCCTGACAACCGTCTGTGTTTGCTAGGTGGAGCATTGAGGGGCTGTGCAGTCGTTTTTGTCACGGTCTGCCCTGTTGCCGTTTCCTCGCTGCAGGGCCTTTGCTGTATACCACCATGGCTAGCTCGCTCGCTAACTCCACGCCTGAGCAGGTAGTTTCAAGAAGGTAGTGGTGCATGGAGGTCCGCCCCTTTTCCTCTCTCAATGCTGTTTCTCACATTTAATTATCTGATTTCTTCTCCTGTGGCTGAGAGGAGACAGGAATTGCACCTCACGCCTTCTTGGTGCGGAGAGCTGTTGATTGTTCTCATGAAAGCCCACAGTGGACTGAATGAAAGAGAGCTTCTTGTTTCACATTTCCTATTAGACTTCTTCAAGTTGGCCCACGTTTTCATGTGCACTGGACCTGTGTTTGGAGTCAATGAGAAGAGCATTTAACCCATGTCACCACAGAATTCCCAAGAAAGAGGATCATCTTTATTTAAGATTAACCGCTGCAGAAACTATGCTTTTCCTCCTCTTTTTTCTTTATCTGTTGATGTTGATGCATCATATGGGATGTTGCTCCATAGAAATTTAACACCATGGCTTTTAACTCTTATTTGCAGTACGTTTTGTAAAAAGAAAATGCCAGCTTCATATCAAAAGTTTTAGTGTCAAATAATATGAACAAATAATATTTGACAAAAACGTGTAACTGTGGCATTAGGCCTGTGTGTACGCATAAAGCGGGGAATAAAACAGAAAAGAGTCCATGGGTCCACATTGTCCCATTTATTGCACGTGTGCAACTGTGGCAAATTCCTTCCCTACCCTCTTACTACTAAAAACTGATCTCGTGTCCTGAATTAAAAGCAATTTGAACACTCCTTTTCTTTCTTTATTTTTTTTAATGGCAAATGATGAAAATTTGGACTGTTAATATAAAAAAAAAGAAAATTCAGTTGTGTCAGAATTCCTTCAGTACTCGCTACTTAGTGCTCTACATAGGCCGGTTTTCCATTTTGTGGAGCTGTCCCAATCTACCATTCCGAAATCGAGTGCCCTAGAAAAGTCTTTAGGAAAAACCATTTGTGCATCAATGCTAGCTGGATTGGAGAATATAGTTCACAAAGCATTGTGTTTGAACAATTTTTCATGCGAACAAAACTCATTTTCATGTATTTTTTATATAAACCATCCCAGTTTTCATCATCAGTCCTGCGCTATGTGTTTCTATTTGTATGTTTATCTTTATGTCTACTTATATGTGTGTATACGGTTATCTGAATATGTACTCATTAGAGAGGGTACAATGATATAATAGTAGGTGCACTGGGTGTAGTATTAGGTTTATTGTGGTGGATGGAGGTCATAATTTATAAGGCTTTTACCTCTTATCCCCCCTCTTTTTTTATCTCATTCTTTTTTTTCCTTTTAAGCATATGTCTGAAATACAATATTATAATTGTCATATCATATTGTTTAGTTTAGTAGGGAGGGATTGGGGAGGGAATTCTGACATAGTCTTATATAAAACGTAAATATAACAAATCATTCAAACACAGTGCATTGTGGTCCATATTTGTCAATTTACTGAGCATTGATGCAGATTTCTAGGGTACTGGATTTTGTAATTATGGATTGGGAACAGCTCAACAAATTAGTGCGATTAGGGCTATGAGTGCACTATGTAGTAAGTAGTGAAGGAATTCAGACACAATATGTCACAGAAAATTCTTCAAGAAATATCCTACCTGGTTTGAGCAATAGATGCAACATAACAAAAGATAATTATGTTACATAATTGAATTTATTTAATTCCTTACATTTATTTTATTTGAAGCGATATGAATAAAAAAAGTTTTTCCTTTCAGGTAGATACTAAATTAGGTAATTTTGGACCTGAAGTGGTTTGATCCATATTTGCATCAATAAGTATCACGAGATATATATATATATATAAATATATAAAATATTTTATTAACTTTATGAAACCAGGTAAGTTATTAAGATCATGATCTTATTTACATTAATGACCTGGGAAATCTTTTGAGTTCGCAAAAAAGGCAATTTACAACAATCTGTTTATGTAAACATATGGAGATCCAGTAACTACATTCTCTAATATTTTTATTTTTGAATCAGATACTGTCTTTATTTTTATTTTTTTCTTGCAGATTTTTTCTTTTAGTCTCCCACTGAACAGGCACTGCAGGAACTAGTGACCCATCAAATCAGATGAATAGGCTGGGAGGAAAATTAACCCCCTACTTATGTCACGATTCAATTTAAAAATCACCTAATTATGTGATTATGTCATTAGGAATGGTGGATACGGGGCATTTTAAAATCCCCCAGTGAGTCTATCTGTGAAATAAAAGCCACAAAAGGACCTTAAAGGTAATTAATCCATTTAACTCCCCAGCTCAGGCTCCACATGCCACAGCAGAAAACACAGCAGCCCCACAGAACAAATCAAAGAAACGGGAGACTGACACTGGATGGCTTTACAAGAGTCGCCCTTTGAAATATATATACATAAATGACAAGCATACCTTTCTTCTGAACCATGAGGCATGATGAGAAAGTCCAACTCTTTAACTCTCTGTTTCTAATATAAAGCAGCAATTATAGGTTTATTTACAGTACAGGGAATAGCGAAGCAAGTGGTTACAGACTAGTCTTAGAAAGGGGGTGGATATATTGATGGATAGTTATACAAGTACTTATTATTGGTGACTTTAAGGTTGTTATAAGGCTTATCTTGTTACTTTCACTAAATGAAAATAATATTTCATATAGCAGGAAAATGTGGCGTTCATTGAAACTAAGTCATAGATCAGAGGTCTGTAACCTTTTAGGCTAAAAGAGCCATTGGCCCAGTTTTTACTGACTAAAACCCAACGCTAGCGGTAAAGTTCAGCAAACTATTTATTTAAGGTTTTGAGGCCATTGAGCCATTCATTTATAGAATGTAGCTTTTAAATGTTTATAATAATTGAATTATAACACTTCTATATAGACCGTTTTGTTTTGAAAGCAGCATATGTACCTTTTAAAATAAAATACATCCTATATAAAAAAAAAAAAAAAATCCTTCAGTTGCAGTAGATTTAATTGAGATTGAAAGATGGAAGAAAGTCAAAAATGGCGTATTCTATAATAATGACTTTGGTTTGAATTTATCCCTTTTCTTCTTTTGATATTGAACATAGACATGACAACATTGGTGTGGAGTCCAATCCAAAAAAAAAAAATGTAACACATAAATGCAGTTCTATAAAAACTTATTACTTATTACTTACTTATTACTCAAATATTTTCACAAAAATTTATCAAAATTCTAGAAATGTCAACAAAAAGCACAATTTCACATTTACATTATGTCAATTCAATTCTAGTTATGTAAATAAACACAAAACAAATCATGCAATATGTCATTCAAAAACATGGCGACAGATGTGAACAATACTTTGACTTACAGCAGATACATTCAAATTTCTGCCACGGCATCCGCGCTCATCATCATCTATCGTCGTCTAATTCAGGCCATGAAGCGGCAAATTCCTTCCACATGGGAGCGGCTACAGATGAGGCGATTGGTTGGTGGTTTTACAGAGGAGCTGTGGATCCAACAATTCTGCACGACACGCTCAACTTTTGATGAGCTGTATGACCTCTTGTTGGGCCCGCTGTGCAGCGCCCAACGCAGCCATTTCCTACGAAGAACCGCATTGGTCACGAAAAAAGTGTTTCCATTGCAGTTTTGCCAAATAGGTCAATTTCGCAGTCTCAAAGTGAATGGAAATGCAGCTAGTGTTGTGCAGCAGAATGTTTATTATAAATGATCAAACTTAAGTAAAAAGAATTAACCAGAAATATAAACTCAGTATTTATTCAAATTGTTCACAGTTTTCTTTAAAACCAAAGAGCCACAATGGAGGAATAAAAAAAAAACACATGTGCCTCCGAAGCCTTATCTTGGATAAACTTAATAGATACATTTTTAGCTATGTTAATGTGAAAAAAAAGGAAAATGTATGTATTTTTCTATTTTTAACCACTGATTGTGTTTTACTGTTTTTTTGGGATTATCATATCAAAATGTCATACTTTTTCATAATAAATTTATACAATAATAATATAAGTGTGCTTTTACAAAGTCTACCATAACATATTATATATTATGTGTATTCCTCTAAGTGATTAGTATCCTACAGTAGACCTGGAATTTCAATAACACATATAGATGTTCAATATTTAATTCCCTAAATGCAACTATTTTTTTGTTCTGCTGCTCAGTTAATTAAGGAGAGTTGATTTATGGAAGGACAGACAACACAATTCCACTTCATAATGAAATAACTATACAAGTTTCATAATAAACTACAAACAGTTATATATTACCGCCATCAGCAGGATTTATGGAATCGGTTGCAGTAAAAAGTGGATGATAAATTTTAATGGTGCTTGTTACTAATAAGGTATTGAGGGAGGAGAGGGAAGCTTGCAGTGGGATGAAGTACGATCATAATAAGAGTTACAAAATAAAAAAGTGTGACCTTTTATTTAAATAAAGGAAACAGGTTTAATTGCAACTTCTATAGTTATGGTTCCTGTGCACGAAGCGCTTCAGTTTATGAAATCTCTATTAAATACTTACTATTTGGATACATTACAGTTGAATCCTGTTGAAACATTTACTGAGGCCAGGTTTTACTGACCCCCCCCCTGTACTGTGTGTTGCCATAACTCACTGTGGCTGTCCTTGTCAAACCACTAAGCCTAAAGATAAATATGTCATTCTTTATGGCTCCTATCAGAGTCCTGAGCAGATTCATTTGAGAATAAAAACAGGATTCTTCCTCCCTGTAAATCCGTCAGAGTGATGAAGAGTCATTTAAAGTGAGTGCACAGGTCCTGACATTTGACTTTATGTGTTCAGTAATTATATTTGAGATAACCCTTACTGTAAATTCTGTACTTTTCTTAAGGAGATGGTTTGCTGGATTGAAACCCTAAGTGATTAAATTACATTTTCACATTTAAGAAAGCGAAATGAATCGTTAGCAAAACTACTTCTGGGTTATAGCCAAATGCCAGTGGAAGTGTGGCTCACTGAGGAAAGTTCAAAATCCACTGGTGCAATGATAAACCATCCCAGCACAGACCTCAGGGTGTCCTGCAGGTGTGTTTTAGAGCCAAACTCCAACAGATTGGTGGAACAGTGTGGTGTAGGCCATTTGGCAGAGAATCAGTTCACTCGCTGCTCTGTGGGGAGACACTATCTGACCTTATTCCCCATAATCTATAAGAACATATTGTAAACATATCCATCACCCCTAATTGCATGTCCACATCCAAAACTTCATTATGGTGTCTCTTTTATTTATAAAAAATAAATATAAAAGTAGTCCAATATTTGATTTCTTTTTAAATATAAAGCTTTCAAAAGACAAAAGAACTTGACATCATTTATTACATCTTTACAACCTTTTTTTTTTCTTTTGGTCTCACTTGTGAATGTTTAGTGTTGGTAAATAAACTAATACAATTGAATGCAATCAAGAAAAAAAGGTGTTTTACAGTCGTCAAGTTGCCAGGTTGGCCCAAGTGTGATCTGCATTTGGGTTGTATATTGTTCAAGTAATGTTCATTGATTGTGCTCCGCTGTATGTTACTAAGCTCTCCAATGGCATGAGAGTTGGAGTGTTTGTCTTTGTGTGACCCTGTGATGTACTGGTGAAGTGTGGTAGACTGATGTCTTCTCATCTGCTGACAGCTGAGCCCCTAAAGAGGATAAAGTGAATATACAATATGTTAACTGGGTTGTTCCAATCCTGTCACAAGCCTTTCTCTATACATCAAGCTGAGTTTACGTTGCTATCACACATTTTCAACAAAAAATTGTGACACTATTAAATATGTGGAAAATATCACTGATATAGAAAAAGCATAGGTTCTGAGATCCACTGACAGTCATTTTATTCATTTGTTTAGTGTTATTTATTGTCTTTTTTGCATATGAAGTTTATAGGAGGCAGATGGACTTTGACTGGTTCTCAATTGTTTTGCACTACTTACATGTGGAAAATGGAAGGGGGGGTGGACATTGGGTACAGCTCATTAAGTGGCAAATATAGATGTTTTTTTTTTCATTAAATTATAGGTGTAACTATAAAGGGTTAAAGGATGTTTGATACATGAGGCACTGAACTGTTTGTGTATTATCAGCTGGATTTCAGACAACTTGAATTAAAGAGTGAAAACTGCTGCAAGAGATGATTGCAATGGACCAAGGAGTCACATTATGGCCCTTATATATACTAAGTTGGACAGTCAGAAATATGTTTTGGTCTGTTACAAATAAAAAGTTGACTCTTGGTTAAAAATGCTTTTAAATACTTCTTCAAATATCAAAATTCTGATTTTTACATTATCTGTGACTGATTTATTTTACGGTTTTCTGTTTCAGACAGAGTTTTAAAATGTTATTTCTTCTGTTTTTTTTAATAATATTTAAAGCTGTTAGTAACCATATTTTGAGCATGCAGTTTTAGAAGCTAAAGGTATCACATACACTGCAAAAACTGACCCTCGTTTTGGAAAGAGTTGTCTTATTTTCTGTCTTGTTAGAAAAATAATCAAAAGATTTTCAATAGCAAAATAAGTTTACATGTCTTTGTGACTAGAATGTGTTTCTTACTATTTAAATTCTTAGTTTTACCATTTTTCTTAACCCATTGGTAGATATCTGATGATGGATAATCTTCCAGTGGTTAAGCATTTTTTACCTATTTCTGAAGGACGAGTAACACAACCACTACGTACATTTTGCGCATTTTCCGTGTATGAAGTTTTGATCTTTCGTGATACACGTGTGATATACATCATTCGACGATGTGCGCAGATGTTTTTCGAGGGTTTTTGCTGATGTATCTTTACGTGGATTTGGTTTTGAGCTTTTCAAAATTTTAGGTTGGTTTAGAATTACGTAGTTTTATGTGTATTTTATGTAGTTTATATGAAATTATTACGTAAACGTAAACAATTGTGCATGATCTTTGTGAGACGGATACACAAATTTGTGACTTTCTGACCATTCCATGTATGTCTAACGAACTTTTCACACATGTACCACCGATGTATAACTTTTAAATCATGTATACAGCACACATATCCCATTAAATGGTAATCTCTGAGACACAACTGCAAGATAAAGAATTGTTGTTGAGTTTGGATTTGGTGGAGTTGCACCACAGAGTGCCTGGAATTCTGACAGACTTGCACGATGTTCCCACCACACTTACCTGCCCATCTCACCTTGCACTCTTTATCGTTAAATCATTCTCTGTATCTTTTTAACTCTCCCTTAACTTCTCTTTTTCACTCAGGCTCACCCACCTGTCAATTCTGGTCCTCTTTCAATCTCCTCAGCCACTCTCCCTCCCTAATACTCTAAAAAACTCACTCTGCAGCTCATTCTCTCCCTGAACACTTTCGCTTGCATTTACCAAACCTAGTGACTGCTGGGCTGTAAAATGGATACATGAAGAAGAGAGCCAAGTGGTGAAGCACTTTTAGAGAGACGCGTTGGATTCTTGACGGCGGGGTCTCCCATTATCTCTGTAATCTGGTGATAATTAGAATTAGTGCTTGGGCACCCCCAGGGTGAGACTTTCAATGCTTCACAATGTCTCCAAAGGACCTGAGGGTACACTCCTTTCAAAACACACACTCAGAAACACACATGACAGCAGTCTGACCTAACCCCCAGACCAGCCTTGAAACTTTTTTGTTCTTTCGCAGCTCCAACTATTAAAACAACATCAAAAAGCCCTCACACACACATCACGTTCACCTTCAACCCCTAAATGAGCATAGCCATTGGTTCTTTCCATGTGCAGATAACACTCACAAGAACACATATCCCCCACTCCAAACCCCCTGCCCTCCTTTCACCCTTGTTCCTCGCCCCTGGGCGGTGCACAGCTGAAGGTAGAGTGCTGGGTCACTGCTGTTGGTGTTGTGCAGCACAGCTTTACTGGCCATTAATCTGCTGCTAATTAGAATACTCAATAGACTCCTAAAATAGACGTTAGCCACCTAATTATTCTATCAGCCAGCTAGCTCACAATTAGGAGGAGTTGATAAGAGTTGATAGGAAGTAATAGTCTTAAAAAAGACTTAATAGAGAAGCCCTTACTTGCATCTACTTTTTTCTTTGTCTGCTTAAATAAATATGTAGTTCAGTTTAAGGTCACCTTAATCCATTATGACTAGTCCTAACATATTTGATACATGCATTTTTGAGACCCCTATATCAGTTGCATGATCCAAAGTTTCCCTAAAAAAGCATTTGATATGTCTTGGTACGTTCTGCCCTGAAATACCTCATCTATCCACTAGAGGCAGTATTTCAAAATGGGTGCCTCTGTGAAATCTCAAAAACACTTTAGGCGGGAAAAGTTATGCTAATATTCAGAACTTCATGGTGAGACCAACTCATATGTCGTTATTAGTTTTTTAACAACTACTTGCTGTACTGAACAAAAAGCAAAATGTACAGTTACACCATGTTAAAAATGTGACGATCAAATTTTAGAGTAGATACGTAATTACGTTTTCTTGTTTTCTTTCTTAACAGTAATGTCAATATGTTTGCGTCTAACATTGTTGTGAGCAAAAACACACTACATCACCCAATTGATCGATTATGCTTGCTCCTATCTCATAAAACTTGATATTACAAAGATTTCCTTGTGGAGTTTATCAAAGGGTCAAGAAGCCTAGAACTTAAGGGTGTGGTTGGCAGGTAGAAGCCTGGCCACGGCGTTTAAACAGTTCCGTCTGCCATAAAACGTTGTTTTGGTGTCAGGCACAGCCACTGTGACCCCTGCTGCCTCAACATAATACCCTCCTGTAACCCCCCCCCATCCCAGTGTGCAGCTTATTCACTGAGCCTCAATGTGCATTCCAACCATTCACTTCCCTTGGAGACACTTTTTCCCCTGTCTCACCCTGTCACTTGCTCTGCCTTTCTTTCGCTGGGGTGTCTGCGGTCCTCTGTTTTTATCTCCGAGAAGGATTCCGAATAGAGCAGTGCACAACTCGGCAGCAAAGAGAAGTGCCAGCCAGAAGAAGGCAGGACTAAAGACGGGCAAACAATGAGGACAGCAGAGACTTGACTCATACTTTGAAATTCTAGTTCCTTTATTTTCGCTTTATCTCTGACAGGATTGTAAAAAAAAAAAGGGGGGGGATTTTCAAATTCAATAAACCCAACAAGCTCTGTTTTCATTTCATCTTAATTATATTAATATCTAAAGTGGGTCAGTTTATGTCAAGCAATCATTAGGAGTCTCTAGAAAAAAGTATGTGCTTAAAAGCAACACAGAATCTAATGCAATCAATACAAACCGCATTTGTAAAGAGGCCCATTAAAGCAATTTTCAATGTCCGACAGACAATCAATTTACATGTTTGAAGAATCAAATGCTGACCGAAAGTAAAGTATGTCCAGGGAAGAGCAGGTTACTATTGATTTATTTTTAGATGAGCATGATGTCTTGTATTTTTCTTTGTTGGGTTGTGTATTATGTGGACTCAAATTGACAAAACAGCCATTGAGTCAGAGAGGACAGGACTGTCCTTATGTTGAATGTATGTTAAACTCAATAAAACTTTAATTAGATGGTAAAGCTCAAAATGAACAGAGGGGGGGGGGCTTTCTAAAAATTCAGTTTGAAAGGATATTGTTGGTACATTTTCAAAGAAAAAAACAAAATACATCTTAGATTTTGTTTCGTAAATTGCATTTTCACAAAATCAAAAAAACTATATATATATATATATATATAATATATGATTTTTTTTTTCTGTTTACAAGGTTACAGAGATCAAAAACCTTATCCAACTCTGATTGAAACCCACTTTCACAGTCAGTCTTCCTGTGTCCTGTGTTGTTGTTTGGGGATCGATAGAGTCACCTTGCTTGGCCATTTGTAGCCTCACGGTTGGTGGGGTTATATGTGTGTGTGTGTGGGAGTAAGTGCTCCCGTTGAAGGGAACGGGCGGTGTGCATGAATGTACGGGGGCAGGAGCGCACAGAGTGTGAAGAAAGCCATAGGGATAAGCATTAGCTACAGAGCCCTTTTTGCTCCTCTTTAAACTTGATCAAAGGCAATAGTAGTTGAAGCCTATTAAGCACGTCACTCTGCAGCGCAGGATGAGAACGCTGCATATTCAGACGGGGCCCTTATTTATTTATTTTTTTTAAACCACAGCTATTGATACTGAAATAAGTATTTATTTCTTTGGACGACAGCAATGCCTAATATTTAAAAAGTGAAATGGGAAATAAAGAAGAAAGTTTTCCAAATGAGCAAGAAAAAAAAAAAAAAAAGGCTTGGATTCAAAGCCACACCTTTGAAATCTTGAACAGTTTGATCCACACTTGCTAACTGGTTTATCAAAATCACCACAGCTATTTGCTGTGGTTGTCTGGGCTTATAAAAATACAATTTCATCTTCGGGGGAAATGTTTTGATGGCTTTTCAGTCACATTTCCATACAGTCCACGAGATACAGTCAGCTTTCTTTTAAGAATTTGTTTCTTATTTCTTTTCACTTAATATTCGAAAACATAAATCACATTTCTCCCCCTCCTTTTTTTTTTTTTCGTTTGCTTCAAAATAAAACTACTTTTACTAGTAGCAGTAGAACTGCATGGTGGACTGCTATTTCAATCCCAAATATCTGTCAGTGAGAAAATAATTTTTCTCTGTTTGTTTTGTTAAATCCTAAAATATACACAGACAAATTAAAAGAAACCCAATATGTTGAATGTATAAAATTGACTTCCTCTACTTAAAAGCATCTTTCAGTGAAGTGTTAAGCTTCATCGAGGGTCAAGTAGACCATAAAGGCTGCGGTGGAAGCGGTTTGCGGATGAAACAGATACGCATATTATGACTTAAATGACAGATAACGAATGGGTGAGCGGATGTTACGGGTGACTCTTTACAGTGAGTGAAAAAGTGAGAGGATTTTCCTTCATGCCCCGTAATAGCTGCTACATCTGCTGCCGGCTTTCTTTGTGTTTCGTGGAGTTCTCCGAAGGGATGCATTAGAATAAACACATATAATCAGATAATTAGGCATTTGCCACTGATCTCCTCGCACACACTTGTGCACGTTTGCTTCAGGAACCATTGAAAGCAGATTAGCAGATGCTTGAAAAACACTATCGAGTGCTGGGGGGGGGCTGTGTTTATTTTTTTCTCATCATGACCACAGTAAAATGTGATGTTTGACTCTACTTTTAACATACTTTTTTAAAACTTTTGAAATGGTTTTAACCCCTCAACGCCTGAATTCCAAATATAAAAAAAAAAAAATAATAAACTTTTTGCCTTTCAGGAGATGCTATACTTTAATTATTTTGGGCCCAAAGTGGTTTGATGCATATTTTCATTAATAAAAATCAATAGGTGTGTTGTTTATATGTAGATGTGCCACAAAAACACCCAAATTAGTCTTAGTGTCCTGCATCTGTTGTGTGTCAGCTTGTTTGCTCTTTATTGGCCAAATCTTGTCTAGATCATTAATAACCATCTGTATTTTGGTACCAAAAAAGTGTTTGAGACCTACTATCAAATCAGCTGTCAGATAAATTGTTGCGTTTCTCGTTCAGGAAATCTGTCAAAGTCACTCCCTTCTTCCAACAATCAAAACCATCGACCGGGAAGGATTTGCATTTCACAGTTAGGACTAAGCGCAGAGGGGCTTTGAGCTGCTTCAAGGTGGAATGACTGCACCCCCTGAAGGTCTACAGAGGAATTTCACTCCCACCCCCACCTCCACCATCAACCTAGCAGAAGGTCTCCCAGCAAAAGGAAAAGGGAGAAGACAGACGGGTGTTTGTCCCCGCAGCATCATCCTCTCCTCTCCGTCAGCCTGCTCCCGTCTACCAGGGTGCTTATGATCCATTTTCCCCCAGATATGAGAAAGTTGCTCGCTCAGAGGAAGAAAGCAGTCAATCAATGCTACTGAAATAGCCCCACTCCATTAGCAGGCGGTAACAGGAGCTGTGCCCTTGCTTAGGGGACTTTGGTTCAGGCGGCACCAGTCCCAAACTCTCCGTCCTAGCCTCCCCCTGTCTCTCTCTACCCTCCCAAAATAAAAACAGATAGTTTTTCAGATGTTATGGCATATCTTCCATCTCATTTCCACGTCTTTATTTCTCCTTACTTCCACACCTGCCGCAACACAGCCTTTTTGTGTCATTTTTTAAAAGCCTGCTTGCGTCTGTCTAAACATCCTTGTTTTTTTTTTGTTTTTTTTTGTCAGTCAGTCCGTCCGTCAGTCCGTCACTTCCCTGTTTGCCTGCTTAGCCCTGCTGCCTGCCTCTAAAGACCTCTAATTGTATTAAAAGTACTCCCCTCCGCAGGCCCTTACACCCCGATCTTTGTGTCGCAGAAAGCCGATCCCTCAAAGCTCCTTTTGTTTTATACGGGCGGGGGGAAATCGGTTGGGAGTGGACCCCAGGATCTCCACCTGGCGTGCATGCCTCTCTCAACTGCAGATTATTACAAGGAACATCTGCTTGGGGGTCACTAACAGTGTCAGTTGGCATAGAAAGACAGGCAGCATGGGTCATCTTCACTTAAGCCCATCACCCTCCCTTGTTTGAAGTAAGGAGCAGAACAAATGGTTTTATCTGGAGAACTTGCAACAACAAAAAAGAATTGGTTGATACAAAAAGATGCACATGCAATAGATAACATGTTTGACTTCACCTTTGATGAGTGCAAATTATCTGAAGATGATAGAAAAGAAGGAGAATTGGAGTCTAGAAGAAGGATAGTCTTCCAATAGAGTTGCCCATGTCTTCCTGGTTAATTTATTACATTTAAGTTATTACAAATTTCTTTCAAATGGGACTACTTTTTACGAAACCAGGGAGAAGGAGGAGGCAAGAGGTTTAAATCCATCACTCAATGTGTACTTTTATCGACATCTACCAGTGTCATATCTGATCCCATCTTTCCTCAGGCACATGCTCCCCACCCAATATGGCATTTTCTTCTGCCGCACCTTGCTTGTCCTATCCTAAGCCAAACTCAGCCGGGCAGCACAGAGAATGTAACTGTGTCGAACGCTGTGTCAGCTGCTATTAGAGGCTGTTAGGTGGCAGCCTCCATCACTCTGCCTCTCCATGTCCACTCCAGGGGTGAAGCATTGCAATTGCCTTACATACACACACCACAGTGCTGGTGACAGGAAGGCTTGATTGGCAGTGACATGACCATGTTGCAGAGGGGTGGTGCAGGAAAGGGGAGAAAAAGAGTTGTGGTGGTGGTGGTGGTGGGGGGGGGACTCAGGTGGTATCGGAACAACTCCGCAGGGTGTTATTCTATCCTACAGGACCAGGAGAACTGACGGCAGCCTCTGTGTGTGTCTGTGAGTGTCCCAGGTGTTGTGTATGTGTGTGTGTGTGTGTGTCCCAGGTGTTAGCATAGCCAGTTCCCCAGGTGCTCTGTTGGGACATATTACATATAGTGTACAATGACAGAGATGGCCCTGGATGAGACCGGATCAACTGGTCAGGGAAAAGGTGGTGACAGGGTGAATGTACTTGTCTGCTCGCGGAGAAATCTCATGACAGGATCTAGATGATAAATTGCTGGTTAAGGCAGTGGGGTTTTAACGCGACAACAAAACTAAAAGAAACTGGGAAAGCTGAAAAAATATTTTATTTGCACAGATGTAAGGCATTTGTGGATCTGTTTCTCTTTTTGTGCTTACAGATACCACACAAAATAGAGATAGCTGGTCTTTCTATGCACAATGTGTCTATTTTTCAGACATTAAAGTACTTAATTTACCCATGAGAGGGGAAGAAAAGATTAACTTGCAAATATAATGCTTAAAAAATATCTGGGAGTTTCTATGTTTCTTTATTTTTGAGTAATTTAAAAATGTCAGTTAAAATTTTAGATCAAACTTTATTAAAAAATATTTTCAAAAATCCAGACAGGTATGCAACCAAATATAATATAACAAAAATAAATTCCAAACATATAGTATAGTGAGGCAAACAGAAGATAATACAGATTACTTTGGTTTTTACCAAAAAAAAAAAGTATGATAAAAATCCTGTCATGCAGTTGCCAGCTTTTAATGGTTAAAGTTGTAATTTATTTATTTTTTTTTTTATCCTTTAAACCAATATCATTACAATAAAATGTGAAAGAAGGAAAGAAAATAAAGTTAAAAAAAAAGAAGCCCAACCATAGACTATAATTATAGTGTATTTTCTGCTCTCCAGGGCATACTATTATAATGCGAACTGTCAATAATTTGGTCTATTTTTGGAATATATTTCATATATAAGACATTTTGAACTATAAGGCATATTAAATGAAACAAAATAGTTAGAGATAAGTCCATCAGTCAGACTTTAATAACTGTTTTGACTCTGGATTGTTATTTGTGATGCTGCACGTTAGCCACATTCACAGCATTTGCCATATTAGCATATTCACAATACCAGTAAGATGTTAATAAATTGTTTAAATTAACGGCAAACATTGTTAGTGACATGTAAAAAAAACACAGCCTGACACTTCTACATGTTAGCGGTGTTAGTGCATTTACACTAACACACAACCATGTTTGCAACAAATAAAGAATAGACTAATACTACTAAAAGAAACTTTACCGTAACTATTCTAACTCCAAACCTGCTCACTACATAGTGCACTGTATAGTGTGTTAGCCATGTTGTAGTGCTGTCCAAATCTACAAATTCCAAAATCCAGTGCTCTACAGATTTCCCAGAAGTCTCTGCGAAAAACCAGTGTGAATCAATGCTCACTAGATTGGCGAATACAGACCACAATGCATTGCGTCGGAACAATTTTTGCCAAAAAAAAAAGTTTTTGTTCTTTTTTATAAACCATCAACGTTTTTATCTTCCGAACGCAGTGGACTCATGAATGGTCATCGCAAAACGCTTATATCAATTCGATTTTAACTTAGTGAAATCGATGACTTCTTACCCTTGTCTTTAAAAAAAAAAAAAAAAAAAGTACTGAGCACGGTGTCCGAATTTCTTTTAAAATCCAGGGCACTACAGAGTCCCACTTAGGGTGGGAATTTGGACATAGCACTACATGTTAGCTGCATTAACATATTTACAATAACACCAGACCTTGTTTGCAACATGTAAAAAAAAAAAAAAGAATAACATTTTGACAGAGTGCCATGTACCTCTCAAAATCGCTTCTGCATTAGTAAACTACCAAAATTAATCCATATATAAATCCATATATTCATAATCCTTATATAAATTGTCCCTGATTATAAGGCGCCCTGTCCTGTTTGAAAAAAAAAAGAAAATTAAGGCATTTTTAAGTGCACTTAATAGTTTTATCTTTACTTTAGCATTATTAGAAAAACACAGTTGTAAAAAAACTTGAATGTACAGAGAAAAAAAGCATTTCTTTTAGAATTCAGCAAAGGAAAAAGAAAAAACATCTTGTGCGGTTTAGCCGATGGCTGCTGGGCTGAGCACTACAGTGGCATAAACAGTCATCTACATGACAGAAAGCGGCTCTTAGAAAGAAATGAAAGGTTCAAGAGAGGAGCGTGCATTAGGCCCCCCTGTGGGGCTGCCCTTGTCTCGCCTGATCCAATGTGTTGAAAAGTGACAGCAGCTCTTTGGCAAGATGTCTCTCGTTTGTTTCAGCCGATGCTGGGCTTTCTTATCACCTCCATCTGCTCCACGTCTCCACCTTGAACCCCCTGAAATATTATAAAAGAAATGTGGCTGCTCAGATTCTTTTCATCATTTGATGTCTCCATATTGCTGCACATTAATATTGTAGCCTTTGATTAATTAAGTATGCACAATGATAGTTCTAATTAAAGTCAGAAAAGGTCTATTAAAATTAAAGTACTTACAGGCCACGCAATATTCTCCTTTGTGCCATATTTCTAATTTAAAAAAAGTGGAGTAAATGATTATTAATGTTATTTTTATACTTAAAAACAGAGATATTTTCATTTTGGTGCACACTGTTGTGTAAAAATGGTCCAAATAACCGTTTTTAATCAATGAGTTGGCACCTTCTGATTTGGAAGTCATTGCTATTTTTAAGTCATGCTTGGAGAATTCCCCCTTACCAGCTTTAGGTAACAAAGTCAACCTGAAAAATCCATGTCCCCCTTCGCTTTTTAGGCCATCGCCTTGTATTTAATATCTGCTTTTTGCTTCTCCCTCTTCATTTTTCAACAAACTGTGCTGAGATTACATAAAATTCACAGAAAGGCACGGCTTCGCTTGTATATCCACTAGCTTTCGCAGACATGTTATATTGTACTCCATGTTTTTCAGGTCACCAACAAATAGGATCCATCACACAATAATACCTACACAAGTAATTGCCTTTCTTCAGGCTATAAGGCCCTGAGGTCCTCTTGTCCAGCGAAAAGCTTTGCTCATAAACCCTTGATTCTAAAATTTGATATTGTGGAGGCCCCGCTATTGTTGCTCTTACCAAAGCTTGGTTGATACCATGTTAGTGCTGGGGCTAAATCTCATGTTCTTCTCATTGTATGTCATAACCCAGTTACCTTTTCAAACACACAAGATGTTTTCACAATGCTCAAAGCTAAATGACTAATGTATCAACTTCAACTGGGAGGAACAGAGAAATGATGAGGCAGACAATTTGTGAATCATTTTCACGCTCATGTAACACTGTATTCCTGCCACTTTTGCTGATGTATACCAAATTCTTTTATTTCTTTTTTTTTTCTTGTCTTCTTTAAATTACCTACAAAATTTAAATGACTTTGGGTCGAAAGTTAACCAGTGCATCCAGTTATGTTTAAAAAAAAAAAGAAATTCAATGATCATAACAAAAAAAAACAAACAAAAAAAGTCCAATGATTAATCAAGGCAATTTTTACAGTCATGCTCCGCATCATTTCTTGAATCGGACAGTGTGGTTTGTCATTTTCTTATTCGATTGAGTCTTGGTAAACAGCATTACAATCTCTGCTTATGTTGCTTTGTTGCCTTTGGCTAGTCGGCAAATTCAGCCAACAAATCAGGCCTCATCCCACAAATACATTTTCCCGGTTTATTGCAACAGACACAGGGATGTGCACCGTTCATGGTCACCCAGCATTGGCGATGTTATCAATAACATCATGAGATGTTATAAATGATTTGATTTAGTCTCAGACATGGGCACTTTTCACTGTCTCATTTAGAGCCATGCTGAAAGTGATGAAAGGACGAGGACTGAGAATAAACAACATCTTAATTAGGCACATTTCTTTGATATACATATAGAGCTAAATATTACCAAATGGCTTGTACACCTCATCAGGATCTGTGGGATGTGTTTACATGGTGACTTCTCTTTGAGAGGAATAGACCTTATTAGTGTTTGTTTGTCCTTTGCCTCGGAAAATCCAAGCAAATGACAAGGGAGTTCATTCTTTGACATCTTTGAGCGGAACATGAAAGGAGCTTCTGGTAATTAGTATGTAGTAATTAAAGATTGTCAGTGTCATCCTCTCCTGCTTTAATCAAAAAGGCAAACAAATTAAAAAAAAAACACACCCTGTGTGGATGCTGGGGACTACTAATGGTTTTGCAGATTGGGAAATTACTTTGTCAGTAAAAGCACGACAAAGTTTTGGTACATGACTGAGTACATGGCACGTTTTTAATCTTCATGTGAAGTAGGAACGCATGCAGAGTCAATATGGATGGAGTATTAGGGCCACCATGAGAGAGACAAAAATATTCATTATATGAGAATAAACTTATGAGACATAAAATTATGAGAAAAAAAGTCATAGTTTGAAAAAAAGAAAAAATCCATGCTATTTGAAAATAAAGTTTATTGTGTAAGCCTCCTTTTATATTATTTGCTGACTAAATACTTTAATTCAGCCATCTACGGTGAAGACATAAGGCTTTAAAGTGCATCATAGGAATCCATGTACCATAATGCATTTGGACCTATGCAACCATAGTGCTGATGAAAACATTGCGGCCTGCGGAAATCGAGTCTTTGTGGGTCAAGAATTCTGAAGAGGTCCAGTGTTCTGCAAATTCTTTTTAAATCATTGTTCAATGTTGACTTCAATGGCTGGATAGCTCAGTCAGTTAATTAGGACAATATAATAGATAAGCTTTATTACAGACTTAAGGTCCATTTGCCACAAAAGTACACAAAACATATAAAAGACTTAATGATAAAAACAGAACATTAATATAATACTACTAAATACTAAATGAGATATAATAATATAATATAATATAATAATAAAAACAATAATAATTGCTTCAGAGTGACTCTTAAATGATTTAGATAAACTCCTATTTCGCACTACTGGCACATGGGTTTGATTCCCAGGGGGCTCAAAGAAATTCATTCTGTGTGGGTCATTTCTTGCTACTACCCAACTATGTAACCAAAAGTTTGGGTTTTCCTGTTTCCTGTAGGTACCATAACCGTTCGGCCTGGAACTTCCGTTCGAGGTCCTTTCGACTGAGTACAATGTCACAGTACGGTAACCCCACTTGGGCAAACTGCGTAGTGTCAACATCTGCTCGGACTCTACATATTTTCATGTCACGTTCCCTTTTGTAACCTAAAATTGTTTTCCCTCCTAAATTGTGTCTGACAATATTCTTTGTCATTTTTATAAAGACATGTTGTCCCAATCTGCTTGTTACTCCAGTGTAAGTTCAGCCGTGGCTGAAAATGTTGTTAGCACGGCTAAATGTTGCCTTTCCGGGTCCGTTCTGTCAATAATAAGGCACTGGGAGCACGGATGAAAAAAAACTATAAGCGAAGATGCATTTAATAATAATCATAACAATAATAATGGCAAGTTTAGAAGACAATCTTGCTCTGTGTCGCAGCTCTGTTTGTTTACAAAAGATTTCATAATGTTTTTTTCTATGGTAATCCCTTAATTTGTCCAGACCAATCACTGTCTGAAACGTCATCGGACCAACGTACAACCAATCACATAGTGTGACGTCAGTACTAGTCGAAGGACCCCGAACGGAAGTTCCAGGCCGAACGGTTATGGTACCTACACCGGTCCCCAGCCCAGACTCACCAACAGACTTATTATGCATTTCCGTATTTGTGAAACCAATGCAGAGGTAGCTACTTACAATACGTTTTACGGTTCTCTAATACTGAAACACAACATTGGTTGTTTATATTTTTCTTAGTAAATAGCCTTTTGGCTCATAAATGCATGACTTTAACTGATTTTTTTTAACTCATAATTCTACAAGTGTATTCTGGTAAATTTGGAGTTTTTCTCACGATTTTACGACTTTATTTTTCGTAAAATTCCGACTTTTTTCTTGTAATTTTACAACTTAATTCTTGTAATTTTTTCAACTTTTTTTTCTCATCATTTTACAACCTTTTGGTAACTATTTTCACCTTTTCTTCACACTTCTAAAACATTATACTAAAAAATTAAAACATTTTTAAAGGTGGCCTCAATAATCTATAGTACTTTTGTGAGCTTGTTTGAAAAGCGAAGATATTAAGTGTAAATATGGAGCTCATGTTGTGTTCTGCCATGCATTCTCTGATTCAACCAACTACTATTAAGGAACCACCTTTTGAATTAAGTCAGCTTTCCTGCCATACAAACATATTTAGTCCTCTTCAAACTATGTGGCTTATAGTTCTTGCCAAATACAATGTACAGACACACACCAGTGCACACCAAAATCATTGCTAATTATTTCAAGTGCACATACTGATCAATCCTTCATAACACACATCATTCCACATGTAGGTTCAGAGTTACAATCTGATTTTAGTAATGTTTTCAAGGCTCTGAAGCTCTTGGCTTCACTATTGGATTTATGGATTTTCCTGCACTGAAAAAGAGTAGGAGGCTATTCTGTTGTGAGGGAGTATATTATGACCCATCTGACTGACAAAATACTCAATAAAACGCTTGTTAAAAGTAATTTAATAAGAAGCTCCTTTAGAAACCGTTGAGTCTGGATTCTGTATAAATAAATTGCTGTATATTTATATTAGAGTTTAGATTACAAAATCTATTCTTTCCTTCTGTGCTTTGCTGACATTTTCCAGACAAAAGCAGGTGGTATTAACACCTCTTGAAAATGTGCACTTGTGCACATTTATGCTTCCCTCATCCTGGATTCCTCCGGGGGGTGAAAGGTTCCAAATCCCTCTTTAGATGGGTTGATCTTCTCAGGCCCATTATGCCCCTTCACTGTGACAGACTGGAAGCTGAGAGGCAGTCTGGTGAAGAACAAAGATAAAGGTGGAATTAAAAGCCGAAAACTGAACTCACCTTTAGCATTTGTATAACTCACGCCGTACACCTGAGTATTAATACAATTCCGTTTGCATTCCTCCCTTAATGCCTCGTTTCCCATCGCGCTATACTACTGTGCTAAAGCTCTTCACAAAGATGTCAGCGAGACATTCCTCCGCTGACGCAAGCAAAGAAGTAAAAAGGTTTTTACTGGCAAAGTATGCAGTTTTTACAAAGTTCTTAAAGTGTTCTACAAAGAATTCAAATGGGGTACAAGGTAACCTTACTTTTTCCAGCTTAAAAGGGCCCTAGTTTAGGTACATTTATATAGAGCTGTCAGTGAATCATTTTTTAGAGTGATTAATTAATCTATTTTAAATCTAATCTAATAATCTGCAGAGAGGAGAATATAAATAGGAGGAGATGAAACCAGGGTTCGTACACTTTTTTAGCAATGGTTTTCCATAACCTTTCATAGAATTTCCAAAACCAAAAATAAACACATTTCATTCAGACAATTGTAGTCGGTGCCACTAAATCAATCCAAGGCACATATTGATACATCCAAGTTTGTCTGACTTGCCGTTCAAATTGCACCCCCGTATCAATGGCTGTTTCTGGCGGTATGAAGGAAATTGCAGTAGCCTATGGAAGCGTACGGAATTCAATAAAAAAAAAAAAAAACACGGGTGACCTTTGTTCTAATTTTCTTTGTGAATTTCGCTGTAATATTTTTAAGAACTTACTGATTCTTAAGAGTTGGGACAAAATACCCTCAGAAGAACTAAATCTGTTCTATTTACTGTACTGTTCAATTTTTTTTTTTTTTAATGTCTTTGCTTAGATCAAAGATTGGATTAGAACTGAACTGTGTACATGGGGCCAAAAAACCTTTTTGAATTATAACAAACGTTTACATACGCCACACTTTCTATCGTTATAAAATATTTGGACATGTGCAGAACTATCTAAAATCCTGGAAACAGCCGTAGAAGAAGAAATAGTGAGTTCAAAGCTGCGGCATAGACCGCTGTGCTTTTATTCAATTCAGTTGTATTTATATAGTCCAATATTTACAACAATTGTCATCTCAATGGGCTTCATACTGGCAATTGTATAATAAACATGAATCATAAAGAACAAAAAGGAATAGAGTTCAATAGATGATTGCTAAACAGACTAAACTAAACTGGGCATCCCTGCCCTTAGACCAGGGGTGTCAAACTCTTTTTCACCGAGGGCCACTGGCTGACCTCAAAGGGCCAGAAATAACTTATACATGTAACTAAATGCAATGAAAATTAAAATAAAGCTACTCCTTAATATTAAATAACTCATTATTTATTTATCTATTTATTATAACTTTTCAAAATAACAAGTGTTGCATAGAAAAAGACATATTTGCTTGTTAAAATAGCCTAAATCCTTTTAATTTGATTCAGTCAGGTTAGGTTATATGGACAGTGTTTAAGTCCTAGTGTATATTGCCCAATCCGATCTTTCAAGTCAGATTCCCCCTAGATATGAATAAATAAACACCCATTTTTAATTTTTATTTTAAGAAATCAACAACTTTTATGCTCTCGCAGACCACTTAAGATGGCTCGGCGGGCCGCATTTGGCCCGCGGGCCGCATTATGCCTTAGACCCTCCTTCGCTGTAAGGAAAAAAACCTTGTTTTTATTAATGTTATGATTATGTGCTTTATTTTTAGACGCACAGACTCGGAAGAAGGATTTGGTTAATACGTGCTAACAACATTTAGAAGTGAATGCTCCTAAAATCCATGCGGTCAGTGCCCCAATCTGCATAATGACTGAACGTAAATATGTGGGAATAACATCAGCCTTTATTTTGTCTGGCCACGATTGGTAACACAAATTCACATGAATGCTTACACGGTTGGCTATGGTTCGCTCAGGCGGAGCAGCCGTCTGGTCCTGTTCGTGCTCCAAAACCCTCCACTGAAGCGCCACACCGTCTACGCATGACGGAAAAGCCAGAGCAGCAGTGACCCACAATCGGAATAAATTGTTTAAATGCAACACAATCGGATCAACAATCGGCATAACCCACTTATCGCCTGATCGGGGCAGAGTATTCCGAATTATATGTTTCTATGGCCATTTTTAACCTGATCAGGCGTTTATTCCAACTACTTTTGTCCATGTAACCGCACCTACTGTCGAGGAAAAGATTTATAACAAAGGGCGCCTAACCACTCGTCATGCATTTAAGGCAATATATCTTTAAAAAAGTAATTATCTCAGCTAAAAGATAACACCATTAACAATTCCTTTAGATCTAACATAGTGAGTAAGTCAATCCATTTTAAATTAATACATTTTAGCCATAAAAAAATACTTTTTTTTATGTTTTGCCCCGATTCTCGAGATTCAGTGAATTAAACAAGCAAAGAATTACAAACTTACTAACCTCATCTGCTTAGGAACCTATAAGATGAGCTGCAATTAAAAGCTGCACAAGCAGTCCATGTCATAGACATGATCGGAAGATTGTAGGTTTGAGTCCCGCCTTGGCAGCCCGTATGTTGAAGTGTCCTTGGGCAAGACACTGAACCCCACTTTGCCTCTGGTGGAAGGTAGGCGCCAGTGTTCGTCTTCTTTACAGAAGATTTTGTTTTTTTCCAAGGACCCAAAAAATTGCATTTTCAGTTTCCAAAACTCTCCCAAGATTTCCATGACCGTGCGAACCCTGTAAAAAACAAGGAGGCGACATCGGAGGAATTGAACGATGTTGACTTTTGTTTCATCGTCTGGAAAAAAACAAGTGATAAAAGATGACCTTTCCCTCTAAAATGCTGTATTGTATCACTTAAAGAGACGTTTAGAATGTGCCACTTTCTTTTGCAGTGCTGTCTCGGTCTCTGGCCGTTGCCTTTACAACATGTCAAATAGTTAGATTTTGTTAAGAATGATTTCGACTGAAAAATATAAAAAAAGGACTAACAAATGTTTTAATATGTATTTCTTTTGTAAGTAACCATGGTATAGGCAGTTAAGACGTCCATTATCAGAAATAAATGGACTTGTACAATACAACGATACAATCAGGCCTCCGTCAATTTTTGATACCTGATACCTCGTTGAGGCATCATCCCTTATATAAAAGATAATAGTTATAGAATACAATTTTTATTATGCAATTTAAAAAAAAAATAGAAAGAAATCATTTTTCTGTTATTATTTGAATTGTGATTAAAGCGATGACCCCTGAGAATAAATAAGTAAAATAACATTTAGATTTTTTTTCTGAACAACTGAGATGAAAAAGAAACCCCAAAAGGTACAACATTCAAATGATTAATAATCATCATCGCACTTTGATAACAACAGCATTGCCCCATCCACTGTTCAGGAAGAACAAAGAGCATCTCGTGTCAGTAAGCTAAGTGGGTTGAGGGCTACACCGAAGTCCCCAAAGAGAAAACTGAGATTGACTGTTGGGAAAGCTGGAACACAACACATCCCCTGAAGCAGTTGATCATAGCACAAATGACAAATAATTGACTGGATGATGGATGATTAGATTAGATTTATGGGTTTAAACAAGGTCAGACATATCACTCCCACCTGCTAAACCACAACACAGCTTCAAATGATAGGATTAGAATTATGGTTATGTGCATGATAATTTTCCTACCACAGCCTTGGGAAGGTTGTTAAGGGTTTGTGTGATATCCAATAGGAGTTGGGTTTAACAGCTGAGCCTACTAGGTCAAAACACAAGGTCAGAGAAACAAGAGCAGAGATCAATTTACTGCCAGTCAGTTTGGTGCACAGGAAGTAGTTAAGCATGATGGTCTACTTTTTTCATTCAAGTTGTTCCAGGAATTTGTTTGGGCTGTAAATGGACCCCCAAAAAATATGATAACACAATTAACTGTGTATGAAATACAATAAAAATGAAGTACAAGGAAAACATCAAAATGATCATATGAAATTCCAGGTCAAAAGCATATGAATTCAAAAACATTCTCACATAACTACCCTGTCAAATAAATTTCATTGCTGACTTGAAAAACCAAAAAAAAAAAAATAATATTTGTTTCTATGAATTAAACAGCAGAATAAAAACAGCAAAACTGGTTTATGAGCTAAAGTCTGGTGATCACACCAGCACATTTTAAAATAGTGCAGAGATGTCTTAATTGAATTTATTCATAAAGGCAATTTTCCAAGCTGATTTAAGACCTTCCCCTAAACTGCGCTCTGTTTACCATAAATCTGCTTTCTTTGATTAGACAAATCATTTGTTCATGAACTCCACACTCAACTCACTCAATGAAGGCCACCTCTTCTATATAAGATGTTTTTTCAAGACAAAATGAGGCTTGCAGTGCTGTTTACTTAGCTTTTTGCTCATGAAGAATAAATTACCCACTCTAGAGGTCCTCAACTTCACCGGCAGAGGGAAAATAAAGAGGGGAAGTTTACTATTCATAAAAAGTAAGTGGTTAACTTTTATATGCGCTTTGGTAGTTTTTCCACACTTCGTCTCCTTCACCCTCCATGACTCCAGGACAAGGTAGCTGTTAACTGTTGAACTAATAAAACTGTAATTGCTGCTTTCTTTAACATGCTGTGAATGGAGAAAACCTTAGACAAACTACAGGCTGCACTGAAAGAACCATTAACTCTGGTATTTACAGCTCTCACTAAAGAAAATAGTTCCCCCTAAAGCCCTATGCCCTATATGTAATATTCTACACTGTAAATTCACTATGCCATATATAAATATACATACATATATAAAGAAAAAAATATCAGACATAGACAACAACAGATATCTGGAGAGATCTCAGACATCTCAATCCAGAAAAGCGCAGTGCTAGGAACAGCTAAGATACTGAGCAGAAACCTCAAGCTCCCAGGCCTCTGGTAGAGGACCCGAGCTTGAGTGAGAAACCACCCACGGAAGGGTGAAAGGGGCGTTTTTTTTTAATTTATATATATCTTTATATATATATATATATATATATATATATATATATATATATATATATATATATATATATATATATATATATATATATATGTGTGTTAGTGCTCCAATTACCACAGGCACCACTGTCACCTTCACTTTCCAGGCTTTCTCCAGTTCTTCTCTGAGTCCCTGGTATTTCTCCAGTTTCTCATGTTCCTTCTTCCTGATGTTTCCATCGCTTGGCACTGCCACATCCACCACAACTGCTTTCCTCTGTTCTTTGTCCATCACTACAATGTCTGGTTGGTTTGCCATTACTATTCTATCAGTCTGGATCTGGAAGTCCCACAGGATTTTTGCCCTCTCATTCTCTACCACCTTCAGAGGTGTTTCCCATTTTGACCTTGGGGTTTCCAGTCCATATTCTGCACACATGTTCCTGTATATTATTCCAGCCACTTGATTGTGGCGCTCCATGTATGCTTTACCTGTCAGCATCTTACACCCTGCAGTTATGTGCTGGATTGTTTCAGGCGCCTCTTTGCACAGCCTACACCTTGGGTCTTGTCTGGTGTGGTAGATCTGAGCCTCTATTGCTCTGGTGCTCAGGGCTTGTTCCTGAGCTGCCAGGATGAGCGCTTCAGTGCTGTCCTGTAGGCCAGCCCTTTCTAGCCATTGGTAGGAATTCTTGATATCAGCCACTTCAGTTATGGTCCAGTGGTACATCCCATGCAGGAGTTTGTCCTCCCATGAGGATCTGTCCTCCAGCACTGTATCCTCTGCTCTCCATTGCCTGAGACATTCACTGAGCACACTGTCAGTTGGGGCCTTGAGCTTGATGTACTCATGCATCTTGGATGTTTCATCCTGGATAGTGGCTTCTACGCTCACTAGTCCTCTGCCTCCTTCCTTGCGGCTAGCATACAGTCTCAGGGTGCTATATTTGGGATGGAACCCTCCATGCATGGTGAGGAGCTTTTGTGTTTTAACATCCATGGTCTGTACCTCCTCCTTTGGCCATCTTATTATTCCTGCAGGGTATCTGATAACTGGCAGTGCATAGCTGTTTATTGCCCAGGGTCTTATTTTTGCCATTGAGCTGGCTTCTCAGGACTTGCCTTACCCGTTGGAGGTATTTAGCTGTTGCAGCTTTCCTTGTTGCCTGCTCCAGGTTGCCATTTGCCTGTGGAATTCCATGCTACTTGTAATTGTCCTCAATGTCTGCTATTGTTCCTTCTGGGAGTGAGATCCCTCCTTTGTGGACTACCTTGCCTCTCTTTGTCACCATCCGGCTGCATTTCTCGAGCCCAAATGACATCCCGATGTCATTACTGTAGATCCTGGTGGTGTGGATCAGGGAGTCAATGTCACGCTCGCTCTTAGCATATAGCTTGATGTCATCCATGTAGAGGAGGTGACTGATGTTGGCCCCATTTCTGAGTCGGTATCCATAGCCAGTCTTGCTGATTATTTGACTGAGGGGTTTTTTTTGTCCTGGTAACATGACATCGCGCAGCACCACATTACAAATAGTCATCTTTTTGAGGAAAAAGCAATCTAAACTGAAAAACATAACATCAAGAAAGAACTAAAAACTGAGTGAATATTTATTTTGTTTGTAAGTGACCAAAGTATATACGGGTTAATGGCCTTCAAAGTGCATATAATCAGAATTATTATCCTGTTTATGAAGAAATAAATATTCAATCAGATTTTAGTACTTTATTCTTGTATTTTTTTTTGGTTTGGATTGCTTTTATTTCAGAAAGTGGACAATTAGTTTATTGGGGTGGGGCGTTACCGTAACAACGCGCCGCTTAGCCAGCTCATGATCATTACGATGGCTTAATAAAGCATCCGTTCAGAGAGAAAGTTCACCTCTAACCGCTCGTTTTTGTCCAAATGATGAAGCAAAAGGTTGTTTTAAAAAAGCCAGCGCAGTTATATACAACATTTATGCTATGTGACCAGATCTTCTTTTTAGACATGCATTATCACTTTTTAATGCACAGTCAGCAGCCAATCCGAATGGTATAACAGATATTATTGCACTGAAATTCTGTTGTGTGTACATAACATAGAAAAAAAAAAAAATATATAGATATATATATATATATATATATATATATATATATATATATATATATATATATATATATATATATATATATATATATTCCAATCCTGGTTTTTCTTATTTTATAATCGTTTGGAAAGTAGCCTAATTCTAAGTGCCTTCTTTGTATGATGTGCTACGTAAATACCATGAACAAAGACTTATGTTAGAACACAGTATTTAAGGCCTAACATAGAATGAAGGTAACCTGTTGCCTCTTTAAACCAGGTAAAACATATTATATTATTGCCAGCCAGCCATCATGGGGCTGAGTGACATCCCTCCAGCTCCATCGGCCATGCAACAGGCTGGCGACTTATCCACAGTGTATCCCTCCTCCACCCAACAGTAGCCGGAACAGTATTTGGCAACCCTGTGGAACCAGTGGGTTAAGAAAATTGATGCAAGCTAGCTATCAGTGCAGAGTTATTGGTTACAAGACTCATTTAATTAAAAAAAAGTGTTTCCATTGCAAGTTTGGCAAAATATGTTAATTTCGATACACCTCATAAACCACCTCCTCCAAGCACAAAAACCTTTATTCAATGAATGTGTTTTTTCAAAATTGACGTGTTTTTCTATAAATCAAATTTTTTAGCGCAAACCCAATTGTGCAAATACGTAGCCACTGAGTAGATTTATTCAGCCACAATAAAAGTAATAATTCAGTTTTTCTTTTTTTTTTTTGTTTACATGAGGAGTGATTTGGCAAATAAGACAAATATTTTTTTTATGACTCCACTTTCATATGTCTTTTGGAGCTGCAGCAAGAAAAAACAACAGGTGCACTGCATCCAAAAAGAGTTACAGCAATCCATCCACATAAATTTCTGTTATGTTTATGAGCACCAAGTAAATGAGTGCTTCTCTGTAGACAGGTCATTAGTTAAGTAGCCAAGGCATGCATTTCCTCTTCTTTTTATTATTATTTTTTTTAAATAATGATTTATTGAAGACTCGATATAAATCAATGCATATTTACGGAACATATGTTACTAGATTTGGACAAGTTGCAAAGCCCAACTCCATTAATAAATTGAGAATGTGAGTACTCATTACCGTATGAGTTTTTAGAACATATTCATGCAAACTGCAAAGAAACACAAATGCACAGGCATCATCAAGCAAAGTGCTCTGGATAGATTGCCATGAGGCAATCATGGGGCCCACCACAAACCATTCCGCTGGAGTGTGTTTGGTTTATCAATTCCACAATCACAATGTCCAATGTCCTCAACTACAGCATACATTATGTTGTGGAATATCTATTTGATTTACTTGTTGATCTAGATCAAAAGAGGTTAAGAAAACATACTTTGTCTGACAAATGGCATCGTAACTTCTAAGTGAAGATGGGAAATTGCTTTTCTTAATTGGCCTTTAAGACTGCACAACCAATTATTAATCAATGGGTGTCATGGGACCCTAGCTTCCCCTGTATTTAAAGCAATAAATTACTGAATTATATTCATATTTATTCTAAGTAGGTCTTCATTGTAATTGGCATGCTATTAGGCTGAGGGCTTTTAGTCTTTATCAAAGTAATTCAATTAAAAAAGTGAAATATAGATCTGTCTGGGATAAACAAACAAGCCAGCTGTAATATGACAGAAATGCGGTGAACGCTCTGGTTAAGTAGCTCATTATTTTTGCCCTTCCTCGAGGAAAATAGCTGCTTCAGGAGTGTAGAGCCCGTTTCCATTCTAGCAGCCGGGGACTATGGAAGCACCTCATCAATCCACTTATCCCTGTTCCGTTGGTCGGATAATCTGAGTGTCTGACACTAATGGTTAGATTGCCTTGAGACTGAGAAAATATACTGCGGAGCCAGCCGAACCCCCTTCTTAGTTCCCTTCTTCGCCGGCTTGTAGACGCACACGCAGACACACGCATGCGAGCAAACATGTAGTGCATACGCCGTTTCTTCCTCTCTTTCCCAATGTTCAGTCAAGAGGGTAATCCTAAGCTTCTTTACTTATCTCCAGGAGGAATTTCCAGCATTAGTCTTGATAAGACACAGGTCCTCACTGATAAAGGGAAGGAAAAGCTCTCCAAAGCTAACTAAGGTAGAGATACTTATGGAATGCAGTTTTTGCAAGAAACCCACTGGATATGGGTATAAGACTAATATATAGTCGGCTTTATAAAAGAAACACATTTTAACATTTGACTTTTATAAGCTCACTTCGAAACATTAATCTCTGACATTAGCATGTAGAGAAGCTGAAAGGGTTAAAGTCCCGCTCGTCTTGTGGCATTTTTCCCATAATGCAGGACATATATAAAGCAAAAAATTAAAAACTGCATAATCATATTTAAAAGACAACTAGGAATGCTATTAAAGTAGATTAAAGGATGATCGAAGTGGGGCTTTAAAAGAAAACATGGCCTTCAAAAGACGAAGTGACAGGTCAACACAGTTTTAGAGACAGGACACATTAGAACCTCCAGCAGGAAACCCAACATGCTCACATGTCTGTTGCTAAAACTGTGGTCGTTACTGGAAGAAATGTTATAGCTTAGTTTGGCTCTGCATTGTTTCAAATCTGAAACATCTGAGATGTCTTGGATCAAACCCTTCAGGCAACCCTGTGTCTGCTGAAAGAATGAAGTTTACTTTATTCAGAAAGTCAAATACATTTTGCTGGCAGTGGGGAGGGGCTGAAGTGATTTACTCTTTCAAAAAAAAAAGAAAATTGGACTTCCTTGAGAGTGAAACTGGGCTGAGCATGGAGAACTTGGAGTATGTAAAGATTTATTATTACCATGAACTTTTTCCATCCTTCGTGGCTTATCCAGAAAAAAAAAAAAAAAAAAACAAGGCAGGTATTCAACCTGGTTTTTGTCAAACCCTTTTCTGCTTAGAAAACCTAATTTTTTGCTTGTAGAGACGGCAGACATTTGTTTATTTTTTAACTTTGTCTAATTGACTAAACTATCTTTGCAATTTTCCAGTTGCTGCCCTGTACGGACATGACCAAACAGCTTCTGACTGATGACAGGGGTTCAAAGAAGGGTTAGGGCCTACAAGCATGGAAAAAACCAAAGCAGCAACCCCCCTTCTTTACCTTGGATGCTACGCTTAAGAATACAGCTTTGTCACATTCGTCTTGCAAGGAAACTTGCAAAGCAATTTGTTGAAGGTCAGCAGAATATGTGATAAAAGTGTAGTCTTGTTAAGCATCCATCATGTGCTGATTCGAATTTTGAGCAAAGATGTAGTGACAAAAATACAGAATGGGCTCAGGATAATGGGTTTAGGCAGGGATATTGGGTTGGGTAATACAGTTAATAGATCCTTGGATCTGGGGGCTCTTTTAGGCAGATATGAGAAGCATCACCGGCTGTCATATTCACCGATGAGAGTATGCATTAGAGCAAACTCTATTTAGCAAAAGACAATTCAATTAGGGACTATTCAGGGACCCTGGATTATTTCCCTACGGGCATCCACTCATTCGAAGCAATATTCAGATTTCATTGTGTTTTCAAAGTGGAAAAATGTCAGCGGCTGGCTCCTGCAGTGGTTGGGGGCCTGTATGGACATTTATATTTCGAAGGTCAAACAAATGAAGACAGAATTTTCTCAATATGGCCCTAATGTACAGCAGCAATATTTTATGGACTCAGTGGTGACATTAATCTTATGCCACACAGGTTTGTTGGCTCGGTTTGTTGCTACAACAGAGTCTTGCATTTCCATTTTCCATCACGTTATTCTTTATAACAAAGTTGCAATCGACAACAAATTAGAGATTAATAATAGAAACAATGCATACTGGATGAAACACGAAGGCTGTATTTGATATGTATTCGCCATAGCCCTGAGGTTTGCAGTATCAGCTGCTCGAGTACATCACCAACTTTCTGCAAAGAAAAGATCTGAACAGTTGATTACAGTCAGATGTATTTTCTATGACACGTTGTGACACGCATTTGCTTTTCGCATCGACTCTGACAAGTGGTCCTATTTCCATCAATCATCATGAAAGTGCGTATCCATCTCACAAAGGCATATGTTGCGCATATCGTGTGGAGCATGTGTACTTTAACATTCTGCTATGTTAGTACATAAATGTATGAGTCTATATTGTACACACATGTGTTTCAGATATCATCAGGCATCGAGACTACACCTGTCTCGGCATGAAACCAGAAACCCGCGCCTGCGTCCAGGGCCTGTGTAGCACGGTGACAATGCATCTGAGTCACAGATAGTCCATAAATCCAACGTCCAAGGTTATCACACAAGAAACTGAGATGCTAGCAAATCAATTCACAGTTTGACAATTGGCTTATAAAGTGACTTTACTAGCTCATCCTATTCCAATCAACATGGTTCCTATGTAAATAGAGACTCGCTATATTCCATGTGAAAGGAGCTCCAGGGGTGCAGCTCATAAACCGACTATTGCTTTGCTTTTGCAAATGTTAATCTAATTATTCCATTGTGTTTGGAAGTGTTCAGAGGGAGCTCTACTGTTTTGACAGTTGCTAACTTTATTTTTACTAAATAGTGACAGATCCGTGGAAGCCTGACAACTTCTTGGAAAACATAAAACTTCACAGTGCCTGAGCAATTAATGAAGCGTTCAAACCGCTCTTCCTAAAGCGAAGAAAGAACGGGCAGTTTTAGAGGAAAGAAAGCAGGGGGGACCGTCTCAGCAGATTCATTTGTTCAAGTCCCAATGTTGTTGTTACTGAACAACTTCAGGATTTCCATTCCACCATGAGACTGGGATGATGAAGTGCGCAAGTACATGAATCTAGCCATGAAATGTAAAGTTAGTGAGACTTTTACTGTGCACGTTAGATGTCTTCCCCGCAGACATATTGAATGACGAAAGACATGACATGATAGTGGCAGGCGACTGAGATTTATATGGAAATCCAACCATATCACATAACTGCCCTGAGAACAGTAAACTTAGTTGCTGACTCCAGCTGACAGTCATTTTAATCCACACTGAATCATGTCCTTCCTGCAGATCTCTTTCAGATGCACGACAAAAATGCATTCATTGCATTTTAAGATTAGGTTAAATAACATTCAGTATACTGTTGTGGCACACACGTGAGTTTATCACGATCAGCACTTTTGTGAGTGTTCGTCTGCAAGTGGTCAAATATGCTGCCTCGTCGTTTCTTTAACTCTCAATGACAAAAAAGGACCTAAGAGCAAATATCTGTATTTGCATGTAGAACAAAGCATATAACACAATGCCAATGCCAGTATTTCCGCCACCACTGTCCTGGCGGGGTTTGTTTTCTCGCCCCTATCTGATTGGCTGGTTGCTGCCCTTCTCACTGGTTGTGGACATTAACTTGTCAGAAAGAAAGAGGAACAACTTTGATGATGTCCTTTCCTCTTCCACGGGGCCCCACAGATCTTTGTTTGACTAGACCTTTTGTCTGGGGCAGTCAGGGAACGACAGAAAGAGGGAGAGAAGGAGAGAAGAAGGGGGGAAAGGGGACACAACAGCGACCATATGTTCAATGTGACCCTCATTATTCTCAATTAGGGCAGCCATCCATGGAATGGTCTTGCTGATAAAAGCCCATAACACCTTCTGAGGAATGGAGCACAGCTTTCTGATGGTGCAATGCTCGAGCGGGGTGGCAAACAGGCCCGAGCTTGTCTAAGTGTGTGTGCATGTGTGCAGCAGGAGGCTATGAACTAGGAATCATCAAGAACACTTAAAAATATACTTAGTGATTAATATAATATAGAAAACCAGTCACTGTAGTTCAACAATTTGATGAGCTCTTTGTTCTCTGTATGGGTTTGCATGTATCTGTCAGACCTGTGGCGATGTGGAGTGATTGGAGAAGTTGTTAGGCTGCTTTGCCAGCTTTTGGAAGCAGTATAGGGGGCGTGCAAGGACACAGCTCATGCCCTCAGCATGTCTGGAAGAATAAGTTGATTGAGAGTAATGGAGTCACATTGAGCTTATAACAATAAGGCTAAAGGCTAAGAAACACTGCATGGTCATAGTACAGTAGCAAAGTTTTATTCCTGCAAGCTTTTTAAGCGTACACTAGCAGGAACACATCTACTGAATATGTCATCAAATGTATCATCAAGTCTTTGGGGTGTCTTAAAAGCAGACTGATGCCTAGACATGTGTTGCAGATCATTCACTATTATTTATATAAATGGGATTGAACACCTCAAAAAATGTCTTAGTGGGAGAGATGGACATATAAAGACATCAAATTGCCAATTGGACATTGATTGTAGATGCTGCACACTTTGAACAAAACCTTTCTGCAGTGTCTCTGGACCTCAGCCTTAGGGCTAACGATGAAGCTACATACTCACCGGGCATGTGTGGTGCATCCAAGAACATGCCGAACGCGGGTTTTTAAATGCACTTTAATGTTCACGCAGGTCTGTCGCTACCCGATGCTAGCGCACGTGCTCACAATTGGAATGGGCTTGGTGTGATATGTTGAAAAGGTGCAAATCTTGCTCCAGGCTTTTTCTGCACAGATCTGTTTCGATACATGAAAGACTTTGAGTCATATAATTATGGCCGAGCACAAAGCGTGATTATTAATTTCTCCTTCATTATCAATTTTCTAACATTTGGCACTTCTGTGATTTAAATAGACGCTACGTATACGTCTCAACCAACTCCACGTCCCTAATTGGTCACAGTTCATTTGGTGTAACTGCTGTAAGTGTGCGCTTAATTTCTGCATGTTTTGTACATAGTGCCAGAAAATCGACTTAAAAATTTGCGTAGCAAAAGCGAGAGTTTTGAGCACAGAAGCCCGACTTGCGCATTTACGTGCGTTTACCTTTCATTGGAAGCAGCTGATCAAATGGGCGTTGTGTGAATGTAGCATTAGAAGGATTATAAATCCATCAAATTTGCTTCTTTCCCATTGGACATCTAGTAGGAAAACAATAAATATGGGCATATATGATCAGGTAAATACAAAGTTTGGTCCTTATCCCTTTTATTTACCAAACTTCTGTCGTTTTCTGAAGTCACTGTACGATACTCGTCCTACAGTAAACCATGACAGAAATAAGAAAACATAGTAGAAAGTTACTAGGCTTTCTGTTATATGCATTTGTTCAGTCTGTAAATGGAGAAGAAGTGACACATTTGCCAAATCCAAATGGCATCTATGCTTACTATAACCAGACGTAGATGTGTTTGCAATATATAGTTGCAGTATATGAAATGCATGTAATAAATAATTTGGATGTCATTTTGAGTTTACACTTTAGCACTTTCTTTTTTGGAGTGACATAACAAGGCTGAAACTCTCTAGCCTTCATTCTAGGCTCTTACCATAACCCTAGGCCACAGTGACATCAGCTTCTTTTTCAGAACGGTCCAGGTGATTCAGTTGCTATTAAAGAGATAGGAGTCTGAGCAAGGATGCAACACTGAACAGTATCACTGATTAAAGCCAAACAAGAACCCTCAGCTCTCTACAACAGCAGCAGGAGCAGCATTACTTGCTCTAACAAGAATGTATTTTGATCTCTTTCTCTTTTGATTATAGTGTCCGTTGGCACCCATTCGAGTGGCAGCTGGAGAACATTAACCACTTGCAAAACCAAAGTTTTCGTTTTAGTATCAATCAGTGCCAATGCTGGTACCACTACACAAAAACTGTATGCTTTATAAGAGGTAAATAAAAGAAAAAGGCACTTCATTTTGCAGACATGCTGTTAGTGTTGCGGCGCTGATGAATCATCTGCAAACTGAATAAATACACAACTCAGAGTAAGAGCTCCACACTACACTGGATCAGAGATTCAGACCCATTGGGAGGAACGTGGGCTGGTTAAAGGTAACAGGACAGTTTATAGGGAACTATAGTTGGTTAACTTATCTCATTGTTGACTCCTTAACCACAGCCAAGTAGCTGGTACAAATGTTTATGAGTGCGGTGTGTTCATTACTCTAGTCTGTTTCAAAGGAAACTCCATTGTTCATGGATCAGATTTAGCAGAAAAGGTTATTAGATACATTTTAAAACAAGATAATAGAGAAGAAACAACAAACTACAAGGAAAGTAGAAAAGCAAAAAAAAAAATTGTATTTAAACCTCATTAACAAAAAAAAGTTAAAAAATTGTTTATTTTTTTGACTTTTTATGCAAGCTAATACCAGAAGCAAAGATAAACACCGTCCCTTACGATGTGGTCTTTGGGATTGTGCAGTGGCTACTGTATATTTGACTATTGGTTTTGTCGCAAAAAGGTAGGAGAGTTAGCACATGACATGTGCTTAACCTAGTATGATATGTGCAAAGGCGGAGCTAAAGGGAGACAAGGTGATAGCTGCCCACCCAGAAAAAAAGCTTTGCGGCCCTCAATTTACAAGTCAGTATTAGTATTGTTAATGACAAGGATTTTAAAAAAGCATCAGCATCTCAGCTTAAGTACTCCTCTTAGTATTAAAAATTATAATAAAACTATTAAAACATGTATTTTTGATCCATTCAAGGCCTTCCACCCTTTTAAAGTCTTCTGCCCTTCTCATTTTCCCATTTCAATTATTATTACATTATCATTATTATAATTATTCTCCTGGAAGAGCTTGGCTGACTTCTATACATCATAAAAGTAAATGAGAAATTTCACCGAAAATGCATTTGAAGAAAACATTAACAGTTTTATTTTACAGATTTTTGCAAAAATGGAATGCATTTAAATAAAAAAAAAAGGTTCAATTGTTGTGGGGGTCAGTGCTGCAAAAGGAAATGCAAACACTGGATGTGTGATCTTAATCAAGCTCTAACCCTCTCTTCTTGTGCCTCTGAAACAAAACAAGCCTATACAAGTTTGAAATTGATGAGTGAGCCACACAAGTTCATGACTTTGACCTCCAGGGTATTTGATCCCATGACACAGAGTTTATTTTTCTAAAGCTACAGCTTGATATTCCAAGCACTTAATTTAAGAGTGCAGTTAAATCACAGAAGCCATAATATGTCAGACAATCCCACTACTGGAGGTAAAAAGAGAGTGAAAATGTGGGAGGGGGAAGGAGGGGAAAACAGTAAGTAATGAAAAAGCTATGATTGCTTTTCTGTCCCTCCAAATGACAGTTAGCACCTCAATGACCTGCTCGGGGCAGGGCCATCTAGAAATGACACGCTAAGGCACAACGTCATCTAACAGGGTAGTTACAAAAATCAATACAAAACCCATTTCAAAGATGCTCGCTGTGTGTGTGTGTGTGTGTGTGTGTGTGTGTGTGCGTCTGTGAGACAGAGAAGCAGAGAAAAGGACCTGCTGTTATGTTCATTTATTGAGTAGGCCTAAGGGGCAGAAAACAAACTTTTCTGATAAACACATTACCTTGTAAGCAAAGGAATTTTGAAGGCTAAGCAATAACAGCAGTCCCAGTCTATTATTTAAGTCAAGAAGAGCCCACAACACAGAAGGGAGTTCTTCCACCGCATGTCAAGTACGGCTTAATTCCAAAGTCGCTGCCCCCCAGCCCTTTCCATTGTCACACTTTTAACTAAAGTAGATATTGGCCCCTAGAAGAAGAATGACTCTTTGTCCGCTGGGGAATCGATATGCAGTCTCTCTGATATTCACAGAGAACACATGTAAACCAGCTGGGCCGGCCATACGACCATCTTGTCTTGTTGGGATACTGGCAAACATCACCATATATTATCTCCTTTGATTTGTTGTCAATACCCAATCACAGCGAAGAGGTGCAAGTCTAGTGGACCACAAAGACACTAAGGAGTGTAAAACAGACAAATGGGCTGGGGGAACATCAATCCGAAGGGCACGTCAGACAGGCGCCCTGATGAAACAGGGCGCCATGTCGATGGCTGAAATTTATAGACAGTAACATGTGAAAGTGCTCAGTCCTCAGCCTCCAGAGAGGTCAATAGCTTGATGCCTCCGTCCAAATGGGCTTCTCATTAAGCTGCTTCATTCACAAAGTATTTTTTGTTCTCTCCCTCTCGACGTCTTTCTGCTGCTTTACAACAGGGAAGAACATCAGGCCGTTTGCTATTTCAAACCACATTATGTAAGCTAGAGAGCCATGTTCCCACAAAAGCTAAATGCTGCTGTTGATGTTTTTATTTAGAAAGACGGCTAATTTTCATATTTTTGGTATTGTCAGTGCCGTTTTTTTTTTTTTTTTTTGCATACTTTAGCCAGGAGTGCGATTGATACTCAGGAGCAACTTATAACATAGATATTGGCTCATATATTCGTTATTTTCCACTAATAACTGGTAGAGGGCACTGTAGGGAGGGTATCAGTCTTTGCTACTGACAGCAATGCAGAAGAAGGGCCATAAAAAATATAGATGGAGGAGAATCTGATTTGAACTTTATGATCGTTTTCTTATTTGCATCGAGACATAATTATTCTTTGTTTTCCTTTCTCAAGCTAATGCGGGACAGCAAGTCATCAAACTGGGTTGCAGAATGAAGGAAGTACTGCTGAAAGCACCGTCATTCAGACTCTGGCTGCTGCAGTAGAAGGTAAACCTCACCAAAAAAAAAAAAAAAAAGAAAAGACTGAATGATCTTATGAACCCAGACATGGCACAGATGCTTTTGTAAAATTCTTCAAAATAAAAACACCCGATCTCTCAACATCATCCAGGTCTTCCATGCATTTTTAATGATATGTACAGTTAATGATTCCATGAAATTGACATTTTATGAATACTTTATGAAAATTTTGGAAAAAGCACTAAGCATCGAATTTGACGCATGCCCAAAGAGAGGCGGTAGATGCAATCTTGATCTGTGAATCATGTAAATGTAGCATTGTGCTGGGTTTTCTTCAGAACTATTGCACTTTTATCACAAAACTGCAACTTTTCTTAGTGTGACTTAATGCATATTCATCTTTTTCTTTTTTATTATACATTTTTCAGCTGCTGTAGCTTAAGGCAGATTAACACTGGTCCATTTTCAGTGCGCCTCCGATGCTGACGTAACGAAAGGCAGACAACATGGCTAGCACCGATAGCGAAGCACAGAGTGATGCTACCGTCTTCCAGCCAAGACCACTTAAATTTGTTTTTTTTTTATCGTCTTCTCACAACTGAGGTCGTGACCACGCTCAATAATGACGATGCCCGCATTATTGATCGCAAACTCTTCAGATTTGTTTGTGAAAGTTTAGCGTGTGTCCCCAGTTTTGGTCCCTAGGGGATCCTGGCGTCACGCTGACCACGTGGTACAGACAGAGCCAATCAGAGCCGTAGACGCATCCGAAAGCAACTAAAACGTCCCGTCATTGGTCAATTAGGCCGGGTAGACGAGAGATAGCCGCGACCATCGAGGAAGCGATTCGCAGAGAAATATAGAAAATAAAGCTAAAATTCGCCGATTTCAGACATTTTTTTCATCCGGAAAGCGATTTGTCCATAGAGATGAGGTCTTTATTTCCAGGAAAGTACGTTCGGTTTGCTCAAAAACCCGGATTTCCGGGAATTCCCGGAAGACTTTCATCACTGAACGTTAAACTCACTCTCTTTTGTAATAAATACATCATGTAATAAACGTTAAACTCACTCTCTTTTGTGCCAGCTTTTCGGTCACAGATTTTCTCTTTTTGTACTGGCTCCTGCCAGTGCTGGTACTGGGCGTTTCTGTTTTTCGGACGTGCGCTGAACTTGTTTTGTCCATTGTTTCAGCAGCGTTTCTTGTTTTGGGAATTTATACACAGATACACTTTCACTAGAAGTATTGCTACATCCAGCTGCCACACAACGACTTGGCATGTTGATGATTAACAGAGAATTAACGAGAATTAACGATGATTAACGAGAGAAACGAAGACTACCTGCTTTGTTTACCTGCTGTCCGAAGCAGAACTACGGAAGTCAATGCCTTTCGTGACGTCACAGGTCATATCGGGGTCACTTCCAGCCTGCGCTCTTAGCGGCAAATTCAAATCTCTGATTCCTTCGAAAGATGTCTATTATTCATATGCTTCGGATTTTTTTCGACGCGAACTATTGGTATCAATAGAATCAGCGTTTAAAGGGCTTTTTTATTTGACAAAGTTGTTCAAAGCATGGCATCCACACTTTAACACAAAAAACTAGAACGGTCATTAAACATTAGGAATATTTACATCGCCTCCGTCATATCTCCGTCTGACATCTCTGCAGTGCGAGCTTCATGCAAGAGCTCTATTTCCATTCTGCTGATGTGTCATTGTCACAGCGAAAAGCTGGGAAAACGGAAACGGGGCTGGGTTTCAAAATAAAAACTTCCTTTGTACTTTCAAAATAAGACTTGATACGTTTTGTTGTTGTTTTTTTTAAGGGATGTATCCACGCGATAATGCATGTTAACACCACAGATAACACCGGCTTCCATTTTTGCCAATGACAACAAAAGCTGAATTTTGGAAGTACAAAAATGTAACATCATAAATAAACACAAAACCTTTTACAAGGACTTGGTGAGGAAGGAGGGGGTGCTTGATTGCTAAAGTTTTGGAGACTGATGTCGAGGGGGTGGCAGGACAAACCACTCCTCTAAAAACAAGGGGGAAGGGGAGATAGGAATGGTCATGAGACAGACTCCCCACGCCAAATAACAGAGATGAACCGCAGATGGATGAGTGTAAATTTGGGCTTACACTTCAGAGTATTGTAGTTTGTTTCAAAGTATTTTTCCATTTTATCTGTCCTTCCTTTACCAACTTTTCCACCTTTTGAAAGAAACACACATCAGCAGGTGTTGGGGGGAAAAAAAAAAGTTTTTGGATCAGCAGTAGTTCGGATTCAACAGCAACATTTCCTAGGAAACACAACTGAACACAACTTTCATATCGTGTCAGCCAGATTTCCTGTGAGGAGGTTGTTGCTCCAGAGACCTCAGCAGTGTTTTAGGCTTTACTGCTGCAATATGTGGTTCCAGCAAATTACATACAATATGAAAGGGATGGGCTCCTGCTGATGGACCTCAAACAATCTAAGAGAAAACACTGGTACTTCATCCGCACACACATATGCACACAGTAAATAAATTTAATGTTGTAACTTCCTTCAAAGCCATCAATGTCAAGAGTGACTCCTAGCAATTCCAAGGAAACGGGAAGCCACAAAGCAAAAATAAATTCAGGGCTTGACACGCTGTTGGAAAAGAATAGCAATCAGCAAATTTAATGCATTTGTGATGTATATTTAGGGCTCTGACACTAGGCCACAGATGTACATGTGTTGGGTTTCTATTTTGCAAAAGATATGGTTGGTGATAACCTATTATGGGACATCGTGAGATTCCCCACAGCATCAGCCTTAGACAGGAAAAATTCCATCACTTGCTCTATCCAGGGGATGTAATATCGAAACAAATTATGGCTGGAATTGAAAAGTCACAAGCTTATTCTGTCTTGATCAAACCACTGCCAAGAGGCTAAGTGACATCTATGGTACGCCGCACTATCCAGCTTCAGAAGTGGATATAAATGTCTAATTTTTCAGGCAGTAATCCAGCATAATCAGTTAGGTTGTTAATGCTTCCATTTGTATTAATTCCAAACCTTCAAAATTATTATACATTTTTTGGTTTTTAAATAACGTAGCCAAAGCCCCAAAACAGGGACAATAAATTATAGATACTCTATACACTGTTAGTCAATTTTATGGTATCTGAAGTCAAACCCAACGAGAAAACAAGCCATTAATGTGACCCCCCTCGCCCCCCTCTTCTGCTTAGACATTGTAGGACAACGCTTGTAAGATGTAATGATCACATCTGTAAGTACATAACATTTGATTGTATGGCTGCTGTTTTGGCAGCAGCGGTAATAAAAGTCTCATCTTGGTTTTATGATGCAGCATATTGAACCATCTGAGTGCTGCCTTGCTCCATGGTGGCCCACGGGCACTTTTGCTTCTCAGCGGTGATCAGTTCTGACACTCAAGAGGTCTTCAGAGACTAAGTTAAAGATTTCTGTCATCATATCAAGTAACACACCAGTGCTCTCATTACAACTGACACATATTTAACAGGGAAAAAAGGCTGCGCTACATAATGCATAATTAGAAAGTTTTTTGACCTTTTTTTTTTTTTTTCGCTTATGATAATTTATGTAAGATAGGGTCTGATTTTACAGAGACGGATTTTAGTGGGATATTAAAGGATCTCTTGGAAGTTAGTAGATTATGGTAGTGTACAGTGACCTCTTGACCCGACCAGATCCCTCTGCTGAGAAGTTCCGGCCAACAAATGGAGATGCTGATTCCCCCGTCCTTGCTAGGACCATTAATATTTAACAACTCCATGATTGAAATTTCAAATTCATCTCTTCAATGGATAATCACAAAGGAAAGTGAAATGGGAGTGACTGGAACAGGGAGGGAAAAGAGGGAGCAGACAGAGGAAGAGAATTACTGCAGCTCATTTCATCTGGACTATTTTAAATAAAGGCTATGATGTAGTGAGGCCACATCAAGTCAGTAAAGGGCTGAATATCTGAGCTTGGATTCAGCAGTTACTCTATCACCATACGAGATCTGACTGTCTTACAATTGCTCTGATAAGAAAACGCACTATTTCCACTGTGACGAACGGCGATTGCATGAGATACAAGAGTGATTTCCTGCCCTTGTCTCTCAACAGTTCCTGTCCCTTCATTTCTCTATCTCCACACTGCTTCTATAAGTTTTATTCTTTTATGCATTCCTCAACCCGTGTGCCCTCTTCTGTTCATTTGACAGACTTGAGTCAGGGAGCAAGAGATAGCTTTACTATTTTATGAAGGGCTGAGGTTTCTTGGCAGTGCCGCAGTTTTCTGTGTCTGACAAAGTCCTTTAGCTCTTGAGAGGGAACTGAGACCGAAGTAGCATGTTCGGTGCAAGTAACTACAGCCAATAAACTTTAGAACACATCCATGTAAAGCTACGGTCACACTGCCTTAGGTAATGCATGTTCAAGCGACCACTTCCAAAGAAAAGTCTACGCAAACGCACGTAAATGCAAGTTTCCGGGTTCAAAACTCTCACGTTCACTGCAGCTAAGCATGTTTTCAGGTCTGTTTCTGGGGGCTATAACACATGGCCATAGAACACGCTTCAAAGCTAAAACAGATCAAATTTAAGCAATCAGTGACTTCAGGAATCAGGTAAGTATCGACCATTTGAAAATTGGAGGAGAAATGAATAATTGTGGTTTGTGCCCGACAAAAATTATATGACACCAAGTCTTTCATTTATCGAAATAGAGCAGTGATTGGAAAAACCTGGAGCAAGATTCACAAGATTTGCACCACTTCAACATTTCGCACCAAGCCTCTTCCAACTGTGGCAGACATGTGCTAGTAAACAGTAGCAAAAGGACAAGCCCCTCCCTGCTTGCCCTAGTGTGAACACAGACAAATGTGCAATCAAGAACCTTCGTTTAGCACCTTCTTGACCGTCATATGCCGAGTTAGTCCATAGCTTTAGACTAAAATACTTGCGACTTTTGATCGACAGTGTTTGGAAAAAAATGTATACATTTGATATATTCGAAATTTTGTTTCAATACAAACATTCAACTTTAAGAATTTTTGATTAAAACTGGAGGGCAAAGGATAGTAAGTCTGAGTCTTTATATGTGTGTGTGTGTCGTGTGCGTGCCGTTTCTTGGAGTTAAACACAGAAACAGCAAAAGCAAGAGAAATCCCTTCCCAGTGCAGCGCACTCATCCTCCCCTGTGTATCAGAGGCTGTTTTTGTGGGAGTTCTGCTGCCTGCACACATCGCATCCCTCCCCAGCTGTGTGTGGCTTTTGGTTCACTGGAGGTCAGGACGATCATTCACCCCAAGGCCTGAGGGCGCCCATATACTCTCGCCTTTATGACCACATAAAAAAAGCCAAGTGCTCAGGCGTGCCTGATTAGCTGCCCTAATATGCTATTTGTGACTAATTTCAGAGGCGCTAAGTCACAGGTGATGGTCCTGGGTTGTAAATCTAACACGGCCAACCTTTGACGGCGCACGTGTGTGTGTGTTTGCCTACTTGTGTGCTTCTCCACTCTCTGGATACACAAGTGGGTTTCATCGTGAATATGCATAAGCCATTTACGTAAAAAGCAGGACATAAAAGTAATGGATGGTGAATGAAGCCATCTTGACCTGACAAGCCAAGTAATACATAGAGGAAGTGTGTGAGTCCCTGTGTGAGCATGGATGTGTGTTCATGTGTAAAACTGTCCTGGACTGAAGCCTTTATTTGAAGCACAATCATTACTTTTGCCTCCAGCCCTGATACACTTTGACTACCCAGATTTGGAGGAGTACATTAATGTGTCCTACTGATTGACTAGTTCACATGATGTAAATCCACATGGTTAAAACATTAGTTAATAAGTGTCTTTTGGTTGTATCGGAATGGGATGAATAGTTTTACACAGATAGTCAGGGATTTTTGACCCAGGAGCCATGGAAACTGTACAAATGTTTGTTCATGTCCAACGTTTTAAAGTGTTTGAACTTCTTTAAATAACTTTGATACACACATTTCTGAGACCCCTCTCTCAGTTGCATGATCCCAACTTGCCTGTAAAACTAATTGTACATAACTTGGTACATGTTTTCTGTCCTGTAGTGCATCACCTATCCACTTGGGGCAGCAGAAGGACTTTTCCTGCTCATTTCAAAATGGCTGCTTCCTTGAAACCTCAAAAACACTTGGTGGGAAAGGTTTTGCTAATTTTTTTAAACTTTATAATGAGAATAACTCATCTTTTTTATTGACTATTTGTTGCACTAAAAAAACTTCTCAATTTGTTGATAATTAAATCTTGCACCATATTAACAATGTATTGATCAAAGTTGAGACAGTGGGTAGACAGGGTGCTTTTTTTCCCTAAAAACTCATGTCAGTATTTTTGCATCTTAAACTAACAATATTGTGAGCAGAAACATACCAAAATCTTTTGACTCGTGAGCCATAAAGGGTTCTAAAATTTGAAGAAAGGCCTGGACTAGGAGCTGATGCTAGAGTGTTTCGGTAATTTACCCTATCAGAAAGAAACAAGCAACCTGGATGAAAACAGACTTTTATGTTTATTCTGACAGAATACATACATACATTTATATATATATATATACACGATATCACAAGTTCAAACAGGTGCCATTAATACAGGTAATGAGTGGAAGATCCTCTTATAGAAGAAGTTACAGGTCTGTGAGAGACAGAAATCTTGCTTATTTGTAGGTGACCAAATACTTATTTTCCACCATGATTTGGAAATAAATGAGTAATTTCTGTCAATTCTTTGATGTATTGGCCTTAATGGAATTAATTTAAACATAAAAATTACGGAATTATAATCTGATGTGAAAAAAGGATATCAATTAACAGCATCTTATGTGTTTAAGTTCTGCGTGTCGTTTTTTTTTTTTTTTTGTTACTCTGTCCACTGCTTTTTTGTCTTCACAAAGGATTTTTTTTTTTTTCTGACAGGGAAAGGTTGTGTGTCTGTGGAGGATTTAGGACAGTGACGATTCCTATGCATAAGTGTGTATGTGTGTTGGATTTGTGTGTATGTGCACCAGTGACCTCTGCGCTTGCTGTGCAGTGTCCTCCAAGCTGACAGAGTCCTATCCTCTAACTCCTCAGTGTTAAACACCCAGGGTCTCTTCCCAGATGGGCAACCGTAAGCATGCCTTGCTTGAAACACACACACACACACACACATACGAGAACTACAGCTCTGCACCCTAACACCGCTCAGGCTCCAAAGAGGTGAAAGTCATGGGTGGGGTTTCAGCAAACGCGGGACGCTCACCTCAAAAAGCTACATAACCAAAGGATTAACCGTTTTGCCAGATGTGAGGTCACCGCCAGAAAAGAATCACATTATTTCTATATGAATGACAATGTACAGCCTTGAGACATTTGGACTTGTATTTATTCAGCACGGCTGACAGAAATACGGCACCTCAGACGTTTCCTGTTGAAATGCTGAGATGTGCAGAAACAGTGGGAGACATTTTAATCTATTAGCATATATGAGATATGAATGACAATGTAAGGACAATTACAGCCCGGTTCTGTCTGGAGGATATAATTGGCATTGCACATTGTTGGGTACATTTTTTCAAATGCCCCCTTTTTTCCAGCGACTCTTTGAGTAGAAATTATGTAAGAAAGCTGAATAAAAGGTTAGAATTTTCATTTTTGAAAGATTCTAATAATTAAAAAAACGTGTTTTAATTTTCTTGTATGTTGAAACGTGCTTGTTTTGTCCTCCACAGCCCTGAGAAAGCTTTGCCGCACAGCTCCTGAACACCCAAGTCTCACACAAATGAACAGCCGAGGTTAAAGAATAGTCCAAATAATAAGATGCAAGCCTTCAACTCTAGTAAATCAGTGCAAAAAAAAAACACTCTTCCCTGCAGCCAAAATACTTCTTGTCCCTGTTTTGAAATGATAAACAGCTCACCATCCCTCACCGGTGGTAATGAAATGCAAAACAGTGTGTACGAAAATATCAAACCTGCCTCCGCTTTGCGGCCCTTCATCGAAAACACTTCAGAAAAACAGGCAGGATCACGTAGCACAAGCACGGATTCTGTCAAGGCCAAATTAGGGACATTAAAAATCACAGACTGAGAACTTGCTAATTATTACACCCCACACCACCCCACCCCTTAAACCAAAAAAACAAAAAGAAAAAAACAGGGACAGCCGAGCTAAACAATGAGCCACTAGCTGACTCCCAATGTCACTTTGTGTCGGCAACAAATATCCAAAGGTCAAAGTGTGCTTCTGTGGAATGGAGCAAAGCTTTTCAGGGCTAAGTGGTGTGTGTCTGTACTTGTACTTGTATCTTTGAAGTAATCTGAGGTCCTGTGTCCTTTAAGACAGTGCTGCCACCTGCTGCTTTAAACAAAGACACCCAAGATAAGTAAAAGCAAGCAGCAACGAATATATTTTTTTTTGTTTAAATAATATGATTTACACCATCAAGCACCTCAATAACTTGTTTTGTCCTAAAAGCAGTAACATTCAAAATAAAATTACAAATTTTGTGAATTTTCTTTGAATAAAGAATCTTTTTTAACACTATTGCTATAATTTAAGCATACTTACAGAAATGATAGCAGTCCATCACCATGACGATGTGTCTCAGGCCTGATGCTCTTGTCAGAGGTGAACCTACCTGCAGTGAACTCCTCCATCCCGACCATTTGCTTTTGCTTTCCAGACTCATTTATTGTTTGCGAAGGACAGCAAGATGTATGACTCTGCAGCAATTAAAATATTAGGTATCAAAGCTTTGTTGTTATGGAGTCGAACAGAAACGTGATAGGAACATCAGAAAAAAAGAAGGAGGGGACACCAGAAGGATGACCTAAAAAAAACTGGAAAATGCTGTTTAACAATGAGATTTTTTTTTTCCCTTTTCTTTTCTTTTTTTTTTTTGAGGAATCCTCTTTCACAAAGAACGATGAACTTTGGACTGACACTTGTACTGGTTCAGTAAGGCTAGAAGCCATGCTGTAATTAAAGCACTCACCCTGGGAAAAAAGGTGCGATCTTCTGTCATTTTTTGACAAGGCTCCGAGCACGGGGCAAGGTAATATAGTTACATGCTTGGTTGCAGCTGGAAAGAAAAATGACTGTTTGTTTGATTGCCTGATAGCCAGACTGTATCTTCCAGCTATAGTTTTTAGTGATACCGATCAAAGATGTGTGTACTTTTGTGTCAAGAAGGGCAAATGTGTGTGTGTGTGTGTGTGTGTGTGCTCCAACCTGATCAGTACAAATGAACTGAATACCTTTTTTTCTATGGTTTTCACAACAAAAAACAGCAATCTGTTCCTCACTAGATTTGTTTTAAATCTTATATAATGATATCTATATTTAATCGGAGTCACATCCCTTTTAAAGTCATTTCAGTGAATCTGTTGTGACTTCACTTCACTGCCTTGTAGAAACACTAGACAGACACCATATATGCTCTGCCAGAATCATTAAGTCAACATGCCATCAAGTTCAGCTCAGAGTCTCTCCTCAGAATTTGAGACTGATACAGGCTGACACAGCTTGAACTTTGTGCCTGCCAGGAGGGGCTATTCTTTGTCGGCTTTGCCGTTCTCCCATGGTTTTAAATATTGTAGGCATGTTGGGGATGTGGAGACACATTTGTCATCCATGTTTGACAGGCCTGATGAAGGGGTTGTCTGTCAGTGTTTCACAAATCCAACCAGACCGCAAACCCGCTGGTGGCACACAGACAGTCACGAGCCGTGGGGAGTTCCCTCCCCTCCTGGCACACGGCGTAATTGTGATAATACTGAGATGGAAAATTATAGAGGGGGAAAAGTTAAGGAGATATTTGAGTTAAACGTCGACGTACCAAGGAGAGTGTGGGTGGTCTTAAAGCCGAGGAGCCGGTTTTCACCGTCGACTACTGACACCATGATTTCTTTTAAGCAGTGGAGGAGCTAGAACATTTTATATGGGGGGGATGGGAGGGGGGGGCAGAAGACACGTTAATATCATTTCATCAATGTTATTTTAATTGCAATTTACATTTTGCAATACTTAAAGAAGCTTGTATTGATGATTCCTTCATCTTTGTCAATAGTGATATTGGCTCATAAATTGGGGGGATAGCCCCCCCGTAGCTCCGCCCCTGCCGTTAGAAAGAATTAGATAGTTTGGGACTTTTATTGACATTTGTAAAGCTGATTTTATTTTCTTCTTTGCCTTTTTTTTCCCATAATTTACTTTTATATAATGCAAGTTAGAGTCTGGAAACTTTTCAGGAGCTCATTTATATTATTGCACATTTTTCAATTCTTGGCATAAAATACTGAGTTTGTGTGACTCACTCGGCAAATAGTGCCCCTCAAACAACTAACTTCAGCAAGAACGACGCAAAACACATTTCAGTTTCTCCCCATCCTTCCATGCTTTCCTCTCTGTCTTTGACATTAGGGTCAAGCTAGCATATAATAGACAAACTTGGCACTAATCTAGGGACTCTCAGAGAGGTCTGGGAGATTTATCAATCAACTGGCCACATTAAAAGGATTTCCTAATGAAGTGAAGTCTTTACAGGGATTAATCCTCTACCACCTGCGTGGAGCCACCTGCTCGACTGCCATAATTGGCATGGATGGCACCGCCACCATCCGCAGAAAGACGAGAGGCACAGGGAAGGGGAAGGAAAAAAATAAGAGGGAGAGACGACGGAGATGAACAGAGGGGGAAGGCGAGAGAGCAGAAGACGGACAGAGAGGAAACAAGTTGGAGAGAGGACAAAGAAGCCAGACATCAGGGTGTCAAACTCATGCAAATGATGACACTCAGTGTGTTGCAGCGACACAACGAGGGAGGAAAATAAATAAAATATTTTTTTTTTTAAAAAGGAGACGAGACAGCACCAGGTCTCTTATGACACGGCAATGAGCATCCAACCCTTAGTTTGTGCCAGTCTTGCAGCAATCCAAGAGCTTGACAGCAGCTCTTCGCTACATCTTCCAGCTGTGTCAAATCTGCCTATGTGCTAATGAACGTGTCAGCACTCCAATCATACCATTGCTGTTTGTGTTTCTATTCTCCTCTGAGCAACGGATTTCCACCTGAGGAGTACCAGCAAGCAGAACACATTTACCCACAAGTAATTTAATTCTGTCAACCAAAAAAAGAAAAAAATGCAGGGCTGCTGACTCGTTAAGTTAGACAGATGATAAGACTGATTAGTTTGATTTTGATAGATTTAATAAACTGTAGCAAAGAAAAACTAACTCAATTTAGGAAGCAAAACAGTTTGAACTTTTCAAATAATTTAGCATGAAGACAAAAGAATAAAAAGATTTTTGCTGCATGTACTCACAAAATATACAAAAAAATAATCTGTATATTTTGAATCTGCATTTTAATTTTTATATCATAAAGGAGTTCCCACCATCTACATTATTGGGATGGTTCTTTGTGCCTTATTAATATCTGGTCAACGCCAACATAATCACCTCAGTCACAATACAATTTGACCACACAGTTTTAATTTAATTATAAATGTTATCATATGTACCTGTAGGTCAAGTTATCTTCAAATTATCCCATGTACTGAACCCAAAACACTTTGAAAAAGTGGCTTACACATATCTTGTGCTGTTTTGTTGGACTTGGCCTTTTTTACGTTTTTTTTTTTTTTAAACTTTACTTACTTTTTTTTTTTTTTACAAAAATAACTTGACATAACATTGCGAACTACCTAAAATTGTAATCCAATTTGGTGCTAAAAAGCAGTAGTGGTGAAAACCCAGATATTTTAACCTGTTATCTATTCAACTGAAACCAAACAAAGAAATCTAGGTTCTCCACCTCCAAGTCATGTATGTACCTTAACAAAAAATTCATTATTGTATACATGTTATTCAGCCCTTTCTCTCATTTTAGATTTGTTTTTATTCTAGATTGATGAAAATGTTTTAGGTAATCACTACGTACATGAATAATATGGTGACAATCTCAAACAATTGTTTTTTTTTAGCACTAGTATGGAAAATGCTGAAGCCTGATGGAGGCTTTCTACTTTTAAAAGGTTGCCACTGAAAAAAAAGGAACATAAGCTACTTTAATTTATTACTAATACACTGCATGAAGGGGTTACAAATATGTTTAACCTTTTTTATTTTAATTAGAAGTTTTTTGTTTCAAGAGTATATTTTCAATGATGAGAAGTTGTTTATTCTTATACATTTCTATTTTGTTTTCCAGCGGGCTAAAGAATTAAATACCATAAATACAGTATAGAAAGTTAGTTTAAAATGGAATAACTGTACTTTTGCTGTGTAAAACATTTCAAATAATTAGTGTTAAAAAGATGTATTCCTATATAATGATCTAAATTTGTCTCTGAGTTTGAGGTACGGTAACTTTTCATCCTAGGTCATTGGCAGCTGAGTGTGTGGCAGTGTTTTTCCGATTCCTGACTAATGATGAACTCCCCAGAGTCATAACTCCTGTGAAGAAAAGATGATTTGGTGGAGTCTGCCAAGGGACCAAGCTTTACTGGCATAGCCTGGGCGTCCCTCATTTGTTATGAAGCCATACTGCCACCTTGCCAAAACAGGTGCCAGGCCAAGGACAAACTGTGTGTGTGTGTGTGTGTGTGTGTGTGAGGGTGGCTACGACTGTGTGTGTTTACTCTGGTGAGGCTGTGCATGGATGCATGTGTGGTCTGACCCTCATCCCTGGACTAAAACCTTGGTGAACAGCCATGCTGGCATCTAAAAATATCCCAATGGAGCAGTGGTTTGAAAATACTGAAGGTTCTTATGCTCAAAGACACAAAATTTTGGTTGCTCTCGATATGCACATAAACCAAAGGTGTCTCAGTTTATCTTTTTTTATTGGGTTAAAAAAAAAGTTTTAAACATGTGTATTGTAGTTTCCGCACTTTTAGGCACACTCACAAGCCTTAACTGTTTTTTTTGTTGTTGTTTTTTTTTAAACGACAGTACCTTGAACCTCGGAGCGCCTTATATTTGCATTAATTCTGGCTATTTTTACTGATGTCAAAATGATTTCAAGAGGTAAATGGCACTCTGTTAAAATGTCAGTCTGTTATTTATATAAGTTGCAAAAAAAGTTGGGTGTTTTGTAAAAACGCTAGTTTGGCTAACCCGTAGCGTGTTCCGACTGTTTTTTTTTTTTTTTTTTACGTGTTACTAACAAGGTTGGGGGTTAGCGTAGTCACAGAAACATTTTATAGCGGGAGTTACAGAACTGGAATGCTAGCGCTGCTAACAGGGCTAACGTGTACTGAGTTACAAACACATTCTAAGGTTACAGTGAACGCATTTAATAAAGTCTGACTGGCGTAAAGACTTGTGTCCGAATTCCTTCACTACTCACTATATAGTGCGTTCGTCATTTTGTAGTGCTGTGCGAATCTACAATTCTAAAATCCAGTGCCCTGGAAATTTCCCAGAAGTCACTGCGAAAAACCAGTGTGCATGGATGCTCACTAGTTTGGCGAATATAGACCACAATGCATTGCGTTGGAACATTTTTTTTTGCCAAAAAAAAGGTATTTTAATGCATTTTTTAATGAACCATTAATGTTTTATCTTCAGAAGACAGTGGACTCATAATCGTCGCAACACTCTCATATCAATTAGATTTTAACTTTGTGAAATCGATGATGTCATATACATCGTTAAAAATAAATAAAAGTAGTGAGCATGGTGTCCGAGTTGCTTTTAAAATTCAGGGCACTACATAGTGCCGCACTGTATAGTTTTATAGTAGTAAGGGGTTAGGGTGGGAATTCAGACATCGAATTTGACTCTTTTGTCTCGCTTAAGGCGCCTTATAGCATGTATGTATAGAAAAAAAAAACATTCAAATTTACATTAGCAAAAAAAAATTAGAAATTACAGTGCATGTCTACAAAAATACAAGTGGAAGATTACTGTTTGTACTGTTTGGTTTGCCTTCTATGACAAAAATCTGAAAATGGTGCAGACAGTACAGTATTATTTTTAGTATATATAAGTGTATTTTAATTAATTTTTTTATATAATTGAGTTCAATTGTATTTATTCACTTTACTCATCGAGCTTAAAATTCTTGCAACCTCATCACCACATTGCAAGTTTGGTCTCCATATTTGCTAAGCAAGATGCTGCCGTCAAACTGTTCCTGTGACTTCTCCATTATACGCACATGAAAAAAAAACAAAACAAAAAAGAAGCTATTGTGTTTTTTTTGGTCAGTCCTGCGAAGGCTTTCCCCTTAAACACAAACACACGCAGCGCTCCATCCACCTCCTCCGCTAACTCTTCTTGCTGTATTGTTTTGAGTGAAAGAAGAACCATCCCTAATCCACTTCATGGATCAGTTTCACAGAGATGGTAAAGCCTCTCTCCCTCCAAGCTAAAGCAATTCAGATCAGACACCTTGATGTCTCAAAGAGCACACAGTGAGCTCTTGTTTTCTGTTTTGACTGCTGGGAATCCGTGCCAGACAGCACCCCCTGATTCCAGCTCAAAGATAAAACTAATGAGGTTTTCATTTGAGTCTGTTTTAGAACAATAACGGAGTCATTGGCAGACCTGGATGTTTTCACTAGCGCCTCAGATTCTGTGATCCGCTAATCTAGGATTTGGAGGAGCTGGATTTCCAAACTTGAAGGTGTAAGGCTGCACAGCATCGAAAATGCAGTTGTTTCTTCTGTTTGCTTTTTTTTATCGCAACTTGGAGATATGTCTAAATTGTCTGACACTAAATCTTTTTTTTTTTTAGCTTAAACTGTTATTTTTATTAGTGTAGGGAAACACTGTTGCTGAAATAAGGTGGCAATCATGCATCCATTGAGTGCTAATTGTGCAATATGTGTAATTCCAGAGATCGATATTTCCACAGTTTTTCGCTTCTCCTTGGACTGAATTAGGGGTGGACCCTGACATTAGCATCTCTGAAAAGCATCAAAGACAAAGCCCTAATCCTTTAACAAAAGCTGGATGTTCTTACAACGACATAGTTTATATTGACACCTCAAACCACACACCTCACACCTGCCTGAACTCTTCATGAGGTGCCTTGAGGTGAGAGCAGAGTTTTTGAGACAAAACTTTGTTTTTGGTCACAAAGGTTCATCATTTCCCTTCAGGTACCAAAGTGGAAACAGTTGCTTGATAGGACCACTGGGGTCTATGCGATGTTATGAGTTAGATCATATGACTACATTTTATTTCCTCTTTTGCGATTGTGCCTGAACTTGTTCTGTAAGGACCGTTTCCTTGCTGCACAGGTTTTGTTGAAACCTGCCACCCCTGTGGCCCAACTGCTTTCTCACTGGTATCATCATACACGGCTGTGAAAGAAAATGTGAGGAACGGCTGCGCTTATACAAAATTGATATGACAGTTTAAATATAATAAAAGTATTTGTCTACTACCTCTCCTATCCTGAGGGTTGAAAACTTGTGTGATCAAAAATTTTTACCTTCCGGCCACAGCAGAAATAACAGATTGGAGAACTACTCTGGAATGAACACACTAAAAAAAAAAAAAAAAAAAAAGATAAATAAATGCATCTCTGCAAAGCAAAACTAAGAACAGATGACTTCTAATCGGATAATCAGCCATGTATTATTTTACAGGTAGTGTGGCAGAGTCTGTCATTCGCCACAAATGTGTTTTCCAAGAGGTCTGGACGCCCAAAAGACCTTGTGTCATACACATTTTGTGAAAATGCAGCACTTTTCTTTCCTTTCACGGAGTAAGCAGATCATCCTCACAGTGATGTTTACAACAGCAAGTTGCCGCTGACATTGTCTTGCATGGAGCGGGTGGTATTTTGGAAGATGTCACCAAGCTGGTTTCTAAGGAGACAATCCCATCCGTACTTTGTTTTCTTTCCTTTTTTTTTTTTTTGCTATAGTCTTTACAATGAACCGTCTGAGTAATTTTATAAGTATTTCTTTTTTTTCATCGCAGTCATTTGGTGCCTTATGTGTCGTTGGAGTCTTTCCGTTAGTCGTTTTGAATGTCAGCGTTTCAAAGTAAGAATTCACCCCGTGCCCCAAATCAGAGGCTCAGTTAGCACTGACTTAAATCTTATGTAACTCTGGGCTTTTGACAGGCAGACACCTCTGCTGACTACAGATAGGTAATTTGTTTTGATCTGTGATTATAACGCTCGTGTTCAGAGGGAGATGTAAACCCTCTTGTGAAGCTGTTAGGCAAATCCTCACAATGTGGGGAGAAGTGCCCCTGGGGGTCTCAGGTTTTCACTCTCCCTCTCAGTTTTCTTCTTTTCTCTCCGTCTTTCTCTTTTCTTTATTTTATTTTATTTTATTTTTTTCATCTCATGTGAGAGACAAAGCCTCCTGCCAAATGCTGAAGCCCCCCAGGAGCTCATCATACAGAAAACGAAGGCTCCTCTGAGAACAAGAAGAGCGAGCAAGAAGGAGGAGGAGGAGGGCAGAGAGATGGAGGGAAGTTTAGGCCTTGTGTAAAGGTGGGGAAAGAGTGTGTGCCCCGTTAACAGTAATTGTAAGGAGTCCATCAGGGCATTTTGCACATCTCACAAGCTTCCATCCTTTGACGCCCTCCTTGCTATTTCCCTTAACACCGCCGTTTGTGGCTTGTGCCAGACATACCTGCAAAATGATCTGCTAATTATCTCCTAAATACGTTTGTTCATGTTGGCTGAACAGCTTACTTAATTGAAGGGGCGCTCTGTCTTCCGTCTGTTCCCCTCCTTCATGCCCTATGAGTGTGGGAGGTGGGGAGCGGGTTGAGGGCTTAGGAGAGTGGCTTATCTCCAAGAGCTCGTTATATTAATGCCAGTAATTATATGTTTTGCTTACTTTTGATGTTGTTTTGTTCAAACGAGGAGAGTTAATAAGAGGATGATGGCAAATATGTCAGAAGGCCCTCTGACCTTTCTTTGGGCTCTGGAAATTCCTTCGTGTGCCCACGGGGGCTTCGTGTGAGTGTGTGTACCTCGGGGGATATTGAAAAGGTGGCACCTGACTCCCAGTAATGTCAGTACACAAGTAATGGCAGGGGCTTATGATCAAATGCCGACTTCCTTTTTTCACACCAATGTTATTAATTGGCAGGTGCTCACATAGCTCCTCATTCTGGAGCCGGAAAACCACGGGGACGGCGGTGGGAAGGAACGCGGTTGAAGCATTTGTTTCAATTCTATTTAAGAGCCAAACCAAAGGGAGCCACGATTGCCAAGACGTGCACAGGTCTCTGTGCTCTCCCCGAGGAAAACGCTGGCATGAAGAGGCGCTCTAATGGAAAGAAACAGTCGCTAATGAGGCAAATAAATAACAGGCTCATAAAACAGAAGAAATGGGGGGGTATATCAAGAAGCAGAGGATGATGGGAAAGAACAAATGCTGTGAAGTCAAATTTGAATGATAGTTGTGGCGCGGGAGATCGCCGTGGAAACACACGTGAGCTCCTGCATGAGGGGATGTTCGACTGTCGTCGCTAATGAGGGTATCTGAGATGTAAGAGGAGGAACAGGCTTATGGGGATTCCGACTGAATAATATTATCTCCCTCTGGTTGTGCATTTTATGCATGCGTTTCTTCTTTGTTTGAGAACTGCGATTAATATGCTAAAATCAACAGAATTGTTCATGTCCTGAGGCAAGTCTTCATGATGCTGAAAAGTTTGTCATGTCAAACACAATGTATACATCAAATCACCAGACTAAAAATAAAACAAATTAGTAAATACCTCCAGCATAGCTTTTTTATTTTCCCATTAAGGCGACAAAAGCTGCTTTTTTTTTATTTAAAAGGATACACTGTCCTTGCAGTCCAATGTTGTTTTCTCAAGTGTGAGGTGAGTAAAAGTGACAGTTCAGTGCGTGTACACTGATGATATTTTCTGAGAATATATTGAAAGTTTCTAAATCAATCCAGAGCCTTCGTTGCTTTGCTTTTAACACCTTCAGAGTGGGAAGCTACGTTCACACCGATGTCTACGTAAATGGGCGTAAATGTGCGGTTTGGGATTCCCTGTTCAAAACTCTGGCATTCACGTGTAGCTAGGAACATATTTAAGACGGTTTTTCGGAGTCTAGGTACGAAAGGCAGGGCTATTGAACACATGCTGCAAGTCAAACCAGATCAAACTTTGACATATAGATGGCGCCCCTTTTAATTAATGGAAACCGATCGTTTGAAAATTGATCATGGAGAAAAAATTAAAAATTACAGTTTTTGCCCAGACACAATTATATGACACCATGGGCTTTGCTGCCTGACCAATATGGCTTCTCCCTATCCCTACGTGTATCCCTCCTAGTGGAGAGCTTTGGAAAAATAGTGTCTTCCAATTCGGTCACCAATAGTTGCAGGTCATCTACGTAAGAGCGGAAAATACATAACATTGGTTTTATAACTTTGAAAAGTCATGCAAAAACTCAATAATTATGTTAAAGTGCAAATCTTTGTGTTTCAGAAATACATTTCTCCTCTACGCCACAGCGCAAAGCGGATCACCCTACCGGTGGAGAGATGCCCAGTCCTCACCAGTCTTCAAAAAACACTGTCGGACATCCCTAAAGGTTCAAATGCCCCCCTCAATTGGAGCAATAGGGAGGAACCAGAAGTGTAGGGAAGCAATTCCCTACCTCAGCCAAACTCTTAAATACACTGACCAAAAATATAAATGCAACACTTTTGTTATTGCTCCCATTTTTTAGGGTATGGACTCAAAGATGTGAAATATTTTCCACATACATAAAATAACCAGTTCTCTGAAATATTGTTCACAAATCTATCCAAATCTGTGATAGTGAGCACTTCTCCTTTGCCAAGACAATCCATCCCACCTCACAGGTGTGCGAGATTTGCACCGCTTAGACGCTTCGCACGCAGCCTTCTTCAACTGTAGGTGATGGACATGCACTAGTAAACATTAGAAAATGAAAACAATATATGACAAATGCGTGTTTAGGAACCTGTGTTTACCGTTTACCAGAGTAACAATAGCTTGAGCCTTATCTTGTTTTTTTAAAATTAGTATTCTTTCAAAGGGTAACCTTGTGTAGATAGTTTTCTTTTATCACTTGAGCACAGTTTCTGCGAAATAAAACTGACAAAGGGGGAAAGAAAGTCATTTAAATGTGCACTTCTTTCCCTGAAAATCATCTGTTTCTCGTTGTCTGCCTTTCTGAGTATGACTCCCTTTGGGAACCCACCCTTGGAACTGTAAAAGTGAAGACGAAAACTGGCTGTAACACACCGCAGTTAAGACATTCCCATTCACACCTGTGTTTTGACAACACATCTCGCAAGAGGGATCAGAAGTGGTTTCAGAGTTTCTCCCTTTGCCATTTGATATCAAAGAAGGATCCCCACAGTGGCAGAACACGCATGACTCCGGGGAAAGGGATTAACGCAACATTAAAAGTAATCCCCAGGAGTCAGACAATGTTTTTCAAGCAAAGGAGAGGAAACAAAGAGACAATGCCACTGGATGTCTTCATCTGCGCTGTGTTTGTTTCGGTGAGAGTGAAGAACAGGAACTGCTTCTAGTCTGAAATGTTTACACTGCAAATATTAAATAGGCCGACATCAGTGATGACAAGAGTAATAATTATCCTTTCATGCATGACTTATGGCTCCTGTGAAACTGCAAAAAAGATTAGGGGCAGACAACGGCCGGTTTCATGGTTGTGTGCTTTTGCAAAAGTTCTAATTTATTCACTTTGAACACTTTAAGTCACACTCAACTGCCAACCTCCACATATTATTAGCCCAGCTGGCAGGTAGAGGTGAACCCCAGTTTATCAGAACGTTGAAGGTAAAATAATATCCATGAGGACGTGTTAAAAACTGTGAATACGCTAATGCAGCTAACATGTAGCAGTGTGTTAGGAGTTAGCATAGCTACAGTTGGTTTAAGCAATAACAGTCCTTTGTGTATGTGTGTGTAGGTGTGTGTGCGTGTGTTTTATAATGAACAAGTTTGAGTGCTATTGTCAATATGCTAACGTGGCTAACGTGTAGTGATGTTGGGCTGTATTGGGAGTTAGCGTAATTGCAGTTTTTTAATGGATTCCAAACAGTATAGTAAATGGGCTAATGCAGCTAACATGTAGCAGTGCCAGGCTATGTCCGAAATCCCACCCTAACCTCTAACTACTGAAAGACTATATACCACTGGACTGTCTAGTGCCCTGGATTTTAAAAACGATTTGGACACTATGTTCACTACTTTTTTTTTTTTTTTAACCGCGAATATGACGTCATCGATTTCACCAAGTGAAAATCTAATTGATATGAGCGTTTTGTGACCATTATTAATCCCCTGTCTTCTAAAGAAGAAAACTATGTTTTATTAAAATATTTTCTTTTTTGAAAAAATTGTTCAGTCCGAATGCATTGTGGTCTATATTTGCCAATCTAGTGAGCATCGATGCACACTGGTTTTCCGCAGAGATTTCTGGGACACTTGATTTTGGAATTTGTAAATTGTGTTGGGAGTTAGCATAGTCACAATTATTTTGTTTTAGTATCATTCTTCTTTTTTATGTGTCGCAAACAAGGTTGGGAGTTCCAGGTATTGTGCATAGGCTAATGCAGCTAACTCTTCTAAAATGTCTAACGTATTACAAACAACTTCTAGGCTGTGTCCGAATTCCTAACTACTCAAAAACCATATAGTGCAGGACTGTCTTGTGGCTTGGATTTTAAAAGCGCTGCAAAATGGCGAATGCACTGTATAGTGCACTAAGCAGTGAGTAGTGAAAGAATTCAGACACAAACCAAGTTACTGTCAATGCAGTCACTAAAGTCTGACTGAGTGACTGACTTATCACTGACCCTTTTGTCTCTTTTAATGCGCCTTATGGTTCGGTGCACCCTATATTTGATATAAGTTCAAATATAAACCATTCATTATAATCTATAGCGGGGGGAACACGGTAATAGTAGAAAAGCATCAAAAGTAAGTCTCTCTCACAGTGAGATGGCACACAGGAACTTGCAGTGATAACAACCATCAATGTAGATTGAACTACATTACAAATACCAGAAGCATACGGGGCACAAAAGCCATGTAAAGCAAGAAAAGAACTTGCAAGTAACTCAACAAAGGCCTATTCTTAGCAATAGCATGCTCTGATCAGAAAAAAAATTCCTCTACGTATGTTTCAAGCCTGGGACATGGCTCTTCACTTCGTCTGATTATCATATAATTCAGGATTATGTTTCTGTGCGCTGATGACGGAGCAATCTCTTGGTACCTGCTGCCCTCGTCCCTGTTAACCTCTCTCTGATGCCTCTGTGACTTTTCAACACTTCTCCGCTCAACACTGGCTAATGATGTAACAGGCTCCTTAAATATGTAAAGTATAAGACTTAATCAAACTCAGTAGCGTGATTATGTTTTCATTCCAAAAACCTCAGTCCTGTACCGCTAGGTGATCCATTTTAAGTCAGCTTCTTTATCCGCAGCAACACGAGGAGGAAAGTTCATGTGTAAATGACAGAAGTCGCTGTGGTGGAAGTTTTCCAGTGAAGGCAGGTCTCCTCCTGACAGTTGTTTGAATTTCATGTTGAGATATCAGACACTCGTTAAAATAAAGGTGACCCAGACAAATGTCACAGGTGTCAAAAGGCAATTAGTCCCCCTGTACTATCATGGTGTTAATCAGAGAGATGAAAATCATTATGGGAAGTTCAGCAGCGGGATTTCAACGCTGGGTTTTGCTCTCATGACAGATGACACACTGGAGGAGTAATGAGAAAACCTAAGACTGCTGAGTGTTTGATGATTTGGGGATAAAGACTGTGTTCCTGGAGCTCTGCTTTCAAGTGCTCAGATTTGAGTGATAATATTTTTGATGAAATTTAACAAGCACTTATCCCAAAATGGAAACCTCAATTTTCCTTTTTTTTTTTTTTGCACTGATTTGAGGGGTGGGGGGGTGTTATCTAAAACCAGCAGGAGAGTTGAGATGGGCTGTTCTTTAAATTTGAAGACTTTTGTGCCAAAACACAAAACCGATGGAGAGGAAAGGTAAGGGAGAGATAGGCAGACAGTCAAAAAAGACAGAAGAAAACAGACTGAGAATAAGGGAGAACACATAGCACATAGAAAAGCATAGCTAATGGCCTTGGTATCAGATTTATTCTGAAGATGCAGCCGCAGAAAGAGGCAGGAAGGAAGGCTGGATGATTTCTTTGCCCCGTCTTCCCCTTTCCCTGATTATGAAAGGAGACATGGCGCGAGGTCGAGGGTCAAGCCAAAAGGAGACAGCATTGTGTAGAAACTGTCACGCACCGCCACCTATTTTGACATGCACAGGCCCGTTTGTTGTCTGTCGAACATGCAAATTGCCGAGCCCAGGCTGTCATATAAAGGCAGGCAGATATGTGCCGGTCGAGAAAATGAGAGACCACCTGTAACCAAGAGAATGGGGAGTGATGGACAAGCATTCAGTCAGGCTGCTCGTCATTTCGCGGCCCGCCATTCACCCATCAGTGGAGTATCCTCCAGCACCCTCCTCCTCCTCCTCATTCTCAATCCTATCCCCAGCACGCACATATACATGTAAAAATCTATTCTTAATATTCAGAAGCAGGAAGTGAAGGGAAATAAATATATTCGACGGAAGGGGATTGGAGGGGGCCGATGGTGGTGATTTCAACCTGCTGGCTGCCTAATAGGATCCTGCATGAAGACAGCTGAGGGTCAGACCCAGATAATTAGTTGTCCACAGAGGAAACATCACTCTTTCACAGGGAGTGGACAGGACGACAAAGGGGGGGGGGGGGGATAGGTGGCCTTAATGTTGTGAATCCTAAAGAAAGTTCTGAATGTGTCAGGTAATCAACACGACTGTTTTATCCCAGCAAGGCTCAAAGTTTAAATATGTCTTTTCCATTTGTTTGGAGGGTGACAGTGGCTGGTCATGGGGTCGGACATAGCATTCATTCGCTTAATTATACAGCGAGATGACAGGGTGTCATACGAACTTGATGCCCTTATGTAAACTACCTATGGTGTGGGCCCGAGCAGATAATTAGCTGTCCGGCTGAAACATCACCCCCTCTGAGAGGCTGGGCGGTGAACAGAGGAGGAAGTTGACAAACATTTAAGAGTGAAGATGAATATAACTGGTTGGGAATATTTATCTATTTATTTGATACCCATTAGCTATTCGTTGAACACAATGGCATATACACCTAATAGTGTATGTTCTAGGATTATAATGGGATTATTTTCATTACCTTATCAGCACATTAATCTTACATTTTGCCACTACCCTGTTAACAAGAGATGCAATTAGCACTGTTGCTTCTTTAAAGTAGGCAACAGAAGTCCTCGTGCTTGACATCAACCATGATGAAACTGCAGATTTTAAAAGGCAAACCGACCCAGTAGGTCTAAAAAGAGTAGTTCTGCAGCATGTCCAGATGTGTGCTGGTATTGTTGCATGGTTATCAAAATATTAATTTCACATGTAAGAATTTGGAACAAAACCAAAACATTGACCTACATTTTTAATTTACGCTGTTACTTATCAAGATGCTAAAATGACTTTTATTAACAAATGGATTCTATCACAACAAATTCCACTCTGCTCCACACTGCTCCTGTACTACCCTGACCAACATATATAGTGCTTTGAGGTAGAGTTTAAATAATGCAAAATACAGTAAAACTTTAAAAATGTCTGGATTTCTTTTAGTTTCAAGATTATGTTTTTGATAAATAGATATTTATTTATTGTCATTGTCACCTGAACAATGAAATTCAAAAAAATGCTTCCTGGTCAGTACAACAGTCATAAATTAAAATCAACCACTATAAATAATAAATGAAAATACATAAGAAGTGTATCACTCGATCACTAAGACAGAAAAAACAACATTAGATTGCTGCCAGATAAAAGTGCATTTTTCATTTACAAAAACAAGATATGCAATATATAAATGCAAATAATGGTAATACCAGAAAAAAAAGAAAAAACTAAAAGAAAATGCTAAATGACCACTTTACAGTTTAGATGGAGAAGTCCAGTTTTGATCTTAATGTTTCCTCGCCCTGTTTGTTTTTGTTCTCACTTTGCTTTACCTAGCGTTTGCCTGAAGGCAACAGATCCAACAGGGAGTGTCCGGGGTGTGAAGTGTCTCTGATGATGGCAGCAGGAGCTGTGGTGGAAAGTAATATTGAAAGGAAGTTTTCGGAAAAAGTTGGTGAAAAATTCAAATATTGCGAATGAAAAGGCCATTTGGAGGAAAAAAATCAATACAAAAAGACGCCCGACCCTCATGTCCATAATAGTAAATCTTACTGTAAGGTATAATGAAAAAAAAATTGGATATAATATTCAACAATTACCCACCCATCCCCCCCTAAAAAAAGATAGACAATGCTTTAAATAACCAATAGGCTAATTTTCTGAAAAATGCACAATGGTTTGATCCCCTTCTTTACCTCACAAACCCCAGTTTGTCTTGTTTGAAAGGTTAATTGTGCATGAGCAAAAACTAAATCCTCTTAAAAATTTGTCATCAAATTGACACTATATTATGACCCACGAGCCTTAAACTTGCAGTAAATGGGTGGTTTGTATTTAAAACCCAAAATGTTGACTACGGTTGCTGTTTTTGGGGGGTTTAATGCCCTGACAGAAAACGTGGTACAAATGTGAGATAACAAAAGAAAAGAAAAAAAAAATATATATATATATATATATATATATATATATATATATATATATATATATATATATATATATATATATATATATATATATATATATATATTCTTTTTGGCTGTATTATTACTCTGTGCTAATCACAGCTGTCCACTGGTGTAATTTCACCATATGAAACATTTATATTTTCTCTGTCAAATTATCTTTTAATATTTTAGTGGATTAAGGTCGTTTTGATATAGGGCAGAAACTGTCCTCATTATATGATTTAGTCCAGTCAAATGTATTCAAATGCCACCTTTATTACCCTGGAGGTGCTTTGCATAAATTGAATAAATCCAACGGATACTCTGCAAGAATCAAACATATCAAAGGTTTCCTGTCTTTGAAGTGGGGGTAGTCTCTAATTCCAAAAACAGATTTTCATGATAAATAAATACATTATTTATGAAATATGGGGTAGTGGTGGTGTAAGAAGACCAAGAAGACGACCAACAAGAACAGGCAAAAATGAAAACAACGATAAAAATGCATAAAACATTTTACGCTTCGGAAATGTCAAGAGACACAGAATGACACAGAGAGTGGCGCCTGCCGACCAACCGCCTGAATGATAAACAAACGAATTAGCATATGCACAGTGGAGCATATGTTGTGCTCATTTGCTTACACAAAGTTTCAATCAGAATAATACACCGCGCTCGATGCGTGTCATAAAAGTCTTGAAATATGTTGATGGGAATGATGAAGACGGAAGTGCTTCAATTATTTCATTTCTGACAATTACTGTACGCTGACAACATGACAACTTCAACAACTGGCATGATGCAAGCCGCTTAATTGCCCTCCAGAAATTTATGGAAATGGGAAGTAAATAAAATTAAACCCAACGCAGCGCATGTTTTTAGATTTGTGTCCGCTGACAGTGTGACGATAATATTCCAACACAATTTAAAATCTCTCAACGTGTAATGAAATTTGTAAACATAGAAAAGATGCAGGTTGCTCAGCAACTTCTGTTGGCATATTGTTGTTGGTTTTTTTTTTGTGTGTGTGTTTGCTCCCAGTGGTAAGTTTTTCTGTAGCATCATTCTGGCACGTGAGATAGAAAATGATTTGAAGCCTTGCAAAGTGTTAGTGGTGCAGCCCGTCAGGCCACATTGACTCTTTAAAAACAAGAAAACATATTTATCAAGTACTGCTGGACTATAAAAAAGCATGGAAGGATGCAAGGATGAGCCCTATGGCAGGGGTCTGCACCCCTAAATGCTAAAAAAAAAAGCCATTTGGCTCAGTTTTTTACAGACTAAAATCCAGCAAGAGTTGCAACATCCTTCTTCACCATATGTTTCAAATATATATATATTTATTAACTATTCTCTTAAATATATATTTATCTATTTTTTTATTTATATATTTTTTAAATTTAACTTCCATTCATATATAGCAAATATAGGTTTCATTCAAAATAAAATACACCCTTTGTCAAATCAGATCCTCCTGCTGCAGCAAATTTATTTGAATTTATTACGCACATATAGAATTTTCTATTATTATGACTTTGGGGCACCATTATCCTTTTTCTTTTTACTTTTTTACTTTAAAATAGAAAACATTGGTTTAGAATACAATTTTTGCAATCATACACTTTAAAGTCCCACTCCAACTATATTATGATCTTTTGTAAAATTGTTCCCAGTGGTCTTTAAATTATATGATTATGTTCTTTTCATCCAAAATCAAAAAGCCGGTGTTGTTTTCTAGGACATAGTTTATGCAAAGCTGCAGTAGCTCCTCAGAGATTTGCCTCTGAGTCGTGGGCAGAACTGTTGGCGCAGATGTAAAACCTCTGCTGATATCCCATCATGCCTTTGTTTACACTCTCTCCCGCTAACTTACAGCCCCTCACAACCCCAAGCTAACATTAGCGGTACGATAAAAATGGCGAGCAATATTGGAGCTGTCCAGGTGTACAGTTTTGAGCCAGATTCCAGCTTAAACAAGGAATATGAAGGCAATAATGGATGTTTGTCTGCAAGTGGAAGCATCAGAATGGAGCAGAGCAGAGAGACTTTGGCCTGCCCATTTTCACTCAGGGCTTTTCCAAGAGATGGGTTTTCATCTTCTCCTGATTTATCACCATTTAAACAAAGAAATCCTCAAAAATACAGTTTTAAGCTTAAATTTATTTTATATATGTCCACCATCATGGGAGAAATGCTACAAGAACATGTTAAAAACATCAAAAACAAAGTTTTTATCGGAGTGGATCTTTAAGAACTAGAGACTGTTGTAGTAGATTAAATCTTTTATCATAATTTAACTCGGTTATCTGACATTTTCAAAATTTAAACGCAAAACTTAATTAAATAAAACAAATACAACAAATTCTTATTTCCCATTCTTCTTCTCACTTCTTTTTGGATTTTTATTGTTTGTATAATTTTGTCTTATATAATTTTGTCATGTTGTTATTCTTATTCTATTTATTCTACACTTGTTTTCACTTTCCAAAAATAAAAAAATTACAAATGATAAAACCACTATCTATTCAATTTTTTTTTAAACCAAAGAGCCACAATAGATGGATAAAAGGATGTACATGTGGTTCAAGAGCCCAGGTTGGCTTATTGAATTCAAATTTAAGAGACTGTTTCAGCAAAAATGAAAAAAAAAAAAAAAACTCATACAAACAAATATTTTGTAATTTTTGGACAAATATTAGTTTTAATGAAATTCAACCAACAATTATTTCACTACAGTCTTTTCATGAAAACAAAATAAGCTGTTTTTATTTTAAAAGATGTTCAGAAAATGTGTGTTTAAAAAGAAAAAGGTGAATCAGTGAGTGTGTGTGTGTGTGTGTGTGTGTGTGTGTTTTGGGGTTTTTCAATTAAATGTTTGAATAAACAAGCACAAAGCTGAGCCCACAGGGGATAAATAATGAAGGTTGCGCACCTATGCAAGCGTTTATTTAACCTGTGAAACACAAGGTTATTTTTTTGAAGAGAGATGTTAATGCTAACACAATAAGGAACGCACACACAGCACACACACACACACTTGCATTGCACACCATCCTGGTGGAAGGATGATTTATGTGGAAAGATCCATCTTCATCATCTCGCCTCTCACCTTGGTCTCCATCAGTGTTAATTAAAGGAAGGTCAGTGTCACCCTCCTTACTCCCCCCACCTAAACCAACCCTCTTTTACATAATAAATCACTCCAGATACACAAAGGAGCTGTTGACACCAACAGAATGCTCGTACCTAACTAGCTAACTGTGGCGCGTTGGGTTGAGCAGTCGATTTAGCCTCCCATAAATAAAACCCGGTGTGTGTCTTAGTCTGGAAACAAAGGCAGGAAAACAAAAGATGTTGTTCATCTGGGCCAAATTGAATCCATGTCACTGAACTCGCAAACACTGTAAAAAATACAACAACCTTATCTTTTATTATTATGTAAAAAAGGCACCTTTGGGTAAAAGTAATAAGTAGCTGTTTAAGTGTGTTAACAGGCTGTTTTAGGAAACAATCGTTTTGAATAGTTATTAATAATTTGCCAAATAAAAAAATCATTCCAAAATAGCGACTGAAAGAAAGAAATAATTGAAAGTTTATTCATTTTTGGTCGTCACATTACGTCAATAAGTGTATGTAATCAGAAAAAAAAAAGAACAGGGTCGGACCTAGGGGGGGCTATCGGGGCTGTTGCAAGTCAAAAGCCTTGCTTTCCAATTTTTATAGTCAATATTAGTATCATTATTGAGAAAAAAAAAACTATAAAAGCAATATATATATATATATAAATAAATAAAATTTAAATGAATAAAACAGTTTGAAATGTTGATCCTTTCAGTTGTAATGGCCCTCCCCTTTGCAATTCTCATTTGCCCCCCTCACCCCCCCCCCCATATAAAATGTTCTGGTGTATCACTGAAAAACCTCTAATTATGTGGATGACTTTTAGAAAATGTTTTTATTCTTGATCTACTCAGAGCAAAAATACACACAGAAAAATTGCATTAGCTTGAAACCAATCCACCTCAGAGCTTTACTTCTATGTTTTGTTTCCCTTCAGAGTTTTGGACAGCCTTACAACGTCTAAATCATTACTTTTTGGAATCAATTTTCCTGTGCAAAACAAACAAGCAGCGTGTGCTTTGCGTTGTGTACAATTTCCTAGGTGTTTCTAGGTTACTGTCAGTCTTGCATAATGAGGGCCGAGGCGCTGTAGAGTTCCCCTCTTATCACAAACTAGCATGCATGGCCCCGCTGCTCTCTCCTCAGTCATCAAGAAATTGATGTAATTGAACCTGCCTTTTGCTGTCAAGCAAACAGCGCAGCTCAATAGCATATGCTCCGAACACTTTGGACAATAAGAGCCATGCAGTCGGGCAGGAAGGCAGACTGGCTCGCTGCTGTTCTGTCAATAAATTTTAATTCCACTAATTGTTCAGAATTCATTAAGTGAGCCTTTGAGACAACGTGGTCCCATGGAAGCAACACAAGGGTTTGCGGGGAAAAAGGCCAAGGAGGGTTTTTGTTTATTTTTAAGCAGGTGGATTGTAGGTGGTGTTCATGTATATCCAGCAAATGATGAGTGAATAGAGGGACTGTGCTGTTCCTTCAATTAGCACTGATTTAGGAGGTGGTTGGCAGGCCTGTGGTGAAGTCATTATTGGGGGAAAAATGTCAATGTATTGTTTATTAAACATTTTTTATTGTTTTCATATACAAAAAGATGTGAATGAACATGAACAAGTCTACTTTTTTTTATCTTTTTTGTCCCTTTTTATCCCCTTCAGACACCAGGATCACTACAACCTAGTAAAATACAAAGATTTTACGAAGGCTATTTATGAATCCACTGTGTTCTGATGATGATAACTTGGATGGTTCTTTTAAAAAATAGGTTGAAGACACATTTTTCTTCACATGAAAAATGTCCAAACGCATCTCATTGTGGTCTATACTCGCCAATCTGGTGAGCAGCGCTGCATACGAGTTCTTCGCAGAAGTTTTTGTGACATTTCTACGGCAATCGCTTTTGGAATTGTTGATTCAGACGGCCGTACAAAATGGTAAACATCTGATTGCACTAAGTAGTTAAGGAGACTAAATGGAAGTGGCTCCTGTCTTCATGTAATTAATGGTAAGCTAGTTGTCAGCAAACTCAGTGCCAGAAACAAAAAAAAAAGACATTGGATGGAAACAGATTTAAAATTGATCTTACGAAATAATATCTGATCTAAAATAATATCATGTTGATAACAAAAAAAGTGCATGTGTATTACTTCACTACCTTATTTAGCATAAAACACATAAAAAATTGGTTTGATTATAACTTTTACTAAAATAACAAGTCTTTGCTTCCAACCTTTGTACACCAGCATTTCAAATCCTATTAACAAACAATAAGTTCTTCCTCCTAACTGATTAGGACCAACCTTGCTTACTAAGAGTCCTTGGCGTCCTCCGACAAACCTCTCAACGTCCCGTGTATCTGCTTAACTGACCAGCCGAGGTTCAAGGGTCACCAGGAGCTGCCACTTCCCCTGTCACAGGAAACAAGCACCAGGAAGGCAAAAGGAGAAAGAGTGGAACGGAGGTGAAGAAGAAACAGGGAGGTGTTATTAAAAGGAGAACAATGACAAGGAGGTGTCTACAATTAATGCTCCCTCTCTGTCTCCTATGCCGCGCTCACAGGCAAGCGCTCTTAAGGTGGGTAATAGCAGTAACAGAAACTAAAGGCCGTCATCACAGCGCTTCAAAGATTATGGATGCTCGGAAAATTACAGTTTTTACACCGTTTTTACCGTGTAGTCACATTTCCACTGTGCAATAATCTAAACCTTTAATGAAAACGCACACATGCACATCTTTTCATGCGCTTCTTAGGCCCCGAGTGAGAGCCAGGTTATGGTTGAGTAGGCATGGAGCCACTGCTGCTTTTGAGTCTAGCACCACCACTCAGGAGGGCTCACAGGATCACATTATCAATCACACAGAGCTGCTTGATTGCAGTGTAGTCTATGTACTGGAGCCAGCTCTGTTCATTTTTTGTGCTGCAGAAGCTCATGCATTCAAGAAACACTATACTTCACCTTTACGTAGCATTGAGTTGTTTATTCATTTTAAGCATTTATTGAACAAAATCCAAGTCTACGCAGATATTTGTTGTCAAACCTTTTAAAGGTGTGTCATTACTATGACAGGAAAGTTATGTAAAAAAAAAAAAAAAAAACACATTTGGTGCAACGCCTGTAACCACAGAACCACTGATTCACTTAACGGTACCAAAACACCACTTAGGGTGGCGACATTGTCATCGTGAAAAGCATAAGCGTGGCATCGTGAAGTGAAAATAACCATTATGAGGAAACTTCCGCTTGTCCGGGCCTTCAAAGCTAGAAACAGTTCTTTGCTGAGACTATAAGCTGACACATACATACGTGCAAGAACAGTTAGAAAAGTGTTTGTTTGTTTTTTTGGAAATGCTATGCACCTATTTATTTGTAAAGGCCAGCCTGTCATTATGTCTGATGTTGGTGCTTATACTCTTCTTTTTTTTTTAACACTAGACTTATTTGGCTTTGTTTGGAAGAAACCTGATGTGAGTTTTTAGGTTAAAAAAAAGAAAAAGAAATAGATCATAAAAAGGTTTATGTGACTTTGGAGAATGTAAATATTTGTCTCCTAGTTTCTTTGAAAAGAAGGTGTTTAAAAAGAAGATTATTTTCTTTGAGGAAAATGTTGGCCACCCACTGCTGCTTGATGTGCTGGTAGAGTGAGTACTGTTGAATTTATCATAAAAAATAATGTATAATAAATACATGGATATAGATAGTATTAATCAAATATGTCATAATCATAATGTCCCAATTAATAATATACAGGGAAAACACATGTAATGCTTTCATTCCTTTTGAAAAAAAACGTATTCTTTTACAGTGTTTCTTCTTCTTCTTTTTTAAAACATATATGTGGTTAAGTGTGTTATATTTTATTTTTCATAATGCCTTCGTTTATCCTCTGAAATTACTTGTGTGTGCAGCTGTTAATTTATACATTTGACTGAGAAGTTTATGAAAATCAACAAATAATTGGCTTTTAAGTGTTAAATATTTAAAATACTTCTCACTCAAAAAAGGTTCCAGTCTTAACCTTTAAACAAACAAATAAAAAAATCATTAACCCTCCAAATATTTTACTTTTCCACAAATGTTAATTGAAAAAAAAAAAAACAAATTAAAGTTGAAAGTCATCTCTATAAAGCCCTCAGTATAACACAGGGAGACACACACTGCAGGCCTGCCGGTTAACCTGAAACCTTGAGACTGCACTGCCCTCAAATGGCACAAACAGGACAATGCATGTGACTCTTTCATCCAATCCCTGTCCTCGCTCCCCCTCTGTTACTGCTCCAGGACAAAGAAGCATTAATTAAGAAGCAACCATGAAACAGCCAAGGAGTCTAATGCCCACAGACACACACACACACACACATTCCCACTGATACACACATACTTCACTAAGTCATTGCTATTCTTCCTTTTTCTCCACAGCTTCTGATAACTGTGAAATTCACTCCGAATGCTTAAAGGCCGGGGAGGAAAATAATTTCAGTAATAGAGCTAATGGGTTTAAGTGAGACTGAAGAGAAGCAAAGAGCAGCTAAAGAGGAGAGAAGGGAGGGAAGGGAAAAGACACGGATGTGTGCACAGGCTTAAAGAAAGAGGAGACATTGAGAAGAAGAAAGAGGAGGAAATGCTGAGCATCCTTTGCATTGTTTCATGCTTAGATCGCTGAGGAACAGATGGGGATTGCTCATTTTCTCCTGACTGTCATGATACAGTTGCTGATAAGAGTCACTCTGTGAGCACAATGGAAGGATTTGGAACGGTGGTTAATTTAATTGATAAAGCCAAACAATGGCACAATGCTCGCAGAGCGCTTACATTTGTTTTTGCGTAATCGACAAACAAGGAGAGGAACAAAGAAAAAGTGAGGCTTCCAGGCAATCTTTTACTGTTCTGAATGCATTGTGTAACTCTCATGTGCGTAAATACACTCAAAGAAACACCAGCAACACAACCACTCAGCACATTCACACACACAAATTTAAACAACAGCCTTGTTTGGAACAAGAGAACAGGAAGAGGTTTATGACATTTCAAAAGCGGATACCTTCACAACACACTGAGCCACTCTTTCAGAAATTCTACTCTTAAAAGTTTCTAATTTCAATTTACCACTAAAGTAGAAAGTCATAGAAAGATGACTTCAATCAGAAATGTGTTGGTGATTAGAACTTCAAGCTTGATGAAGATGTATATTATGTACGGAAAACCTGGAGGAGACATTTAAAAGAAAAACAGCAAATTGTTTCATCTAATTAATAATGTGTAACCACAAATGAGTACTTTTTGTGAACAGATTAGTATTTTATGAGCACAAATTAGCGGAATCTGATGATACTAAACTTGTTGATGAGCACAAATTGGTCATTTGTGCCCAAAAAAAGGGGCAAATTTGTGAGAACTAAATCCAAATTTGTTTGCACAAGATGTTAATTTGTGCCCAGAAAATCATAATAAAATGATCATTTGTGTCCACAAAATGCTAATATGTGTGTAAAATGCTCAAAATACAAATATAAAAATATTAATATGTGCTAACTTTTAAATACTAGTAAAATGCCTATTTTGGCACATAAAATGCTAGTAAAATGCTATTATATGACACTAAATCCTAGTTAGTATCCAGAAAATGCTAATTTATGCTTCACGAAATACTAAAGTGTTCCCAGAAATGCTTGTGAAATGCTTATTTGTGCACACAAAAATCAAAATTGTGGCCACAAATTGTTATTTTGAGGGAACTATATATAGGTCCCTCTCTGAAAACTTTTTATAAGAACGTTTCCAGTGATGTTTTAATTATGGTTATGATATTTTAACCAAAATCTCACAACCTAAATGTCTTAAAAAGCCACATTTCTTGTTTATCTGAAGCCACTGTTTCCAAACGCTCATCTACATGGGCGTGGCCATCGGTGCTGAGCAGAGTAGCTCCGCCCTTGATCCCCCCTTTCTGCAAGCTGCATTTTGCTTGAGTAAAGAGCTGGGCATGGCCAATTTGACAGTCTCTATTCTCAAAAGTTTATCTATAGTGAAAAGCGACATATTTTTTGGTTTCGAATCAACACGTTTTGAAGTTTAATTTAAAATATGTGCGGGCAACGCAGCAATGTGCCTTCTTCTCTTCTCTCACACCTGAGTTTGTGCATGCTTGTGCCATGTGACATCACAACAGCTCATTAATTTAAACCAAGCGTCTTTGTGACAGTTTGATTGGCAGCAATTTAAAAGGAGAAATACTTAGAAATGCAAAAATGCAAAAAATTATTTTTTAATTACATTTGGTCTCTTTCATAACAAAAATGCCAAGTACATGTCAAAAACTCAAAAAACATGATTTTTTTTCAGAGGGGGAATTTAAATCTAAATTTCATGCCCCACTATTATTAACTGTTGTTCCTTGTGCTCAATCTATCGGTTGTGCTATGACTTGCATCAGTAGCTGCATTTACAAACGACAAAAGTAATTGGAAAGTACCTCTGTACTTGGCATGTAAAGTAATTGGCATGTAAACACGCCGTTCTGAATACTCTGACCCGATCAGACTCGTTCGGATCAAAATTTCTTTCCGATCGGTTTTACGTCACGCATAGACGGTGTTTCGCTCCAGAGAAGGCTTTGGAGCTCAAACAGGACCGACCGGCTGCTCTGCGGACGCCGGTGCGAAGCGCCGCTCTGCTCTCGCCCCACTGGCTCTTCGCCTCTCCCCTCTCTTACACTCCTCACGAAGGGGGTGCGGGGGAGGAGTGCTTCGTGCCCCCTGACGTCTGAACCTTGCGCGGTCTGGGCTAAGGTGCCGGTGGACCGAGTGAACTGTGTCTCTGAGCAGAGCAGCCGGACTTATACATTTGTCTTTGAGGGGAGGATGCTTTGTTACATATACGTTTTGTTGTTTTGTTATGTGGAGACTTCGGACTGCGATCCGTTCCGATCCACTTTTCAAAGCAGAAATGTTGCTCAGTCCTAACAAACCGTTCAAACAATCACTTGGATTTGTGTTTCCAGCGTCTCGACAAAATAAAGGCTGATGTTATTCCCACATACAGTATTTACGAGCAGCCAGGATGCAGATTGCAGCGTTTCCCGCATGGCTTTTGTGTTCATCAAACCAGACTAATGTTGTTAGCCCGTGTTAGCCCACTCCTAACCCTGGCTTCTTCCAGCTCCGTTCTTCCACAAAAAAAGCACTGACCACACAGATTAAAAATAAAATGATGAGCAAACAGGCGCTTCATTGTATTCATAATATTAATTAGAGCACGTTTATAAGATAATCTTGTATATAAGCGAGCTGCTGCATAAATGTATGTAGCAACTCAGTTTGTTTACAACAGGACTGATTTCCTCTTCCGGTATTTTCAACACTACTGCGCATGCCCAAATGTTTCATTCCGTCCGAAAGTGTTACCATGTGAACGTTCGTTCTAATCGGAAAAGGTTTTTCTGATCCAAGGTTGGATTTTAATCCGACCGTTGATCCGATCAAGATATTTTGCACATGTAACCGCGGGTAGTGTGCAAAGAGAAAGTGAAACGTGGAAATTAAGAAAAATCAATAATCTGTTAAAAACATATACTTTACAAATACACTTCCACATTAAACTTGAGAAATGCAGCTTTTAAAAAAACAGACATTTCTTTAAATCAATATGCATGTGAAATAAAGTGCTGCTTTAAGATCATGCCTTTGCATGCAAGGACAACACAAAATCTAGAGAAAATATGTCTTGAATGAACATTTGCAGCTGTCAAACTCTCCCATCACATCGCTCAAACCCAATTGTACTTGCTTGCGTGTGTGGCACCGTATGCCACTGCAATTAAAGTGTATTTTCACGTCTACATTTTGACAGATAAGTATTGTTTTTCCTTTTTTGTTTGCCGGCCCAGCCAATTTCCCCACAGGAGTGTCATTTGACTCTCTTATACAGAAAACCTCCGTTGGACAGGAAAAGTTACAAGTAACCAAAATAAATCCACATGATGGAAGAAGTGATAAGTAAGCAAGCTTCTGTGAAAAATTGACAAATCATTTCATTTAGGGTCTTAAACTGCTCTTAATGTAATTGCATTTAGTGGGCTTCTTTCATTATGTTAAGAGCTTGTGTAGAAAAAGGGTTGCCAGCAGCTGCTGACTGCAACATCAGGAATTAAGTGTTACCTCCTAAAGCAGCGGCTGAGGGAGCCAAATGAGTCCCCTTTCCTCTCCACTCCTCCTCTTCTTTCCGTTCTGCAGCCCAAGCATCCCCGCATTAAGTGAGGCGAGCGACAGAGATATGAATGTGATATTCCCTCTGGTGTTTTTAACCGCCATATTGAATTTATATAAAACACTTAAGGCTCCTCAACTTCTGTCTGATGGGAGCCTCTCACAGGGTTATCTTTGAGTCTCCAGAGAGAGCTTCTCGCCTGCCATGAAAAATTTCTGTTTCCCCTCTTATACATCTGTCCTCTCCTACCTCCATCCTAGCTTTTCATACTTTGCTCTTTGGTGCATGTGGAGATTTGTAGCCATCTTACTCATAAAAACCTAATGAAGTTTGAGGGAAAAGTCCATAAAAATCTCATTAGAGGTTCACTTCCTGATACTGGATAGAAATCAAACTTGGAAGCCCTCTTGAGAATTGGTGTAATGAGAAGTGATAAGTAGTAGGCATTTGGAAAATTGTGCCATTTGACGACACGCTCTGTATGGATGTTTGGTCTGTGTAATGTCAAGCATGATGCAAGGAGTACCTGGAACACCAGCGTTAAGTAAGTGAGTAAAGACAGACAGAGAGAGAGGTGCAATGGCTATACAAACAGAAGAGAAGGTTGAATGTTTAAAAATAAAAAAAGCAGCAAACATTAGTAACCTTTGTGATATCCAAGGCACTTTAACATTGGGAGTTGGGTCATCTAGACCCACTAAACAGTGCGCTGAACCTTTTTTCTTCAATGATTTGTGATCTTCACTGGTTTCCATGGATTACATGAAATCCTCTTCACCTTTATTCACCTTTGTCCTGGTAGGGAGAACACGTCAATGTAAGGGTGGGGTCATCTGGACCCCATAAGATAGCAAAAAGGTTAGAGACAGTCCTGTTTATTATTTAAGCCAATTACTTGTATTAGCTACTTCTTCTTTTTAAACGTCCATTATACACGCTCAGACATCTTCTTCAAGTCTTGTCAACTAACAGAACTAAAAGAATTTTAAAGAAAAAGCAAGTCACCAAGAGGTACAATCAGATGCCCATATCTAAAGCCCTAGACCCTATCAAACAAAGGCTCCTGGCCTTTACCTGCTGGTTACACGATTACCGACCTGTCTTTCTACAACATGGTAGCTCATGTCACACATACCAGTGACAAGTGGTGAGCCACTGACATCATCAGTCAGATTTACAAACAAATTAACCCTACGGAGCAGCGTACTCACCATTTGATTGGTAACAGTTGAAATGTTTCATTTCAACATTTTTCTTCAGTTTGCAAACTGCATGGGGAAAAAAAATCTCCAAACTTGTTAGTATTGACTTACATTTACTTATAATTAAAGTCCAAGCGCTGCTCCTTCTGAAGAAACACATGGAGAACCTGTTTGTAGAAATGTTTCTTTTCTGTCTTCACTTTTAAAATCTCTCTGTCTCAGTGGAGATCACTGCCAGTGATGGGTCTTAACAAATTCCTGAGTTTAGACACCTCTCTTTAGAAAATGATGCCAAACAATATTAAAGAATGATATTATTCTTTAGCAGCCACGTCACATTTTCTGATACCACCAGCGCCCTCTGTCTCGAGGCAGGTGTACTGCGTGCCTCACCCATACGTAATACGCGTTTTTGGCAAATAAAAAAGACTAAATGGGTCACAAACTGGCGCCAGTGTAATCAGACGGTTGGCGAGAAATAAGGAATTGAAGCAATAAAAAATAATATGTCTTTTATGACAGTAAAACGACAGAAACAGTAAAACACATGCGTCCGCTGGGCTACCATTTTCTTTCTTATTTTTAACGGGAAGTTTGTAAATTTGCCACTTTTATTTTTTACCTAAGAAACATTAAACACCACACAGAAAAAGGTTATCATAGAACAGACATGTCTAAAAATTAATGTTTGATTTGTATTTCTTTAAAGCTTATTTTTATTCATTTTATTTTATTTTATTTTATTTGTAAGCTATACTTTGCAGGTGATGCTGCCTCCTCTAACAGCATGTGCGTCATCGATTACAACCAACTTGTCCACTGAGTAGACTGACAACAAGAAAGCCTATAGATGCTACACACGTGTATCACTGAGTGCTTGCAACTGTAAAGCATCAATGGGGATTCTATGAACCTTCATTGCAAACTCAGTGAGGTTGTGGAAAACCACCATTGAAGAGAATGGTAAGCCACTTGCACAAGTGTCCATACATTTTTTTTTTTTTTAATGTTTATCTCATTTAAGTTTCAGACTGATAGGAGAGTAAATGGGATGTTTTGGGGAATGGGGAGGGATCCACCTTTAAAAAGAGTGGATAGCACTTCTCCTTGGTGTTATTTTTTATTTATTTATTTATTTTTTCAGATTAGCCAGTGGTGTTATTGCTGTGAAGGTAATGATATGTCATACTGAAAGGCCTAAAATAAAGTAAAACCAAAATGTACCCAAATACATATTCATATTATCTTGTTCTGAATTGAAGTTGACCCCATCTGTTACTAATGCACACATGTGGGTCAAAGTTAATGCAAGAAAATGTCTATTTTATCAGCATTTTTTAAATTGAACTTTCATTGTCTCACACGTATGACAAGAAGATTTTGATGATTTTGAGAACATTTCAACAAAAACTCCTTTTACCACAACTGTTTTTATTATATTATCTCCAATGTTACAAATTAACTGTTCGGGCAAAAAATGTAGAAACATATTTGAATATGTGAGAGCAAAGCTGTGAGGATGCTGCATGTGAGCAAGATACAGATGTTATCTCTTTCATTGATGAGTTTAGTCCAATTAAGATTTTGTACTCAAAACACAGGGATGATCATATTAACAATACCAAGGGAAATGCCACATTTTTCACATGATCATATTACAATTCATGTACCTATACACATGAAAGAAGACGATGACTCAGTCTGAGATGAAAACCGTGCAGCATTTTAGGCTCATTATTAATAATACAAAACCCCTGAAAAAAAGCCCACACCGATCAAATACAACCTTATGAATTATACTATGATGGGTTTTTATATTTATATCTGGGCCTCTGCTATTTTTCATGCTTGAATGAGGTTTATCACTTAACAATCAATTATTAACATGTGTCAGAATTAGGAGTGCTATTACAGGGATTGAGATGCGTGTTGTATCTTACAGTAGGCAGGAACTGACAACACTTCTTGTACTTGCACTTCCCTGTCTGCATGGAAAACCTGATTTTAAGGTGGAACGTGAATTTCCTGCCTCTTAATTTGTGAATAATGCATCAAGATGAACCCGTATTATCACAAAATGTCCAGATAAGTGCAGAGGTACATTAGAAAGATTTCTCACTCTACAAGCTTGCTTTTGCAACCATGATAATTTGATGTGATAAACATTCATCTCTTTTCCTCCCCAAGTTAAGAAAAGTTAGAAGTTGTCTGTCAGTCACGGAATTAAAATACAGCATATGCTCTAAAGAATAAACAACAGTGGTTGTTGTTGCTGTAATTTGAGTGAAATTGACATTTTAGCATAAAATTCCTTACTCACATCAAATCAACACAAAAGTATCGAACCTCTCCCACCCCCAAGAATATTAATAAGGCACGCCAGTCAGTCAAGACTATCTTCATCACGTCCGCTTGCCTATTAGCATTGGTACATGTGTAAGCAGTGGTAAATTAAATGACCATTAAACAAAGAGCACATTCATTATGCAGAGAGATAATCACCATGTATTTGGTTCATTTGAATATATCACAAATTCACCTATTTGTATGATAATCCGAAGCTTGGCAAAAAGCGCATATATTTTGCTTGCTGTTGCAGAAGGAACAGGGGATGGGGGACATGGGTGGGTGTCTTAATGCAGGTTTTGAATATGCAATGCATGTCTGACCTCACTGGGTACAGAAAAGGAGGCATGCAAGATTTATAAGTCGTCTGCAGCCCCCTGATTGACTAAAACACAGGGGAACGTTTAGATAATGTCTCTCCCACTCCAAACAACCGCTTAGGTCAAAAAGTAAAAGAAGTATGTCTGCCAATTCCAGCTATAGAAAAATTCCTTCTTCTCCCCAATTTTAAAATATTTGGTTGTCTTCCATGCTGGATGGAACTGCTTGTCATATGGTCTATGTCATATTTTTTACATGTGTCCTAACTCTCATGATGAAAAAAGAGGGGGAAGACCTTTACCATACTTTTTTTTTTTTTTTTTTTTTTTTTTTGGCAATGGCAATCTGGGTATGGGAGATAACAGAGTGAAAAATGTTGGAAGCAATCCACTCTGCCTCGGAGTAAGACCTTTACGATTTCACCACTTCATTAGGAAGTGGCTAATCTCTCCACTCGAGAGGCCTGATAAGGACTCGGCACTAATGCAAGGGGAGCCAAAGTTCAAACAGCCTTCGATGTTTTGATGCTTAACTTACTAAAGTTCCTGTATGTTCATTAGACAGCTTTATCAGGAAATTCCTCTCTTACGATCCCCAATACCCATCGAGATTGGAAGAGGTGGTGTTGGTGGCTGGGGAGGGAAAGGGACAAGGTGGAGAACGGCATGAGGTGTTTGGTGATAACGGTGGAGATAGTGGTACGAGAAAAGATGGAAGGATGAGTGGAAAAAGGGAATCAGTGATCAACAATCCACTTTTCATATCTCGATTAAGCCTGTAGCCCTAAAGCTGGTGATGTGTATCGACAGTTTTTGGCCTCTTCCACAAGAGTTTTACTGTGCACCAACAGGAACGTATGAGTTCCTGTTTGTGCCCATATTTGAATGTTGCCCGCGTCTGTGTTTCAGGCCTTGATGTCCTTATGCAGTCACATCTCCATCCACGCGACAACAGCCCAGGCCTCTCCACTCATCAATTTTGCATTGCAATTTAAAAAAGCCTATCATAACTTCCCCGTCAGTTTAGCATCGGCCCCAAGGGCAAATAAAAAGGGCCTATTTATACTGAACCCCTCTCCCTGAAATTATTTTTCAAAGGGAAGATATTATTTGTACCCTTCTAGTATCAAAGGCTTGTCAGCACTCTAGAGAGTCCACCAATATCAAAGTAACACAGGACCAAGAGGACACGTCGAAGAGAGCCATGAACTACTTTGGGATTTTCGGATGCTTTTATTTTTGTTTACTCACTCCAGATTCTGTCACTTTGTGTCAAGTGACATGTGGGATGCATTTTAATTGGGTCTTACATGTTTCCTTATTTTAACTAACTTTACCAGTGTTCCAACATGGTGTTCGTGCTTTACAGAGGAAGTTGTGAAAAATATAAAATACAAACTCCAGAGAGTGACGGAATCAAAGGTTACAAAATGTTCAGACATAGTTGAGCGCTATGATATGTTTGAGTGCACTTGATAAAGTATAGTTGTACAACAAAATACCTCTCGAGCACTGGCTTGTGTGGTGGTGTCATATGTGTCATTTGGTAAAGTGTCAGGGTTCTGATGTGGTGTTTGGGAGCAAAAAGGTGACTGTGTTTATTTTCTTTATATGTGCATTTAACAAATTAGATTTTAAAAGCCAAATATATTTGCCAACGTACATAAATCTATAGTAACAGGTTCCTTATTGTATCTCCTGTATTATATATATATATATATATATATATATATATATATATATACTTTTGCATTGTCTGACATTCCCAACAATAACGTGTCACATTGGTTTTAATTACTTGAATATATGGAGATGGATAATTCAATGAGATTACCCCTGTATGGGGTAAATTAAGAATTTAAACATTATATTTGATTACACATGAAATACATTGTTTCTACATAGAGTTCAACAAAAATGTACGCATATTTAAATGTATATCTCATAGAAAAACAAAGTAGCCGCTACTACTACAACAGAAAGTTCCATCGCCAGATGGTTTTGTTGGACTTAACTATGTCACAGACATTGACGCCTAACATTGAATAGTAAAATAGAGTAAGTGAGCATGCTGGTAATGCTTTATTCTGCCATTTATCTGTGACTACAGAGACTGTACCTCAGTGTATCTGTGAGCAGATAACAAATGAGGGTGCCAACTGGGCCACAAAATGTTGCAGAGATAATCTGCTATCAGTGAGCCTCGCTGATCCCAGGTGAAAGAAATATGACTTAGAGGGTGAGATGTCAACACCTTGGATATCTGTACATACTTAGCTTTGAAATCAAAGCTAAGGTACTGGTACCTGCTCACTGCTTGGCCCCATATTTCCGCAGATGTGACGTCTCTATATTACATACTCTACTCTATATTATTTACAAGCTTGGTCCGGAACAGGAAAGCCCACTTCACTGCAGTCTAAATACAGACCAAACTCAAGATTCAGGACTTGATTTGGACCGAAATAAGTGGACTTGGTCCAGACCAACTGACTTTTCCAATCTAAATACATCCTAAGTCATAACTTTTGATATGATTCTCCTAAATTGTCATGCAATTTTAATGCATAACTCTTTTCTAGTCAGCCTCAGATACCTTCTGAGGTTATTCCTTCATTATTTCTTATTTTATATGAACATTTTGGGCTATTTGTGGTCTTGATGGAACAGTACTGAAGCTAATCCAACCACAGATAATGCAATGCTAAACTGTTAACTGTGAGCATTCAAAGATTATTTTTAAAAAAGAAAATTTTTTGAGAATCATTATTGGAAAAAAAAACCTTCTCCATTAATCAGATTTGCAGTAGTACCTGTTTAGACTGTCACATGCTTCATGGTTGTAAATTTTGTACATTTGTGAACACAGCTGTACAAAATTTACATTTCATATCTTTTTCTCCAGCTAAACAAATGTATCATAATATCAAACATGAACTTTCTTTCATGCTGCCTTCCATTTTTTTGTCATTGATCTTGGTATGGCAACTTCAAAAGGTTCAAGACAACTAAAGAGATACAAAGCAAAACCCAAGCCTGTGCTTACATTGAAAGGGCAGCCTTGGCCCTGGATGGTCCCAATCTTAGGCACTGTAAGTGTGGCTTTGTGTCACAGAAGTTTGAACCTGAGTTGGCAGAAAGACAACATTTTCTTCTTCAGCATTATACCACCACATTTTCTTTTACATCGTGTCACTCTTTCCTGCTACCTTTTAAAATGCCTATACAACTTAAATGTGTATATAAATGGAAACTAGGGCCAGGCGTATTGATCTGAGTAACGATAGTATCGATAACAAGGTCAGCATAATGACATTGATACTTTCGTCGCAGTTTTTCTTCAATACGTACAGTAAAGAGCTTGAATTTACTTATGGAGTTCATGCAAGTGCAGTGTCTGTCTGTCTGTCTACAGTGTTGCCAGATTGGGCAAAAAACAACCCAATTTGAGCAGAAAACTGCCCAATCTGGCAACGATGTCCATCTATGTGAACAGCCCACCTCCTCCTCTCTCATTGCCATGTTTGTGATGCTGTATACTTTGTTTGTTCCTTTTTAGTTACTGTTTTTTTTGTTCTTATTATAGTATGCTACTTTTACTATAAATGTTTTATATTTGATGTATTTTCAGTTCAGATTTTTGTAATTAGTTAATTATTATTTTTATTTGCCAAAAGTCCCTGTCCTGTGTTTTATTATACATCTTTACTACCAAAAAATTGCGCATTTCGAAATTATTCTGTAACACAACATTTTAAGAAAAAAGTATCAGTAACAACATTGGCGATACTAGCCGTGTAATCTTTTTGTATCGGATCAGTACATAAATTTCCATTATCCCCTACCCCTAATGGAAACACTTAAACCGACTGAATAGATTTTAATTTTAGTCATTTAGTCATTTTGTGTTTCTACATTAGACCTAGTCCTTTCTCATGCTGTAATACAGTAGTCTTGACACATGGTTTTATTTTTTAATATTTCCCAAAATGGCCTACTCCTAATATTAAACATACATTAAACATACATTTCATTTCAAAACAACACAAATTCCGCGCCAATAGTATGCATGTCACCTGAATTTCCACATTACTTGCCCAGCGGCTGGATCTTAAGAAGTTCTCATAATCAAAGTACAGATGTGAGGCTAATCAAAGGGCTTTAAATAACTCCATCTCCCAGCACAGGCCATGAAAGGATTAAAAATCCGCTAACCAGAACTGTGTCTCTTCGATCTGGGGGCAGCGAGCACCTAATGAGAACTCCTGAAAGCCTCAGATCACAGCTGAGCAGCTGGGCGCATCATGCTGAGGCCCCTCTTTAAATCCTGAAGATCCTATCAGGGTGAGATGAAAATAGATATTGCCCTCTCTGGGTGTCGGTTGTTTAAAAGAATAGCTGAGGATTATCGAGTCCAGTTTGGATGCTGCTTCAGAAAGGAAAAAGAAGGAGACTCAGGTCTCCTATTTGACATGTCAAAACAGAACAGTGATGTTAGACTAATGCAAACACAGTCCATTTATACTAACCCAGAAGAGATTTGTTGTTTCAGATCTCATGGGAATTACAGAACAGTTTGTTAGGAATATATTTAATATGCAAGAACTTTATTTGAGGCTTTAAAAATAAATATGTTGTACTCATTGACTGTATGTAAGAACTACCTTAATGAGTGAAATGTAATTTTTTTCACAGTATGGACTGGGGATACATTGCCCTTGTAGTGCCGTCACCATTGACTGCATAATTGAACTGGACTGAGTGGCCCCTCCCCTCCTCGTGTTCCAAATAGGAAGTATCTGCTGGTCCCAAAAAACTAAAAACCCATAGTCTTTAATTGAGAAATAAACAGCTATTACTCAGTCATTCTATTTGTCAGAACAACTATTCTAGCTTTGCTACCATGTTTTAACATGTTCTTAATAATCCTTTTTTTTTGTCCCTAATATTCTTGCTGTAGCACAAGTTCCTAAAGTTATAAACTGACCAATCAGATGCCAGAGCCCACTTTCAATGGAAGGGAAATGGCCTTTAAATATGCTCACTAGTAACTTGAGCGGTTGCCATTGAAATGTGGACTAAGACCAACTTGGACCAATCGCGGCTTAATGTGGTTTACTGGTTCCAACATGGCGACGGACTTATTGCGGAAAAGTGGCAACTAAATTGACTTCATTTGGTTGAACCCCGAAACCCATTATTATTAGAAACAGGAACAGTAAGTCTTTTTCTAGGTTGGTGATGACACAGTTGTTCAGTCCAGTTCTTTATATACAGTCAATGGATGTTGCATGCTGCTGTCCGCCAATTTTTGAGTCAGGCAAAAGTTGTTTTGTTACATCCAATGGGTAAAATCAGCAACTTTAGAATAAGAGAATCACATAATAAAACACATGTGACTGTTAGTTGCCACAATAGAAAAACTCCAAATCTAAGCATGCCATGTACTGGGATAAAGACAGAAAACAATGGATTGCCGCAGCCAAATGGGAAAGGTGACAGCATACAGATGCTAACAGACTCTAAGATGAACATTTTGTTTCAGGTAGGTCTATGATTACACATTTGATTTGTCGTTAAAGTGATACATATTTAGGAATGGGTATCGTTTGGCTTCTATCCAATGCCAGTGCTTGTGCCGACCCATTTTGAAAGGGTGGTGGCTAGAACTAGTATTTTTTTGTTTGTTTGTAAGTTTTATATAGTGATTGAATAATGGAAAACACGCAAAAACATGCCAATGTGGGGAAGCAGCATCACAGCTTCCTCTCACAGGTTGACTCCCACAGTTTGACTCAAAAAAATGGCAAAGAGGGCGTCCACACAGGCGCTGGGACGTCATGTGTGCTAGGGTCCATGGTTAGGGGTCAATGGTTTCACTGTACTGTTACCTATGGAAATGTTTTAAACAATTTAAAATAACACAACCTCACCTTGAAGCAATATTGCATAAGAATGTATATGTATATATATATATATATATAGAGAGAGAGAGAGAGAGAGAGAGAGAGAGAGAGAGAGAGAGAGAGAGAGAGAGAGAGAGAGAGAGAGAGAGAGAGAGAGAAAGAAAAAGCTGCCACTTACGGTTCAGTCAATATTTCAGTAATGCATATCTTGAAACAGAATATGCTATGTCAAAAGTGTTTCAGATAATTTAAGATTTATTGATGGATTTTAGGATCCAAAGACATCATGGTAAATTACTTGTAAAATAAATTGGGGGAAAAATCCATGCTCATTAGCATGAAAGTGTACTCGGCCAATCCAATTTGCATGGACTCTTTGGGATACCTTGTTATGTGCATACATTAATATTTGCATTGTAAGGAATCTGACAATTAGTCAGGCCTTTTCATCTCTGCAGTGACTTAGACTCTGGCAACACATTTACCTGTCGATCTTTATAGAGGGAGAAGATCTTTATGCTCTAACTAGACCAACACAGATCTGACAAGGTTGTGTGAACCTGTCATGTCCCACTCTCCTATAACTTTTACATGTTCATGTCTGGGCCTGGCAGGTCATTATAATAAATGAGGTGGACTCAGTAGACAGCCATGCCTCCTTCTTTTCTCTAATGGTAAGAAAGAAATCTCCAAACCACTATTTTACATTGACTGATGCTGAATGCTCAAAGAAACTCGTTAAAGTGTACAATTAGAATTGCGGCGGTTGGGTTCTGTCTCCTTGCCCAATCACATGAAATGTCCCTTGTTATTTTAATAATTCATACAGCAGCTAATTTCTACAGCCCATCTGTGTCAAGGTAATGTGCAGCGCTCATGTCCTGGATGTGTCACTTTGAACTTGATCGCTACGACTTCTTAAGCGCCGCAGACAGGCTCCTGGCAGAGTAGATGTTGTGTGTTTTCAATTAAATCTAGCATGGGGGAAACACATCAAGAGGGAGGATGTGCGGGAGGAGGTGCTAAAGCCGTTTTATCCTGTGGTGATGCATTTCTCCACGCTGTACGTTTACGGTGGTTTGTATTTCTTTTCTGATTCAACGGCGGGAATATTCAGCGCCCAGCGCCGCAGCTGCCATTCACCAATAATGGACTGAATTGAACATAGAGACGGCATAACTTGTGTGAAATCCCCTCTCCCTGTCTGGAGTATTTTCTGCCCTCAGTGCTTACACAGCTCAACAACAGACCTACACACATACCTTGATGCTCAAGTCTAAGGCTGTTAGACCCTCCACTCACATCTGAAGTGGCTTAGCACAAGTGCAAATCTCTCCAAACCAGACCCTGAGGACTCTATTTCATACTCCCATCCCCTCTCTGCCTCTTCCTCTCCAATATGCCTGACCTAGACGTCTGTGCTCCTTTCATCCGCATTCCCATGGAAACTCATTTAGCCTAGCTAGAGGGAGAAGGCAGCTCTGGGTTCAATTGGTTGGATTTACACTTGAGATATTATTCATTACATTAGCTCCCATGCTGATCTCTTGCTTGGTTGTTCTTTCCCTCTCTCCCACTCGCACTTTCTATCTTTCTCTCATTGTCTGGTGGCAGAATTCTCAGTAAATTCCCCTGCCTTAAAATTCATGGACTTCTCCACAACACATTCCCATATTTCGTCTTCATCTATTGTCACCCACCTTGTCTCATTGCTATGGAGAAAATTGCATTGTTGAATGTCAAGAGCAATATTTTCAAGGACAAATTAAAGCAGCAGCACAAAGCATTGTAACTTGCTTCAAAAGGTATTTGAATATATGCCAGTGACTTCAACAATGTGCAAAAACAGAGATAACCCATCTATAAAAAATAAAAATAAAAACAAAGAAACAGAAGCTAAGCGTAATTGAATTCTTGATGCGTATTAAAAATATTCAACACTGTCCAGACACTATGACAGTGAATGGTGTTTATCATTTTCAAAAGAAAATGTCTGGCTCCCAGTACCATGGAATGTAATGGCTAATTGTTCCTGCTGCATCCAATTTTACGGTACTTAAGCCTGTTAAATCATTTCTATCTTAAGTCTCTCCTGTCCTGAACTGAACTATGTAGGTTTGTGTGAGTGTGGACCTATAACACAGCGTACGGGACTCTTCTAATCAGCATTGGGACACAATCCTCATCTATTGACCAATCTCTACTCTTACTTACGAGACCTTTTGCATTACTTTGGTAGAGCAATGTTACGGGTGCTTCCAGTTTTGGGTTGTCTAGGCCTGTAGAGAGTTGTAACTAGGGCTGTTTATCACCAAAAATTTCTAGAATCAATTTGATACGATTCTTCAGAGCCTGTTTCGATTCGATTAATGCTTTTTTCAATCCATGCGATTTGATTTGATTCAATTCACTTTAATTTTTAATTTACACTGTGATATATTTGTATATAAATACATTAATAATCTATATGTGTTTTGAAGATATTTGTATTAATCTGATTCAATTCACATACTGTAAAATGCATAACTGACATAATAAATTACTGAGATTGTCAACACCATACAGTGTTACATGGTTTCCAAACCGAAGAAGGGCAAACAGATCATTAGCATTGAAAAGGGTCCAAACTAGCTCATATTAAAAAAATAAATGTTCTGCCTCCCCTGAAGGGCAATTCAGTTTGGCCTCTAGGTGGAGCTCGCGCCTTAGCTTTAAACATTATTTCAGAAGATTTGAGCAAAAAACAGTGTTTTTAATGCCACGGACCGGTATGACGTCACACAAACTTTGACGGACCGGTCTTTCAAATATAGGCGGATGATTATTGTAGCAATACTAGGATGATGGAGGATCACATACGTGACAAGACAAACCCTGTGTTTTTATTTTGACACGCTTAACAGTTGACATTGCACAGGTGTCATCAATCTCTACCCCTCCCACACTCTCATGGTGCAAAAAAAAAAGTACTGTCTATTAATAATTATCACGTGACTGAGAAGAGCACCTTGGAATGCGTCAAAAATGACATACCAGGGATGTTCACACTTTTTTGCCATGTGAGCTACTTTTGAATCGACAATGTCTTGAAGATCTATCTGTCTACATATATTTAAAAAAAAAAACAAAAAAAAACACCCCTCTCACCCTGCGCGGGTGGTTTCTCCTCCAAGCTTGGGTCCTCTACCTGAGGCCTGGGAGCCTTACGGTCCACTCCTCCAGCTTGGGGGTTACTGCCCCGAGTGCTCCAATTACCACAGGCACCACTGTCACCTTCACTTTCCAGGCTTTCTCCAGTTCTTCTCTCAGTCCCTGGTATTTCTCCAGTTTCTCATGTTCCTTCTTTCTGATGTTCCCATCGCTTGGCACTGCCGCATCCACCACAACGGCTTTCCTCTGTTCTTTATGCACCACTACAATGTCTAATTGGTTTGCCATTACCGTCCTATCAGTCTGGATCTGGAAGTCCCACAGGATCTTTGCCCTCTCATTCTCTACTACCTTCGGAGGTGTTTCCCATTTTGACCTTGGGCTTTCCAGTCCATATTCTGCACACATGTTCCTGTATATTATTCCAGCCACTTGATTGTGGCGCTCCATGTATGCTTTACCTGCCAGCATCTTACACCCTGCAGTTATGTGCTGGATTGTTTCAGGTGCCTCTTTGCACAGCCTACACCTTGGGTCTTGTCTGGTGTGGTAGATCTGAGCCTCTATTGCTCTGGTGCTCAGGACTTGTTCCTGAGCTGCCAGGATGAGTGTTTCAGTGCTGTCCTGCAGGCCAGCCCTCTCTAGCCATTGGTAGGACTTCTTGATATCAGCCACTTCAGTTATGGTCCGGTGGTACATCCCATGCAAACAAACATATATATATATATATATATATATATATATATATATATATATATATATATATATATATATATATATATATATATATATATATATATATATATATTCCATTAGTAAATGTTTGTTGTTAAATGTTTGTTTGTTAGTTACATGTTTTTTGTACATTCTTGTATATGTGCTGATGATTAGAAACTACACAGTAAGATTACACAAAAATACTTTTGTATTAACATATGAGGCGTTTTATTACAAAGACAGAAAGCAGCGACTATCATATGTTGTAAACCGTGCAATACAGGGAGAATGGCATTTCAAAGGCGCTGCTGGCTCCGGAAAAAAAACAGCTTCCTTAATAAGCTTGTATTTATCGGGGGAGAACCGCAAGGCTGATGGCAGGAGGACACACGCGGGGCGGCTTCTATTAACACTCCGGTTGTTCAGAGTGGTCTTCTGCTGGGGACTTGACACGCTGCGATCAGAAAGCGACTTCCTGATGACAGACAGAATTTGCCCTTAGTGAATTTAAACACGCATGTGCAGTGACGTATGTATTAGAAGATGTCTGATTGGCTGTTCTGCAAGTCAATCAAGTCCCGCACTTCTCGGTGAGGATTTTGATTGGGTGGTGGATTGTTTAGAAGTACTTGTTTTTTTTTGTTATTTAGATTTGCTGGCCTGTGAACTACCCTCATGTCCTTGAAGATCGACCGGTCGATCGCGATCGATGTAATGAGCACCCCTGAATAGACTGATGTAACAGAGAATCACACAATTTTTCTAAATAAAACATCTTTCAGACTCCGAAATAAATAAAATTGAAGTAATGCTAGTTATTTATTCTTTCTGTGCGGCCCGGTACCAAATGACCCACGGATCGCTACCGCTCCGCAGCCCAGGGGTTGGGGACCACTGCTTTAGACCACAAATGGTTACTTTAAAAAAAATGTTTCCGTAAGAGACTTTGGAAAATTCATGCCCATTAGTATATAAAGCTGTTCATTTAGTCAGCAATGGATGAATAGGTTGACAAAGCATTAGCATTAACCGTCCTAAGGGAAATTTCATTGTACATTAACATGAAGCTGACTTTTGGTTTACTACTGTTATTGTTAAAATTACACTGTTGATGTATCGAAGTATATTAGTAATGTTCACTGAACCTTCCGGTTGTGTTTTGTAAACTGTCTAGCAGTTTTAAAGATGTACATCATGATTATTTCAAAGCTGGATCTCGCAAAATCTCACAAGTGTAGCAGGTCACCAGAAAAAGAAAGGCATAAAAACAATCTCTACTTTTATGGATCGACTATTGATCTTTTAAGCTTGGATCGGTTCGGATCGATTAATTGATTTTCTCAACCCAGCCCTAGTTGTAACAAGGAGCGGCCACATCTTAAAAGAAGAGAAGTTGTGTCTTACATTTCCCCTTGAGACTTGTGTGGCCACCTTAAGGTATGTCATAAAATAGCACATATGATTGTCGTGCAGGTGGTAAGTGTATCGTGAAATATTTGTAAGAACAATTTAAAGCTATGTTCACAGTGATATCAGCAACATGCATTCAAGCGACTACTTGGGCTTTCGTCTATGTAACTCTCACGTAGACGAAGTTTTTGAGACCGTTTTCGGGCTCTACGCATGAAATGCATGTCCGTTGAGCGTGCCTTTAAAGGTAAACCAACTGAACTTTGACCAATCGGGGAGTCCGACTTGGTAGTTACATATGGATGACCTTTTTTGTAGTTCACGGAAGTGCGAACTATTTGAAAATAAATTATGGAGAACATCATAATTGTGGTTTGCCAGAATTACAGTATACGACACCAAATCTTAGAAAGATTGGTTATACAAGTATTGAAATATTGAATTCTTGTTCTTGGTTGAATGTGTGCCGTGTTAAAACTGACTTAAAATGCAGCACGCACATGCACAGGTGCAACAGCTTTCGTAGTCTCAGAACTGTTTTATATGCGCTCATATGTGTGCCAGTGCCCTTTAACATAGTGCACGTGCACACATCTCATTGTCACAAAGAGAGTGGGATTGTATCCATCTTTCCGAGTCCATTTTTTGGAGATAATGACGACCATTTCCTCTGCTCAGTGACTGATGACAGGCAGACCTAACCACTAATGGCATGCCAGTGCTGGAGCATGCCACTTATGTTACTTTTCCTGACAAGGCTCAGGGGAAGACTACATTTTTTTGACACTTGACCATGCAAATTCACTGCTGCTACATTATTCCACATTTACATCCATCTCATCCCCCAGTCCCAAACTGTCTGCATCTACCTTACCCCACCCACCTCTGCTTCAGATTCAGCTTCTGGTTTCAGACAGTTAAAATAAACCAACTTTTTATATCTTCTATTACAGTTGTGTAGGTCTTTTCTCAAACAAATGAGCTGGTCAAAGTGATGGTGAAGTGTTATCGTCTCAAAAAAGGATCCATTGCAAGTTTTGACATTTTTTAGTTCTTTTAAATGGTAAAAAAAAATGTGTGTTGGTCCTATACTTGGAAGAGCTAAGTTGGAATTCACTTAAAATATTATACAACTCCAGCTAGAAGAGGTGTTTCCCTTTAACATTAAATATCCAGTGTGGTCGTTGGTACTCTTTTTCTCACAACTTTCAAAAATACATGCCATTGTTGTATTTTACAAAAGGTTTGAAATATCATTGTCTCAGTGGGTGTTTTCAGTTTGTAGTACAGGTATATTTGTGTACCATATTTTCCACACAATGGAACGCACCAGATTGTTCAACATCAATTGATGGTCTATTTTCGAACCTAAGTTCACAGTCAGAGATAAATCTACCAGAACTGCATAGAAACTTGTTTGCAACCCGCTACACATTACCCATGTTCAGAGCATTAACCGCGTTGTTTGCAACACTTAAAAAGAAAACAGACTGAAACCGCTAAAGCAAATGCTGCTGTAACTACACGAACTCCCAACCTTGTTTTCTAGCATGTAAAAAAAAGCACAGTCCGACATGCTACATGTTAGCCACATTAGCCTATTTACAAAACACCCAACCTTGTTCGCAACTTGTAAAAAACAGGCTGACATGAGTCTTATACCCAACATATGTTAATGCTCATACACACACGTACACACACCATCACACAGCATCCACACTTCCGTTCACAAGTCTTAAGCATGTCTATACAAATTCACAGTATCTATAGAAGACGTATTGCCACACATCACTCCGACCGGCACCTCCTTGTGCACACAGACATAAATATATGGGATTTCACGTCCAATATTAAACAAATAAAACTTCCACCATGCCTGTTTAAACAGAAGGAATGTGCAGGATAATTTGAATGATTGTGTATTTTCTGATGTGCACTTGATCACTTTAAATGTTCCAATGAGAGAATGGAAGAGACTAAGATCGGCCACCAATGACTGGCTTTTGCCCCCGACAGGGCCCGGGGAAAGAGGAAACAAGGCTACAGTTGCTACAAACAATGGAAAAAATTTGGTGGTAGCCCGGTACACTGAAACAATAAACCCTTGTTTTTCGTGGGGGGTTACATTCCAAAAAGAACCCGTGATAGGCAAAATCCGTGAAGTAGAAACCTTTATTTTTTTAAAAACTATTATTATACAATTAAATACTCCATTATAAATTGAAAAATAAGAACAAACCATTTACAGGCTCAAGCATTTGTTTCACGAATAAGAGTACTGTAGAAACGTTTTTTTAAACAAATAACTTCTGTACTGTATTGTCAAATAATAATTTTAATCATCAATGTGAACCGAAGGCTTCAAATTGCGGAGATTAGCCCCGCCCACCGCGACCCGAGTAATTGGATTTAACGGAAGACAATTTAAAATGATTATGAAAAAAAAAAATACAAAGGACAGTGGGACAAATAGTGGCTCAGGTGTGTTTCACTGCTCTTCAGACTGAGCCGCTGCATCCTGACTCCCCTCTGCAGTGTTTTCTTCTTTTGAAGCCCGCGGTGCTGCTGTGTTAGTTCGGGAGAAGAACATGGTGATAGGCAGTTGTTGTCGCTCTTTTTTCTGCTTTGCAAAAAGATCCATATACACTGACATGACATGACTGACAAATTTGGCAAGCTGTTTTACGTACGTGCACATATTAAACTGCAACGTTATTGACACACAGGTAGAGAAGAAGCGGAGCGACTTTTTAGCCAATCAGAATGCAGAACACAATGCACGATGCAAATCCGTGAAGTAGCGAAACCGTGAAAAGTAAACCGTGTTATAGCAAGGGTTCACTGTATACGGAAATATAGGGCTTTTAAGTGTGCCTTATGCAGTGGCCACGACATCGCACATTCAAGCAACGGCTTCCAAGGAAAAGTAAATGTAAACGCTCACATATGCTGTCTTTCAGACTTTCCGGCTAAAAACTCTTGCGTACGTCTCTACGCACGTTTTTAAGGCTGTCTTCTGGTGTTACGTATAAAACGCGCGTTGAAAGTTAAACCAGTTGAACTTTGACTAATCAAGTAGACTACTCGGATTGATAGTTACATTTGGGTAGCATCCTTTTTAATCAATGGAAGTGCCAACCGTTTGAAAATTGATCGTGACAAAAAAAATTGTGGTTTGTGCCGGGCCAAAATTAAATAACACCAAGTCCGTTTGCACAGCTTTGACATTTTGCCAAGTCTCTTTCAACTGTAGGTGGCGGACATGCATAAGTATTGGACGGCGTTCGAGAACATTGTTGAACACGCATGCATACCTTTTGTGTACGTAGCTTTACAAAGGAAATACGGAAATATCTAAGAGATTAATACATGTATATGTCAGAAATGTTTGTGTGTTCTTACCCACCTGAGAGGTATACCTGTGTGTGTGGATGTGGGGGGCAGGAAGCTGATGGGTCTTGGTGGGTCAGAACACCTGCTGGGACTACAAGCACTCTGGGACAGCTAATGTTCTCTGAGCTGACAGGAATCTTCTCCAACACCCAAACGCTCAGCCCACTTCCTCCCTCCTTCCTTCTCCTTTAGCTTGAGTCTGGATAGATTGCCCTTGTAACCGGGGCTAATAATGTGCCACAGAAGGATTTTTAATAGGGAGAGCTTTGATAGGTTTTCCAGGGGAAAAAAAGGCACAAAAAGGAAGACATATGGATGACATGCCCATAAAAAATGGACACACACGTTGATGCGCACATACCTGTGAACTCGCAGACTAGAACAAATGCCTGCGCCTCTGTGTCTATGAACACACCCACACACATGCTACCTGTCGGCTTGTTTTACCACATTATTATTGCTGGCAGGGGGTCTCTGGCCCTCTGCTGTTCTCCCAAGTCAGCCTGTTATGTGTCACAAGAGAAAATGAGGTAGGAGAGAATGGACGGAAGGAAAGAAGGTAGGAAAAAGAGATGGACTGCCAGCTGACAAAGAAATAAAGCCCATTAGAGGGAAATAAAATAACACAGGGAATGAAGTGACAGCAGGCCTGTTTCACATACAGCTTTACTGTCTTTACCTACTGTCAGTCCCGCCGGGTGACAGCCGCTGCCGCCCCTCACAAATAAAAGAGGAATATGTCCACGCAGCTACAAAGATGCCAGCACACACACACACAAAAAACAAATGTAAAGTCAGGCAATCCAGACTTGTAATTTGTGAAAATGAAAAGACTCTCAAACACACAGATCCACTCAGAGGAAAGGTAAAATACCTAAAGAGTCATCCATTTACTAATTTATTAAAACATTTTTTGCAGTGATGAGGCACTCAAATCTTTCCCAGTTTTCTCAGGTGCAAGATGTTCCGGACAAGCATCAAACCCACAAATAAATTCTGCCAGGAAGTAAGACTATTTGAAGGATCTAATGTTTTTGTATATTTTGAGTTTAAAATGCTACTTTTTTTATGACATAGTTGATAAACATTGATGTTCACACTGCATTACTTTTAAAGTTTTTAAATAAAAACCTATCTATCTATCTATCTATCTATCTATATGCCCAGGCTGTGTCCCACCAAGGTGGGGTAGCCTAGACACGGGCACACAATTTTAACTCCCTCCTTCTCTTCCCCAAACCCTCCTCCTTCAGTGTGTGTGTGTGTGTGTGTGTGTGTGACTGGTCCTTAGACCCTGTGGTTAGGGGTCAAAAAAGAATACTACCAACGTATTCCCTGCGTGTCGTAAAAGGTGACTAAAAGGGACGGAGCGAGAGGACTGGGAATCCTCGCCTTTTGTAAATAGATTCCTAAATACGGAATAAAAACCTAAAAAACACCTATATATTTTTTACTTGACCTGATTTATATTTAAGAAAACTTATTTCAATATTTGTTCATTTAATATACAGTTTCAACCCAATTCTTTCAACCATTCATCAAACCATGTACTTCCTGAATTTTCAGCAATTGATGCAGCTTTAGATATAACAAAATTGGTGCCTTTTAATCGTTTAAAAACAACTTAAACACATCCAGCAATATAGCAAAAAACCCGACTGTGTAAAAGCCATGTCAAAGATATACAAAAATAACATATGCAGTTGTTATGGATGTTTTTGGTTGTGTCTATTCAAATTGCGTAATATTTATATTTATGCAAAAAAAAAGAAAAAGGAAAAAAAAAGAAAATTTTCTCTAAATTATTCTTGACCCTATCATACAGCATAAATGAAAAAAATCTACCACTAGAACTATAGTGATACATGAAACCCTTTTGGATGCTTACCGTGATATGATGCTAGCACTTTGAAAATAAAAAGATGTCATGTAAAGTCAGATTTCACTAAAGCCCTAGTCATCATGGTCATTCAAATGCACATTTTAAAGTGATATTAGGCTGACCTGTCAGAAAAAATAGACTTTTAAATGGTATAGACAGAAGTCTTGTCAGGCCAGGTCTCACTAATAATCTGAAATATTAATGTGTACCTCCATCAGCTATGACCGAGGGATATTCTAATAGATACTCAATTATTCAAACCCATAAATAAAACCTTCTTACCTAGTTTTGGCCTAAAAATCCCGGCTATATAGGAGGGAAGTAGTCGAATAATGTATGTATGCAAAGGTTTTTAATGTTGGTCACCTGCACATTGACTTGGATGTGTGTCTCAACAAAAGCCTCCAGATATGGTTGGTTTTCTTTTCACAGATAACAACTTTTCAACCGCCCTGCATACTTCATCATGGAGTGCAAATATATGAGGGGGAGCAGTTTGTTTCTGTCAAACCAATCACATAAGATCATGTACGCTTCAGAAGTTTATGATTGCTCTTACTCGACACGTGTCCACTTCTTGCTGATCCAGTGTTTTTTTTTTGGGTGTCTTCTTTAAAGCACAACATGCACACTAAGTTTTTGCGTCAAAACCAAAATCCATAAGTAAGTTTTTCTATTTCTTAACAGCAGTTCTCATCATTTTAACAGTATAACTTTTGAAAAGTATGGATATGGACCATCTTACCATAAAGGGCAGCGTCAGTTGAGTTTCACTCAAACAAAATAAAAAATAAAACAAAAATTGTTTAAAAGAATTCAAAGAAAACATGGGTACACCGAAACAATAACTAAAACAGAAAACTGCAAAAATAGACCTCCAAGAAAATAGTCTGTTTATGGGCCAAGAAAGCTAGTTTCTTATTTTAAGAAACATTTTTTGTCTATATGTCACGTTTTCCTAAAATAAGACAAACTTCTTATTGATCAATTTTCCAAATAAGTTTCTTTTTCTTGAAACCTTATTTTAATTTCTCAAAATGCAGTTTTTGCAGTAAAGACCTTTTTGTTTTAGAACACAAAGCTAGATTTTTTTCCTTTCACCACCTGAGAACCACCCCATTCATTTCCCCATTAATTTACGACCTCTAGACTCAATTAGATCTCCCTAGGAAACCGAAACTTCCCATCATCCCACTCAAACACATGCAATGTTACCGGAAAGGCCAGGATGTCCCCATTTAGGCAGATCTGGACGGGTCTTAGCAGAGAACTTCAAATGATTGAAAGGACACAATCCAAAAACAAATGTCCACTACTGAAGACTCAAATGAATAGATGCTCTTTTGTGCGAGGAAATCTGACTTTCATCAATAAGCTACTATAAATATTTAAATGAGTCTACTGCAAATTAAAATCAAATTTAAAAGCATACATCTATAAATGTTTGTGTGAAAAAAACTTCTTTCCTCTATTTTCTACTGTTGTAATAGCAGCCATTGGAGAGTCTGCTCCGATTCTCTAAGCTGAAAGTTTGGAGCTGCTGGCAGCTGTCTGCTGTTGTACGGCTCTAATTACTTATCAGTATTTCCCACAATGTCACATAAGAAAAACATCGAACGTTCCAAAGCAGACAGGTGGCACTCATAACCTTCAGAGTAATTGGACCCAAGTCTATTTGTTTATTAGTCCTGTCAGAATAAAATGCCAGAACTTTTTTTTTTTTTTTTGCATTTTCTTCTAAAATGAAATAAATGTCAAAAAAGTAAAACGTTCACAAGAACAGAGCCTTTTTCTGAATATAAATAAAACTCAACTCAACTTTATTTATATAGCACTTTCATACAACAGTGGTTGAGACAAAGTGCTGAACACAATAGTAAGAGACAAACATTAAAACATGTTAAAAAATAAATAAACAAAAAAATAAAAAACAAAACAATGAAAATAAAATGTTACTTGAAACCCAGTTGAAATATATGACCTTTTTAAAGTTCGGTCCCTGGAAAATAATCCTTTATCTGCAACAAAGCAGTCAGACTTAGACAAAATAAAAATAAAAACTAACTTGAACTCTTGTCTTCATCTGACAACAAGACTTCTGGAGTGTGAAATTAATAAAATTTAAAAGTTAACGTTCTAAACAACATATTTATTTATACTAATATTTATATTATATATATATATATATATATATATATATATATATATATACCATGTCTTTACCCATGAAACAAAAACATGTGAAAGATTTTGTATATTTTGTAAAATGTTTCCAACCAAATATCATTGCAGAGACATCTCTATACATTTTCCTCACTTAACAGCTATGCCATTAAAGATATCAGTTTAGTAACATGAGTAATTTGATTGCTTCCTGTGTTTTTTTTTTTTTTTTTTTTTTTGCTTAAATAGGGCTGCAGCACACAAGGCCACAAGAATTAAAATCTCTTCCTTTATTTTTTTTGGACAGGATCAATTTCGACGCCACCTGATACTGCTTGGCAAATAAATACATACAATAAAGAGAATTGTTAAACATAAGATGTTAGTTTAAAGACTTCTGTTGATGAAAACCCAGCAGGTCTCTGAGTCAGGATGAACCGCTAATGAAGTCCTCAACAGTGGTGTGAAACACAAACGCGTTCCATAAATGACAAGTTATGTAATTAATTACGGAAATGTCTAAATAGCGGAGAGATTTCAACCAAAGCTTGAGGTTGGTGCAGACGTCCAGGGAAGATACACAGATCACTGCTTCCCCTGCTGTGGTTGCCATCTTAATAAAGCAGCTGTTTGAGAGATGGGCCTGCTGTGCCCCCCTGTGGCCAAACCACTGAAATATAGCCTCTCCCAGCTGTCTGTCTGTGACTAATTATAGGCATGCTGCATTTTATTAATATGCAAAAGTGCCTCAGGAAGGGAGGTTTTAATTACATTTGAAAGCAGAGGGTCTGTTCTGTCAAACTCTGCTGAAAAAAAAAAAAAAAAAAACTAAAAAAAAAAAAACGCTTCAACAGGTATGTGGGGCAGGAAGCACAGAACATATGCCAAATAGCAATTAAAGTTTAAATACATTTTTAATTGGATTTTAATTGTTTTAGGAAAAATATAAGACTGTGAAAGACAAAGAAGACATATCCACATTATATTTGGACAGTGCATTAAAAAAATTAAAGAAAAGAAGATTTTAAACACAACTTTAAATAATTCTCAATTATTATTTATAATCAGAAATTATTTTGTGCATTAGGTCTTATCTTTGCATGACTTTAGATCAGGGGCTTGCAACCTGAGGCTCCGGAGCCACATTTGGCTCTTTTATTCCTCCATTGTGGCTGTGTGGTTTTGAAGAAAAAAGCTAATAATTTGAATAAATATTGGTTTGTTTTTTTGTTTTTTGTTTTTTTTAATAATTTTAAACTGAGGTAATCTTATGTGAGTAAAAGAAAAAATAAATGTAGCCACTGCTGACACTAAACTAAACCAAGAGGTACTTTTGAGAGCTTCACCATTCCTTCAAAATGCATACATCAGATAACTAGATAACATCAGATAACTAAAATTATAATAAAAGGTTTGATCTACTGTCACAGTGGTTTATTATAAGAAAACATTTAAAATATTATCATTATTTTATGTCTTTTAAGTTCTTAAAGTATAATTGCAAATTCAAGTAGGATCTTATTTTACACAGGATATATTTTATTTTGAAAGGAACCTGCATTTCCAGCTGTCGAAAATAACAATTTTAATATTCAATTATTGTAAATATTTAAAGGCTACATTTTATCAATAGATGGCTTCATGGCCACTAAATCACAGTTTATTTTTCAAAACAGTGAAGTGGGATTTTACGTCTCTCGCTGGGTTGTGGACTATAAAAAAAACTGGACCAAATGGCTCTTTTTGTGTTAAAGGTTACAGAAACCGGCTTTAGATTTATTTTACTAGTATTGAGAACTCTCATAAGCCCACTCGCATTTGTATTTGCCGTTTTGCTGGTCACAAGCTTTACTGTAAAAACTGAATCTTAAGAAAGGAAAAAAAGAACCCTTGTTACAAGTCTTGTTTTAAATGCCTTATATTCTGCCTGGCAAGAAAATAATCTTATCAAGAAAGTGTTTAAATACCAAAATAATCTTAGCTTGAGAAAACATGTCTTAGCTTTTCTTTCTTAAAATCAGAATTCTTGGTAAGATCTTAGCCTTTTTGCTTATTTATTTAAAGAAAGTCTGTCCTGTTTTTGCAGTGTTGCCTTATCAGTCAGCAAATAAAAGCCTAACTAAGAGACAATGATTCCACTAACAAGGAGTATTCTGCTAATCCTTTATTCAGTCAACAAGCCAGTTATCCAGTCAGCCTGTCACTCATCGGGTTCCTCGGTCAACATCCCAGCAAATCGACCACTCATTTCATTTGCTCCCACTAAACCACCCAAGCAGCAGTCAGTCTAAACTTCCAGAATCAGTCAGTCACTCAGTCAGCCTGACAGGAAACCAGTTAACCCCTACTGATGAGTCAAGCGCTCCATCAGTACAACCAATATTCCTCTTGTCAGTTTAGCACAGTACACATTAAGGAGGGCTGGGGAAGCACACATGACCTTTCTTGCTTTCGCCGTGCAGGAGCTAAATCATTAATATTACCATGGCAACTGCGGCGGGCAGAGACGCAAACCAAGAATACAATAAGACAGAATCGTTTAATGACGGCCTGCTCACGCAAACACATGTGCCTGTACACAAAATGCAAAATGCACACTCAATATATGACATGTGACGATCTCCTCTGTTCTGCCCTTGGAGAATTTAAATGCTAAATGTATGTGCATATTTTTTCATGGCAAGAGACACATTAGAATTTTCCTAGCAACACACCCCTTCCACATCCACCGCCTCCCTTATGGGGGACATGAAAGAGTCTGGAGCGCATAATGCTGGAGGAATTAAGGGATTCTTCAGTGGCCCTCAGTACTGGGGGCCATTGTAGCGGCGATGGGGCTTAAACGTTTCTGAGTCCTCCCTCTGCCTCTCTGTCTCTGCCTGTCTTTGCATTTTTCATATGTAGTCAAGGCTTTTAGCAGCATGAAAAATTCATTTTTAACTAAAAAGTGTATTTTATTGAAGCAGGTGTTTTTATTACGATTTGGAATTGACGGATTAGTTCTCTTGTTTAAGAAAGAAAGACAGCAAAATAGAAAAAGGAGGGGGAAAAGACGGTGTGCTTTTGCTGCAAGGGATTTTTTTTTTTTTTTTTTTTTAGAAGTTGTTGGTCCTTCCAGGCATTCCAGTGACAAAGAAAACCAAAAGAGTAAATAAATAAAAGAAGCGTTTCCATCATTTGAGTTGAGATGATGTCACTCTTCTCCTTTACCACATCTCCAATGATGGGTATTGATCTGGGTCAGCAGGAGCAGCACCAAATTGACTGAGAAACTCTAGCATGGTCAAAGAGGAAGGATTCCCACCAGACCTTCTGACTTGTGTTTTACTTCAACAGATCTCTTTTTCCATCGGGGGCCACTTACCATGCTGCCACCACTGTCAAACATTACATCATCAATAGCCAGATGCTCTTTTTTTCCGTGTTTTTTGTGCAGTTGAGCCGTCAAATAAGTTATTATCACGTAAAACTGGATCTTGGTTGACTCCTACATGAAGGAGTAGTTCAAACGTAGGAGCTTGCATTTATCTATTTTTTTCTTTTACTACAAAAAACAAGTCTTCACAATTTTATTATTAATATAAATTGTAGTGGAGCATTTGATTCACGAACACGCTAAACGAGGGCTCTTGAACGTGCGTTTAGCCCACAGCGTTCATACTGGACAAGCAGGGAGGGGCTTCTGTTTGTCTTTCTTTGCTAGCGCCTGTTTTGTGCGAAATGTTGAGATTTGGGTACAAAACAGAAATGGTTTGGGACATTACTAGCATTCTTGCAAAGCAAACACAGAGATTGTTGGACTAGACCCCATGTCTGGGTTCACCAGATAAACCAAACCGATTTGTCACTACCCAATCGGAGTCCCTGGTTGGTCAAAGTTTGACCAACCAACAACACCAGTAACCCTTGTGCTATCCTAGGCACTTTACTGTTGGGAGTTGGGTCATCTAGACCCACTAGACCACATGTGTCAAACTCAAGGCCCGCGGGTCAAATGTGGCCCTCCATGTCATTGTATGTGGCCCGCGAGAGCATAAAAGTTTTTAATTTCTTAAAATAAAAATAAAACTTGGTGTGTATTTATTCATATCTAGGGGAAATTGGACTTGAAATGTCAGATTGTGCAACTGTACATTAGGACTTAAACACTGTCCATATAACCTAACCCTGTCAGAATCAAATTTAAAAGGATTTATACTAGAGTAACAAGCAAATACATGTTTTCTATGCAGCTGGAATTGTCACTTTAAGAAGTTCTAATAAATAAATAATGAGTAATTTACATTTCATTACATGTATAAGTTACATCAGGCCCTTTGAGGACAGCCACTATGCTGATGTGGCCCTCGGTGTAAATGACTTTGACACCCCTGCACTAGACAGAGCTCTGAACCTTTTTTTTTTCAATTTGTGATCTTCACTGGTTCAATAAAATTACATGAAATTTTTCCACCTTTATCCAACTTTGTCATGGTAGGGAGAACACGTCAAAGTATGGGTGGGGTCATCTAAGATAGCACAAGGGTTAACCCTTATTAACCCTTAACTGAAATAAAATTGAAATGCACGTAGATTCTGGCAATGGTCGTAGAAATTCTCATAGCTACACATGAACTAAAGAAGGTGGATGGATAGCTCAGTTGATTCAGCGCAGGGCTAGAACTTAGGAAAACAGGGCTTGATGCACCTTGTGTGGTGCGGGCAAGACCCTTCGCACTACTGCCTAGGGGCCCAAGTCTGTACCGGTCCCCAGCCCGGATAAAATACAGAGTTGTGTCAGGAAGGACATCCTGCATAAAAATCTCTACCAAACCATCAGTGCGCATCAGTGAAAGCTGATTCCCTATGGCGACCCCCTGAAGCGGGACTACGCAAGTTTTGTACGGAGAAACCCAAAACACGCATTTACACACCTTCATGTGGAAATTTCACTTTAGATGAAGTGGGCACTTCAGCGTGCGTTAGCAATGGAGGTGTGAATGTATTTAGCTTCAGTATTTATCAGCAAAGATTTTAAAACCACCAGAGGAAGACACGGAAACATTTGACAATTTTAATGCAGGATCCTTATTGTCATGGTGCCTCTGTCAGCTACCTTCCCCCTCCCCTTCGTGCTCTGCTCTGGACGCGACCAGCTGGTTCACCTCATCATTGCCCCGCCTACTTAAGGAGACCTGTTTTCATCGCCAGTTCGTTGTTCCACTCTCAGGAATCATCACCACGGGTGTTCCAACGGGTCGCAGTCTACCAGGCTCGCTCCTCGTTCCCAGTACGGATCCAACTGAATCCTCAATCTCGGGCTCCATCTGCCGCAAACCTCCAGTCAGCCGCCACGCCGCATCAAGAATCCTGCTATCTACTCACCTCCAGTGAATTAAACCTTCTTATACTTACCTCTCGTTTCCGAGTGTCCTTCCGGGTTCCAGCGTCTGGGTCTGTCTGAAACCCTGCGAGATCATGACACTTATGTTATTAAAGTTTTTCACCTGATTAAAATCATTGTTGAGCAAAGTTGTTTTGTCTTCTTATGAGTACATTTGCAAAGTATAAAACTTCATTGTAAATGATACTCTTTCTTGCAGAAATCAGGACTTATATTTCCTAAGATCTTTAAATAAACATTTAAAATACCATAATTTTTATTCTTTAGGTTCAGGTTCTAAAATGCATGTCTGTCACTTTGTATTTGTGCAGTTAATCCATGTTTTCTCTCAGATATGGTTATACTAATAGGAAGGAGAGTATTTTTGATATTCTTTTTGGCTAAACAAAAAAAATCTCTTTATGTCTGATATAAGACCCAATAAAGTGAGGTGTCAGTACAGTGTTTTACTATTAAATGAATAAAGAACATAACTACGAAGGTGCAAGATGAAAAAAAGCTTTTTCATGTTTTTTGCAAATGAGGAGAGAAATACCTTTTGAGAAAAAAAGAGAAGCCTCGCCTCAGAGTGTTAATCCCCTTTGTTCTTATTACTGCTAATTGAAAGAAAGCTCTATACTATTGCTCCCTGCTGTGTGTTTCATTAGTCCTCGCACAACCTGGCACGATTCAGAAATACTAGCAGGGACATTTGAATTGCAGCTACTCTTTGAACTGTCACACTCAATGAAGTGGCTAATTGAAGGCATTTTACAGCAATGCTAATAGAGGAAAAAGACCAGTTCACTGGCAGGCTTACATGATGATATTGGATTGAACAAAAGTAGATTTTGCAAATCAGTGGTTTTTCATGTTTGTGGTTCTCCTCTCTGATCAGTTGTGGCTTCATTAAATGATAGGGAAAATCATATATTTTAGTGAATACTTCTATATTTTAAAGAGATTTTTTAACAATAAAATAAATTAAGTCTTATTTCTAGTCACTCATTTTATTCAGTAAAGTGGTGAAAAAATGAAATGCCTTCAGCAAAAAATAGTTCAGCCAAAGTACTTGAGTATAGCAAATATACTATAGAGCATGTAGTTTACAAATACTAAAGACTAAATTGTAGCATTTTAAGTTAACAATATATGAAAATTAAACTTCAATTGCACTGCCTCCTCTTTATCATAGACTAACTCTTGAATAGAGTGGTGGTACTTTTTCTTAAGCATGCCAATGAAACAAATTACAATATTGTTGGTTTTATTTATGTGAATTGTTTGTTTTAAAAGAAAAACTTAATTAATAAATAAATAGTAGGAATCATGTCATTTCAGTCAGTGTATGCTGTTATCCTGATTGATTAACCCTTATACTGTTTCAGAGTCAAAATGGACCCATTTTCACACTTGAAACCAGGTCAATTTGACTGGAAATCAAGATAACCGTTAAACTTTACTGAATTTTCCACTTTGTCAGCATGGAACACTGTAATAACTCTGCAAAAAAAAATCCTAAAATGTGTTTATTATTTCACGAGGATTGTGTTGCACTAAACATTTTCGCTTTAATTATCTGCGAGGGGGCTACGCTGATATCCACACCACGGCTTATGTTTCCGTCCAGCTTTACGCTTATCCACAGGGAACCTTATGTGGCTCTCGGGGGGCTCTCTGTATAAGAGTAGACCCTGGGCAGCTGTTCACAAGATATATAGAAGAAATGGAAAACATCTTCATTACAGTTTCACCCCCCATGGACCAGCAAATACAGAGAGCATTTGCTGGGTGGGGGGAAATCCCCTCACTTGCTCAAATAATCATGTGCACTTGTTTTTTTTTTTTTTTTTTTTGCTTGTAAAGTGGGGCATCACATTAACCTTTATTTATATAGGTTAGGCAACAGTAATGGAGCAGTCCATGTCTGAGCATTTCAAGGTGTTTGCGCCCTCTGGTGGTCACAGGCTCAATTGCTGTATGTCGATTTTATCCTAACAGTTTTTGACTACATCTCACAGGTTGAAATGCAAACAGAACATTTGATTAAATATGCTCTTGCTGTACATACATCTGTAGCATCTAACCAGGTTCCGGTCATACATTTTGTCTGATTTTTTTTTAAGTTCAGCAGCCCTAATTATCTAACAATCAGAGATTAAGATTTTTCTCCTTTTTTTCTCATTTTTTTAGACACGTTCTTGGCTCCAAACTGATGCAACTGGAATCTTGGAATATAACATAAAGTTGTCCACTCATTAGTCTGAGATTATTTAAATCAAAAACAAAAAAGCAAGCATTTTTCTAGTTTCTATTCATACATTTAAAACGAGTCACAAACACAGTTGACGTCTTGGTAAAATGTCTGTGACCTCTATGATTCAGCAAGTAGCTCTAAATTTTGATGCAGTTAGTTTAAACCAGAAATGGTAGACTGTAATATGGACCAAAATAGTAAAAGTTGACTTTAGAGTTTTTGTATTCTACATAGTCTTGCTAGTATTTCATCCACTTATCAGGTTAAAAACACTTGAATGTTAACTTTTTTAACACTTCTGGTTGTGTCGGAGTCAAATCTGACCAATTTCAACCTAAAACTTTCATAAATATTAATAATAATTAAATTTTAATTGTTAGGCGCCTAGAATTCACAATAAAATATAGATATAAAATAGGCCAGGAAAAGGAAGTTATGGGGGAAAAAGGCAAGTTGGAAAAGGTGAGTTTCTTGGTGAATTGTGAGAAAGAGCCAATGTTTCTGAGGTCCGGAGGTAGTGAGTTCCAGAGCCGGTGTGACAAGAGGCATAGTGACAAGGCGAGCAGTGGGGACATCCAGATGAAGGGAGTAGGAGGATCTGAGGGTACGGGTGGGTGTGGCGACATGGACAAGATTTGATAGATATGATGGAGCAAGTTTGTGGATGGATTTAAAAGTCAGGAGAAGCATTTTGTATGTAATTTGATGTGTGATCGGTAGCCAATGGAGCTGCTGCAGATCAGGTGTGGTGTGTTGGATGGAAGGTGTTTGAGAGATAATTCTGGCAGCTGAGTTTTGAACATACTGTAGTTTTCGTAGAGTTTTTTGTGATAAACCAAAAAAAAGGCAGTTGCAGTAATTCAGGCGGGAAGTGACAACTGTGCACAAGGAATGAGGACTGAGGAAGGGCGAAGACGACAGATGCTGCGAAGGTGGAAATAGGCAGACCGGGTGATGCTATTGATGTGTGAAGTGAAGGAGACGGTGCTGTCAAAGATGACACCCAGACTCTTAACCTGAGAGGAAGGTGAAATGGAGGAGGTTTCAAAGGGAATGGAGAAGTTCTGGATGCTGTTTATAACGGATTTAGTGCCAATCAAGAGAAATTCTGTTTTATCATTATTCAGTTTTAGGAAATTAGCAGCAAACCAGAATTTTATTGCAAGAAGGCAGTCAGTGAGGGAATTGGGAGGAAGAGAGGAATTTAGCTTAGAGGAGATGTAGAGCTGAGTGTCGTCTGCATAACAATGGAAGTGAATCATGTATTTACGGAGGGTTTGACCAAGAGGGAGAAGGTGAATGATAAATAACAGGGGTCCCAGGACGGAGCCCTGGGGCACACCTGTATTGACAGGAACTGTGTGAGAAGTGAAAGTTTTTACTTGAATAAATTGGGTGCGACCACAGAGGTAAGAGTGAAACCAGTTGAGAGGTATGTTTGTGAAACCTACAGTATGGCAGACAGTCTGTCTAGGAGGATGGTGTGAGAGATGGTATCGAAGGCTGAGCTCAAATCAAGTAGGAGGAGGATGGAGAGTAGGCCGGAGTCAGCAGCAAGGAGGAGGTCATTGGAGATTTTGAGGAGAGCCGTTTCTGTGCTGTGAAGGGGATGGAAGCCAGACTGGAATTCTTCACATAGGTTATTCTGAGAGAGATGCATTCAAAGTTGTTCTGTAATAAATAAATATAATTAATATTGTGCTTTACATCCATCCATCCTCTTCTGCTCATTGCGGACCGGATCGCGGGAGCAGCAGTCCACACTCTGGACCCGGACAGTGATGATTACCTCTTCCATTTACATTTTTCTTAATCAACTTTGTTGAGTTTCTAGTCAAAAGTGACATTCACAGGAAATGAAATGAAAGGGGGATCCAGACTACTTTCATCCATCACATACATACATGTCTTTCCTTGCCTTTTGTACCTATTCTTTTGTGTGAACTAACTTTCAGATGAAGCATCGCATCATGTCTTCACACAGACTGGACAGGCATGTCAGGTCAACCTACATCTTTCCCACATGAACCACACCCTCCAGACTAATCAGTGATCATCATCACACAGACCCCATATATACAGTACAGACCAAAAGTTTGGACACGCCTTCTCATTCGAAGACTTTTTAATCTATTTTCATGACTTTGAAAATTGTAGAGTTACACTAAAGGCATCAAAACTACGAATTAACACATGTGGAATTATATACATAACAAAAAAGTGTGAAACAACTGAAAATATGTCAAAATGTGGGTTCTTCATAGAAGCCACCTTTTGACTTGATTACTGCTATGCATACTCTTGGTATACTCTGTAGCAGGACAAGTGCTATACAAATAAAGTTGAATTGAATTGAATTGAAGATTCACAAGCTAAAGATGTTCAATGTTTAAAAAAAGTGTTATTGTTAAAGAATGTTGGGTAAAAATTTGGTGGTGAAAAAAAGTTTTTGTGTTAGTGTCAATTTTGACACTAAAGTAAAGGGTGGGGGATGAACACGGTCAGTTAAACCAGTGTTTTTCAACCTTTTCTGAGCCACGGCAAACTTTAACCTTAAAAAAAATCCCGCGGCACACCAGGATCCAAAAATTAAAAAAAAAACACACACAAAAAAAACGGAGAAACTCATAGTCTGTATTGATCTACAGTCCCTCCACAATCTCACATGCATTTTTGAGATAATTGTTGCAGAAAAAGCTGGAAAATGCAGCTGTTTTTTTCTAAAAGATGCAATAAAAGTTAAGTTAGAAGATTTGAAAACAGTTCGATGTGTGTTCGTTGGTTTCAAGACGTTTAACAACAGATCTTGTGCGCGGTCAGTCTCACAACCCAATGCATCATGGGAGATGTAGTGCATTAAACGGCCGGTGGAGATCGCGTCTCTGAGCTTCATTGTTTTGTTCTCTTGTTCCACGGTCTGACACCAGATTCTGTGGAAAGCTACACCGCTAAAGATGAGCTTTAGCTGGTATTTTTGTTAGAACTGAGCGATTTTACGAGCTAAATCGGGACAAGGAAGTGAAGACTTTAACCACTTCTGATTGGTCAGACTGATGACATGTGATTCAGCCTTCAAGAATGATTGGTGGAGACAGTTAAAGGGGCGGGACTTTTACAAAATACAGCCGGAGCTGCAGCTGAATCGCGGTACGTCATTCTTATCAAAATGTCTTTAATAAAATAAAATAAACGCAAAGAAAAAGTATTTTACGATCTTTTATATTCCTAACTACTCAGTGTTTTATCAAGTCCTGTTTGGATGAACAGAGAGCTGAAATCCTGGAGATGGAAAATGTTTTTAGATCAGTTAATGAGGGCAATTCCCCACGGCACACTTGACCATCTCGTGCCGCGGCACACTGGTTGAAAAACACTGAGTTAAACCACAGTTTTACATTCATACTAGATGGACATGGTTCTTCCAATGACAGTACATTAAGGTTGAGACAAAAGGTTAAGTGGACAGAAATGAAGTGAGAACATAAAACATTTTTTTTATCAATTCAGTTGTCATGTAGTCTGCATCAGTCATGCTATTCATCATCATCATATTCCTGTATACTGTACTTTCCAGCAGATTGGTGGCTCTTATATTGTAAGGCAGTATCTTTTGCTTGCCTGCTCATGTGAATACACACAGTAATGCTAAAGTTTTTTTTTTTTTTTTTGATGCATTCATCAGACCTGAAACTTGATGCACAGTGTAACTCTACCAGTAAATGTTTCAAAAGAGAAACCTAAACAATGCAACAACAGAAAGACCTGCATGAAAAAGCTTAAAAAAAAAAAGTTCCATGCTAAAATTTTAATCTTGCTGAGCATCTGTCGGAAATGGGGGAAACCGGAGACTGTGTCTAATCTGCTAAGAGAAAGCGCTCTCTTTAATAAACTCCACATGGATTAAGATGTCAAAACACTCCTTTTTCTAAACCGCTTTACTTAACTTTACTTTGATAAAACAAATGGTGAGTAATCCAGTGTCACCAGTGGGTTACAGGGAAACATATTCCTTCCGTCATGCATCTTTCAATTCGGCATATAAAAGTTCTAGAAATAATAAATGTTTGGACCCTATTTTAATACTGTTTGAACTCTAATCTGTTCATCTGATGTGTGGCCTGTACTTTTTTGTGTGCCTAGGGTCATAGAGTTTTTTCTATCACATGTTTTGATCCAAAATAATTTGTTTTACAGATTCTACATTTTGTTTTGCTGTTTATTTTACAGTTAATACAACCACAAGGGGGCAAAATGAAGCGCTTTCATGTGCTGATTCAATAAAAGCATTCTATCAGAAAGGGGCTTTTAAAGTAAAACCAATCAATCCGGAAAATTCTTAAAGAACTTCCAGATCAGTTGTGGGCCTGGCAAACTAAAACAGAGTCGTTCAACCTACAGAGGAATAAAGCCGATAAGTCACACCATGAAGTTATGGATAACAGTAGTGAAGGTTAGGCTGAGGTTAGAGGCGACATCTGCTTTTAGGATGCATCGGGGAAAAAGAGGGAAGGTCAAAAGCTGCATTGTGTCTTTGTAGAGCTTAAGAAAGTTTATGTCAGGATACAGAGAGGAGCTGTGATTTATAGGAGGAAGTCTAGAGGAGCAGAGAAATACATTGGAGTTGATTGGGACATGCATTTTAGCTGTAAGACAGTGGTGAGATGTTTGGTGTGTGTGATAGATGAGTTCAAGGTGGAGGTGGAACTGGAGCAAGGGCATTGAACCCCTTCTTGTTTGCTGTGATGATAGATTGAAAGATGAGGTTGGACAAGAATCTTCATGGAACATGATGTTTGCAGACGACACTGTGATTTTTAGTGAGAGCAGGGAGCAGGTGGAGGAACATCTAGAGAGGTGGAAATTTACTTTAGAAAGAAGATGAATGAAGATCAGCCGCAATATCTGTGTGTAAATGAGACAAACAAAAGTGGAATGCTGAGGTTATAGGGGACAGAGGGGAAGAAGGATGTTAAGTACTCAGGGTTTAAAGTCTAGGGGGATGGAAAATAGGTGAAGAGGTGTGTGTAAGCACATTGGAAAAGGTGAAGGAATGTAATAAGAGTGATATGTTACAAAAGGGTGTCAGCAACAATGGAAGGAAAGATGCTCATTTAGAGACTATGGCTCTGAGAAAAAAACAGTAAATAAATTTTATTTATGTTGCCCCTTTGACAGATCCAAAGTCACAAGGTGCTTCACAAGTCGAAAAATATAAAAATATAATATAAAAAATGTATAAAAATTCAAAAACAAAAAAGACAAAAGCATGTACCATGTAATACAATCATCCCAAGCCCAGATAAAAAGAGTTTCAGTCAAAATGCTTTGCAAAATAACAAGTATTGAGTTGACTTTTAAAGGAATTAACAAAGTCCAGGGAATGCAGGGATGATTAAGGGTGCGTATCATCAAGACCTTTCCTGATACTCATTCCACAATACAATACATCTCACGATTTGTACCAGAACACTTTTTTAAAGAAAACCTCTACCTGAATATTAATATGCTTTTTACTGTAAAAATGGTAAAATGTGTTTTATTTAATGATCACAATGTTAAGCACTGCAACTGTATGTCATCTACAAGTTTCTTTTACCCAAGCAAATTCATAGTTCGTTTATTTTGGTAACTTAAAATATATTTGTTCTTATGGGGGAACAGTCAACAACACCAATTTTATTAGTATAAGAAAAAAGAAAATAGAATGAATGTGCCTTAACCAACAAGGTTCTAAAAGTATGATTGAGGAAATAAAGTGCTGTTTATTTTCAACATTGCTTAATGTAGCTTCTGTAGTCTGCACTGCAGTTTTGTTTTCTCACACACGGAAGTAAACACGTATTTCACCTCTCATCGCCACAACGTTGGCCTTTTTTTCACATCACCCTGATCCATCATAAGGATGCATCAGAATTATTGTCCTGACAGCATTTTAAATTGATACAAATATTGCCAAATGAAATATCGGGATATATCGCCAAATCGATTTTTTCCTGCACCCCTAGTGATGATGTGGATTAAAGGATGCTGAGTTTGAAACTGTGAGTAAAGAGGCCTAGAGGAAGATCAAAGAGGAGATTCATTGATGTCATTAAGGAAGACATTAGTCAAGAGGATAGGAATAGATGGAGGGGGATGATTTACTCTGGTGACCCCTAAGAGCAACTGAAAGACAAAGAAGATCTATAACCCAGATCTATAGTCTAAACAACAAAGCACAGAATTTTTGGCATATACCTTAAAACAAAAACAAATGATGTTAGGAGATGATGTTAATGTGACACAATGCCTGACACAGAAAATGTAGGTAGGTGGAGTAATAAGAAAAAGCAAACAAACAATGCAGTAAAAATGGAGGTGGTGTCTGTCTATTTCTAATTACTAGGTTAAAATCAATTTAAGAATACCAAAGAGTACTTTCTTGTTGGAATCCATGTCAAATTAAAGTATTTTTTTTACATCTGAAGTTGCACAGAAAGTCTGTCAATTTTAATGATGCGTCTGTCCTTGTTTCAAAAAGGAAAGTGTTGCTGTTGCCCAGTAAAGATTTTTGTATTGTCCTGTCATATTTCATAAGTAAATAGTCCTGCAGACTGGCAACCTGTCCAGGATGTCTCCTGCCTTCTCCCAGGGATAGGCTCTGGCAGCCCCATAACCCCAAAAGGGACAAAACGGGTTTATATTATACCCTAACTGACATTGCTGTGGGAATTAGCAGGTGAGCCCAACCTGCTGATCTGATTAACCTGAGTGAGCTTGGCTAAATCGGTTATCTTAAATGTGTTACTCGCACCTAAACGTTGTGTGTGAAAATTAATTGGAAAAACAATGGACAACTCATGTTCCCGAATAGGTAAGATAAGACTTTATTTATTTATTCCACGATGGGGAAATTCTTTAGTAGTACGATTAGTACAAAATGTAGTACAGTTGATTCCTGATACAGGTGCCGCCATGTTGAATCCAGTCAACAGTGATTGGTCTTTGGCAAATACTGTCGCCATTGCCATAGATATGATGGCTCAGAGCGACTCGGACCAATCTCTCTTGTATCAGGAAGCATTGGTGAGGGATTTTGCCTCATTTCACGAGAGCTGGAGGTAAGGCCTTTTCTATGGGTGCCGTCACACCTTGTTTTTACAGCCTATGTGTGTGAACTGCTATAAACAGAAAAGAAGAAGAAGCCAGTTTGCTGGGGAGGTGAGGAACTAAGACATCACGTTGATATTTATGGCATCTAAAAAGGCTTTTGTATTACATTCTCCAGATAAAGAATTGGATCATGTCAATGATTTGACTGAGAATGATAACAGATGATTGTAGAGCAGCTGTTTTCTTAATCAATATATTCCTTTTAACAGCAGTTGTCCAGTTGGTGGAGCCAGCTTGGTTTCTCCATGACTGCAAAACAAAATCTGCAGTTTAAAAAGATTCAGACTATTGTAGGACTTCTTAAAGAATCTGCACAAGGTGACCTGGCAGTCTGCACTTCATTCCAGCAAACCTGTGATAACTTAATATAAAAGATAACATGAAACACAGGGCAACTGTTGTAATTCCAACCTCCAAAATAATAGTAAAACTGACCAAAAGGAGTTTTTGAAAAAAGACTACGGATCTCAATAAAAAGATGCTAAGGTAAAAAACCAGTAAAACCATTTTTCTGACAGCTGACTGTGTTGTCCCATTTCTCCAAATGTCACAACTGTTTTCCTCGCCAAGTTAGATTTGAGTCATCTTTTATCTTTGACCCAGATCAGGGGTAGGAATGTGCTTTTAACTAGCGTAGACATAGATATGTAAACTCCCTGCACCATGGGGTCAGAGGGCATGCCACATTCCACAGGAGGCCCTTTTTTAAGGTCATAATAGTGACAACAGAAATACATGTTTTAGGAATTTATGGCTGATGGTTTTATTGTTCATTGTTCTACCAAAAAGCTGGAATATGTAAAAAATAACTTTCTCTGTTTTTGTAAAAGGTTTGAAAACCAACATTTTCAAAAAGAAAGAACTTTCTGTATTTCTAGCAGAAATCTGCAGAAATGTTTTATTTTAAAGCTGCAAACTTTGGTTTAGGTTTTTATCAGTACAAGGAGAAAGATGCGTTTGTGTTTCAGTATCATAGCGTAAAGCTACCACCCTTGGTAGCGTGCGTTCAAGCAACACTTCCAATGAAGTCTTTATAAAGACACTTAAACACTCGTTTGAGGCTTAAACAGGCTTTATATATATTTATATATATATATAAAATCTTTTAAACAAAGGTAGGAACCTCTCCCCACAAATAAAACAGAAACACCACAAAAGTCTAAGGTTAAAGTTTATTTTAAAATTTCACTGTTGTTCACACAACAATGACATTCCTTAAACCTTCTTTAGAACTGCCATTCCTACTGGCTTATTCATGGCCACTAATGTATTATTATCATCAAACTACATCTTGAATGCCTGTTAGTTTAATGCTTTGTAGCCATTCTTCCTAATTTAAGCATTGCTAAAAGAACAAAGCCCACTCTTCACGGTAAAAGGTGGGGGTTTTGCCCCAACTACATAATGTGCCTTCATTCTGACAGAAAATTGGTTGTAGTTCAAAGCTCTTGTAGAAGACTTCAAAGGGGAAATCTTATTACCCAGGTAGAGAATAATTTCCATGCCTTTTTGTGCAAGAGTGTCACCACATATCCAAAAGCAGTAGCCTGTGGAGTCTGCCCAACTGTCAAACAGGTTTAAAAGTTTTTGGTGTCAAACAAAGGCGTTGACATGCTTTTTGTAATTGCACATACATGACAGAAGAAGTGAAAGGGAAAGAAACAGTGGAATTATCCATTTTCACAGTCAGGTAGGTGACAGCTGTTATAGACCATGCTTGTTAGAGGGTTATGTGGTTGTACGTCCACCTGGGTGGTCAGTCAGTGTGCCAGGTTTTGCTTGTGCCCAGAGCCGAGTCAGGTTGTTGTTAAGTGACTGGTGGTAAGGTGTTTGACAGCATTTTGTGCCCACAAACCTTTATTTAATATATATAAAATCTAGGTTGTGCCCAATTTTTTCACATAATTGTGTAATTTAAAGATTGGTATTAAAATCCAGCCTGAATTAATCAAGTCAATTTGACTTTACTGGTGAAAGAAAACATAATGAAAGAGGCTTTCAGAGGTGAAAACTAGAAAACCACAATCATGAATGTCAGTCTTATATGTGTGTAAAACAAATAAAAAGGTTTCTGCCTGGCATGGCAGCTCCCTGGTGGTCTAGTGGTTAGGATTCGGCGCTCTCACCGCCGCGGCCCGGGTTCGATTCCCGGTCAGGGAACACACTTTTTTTCAAGGGCATTTTCAATAATTTACATGTTGTATTTTTTTTATTTCTTAATTTTTATAAACACGTATAATGTTGCTCCAAGAAGCCAAAATCCCATAGACTTCTACAGAAAAATAAACAGCTGTTACTCAGTCATAATTGTCAGAATAACTATTCTTGCTCTGCCACATTTTTTAAAATGTTCTTGCTAATCCAAATTTGTCCCCCAAATGTTTTTATTGGAAGTATTTCAAGTCATAAACTAAATAACTCTTTTATTGATGCCTCAATAAAAGCATGTAGTGGCCGCTGGCCCCCAACTGGAATGTTCAAGATTCTCCCGAGCCCGCTTTCAGTGAAAGAGATGTGGACTTCCAACAAGCTCACTTCTGAGTAGTGAAGGAGGTTGCCATAGAAACGTTGACTCAGACCGACTCAAACCATTCACTGCTTACTAACGCTGTCTTGCTCCAAATGACGTTGTCCGAATGGCTGAAAGATGGTGACTAAAGTGATTTCCTTTTGTTGGAGTAAGTCTTTTTCTATGTGAAACGGTGTCAGTTCTGTTTTTTGTCTTCCTCATTCTTGTGTTTCTCTGTGCAGGTTGGCTGTGGCTCTCCTGGAGGACTCCGCCCTCTCTCTGGTGGCTCTCCATGGAGTGGCACACAGCTGCCTGCACTTTAGGTTAATTTGTTTGATCTGTATTTAAGTGGTTCTGTGTCTGCACTCTGTCGCAGTGTAGCTTTTGTTTAGTTCTAGCTCATTGTGGTTATTTTGTATTTTGGGTTTGAGTTCTGTTGTGGGTTTTTCGCATCTAGGGTGGTGCTTTTTTCTCTGTGGCTTGTCTTCTGGTCCTGCATCTGGGTCATCCTGATACCCCCATGACACTAAGGGGGATGTTACAATTACTCGGTCCAGTTCTTTTTTACAGTCAATGAAATTGATGAAAGTCAGGTGTGAATTAGAACAGTACACACCAGGATGCTCCACCCACCTTAACAATGTGCTTGCTGAGTGTGGGCCAATTATTTCCAATAAATTCAAGCAGATGACAATGGTGAAGATAGGAATAGTGATGTTGAACAGGCCAATTCACTTGACTATAAAAAGAACATTGGGTTAAGATAAATATAAGTTATGCACTGTTAATGACTAAATATTGGTTTAATTAAACCCCTTCAGATTCTATTCCTTTAGATGTTTTTGTATTTGAGAAAATTTGACTTTAACAGCAAATACAAAGTGAGGGACGTAAACTTGAAAGAAGAGTTCTTTTCATCTCTTTGCTGGCTGCAAGTCAATGTCCAAACCACCTATGGACACTTGCCGAGAAATACCTTCCCACTGGTCAATTCTTACTTATTTTCTAGTTATGAAAACATCTGAGTACAGGGAAATGTAAACGTTCCTTTGGGTCTGGCCTTACAGTACGTCAGAGATCAGCATTAGCACAACCAAAGAAGCGAAAACTTATTTTAAATAAAGTTTTAATGCTTGTAATGTAGCATGGTCATTACTCATCTTACACATTTATTATAGCTACAGCTGATAGGAGATATTCAGCCAGTATTAAAGTAGAACTTCCTTTTTATCTGCCATCTCTAATAAAAGTGTTGCAGTGTTTTCCTGCCAATGCTGCTTACACAATACTGAGGTGGTGAACCTTGGTAGGCTTCACCCCTGCAGAGCGTCATAAGACTAGCCACTTTGTTTTTAAGTTTTACCCTTCCAGAGATGCTCTTTCTGCCCCAGTGATCACGGACAGCAGACTCCTTGTAATTAGCGCCATTCTTTCTTTTTTTTTTTTTTAAGGCTTTAAAGATCAGTGGCAGAAATATTTGAATCTCTCTCAGTGATCTTTTCTAAAATACACACCTAACTGCTTTCTAACTATAAAATCTGTTCTGTTTGATAATCAATCAAACATTACACATTCGTACATGTTTTTTGGATCTCAGAGAAAAGAAACAACTCCAATTGTTAATTCTGATAAATGATGTTCTAACTGATAAGGGCACTTTTTGCACACTAAAAAGAAATAAATAAACTATGTAAACTTGATAGCGGTAGGACAAAATTATAATTGCTACAGTAAATCGAACTAATCAAGAAAATAGTTGTTGTGTCCCACGATAACCGAAAAATTGTTTGCAGAATGAAGCAGATTCTGTTCCAGATTGGAACACTTTTTGGGCAAAACTGATGTGGAGCATTGACTTTTGTAATCAGTGGTTATTTTGAACTCACATCTAACATCTGGTTCCTCAGATTATTTGTAAGAGGGGAATGAAATAGAACTAAATAATACTCAACATTGAACTTAAAAATAACAGTTCTATGTTGCTTATTCATCCAGTAACTCTTGTGCATTTTTTTTATTTCCCATTGTCCCCTATTTTAATGAAATACAATATTCCTTCTTCAGTATTATGCCTTTATTTTGCTATGTAAAAAAAATAGGATTTTGATTTAAATGACGGTTTACTATATGAAACGGTCACGACAACACCCGTAAGTTTCAGGGGGACATATGAAGCAGAATTTAGTCTGAAAAACTATAAATGAAAAGGCTTCTTAAACTCTCACATGGTACTGTTGCACACACACTAATATGGGAAAGACTTATTCTATGGCTAATTTGATTCATCCAGTAAACATTTATACATAACTGATAGATAATACAACTTGACTGGACCCTTTTTAAAAAAAAAAAGCAATAAACAAAACAGAAAACAAATGCTGTGCTATGGTAAATGAAAGAATAAACAAGGTTTGAATATTTTGACCAAAAGGTGAAATTTACCCAAACTTCATTGAACCCACTCTAGCTAACCTCACAGCTCAAACTTTCCTCTGGGGTTTAGTCTGACCAACAACACTATCTTAAATGTATTCTGAAGTCTTGGCAAAGCAGGTACCTCCTCCTCATCCTCCCAAGTCACTCTTTATCTCTCACTTCCTGCTCTCAATCCCTCCGCTTGATTACAGATGCAGCCCCAGCATCTGTTACAAAACTAGACAAGTGGCTTTGTGATGTGTTTTCAAATTCCAAGGACTTCCAGTTTTATAGAAACATTTTTGGTAAGTTTCACCATGGCAACATGAGCAGGAAGCCCAACTTTCTAATAGAAGTTTCTTAAAATGTATTGACATATGTAAGCACCACATGTAGTTAAATCTACCCTTTAAAATCACTTGGAGACAAGACATGACAATAAGTATCCTCTTTCATCTGTCCAAGAAAGATTTGATTCTATTTTGTTGTGTTTTACAGAGAAGTATGACTTTAATTTTTTATTGATTTTATTCTGTTTGTTTTAGTTTGTTGTTTTGTTTTTATTCTGCATTGTTCAGCACTTTGGTCAGCTTCTGCTGTTTTAAAAGCGCTTTATAAATAAAGTTGACTTGACTTGACTGGACTGGACCATAACAATATGCATGTGTGTGTTCTTTTATAAAGAGATCTTTAATATGAAAGCACATAAATACTAGAAATGGCAGGCGGTCGCTGCAGGTCCATAGTCAAGTTTTCCAAAAATTTCCAAAAGAACTGCTCTACTCTGAATTAAGACATACAAACGTTACAGAGTACACATTGTAAAGACATCAGCTAATAAAAATGTCTGGGAAAAGTGTTGATTTTCTGCAGACTTAAGCCTTCAGTCTTGAGGGAAGCTGGTAACTACCCCCCCTGCGCCCCACACTCACCTTCATCTCCTTGCTTAATGTCAGCTCCCATCAGCTCTACCTGTGTGATGCTCCGGGAGAAAATTTACAACCACTGTCATCTCACAGAACAAACACATGCAGACACACATCATGACTAAAACACATGGGTGAACGCGCGTGAATGGACTGACTAGCTTTCAAAGGCACATGCACACATAAAATTACTCAAGCGAACTTAAATAAACTCACATATGCTTTTCCACAGGAGTGCACTCTCATGCAGACTCACACATGTGGTCCTAAGGGTAAGATAATTGAATTAGAGCTCAAGCAACATACAGACGTGTGAGCAAAAGTAAGTGCAAATCTGAAGTACTGATGCCTAAACACTCTGTATTGATATAATGTGAGGATGGTGAAACCAAATTTTGTTTTTCAAAGTATTGGTAGTAAATGCTTCCCACAATTAACATGATTTTTTAAAATATAAATTCAGTTACTTTCATCAAGTACCAAGTTTTTTTCACACTATTAGGTGCACAGTAACTGTAGAACTTCTTTGCAACACGCTACATGTTATCCACGTTAGAAACGTCAGTCTCGTTGGTGTATTTGCACTACCTGAAACTCCCAACCATGTTTACAAAACTTTAAGAAAAAAAGTTAAACAACAACATAAACCATACCATGACCATGCTAACTCCCAACCATGTTAGTAACACATAAAAAACACTTTCCAACACTGCCACACGTTAGCTCCATTATCATATTTACAATACCAGTAACTCCCAACCTTGTTAGTAACATGTAAAAAAAACAGACTGATACCGCTGAAACAAAGGTTACTTTTATGACTACGCTAACTTCCAGCCTTGTTCGTAACACGTAAAAAACCACAGTCCGACACCGCTACAGGTTAGCATTTTTTGCAATACCTGTAACTCCCAACCTTTTTGCAACACGTACAAAACAGACTGATACCGCTAAAACAAATGTTACTGTGACTATGCTAACTCCCAATCTTTAAAAATAATAAAACACTGCAACATGCTAACTGATTTAGCAAATTCACAATAACACCAAACCAAACATTTTGACAGAGAACCATGGCCTGTCGAAAAATAGTTTTGCCTTTTTTATTTTTTGTTACTGTCAAATTGTTGCTGAGAATTTGTTTCCACACAACTTTCCGAGATTTTTATTCCCACAACAGCAAATTCCAATCGCATAGAATGCCTGACATCATAGGTCACATGACTCCAGGTTTTAAAGGTGGGAAAAATACTTCCACACATTGTTTTTCTATGACTGTTTAATTCCTTGTTTGAAAGAATCTTAAAAAATATATTTTTTGAAGTATGAATATAGAAGTTTAGTGTTGTTTTTTTTACTTAATGCAAATAAAGAGTCCTAACATTGTGACGATTGTTGCCTATTTTAGCTTAGTTTTCTAACTCTATTAGATGAGGTCATTCTTTGTTTTCTTAGTTTTTCAGTCGCATTCACACCAGGATGTAGCTTCAATCATCTTCAGGTGTTTTCTTTTTGGATAGTTACCATCAGTATATGTAAAAGCTTGTTTCGTTTTGTAATGTCTGGTCGTCTAGTCCAGTGTTTTTCAACCAGTGTGCCGCGGCACACTAGTGTGGCGTGGGAGATGGTCAAGTGTGCCGTGGGAAATTACCCTCATTAACTGATCTAAAAACATTTCTCATCTCCAGGATCTCTGTGTTCATCCAAACAAACCCTGATAAAACACTGAGTAGTTAGGAATATGAAAGATCGTTAAATACTTTTTTCTTTGTGTTCATTTTATTTTATTAAAGACATTTTGATCAGAATGATTGTACCGCGATTTAGCTGCAGCTTTGGCTGTATTTAGGAAAAGTCCCGCCCCTTAACAGTCTCCACCAATCATTCTTGGGGGGCTTAATCACATGTCATCAGTCTGACCAATCAGAAGTGGTTAAAATCTTAACTTCCTTGTCCCGATTTAGCTCGTAAAGTCGCTCAGTTTTAACTAAAACACCAGCTAAAGCTCGTCTTTAGCCAAGTAGCTTTCCACAGAATCCGGTGTCAGACCGTGGAACAAGTGAACAAAACAATGAAGCTCCGAAAAGCGATCTCTGGCCGTTTTACGCACTACATCTCCCATGATGCATTGGGGTAAAGCGACCGCGCACAAGGAGATCTGTTGTTAAACGTCTTGAAACCAACGAACACACTTCAAACTGTTTTTAAATCTTCTAACTTAACTTTTATTACATCTTTTAGAAAAAAAACAGCTGCAGCTTTCAGCTTTTTCTGCCACAATCATCTCAAAAATGCATGTGAGATTGGAGGGACTGTAGATCGATACAGACTCTGAGTTTCTCCTTTTTTTTTTTTTTTTTTTTTGGGATGCTGGTGTGCCGCGGGATTTTTTTTTAGGTTAAAGTGTGCCGTGGCTCAAAAAAGGTTGAAAAACACTGGTCTAGTCTGTGAGCAAAAGACAAAGTACAAGTATCGCACTTCGAAAATCCAACGTTTGCTGATTTTTGTCATTTCCACTGGATGCACTTTTTGACCAGTAACTCATATCTGCACTGTACACGCTTCGGTGCGTTTTAAAATACATGTGGTGGAATGAGCTTCCTTCATGTTTGACTTTTAACCATTTACATCGCCACGCGATATTGAAGACAGACAGGTTGGCATGTGGCCAAGCTAACAGAGACGGGGGAGCCAAAAGAGCAAAGGCGATCAGACAGAGGAGCTGAGAGGCATGAAGCAGCTTTAAAGTTTAATGGTCAAAACACAACCAGCAGCAAGCTGTCAGTCCAAAGGAGGCATGTTCCTCATCAACGCCAACATCCAGCCATTTTCCCCCACAGTTTCTCCGTTCAAGTACAAATATCTTTTAATCAGCTGTAGTTGTTTGCGGAGCGGGGATCCCTCCTGCTTGCAGGATGATGTCTCACACATTTATGTCACACAAATGCAGAGAGAGTATAGTATTGCAGTCATCGCACATGTTTCTGGGTTAGGGTGTGCATCAGCATTATTGATGTCAGAAGGAGAGGGTGCTTTACACTGTCAGGCACTGCTGACAAACATATGGAAGAAATTGTTTTCATTATGACATTTTATCATAAATCCAGGATTAGCCAACGTACGCAAAGGTTCTCAGCCTTGTTCCAGTCTAAGAACTCAATTTTCTGCAAATGATAACAATTCTCCTGTTATTTATCGTACTCGTCTGATGGGAGTTTAATTTGAGGTATTGTTGCGCGTTTGACCTATATTGACTGTTATTTACTTTCCTTCAGTCAAAAGACACAAACCTGTTATCTATGGAAAAATCCCTGATGTAACATATGGCATGTAGACAAAAAAAGTTTTTTCCAACACTTAAGATTCTGAGGAGAAATATATATTAGACTATTAACGTATTAAGGACCCACTCCAAAGAAAATTGATTCTTAATTAATTATTTGTGTTTTTGTTCGTATATGAAGAGAACAAATCTTAGATATTTACTTCAGATTCTTTTTTTATTCAAATCATTGTAAATCAGGAGCAGACCCAAAAATTCAATCTAAAAGAGTATAACAGTTATTTTACCGTTCTTTTATGTCATTGTTTTTATATTCCTATATCATTGATTTTTATACTTTTAAGACATTGTTTTTTATACTTTTTATGTTATTATTCTTATGCTTGTTTGCGTCTTCTATACGTTTTGTATATATTGTGGCAAAAGGACCTTGAGTCTGCAATAAAGCTTCTTCCATATTTGTGAGGTAGAAAATGCGCTGGGTGGGCCCCAACTTCCTGTTTCTCTCCATTCTGATGCATTTACCTGCAGACAAATAGATCTGTCTATGTCTTTAATTTTCCTCGTCTGAGCTGGCATCTGCCTCAAAACTGTACGGCTGGATAGCTCCGATATTGCTCGCCATTTTTGTTGCGCCGGTAATGTTAGGTTGAGGTTGTAAGGACATATATGATAGCGGGAAAGCGTGTAGACAGATGGATGTTGGGAAGGGGAAGCGGGGCTCACCCTGCTTAAAGTCCAAATTGGCTTAAAGGATGGTCATAGATGGACTTTAAAGAGCTAAAATCATTTCCCATTTTGAGTTAATTTAATATGTAGCCGTTCTTTAACTTCTTTTTGAATCAATATTTGACTAATAACTCTGCAAGACAATGAAACCCAGAATAAAAATGCTTTTTGTATGAACGTTTTCATTTTTTTGAGACACTATGGAAGATATGGAGCTAAATTTAAAGTAAAACATTTTTTTAAATGGAATTGTTCAGATCCTCTTGTGTCAAAATGGAAACAAAATGTATTTTGTTCATTTCTTTGTCAATTGGTATAAATTAAAATAGTAACTGAGATGTGGTCAAAAGTAGGACACAGCTCTTGTGAGCATCTTGCTTTCAGTTATCTCTAATTCCTTTTCACTATTGTTAGCTGAGCTGAGGCCAAAAAAGATCTCCTCTACAAAAGCCAACTCACAGTTATTCCGCCCTGCAAAAGTTGCATCTGGTTTTCTTTTGTGAGGGACGAGCTGCTCAAGACCACATTATACCCACGCTGTCCGTCCTTTGGCTCCCGCACTCTGAGGGCCCTCAGTGAGGGATAGCGGGGAGTTCAGAGATTTTGGCAAACTGCCTATCAGTGCAGCTGCTGGATATGTTAGAGATGGGAGATTGACAAGCTGATTAAACGGGGTCAAAGGTTAAGTTTTAGACTGTAAACCATCACAAATTACGGATTACCTGCTGCGGGGTGTAATCTCCGGATCACAGTTGGGTTAAGATCCAGACTAATAAATTCACATAAACATGTTTTATGTTCCAATGTTTCTCAATGGTCAAGGCTGGAACTCAAAGACAATAGAAACAAATACAAATTAACTACTTAAATAATAACTTATTTGCTTTTAGTTGTTTATTTTCTATCAAAAAAAGCATGCAACCAACCGATCGATAAACTCAAACTTTATTTATTTGTATGGTGCCTTTCAGTTCGGGTAAACACACAAAGCGCTTCACATAAAAGCAAATAAAATAGTCATAAAATATGAAAATGAATTAAAACAGAAAACACAGGATTTTTTTTTTTAAACACAGGACAATCACACTCAGATGGGACCCCTCCCTCACTAGATTTTTCCCTCCACCCACCCAGTTCCCCCAATAGAACCCTGAACAAAAATGTAATACTGCAGGTTAAAGAGACCGTCTAGCTGGGTATTGCTGTGCAGAAATGATATGATAGATTGGTTGATGTCCAATGATTTTACAATCAGATTGGAATAAACTTTGTACTTAGTTTTGCTTGGACTGGGTATTTCTTTATTTGCGATTGCGACACTCGGGTTTAGCTGCTCCGATTTTTTTTATTGTATCTTTTGAGACAGTCTAACTGGGCTTTAAAAGGTTAATGGTCATTCTAAAGCTATAAACACTGTTTAAGCCCCAGAATCTGTGCACTTGTGTCAGAGCTCTGTCTCCCCCTCTGGTCATCGGCGGGACCCATTTCCAAAGTTTGAAATGTACTACATCTCCCAGCAACCCTAGTGTGCAGTTTCTGAGTGCTGCACAACTGACTCTCATTTGCCACATCAACCACAGCATACTTAAGCTCTGCACTGAGCCTCACTCACTGTGAAATATTGTTTGTGCCACTCTGCCTGCATTACCAGGCGTTTATATCCAGACATGTTCTTCTGATTTCCTGAGCTGTTTTGTCTTTGACTCTGTTTACCTGCTGCGAATCTCGCTTGGATCCAGACTACACTCATTCTGTTATAGACCCCTGCCTGCCTTACTGACCCTGATTTAGCTTCGTGGACTTGTAGCTGAGCTAATAGGCCTGCTGCATTTGGATCTGGCTGCCTGCCTGTTCTTGTGACAGAATACTTCACACTGAGTGTGGCTCAGTGCAGTGCTTCAGTATGATTGCTTTGGCGAATGAGACTCAGATGTGCAGGACTCAGAAACAGTACGCTGGGGTTGCTGGGAAATGTAGTGCGTATAAAACTCTGGAGATATTTCCCTGCAATGGGAAACAGAGCTCAGACTTACGACGGAGTTTTAGGGCCACGGTGAGGAAAAAAAATTCTGGCCAACGTGTCGAGTTTTTTCTCGTCATGACGAGAAAAAACTCGACACAAAGTTTCAAGAAAAAACTTGTTGTGTCGAGATAAAAGGCGAAATAAAGTTTCAAGATTAAAGTCGCAATGACTTTCATCTCATAAATTTATGAGAAATAACTCGTAAATTTACGAGATTATTGTGGAAGTGAGCATGCAGAGCAGCAGGTGAACGCCGTGCAGCAGCAGATCAGACCGACTAAACGTAGTTGAAGAGGTGAGCTGAATGTTTATTGATAACGTTCCAAATGTCTGGAAGCTCTTTTGTTTGATTTACAATTTATTAAAGTTTTATTTATTGATGGTTGGTTTGCAGGATCTCTGCAGCCCGATGAAGCCGTCGGTGTCCCTGCAGCCGTATTCGCTTGAATCCTTTCTTCCTCCACCAAAGACCAGATCTCTACGTTTGTGTGACGCTTCCGTCTGAGGAGGAGAAGCACTTTTTACCTTTTTCAACGTTGTAATGCTAATATAACAGACTATTTTCATTCATCTTTATTTTTTAATGATGAAACATGTAACACTGTTACTTCCGCATTGGCGTTCGGGTGACAGGTTCATGACGTCAGGTGACAGATGAACTTCAGGTTATGTGAATGAAACAGAGAATAAAGGCTGCAGCGGTCCTATACATCCAAACGTGTCTCTCTCCTTATTTTACATATGAAACTCCGCTTTACCGACACCGAACCCCGGAAAGACGGCTTCACTGACAATAATCTGACTTTGAGTCGCCAAAAGGTTCAGAATCACTTTGTTTTAAACCTATAATAATCCGGAAATAAAGCTTCACAAAAGGCTCCACATATTTCATCTTCAAGCTAGGCTCCGATAAACAGACAACTTCGGTGTTTTCTCCTTGTTATTCTATGAATTTTCCCCCGTAAATTTACGAGTTTTTATCTCCTAAATGTTCTTATTTTTTGGTGGCCATAAAACTCTGTCGTAAACTCTGAAGTACAAAGCCATTAGCTCACTAACATTAGCCATGACACTGAATACTACTGGAAGACTCGCGACTTTTTTCTCGAAACTTTATTTTGACTTTTATGTCGACACGACGAGTTTTTTCTCGAAACTTTGTGTCGAGTTTTTTCTCGTCATCACGAGACGAGATTAATCTCGACATGACGACTTTGAGTCGAATTTTTTCTCGTCATGACGAGATTAAAGTCGTCATGTCGACTTTATTCTCGACATGACGACTTTAATCTCGAAATTTTGAGTCGAGTTTTTTCTCGTCATGACGAGAAAAAACTCGACACGTTGGCCAGAATTTTTTTTCCTCACCGTGGCCCTAAAACTCCGTCGTACAGACTTTTGACAAATTGAGGGTTTTTTTTGTTTGTTTGTTTTTCGCTGCTATCTTGACTTTCTTTTTTGTACAACCAGTAGCTACACGTGAACCTGAGAGTTTAGAAATCAGAAGCCTGAAAGCTTGAAGTTTGTTTTGTTTTCTTATAGAAAACTCGCCAACCTGCTGGCAGAAGTGATGGTGCAGGTTCAGTGCAGGTGTAAAAAAAAAAAAAAAAAAAGAACTACAGACGGTGTGTGCCCAAGGAAACATATTAAAACCCATGCAGACCGACTTTGCATGAAGGGCTGCCAAAAAAAAAGACTATTTAAGAAAATCCAATGGTCTCCTGGGAGTCCAAATAGTGTGTGGGGTCACTAAGTAGAGAGGGAGACACACACACACACACACATTGGAAAGGTGGTGGAGGTGGAGGGGGTCGACTGTCGGTTGTCTGCCTGAAAAAAAAGAAGGAAAAATGACTCGCCAGGGGAGAGTGGCTGAGTTCAGGCGAATCGCTGCATCTGGACTATGCGCTTGGAGATGAATGGGACCCAGGCTGATGTGAAGAAGTCTGCATCAGATCATTGATGCTTCAGTCCCCACAAGCAGGACAATCGCCGCCGCTGCTCCTTTCAATCGTTGATCGCAGCTCCTGCAGGTCTTCCTCCTCCGCTGGTGGTGATCGTCAGACATGAGCGGATCGCGCGTTCCGTGTGCAGGCTGGAAACGCTGGACGCGCTTGTGCGTTTTTCTGATCTGCTGGTTTTGCCTGTGCGCACCGAGCAGGGTAAGTTCACTGCGCGCATTTACGCAGAGCCGCCTGACAACTTCCTTATGAACTTTCTTCTTCTCTTTCAGTGCGCACTGCTGGTCAACTCTAATGGAAATCGAGGCGCATCGACTTTGCTTCAGTCACTCAATTTACCTCCTCATACAGGTAAGCAGCGCGCGGTGCTACTGTGTGCCTAGTGGATTTCACCGGAAATTCATAAATATATTTATCAAGGTCATGTGAGTTTTTTTTTTCCTTTTTTTTTTTTACAATTATGGAATAAGTTTCATTTGTATACATCCCTAAAACTGCATCACCTTTTCTCTGTAATACCGTTCTTTACCGCTGGGGGGCGAGCTGCACCCTAACACGGACGGTATTCTGCAGCTGACTTGACACAAAGACTTCAATCTGATGTGTGTAAAATCAGGAAAAGTTTATTGTTCCTTGTTGAAACACCATTGAAGTTTTTTTCCTTCTTCTCTTTGGCTCTTTAACTGTCAAGGCAATGATCAAAAGAAGTCAATGAACTTGCAGTTCAAATCAATCAATTTATTTTTTTTATAAAACAGTGGTGCACACAATTCCACTAAGAGCTCAGTGATTACTGCACAGCACACACATGTGAAAAATGTCTGCGTTGGTTTGGATCCATCATGTGCCGAGTCAGCAGCCTCCTTGGCGGCACATACTGCAACAAATCGTATTCATCATTTATTTTTACGAGTCTTTTTGCAATACTTTTTTTAATGGAAGCTTATGCAAACAATTTAAAATATATCAGTAATTTAGTATTTTTGATTGTGTGTATTTAACAGATTTGTTGTGTTTTCTTTTTTTGACACTTCAAATTTGGACTTAAATTGTGTATAGTCGTATGTTAACCTTCATTTGGAGTACCCGCTGTTTTATGAGCGTTATAGGAACTCAGGAACTACTCAGCCAACAAACCAACAACTGCAGGATCTTGTGTCAGCTCAGCAGACGTAATTTGTGTGTGTGTGTGTGTGTGTGCTTTCTTTTCCCGCAGACTGTGTTTGTATACCGTCCATTATGGGTCACTGCAGCTGCTTTTTGAGTCAGAGTGGGACATTAAAGTAGTAGACATACGTGTGTTTGCATGTTGCTCATGAAGTCAATCTTAAGGTTTCAGAAAAAAAAAGATTACATTTAAAGACATAGAAATTTGGTTTTTGTTGTTGCTTTCCGGTCTTAAGCATTGTGAAAATTAGATGTCTATTCTAATATTGTAAAAAAAAAAAAAAAAATGTATATAATTACAATCTTTTTGTAGGAAAACGTTTTAGGTTTTTTCATTATTAAGGTTTTTCAAATCCATTGAAATTGACAGAAATACTTGCAATGCAACCACAAGGGGAGCACTATCCAGTGCTTTTGTGTGCTTTTATGCCCCAAGTCCAGGTAAATTCACAAGGGGGTATCGAGAAGCCAAACAAACAAAGCCAAATCCAAACATGCAAATTGTGAACAGAATTTCCATACCAGATTGGTCGTAGCGAGGGTTAACAACGACTGCCACCAGTGCTGTTGAACAACACAATACTGGTTAAAAATTGGACAAATGTAGGGGAAGAGGGAAGGCGTGTTCATAGACAGAAAGTGAAAAGGAAAGGCAAGAGGAAATAACTTAAAGTAATTTAGAATGTAGGGACTTTGACAGGAAAAGCCAGAGATGGCTGACATGATAGAATGAAGAAAGGTTGACATCCTGTGTGTTCCAGAGGAAAAGATATATAAAACAGAGCATCAGGTGCAAGCTTTTTTTTAATCATAGAGTGGATGAAAGAGGTATGGAGTTTGAAAACTAAACACATATTTTGTAGCTTTTAGAGAGGAGTTCAAACAGGCTTTAGGACATCAGATTGAACTCCAATGTGACTCGATGGATGCAGTGGGAGACTGGGAGGAAGGCTGGTGTCATTTGAAATGACAAAAGCAGATTAGGAGGCTCAACGGTAAAACGTAGTTCAAGAGTGTGTAAAGAGGAAAGTTTGGTTAAGAAAAAATGGGACTCTGAGTTGCCTTATCCTGGTTATCTGGATCCACCTCCCTTTTTACACTGACTCAGGTGTCTCTCATTCTGACTGAATGAAAATACCTGATCTAAGTCATCAGCAGGATGAATTGCAGGAAAAGCTGAAAAACAGGCACAGCGGTCAGTCTTAAGGACCAGGATTGGGCAGCCCTGGTCCAAGTGTGGGAAAGAGATGAAGAGAAAGACGGTTGAATGGAGTGGAAGAAGGTTTCAGGTATGATGTTTGACAAGTTTCAGCAAAAAAGAAAGAAAATGAGTAGCAGACTGTGGCGAGAGCAGCCATGTTGTTGGCTCAGAGACGGGAGGCAGAGCTGTGGGTGACTGAGTTAAAGAGATTGAGGTTCTCTAAGGCAGTGTCAAGGATGGAGGAAGATAAAAGTTCACTTCTTGTACAAGTATTTCGCTCAGTTCTAATAAGGAATATGTATTGAGCTATTCAATTGTATGGTGAAAAATTAAATAGCTTAATGTCATGAAAGGAGATGCAAATGTCAATGAGTCAGTGGTTAGCAGAGTAGTTGGCTTATGGTGTTGGATTGTAGTGGGTGATGGCTTATTGTTTATTGGACCCTAGTCTGTTGGGCAAAGATTTCAAACCAGAACTGTACATGAGACAGAAATGGTTTCTTGATTTTGGTTAGACACTGATGAGCTCTTTGACTCCTTTTTGAAGACCATCCATCCTCTCAGTCCAGAATGTTCCCCCAAGTTGACTTAAAGAAGTGTCCACTGTCCTTAAGGAGATGCTGAGTCCTGGCCTGAGGTTTTGGGCTGTGTGTCAAACATCCAGATCAACAGAATCTGCGACCTGTTTCTTTAAATAAAGCTTTGTCGGTGAAGCTCCTTGTTTATTATCCAGGTGACGTCTTGAAGTTGAGTCATGGCAGCTGGACTTAAAGTTCAGAAAATGAATGGAATTAAATAAATTGGAAAAAATCTGCCCTGACGGTTTACATCTTATTTCCCATGATATCAATGTTTTCACTGACTTAGTTTAATCCGTAAAGCCTGTTAGAGTATGGATGAATGAGTGAGTGTCTGCATAGAAAGGCTATTTAGAAAAAAAAGGATTTAGTTCTACGTACAAAATAAGTATGCTGTATATTTAGTGACATTTTTTTGTGTCTTCTGACAACAATTTTACAGAGTTAAAGCCAGTAAAATAAAGGAAAAAATGTGTTTACATTCGCATTTGTAGCTAATCTTATCTAATTGTGTAGTTGGCTCAAGCAGAGTGTATGAATTGCAAATGAAACAACAGAGGGCACTGTGTCAGTATTTAATTTGGATTTAGAATTGATTTATTTCAAGTAATCAAAACAGAAAAACACTAAAGAAGACAAAAATACAAAGTCAGTATTTGATTTGAAAATTAAAATAAACAAAAGTGAGTGATACATATCCATATACATCCACATACGCTTGTAAATGTTGCCGTTATAATTACTCTTAATCATAAATAGTTATATTTGCACTTATACATACAATATATGACAAATTGAATCCCATTAAATTAGGCCTGCACAATAAATTGCAAATGTATCGTTATTGCGATAGCAAGCTGTATCATCGGCATATCGCAGAAGGCAAAAATTGCAATAAATGGTTACCTTAAATGTGCTAAAACAATCTTAGGGCTGCTTTAAGTATTTAACAAATCAAATAAATCCCTTTGTGCATTTGACTAGTCTGATGGGCGCCTTCACGTTGTTGACCAATCAGATGGAGCTCTTTTATGTTAGATGTTCGTCTCCTATGTAGATGATGGTCATTTGGAGTATCATTTGCTATTTATGTACCACAAGTTATATCGTCATCGCGGTATGGATCACCAATATTGCGAGTTTTCTTTAAATCGTGCAGCCCTACATTAAATCCTTTATTTTATTCTCCAGCTTTCTAACAAGAAAACTTTCACATCACATAAAAATGGATTCCAACAGTTTTGCATGCTTGAATATAAATATGTTTGATAGAAGTCAAATAAATTAAGAGCTAAATAGTTTCTCGCAATTAAATATTAACATATATATGTATTTTTTGTCTTTAGAGTACGAGATCGTGGCTCCATATGAGGTGAGCCACGAAGGTGTGTATATCTCTCACCGAGTTTCACACCATGAGCGTAGAAGGAGGCGGAGATCTCTGACTCCAGAGGCACAGTCATCGAACAAAGGCGGGAGCAATGAAAAAGTCCACTTCCGGCTGAGCGGCTTGGGGCAGGATTTGCACATGGAGCTGTGGGAGGCCTCGGAGAGCTTGATAGCACCTGGATTTACCATCCAGGTCCTGGGAAAGAACAGCACCAAGAGCCTGAGGGCTTACCACCAGGATGACCTCTGCTTTTACCAGGGGTCGCTGAGGTCGAGGGTCAACTCCTCAGTAGCACTGTCTACATGCATGGGGATGGTAAGTCTCAACATGCACAGAATCAGGTTGCAGAAGGATCTGAATGGGATGGAGGGATTGGATGACTGAAATGCTTTTTTTCTTGTGTGTCAAGAGGACTTCAGGGTAATTCCAGTCTCCTGTGACCATTTGGGTTTAAATTCAGAGTGGGACACATTTAGATTGATCATGACTGAATTCCCTATAACCTGGGGAATTAGTAAGCATGGAAGCCAAACAAATTTGGGTCATCTTTACATGTCTGATGGCAGAAACGGTTGGCGGTTCTTTTATGACAGTGAAACAAAGGCTAATTTGGTCTCTTATGAGTTTCAACAAAGACTAAAACCTAATTGACACAGGCCGGCCTTTACAAGGCCAAACAAATAGTCCCACATGCACAGCAAGACACACTTAAGGTAACCTCTGCCCTAAACATGAAGTACTATAAGATTTTTCTCGATGCATCCTTCATGCCAAACTTTGTCTTATCTTTTATGCAGCAACCGTTGCCCGACTTTCTCAATGTTTGAAGTGATTGTGGTTGATGTGGAATGCAGGAATGCTGTGTGAGAGTGCATGTTAAACACAATTGAATCATTAAAACAATCTTAACTGGATCTGACAGACATCTGTCTATGTTCCTTTCCTTTGTAGATAGATTTCCTCCTAGAGGTGGAAAAAATCTACCCTAAACAAACCAGGTTTTTCTAATCCTTTCCTCTTGTTACGGAAATTAGGATGCCAATTTAGGTAACCTTTATGAAACCAGGTCATTTGAGAAAGCTTGTAACCAAATTAGTTAAGCACATGTTCACCTCCTACAGAGATGAGACTTTTCCAAAAGCAAATTTATATAACAAAATCTATTAAAAGTCTAACAGGGAGGTGGAACTGGAAAAAGGGAGAGATGATTTTTATCAACTTTTTTGAGTTTTTAAGTGTATGATAATGTTCATTCGTGACAAAAACAACCACATAGTGATATTTTGATCCATTCACGCATTTCCCCCAGGTTTACACCCTTTCTCCTTGGAGCTATAGCGGCGATCGGCTAAAACGCTTTCCTTTTAAATGAACATCCATCTTTGGAAAAGTATGGATGCTGTTGTTTTTTTCGTGGGCGAAATGCAAACACACTGCCAAGGCGGACTCTAGGTTGACATCATGAAATGGGCGGCACCCACAAGGAGCGAAAGCCGGTGCCTCAGAGATTGAGTCGTCTTACTTCTGGATATGAAAATGAACTGCAAAAATAACTCATATTTCATAAAAAAATGGGTTCTTTAGTGTGCCGAAGGTAATATATAATCATATACATGGGTATATCTTGTTCTGAAAGGCTTAGGAAGAGCAGGCTATAGACCCTTGAATATAGAGGATGTGTAAAAACCTTGTTACACTTTTGTTTATAAGTAATCTAGGTTACTTTAGTGAAAAACATGTATACTGTATATATCCAATTTTGTTCACCACACCACTAGTCTTAACTGTAAGCCCAGAAATGCACTTTATCAAGGCTATGGAAAATTATTAATTAATTATTATTATTATTAATTATCATTTTTAAAATGTAGACATTTCTTTCTGACAATCTTCTGCACACTTCTTGTGCTGAAGTTATTGCAATTTTATGCATTTTTACTGTTTTTTTTTTCATGCATTATAAGTGCCTGTTCCAATTTATTTCTTAACCAATGGTTAAGAAATAAATGGCAATTGGCTTACATTATTGTCTGAGTCAAAAATAAATGTTAGAATAAATCTTTTTGCAGAGCAGCATAAAAGACATGCTGCTAAAAGAATTTAGCTTCCACCTAAAAGGCAAAAAAGGCTATTCTAATTGGCACATTGAATTGAATTCAAGCCAAATATTTGTCCAAATAAGTCTGGCAACATTTCATATTTCTCCCCAAAAGAAAATTATTTTTTTTGACCTGAGTGGACTCTTGAGGTTATTAGAAACCCCGTATTGAGTGGTATGGCCGATCTTTTTGCTTCTGTTTGTATAGTAGAAGACCACTGCTGTGTCTGAGAAATGCCCTCTCAGAGCAGAAAAATACTTGTACATCTCTGGGGATCTTTTTTTTTTCTTTTCTTTTTCTTTTGAGTGTGTATGCATACATGAGTGTGTGTGTAGCGCTCAAAGCAGAACCCAATAAAAGATTCAGCCAAAAAGGTCCAGGGTCGCAGAGATTGTAAACACGATTCTCACGGCGGATTCTGGCTGGGATGGACTACGGGAAGAGCATCAGCGGGAATTTGACTTTATTTGATGTGAATAAGAGGCCACAAAAGATAACGGTGTTCCCAGGGACGACTAAAAATTGCTTATATTTCTGAGAAATATCTAAATGCCAACTATTATCTGAACTTCTATGTAAAAACAAAGTCTGAACTGCAGAACTAATGAGGAATAATTTAACTCACCAAGGGAAACGATGTTGGATAATGTTGAGTATAATCATAAAGGTGATTTTAACTTCAGTCTTGCATCCACACAGGGGTGACCTGAATGGTTGCTGCAGGTTTTTGGCTTATCTGGGCCTGTGGAGGGTCGTAGACAGGTCTGGCCCCGTCTTAAAGGGAGCGCAGGTTTGTCTTGCAGTTCTGTTAAGGCTCATGTGGACACCTCCATAAAAATGCAACACATGATTGTCATCTGTATGGTAGGCTAAGGGAATTGCGATGGATTAGTCAGGATACTGTAAGTTACACAGTATCAGGGGATGCTGTCACGCACAGCATCCCCATAGTAAAAACTGCATGAACATTTTATCTCTATGGGGAAGCTGAACGGCCTACAATTTTGATATTTTGTGAGGCCCAAATGTGCGCTCCATTCAGATTTGCACAGCCGCGTATCCACCCGAAAGGGCAGTTGTGGCTAAAGGTTAAGAGGATGGATGTGTTGTTACGTTACGTTTTTGTTCTGTATAACTTTAGGTCTCTAAAAGCACATCTGAGTGCCGCTCCCTATGCAAAATCTGTGGGAAGTTCATCCATAAGGATTCATTAATTTGCTTCTTCTGCTCAATCTTGTTCATATTAATCAAAGTGCTTCTGTAACTACAGTTAAAAGTCAACTCCAAAATGTTAGAATGTATTAAGTGTGTACCTAGAATGACGCCTTTCATTCTTACGTTACACTAAAAGCCCTTAGTGTGTGTGTTGTTCTTAAAATTTGGTAAAGACCGTTTGACCAGTTTTCACACGCCTGTGTGAGTAACTTGTCCTCCATATTTGACAAGAAGGATCTGGTCGCAGACAAGATGGCGGCAAGTAGCCAGAACCGGATTTGTAAAACTGTTTCGCCGGAGCTTTAGCTCCAGTGTTTGCGTTTCTTCACTGTAACTTTTCAACCATTAGCGCGGGCAACTTGAATCAGCGTATTCTGTTGTGGAGAAAAACGGCTTTGCGGCAGTATTTAACACTTTATATGCATTATTGGGGAAAAGCCGCTTTTAATAGTTGCTTTCTGGTGCAAAGCCCCTTTTCTCTGCTGATTAGCAGATTCGTGTTAATCGCGTAAGGAGCAACAGTCAGAGCTATGCTGGCTTTGACAGAGACATCTCCGGTGTTTAAGTTTTAACACTTAAAGCTAAAAAAAAAACCAGTAACTGTTAGGGGCGCCACTTCAATCAGTGATTTTGGAGAGAAAAAAAAAAAAGAGTATTTTTCTGACTGAAATGGGGAGGGCGAGGAGGACGAGGCGTGAACTTCCGGTTCTGGAGTTGGGGTTCCGGCTAATGATGTCAGGGTGCCATGCTGTCTGCAACCAGGTCGTCTTGCATTCGACCCACCCCCCCTGAGGGAGCGCTGAGCTTGAAGTCACAGCCCCACTCTGGAGGGTTTTAGTGATTTAACCCCCAAATCCAACCCTAAATGCTAAGAGGAAAGCAGGAGGGCATTGGGTTGCATTTTAAGAGTCTTTTGTATGACCTGACAGTGGATTTAAACCAACTATTGCTCAGTCCACACTCCTCCACTTGACTGTTAGAGTGATTATAGTACTTAGCTGCAAAACATATCAAGATTATTCTTGGTACTTCGAATAAAAATGCAGCTGTAATGGACGGATAAAGAGAGAGAGAAAGAGAGAGTTTTAAGAACACATTTAATGAACAAACATTAACATACAATGCAAATATTTACATTAAAAGAAAACTAAGTCACAGAAAACAAAACTGAACAAAAAAAAGGAGGAATGAGCTAGAAATATAGATGTATTTTTTCTCAGAGATATTGCTGCTCGCATGATAATGGTTGGGGTTTATAATCGAATTACTGTATTTGGTATAGATAAGCCCTCAAAAGAGAGAAAAAAAGAGAGGCTAAAACCTTTTGAAAGAGATTTAATGTATCCAAAGGTGAATCTACCAGTTGTGTTGTAGACCGTTATTTATTTTCTGAATTTGGGATCCATTTCAATTGAATCAGACTTTTATTTCACATAAGGATATTATTGTTTTTATCCTTTTTTGTAATTTAGAAAATTGAATAATTTTTGAGCTGCATGGCGGAGTCCAAAAACATGCTTTATAGGTTGATTGTCATCTCTAAAATGTCACTAGGTGTGCATGTGAGCGTGTGAATGTGTGGCCCGGCGACAGGCTGGCGACCTGTTCAGGGTTGTACCCCACTGTTGCCCAACAGGAGATGGGATAGGCTCCAACAACCATGTGACCCCAAAGGGGGATTTTGGAGATTCAGAAAATAGATGGATGGATGGATGCATATCTTCTTGGATACTTTGATGCCATGAGCTACTGTTTGGGTTAATTTAATGAGATTTGCAACTATTTTTCCTAAACTAAACAGTGTTTGTAAACAGTTTGGTTTCTTTTGTCCTTTTTTTACAAAATTAACTGCTGGCACTAGGCATGCACAATATACCGCAAATTTATCATTATCGCAATATCCAGCTCTGCAATATGCATATCGCAAAAGACGGCGAATATTGCAATATATCGTAAACCTTAAATGTGTTAAAACAGTCTTATGGCAGCTTGAGGAATCAAATAAATCCCTTTGTGCATTTGACCAATTTGATGGACGCCTTCATGTTGTTGACCAATCAGATGGAGACCTATTATGCTAGATGTTTGTCACCTATGTCGACGAGGGTCATTTGGAGTATAATTTTTAAACTGTTGCAATGAAATGGGAATGATGTTTTTGGTTATTTTGCTATTGCCCGTCTTGCCACCATGGGGGGCAGAGCTTTCAGTCGCTCCGCCCCCCAGCTATGGAATTCTCTTCCTCCAGATTTACGCAATACCGACACACTGCCACTGTTCAAATCCAAACTCAAGACTCATCTCTTCAAACTATCATACAGTTAATCCATTCAGTTAACAAAACCCCATTTGTCTGTTTTTCTATCCTGTCTTTTATTTATTTATTTATTTATTTTAAATGTTCTTATGTTTTTATGTCTTTATGTTTTTTGTTTTACTCTGATAATTTTTTATTGTTGTTTTATTCTGTTTGTACTTATTTTAACCTTGTACAGTGACCTTGGGTGACCTGAAAGGCGCTTGAAATAAAATGTATTATTATTATTATTATTTGTTTATGTTTCGCAAATTATGTCGTTATCGCAATATGAATCTCTAATATCGCATATCGAGAGCTTTCTTCATATCCAGCAGCCCTAGCTGGCACTTTATGTGAGGATGACAAAAAAAATCACCTTGGAGTTCTCTAATTGACTCACAAAGGGACACTAAAAAGAAAGATCATCTTAAAAATAATCAAGCATAGAGAGGAATGGTCTAGTGTAAGTCACTTTAATCTCGCCTTGGCATTTTGAAGTGCTGAAAACTCCCTTGTAGGGAGTGTAATGCTGTAAAAACTAAGATGACTTTTTAACTCTCCACTTCTGGCAGTCTGCAACTGTGGTCAGCCCACTTTTGATGACAGTTGGGAGATCAACTGTAAAAATCCCTCACTTACAAGCAAGGAATTGGTGGAATAAAAGTAGCAAGCCAATCCTGCTAACTGCATTGTTCACCTGCCAAGTGGGCTGATCCTGTGGACGGTCACACACATGTGGAAGGGGAGATCATAAAACAGTTCCTGCTCCGAGTCGACTCCTTGCTTCTGCACAGTCCGCTCTAGTCTGGCTTTTATGAGAGTGAGAGTATAGCTGGGTTTAGTGGAGGTTCTGCTCAGACATTTTTCAATCTAGGGTTATAAATCCTTATTTTGTTGCTCTCTACAGACATCTTGTGTGAATTTAAGCTCTACTAAAACTCTAAATAAAAGATAAGGTACCTCTTTTGGCCCAAAATTCATAGAGTTTTGAAGGTGGACATCTGGACACACTTTGAAATTTCTAGAACTTGTAAGCTAGAAGAGACAAACGGTGTGTGTACTTTGTTTAACAGCAAATGTGTTTCTTTAACCCAGTTGATATGAACAAACGTATAAATCATTTTCACTCCTATTGCCTGCAGCTTTAAGCAGCACATGAGGACTGGTACAACTTTAAAAGTTAAATGTTGATTTTAGTAGGCTTGTGAGCATGCCTTTGGTACAAGACAGAAAATGGTCTGTTGATGCCAACGGTATTTTCTCTACCGATTGCAGATTACCCTTAACGTGCGTCACTTCTCCCACATGCTCAGTTTCGGATGCAGGCTGAGCTCTTTAGTCTGTTGTTCATTATGCCCCTCCCTTTTTGTTTTGTTTTTTCCCAGACAGTAAACATTTTTGCACATTATTTTATAAATTTTTATATACATTTTTTCTTTAACACCAGAGATGTCACCAGCGACACCTTAATAACACACGCTCCATGGTGTACCGTAACTCTTCGACTGTTTACGCGATCAACTTGAATCTACTCATTCTGAAGCTATGTTCACGCTGCCATCACCGTAATCTATGAATGTTTTGAGCTTCCGTTTACGTGTCGCTACAATTAATCCATGAATTGATTTCTATTCCTAAAATTGAACTAGACTGATTTGTCTGAGACCGAATCGAATTGACCAATACAATTTTAACAATTGTTTTAAAATGAGATAAATCGATAATCAAACAGAAATTGGAAAATACCACATGAATTGAGACATGGTAGGTTTATTTTACAAAAAAATGACCAGGTGACATTACTTTTGAAAAGATTTGCAAATAATTCTTGTTAACTTGTTTGTTTCTACACATATTTGATTTACACTTGATTATCTTTCAAGGAATCTTGGAAACTTCACCTGCATTGTTCAGTACCCAGGTATTCATCTTTGAGTTGAATATTTTGCTAAGATGTTCTGGATCAAGTTTAGGTCAGTGAATCGGGTCATTAGAAATTAACCAAAATTGAGAGTGAATCGAATCAGCTACCACAATTATGGAATTGAGCCATTGTTAAAATGAATTGTTTAACTGCTAGTAGTGTCGCATTGGTAATGTGCCAACAGGTTAAAAAATTGATCATGGAGAGAAAATTAATAATTGCGGTTTGTGCCCGGCTGGAATTTTATGGCACCGGGTTTTTCATTTATGTGAATAGAAAAAGTCCAGAGCAAGATTCACAAGATTTCCACCACTTCAACATTTCCCACCAAGCCTCTTCCAACTGTAGCTACATGCAGTAGCATTGGGTAACGGTAACGTCATTCCAGTGTGAACATCATATAGTGCAAGCACACTCTTGAACTAACGCATTGCTGAACGCATTGTTTTATAATGGCACAGAGTGGCTTTTCTCCACTATAGAATTAGCGGATTTACGTTGACTGCGTAAGCACTTCACTACTGTGAAGTGTTGCATGTCAGCACAAGGCGCTGGACACTGGAGGTATTACTCTGGCGTTAAAGGGTTAAGTGAGTTTTGGCCCTCCCCTATAAGTTTAGCAATAAAACTGTTCAAATGATAACCATAAATCTTCCTCTTTCTATCATCAAACGTTATGGCCCTTGTTCACAATCACACTTGGGGGCATAACAAAGTTTGGCTGTTAAACAAAGAAGCTGTGGAAAACTGGGTGAGGCATGTGAGGCAACTTGAAAAATATATCTCAAAGTTACTATATATATTTTTTGTAAGGTAAAATAGGAAGAATATTTTAATTTTTTTGTGTTCTGTGTCAAAATAAAAGTTTTTCACATAGGGTATTTTATTGGTGTGCCTTGTAAAGGTTCTCACATTTGTAGCTCAATTTTACACTTGGCATCAGAGTTAAACTGCGAATGTGTTGCCAGTTCAAATCAGCACAAGGGCATGTGCTTTCCTCTTGTAAAAAAAAGTCGGGTGTGTTTATTGCCTCCAGGTTAGAAATAGTGGTATGAATAGAAGACTTCAGACTCGTTCTACCTCTGGGATTTCCACAAAGATATGAGAGAAGGTCCACTGATGTGACAGAGCTTTGAAAACCTCACAGTGTGGTCTTGGAGGGTTGCCATCCTGATCTTTCAGCAACAGGTCAGGAAAAGATCCAACAGGATTTCTATCAGTTTGACAATGTTCAAATATGGTTTCTTTGTTGTTGTTTTTTATGCAAAGTAGATTATAGTTAGTTGAGGCCAGCTGAGGTGAATTTATGTCACCATGGAACATATGTATCAAAAAAGTGCATATGCAAATGCACAGTGGGTCTTTTTAATATTATAAAACCTGCCAGTAAAATCCTGCATCAAGCTGCAACAAGAATCTCAAGAATGTCAAATTTCTAACCAACAGTTTTTGTATTCCGTATAAAATGAGTTGAAGATAAGATTTTAAAAGAATCTGGCCACATTCAGGTGCACCTATAAGCAGTGAATGCTTTTCTTCATTTATGTTTCTTTTTTGTTTTGTACCTAGCAACCCCCTATTCCTGTTGCTGCTTGTCTGGATGCGTTGACTCCAGAGTCCAGCTGTTTGCGCCCTCCCAAGTAGTCTTTCAGCATTTTATGACTGCTATTTGCACCTCGTGGAGCTCGGTGTGTAATCTGATGACTTTGGCTATTTGGAAGAAGCACCAGCATGACCTAATCTAACATTGTAGCCAGTAAAGGTGCACTCATGCTTTAAGGGAATGCAGATGCATGGCCTTAAAGTATGATTAGTTATCAAACGTAGAAACTGAAAAGTCATTTCAGAGCAAAAACACACTTTGAATTTCTTAAGGCTACAAAAAAAAAAGAAAAGAAAAGGAACACATGCCTTTATCGGAGTAAAGTCTAGATCCTGAAGCCCCTGAGGTGTGTGATATGACTGGCTGACATGCTAAACTGTCATTTTTTCTATACGACGAGCAAATGAAAGACTTGGCACTGTGATCCAATACTTTTTTATTAACTCCTGCAATACAGAATATCTTTTCATTCATTCATTTCTTACTGCAACCCTGTGTGAGGTCAGATAATCAACCTTTATTTATATTTGATATCCAATATGACACAGCCACACCCACAGGATAAATGACTCAGATGGTTCGTACAGCCACTATTCATTGTTTCACTTCAATAACCAACTCCAAAAAACAAAAACAATAAAAACTTTAAGTCTCGGAGGACAAAGACTAATTACAACGTTTAAATGACTTATGTATATTTTAGAAAAAAAAGTTATAGGTTGAAGATTTGAAACATTGGGAGTTTTTGGTTCTCGTCATGTTTTTTCTGCATGCTGAAATAACTATGAGAATCGAAATTGTGTATGTATAGATAAAACTGACTCATCTTTCTTGTAGTAATTATAAATATACAAACCAGACAGGGTATATTTTTTGAGTATATTTCAAATGAATCAAAACTTTAATTTGCAGAACAGGAAGTGACCATTCACGTGTATGAAGCGCATTGAGGCGAATATTGTTGTAATATTGGGCTATTTAAATAAAATTGAATGGAAATTTAATTTTCTCAGTACTCGTGGCCAGAATCAAACTTTTTCTTGGCTGCACGGACCCCGAGGAAGGCTTATGGTTATGATTAGGGTTAGGTTAATATGTGTGACCAACAACAACATTTAACATCGGCCGCACTTAAAATACGTGCGGGCAATGCAGCAATGTGCATCTCTGACATGAATTTCCATCTGTTTTTGTGCTTGGTCGCATATAAATATGTGCAAAGAACATCAGCCTTTACATTATTTGAGGAGTGACCGGTATCATTCACCAAATCACAGATGAGATCAGTATGGTGATCTGATTTCCTTTTGCTAAGACCTTCAAGAACTCCAGTTTGCCCTTTATCTGGAATGACGCATAACAGAAAAAGTCTATAAAGGGTCATCTGTTTTTTTTTTTTTTAAGTTGAAGACATTTCACCTTATATCCTAAGGCATTTTCAGTTCTGGAATTGGAGAAGTCCACCTGACCTTTTCTTAAAACTGGTTTAGGTTGGATGAAGAGGAATATGCTACTATGAGAAACATTTGTCTTCATGCTGCAAGGATTCCTTTTTTTTCTTTCTTTTCCTACTTTGTCTGGCTTGTGCTGTTTTTGTATTTATTTATTTATTAATTTTGTTTCTCTGAGCAGACACAAAGCCTTCATGACAAAACACAAATCGACGGTTCTTGAGTTTCCATTTTGCTCAAATCTTCAAGCTCCGTCGCCCATCCTCCTTCCCAGACAGAATAAATTATCAGCGCTGACGTTTTGAAGGCTGAGCGCTGCACAGTTCAGGTCAGAGGCCTCACCGTGACTTGGAACCAAATGTTGACAATTGCCTGTGATTACTCAGCAGCAGGGTGGGTACCATGTGGAACAAAGCCTTGGTTGTCACATGTGATTGTAAGGAACGAGCCTGTTTCTGTTGTTTCAGAACGGTTGGGTGAAAGCTGTATAAAATTGTTACCTTTTTCATCATACTCTGTTTTAGTCAAACAACAGTTTTTTTTTTTTCTACAACAGAAATTTCTCCTTTCACATACATCCAAAAGCCAACCAAAAAACCTATACATTGATGCAACTCATCTCAGTTATTTTTAAGGCACTAATTCACACTCATTTCACGGCACTTGTGGTAAAATAAGTTTATAAACTAGCAGGGTAAAAGTTGTAGATGGAAAACGGTAGGGCTGTGGATTGTTAAGTGGCCGATATGATGCACGAAATTAAGCTCAAAGATTCACAGACTGAACCACGCTTCTTCATATTTAGTATAAGTGTTTACAGTTCCTATATGTTGGTTTTTTTACTGGATGTATGAAAATTATAAATCACATAAATGTAATATAATAAAATATCATCATAAATATTAACAATGGCTCAATTCCATAATTGTGGTAGCTGATTCGATTCACTCTCAATTTTGGTTAATTTCTAAATCACCTTTGTTTATAGCTTTTATTTAGAACAGGAGAATCAACAAAACTGATAAAAAGCTATAGATTTAGAAAGAAAGATATGGTGTTTCTCATCTTAAACAATGTCACACTAAAATGTTTTGGTCAACTTTATAATCAACTTCTGTTTGTAAAAAACATAAATTATTACTACCTTTTAAAAAAGCGAACAACTACACCAGTTGGTCGTTTCATCTGAACTGACAAGAGGTTTTCCAACAGAAAACACGTTTTACAATCTGACTTTTTTCATTTTTACCTAGAAAATCATAAAACATCCCACAACTTTCAATAAACATTTTTAAGACACCTTCAGATATGAACTCCCCATACAGTCCCACCATACACTATACACTCAGTCACATGACGTCACATTACTGATTACGAAAATTTTGTAATTTGTAATTTTTTGGTAATAATTAGCAATTAAAAAAACAAATCATATTTATTACATTTTTATTTAAACTGGCTACTGTCGCTCCGCTTCGCCCCTCTGGCCCTCCGCCTCTCTTAAACCCCTCACGAGGTGGGTGCCGGGGAGGAGCGGGACCCTGCGCGGTCCTGGCTCGTGTGGCGATGGACCGAACGAACTGTGTCTCTGAGCAGAGCAGCTGGATTAATAACTTTGTGTTTGAGAGGGAGGATGCTTCGTTACGTGTGCGTTTTGTTGTTTGTGTGACTGTGATCCGTCCCGCCGCTCTCAGTTAGCTGCTGTTAGGAGAACTTTGTGTCTTTGAGCAGAGCTTGGACTACCAGCACACACAGCGGCTGTGGGGCGGTGTGCGAACTTTTCGAAGCAGAATGTCGCTCAGTCCTTAGAAACTGTTCAATCACATGGATTTGTGTTTCTAGTAGTGTCCCGACAAAATAAAGGCTGATGTTAGTCCCACATATTTACGTGCAGCCAAGATGCAGATTGCAGCATATCCCGCATGACTTTATCAAACAAGGCTAATGTTGTTGGCCCGTGTTAGCCTCTCCTGGGAGCTCTGTTCTTCCACAAAAAAGCACCAACCACACGGATTAAATATAAAATGATGAGTGAATAGGCAGCTTCATAATATTCATAACATTGATAAAAGCACGTTTGGAAGATCACCTCGTATATTACCGAGCTGCTGCATAAATGTATGTGACAGCAAAGGTTTGTTTACTGTGGGACTCTTCCTTGTTCCGGTATTTTCAGCACTACTGTGCATGCCCGAATGATTTATTCCGACCGAAAGTGAGACCCATGGGAACGTTTGTTCTAATCGGAAAAAGGTTTTCTGGGCCCATGTGCACGGTTGAATTCTAACCCAACCATTGATCCGATCAAGATATTTTGCCCATGTAACCGCGGCTATAGTGGCCAGTGCAACCAACAAATTTAGGTTCAGGGAAATATTTTTCTTGATTGTAATTTTGTGTGTTTTTCACTTCCCCTCTACTACACTTTTGAAACCAGAAGAGTAAACAATGCATTTCTCACATGTAAAAGACACATCCAAATGATTTGACTTTGTGTTTGATTCCCATGTACCTCTTATCAATAAAACATCTGCTAAATATTAACGCATTAAGTCTTAATGCTTTTTTTCCATATCATTCCCATGGTGTCATTTTTCCCCCTTCACCCTCTCACCTCAGAATTATTTGTTGTTCTTTGAATTTTTAAACTACAACAAGCTTAACCTTCAGCTGTTGGGCCCCTCTCAAAAGTAAAGCACCTAATAGTAGGACAGGTTTCTTCAATAATGTCTTGTATAAGTTTTTTACCCAGTTTTAAGGTTTCTGAAACACTATGAACATAACTATAAGACCAAGCACAATCCTTTTCCCTTTGGCTTTTCTAAAAGTTGTTGAATGTGTCAGTATTTGTGATGTCCTCTTTTCTGTGACAGCACTTTCCGTAAGGTAGGAAATTACCATCTGAGCATACAAACAGCATGCAAACAGCAGCTCTTTACTTCTCATGTAATTCAGTCTTAATCGAGAGTGTTGTTCAACAGAAGTTAACACATCCTTGATTTTGTATCTGTTATTACTTGATGAGTAGGGGGGTGGGGAAATGAACATCAACATTTATCATTTTTTTAATCTAAATATTTCAAATTATTGATATCATAGCAGTTTAAATCATTAATAAAAGCCCAGGCTTACACATCTGCAATGACTTAAATCTGATTAAAGGTTTAAACAAAGATTTTTAAAAGAAAAACTCAATAGTCAAACCGTTTGTTCAGCATTTCTACTGATGATCTAATTTGTTGGCAAGGCTAAGATCGATGATTGTAATTGAGAAGAGAATGAATGAAATGAGGTGTGAAATCCTCTTGAATAATCACGCAGTGATCTCTTCTTAAATAAACAAAAGCTGGTTCTATCACTCAGAAATCCAAAGGCTCAATTACAGCGCCCATGCTCCCAAGAAATCATTTCTTCTGTTTTTTTTTTTTATTGAAAGGTGTTAAAACAAGTGGTGTAGTGTGCGTCCCATCACCCTCAGTGAGATATATGTATATATAAAGTTTTAACAGTTTTAAATATGACAACATACCCCTTAAAAATAAAATAAGAGACATGGAAAGCTGATTTTGAACAGGCGTTTTTGTGTATCTAATGTTCTTGTAGCATTTCTCTTATGATGGAGGACATATATTAAAAAAAAAAGCTTAAATTTGCATTTCTGAGTATTTCTTTATTCAAATTGGGAGCAGACAAAAATAAAGAGCTTATTTGTTACATAGAAAATATGCTGGGCAGGGCCCAAGCTCCCTGCTCCGCTCTATTCGGATGCATCTACTTGTAGACGACTACAGCCATGAATATGTAAACAGATGAATAATGGGATGTGGGGGCGGGCTTACTCCGTGCCAAGAGTCCCGCCCACAACTCAGATGCAAATTTCTGTTGAACTACTTCCGCTCTGCTGAAACTATGTCACAGGTTAAATTTTGGCCAAAAAAAAGGCATAATTTAAAGACCACTAGGAACACTTATAGATCTCAAGATAGATCAGAAGCTGATCAGAGTGGGACTTAATAGAAAAAGTTAAATTAGTGAAGAAAAATACAACAGTCAACGCTTGCATTGAGGTTTTAATATCTTTTGTTGTTGTTTCTCATTCCAAAAAGAAGAGTGCAGACTTTGTTACATGAACTGCCACTTTAAATTTGGATGACTGCAGTTCTAAAACACAAATTCTATTCCCTAAACATAATTGTCTGTTCTTCGGATAATGATTTATTATCCTAGAATGTACCTGCTTTTGTCAGAGCAACAGGATTCCTTTGGTAAATCTGTCTGTTGTAGCAGGTTTTTTGTTAGATTTTACTGATAAACGCTGACCCAGAGCAGGAAAACAGATGCTGAAAGAAAAATGGCTAATTACTAAGCTGAAAAGGTTTAGACAGCTCAGGTCTGCAGTGACCAAAGGTCACATTTTGAAATACACAGCTGACAGGCAATAGGTGGAACGTTAGAATAAAAGAAATAGTATTAGACAGATCTTCAGGCTCCAAAATAAACAGTTCATGAAGCTAATCTACTTATTTTATTCTTTTTCTCTAGTCAGGTTTGATTCGAACGCAACATGCAGACTACTTCCTCAGACCGGTGTCCCGGAGCCTCGCGGAGAGGGAAAACTTTACAGCACCTGTCCATCACCAGCCGCACATCCTCTACAAGAGGGATGGGGTCACCTGGTTAAAGCAGATGTATCACCAGCCTCGGGCGCTTCAGAAAAGATCTGCAGATTCATTTCAACATATATCACCCCGTCCCTCAAAGTCGAACTCCCCCTACGATGGCGCTGACCAAAAACGTTTGCAGAGACAACAAAGTGGCATCCACAGCCATAACAGCTCTAACAGCCCAAGTCTTTTGGACCGGCGGAAGCAGCATGGAGGCGTCCATCACCTCAGTGATTACAGACCTGGAGAGAAGCAGAGGCAGCACTTCTGTGGGAGAAAGAAAAAATGTATGTAAGGGCACTTTTTCATTCCAACTAGCAGTTAATTCCTCCTTAGGTATATGCATATTTCTGCAACTTTTCTGCAACTGATTACAGATGGAAGGCATTGTAATAAATCGCCATACAAGCACTTCAAAAACTTAAATGTATCTACACTAAAAATGAAGACAAGCATTTTGTTAAATTAAACTACTTAAAGTTATTTATGGGGTTGCACGTTGGTGTTATGCACTCTTGCCTCACAGCACGAAGGCCCCGGTTCCAATCCTGGCCGAAACCTTTCTGTGTGGAGTTTGTCTATCTCCTCATGCATACAAGAGTTTCTCCCACAGTCCAAAAACATGCTTCATAGGTTAACTGGTACCTCTAAATTGCCCCAATCGGTGTGCATGTGAGTGTCTGGCCCTGCAAAGATTGGCTACCTGTTCAGGGTCTACTTTGCCTAATAGTAACTGGATTGGCTCCAGCAGCCTCATGGGTTCATAAGATAAATGGATCTTTAGGAAAAACAGTCTAAAAATGCCAAAATAGACATCAAACTCTGCTTTGCATTTATGTTTACAAATTATTTAACCACGATAAAGGCAAAAGGTGTTTGAGTTCAAACAGGACTGATAAAACTAAGGCCGATTCTGAATTGCTTCCATACCCCTACGGCTTCTCCCTCCCCCTATATTTATCCCCCCCCCAAGCACAGAGACATGGAATACGTTTTTCTTTAGATTCGGACGTCACTACCGCTTGATGATGTCATCAATACCAGCTGGTCATCTACGTTCGTAGTGCTTGGAAAATACACATCGGTTTTAGAACTTTAAAAAGTCATGCAAAAGCAAACACTCAATACTTACGTTTAAATATAAAAGTCTGTTCTTCAGAGCACACCCACGTGAAAAAGTGCATTTCTCTTCGATGCCACAGGAAGTAGGGATAGTCAGTCCTAAGTCACTACAGCTCCTGCTTAAGAAACAAAACACTTTCATACACCACTACAGCTTCAAAAACCCCTACAATTAAAGCAATGGGGAGGAGCCAAAGGGGTTGGGAAGCAATAAGAATTTGACCTAAAAATGTCATCTTGCAGTTGGTCAAATTGGCCACAGTTCGCTCCCAGATGAACACTTAAACCGACACAGTCCTTTTAAACGTGTGAAGTCCCATACAAATTAAAAAAGCGTATCCATTTGTATGTTTTTGTTTTATTGATGCACTTATCAATTCTACAGAGCAGCCATGTGTTCCATTGTGTCATTTGGGTTACCGCCAATTCATATTTCCGCTTTTATAATATTGACATGAAATACCACCAAGAAAAAGCTAAATCTGAGACTTTGCAAATAGTGTTTTAGTCAGAAAATTGGTTTTAATCCTGCGTTACCCACCAGGACACGATTAAGATAGATTATATGCATTAAACTGCTTAGTTGAGCACAGCCTCACTCTATCCATGGCTGAATTGGGTGTATAAATACATTTAATGGGATCAGAGTAGCTGTGGATTTGTGCTGTTTATCACATCATTAGCACCTTTTGCGTTAAAAAGAAAAACAGCCATGTAAGTTTTGGCTTGATAGCTCCAAAACTGACTGGGAATTCAGTAATATGACTTTTGTTAGCTAGAAAAGGTTTCAGTTGGAAAACATTTTTAAACAATTAACAATACTTGGACCCAATACATTTACCCCTGAGAAATGTTGAAGTGTTGAAATAGTCCTTTGTTCATGCAACATGGATATACTTTAAAGCTGGAGAATAATATTATCTCATTTATATTGACAGATTTGACTTCAGTAATGACTTCAACTGATAGATTTAAAGGGGTCTCAGTTTTTGCTCCATGATAAATGTTTGTTCTAACAGCAATGACAGCGAGATCAGTTACTAGTGTTTGTCTCTCAGAGGTTACATGGTTACAAGCAGGGATAGGACTGATACTGTACCACTCTTACCCTGCCAACCACAGCTGTCTGTCCCCTGTGAAAACATGCTGGTGCTTACATTTCTGTCAGATTAGATCAATGAACACCTGTGTGCGGCTTTGGTCCAAAAAGCACATAGGTCACTCACCTGCTTCCTGCCTTTATAAACAAATGTCAGTGCCTTTGTAGTTTATCTTAGCCAAGAAACTTTAATCATAGTTTTTGTTTGCTTTATCAAGAAGACATTTTTAACCTCATCTTGCATGTTAACCTATTATGTAAAGGCTTATAGATTTGAACAGATTTTTAAAACTATTCACAATACATATTTTATGAAAGACACAAAAGTGAGGAAATACTAAATAATGATAAAATGTACAGTATACTGTAATAATACCAAAATCACATATAAAACATATTATATATCAGTCATTTTCCCCCAAAAGGGAAACAGTAGTATTAAAACACAAGTACTGGTTTCTGGGGTGTGCGAGAATTTACTTGGTGCTCACCAGAAAGTATAAGGGTGTATTCTGACTGGACCCAGATAATCTGGAACACATTTTCAGTTTGAATACACCCAAGCAGTTTCGGTTTGCTTTGAGATTCCTCAGTCTGAATACAATCAGTTCCCAGAGCGGATCAACTGAACCAAACGGCCACCATAGCCGATGATCACGTGATGTAAACAAAGTAGAAATGAAGCAACAGATGAGCCGCGGACAAATAAAAAGTAACGATTGTCATGTTATTAAACGGAGCACTTATTTTAACACAGCAAAATGCTTCTTACACGCTTTTTTGTGTTGAAGTGTTGATCCTGATGTTGATACAGACATTCAAAATTTTTAAGTCAAATATAAAGTTCTAATGAACTAAAAGCGCAGGACTTCCATAATTTCTGCCTCTATTTGCATTGCCCCGCCCTCGTAATTCCTGACCAATGAACGAAGAGATCTTTAGGCATGTGGTTTTGTTTACAGGCTTTAGTCCAGAACAGGAAAATCCTCTTGACGGCTGTCTGAATACAGACCAAACGCCAGGTTCAGGACCTGATCCGGACCAAATTAAGTGGACTGGGACCAGTGGAATTTTCCAACCTGAATCCACCTAAGAAACTTATGTGCAGTGCACCAGCTGATCAAAGCAGGTGAATCCCCTGCGCTAAAACAAGCCACATGACTCAAGAACTCGTTTTAGGTGGCATTAAGAGAAGCCATGATAGTAATGTATGCCAATAAAAGCTGCAATGTCTTTGTAGGTGAGTCAAAAGGTAAAAAATATTCAATAAGCTCACATAATGTCTGTCATTTTCAGGTAACTGACGCTGCAAAGTCTCTTGTGCGCAAATGACTACTTAGTTTCTCATGCTCACCAGTTTATTCCTCGAGTGTGCACCAGATACTTTCTTGTGTGTGCACCAGATACTTTCTCATGTGAGCACCAAATACTTTTAGATATTATCTCATGCGCACCAGTTTTTTTTTTCTTGTGTGTGTACCAGATACGTTTTACATGTGTGCACCAAATACTTTTTTGTGTGTGCACCAGATACTATCTCTTGCACACACAAAAACACTACTAATTTATGTCCCCCTAGGGGCTATGTAACCTTTTCTGTTTTGAATATTTAGAAAAAAGTAAAAAGCTTAGTTTTATTTTACTAAAATGTCCATAATTTGGCTCATGGTTGTATCAGGACTCCCTGTATCAGTAGCTAACATACAATATGCTGTGAGGTTTCACACTTTACTTAAGAGTACCATAACACTAAAGCTGCCAGATTCAACAACAAAAAGGAAAGAAAATAACATAATCGAGTGGTTTATTTTTTCAAGTCACAAAATGAAGAGTCCATTAAATCAGCCAGAGTTGTCTTTTACCTGCCAGAAACACTAACAAGCAAATGTAGCATTTGGCTTTTAGATATAAAGTCAGGTTCGGATATTTGGCTTTTCACAATAGACAAGATGAGCTGTGGAAGGAAATATTTGTCTAAAATGTGGACAGCTGTTTTTCATTGTATTTCATTAGTCAACTGTTAGCTTCTAACCAGAAGCATGTCCTCAAGCACATGGGGAAAAGTTGCTCACTCAGTAAGAACTGTTCTACAAATAGGTTATCTAATCTTAATTAGAAATGTTCAGCTTTTTGAAACTGTTCCCCCAGATATGCCCAAACCTCCAGAGCAGGACATTTTCGTCCTTCCAGACGAGTACAAGTTCATTCCTAGGAACAAGCGTGCTGTCTTCTCAAAGAATAGAGACATTCAGAGGCTCAACGTGGAGACGCTGGTGGTGGTGGACAGAAAGATGATGGATAACCATGGCCATGACAACATAACCACGTACGCTCTTACAGTACTAAACATGGTAAGAGAGATACACAGACTTTCTCCAGTGAGTTTGGTGTAGCGTTGGTCGGATGAATGCGGTTGATTGTTAGTGCTACCATCTTGCTGGTTCTGGAAAAGGCATGTTCAAAATCCGTCCCATGAGCCAAATGGAGCCCACATTCAAATTTCTACCAGCCGTCTGGTATCAGTAATGTACGAACACCAGCACTTTCTAAGAACTACATTTTTTGGATTTGTGATTGCTAAAAGCTGCTGTAACCATGTGTCACCCACTTATGGCTACTTTGGAGCCTTAAGGGTCAAGCAAGAAGAACAGATGTATTTTGTTTCTGAGATAAAAAGAAGAAAACTTATCTGTGTTATTTTCCTGTTCACATGATTTAAATTTAGATTTAGTGAGCATTTAATAAATAATATGTTGAATTTCAACCCAGATTTAATGACTACATGTTTTTTCAGACATGGTTGGTTGATTGATTGATTGATTGATTGATTGATTGAATTTTGGTCTTCAAATAAAAAGAAATCATAGTAAAAAATGTATTTACATTTATTTCTGCCCTTTGTGGAGAAATTAAAAGTATCCACTTGTAAATTTTATTTGCATTTCATGTTATTAAAAGGGTTCAAAGAATGGTTGGCCCTCACTTATTTTCAGCTCACCAAATCTGGCCGTCTTTGCAAAATATTTGGACACCCCTGTTCTAGGACCATTGACCTCTTGTAAAATAAGTACATCATATAATTTGGTTTCAAGAGAAAAATCAGAGCACATCTGCTTTAAAACAGTCTGTTCTTGAGAAGCACCATGCTTAGGTCAGATTTAGATTGCGCTTTTTTAAAACCATAACTTTTAACGTTTTTTAGGTCAAAATGGAAATGTATTCCAGTAAAAGGCACCATACACCTATTATAAAACTGATTTAAATTTGAAATGTGAAGCAGAATAAACTTTCAGGTTCTTAACTTACTGCTGTACTTCCAAAAATGGTCATTTTCTTGGCCACATTTATTATTTTTTAAATGCTAAATCTCTTCAACCGTTGTTATCATTACAAAATGTAACTTAAGTTGCCAGTGCAGTCTATTTGAGTTGTGCCTCAGTTTAGGGTAACTTGATAACCAGACTAAGGTCTTCAACCGATATCTGAGTGAGGTCATTGGTGTGACAGTCACAGTCCCACAGTCCACCCCACCCCCAGCTCCTTTCAGCAGATCCTCTCAGTGAATTCCACCTTGCTAGTTTTTGCTACTTAATGACGGACTGACAAATCCAGAGATAATCCTTCTATTTTGAAAACACAGTGCTTTCTAAAAGAAACCTTCTTGGAAGAGAGCCCCTAATACAGTATAGAGTTTCACAAAAAAATAGTAAATATTTTACCTCACCTGCCAACTCCCAAAATGGCAAAAAAAGATATCTAAGCTTCTTTTTGTTTTGACCATTTGGTGCTGACACAGCGGATCGTTCTATTCCCTTCAGCTCTATTCAAAATAAGTTATTATAAAGATTCATCATGTATGGGTTTTTTAAAGGTGAACTTTAATATTTAGTATTTACCATGTTTTAAAAGCCTGTTAGAGACAGTATTGCTTCAAACACTTAAGCACCATAGAAACATGGAAACAGTGAAAACATGGGGTTTCCCTGAATCTTTTTGATCAGATCAGGATGTGCAAACCCGACACTGACAAACACGGGGTTCCTCAATGTTGAACAAGTAGCTTTGATTGGATCTTTGCCCTGAAAATGTTTTCCAACTTCAGCAGCTGTGTGTCTTCCACAAAGTCAGCACAAAGAAGCACCACGATGAACATCGGGAAAGAATGAGACTCAGAAAAAAGCTGTTTGTGTCAGTGGCATTGGACGTGAGCAAGAGAGACAGGCATTTAGCAAACGTAGACAAAATTATGGGAGTCCAGTTTCAAAGCCCAAACTGTTCAGACTTATCAGGCATCAGAAAAAGAAGTTAAATTAGAAACAGCAGTTGTGGTTGTGAGAACCCAGTGACACCAGCAGGTAGACTTTTTTGTTCTTTTCGAGGACTTTTAAAAAAACAAGTTGTGTTGTTGGTGTTTTTAACATGTTTGGAGCTTTTTTCTCACAATGAAGGAAATATATAAATAAAATTCATCTTAAAATTGTATTTCTGAGTATTCCTTTATTCAAATCATTGTGAATCAGGAGCACACTAAAACAAAAAGGCAGTTGGAAAAATCTTGTGGGTGTGACGTATTACCAACTACTGAAAGCCTCAAGCCCCCTGCTCCACTCCATTGTGTAGACGACTAGATCCACGTATGTCTTTGTTTTCCTCGTCTGAGCTGGCATCTGGCTCAAAACTGTACGGCTGGATAGCTCCAATATTGTTTGCCAATTTTGTTGGACTGGCAATGTTAATTTGTCATCAGAGGGGCTGCTATCAAGCGGGAGAGAGTATTTACAGATGGATGACGGGAAGTGGGGACAGGAATACCCATCACTAGTGGTACGCTCTGCAGAAACAATGTTCTAGAGAACAACAGCGTTTTTATTTTTATTTTGGCATAACCATAAATAACAGATAACTGGGAACACTTTTAAAATTGACAAATAGATGATCAGATTAGGACATTACGTGTCTAATCAAAAAAGAGAGCTCTTTTATAAGCCTTATTTTGAAATTAATGTAATTATGCACCATATTTAAGTTAACGTATAAGATTTATTTTATGTCCTTCATTTTTCAAAAATTACATCCTTAAATGACTCTAAAGACTATTTTTGGTTTATTTTATGTTTTTAAAAAAACTTTTCACCAAACAAAATCTGTTTCAACAACATATTTAGAAACAACTTTAATTTCACAAATGCTGTGTATAGGATCAAAATGTTTGGACCTTTGTTAAGTAAAACTCTTTTAATGCTTTTTGTGGGACTGTTATATACTGTTATATCAATCAATTCAGACTTTAAAGGATTTTGATAACACATTGTCTACATATCATAAAACATTGTATGTATTTTTTTTTCTCTGAAGGTCTCCAGTCTTTTTAAAGACGGCACAATAGGAGGAAATATCAATATAGTTATTGTGGGCCTTATTCTTCTGGATGAAGAGCAAGTGAGTATCAGAGCCAGAAAAACCTTTGCTTTCTTAACCAGTATTCTATTAGCCTGTAAAGTTTTGAAAACGGGATTGTGAAAACGATTTTGTTCAGTCATACCTGAGGATTTGTTTTGTTCCAAAGTTGTAGTAAATATTTACTGATCCGCACCACACTGATAAACACTTAATGTCTTTCTACAGAAATTGACAGAACTGAAAGACAAAATGTAATGTAACTGTCACTAGAGGTTTTTATTTATTATAGATAATGAGCAAGAAAAATAAATTGCAAAGAAAAATCTGTAAATTAATTTTTAACTAATTAAAAGTGGTAGCAACAGTAGCCCAATTTAAACTGCTTTTTGAAGTAGGTAATATAGCACTTAATATACAGTGTGTGTGTGTATATATATATATATATATATATATATATATATATATATATATATATATATATATATATATATATATATATATATATATATTATTATAATTTGTTTTTTTCCTTAGGGAAAAGTAAATAATAGTAAACAAGAAAAACTTCACTACATATATTCTATTACGAATTCCCTTCACACACTTTATTGATCTTTTGACCCCTTTTCATTTCTATAGACTGTGCTATTAAAAAACATTTGTAAAATATGTTTCAGTGAAAATGATTATCAGTCAAATCAGGCCACAGATGCTCGAAACCCAAAGGTTTGGGGTTTGTTGGCTTTATTTACTCATTATTCTCTTTTTTACAAGAAGCTCCAGTAAACACTACTAGCTGTTTTGAAGATGTTATGCGTCTCAAACTCTTGGAATAATTTCCAGAACTCTCAATAAACATAGGCGTAATTTCCTCTTTCATTAAGACAGTACCTCTTTGTATTTTGCATTTTTGTGCATGGCTGTTTTTTTTTCTTTCTATTACAGGATGGCTTGATGATCAACCATCATGCAGATCACACATTGAACAGCTTTTGTCAGTGGCAGTCAACTCTAGGAGGTAGAGAGGGCCGACACCACGACCACGCCATTCTCCTCACAGGACTTGACATCTGCTCCTGGAAGAATGAACCTTGTGATACTCTTGGTACAGTTTACATTCATTTTCACCCTTCTGGGACCGTACCACTCAGTGAAATGGTAAATGACGTATACTTATATAGCGCTTTCTACCCTCTTTTGAAGGCCCAAAGCGCTTTACAGTCACAGTCCCATTCACCCATGCACACACACATTCACACACTGGTGGCGGCTCCGCTGCCGAGCACTGGCGCCAGAGGCAAGGTGGGGTTCAGTGTCTTGCCCAAGGACACTTCGACACATGGGCGTGCAAGGCGGGAATCAAACCTGCAATCTTACGATCATGGGTCTACCGCCCCTTCAAAGCCTTTAAGCTTTGAAAACAAAGCTTGCATGCCACTATTTTTGTTAATGCTTCCTACTAGAAAATTTCAGTGGCTTCGGTGAGACTGCGTGCAGACTGAAGTCACTCTGAAAAACACTGACAATGGGTTCTATTTAAAAATAAAATGAGAGCTGGATTTTATATCATCTGAAAATTAAGAGTCAGAAAAATTATAATTTACGTTAGTTTTGCCTGCAATGTACAGTAAATGTAGCCCATGAATGTTTATTTGCATTTAGTGAATTAAGCGTTAACAGCTATATCAGGGGTGGCGAACACGCGGCTCGCGAGCCGCATGTGGCTCTTGGCCAATGAGCGTGCGGCTCTTTGCGGCTCTTTGCGGCTCATCATATTTTCTATATACTTTGCCTCATTTTATATTTTTTTTCTTAAACCACACTCAAACCATTAGAGGGTATTAAAAATAAATAATAAATAATAATAAAAGTGATTTGGCAGTGTGTGTGTGTGTGTGTGTGTGTGTGTGTTTGATGCTGCTCCCGACACATACGTGACCGCCAATCATTTGCGCGGGTTACGCCCACTATCGGAACACATAGATAAAGATTTGATGTGCGTGCAGACTGTTACTCTCATGGTCAAAATGGAGAAATTCAGAGTATAAAGATAAACACAGGACGTTTCTAGAAGAACGGGAAAATTCTTACTTTTTACTGAACAGAATGGAAAGTCACGATGTTTATCATTATGAGCTTTTGGAAGCAGTAACATTGGTCACGGCAGAAAAGAACAAAACGTATCCCGGAGAAAATTAAAACTCTTCCTGATCTGGCACAAATTGTCTCCTTTATTAACAAGTTGAAGCTTTTCTAAGTCCACATTGAAAACGGCCATCATTCCACGTTCCTTCTTTGCGCAGCTCACAGCAGAAAGCTGCAATCAGAATGAATGAAGCGCAGAACGTGACGCTGCTGCTGAACAAAAACGACCGCAGATCACTTTTCTGATGGATCCTTTAATGCAGAGACTGACTGATGAGATCCCCGCTGGTCACTGATGAGGCAGTGAGAGAACCAGAGATAAATGAGCAGAAATCTCTTTGAAAGAAGGCCCTGTTATAATTAGGAGAACAGACATCGGTCCGTTCTGACCGACACTCACGTAAAGGAGCTGATCAGAAAGGCTATGACTGGCCTGGGGTTTAGCCCCGCCTTCAACCCCTAAGACTCATGGGAAATGGGGAATTTTCAGTGTAAAACCATCAGCCAGGTAGCTGTTAGCAGAATTAACCGGCATGCCGTTTGGCTGAATGAGTGTGAGCAGGAAGGAGGGGGCGTGAATATCGTAACTTGGTACTTGTTACTAAATATAAACTGACTCATTACAATGTATTAATGTTTAATAAATGATTTGCTTTTGATGCAAATGTCAGTCATTCAATTTTAAATTAAAAAACATATAAAAGCAAGATATTCTAATAAAGGTCAAAATTAATTTAAGTTGCACACAACTGAAATGTAATGCATTTAATGTGTTTATTGTGAATATGAATCACTCAGACACCAGAAGGATGCTCTGTCCAGATGTTTGTGTATTTTTTGGTGTGAGGGTCATTGAAAGAGGAATGTGGAGATACAAAGAATTACCAGTTAAGTACTGATGGATAAATGGTGAAATATTCAGTTTTTATCATCATAAATCTGACTTCAGAGACGTCAGTGCTTCTCCAGCATCAACCTCACTGCCCGTCACTGTGTAGTTGTGTGTGTCAGAGAGAGGCAGACAAAAGAGTGAGATAAAGAGGGAGAGAGAGAGTGTGTGTGGAGGGGGTCTCTGACCTCCAGGGTAGTCTCTGTGTTAACTCTGGTTTAGCTGCATTAATGTGTGTATTGAGGGTGGACACTTTCCTTGAAATAAACACAAGTACAATACTTGCTGTTCTGATGTAGGGAGAGGAGTGTGTTGTGGAAAGTAATACGGCTTTAATTGCGTGTTTGTGTGTGTACGTTTTGGCAGGTCAGGGTGTGGTGTGGCTCTTTGACTCTCACAGTGAAAAAATTCAGCTCTTGATGTCAAACTTGTTCGCCACCCCTAAGCTATATGTAGAACTTACCAAACTCATGTAAAAGTTCATTTAGAGTTCATAGATAAATTTACAAAGCATGTGTGCAAAAACAACAGTTTGTGCCCACAAACATAAGTGAAAACATCCAAGTTGGGCTGGTTTTCACCAGTAATTTGCAGAATTGATTCAATACAATTTTCAAGTGATTCGATTTGCGATTTTTCTGATTCTTTTGATCCACTGGATTTGATTCAATTCAATTTTGAATTTACATGGATTACACATTTAGACATATTTGTATAGAAATACATTAATAATCTATTAAATGTTTTAAATATATTCATATTAATCTGATACAGTTCACGTACTGAAAACTGTATTAGTTAAATCTAAACCAATAAGATTGTTAACACCATACAGTGTTACATGGTTTGTCAAACGAAAAAGCTTCAACAAAAATCATCAGATCATTATCATTGTAAAGGCAATAAACTGCCTCATATTACCAAAATAAATGTTCTGCTTCTCCTGGAGGCTGTTTCAGTTTGGCAATTAGGTGGAGCTCGCGCTGGCTATGGTATTACACTTTATTCCAGAAGATTTGAGCATAAACCTTTAGACCACAAATGGTTTCTTAAAAAAAAAGGTTTAGAAAATTCTTGCCTGTGAGCATCTAAAACTGTTCATTTAATCACCAACGTATTTTTTAGTTCGACCGAGTATTAGCACTAGCCATGCTATGGGAAATTCCATTATACGTTAGCATCAAGCTAGTGAACTTTGTGTTTACTATGATGCGTTAGGTCACCGGAAAAGGAAAGACATAAATATATATATCTCTACTTTTATGGATGGATTATTGATTTATGATGCTTGGATAGATTCAGATCGATTAATCTATATTACACTCATCAGAGTGTGTCCTATTGTGTGAAAAAACTACTTCTTAAAGTTGCAAGTTACACTTGCCATCAGTGCAACTATAGCATGTTGTAATATAGCACATTTATTTGTGTTATCATTACATTGCTCAATGGTTAAAACTGCTTGTAATTTATAAAGATCCTCCTTACTGAAACCAAAATGAACTCCTCCCATGGTCAGTCTGTCTATATTTAATATCCTCGCTTACATGCGTTTTTTATTTGGGAACATTACACTTGGGATTTTGCACTGAGTTGCAAAGGACTTTAAATCACAAACTGCACTGAGTCTAAAGTCTCCATGATACTCCGATGCAAAAACGTGAATGATGTGAGATACATATCCATTTATTTTATTCACAGTCAGGGGTTCATGTGTGTTAGCAGCTAATTGTAGGAAAGGCAGACGGAAAGTGGAAAACATTGAGGAAGAAGATGAAACACAGCAGTAGAGTTTAGCAGAAAATGAGAGGAATGAGACAAATTAGATTTTTTTTTCTTCTTTAATTGAAGTTAAGGACATCAGGGGGTTTTTATGGAATGTTCCCACAGAGTCCAATATTTCAACATGTAGAGGCCCTTAAACTGTGTGTGCCTTCTGATATTGAGTACATGCATTGCACAGACAGCTTTTCCTTTTGACAGCAAAGCCTGTAGAGTTTGGCTTTTCAGCCACCCAGAGACAGTTGTAATGAACAGAGTGAAGAGTTTTAATACTTTTTATTTACTGAAAGACTTAAAAAAAATCCTTTTTGTTTTTGTTTCTTGTAGGTTTTGCCCCTATTAGTGGAATGTGCAGCAAATACCGGAGCTGTACTATTAATGAAGACACGGGTTTGGGTCTGGCCTTCACTATTGCCCATGAATCAGGACACAAGTAAGAGCTTTAATATAACTTATTATCTTATTAGAGTATATTTCATCAGAGCCAACTAAGTACAAAAAATGTTAGCAATATGCATATTGCACAGCTTGACATTGCGATGACAATGATTGCAATTTATTGTCAGGCATAATGTTAGTCTTTAATCATTTGCTTTGCTGTAATTGTTGTCGTCAATCTAGATCATGTTTCTGGGTTGAGTGATAGTGTGTTCGTGATTTGGACTTCAGGGCCACCGTACTACCCCCCCTCTTTGTCTGCACCTATACCTTCAGCTCAAGCTTTAGGGATTGCTTGACACAACTGTATCCTTGGGTTGTGATAGAGTCATTTGTATGGAAGCATTAGTGTCGGACAACTAAAAATGAAAGTTAAAACCAGAAATACCTTTTTCCTTTTCAAAATGAAGCTGCATTTGTTGACTCAAAATTAAAATGAAAAAGCAATCCTTCCAAATGCTTTTTCATTTTCTTCCTGAACATTGCCTATTCGGTCAATCTGGTAGTTCTCTGGTAAATGTGTGGCAAAATTCATTTAGAAATGTCTAATTTCACAAATAAAAAGGATTAACAGAAATGCTTTTACATTTTCAAAAGGAAGCTGTATTTGCTGACTCAAAATTAAAATGAAAAAACAATCCTTTAACATGCTTTTTCCTTTTCTACTTAAAAACCGCTTATTTTGTTACATAATTAAAGCAAAAATGCAAAGAGGGGATTGCATTTGTGTTTTCACATCCACCCTGCAAAAGGTGTCGCATAACTCAATCCCACTCAGCATTTCCGGGGGGTGGGAGCGTTTTGACGGATTGCTTTTTCTTTTTAATAATGACTCAACAAATGCAGCTTCAATTTGAAAATGAAAAAGCTTTTCTGGCTTTGACTTTTATTTTTAGTTGTGCTACACTAATGCTTCCATACATCTCCTGTCTTGCTGTAGCATATTTAAACTCTTTTGCTAGACTCAGTAGTGAAAGCTCAGGCAGAGTCACACTGCTTGTGCATCCTGGTAACCCACCTTTTATTGAAAACATTCATCATTTTTTCTACTTTTGTTTTAAGAAAAACAACAACAATAGTTTCAAAGCAGGCAAAGAAAATCCCAAAAAAACAAAATAGTTTTACATCTGGGGGAAACTTTCTTTAGAATAATCCACAAATTCCACATACCGTTAAGTCGCCGATCAGAGAAAATATTGTAATATAGCTGCAGTTTTGCTGAGTCAGATATATTTTTGCGGTCCTCTTTGTTTTTCAGCTTTGGAATGGTACATGATGGTGAGGGAAATGTTTGCAAAAAGTCTGAGGGTAACATCATGTCTCCCACATTGGCCGGTCACAACGGGATCTTCTCTTGGTCTCCATGCAGTCGCCAGTATCTCAGCCGCTTCCTCAAGTGAGTGGTCCTGGTTTTCAATCTGCTGTGCTTGTGATGTGGTAAACAAACCATTAGTTGATTTAAGATGCTCCTGTTAACATTGACATTTATGGATAGTTATTTTTTAGGTTTTCAGAACTAAAGAGTAACATCATGTTACCAGATGTTTCTTAAAAAATGATGTCTTTGTTATGCCAGCATGTGCTCATGCAACAAATCAAATAAAAGGCATTTTCTGTAAATATATAGATTAATTGTATAAACTTTTGGGTTTTTTTCATGATAAAAATAATTTACTATTTGTTTAATGATTCCTAAATACTCACATTAATCCAGAAAATAAAACAAAAAAATCTTAGTACTTTATGAATGTATTTAACAAAATAGAAATATTTGTTCCAAGTTTTTAGGTACAGATATATGTGTACACTGAATATGTAGTTGTTCATGTTGCCAAGTTAAATCAAAAAGGTTCAAATGAAACCTGGAATAAGAGAATTTGCACATTGTAATGTTAAGCCTTTTTTACTCACTCCAACTCCACCGCTCCCCTCCCTACACCATCATTTAAAGTTTTCCTGTTTATAAAGTTAGGCTATAAACATCCAAAAGGGTTTGGTGTTCAGTTTGGTTAAAATACCTTAATTTTTTGTATGGGTGTCAAATTGCTTCTTTTTACCCCCAAGCTTCCAGTGTTTTGTTTTTTGTTTTTTTCCTGAGAAACTGCATTATTGAGTATTTCTGGGTTTGTATTAAATTTGGGAACAGTAGGTGAGGGTTTAGTTAAAATTATTATCAATTATTTTCTAAATATGAAGATCAGATAAATATGACAACAGATGATAAATAACCCTATTAAAATACATGATACAAATGTAATAAGGATATAAACACTTAAGTAACAAACAAGTGGATGGATGGCATCAAAGGACAGATGTATGAATTGATGGATGGATGACAGGATGGCATAAAATGATGGATGGATAGGTGGATAGCATCAAAGGATAGATAGGTTGGATGGATGGATGGATGGATGGATGCCATAAAAAGATGAATGGAGGGACGGGCGGGTGGCATAAAAGGGTGAATGGATGAATTGATGGATGGCATAAAAGGCTAATCTATCAGTCTGCACAATTTTATATCCTATGTTGCATTCCGCGTGACGTTGCATTTGACTGGTTTAGAGACATGGGAAGAACCAGATGCTTTTATTTTCTCAATCCATAACATTTATGTTTGTGATAATTACATATTTTAAATGAAAATCTGTGCATATGCTGTGGCCTTTTGTCCTCTACATGTCTAGATTCTGTATAGAAACAAAGATGCTGGGCATAACTCTACTTCCCTAAGCAAGAACTCTGAAGCCTGTTTACAACCACGGGGTCCACATGCCTGGCTGTGTCTCTGTGAGCCAGTGGTTGTGTTTGAAAATACATCCAGTTTTCGGTGTCTCTGAAACTAGATAGTCTAGACTCAATGCCTTCCACTAAATTTACCAGTGTGTTAACTGAACTGTCTGTGGAGACAGCCAGTTTATTTCCTCACTGGTAATTAGAGCTAGGATGACCTCAACCTTATTAGGCCTGTCAGAGGTATATTAATCTTACATCCACCACCAAGGCTACATGGAGGGAATCTCTGCGCCACTCAGAGCCTGGGGTCTTTGGGGTCTCTTTTCTCAGCCATGCTGAACAGTGGTATGCTACTGTGTGTATTGTAAGATGTTTTATTTGAAAGCGCCAAATTCAATGCAAGACTTGGATAGACAACTGGACTTGATATGAATTAGCTATAAGAGCCAAAATATGTTCACACTGTATGGTGTTCACTAGTAAGTGAGCTGAGACTTTGGTTTACCAGAACCAGAGTTCAGGTAAACTTTTACAGCCATCAAATCCAGCAGATAAGCTAAAAAAAAAAAACTATTCTAGTGAGAGAGAAAACCAGTATGAAAGCATCTGTACAGTATAAAATGTATTTGCAAAATATCATGTCATTCAGTTCAAGCCACTGCACACCAGATGTGAAGGTGATAAAGGAATAACCATTTGTCAATACCTTTTCTTTCTTCTTCAACTTTTCTGGTTTTGGTAAAGTCCAGGTTGTGTATGTAATTAGTACAGTGGTTCATCGTGAGTTGCATTCTAAAAAAAATCTGTAATAGGTGGAATCTGCTGGTAAATAACACCCCTTGCTACACACTTTATACACGTTTTTCAAACAGAAAATAACATTTTCACCTTTTTATATCTTGATTAAAGTCCCACTCCAACTTTAGTTTTTTTTTTTCTATCGTAAAAGCATTCCCAGTGGTCTTAAATTATAATTATGCAGTTTTAAAGAAAATTTAAAAAAAAAGGCTGTGTCATTTTAAAGACATATTTTCTGCAGAGCTTTAGGACTTCACTAGAAATTTGCCTCTGGGTTCTGGGCGGGACTTGGGACTGAAGAATCCCTACGTTTATATCCCAGCATGCCTTTGTTTACACTCTCTCCCGTTAGCTTATAGCTCCTCATAACCACAAGCCAACATTAGCGTAGAAGAAAAAAAAACGTGAGCCATATTGGAGCCATCGAGAAGTACTGTTCTGAGCCAGATTCGAGCTCAGACAAGGAACATGAAGTTGTTAATGGATCTATTTGCCTTCAAGTGGAGGATTTAGAATTGGAGCAGAGCAGGGTAACTTTGGCCCGCCCATCATGGCAGTTAATGCGTCACAAACCCGATGTTTTATCAAACCGGGGTTTTTCATCTGCTCCTGATCAACCACTATAAAAATTAAAAAAAAAAAACACTCAGAAACGCAATTTTAATCTTAAATTATTTCATGTATGTCTTCCATCACGACAAAATGCTTCAAGAAAATTTTAAAAACACGATGTCCATTGGCGTGGGTCTTTAACAGAAAATGTCAATCTAGTGTTATAGAATGAAAACAAAAGATCTGATCGTGATCGAAGATTTATGAAGATTTGGCTAGCTGCACGCTCTACAGCCAATCAAAATGCGGAACACAGTTTGCTGTAAAAAAAAAGAAAGAAAGGGCACCGGGGATATGGCTGCATGGTGGCGCAGTGGTTAGCTCTTGCCTCACAGCAAGAAGGTCCCCGGTTCAAGTCCCGGCTGGGGGACAAGAAAAACAACATCAATGGGGGACCTTTCTGTGCGGAGTTTGCATGTTCTGCCCGTGTATGCGTGGACTTTCTCCGGGGACTCCGGCTTCCTCCCACCGTGCTTCATAAGTTGATTGGCAACTCTAAATTGACCACAGGTGTGAGAGTGAATGGCTGTGTGATTGAGGACATGCTACCCTGCGACAGACTAGCGACCTGTCCAGGTTGTCCCCTGCCTTCGCTCACAAGTGGCCGGTTTAGGCTCCAGCAGTGACCCCGAAAGGGAAAAAACGGTTAAGAAAATGAATGAATGAATGAATGAGGGCACCGGGAAAGTTGCGGTTACAGGGAATCAATGTATAGAAAAACAATACTCCTTGACTGTAAATTGCATTCACCAGCTGCATTCACCAGCCTGCCCACATGCTAAACATAAACCTGGCAATCTATAACTGTTGAAACCTACAGGGCATGCTATAGAAAAAGACCTTCTGAAAACTGTTCCCATCACCCTACTAATGACTCTGTGTGCAGTGTTTATAGCTTAGACTGGGGGGAATTTCTCATATGATTTCTGCTTTGAGCGAATTTTTCAAGCAATCAAAAAAATATGGTTTTACCATTTCATGTGTGAACTACTTGAAAAACTGTCTGCGCTTATGTTAGCATGCTGGATTCATCCGTACGCCTGCAGATGTGTGCAATTAAACGATACATGTAATCTATTCTTCAGGATCTCTATTACGTATGACACAGGATATCAGAATGTTGCACGTGCAGACAGACCATTGTTCTCTGCAGACGCATTAGACTCATAAAGCAGTGGAATATCTTGTACGCAGACACACATTCACCCTGTTAAAGCAATCAGAACCGCTTGCTAACACAATGAATTATTTGAACCTTTTTTGTCATCTTCGTTTCCCTGCCTGCAGTGTTTCTTTATAGAAATGCGTGATATCAGTTGACACTGGAAACCCCCTGCTAGGGTACGGAAATGAGGACTTTTTTTTGTCTGTCATAATTGAGTGTCTGCAATGCATTAAATACATTGCAATAAGGTTTGGAAATGTGTTGTGTTACTAGGGCAACATCTGTAGTTGCCCTACAGTTGGGGGCAATGGCTCATGAGGATGCTGCTGCTTGTTTTTTTTATTTATTTATTTTTTTTTAAACCAACTTCACATGACTGCACTTGAAGAGTCATACCACCCACTATTTTTGACCTTTGTTTATTAACGTTAATCTCATGTCCATTTTCTGTTTTTATCCTTTTCATCTGCCTTTTTTTTTTCTAACGGCCTCTTCATTCACTCCATCCAACCTTCAAGCACTGCCCAGGCCTTGTGTCTGTCAGATGAACCCAAAGTGGCCAAAGAGTATCGCTACCCTGAGAAGCTGCCTGGCGAGTTGTATGATGCAGACACACAGTGCAAATGGCAGTTTGGGGAAAAGGCCAAACTCTGCACTCTGGATTTTAAGAAGGTAATGGTTACTTTGCCTCCAGTGTGCAATTCTTTTGAAAATAAAAAAAATAAAAAAAATAATATATATATATATATATATATATATATAAATTTGAAATCCCAACTTTTTTTCAGCACACACCCCAGTGATCCATACAAAATGACTGATGCATTGTTTCCTAGACAAAAGAACTTGATACTTATATGAGATAGTGATGCAATAAAAACTAGGTCAAAAAAGGAGAGAAACACAAAAAAAAGAAAGGGTTACATAAGGCCATGCACACACAGGCATGCTATCACACATACACAGGCATTTGTACACATATACACTCAAAGCAAACAGAGAAAGTTATATTGTTCAAATGCTCAATGGGACGGATGACTAAATATACTCTGGAGCACTGCCAATGGGAATCTCTGTGTTCTACTCTCCCATTGTTTCAACACAAGGATCAGTTTGCTTTTGATGTGCAGCCAAATATTTTGTGTAGACTGTACTTTCTACTTTCTTTTAGATTAAATTAATGTTAAATGTTGTTTCACAAAAGAAAAACTGTGATCCCTGTAATAAAACTCATGACCATCACGCAGAAGAGAATGCATGTCCTATAAACTTCCTGGAAATAGCATTTCCTATGGCGTGCTACTGAAATGATGAACATTGGGAGCTCTTAATTAAAAGGCTGTCTGTCACATGTAACAAACATAAAAAACCTGGAGCCACAGTCACACCGGGCATGTGTTTGGCTTTCAAGAATGCACTATGCGCGGTTTCATGAAAGCTCATTCAGCCCATGGCTTTCACACTGGACCAACACAAGACAAGCCCGGAGCGGTAGGGAGGGGCTTCTTTGTTTATTTTTCTACAGTTTACTAGCCCATGTCCATGTCCGACACCTCTTTCACAGTTCTGTTTTGATATATGAAGGACTTGGTGTCATCGAATTCCAGGCGGGCAGAAACTGCAGCTACTCATTTCTCATCCATATATATGTTTACAAACAGCTGGCCCCTTCTTTGACTCAAAAAGGTCGCCACCCATACGTCACTGCCAAATCCGAGTCCCTGATTGGTCAAAGTTCAACTGTGTGCAATCAATGAACTGCCCAATTTGTGCATGAAGCCTGAGAACAGACCTAAAAACTTGCATAGCGACGCATGAACTCGAGAGTTTTGAGCATGGAGGCCCGAAACGAGGGTTTAGGTAGGTTTCACTAAAAGTTGCAGCGACCAGTGTAGCTTGAGCCTGAGAATGTATCACCAAAGGTAACTTGTTGAAATGTTTAGTTAATGCTCAATCAAACATCCATTTTCAATGAAAAGTTCATTTGAATGCCTGAATACGAGCTTATGTGGGCTTCTGTGTTCAAAATTCCCATGCTTACGTCTAGCTACGCACATTTTTAAGGCCACTTTCGAGCTTTACGTACAAAATCCACGTTCATTGCACATTGAAAATGAAACCAGGTTGAACTTTGACCCCTCTGGGACTCGAATTTGGTAGTGGCGTGTAGATGACGTCCCTTATCATTCATGGAAGTGCCAACCGTTTGAAAATTGGTCATGGAGGAGAAATGAATGATTGCGTTTGTGCCCTAATGGAAATATACGACACCAAGTCTTTCATATATCACAGTAGAAGTGTGAAAGAAAAAGCCTGGAGCAGAATTCTGGAGATTCCACTTCGACATTTCACACCAAACCTCTTGCAACTGCAGGTATATGCATTAGTATTTGGCAGCTACTGTCCAGTGTGAACACCATATTCCAAACACGCATTCAAAACGCTAAAAGTGTGTCACATGCCTGGTGTGAACGTAGCATTAAAGTTATATTAATATAGTAGAGCAAATTACATTGAAAAAAGAAATGCAAGATGTGCAGTAGAATATTATATTTTTCAACACGGTAATGCAAAACTAGTCTTAGGATTTTACAAAAGCAGAGCTCCTGGAAACCACATTTAAAGACGCTTCACTAATTTGCATGTAAGCTCACACTGTCTAATAAAATAGCAGAGTGTCCTGTGATATATGTGATTTAATCTGCACCCTAGAGACAGTCCACACATCCATTTATTAATTCCATTATGTCATGTGCTTTAGCACTTGATCACTAGAAGGTACATACAATCTAAAAAAAAAAAAAAAAAAATCCAAAGCATTTGTTCTATTCATTTTCTCACCAGGAACTAGTTTTTCATTACTATAGGTTTGTCTCAGTTATGGAGTTTATTGTGTTATGATGAATACAAATTTAATGAAACAAGAGAGGAAAAACAATAGGCTGCTAAATGAAAGAGAAGTTACCCACAAATATAGAAAACATGTTTTCATGTGCTTTGAGTTTTTTCCTTCTGTCAAACTTAGCTTTTCATTTCCATTTGCCTGGTTCTAACCATTTCAGTGTTAACTGCCCTTGGTTCTTTTATTGCTGCCAAAGGCAAAACAGCCAGACAAGAGGGTCTTAAGATGAATACCATGGTGGTTCTTGGCAGGAATTGGCTAAAACTGAAGTTCTTGTCTGCATCTGCTCTTGTCTAAGTCAGATTTAGTCATTTCGACAACAGTAATGAGGAAATGTTGCAAAGTGTCCAAGTTTGTCAGGATATGTAAGAAGGAGAAAACCCCTGAAGTTTTCCTATTTAAATCTTTTAGACAGTGTAGAAAATCACGACTATTTCCAAAACACCGTTCTTAGTCAGGCGTGAATCAACTATTGTGTCTAATTTCTCCATTTAGCATCTTTTGATGTCTCTCAGGGGACCAAATAGCAGTGATGTTCCTTATCACTCCTCCAGCTGTAAGCTTTGTTTGTTGTTATTCCAGGATATCTGCAAAGCCCTGTGGTGCCACCGTGTTGGGAGGAAGTGTGAGACCAAATTCATGCCAGCAGCTGAAGGCTCAGCCTGTGGCCCTGAGATGGTGACTAAAACCTGCTTTTCTGCGTGTTTGTATGAGGAGAGTTTTGGTGACTAAAAAGTGTGACTAAAAAGTGGCATCATATGAATGAGTCCTATGAGAAGCATTTTGAGGATTTTTTTATTTTTTCATTGCCTTTGTGGCAAAACAAATGGGACCAATCCTGTTTTTTAATGCTTCCCCCTTTCCGGGGTTAATTGTTACCTTTTAACAAAAGAATCCTTGTTAGCAATGGAGCTAAAATGACCTTGCCATTCAGAAACTTTACTTAGTTTATCAAATCAAGACAATATGTCGTTGTCTTGCTGTTGTCTGTTGCAATTCTCCTTGCCAAACTTCTTACTAAATGGGTTCTTTAAGAAGCCACTCAGCAGGAGGCCCCCCGCACTTATTTCTTGTGGTTTTGATGAAAATAAAATGCAAGTCAACCCAATAAAACTCACATTCTAAGTACTTTTCTAAAGGTTTTCATCTTGTTCTGCTGGGCTAAGAGGAATACGGTACATTTTCATGTCACTGTCTTTTCTTTCCTCTGTCAGCAGGCTCCTTAACTCATGAACTCTTGAGGCCTTTTTAAAGATAGGCTTGTGAGTGCTGATGTCTCATGCAGAGAGAGGCATTCCTTCCCTAAAGGACACCCTAGACCTCTGAGACAGTAAATTGCCTTTAACAAAGAGCATCAGTAATATGTATAGCAAACAGCCTGGATTAATACAGCAATAAAAGCTAAATTTATTGAGGAATTTCTAGTGTAGTCTTTTTTTTTTTTTTGAGAGAGAAACAAATTAAGGAAGGCTTCTTTTATCAGCATCCCAAAGTAAACTTTGCATCTTAAAGTAAACTGTTGAACTTCCTGATAGACCAGATGAGGAATTTTTACTGCTGCTTCATTCTGTGTTAAGCTGCGTTCACTCTGCCCTCGGCAATGCGAGTTCAAGCGACCACTTTCAGTGAATCTGTGAAATTTGTGTGACGCCGCATTTCTGCGTTCAAAACTCTGATATTCAGTTTTCAGGTCCGTTTTCGGGCTGTACCTACAAAAAGGACTCAGATTTGGTAATGGCATACAGAGGGCGTTCTTTATAATACACTGAAGTGCCAACCATTTGAAAATTTATCATGGAGGAGAAATTCATAATTGGAATTTGTACCCAGCCAGAGTTCTATGACACCAAGTCTTTCATGTATTGGAATAGAGCTGTGAAAGAAAACGCCTGGAGCAAAAGTCACAGGATGTTCTTCGCTTCAACCTGTCTTAGAACACTATAGGCTTAACCCACGTTCAAGGATCTCCGTTTAGCGCGTTGAAGAACGCGCATCTCATTCCCTGGTGTGGATGTAGCATTAGAACACAGTTAATTTGAGGGCAAGTGCAGTCCCTGTTTCCGATAGGGGCACTCCTCTCTGCCCTTATTTTCCCTCAGGGAGCAACTGGTTTGTTGCTGATGTGGCAGAAATATGCCATCAGCGTTGAAGCCAAAAAGCAATCTGTGTTCTTTATTTATGTTTGGTTCCTTTTCTTTCTTTTTCAAGACGACTCTCCCACGAGGCTCGATCCCTTGACAGTTCATAATGCGCATTTGCCTCACAAGATTTTAAGCCTCAGAGTTTAATTTCCCTCCGTGAGACAATTAGCTGAACACAAACAATGACAGCCTCACTTCAGAATTCATGGCAGTAAGCTGCAAGGGGAAAACCGGAGGGGAAATCAGCTGTTCCAGCATTTACTCAAAGACCATGAGAGTATTTAGGGAGGTGTGTGTAACGCATTGTGTGAGTGTGATTGTGGGCTTTTGTCCAGGCATGAAGGCACCATGAGAGCAAGAGACGCTCAACCCACTATCAGGAACTCTACCTAGGAGGGTTGCAGGTGCAGTTTATGTGTGCAGCTTCCAACATTTTGAATAATGTCCTGCTCAAATTGAAACTTGCAGGCAGCTTTGCTTTTCAGTGAACAAAGCTATTCTTACACAGTCATAGTACTATACAGGCAGAAGAAATAAAGCCATGTGTGTTGGTGCAGTTTACTTGAGGCAAAATATTCCATAAACATCTGCTGGATCAAACAGCAGAACCAAAGCAAATGACGTCAGTGCTGTCATTTGAAAAGTATAAAAATTTCTGCTGAGTAAGCGTGTCTCGAGGAGGAGATGGATGTGGTTTTTAATACATGATTAGAAGGATAGCCAGATTGGCCTTTTTTTTTGTTCTTGCTTTTATTTTTTCCTGGGTAAATGGTGACCGAAAACCCCAACCTGATCTTAAAAGATTAACTCTAATCCCGTAAAGTGCACCACTTGAAAGAATTGACAGAAAATTGATTTTTTTTTAATTATGATGTTTTTTAAAGGCCAACTCCTGTGAAAATAGTGTTTTTAATGTTATAACATGTTCTTGTAGCATTTTTCTGATGATGGCGGACATGGAAAAAGACAACTAGTCTAAAAGTTAAGAGGCTTTTGGCATCAACATGCAGAATTGAAAAGTACTCAACCGGGACAACTTCCCCCCATATCGCTTGAAAAACATTTTATTTTAACTGGCAACCCTAATAGTTACTTTTTTCCCATTTCAAGCTTTGATGAAATTTTTTGCAACAAGTCTTAACACTTGTAGGTCAGGGTAAACTCTATAACTTTCCTCTTCATCCAATTATGTCAGGCATCATTTTTTCTGCAGCCAGGTCCCTCTCCTTAAAATTTCTGAGTATTTCTTTATTCAAATTGTGGTGAATTAGTAGCAAAAAAAGAATCCCTTTGGAAAAAGTTTGTAGATGTGTCAAATAAGCTGCACTATATGTGCTCCACTTCATTCTGATTCATAAACATGTCACCGAACACATGAATGTGACCAGGGGATCTAGGCCAGAAAAGTTGCAGTGGCATTAGAATTAGGAAGATGCATCCAGAAAAATAAACCTCAACTTGGTGGGTGGAAAATCCAAAGTGATATCTGTCTTTTGCAGTTTACTGGCTCTTCTTTGGCATTTTTATACAACCAAATGGAAGATGACGCTTTTAATGTAGCAACAGATGAAAATGGTGTGGTCAGCATCTAAAGCAGGAAAACAGCAATTCCCACTGGCTGTAAACTTTTAGTGCTGCCTCTAGCTTTTACAGTTCCATGGGCAGAACATCTGAATCATCAAAAAACATTTGCGAGAGTAGAGATACAGTTTCAATGATGAGCAAATTTTAAAGATTTTACTAAATGTTTGTATTTTCTGCTCCCGGATGTCAAAACAGAATTTTAGTCACAAGGAAACCAGCCCCACTATCTCTGCCGATTATTTGTACCCCTTTACAGCCCATTGCCGTTATCATTATTATGTAACCTGGTTTGTAAAAGTTTTGCTTTTGCAAACCATAAAAACCTCAAATATCAAACATCAACTGGCAGACAAAAACACTATTTTTTGTCTATGATTAGGTTTTTGACAAACTTTCTTCAAGCACTTAAAGTGAACAGTTAACACTCTGGTAAGAATTCAAGCCAATTTTAAGGAAATGGAAGAATATTAATCCAGTGAACCAGCCATATCAATAATGGTAAATGGCGTATGCTTATATAGTGCTTTACTACTTTCTCAGAAGGCCCAGAGTGCTTTGCAGTCAGTCTCATTCACCCATGCACACACAGATTCACATTCACACACTGCTGCCTAACAAGGGTGCCAACCTTTAACCACCAGTACCAATGTTCAGTGTCTTGCCCAAAGACACTTAGACACATGGGCGAGACTGAGCAAGCGATTTCTTTTTTATTTATTTATTTTTTTGGATCAGAGGTCGACCAATCTACCTCTGCGACACTGCTTCCCCTAGAATAAGCACGTTAAGCATACTTCCCATTTGAAAGGGAGATGTCCACCATAAAGACAATGTTCCACATCTATCAGGACACATTGTTTAGATGTGAAAAAATATCTTTAAAGCAGTTTTCTTTTTTTTTTTTAACCTTTTAGAGAAGTGCAATCCCTTATGTTAATATTTGTCCAATACTTTTAAGGTAAAGACTTTAAAGCGAAGTGCTACTTGTACATCAATACAGTGTTTAACTGCCTTGCAGTGGTGTCGTAGGGGCCAGTGTGTAAAGCAGGGGGACGAGGGTCCGGGGCCCCAGCACGGTCACTGGTCGGAGTGGTCCTCCTGGTCCGCCTGCTCTCGGAGCTGTGAGAGCGGGGTCACTTCCCGTGAGAGGCAGTGCAGCAATCCCCGGTAAAAAGCTGTTGTAATTGTCATTGTCATTTTAGACCTAGAAAAGCAAAGAAGTAGCATCAAGTGTCGTTTATATTTGATTTTTGCAATCTTAACACAGGTAAATGAGATGTTGTCAAAAATCTTATAACTTTAGTAGCAAACGTTTATTTAAAATGTGTCCTTGGAAGAAAAAAAAAGTGTATCCAAACCTATTTTGTTCTCATCATTTATCTTCGCACTTAGTTCGCCCTTCCATCCATCACCCAAGATCCTATATATCGTCACTTAGTCAGCAATGCTTATTCAAAATGTTAGGACCTCATCTTTATCATGCCAAGACTTGACAGGGTGTGGACTTAAATTGGACAGAGAGTAATTAGGAAAAAGAAAGAGAGAAAGGGGAGGACAGATGGTGGTGGAGGGGGCAGGTGAGTGAGGCCAGAAAGCCAGATGGGGGAAGTAGGTGGAGAAGTCAGAAAAAAGATTAAATCAGTGACAGATTTAATGAAGGGATGTGAAAGGAAAGAACCTGAGATCTAGAGAGAGAGATAAGCAACAATGTAATTGAAGGGATAATAGCGGAATTGTCCTTCCTAAGGATAACCTAAGGATATACACCTGTAATAGGAGAAACCTCCTCAAAAGGCATGCTTTCGCACAAGCACACACAGAGATAAATTCAAGTCATGACAGCGTGATGAAGTGTTCTTTGTTGAATAAAACTGTTTGGAATTTGCTTGCTCTGCACATCTAAGGTATTGCCTCCCTCAGAAGGGTCTGTAGTCTACTAACTTCATGGTACGTGTTAGCACAACCATGGACGCAAAACTAACATTTCGAATTTGACAAAAAATGTAAAAACAGACACTAACAAATATGAATTTTAAGATTACGATTGTGGAATGAATGTAAAACTTCTCCGCATGTCAAATGCTTGGATCTCTTTTTGCAGGCCCGCATATGGAGGGAGGTTCTGTGAGGGCTCCGCAAAGTCATACAAACTTTGCAACACTGTAGATTGCCCCCCAAATTCCACAGACTACAGAGCACAGCAGTGTGCTGAGTTTAACAGTAAACAGTTCAGGGGGTGGTACTATACCTGGAGACCGTACACAAAAGTGGACGGTGAGGATGTTTGTTTTTTTTATTATTTATTATTATTTAAAACTGTAAATTTTATGAAGACTTACTACTGATACAGATGTATTTACTTTTCTGGATCTTTTCTGTTCCTTTAGATCAAGACGTGTGCAAGCTGTACTGCTTTGCTGAAGGCTATGATTTCTTTTTTGCCCTGGCAAGTAAAGTTAAAGACGGGACACTTTGCTCGAAGGACAATACAAACGTTTGTGTTGACGGATTGTGTGAGGTAAGATTTTTTTTTTTAGGGGTGTCAAAGGAAAAACAGACTTGAGAATTGATGATTATTTTTGTAGAAAGTGATTTTTTTCTGGTTAGTTGAATTATGCAGCAAAAAAAAATCCTGGAAGCGCTGTGGTTAGCTCGTCTTTTTTAAAAGCGTTCCCATCTGTCTCAGTTGTGATTATGCTGTTTGTAGCCAAAAAAAAAAACAACCTGCGTCATTTTTTGGGACATACCGGTAGTTTCTCCAAAGTGGCAGATGTTCATTCAGAAATTTGCTTCCAAGTTGTCGGCGGGACTGTTGGCTTGGAGCAACCCTGCCCCCACTTCCCATCACTCAACTGTACACTCTCTCCTGCTATCTTACAGTCCTTACAATCCCAGACTAACATTAGCAGTGCAACAAAAATGGTGAGCAATGTTGGAGCTATCCAGCTGTACAGTTTTGAGCCAGATTCCAGCTCAGGGGAGGAAAAAACAAAGATGTACGTTAGGGCTGCACGATATGAGGAAAAATTGCGATATGCGATATTAGAGATTAATATTGCAATAACGATATAATTTGCGGTAAATAAAGGAATAGCAAAATGACCAAAAACATCATTCACTCCAATAGTTTAAAAATTATACTCCAAATGACCCTCGTCGACATAGGTGACAAACTTCTAACATAATAGGCCTCCACTCGATTGGTCAACAACTTGAAGGCGTCCATCCGATTGGTCAAATCCATAAAGAGATTTATTTGATTCGTTAAATGCTTCAAGCTGCCATAAGATTGTTTGAACTCATTTAAGGTTTACAATTTTCGCCATCTTTTGCGGTATGCTTGATATTGCGATAACGATAAATTTGCAGTATATTGTGCAGGCCTAATGTACGTGAATCTATTTGTCTACAAGTGGATGCATCAGAATGGAGCGGAGTGTATTTGTTTCTACGTAACAAATACGCTCTTTTTCAGACAGCAATTTTTGTCTGCTCCTGATTCACAGCAATTTGAATAAAGAAATACTCAAACACAATTTTAAGCCGAATTTTCTTATCCTCCATCATCAGAAAAATGGCAGAAGTTTAGGATAAAATAATCAAAAACTCGGTTTTTATCGGAGTGGGTCTTTAAGTCACCACTTCCAGAATAAACAGTTGTTAAATTACATGTGATATGATCTCTTGTTGCAGTAAAAAATCTAATTAGCCTAAAAATGGATGGATGGTTTTCATTCGCAGAGGGTGGGGTGTGACCGTGTTCTGGGCTCCACAGCTGTCCTGGATGCATGTGGTGTGTGTAAGGGTGACAACTCCACCTGCAAGATCTACAAGGGGCAGTACACAAAGCAGCATTTCACCAACCGTAAGTCATCGGAAAACAAATAAATACATAAAAATGAACCAATCAGTCAAAGGGAACAAACTTTCCAATGCAGCTTCCAAGTCTTGCAGCTTTCCAAGACTCTTTGTTGAGGGCCATTTAGATATTTTTAAGTATTTCAATCATTTCAAAATGCTGTTTTTCTTTTTAGAGTATTATGGGGTGGTTACCATCCCAGCAGGAGCTCGGAGTATCCGTGTAATGGAACTGAACACTTCCAGCTCCTATCTGGCTGTCAGGGACAACCACAGAAACTACTACCTTAACGGTTACTGGACAGTTGACTGGTCAGGCCGACACTCAATTGCTGGATCGATTTTCGAGTACAAGAGACCCTATAACAGGCCAGAGAGCCTCCTATCGGCCGGCCCTACAAATGAGTCGCTAATTATAGAGGTGAGCAATCAGAAAGAACCGTTCTCTGCCGGCAGTTCCAGTGCCCTTTTTACCTGACTGTGTAGTAACATATGATTCCTCCTTTAGATATTGTTGCAGGGCTGGAATCCAGGTGTGCGCTGGGAATACACTCTGAGTAACACAGATGACAGACTGATGAAGAACCCATCAAAACACAATTATTCATGGGCTGTTGTACAGTCCCTGTGCACAGCAACTTGTGCTGGAGGTACGTGTGAAAATCTATTTATTTTTCCCCCTATGATTGACACAGTTCTGCAAACGTGTGGAAAAAGACAGTTTTAAGCCTTATGTGTTCCACCATAGATAAAGGGGACAGTCTGTCGATCACTAGACGAGTATTTAACTCAGTCTGGCCTCTCTGACCTTTAATAAAGCCTCGAGTGGTGGCTTAAATGGAGAGAAGAGTGTCCCAATCATTACTAAGGGGACATTAAAGGCTCCTGTTTTGAAATCTCTGGACCTCCTCTTGTTCTGTTGGAGACCCTCCATTACGCACACAAACACACAGCAAACATGCATCTCTGTGATCAGTGGCTGGGCCAGCCAAAGGCCTGGCACAGTACACAGTGTGTTTGTTCATACACACTAATTATGACTAAATATGCACAGAAGCATTTGTGCGTGGGCTTGTTTTGGGGTCATGAGTGGTAACAAGTCTACCCTTTTACGTATCCTACTGAGTCAAGGTTATAGTTCCCCGCCTTGGTATATTGTTGCACACCACACTTTGTGTTTTGGTCAGAGGTTGTGAAAAAGTTGTACCTTTATTATAGTGTGCTACTGTCTAAATGACTGTCATCGATGGAGATGCGCAGTTTGACCTTGCTTTGACCCCGAAAAACATCCCAAAACTACATTAAAGTTTTACCTAAATGGACTTTGTCCAAAGTTTTGTGTGTGTTCTTGCAGGCACTCATCAAACCTGAAGCCACTGTGAATATGTTATGTGAATTCATAGAAATAGTTCAGGACAGAATCACGGATATCTTTAATTTATTTGACGACACAGTGTTTTTCCATTACATGCGTGCTAAAAGAGGTGGGGTGCAAGAGCACACATGTTTTAATATCCACCAACCTTCTTTTCTTTCCTCTCAGGGGTGTTGTATTGTCAGTGTGAAACATATTGCTTTCAGGTTATTAAAATAATACCATATGCTCAAAAACACACGCTTGGATTAAGAACAAATGTCACCTTCTTTCACCCTTTTTTTGGTTCTGAAGTTGCTTATCAGAATATGACATTCATGTAGAGCATAGAATTAAACGCACACAACCTTGGATGAACAAAATCATTAAAGAAAATATCATCAATAAGAAATAAAAGCTAAAACACGGATTGACTATGACAACAAATGCGTAAAGTAAAATAATAATTGCAATAAAAGATGCGCAAATTAATTGTGCACTTGAAATTATTTTATAGATGCATATTTTTTTAAACACAAGGAAGCCAAGTCTGGGTCTCCCTGTGCCTGCCCCCAGCATGGATACCAGCATGGATAAAGTACAGGGATGTGTCAGGAAGGGCGTCCAGCGAAAAAGTCTCTGCCAAACCACCTGTGCGAATCAGTGGAAGCTGTGGATAAACCGAAAAGTGAACTTTTTTTGGGAAAAACTGATTTAGTATTGTTTAGTTAGACTTTCTGCAGGCCCTTTTAAAATGAATAGAACTTTATAAAGTTGGTTAGACTTTAAATAAATCCACAACTTCAGTTATGAAAAGCATAATTGTAAAATATGAATAAATATTGAAGACGTACTAAAAACACATTTTGGTTACAACAAATTTACAACTATTTGGCCATCAATCTCCAGACATATTATCATCAACCATATAATTTATTTTAATAATTACCCGAAGAACAAACAATTTAATTCAATCATCAGCATACTCCAAAGTGTGTATCCCAGTTTATATAATAATAAAACAAAAAATGGTCGAGTAAAAATATAATACCAGTAATTCCAGCATATTTTTAAAAATACAGATTTGCTTACATTTGCTCATGGTATTAAGACGATCCAGATATTTTAGCAGCCCAACTGATAAACCTTTATTGAGTTCAATGAACATGACGAATTGGAAACACAATGACCAAATAAGTCTTAATTTTCCAATCTATGTAATCTAAAAAGCTTTCACAGACCAGACAGTTTTATTAAACTGTCGAACTGAAAGAGAGAATATCTTCATATAATGTACAAGTAACTCATAAAACTGATATAACTTTGCAATCTCTAAACGTTACAGGGCGTATGAGCACCAAAGCATCATGCTACAAAGACATGAGAGTGCAGGTGAACATGTCATACTGCAATCCCAAAATGAAGCCAGCCACTGGAGTGATGCCGTGCAACACCCAACCATGTCCTCACAGGTCAGAGATATTTTTTTTAACTTTTTTAATATTCAGCATATTTTAACTTTCTTTTAGTTTGTTAAAAAAAAATCTACTTTTTTTATTTATTTTGACTTGTTTAATATTATTTAAGATTATGAACCTGTTTCATTTATTGCAGTAAAATGGTCATTTAGGCCTTACTTTGAATAAGTTAAGTTTCTATATAATCCATTTTAGCTTCATCAAGCTTTGTTTTAATTTCGGGGGGGGGCAGTCTTTTTCCACATCTCCCTTCCTCACCCTTTCCTATCTGTTATTTGCCTGCCACACCTACATCTGTTCTATAATTTCTCAAGTGAAATCAAAAGAGCTATTTCTTGGTGAAATACAATATTCCAATTTTCTCCTTATGATCTCCTCTCAGTCAATCAAATGGAAGAAGTTGTGTAGACTAGATTTTCCACCCTAAACTAGTTTATTGAAGCACCTGCTTTGTGATTACACAATTTTCTGGCCAAAAACTGCATGTAAGACATGTAAAGAGGGAAGACTCCGAGGGATACTCTGTTCGTGTCTTCGTCTTGTTCAGCATTGTACCTCATCAACGGTTGGGGAAAGTCGGCTTCTGCTTTTGCTTAAAACGGCAAGCCAAGTACTTTGTAAATATTTGCATGTGAAACACTCTTTCGGGGGATGACACTTTGCTAGGAAACATAATTTCTTTGGAGATTTCTCATTTTGGTGAAGAAGCCAAAGATTCCTCTGAAATGGAAGACAATGACTGATGGAAGAAAAGTGGGACCAGGACCGGATATTGATTGTGCTGCAGCAGGGAGTGATTTCAACAAAGCCCTTTTGGCAAGATCCCTTTGTTTTCATGCCTAGCATTCCCAAGAGTATTAAAGAAAAGTCAAATGTTGTTTAAAGCTGCATAAATCTTAGAGACTAGAGCTTTCACAGACAGTCACGACATGAATGAACACTGATTTTTTTTCACCATTTTTCTGCGGTGCTAAATATTTGGAATTAATGGGAAGCACCATTCCAAATGTGGTTCATACTGATTATTTTTGTTGCTGTCCAAACTCAATATCTGTATATACAGTTCTTGAAATATGTGCATAACTTTGCAAAGTGGACTAAAGATGGATTGACATTTTACAGGTTACGCTAATAAATAAAATTCTAAACAGGTTATTGGCAGCAGAACTAAAATACCAGTCAAATCTTTGCAGGAACCGAAAGGGGTGCAGTATGTCATTTGTAAAACAGCTGTTTTTGTGGTATTATGTCCCCTGAGGGCATTCGTTGCTGGGGTAATAATTTCTAAGACATGACGCAGACATGATCTCTTGATCCACACTCCTCACACAAGAGGTTAACAATGCAGCATTTGGTGAGCATGAAAGATGGTTGGATCTCTAAAATATAGCATCATTTTTTATAAGTGCTTTCTCTTGGTCACAGGCAGGGTACATCCTGAAAAGCCGCTTTCATCACAGACTTTCTTATGGACAGACTGCAGTGTGTGCTCACGGTCACAACTAGATGGTCATGGTTTGGAGCTTTAAAGTAATCCAAGATGCATGACCGCATAGGAAAGATGTTTATTCCCTTTAAAAAGAAAAGCAGGAAATCTCCATCTATAGTAATTTTCTCCTAAGCTAAATAAAAGCTATATAAAAGGCTGGATGGGGTCCTGTGCGAATCAGTGAAAGCTGATTTGCTGTGATGACCCTGCCGAAAGGTGTACAGTAATGCTATTTTAAAGACATACCAATAAAACAAAGGAATGCTCTCCAAGGTCCATTAGTTTGACATTAGTTTTCTATTTTAGAAAAAAACTCTTTTGCATGTGGTTGGATTCATCGATTCCAAATATTCTTTTGTTTTTACCAGATTGTGGAGTACAACTGTAAACTGTAAAAAAAAAAAAAAAAAAGACTTTCTCTTCCAACTGTGGGTGGCAGACATGCGCTAGTAAACAGTTGCAAAAGAAAAAGAAGAAGCCCCTCCCTGCTTGTTCAGTTTGAACAGAATGAACTGGAATGCACATCACATGCCCAATGTGTCCATAGCTTCAGATGGATAGATGCTAGTCTATCAAGGGGTTGACCAGCAATATTGTGTAAAAGCAATATTAGACAAATCGACGGCTGCTGTTGAAGTCTCAGATAGCTTTGCATTGAATTGCCTACACCCCTTATAATTATTCCCAATAGCAGACACATTTCTGCAAATAAGGGGACACTGTTAGCAGTTTTGTTCTGGTATATGAACAAATAGGGACTCATGTTGGTTTAGTCCACTTAATGTAGTTTACAAACCAGCTATTAAGATGTAAAAGTCAACATAAAACTTTAACAGCTTTCATTACAACACATTAGAAAGTCTGTTGTCAGTTGTTGCATGGCTTTTAACAGCTTTTTTTTTTGCATTTAATAGGGATCTCCAGGGTACGGAGTCACTTTCGATGTTCTATGATCACGCTTGTCATTCATAGAAATTAAATTAAAATGAAACGAAATACTCAGAAACAAATAAAGAGTTCAGGAGGACAAAAACACAGGTGTCGGGAGTGAGAAAATCAGGTCAATTTCTGTAGTATATGCATTCCTCATGCATGGTCCGTTGCCAAGAACTGCATGGTTTGCCACCAGCTGCTTTTTAACAGGCAGGGAAAAGACTGGAGAGGAACTCCCGTAGTGTCCGGTTACTTGGCGCTTACTTCCACCCTTCTTTTACCCTCTAAACTGTTCCATTCAAAGTGCATCTTATTGCAAAGTCTTTTGCATCCAACAACAAGAACTTTAACCTCTGATACGTGCACAGACTTGACCATTTTTTTAGCCGCTTCTTTGTTTTTTTTTCTTTGTGTAGGAATTATTCTCTATCTTGGTGCATTGTGAATATAAGTGACAGCAACACCTGCTAAAAAAAACCTGAGAAAATTCCTCAGGATAAAACATTTTCTAATGTTCTATGAAATCATAGAATCCCAGTTATATGTAGCAGTTATTGCTTGTTTTATAGCAACCAACAGATGTTTAGAAGGGGATTTCTTCTCTTCAAAGTCATGTCACAGCTGATTTTTTTTTTTTTTTTCCCATCTTACTCAGTGTGTCTATTTTTCCATTCGGGAACATGTATCCTAGGAAAATGCTGCATAATGACAGACTACCCTTATACTCCGTGTCAAAAAAGATTACATTAAGTGGTGATCATACTGACAGAAAATGTACATATTAGATACTCAAAAATGAAGTTCGGGGCACCCAAAGTTTTATTGGGTCAGACATTTAAGTCAAAACAGACTGTGATTCATTACGTCATCATTTGTACTAATGTGAGTTTTATTATGTAACCATTGCCACTTTTTATTCCTGGTCCTGTGAGCATAGTGCACCTCTGCCAATTGCACTGATGAGTTGAACTTGTTTGTTTACTTTGGATTAAAAAGGCCTTGTTATGCTGCCTTAAACTGGACTTGAACATTATAGTCATCCAAACACCTGTTTTTGTTAGTAATTGGTGTTACTTAGGATTCTAACACCATATATAGAAACATTATGGTAATTTGGAAGCTAAATATTTATTTATTTTTGCAATAGAAGTCAGTTGTTTTACTTACTGAAGAATTTCCTAAGCTAGCAATGGAAATATATGGAACAAATAAACACCTGTTTTATTAATGATTTAATTATGATATACACAGTTCTAAACATGATGCCAATGTTAGCTTCTTCATTCACTGATACCTAAAGCTCACATATTTTTACTCACCAAACCAGTCTCACACTTTTGCCTGTTGCTCTGTCGTGAAGGGAGGTTTCCTTGTTTAAGGTTGTATTCAGACTGGACACTTTTGTTTTGCTTAAAGAGAATCAGAGTTTGTTTCCCTCAATAATCCAGAACAAATCTTCAGTCTGAATACACCCAAGCGGATCCTGGTTCAGAACCAGGAACCGCTCTCTGACTAATCTTTCGAGGTGGTCTTGATTCGTTCCCAAGCTTCGGTTCACTCTGAGTTTCCTCAATCTGAACCAACGGCCACTGTAGTCGTTCATTATGGGATGTAAACAGAGAGCGAGGAACAATGAAAGACCAACTCATTAAGGTATGAATGAAGGAATGCAGCTCAGTAAAACTTTTAACGTGAAACTCATTGTTTCTCACACTGTTTTCCTGACAATCTGTATGTTACAGACTCTAGACCTTTATAGCCGTCGCCTCCTACTGCAGCATGACTCTGCAGTACCAAAGTAAGTGTTGTACCTGACGTTGATACAGGTGTTCAAAATTGGTGAGCAAGGTTTGAATCAGTGAACTATCCCAACGAGGATTGCAAAGACTTCCATTATTCTTTCTCCTGTTGCTTTCTCCTGACCTTCCTGGCCAATGGCCGAAGAGAACTTTAGTCACGTGGTTTTGTTTACAAGCTTTGGTTCAGAACATAAACGTTTGCTTGAATGCAGCCTAAATACAGTACAAAATGCAAGGTTCAGGACTCGCTCCGGATCATAATAAGTGGACTGGGTCAGGACTAATGGACTTTTCCAGTCTGAGTACACCCTTGAACAACACTCGAGGGTAATTAAGGGTGAAAAAGATGAGATGTAGGAGTATCGTATCGGTTTTTCATCTTTTCAAGCTCCCCAACTCGCAAACACGTCCTGACATCAGAATTTCCTAAAATCATGATTGAATGACATAAGCATGTTGTGTTTCTTTGCTGTGCATATTGATGATGACTTAGTTAGATTTGCTGTGATGTTAAAAGCAACTTGAGAAAATAAGTCTGAAAAGGTCTAGTTTGTGTTTCTATTCATTATACAGAAGCACATGTGAGGTTTTTCCATTCCCCTTTCACTCATCCCCATACAGGCACTGCTGTTAGACCCCCAGCTGATGTGTCCATTATCTGAGTGGCTTTAGTCACAGTTGTGAACACTTCCCTAATGGTTCAGACCCTTTTGATGCAGAGTCTGTTTTTTTTCCTCTTTGACCTGTCCTGCTGCACACACACACACACACACACACACGCACCACCCCCTCTCCCATTAGACACACAGTAGTCACAGAAGGATAACTGTCATTTAGCCTAAGTCGTGCTCAAGTAGCATTCTTCCCATCTCTCAGCAGTAATTTGTTGTTTGGTGACCCGCGCTCCTTTGAGTCTTAAGACAAAGACACACTGCCTGCAGCTGAAATTTTACTCTTCACAAGTTACACTGTGTGCGTAAAGGAATTACAGCGACTCAGAGCGCTTTACGTTCGACACAGCTTGTGGGTTTACAAAATAACCCCAACGAGTTTGCACCTCTGTGATGGTGACCTGTTTGTGGTGTGTACCCTGTCACTAAAATGGTAGCTGGGATAGGCTCCAGCTACCCCTGTCACCGTATTAAAGCAAATATAGCTAATGGATGGATGAGTGATGGATTTAAAAAGCACATTCTGCCAGGATCATTGCGCCCTCAAAGACTGCTCCATCAAATTTAGGTAATTTAATGCCGTACAGCCACTGCTGCGCGGCAAAACAGCCCCCATGTCTGCCTTTAGCCCCATCCTGACTGCTTTACGACCATGGCCGAACGTGTCCTAGGTAACCACTACTCTGGACTAGAATTAGTCTTAAACACTGCAGCCATCTCATATTTAGGGAATCTATATGCCCCCTTTCCTCTTTTCTCAACTGCTAACAGCACAAACACACAGTTCATCTTAGTATTGTGTAAATGTGTGTTTTTACTGACTTTGGAGAGCAGTGATAGTGCCCACAAAGTAATCCCTCAGCAGTTTACAACCCTGTCTTAGAGTCTGTTTTCTTTATTATCTGCAGCTTTTGCTGCTTAACTGTGCCTGTGCATGCTTGCCTGTTTATGTACAGTGTTGTCATGTAAACACAAGTGTTACCCGTGTGGAGACTCATTTAAGGCCTAAGATGCTTCCATCCAGGGAGAAGGATTTGAACAGATAGTTTGGATCAAGGTTGCCCTCCTCCAAAAAAAAAAGACCTAAAGTTAAAAGACCACACAGATACGAAAACCATCAGCCTAGTTTTACATATATTTAGTTTATACTTTGTTATTAACACAAAAACAATGATTAATACAATCTACAACTAAATAAAAGTCTTAAGTTTAATACTACTTTATTTTGAAGGGATTTATTTATTGCATCAGAAAAATAACTACAATAGCTTCCGCCAAAGGTTTGAAAAACAGGTTCGAACCATTAATTGAAAAAAAAAAAAATCCTGGTTGAAAAATATGTGCACGTAAAAAATGTCATACAAGACTTGAATTACTCATTTACACATTTGCACAAGACAACTTCTTTCTGATTAAACATTGTTTAAATATTGACTGAGTTTTCTTTGTGTATCTGCTTCAGTTTGTCATAAGAACAGTTTACACAAGTTTTACAAAAGTGCATTAGTCTGCAGTTTGTGAACCCCCCCCCCCCCATAAACTGCGAGCTGAGATTAAACATTTGCTGGGCCAACCACAGCTTGCATGCTTGACTAGATCTGCAGACTGTGGTCCTCCATCCATCCACCCATTCCGTGCTATTCCAAGGCCATGCAGTTCTGTCATCATTTTGCTGTGTCTGCACCCCACTTGCCCCCAAACATGCATCACATCATGGAAAAGGGTTCTAACACTGATCCGCAATTATTGCATGATATCATCCGACCTGAACGTGTGGATGCACATCGCAGTTCGTAAGGAACAAAACTGACACTGACCCACGGTGGCATTAAGACACGACAGTCAGAGTTTATTTAATCCCACAGATGGCTGTTTATTTGGTGACATATGACACACTGTCTGCGGGGCACCTGACCTTAGTGCTTCAGAAGGTCTGATGCCTACTTAGCTTTCTTTTTCAGAAAGACTTTACCTGCTATGTTTGCTATGTAAAGCTAATATCCATTCCTCTGACATGAGTTACTGTCATAAATCCACATCATGATTGTTTAATTTTGGAAATCTCATCTCAGTTATCTATTCAGGTTCCCTATTTTTTTTAGTCTATTGTATTTACTCAAGTGTGAGACTTGTGTGTTTTCAAGTTGTTTTATAGACCCACTCACATGAAAATGGTATTTTTGATGTTTTTAACATGTTCTTGTAGCTTTTGTTTTATGATGGAGGACATATATTAAGAATATTATGATTACAATTGAGCTTTTAAGTATCTCTCTATTCAAAGTGTGGTGAAACAGGAGCAGACGTAAAATGCTGTTGGAAAAAAAAAACTAGTTACTACATACAAACTACAAAGAGCAGGCTACAAGCTCCCTGCTGTGCTCCATTCTAATGGATCAACTTGCAAACAAATAGATCCATGTAATTCTTCATTTTCCTCGTCTGAGCTGGCATCTCAAAACAGCTGGAAAACTCCTATATTGATCGCCATTTTTGTTGCATTGCTAATGTTAGGTTGGGGTTGTGTGGTGCTGTAAGCTTGTGGGAGAGAGTTTAAAAAGATAGATGATGAGAAATGGGGGCGTGCTTACTCCTCGCCAACAGTCCCGCTCACAACACAGAGGTGTGAACTCCTGCCACTCTGCATAAACTATATCCTTTTTTTCTGGCTAAAAACAGTAATATGATAATTAAAAGTCAACTGAAAACACTTTTAAAATACATCATAAGATGATAGGAGTGGGACTTTATTATGTCCCACCCTAAGAGAAAACTATCCACCTTTTAGTTTCCTGAATATATAGCTCCATATTTAGAATGTTTTAATTCATATATATTGAGATGATCATCATCATCAATCATCATCAAATATATAATAAACTTTTATATACATAAAAACAATATATACAACAGGGGATTTTCCATTTCAGTCTTTTGGCCAAAGGAAAACATTCCCATTCACACATGCACGCACACATTCACATGCCTCTGCTGCCTAACAGTGGCGCCATCCTATTACCAACAGGGGCAATATGGGGCTCAGTGTCTTGCCCAAGGACACTTTAACACGTGGGAGGGCAGGGTGGGAACTGAGCCTGCAATCAGAGGTCAGCCACTCTACTTCTGCACCTATGGCTGCCCCCCTTTTCAATTTGTCAAAGAGTTTAGTTCTTACTCCTCTTTTCCTTTTTTCCTTATACTGGCATATTTACAATGTGTGACTTTCTTGCTATGGTGTTATGACTTTGGTTAGAGGTAAAAATCGAAAGGCTTTGGAAATATAGTGGACATTTTATTTTTATTTCCCATATTTAGTTATTTTGAGAGTTCAGAAAGTAATACGAGTGCTGTAAGAAAGCCAAAAGCTTATCTCATGATACATATTGATATGATGTCATACTGTAGCCAGCAGGTAGATGTTATTCAGTATAAAACACTGTTTAAAAAAGACTGTTTACTTCAGGGTTACAGATTTTTCTTGTTTTGTTTTTTTGTTGTTTTTTTTTTTTGACAAATTGTGTTAATAAAAACAAAGATTGCCTAGACATTTGATAGCTTTTTTCTCTTTATATTTATCATAAACTGCAGAAGCGTGTCCTATTTGAAATCCTTTAGTGGATCAGGTTTTGTATTCTTGTAGTTTCACCACAGTTTTGGACTGTTTGTGGTGGATTGTCACAGGCTGTGCGGGTGAACCTAGGGAGAGGATGACAGAATGTGTTTGATGAGGGATTAAGCTGCCTCCATCGTGAGTTACAGGTCAGTAACTAATATAACAGGATTTTAAAGAAGTTAGAAAGCTCGGGATTATCTGATTCCTTACATTCTGAGGGAAAATGATAGAAAAGAAAGCCAGAAGAAAACAAACTCTCCCATACAGAGGTATTAAGGGGACTTAATATGTATTACATTTTTATCCAAACTTTTTTCTGTTTTTCTGAGTTGAATGTTTAACGTGTTCGGTACAAATGGAGGTCATTTTGACATAAAGATACGGCCCTGTTTAGTTTTACTGGTAATAAGGATTGAGTTAGGAAAAACAGAGGTAAGGGGGGGGGGGGGGGGGGGGGGGGGGCTTGACTTTCTTCTTTTTTTTTTCTTTTTTTTTTTTAAATGGGGTTTAAGTTACAGTTTCAGCTGTTCTGGCTTGCTAGTCACCCACAAGCAGATGTCTAGCATTCTGTGGAGTGAGGCCTGCTACACATGATGTCAGGAATACATGAAGAATGCTATTTAGAATAAAGCTGAGTAAGTTTATCTGAAAAGCCAAACAAGCGCCGAGGCGGGTAATTAGGCTGCGAATAGAAACATGACGGCCTGAGTGAACAAATGAAGCGAGAGCAGAGAGGGGAAACAGGAATATATACATGCATTATGTTGATTTCACCTGGGAATTAAAAAACAAAACAAAGCACAGGTAAAGCCAGAAAGAAAAGGGGAAAAGCTGACATTAAGAATTTCTCATTTCAAACTAAAAAGATGAAGAGCAAAGAATCAAACATCCATACAGATGAATGGACCAGGAACATCCAGCAGCTGATATCACTGTACAGTCACCGTGTTACTATTCATGACGTCCTTCCGACTTGTCTGCATGAGTGATGGAGAAGCTGGGCATGTTTACTCAGTGGGCTTGTGTTGTGTTGTCCCAGCTGGTCTGTAGGACAGTGGGGGGTATGCAGTCGGAGCTGTGGAGGAGGGGAACAGACGCGGCAGGTCCAGTGCGTACAGAGAACCAACCAGAACAATGTGGACGCCCGGGCTGACTCTGGCTGCGCTCAGCCCGCTCCTGTCAGGAGGCAGACGTGCAACACGCACAGCTGTCCCCCAGTTTGGAGCACTGGGCCGTGGTCGCAGGTAAGCATGCAAGGGGCCCCTCTCTTATGCAAGACTGAAATGATGTCGATGTAAGTCTTTAGTAGGACAAAGGCGTGATCCCCAACTCAATCAAAAATTCTCTGTGTAGCACATGCGGTCCAAAGAGCTCAACACATTGTGTTCTAATGAAACCCTGCTTTGATGCTTTTAACACATTTTATGACTGTGATCTCACTGGCTTTAAACCATGAATGTCCCCTTTAAGACTTGAGCTGCTTGGTTCTCTCTTCAGTCCCTATGCTTTGTGTGCGGCCATTTTTTTTTTTTTTTTTATATAAGGTTTTAACCAAAATGTTCCCAAAGGAAATGACACAGAAGGTGTACAGTTTACTTCCCCTCTGTTACAGTGTGGCACCGTGTAGAGTGTCACAGCCCTGTTATTATTGGAACTCGTAACTCTTTGAAGCACTTTCAAACATTCTGGCTCAGGCTTTACTGTAAGCTGTGAAGTCAAATTGAGGAAAATGAAATGCTACGTTCACACAGAGCTTAGAATCGCATGTTCAAGCAGCCACTTTCAATGAGAAGTCTTTGTAAATGCATGGATATGCGCCTTTGGGGCGTTTTGCATAAAAACTCTTACGTTCACACATCACTACGCAAGTTTTTTAGTCTGTTTTCGGGCTCCATGCACAACCTTTGAACAATCAGGGACTCAGATTTGGTAGTGACATATGAGTAGTGTCCTTTTCAAATCATGGAAGTGCCAACCATTTTAAAAACTGATCATGAATGTGAAATTAATACTTGTTAAAAGCGCGTTCAAGAAAGCCCTTTTAGTGTGTTCTTAAATGCGCCACACATGGCCGGTGTGCGCGGAGACTTACTTCTTCAGGTTCTAATTTTCATCTGTATTTAACCCTTTAACACCAGAGATGTCATGAGCGACACCTAAATAATACATAACTCTACCATAACTCTTCAACCGTCAACCATTAAACCTCACTTAATCAATGTGAGTCATCTGATTCTGCCGCAAAGAAAGGTTTTTTTTTTTTTTATATTGGCTTTGTAAGGGTTAATGGCCGACAAAGTTTTCATTATGTAAGCGAAGGACGGTTGCTTACGCGAAGTGCGTTAAAAGGTGATAATGCATACTTCGTCTGCCATTAACCCGCTCATACCACGGTCACTTACAAAAGAAATAAATGTTAACAAGTATTTAGTTCTTAATTCTTGTTTTTGTTTTTTTTTTTTCGATTTGGATGGCTTTATTCACGAAAAGCGGACTATTTGTTACGTGTATGGTGGGTTGAATAAAGCATCAGTTCAGGGAGAAAGTTAACCTCTTACCGGTTGTTTTTGTCCAGATGATGAAGCTAATGGTTGTTTTAAATAAGCCGGTGCAGTGATACAGAAGATTTAAGGGAGAAGACTGGAACTTCTTTGTGGGGCATGAAGTTATCACTTTTTAACGCGCACCCAGCAGCCAATCAGAATTCACCTGGACCGTGGTATAAGCCCCGATATACAACACCTTACTAAGGTGTATATCAACGCAAGGCTGCTTTTCTCCCCTTCAAAATCCACTGGAGTTATGTTCATTGTGTAAATGGTTTAAGAGTTATGATAGTCAAATAAATGTCAATACTGGAGCTAAAGCTCTGGTGTTAAAGGGTTTAAAGAAGCAGTTTGTGTAAAATGTCACAGAAGCTGCACAAAGGTCCCATCTTTCAGTTGTGTTGAAAATTGAGATGCTAATGTGGGTCTGGGATGTTATACTCTTTAAAGAAAGAAAAGAAAAAAAAAAGCGATCTTATGTCTCGTGTTTCTGTTGTTTTCGTTACCCCTTTGGCAGTGTTCCCATAAGTGTGGCAACGGTTTGAAAAAGAGGACTGTTCTGTGCGTGAGCCCCAAGGCAGACGCTCAGACTCGCACGCTGCCAGACAGCAAATGTGCCGGCCTGCAGAAACCCCCCAGTCAAGAACCCTGCTTCATCAAACGATGCCAGAAACAACGCAAGGTCCAGTGGTTTGTCTCCACGTGGCAAGAGGTAATTAAGTAACTAGAACTGGCAGAAGGGTCTAAAATAAACCTAATCAAGGAATAGCTGTTGTACCAATCATTATGAGCTGAATCATTTGTATCTTCTGATCTCAATGTTCAGTGTTCAGCAAAGTGTGGCCAAGGCTATCAGGCACGCTTCATCAAATGTGCAGAGAAGGTGTGTATTGGGATGTGCTGAGTTTCCTCAAATAAAAAGGTTGTGTTTGGGTTGAATTCCATGGGTGAGGCTTACACAATAATATCATGCTTTTCTGCTGTAGGATACTGCAGGGAAATATAGAGAACTTCCTGCCAAGAAGTGCCACCATGTTCCCAAGCCCACGGTTGATCTCCAAAGGCCGTGCATCATGGCTGAGTGTCGTTCCCACACAACCCCCGCCGTCCATGATTGGGTGACCCCCCTACGCACCTATCCACCTCATCCCCTTCCTCATTCTCCACCAGAGTGGCAATCCTCTCCTTGGTCTCATGTAAGTTCTAGTAGGACAACCTAGGAGACACTTGACACACCAATAAATGAAATCATCTTTAGACACTGGTCTGTTGCGTTCACACTGAATTTCCGCCACCTCTCTTTTATTGCACAATAATGTGTCTAAAAATGTGTTCAGAAACTTGACGCTTGTTATGCATATGGGAAGAGCTACAGTCAATTCTGCTTTCCAGTCAATGCATAGAAGACCCGGATGATGTCGAGAGATCAGGTTTATTTATTTTGGAGAGCTCCACAAAAGCACATCACTCAGAGACTCTCCCATCTACTGCGGGAGCTGCGCCTGAATGACTGCCGCTTTCAGCAGTAGATTTTCCGTGACTCACTTTGACAACTTGCTGTCCTGCAATAGTCAGAGGAGGGGAAAACATAAAATCAAAATTAGAGGAACTTTTTATTAGTGTCTCAATGCATATAAGAAAAATATCGCAAACAGCCAGCAATCAGCTTCTCCTCCATATTGGTTTTGGACTCCACCCACTGATTACATCATCAACACATCTTGGGGCAAAGCAAAGTTCCTGTTTGGTTAACGCAACGCAAATCTTTGCCGAAGTTCAGATACTTGAACTCTGGAAACATCGCACCCCGCCTGATGCTCAAAACAGGACCTCTTACTGCATCTGTATCCTGGCTTAACATTGAAACTGGAGGCCCCTGATGTGCGAATCCCATCTAGTGGGAACGTACATGAAGGGCTCATTTGTGTGAAGGCAAATTTAAATTGGTCCATCTGCCGTGCATCTCTGTTGCGTTGACACCCAAAAAGAGATTGTTCACTAAGCATCAGAATGTTTACATCAGCATGTCTGCATCTGACATGTGTCCCTCTGTAACGCAACGCAAGCTTTACACAGTATTATTTCCAATGACATGTCAATTTTGTAACAAGAAGTTGGAGAAATGGTTTCATCAAGGTTTAGAAATAAAAACCTCTGTTATACTTCGAAATATGTAAACTTTTATTTGACATTTAAGGTGACTTGCCCATGCATTAACACACAGGTAACACCACAGATAGATAACACAGGGGTTCATTTTCACCATGGATGACAAAAGTTTAAGTGTGGAAGGACAAAAAAATCACTTATGACACAAAACATACATTTTACAATGCAAACGCAAAGGAGATGGACTACAGACCAGTGTAAATCACTCTGTGGTCCATCTAACCTGTGTTGACCTTTGAGCACATTTTTGTGAAAGTGTCTCCCAGTGATGTTCTTGTAATGAACAAACCTTGATATGGACTGTGCTGCAGTGTAGGCTGTGTTTTTGTTTTTTAGTGTACAGTGACATGTGGAGGAGGAGTGCAGTCCAGGACCATCCACTGTCAGGTCCAGGGGAAGCTGTCATCTGGCTGCGCCCCTCATCTCAAACCTCCAGTGTCCCGGGCATGCAACACCAACTTCTGCCCACAACCAGAGAAGAAAGGTCTGTAAGCTCTTACACACTCCATGTTTGTCTGTTAAGCTCATTCCTCAACACTTTACATACTCTGAGAACAAGAGATTTACGTTGTCCCCTTTTTACTCCTCCCCCAGATCTTCTGTGCAGGGATTACTTCAACTGGTGTTACCTGGTTCCCCAGCATGGTGTTTGCAACCACAAATTCTATGGGAAACAGTGTTGCCAGTCCTGTTCCAATTCAAATCTGTAATCCGATAAAGCATCTCAGTCAGTTGCAGACTGAACCAGTCCGTTCATCAAAAAAACCTTCTTAGATGTTCATTACTTGAAAAGAGGCGGGGAGTTTTTTTTTCTGTTCAAGCAGGAGGCGAACACAGATTTTGGTGAAAACAAAAGAGCATTTGGAGTCCTTACTTTTTACTATTGTGCTTGGTTTTTGATGACAAAAAAATATGAATAGCACTGGGAAAATGAGAGCTCTAAATGAAGAAGAACTCAGACAAGAAATGTCAGAAGGAACAAACTCTACAATACAGCAAATGTGACACACCTGATATGATCACGCATTCAAAATCTTCTGACAACCAAAAGTACTATTTTTTAAAAAGGGACTTTTCAAAGACCTTAAGCAATACTACTGGGTTTAATTTTTAGTGTTCAAAAATCCAATCTGATCAGCTTGGAAATTCTGAAGAGCTGTACTACATCGACCCTTTAAAATGGGAAAAATATGTGTTAACATTTAGCTCAGTGGTGCTACAACTGTGTCACTTTGACTTAACAGATGTGTTGCAATATCCTCAAAACTTAGGAAAGTATTAATGAACTGTGTATCCTTTGTACATGTTATTGTGTGTTTTATTTATTAGCTTTATAATACAGTGTAACAGGGTGTCTGTATTGAGAAGCAGTACATATGTATCATTTTCTTACAGTATATTTAGGCCAACAATTGGATTTCATTATTCATATGCTAGAAAACATTTAAAACCCTTTGTTTTTTTGTTATTTTTTATTTGGGTTTTGCAACGTGTTGTTTCTAAAATTCCTGATTCAATTCTGTCATGCATTAATGTGCAAGAATACCCTGTATAGTATGCAGCCATGTGGTACAAAATTGTCTTTTGTATTAGCATTTTGCTCTTGGTTTAAAAGCACTGATAGATGATAGTTATTACCTGTATGTTTTTTGGTGAAATAAAATGTCAATTCAACAAAGAAAATTCTTCTCTTCAGTTATGCTTCTATGGACAACACATTTAAAAAAAGGTTGCCATGGCAATGCCCCAAAATAAGAATGTTCTTTCAACATATTAAAGACTAGCAATAATCATTATCGATTTTATCATTGAAGTTTGCCTTCTGCATTTGTTGAACTCTATTTTTTAGTTGTGTAACACAAAGTGGCTTTAAATGTTTGCATAAAATATGACCTAAACTCTTTTGTGTGTGTGAATGCACATACTTGTAAACATGTCAAGGCCTTTCCTGGTGTAATTACTAACAAGCATTGAACCTGAAGTTTATATGAAGTTCAAATGGTAATGTACTAATATCATGTCTAAAATATGAATTAGGATTAGAACTAATTATACATCAGTTAGGGGTAATGGTTATTCGGGAGTTAAAAAAAATAGCCAGTGGAATAAAAAGAAAGTTTAGTTTAAAAAAGACACCACTGTCAAGTCAGCAGGCATTAGAAGAAAATGACAAGATGGATCAGCAGAAAAGTATAGCAGCACATAAAATTAAAGATTAAAGCTGTTGTGAAATTGTCACAATGCAAAGAACCAATACGACACTGAAAGAAAAGTCAAAAACAAAGATGCTGGGGTAGCATTATAAAAAGGGGAGAAAAAGAAGGTGAAGTCTGTCTAAAGCAAACTGAATAAAAAGAAAAGAAGTCACTTAAAAGTACTTATATTAAAGTAATAATAGCAATTAGTAAAACAATCTTTTATTTTTATTGATTTATTTATGTATTTAACCTTTATTTAACCAGAATAAAAAAACTCACTGAGATAAAAAATCTCTTTTGCAAGAGCGTCCTAGCCAAGAGGCAGCAGCACAACAATATCATACATTTCTCATTTACACTCACACTCCATCAACATTAAAAATTGGCAGTCTTAAATAAAGCATTTGCAGTTTGATCTTTAAGATACTAAAGAATCCAATATCAGTGCATCTGGTTTTAAATACAATTGCAAATGTTCCTTTTAACTCTAAATTTTAGCAATCAGTGCTTTTTTACATAGTTTCTATGTAAAATGGTGCACGTTTGGTACTAAGCTGTCCTTCTGTCAAGTGTCAAATAAAATAATAAATACATGTCAGAAAAATAGCCCTGTTTTCCTCACAGGAGGTCTGATGGTTTGCACTGTCGCCTCACAGTGGCCCGGGTCGGACTACATTATGAGTCCTTTTGTTTGAAGTTTGCATGTTCTCTGTTTTTGGTGTTTTTAACATGTTCTTATGGGATTTTTCTGATGATGGAGGACACATATTGAGAAAATTAAGCTTGAAACTGAATTTCTGAGTATTTCTTCTGTCAAATTGTTGTGATTAAAGAGCAGACGTAAAAATTGTATTTGTAAAAGCTTGTAGTTGTGACATAGAACCTACAACTGGAAGCCACAAACCTTCTGCTCTGCTGAGCCCGCTCCATGATGCATCAACCTGTAGACGACTAGATCCATGTATCTGTACGTCTTTGTTTTCCTCGTCTCAGGTAGGGTTGTGTATTGGCAAGAGTCTGGAGATACGATGCGTATCGATACGATATGTATTGTGATACATCTCAAGTGTCACTCTTTCTCATCTGGAGCCCACTACAAAGCACCACAACCCACGTTTTTATGTGGTATTGGCAGCAACGTGCCACAGAGTTTGGGTTCAGTACCCATCCCAAGCAAAACTTAGTAGTATATATCTCAGAACAACAAAAACTCAGAGGCTGACTGAACATTTAGCATTTAACACTGATTCTCGCGAGATCTTGTTCTGGTGGTGAGGTGTAGAGATGCTCAAAGAGGGGGTTTAATTGGAAAACAAGAGTCAAACGCTGTAAGATGCTCATAAATAATGATGTAAATATGGACTTGTCAGTATTTTTAATTGATACAAGTGTTGCCAAATAAAATATCGCAATATATTTACAAATCGATTTTTTTCCCTACAACCCTAGTCTGAGCTGGCATCTGGCTCAAAACAGCTGGATAGCTCTAATATGGCTTGCCATTTTTGTTGCACAGGTAATGTCAGGTTGGGGTTGTGAGGGGCTGTAAGCTACTAAGAGAACATGTAAACAGATGGATGATGGGAAGTAGGGGTGGGCTAACTCAGCTCCAACAGTCCTGCCTACAACTAAGAGGTAAGTTTCTACTTAACTCTTGCCGCTCTGCAACTAGTGTCCTAGGAAACGACACAGGCTGTTTGATTTTGGCTAAAAACGACATCATCATTATTAAAAGACCATTGGGGATGCTTTGAAAATACATCGGAAGATGATTGGGATTTTAAGTTAGTTTGTGTGTCTGTGTGTGCAGGTAACAACAACAACAACAACAACAGCAAAACTTTGAGTTTGCTAAATTGGTAAATTATCCTTTTCCATGTTAAAAAAAAGCACATTTAGAGAAAGTTCTTGACACATGTAGGTCAAAGTTGCAATTTCTTTTTTTCAAGAGCATATTTCTTCAGGGTTTTCCATGCATGTTGTCCACATGGGTGGGACTATTTCAGTTGTCATTAGGAAATTAGGTTCATAGGTTCATCCAGGGCCACACACACAAGCAGTCCAGAATGCTCACACTTTACCAAATTCAAACTTAAACTCACCAATTATCTCCAATTGCATGTTTAATTCTGTGGCAGGATCGGAGAGTTCATCCAGATAAGCAATGGCAGGCACTGTAAGAACATTCAAACACTGTTGGAAAAGCTTGAGCTGGACATTGAATACAAATCCTATGCTGGCAACACCTCTACAAACCTGCAGCACTTTCAAATTAACACAAACGTACATTTCTTCAAGTTTGCATCATCAATCAGAAAGAGAAAGAAGATATAGGACAGAGTCTTTGTTTATACAAAGATACTAATCTTACAAAGGCTTCCTATAGATAACTAAAGCTAACAGGAGCAAATCTGACAACGTTCAAAACATTAACTTAGACTTGTCAGGTACAACTTATCTGTGCGAGAGACAGGAACCCCGGAGGGGGCTCACCTTTCCACTTAAAAGAAGCATGGCTACTTCTATCAACAAGTGTTTGAAGACAGTTGATCCCTTAGCCTCGAGGCCACAAAAGACTCTTATTATCTTTCCATAGAAAGATAAACCTGCAGAAATTCTGATAAACTCTCCACATGGATTTTGGAATCAAAACCTGATGCCAGAGAACAAAGGCCTGCTGAGACGCACTAGGAGTTACAGCCAAGAAATTGTAAAATCCTTTTAAATTATGATAAAAAGGTCAAAATGACTATTAAAAAATTGGAATTCAATGAAACACTGTATCAAATATAACTTTCTAGTAGTGAAACTCACCCACAAACACGTCCATTGTGTGAATAGATTATGAAACAGCAGACAAGATAGAATTGGTAGGATTGAGTTGAGTGTGTTATGCTGTAGGCTTGCATCAATACAGACTTTTATTAGTTTGCACTCAGCCCTACAGACAGTATTATAATACAACTAATGAGTAACCTCTCCAACACAATAACTTAGTTTTACTAGGCAACAAGTGATTATTTGGAATGTCCAGGAGAAGAAGGAGGAAAACAGATTTGCTCCACTATGTTTGCACAGGAATATTACCATACTTGGATATGTATCTTAATGTTTATGAAAATAAACATATTGTAATTTTGGCATTGAGCTACTGTTATGGGTCTGTGTGAGCCTGGGGATGTGCTGAAAATAATGGGTGGAGAGTTGGGTGAAATGATTGAGGGAGAAAAAACATGAGAATGGGAACTGAGAAACTCCCATCAGCACACCACCACCCTCTACTGACAATGCACACTAATCACACTGTACACAAAATGAAATCTATCCCATTCCCAACCATTGACCAAACAAGCAAGAATGGTTATTCTGACAAATATAATGACTGAGTAATAGGTGTTTATTTTCTTTCCTCAAAAGAAGTCAATAGATGATGTCTGGGGTCAGTCCAGCTCTCATAAAGTCAATAGACATTGAAGGTCAAACCTGCAGTCAAGAGACCAGAAAACCTCATTTATAAAGGCATTTACAAACAAAAGAAGTTGTGTAATGTACCTACACATGATTTATTGGAGACATCTGCATCATTAAAAAAATATGATCCACAGAATATTCAGCTGGTATTCAATTGTGTCTGTGGACAGGCCCAGCTCTTTGCGTAATACTAATTGAAATAATAATGAGAAACCTTGAACAACCTGTTGTCTCTTTTGAGCTGTAATCCAACCCTCCCATGTGTTATTTTTAATCATCCTCCAAACAATTTACGCCCTTCACCTTTCTTCTGCACGTCCCCTATTCCCATCGTCCTCTCTTTTGTCTAGTATAAAGAAAATACGCTAAATTATGATGACAAATATAACAGAGTCTATGATTTTATGTGGAAAGTATTAAATGTGAAAAACCATGTGGTGTCCCCAGAACAGTACAGTTTTACGTTGATTTGATAATGTGCACAAATAAATGCTTGTTCTTTTCTCTAATACGTCTTTTTGTGTCTAAATTTAGGCCCTAAGATTAACTTTGGGTAAGCCATTTTGCAACTGCTCTCCTCATCATGTGTCAAATACAATAGCAAAAGTGTATTCCCTGACCGGGAATCGAACCCGGGCCGCGGCGGTGAGAGCGCCGAATCCTAACCACTAGACCACCAGGGACCATCTACCGTGTTGAAAGCCGACGTAGAAAAAAAAAGATACATATATGGTTGATTTGATGACGCTGTATTTAGAAGGTTTCAGCTAATAAGTACTTCGTAAATTCATGTAGAAAATTTTTTGAAAACAAAGAGCATATACTCGCTGCTTTATTTTTCAAAGTTAAAAATTGCAGACTGCTCTTCTATGTATGCGCATGTATGGGCTCACCGAACGGCGCCAACCCAATGGTGAGGCCACAGAATGCCTGAAAAATAATCTTACATTACCAATTAGAGAAGTCATTTAAACATTCCTTATTAATACATTTTTTTTGATTACGTATATTATTAAATCGCTTAGACGTTTTACACAGTAAAATTGCTACTAAGAAAAGAAATACATTTTTAAACTTTTGGGCATTTTATAGGACTACACTTAGAAGGACCTGACTTGGGTCCTCAATCAACGTGGGGCACACGAAGATGTGAAGTTGTTTTGAACCTGCCGGAAATTTTTTGTACGAAGACACAGACCTTACTTCACATGTTGTATAAACAAGACTGTTTGTGTTTCGGTGAGAATTCCTGTGTTGCTATGATGCCAGGAGACACTCAGACCAAAACGGCAGAATCTGCCGCGGAGGCAACCTTTGGAAACTGTGCAAACTGCTCTGCTTTGCATCAGGTCAGACACAAACAACATGTTGGAGAGTAATTGAAATGTCCAGTAATTTACAGTTTTCTCAATGTTTATTTATTTATTTATTTATTTTTATCTCTTTTACCAGAGTCTGACAGAATATGTATCGTCATTTCTGGCACTGAAACAGAAGATAGCGGTTTCAGAGTAAGTTTCAAGTTGTACCACGAATTACTGTTTTAGGTTTATGAAGTAAAAATATAAATAAAGATTTTGTTTTTTGCTATTTTCAATAGCCTGTAAATTTTCCTTTATGGAGAAATTATATCAGCACAGATTGCATTTTGGTAATCATGTGCATCAATGAATATTCCCAATATAGGAATCATACATTTGTCATTTATGGGGCTTGTATAATAATGTATGCCTTTTAGAAATAAATACATTAAACACTTAAAGTCCCACTCTAGTCTGTGTCGTTTTCTAGGACAAAATTTGTGCGGCAGTAGTAAATCAGAAACTGGCCTCTGAGTTGTAGGGGGTCTGTAAGTAAGCCTCCACTAATTTCCCATCAACCCTTTGTTTACACTGTCCCTCCTACTATTTTATCGTCCCGTACACCCCTAAGTAAACTTTAGTGCTGTAACAAAAGTGATCGGTATCTGAACTTTTCAGCCGTACAGTTTGGAGCCAGATACCAGCTCAGATGAGGAAAATAAAGACCCTTAACGTATCTGTGTCTACAAGTGGATGTGTCATATTGGAGAGGGGCAGGAAGCCTTTGGCCCGCCCATTTCATTTGCTGTGGCCCAAAACAAAGATTTTTCAAACAGCAATTCTTTTTTTTTAGCGGGCCCATTTTTGGCCCAATTTGAATGAATAAATACTAAGAAGCGCAGTTTTGATCTTAAATTCATTTTTATATAGGTCCTCCATTATAAGAAGATGCAACAAGAACATGTTAAAAGTACCCCAAATTAAATTTATATTATAGTGGGTCTTTAAATATTTACAGTTTTTTTTTTTGTTTTTAGCTTGCCAGTCATATACCTAAAAATTGGTTTTGATGCCATGTAAAAATTCCTATGGACATCAGTGTTTAATGTTGTTCTTTAATTATGTCGTGTACCTGTAGTTGAATATTTAAAGAAGACTTTCAACAACTAACATCAACTAATAAATGAAAATAAAATCATTTAAACTTTTGCAGTGACACCATAAGGCTTCAACAAGAGCTAGAAGAGCTTCAGCTTAAATTGGTTACTTCGGAGCAGAGGATGGTAGATTATAAATCTCTGCAGACAGAGCTGGAAGAAAAGCGAGTGAGTACATACTCAATTATATTTAACGTATAGGCTACTGGAATGACGATGTTTGTCAATATAAAGAAATATATATTTTGTATATTTACAGGTTGCCCTAATTTCATATGAACATCTGTCTGAGAACATGGAAAGGTTAAACCAGGAAAACAATAAAGCATTAACTAAGTAAGTAGTGGCCCCTTATTGTGAACAAGATTTTGCCCTCAATAAATGTATTGTAATTTTTAGAAAGCTGAATATTAATATTTGTTATATTTCTAAGCATTAAGGAACTAGAAGAACAGGTGAAGCATTTGAAAGGTGAGTTGAATTCAAATAAAAGCATGTATATCTATAAAATGTATCTATCTACATTTTTACCATACATTTGAAATATGCTAACTGACTTTTCAGAGTTGAGTGAGGCTCAAGTGAATAAAAATGCTCTATTGGGGACGGAGAAGGCAGCAGTCGAAAATGATTTGCGTCAAACTCGGGTAAAGCAAGGATTTGAAGACAGCATTTTTTAAGTAACGTAATCACATACTTATATATTCTTTTCATTTCTACCAACACAGGCATCCTTGGAGAAATATCAGGCAAAGGCAGACCAAGCAGAAAAATTAGTGGAGGAGAATGCTGGCATGAAAAGCTTGTAAGACATCGCAGGATATCTGGATTTATGACTTAATACCCGTTTGATTTCTTTTTTTTAATGTTTTGCACCAATTGAAATCATCTACTATTAGTTTTAAACACTTAGATTGTAAAGTTTTGTATATAGCTATATAGTATTTTTGTTTTTTCTGTCCAACAGGAAGAACAGTCTTGAAAGTAAAGTTCAGCATCTTGAAGGTTGGTTCTAAAAATTTGATTCAAACAAATTCCCCATCTAAGGTTCACATCTCACATTTAATCTTTGATTGTGTAACACTTGTTATTTTATTATTGAACTTTATGTGTGTATTTTCTATCTTGTTTCAGACTTAAGCTGTAGTCAGACTCTTCAAATTTCCAAACTGACCAGAGAAAAGGCCTCCCTTGAAAGAGACATTGATGACCTTCAGGTAGGGCTGATTGGACTGATATCCAGAGAGAAAAATGTTAGTTTAGCTGACTTTCACATTTTTTTCTAATTCTTTTGTAGAGGAGACTGAGGAAACTGGAAAGAGAACGGTGTACAGGTAACATTGCTGTGTTCTATTTTTGCTCCGACGTGCTGTTTTATGGCCAAGTTTTCATTATTTAAACTTCAAAGGACACTGAAAAAAATAAATGAAATACAAAAATAAATGTATTTCTTAATAGACTACAGAAGCACATGGACTCAAACAAATGCACACAGAGAGCCGAAGGTTGACAAAGGTATGCAGTTTGTTCCAGTTCATCTTTGTTTATGTGTCAAGTACACACACATTTTCTCCTAATAATATTTTTGTGTGTGTACTTTTGCAGAAAAGCTTCGAATGCTGCTGCAGGACATATGGACGTGTGTGGAGCCCAAAGATCCCGCAGGTCCGTTTTGCTTCCCAGGTGAGTCATTCTAAAATCTTTTTTTTTTTTTTTTTTGTAAAATAAAAAAAAGTGTTTTTCTTTTTGCGTTTGGTTTTGTCCTTTTACAGTTCTCTGTTTTCTATCTATGTTTGCAGAGTCCAGTTGCAATCGAGTCCCTCCTCCCTCCCAACAAAACTCACTTTTGTCAGCTGCAACATCGTTGCGTTCTCCTCAAAAGACCTTTGAGTCCCGCAGCCACCAAGTCCAGACAAACGCTCCCGTCTCCCCGTCAAAACCACCTCCTCAAGAACAGAATGATGTCGAACTCCAAGATTTTCTGTGGAGCTCACGTGGCCGGAAGAGAACAAAGACCGACACAGTCACAAAGAAATCTTCCAAGAAACTTAAGGTCAAAGACAAAAAAGACAGCTTTGAAATGACTGTGAAAGAAATAACAGAGATGTTTAAACCACTGCCTCCTGTCATATCTCCTCTACTCAACTTGGTAAGAATTAGTCTTATTTGATATCATTGTTGGTTTAGTTTGAATACAAATCTTTAGAGTTTCTGTATTTTTGTATTGTAAAGCCAGGCTGGAAAACTGTAAAGTAAGAGAAGATGGCAAAACTTTACAATAATTTATTTACGCACACTAAAATAACTCTTTTCCATGAGCAATTTATTGATTTGAAATTCTTTTTATTTTTTTTTTTTATCTGTAAAAGATGTTCCTTTGAATTACAGGCGTGATGTTGCAGAATCACGTCTAGCTAAAGTTTGGATGCTGTGAAGTTTATGCTGGCTTTACTGTATTTCCCTCCTCCCTCTTTCAAATCAAGGACATGGAATGTAAGGAAACAGACAACGCGGCAAAAGAAGCTCCCCCCGATGTCTCCGAGGACACAAATCTCCAGAAACACGAGCTGTTAAATGTCGCATCATCCCCGAAAACCCACATCAATCCCAACCATTCTGCCGTTCAGGAGGACGGTGTGGACCCCATGGTAACCACGACCCAGGAACGCCGAAACATTGAGGATAAAAAAGAATCAGAACAGAGCGGCGTTGCCGAGTCAAACGATCAACCGGAAAAAGAGAATCCATCTCCTCCCGAAGACATTGAGGAGCCTGTTCCACCGTTGCAGATGTCATCTTCTGCCACATCAGATGGTTCTGTGGAGGCTGGAGGTTTATCAGTAGAACTACATGCAGATACTTACTTAACCAACAGTAACATGGTAAAGAAGAACTATGAGAAAAGCCTGGAGATGGATGCAGAAGACAACTCTTCTGCAGACAAAGTAGCATCTTCAACCATCAACACCGAAACGGAAGAACCTGTATCAACGGAGACGTGTCCAGCATTGCAGAATGAAGACACTTTCCCTCCTGACCACCACTATGAAAAGTTATCTTCAGTTTCTGAATCCTTTGAGGAAAGAACCGTTAGTTGTAAATCTTTAGAGGAGAATACACACTCTGTTTGTGGACAGTCGAGTCCTTCATCCCTTCTGACAAATTTAAAGCCGCAGATATTGGAGCCTCAGGCCTGTTTGGTAAAATCCGATGGTCCTGATAACTCCGGAGGCATTTCTGCTGATGAAGGGAGTCCTGTTTCGTTTATGGACTTAAAGTACATCGTCAAAGAGGCTGATGTTCAAGAGCTTCCTCAAGACACTGCCGATGCAGCAAGTAAGAACTCGGTTATCAAGAAGAGCAACGCCAAGAAGCGACAAAGACTATGCTCAGAATCGAGTCCATCTGCGCCCCAATCCCCAGAATCCATCGGCCATCTTTTCAGTGAAATGGGTCCTCCTCTTCCTCCTGTCTTGACCCCCCTGAAAACGCCTCCAAAGCAAGGCAGGTCAATCAGCCCGAGGCATGCCATTGGAAAGCTTTCATTTCCATCCCCCAGAGATGAGCTGGCATCTCCTCACACTCCTGTCCAGGCTCACTTAACTCCCAATCCCAAGCAGTTGACCAGTCCCGTCCCTTCAAACGGAGTCCCCTCCTCGCCGCTACAGTTCGGCTCCGCCACTCCCAAACACGCTGTGCCGGTGCCTGGTCGCTTTCCCTCAGCATCCGTCAATTCCTCTTCATCACCCTCTACGAATTCCTCTCAAGAGAGCTCCATGAGGATTCTCGACACCATGTATCCGGATCTGTCGGCCCATGGCCGTACTCTGAGTATTCTCAAAGGGAACGTCAACCTTTGCCCTTCCGAAAACAGATCATTACCTTCCTCCTCTGACAGCCAGTCATCTGGCTTCAACAGCTCTGCTTCAACAGCTTTCACAAAGACGGACACAAGGGGAGACAAAAAGCCAGCCGTCCATTTGTCTTCTCGGTCTCCGCCTACAGCCAGCAAACGTCTGAAGCTTGAGAGCAGCTCTCCCAGCACCGCGTGTAAGCAGATACCTCCGGTTCCATCAAACGGAGGACGCGAAACGACCTCGCCAAACATTGTGGAGCAGAAGCAACCGACAACAACTTCACCGTCCACAGAACCCAAAGAGTCCTCTGAAGAGAACCTCCTCACTGATGCTCTAAAGAAGATCGAGAACCAGTGCTTTGATGTGCTGCCTGTTGTCCAGAGTCACCTTTATGTTGGAAATGTGCCTAACAAGCCCGTGCTGAGAGATGAAGAGAAGGAGGTCATCTCTGACATTTGCCAGCATAGTTTGGTGAGTTTGACTTTATTTTCCTTATTTATTATTCCAAAGCCCTAAAAAATAAAGTCAAACTAAAACATTTGTGACTTGATATTCCACGTTTCAACATTTTTCAGGTCGTGAAATCCTATAGATTTAGTATTTTTTTAAATACATTACATATCTTGTATATGAATATTTCCAGGATTATATTGAAGTCAGCCTGTTTCAGTCTGTCTAAAAGACTTAATTTGTTATTGTTTTAAAAAGCTACTATTGATTGAGCACATGTTTCATTTCTCCCCAACTTGAGAAAAAAGTTAACAGAAAGAGGAAACCATTTGCCGATATTATTTCATATTTTTGGGTTTGTTTTTTAGCTTTTGGTGTTAAATTTTTACAGATCACATATTTATGACTTTCTTTTAAGTCTTTATATTTATTTCTATCGAACTTGCAGTCGGATGACATGACCCGGGCCATCCTGAACAAACTGAAGGCTGAAAGAGATGCCCTCAGCTCCAACCACACGCAGGCGCTCTGCCGAGTCTACACAGGAATCTGCAGACAGAAGGGAGACTGGGAGAAGGCTCGCATCCTGGCCTACAGCGTTCTCCTTCAGGGTTAGTCAGCGTGTTCAACGTTGAACTCGCATGAAACAAACTATTTTAAGGGCTTTCTCAAAGTAATCGAGACGTTGGAAAAGCTACGAATCTAGAACATACTGTAGGTGTGAAAATAAACTATACTTTTTGGCTTGAATTTGAAAGGTACCTTATTAAAAGATGTGTCAGTCACACAAAGATGGAAGTGAGTCATTAGGCGTAGTCTTAAAAAGACAAAAAATTATGTTTCTTTAATCTTGTCTGCACACATTTTTATAATCGTCTTCTTAAAACTGAAAAAAATCGGCATGCAAACGTATTTCCACCAAAAAAGAATAATCCGTCACTAAATTTTGGTTTTTTTTTTCAACAAAAAAAAGTTCTGTTTTAACAAGGAAAATAAAATGTATATTTATTTATTTCATTTGGATAAAGCCAGATAACCCTTGTGCTATCCTATGGGGTCCAGATGACCCCACCCTTGCATTGACATGTTATTCCTACCATGACAAAGGTGGAGAGGATTTCATGTAATCCATGGACACCAGTGAAGATCACAAATCATTGAAGAAAAAAGGTTCAGCGCACTGTCTAGTGGGTCTAGATGACCCAACTCCCAATGTTAAAGTGCCTAGGATAGCACTAGGGATAATCGCTTTTTGTCTGCAAGCATGTTCAATCCTGCACGGCATTAGAATAAAAGCTGTGAGACAGAGGACGATTGACTTTTGTTGCTTGGAATTTATTGTCATAAAAAGTTTGGTTTTATGCATCTTGTGTTTAAAAAAAATAATAATTGTAGGACTACAGGGGCACCATTGTAATGAAAGTCACAGCATGTTTCTAAATCATATTCTAAACCTGATGTGTTTTCATTGCTTGTTACTTTATATGTGTGCCCACAATTGTTATTTTTGTTCTCTTCCGTGTTATCTTTGGTCTTATTCCTTTGTTAGACAAATGTAGGGTTACGATTTGGTTTATTTGGTCTGCAGTCTTCCTCAAAAGGGTTTCACACTCATCAATAGTGACGCCTCTCTGAGGCAGACAAACCCTCCAGAGGAAAACCATCAAACAACGAATCAAGATCCTAATTTCTTTGTAAATCGGTAGACACAGTTCGTCATGGATCAGTCGGGGTCTACAGATGCTCATAACTTCCTTCTGCTCTTATTTTCTTTGCAGATTTCCCAGATTCCGCCAAGCTGATTTTGTTCATAGTGACGACGTGGCCCGCGGTTCTTTCACACACCAGCTGTCTGTGCCAGGCCATTCACATCGTCTCCAAACTCAGAGCTCAAGAAGGGGTTCTCAGCTGCCTGTCAACGTTCCTCGACTGGGAGAAGGTGCTTTTAGAGTTTACATTTCTCACATTATATCTGCTTTGTAGCCAATGTGTCTAACATGGTCTCTTAAGCAGATTTAACATGACACTATCTGAATTGCTGCAGATTAGCTGATATCAGTTTATTGCTTTAATGCTTATTTGAGTTTTCTTAAATGAAAGAAGTGCACCATTTAAAAGCTGTCCTTTGCCTGTAGAATCCTCCCTTGGACATTGAGCAGCAGATCTCCAGATCATTGTCTGACCTGAAGTCCGGCTCAAAGCAGTCTTTTGTGAAGCACAGTCGTTACGGAGAAGACTTGGGAGCTGAAACCTGGGAGCAAGTTTATGCTTTGCAGCTCTTATGCTCACACAAAAAGTGGAAGTGGACCTTTGAAAATGTATTGAGGTATGAAGTTTTTTGTTTTCTCGTGAACATTTTTGTTTTGCTTGAGTAGTTAATTGTGCTTGTTGTGATTTAACATATAAAGGATTTAAATGGATCTAGTTTTCCTTTATTTTTCAATGTATTGTGACAGCAAAGAGCTGTGGCCGCTGCTCAACCAGTGGGTGTCACAACCAAGGGATCGACAAGAGCCCGTCTCTGATATGACCATTGCTGGTCTACTTCGACTCATTGGTCAGTTGTCCTCTATTTTACCTGAAATCTTTATCATAAACATTTGATAACTATTTCAATCATAAAAAGGCGGTTAATTATTTTTTTTTTTCTATTTTGTTTTACTTAAAAAAGGACTTCTTGGTCAGCTGGGCTTGAAGGAAAATTGTGTTTCCAGTGTGAGCACTGTTGCTGCTGTCATCAACAAGTTTGGAAAGCATGGACAAAGAGAAGGTATGAAATCTAAAACTGAATGCAAAACTATGGTTTCATTGCAGCTAATGCACAACAGTCGCAATTTGTCAAAAGTTTTGTCACACTGTCTGCTTAGTTGTTAAACATTTGAAAGTGTCTGCAGGTCATCTGGATCCACCGCTGCACTGAAAAAGTGTTGCTGCTTGTTTCTTTCAAACACTTTTTATTGTGTCACTGACAGACAGGAAACATGCATGAAAAACTGTGAATCACATGAATCTTTTGTACAGACGTGATCCTTTTTCTGGGTTCTGGTTGGCATGCTTTTCTTCAGAGCTCTACAGCTTAACCAAACAGAAGTAAATCAAGTTATAAGTAAACAGGATATCATAGAAACAGCCTCTGCAACATCACAAATTGCTGGTTTTTCCCCTGTCAGAAATGGATTGCTCCGCCCCTGTTACAAAGAGATAGCTCCGCCTCCATCACAAATAGATGGCTCCACCCCTAGCAAAAATAGATTGCCCCGCCCCTGTCAAAATGCTTGCTCCGCCTCTGTCGCAAATGGCTGACTCCGCCTCAGAAACTGGTTTTAATTTTGTGAATTCAAGGTCTTTAAAAGTCTTACATTTAACATAAAGGAACGGGTAGAAACTCTGTTAATGCATAATTGGAGGTCTAGATACTGGAATATTATAATAGAAATACATTTTAAAAATAGTTGCATTACATTAAAGCTACACATTATCTTTGTTATGTTTGGGGTTCCACTAGGAAAATACTCATACCTTGGGAAAACATATTTTTCTGACATTAAGAACTGACATCAGACTGTCTTCTGTCTGCAGGTATTCCATGGGAAGTCCAATTGGCAACCATCTACTGCGTTTATGAATTGTCTCCCTGCAACCCCAAACAAGCCCTGGATGCCCTGGCAGGGTGGAGAGGGGAAACAAAGAGCGTGCCTCCCGCTGTGACGAGTTGCATAAATCAGTTAGCCTGTATTTGTAGGCAGGTTAAGAAATGAAAACCTTTCAACTCTCAAGAAATAACAAGCTAAGTCTGCTACTGTTTTAACGTCCCAAAATTGTAGGTTTTATTTTTTACTGTTCAGGAAATAATGGCTAAAGTTTTTGTCTTGTTTTGTAGAAAGCCAGAAGCCTCATTCTTGCTGTTTTATAGTAGACAAAGTTGTTAAACATATAAATACACTTTTTTTATTCTAAAAAGTGTGAACTCTTCACTGTAGCAGTACACTTGACTGTAAATAGAGATTTATTTTGGTTTCCTAAAATCTTATTTAATCCTGATAAAATGGCACTTGCACATCCCTTGTACCCAATCCCTAATTTCTTTTTTGTATTTTTTAATATAATGTACTCAGGAAAAAGTGTAAAATATTGTAGAAAAGGTAAATGTGTGTTTAAAGTTTACTGTAAATACATATTTCAGAATGTTGGAGTTCATGAACAAAAATTGCTATGGTAAATGTTTTGTAAAATTCTTTTTTTTTTGGTTATTTAAATTTTCTAATTAAATGGAACAACATGCAAACATTGGTAATTTTGTTGTTCATATCAACATAATCTGTCTTTTGGTTTAGTTATATTTTTATTTTTGTCATTGTTTTTAAAACACTAAAGTACACTTTGTTTAACATTTTAGTATGTTTGCATCTGATGTAGTTTAATATCAAGAAATCTACATTTGAAATCTAACATAAATACATTGGTGATGTTTATGACTGCATTCAAGATAGATTTTTTGTCAATTATAAATCCAGGTTTTAGAGATCACACATGGCCACTGCTAGTAGTTTACAAATACTTCAATTCAATTTAGGTCTAAAGTAAAAGCCTGTCCTAGAAATGGTCTTAATGTTCACCTCTGTCGTTTTTCCATTTCATTTAATCCAGTTTAAAGCAAAGTACCCTTAATTTGAAATCCAGAATTAATTGTTTTATTAAAAACAACCAAGGAGGCTTTTGGATTTGTTATTTTAGCACAGAGGTAGGAATACTGTTTTTCTTGTTTTTATGTATTTATTTATTTATTTATTTAATTAAAGACTCAAGTAAAAGCCTATTCTAGAAATGGTCAGAATGCAAACCCTCCATTTTAGAGTAGGAAACCTAATTTGAAATCTAGAATTGCTTTATTAAAAACAACCCAGGTTTTGAGCATTTTTTATTTATTTAACATATATGTAAGAACACTTGATCTGTTTTTATTATTTAATTATGTAAGCGTAAGGAAATTGGTTAAAAAAAAATGGTCTGAATGAAAATCTGTCATTTTAGAGCAAGAATGTGAAATCTAGAATAAATTATCTTAAAAGAAAGTAATTTCCTTATTAAAAACAACTACAGGGGCTTGTGAATTTGGCTTTTTTGTTTTTTTATAAAAGCAGTTTACTGTGCATTAAAAAAGTTTTATTTTAGGAACTAAAGCTACCCAGAGAATAGCTGTTTTTATTTGATATAAGGTTTAGATTGAAAATCTTACTAGATCAATATTATTACCATATTTTATAATGTTTTGTTCCAAATAAACCTTCGAATTTGCAGTCAGAGGTTTTCTTTAAGTCTTTTTTTTTTTTTTTTTTTTTTGTAAGATTATTTTAATTTTCAAACGACACGCGGCCGGCGGACGTTTCGCTAACTTCCGTTCTCTGGGCGTTCCTCTGCCCCCGGCCGGGTTCCTTCTAGAACCCGGGGCTCTGGTGGGGGTGTGTTCAGAGGTCCGAGTCTTTAAAAACCATCACTTTGACACAGACGCCGAGCCGGGCGGTTGGCTGCGCCATATTGGCCGTCTTCAACAGGGAGTGGAGTTTGCCAGCTGCTTGGTTAAACGGCAGCCTTCTCCTGGCATGAAGCACTCCGAAGATAAGTAAATTGTCGCCCTGGTATCCACCTGAATGCAAACCAAAAAAAGCTGGACGTATTCCGGTTTTGCCATTTTTGCCTATTTTTTCGGGGTGAAAAAGCTGTACTAACTCAAGCCCAATGGATCCCAGGACCACTTGGATCCAGCCAGAGCAGAAAGGACCGTGGATGCACTGGGAACCCCCCCGCGGCTTTGGACTGAACTCCGTCGACCACCATCACCACCACCAGCTCAGCTTTCTGTCAAGCGGCAACTCCCCGAACTGTCAGGGCGACCACAGAGGACGGACATCTCCGAGTGCCGCGTTTGAGAAGCCGTCGAGGCAGCAGGACGGCGGAGGCGACAGAGGAAGTGTTCGGAGGAAGGGCTCGTTGTCGCCGTCCTCGTCTTCCCTGGACTCGGAGGCCGAGAGCTCCTCGCCGGGTGGCTCGTCGCTTCACATCGACCGGCTGAGCCAGACGGAGGATGCGGGACAGCCGCTTCACTACGGCGAGCGGGAATTGAACGAGGTCAACCTCCGGTTGCTGCCCCTCCACGGCGCCCAGCAGCGCTGCCGCAGCACCCGACACTCCGCCGGTCACACCCCCACCGGTGTGAAGAGCAAGCACCACCAGCATCACTCAAACGGGCGCAGGAGGCCACTGAATCGAGCCTACACTTTCCACGGCATAAACCCGCTCGTGCCCTGCGGCGTCAACGGACTCCACGCGGATTCTTCGTCCAGCCTGTGGAAAAGCAGGCGGTACAGTCCAGGCATCAACGGGTAGGACCATAAATCAGCTTATTTCCTTTTCGCTTTTATCATTTGTTTTAACTGTTCCAATTCTTTTTCGTCAGTCTCCACGAAGAAATATTAGACTTTTTTCACTTCATGTCACCAAAACCTGAGGAAGAGGCCATGAGAAGGGACGTTGTGAACAAAATCGAGGGGGTCATCAAGGATTTGTGGCCTACAGCTCGGGTGAGTGGCACTGAACATGTGGACTGGGTTTGGTTCTGGTTCTGGGATGGATGTGGCAGTTATTAATAATTAAATAAGCAGAGAGAGCGGCCTCACAAAAATAAACCATTAGAAAAACTTTTATTTTCTAGTGTTTTTATTTTATTTATCAGATTTCTCTATTGTCCGCTGCTAAACAATATTTTGGCCATTTTAATTTGCAGAAAATGCCCGTTGTTCTATAACAAAAAATGTATACATACAAATATATGTTTTGTTAATTTCCAATGAATATTCTTTATAATTTCCACTATGGAAATGAATGCATTAAAAAAAATAGGCAGTGATTTTAATATTTTGTTCCCTGCAGGTGGAGATTTTTGGCAGCTTCAGTACTGGCTTGTATCTTCCAACAAGGTCACTTTATTTTTATTTTGTGTGGACTGCAAATGAAACCCGACATTAGCAGCTAATGTCAAGTTTTCAGGCTTATGATTTGCCCTTGTTAAAATGCTGGAGGTGTTGTTTTTGGGGCTCTTTTTTTTACGAACACTATATCTATTATGTTTTTGTAAATATTTCACTTAAATCTATTAGAGGAGGAAAAAATAAGCTTTATTTTTCACAAACATTTCACTATCCCCCCCCCAAATATTTCAAAATAAAAGTCTGTATACAAGTCTTATATATTTACATAGTCATCTTTCCAGAGAATTTAGCTGCATCTTGCTGTGTTTTTAATTGTCTCTTATTTAATCATTACATTACTTCACTACTAGCTTGTTCAGAAGAGATTCAACAGATGCCGTTTCTTGATATTTGTTTTATCAAGCATAAAAATCAATATCCTTTTTCTAGTCTTCCCTGCTTTGAGTGAAGCTAATGTTTTTGCCCACAGTGACATTGACCTGGTAGTGTTTGGAAAGTGGGAGCATCCCCCTCTACAAGAACTCGAACAAGCGCTGAAAAAATGCAACGTGGCCGGCCCCTATCCCGTCAAAGTGCTGGACAAAGCCTCGGTGAGCCACGCAAAGCAAAACCAGTGTAGCTTTGCAAAACTTCTTCCAATGCAAGAACCCATGGTTACATCAATGTAGCAGGAAAAATATGAGACATGTGTTTATGTGGTCTACGGTGTGTTCTACATGATTACATTTTTCAGGAAAATAGTCTCCTAAATCCCAACTTTCCTCAGGTGCCAATCATCAAGCTTACTGACCAAGAATCAAAGGTGAAAGTAGACATTAGCTTTAATGTGGAGACTGCAGTCAAAGCAGCACAGTTCATCAAGAGTTACCTAAAGGTTCGACACATACACTTTTTTTTTTTTTTTTAAATAAACCTTGTTTTGCTTTGTTTCATTCTCTCAAAGCAATGTCTTCCATTTTTGTGGTTGTTGTTGTAGAAGTACGCTGTTCTTCCACCACTGATCTTCGTTCTGAAGCAGTTTCTGCTGCAGAGAGATCTGAATGAAGTATTTACTGGAGGCATCAGCTCCTACAGTCTCATATTAATGGCCATCAGCTTCCTGCAGGTACACCAATGAGGGTTTTATACTGTACTAGATGGATTCTTAACTTGAATTGTCCTGCTAAGCTATATTAAATCACAATCTAATATGATCTGCTTTTATTAGGGTCATTTAATCCATTTTTTTGTGTTCAAATGTAGATTAATGTGGTCATTAAAATCTTTTCTCTAAAGAATCAATGAATTGTGTATTCACATTAAAGTGGCTACCCTCTAGCTTTTTTTTTAATTTTTTTTTTATTTTTTTTTATTGTGGTTTGAGGATCTTTTTGTCCTTTGATCTGTCTTATTTGTCACCAAAATAAATTCTCCGTAGGAGACGAGACGTATCAGAAACTCAATTATGTCATCTATGTCTCAAAGTTGGCTTTTTTTGCCCTTCTGTTTAGTTGCATCCTCGGATCGACACTCGGCGGACCAATATCAACTTGGGCATCCTGCTAATCGAGTTCTTCGAACTCTACGGGCACGACTTTAACTACATGAAGACCGGGATTCGGGTGAAGAATGGAGGAGCTTACCTGTCCAAGGAAGAGATGCTCAAAACCATGGGGAACGGAAACAGACCTTCCATGCTCTGCATAGAAGACCCAGTGCAACCAGGTAAAAGGCTTCTGTATGTATTTATATATTTATTTTTGGACTATAGAAATCGCAGCAGCCAAAAATAAATGCACAATAAAGGAGAAAAAAATTGCACTTGAGTTCAAGTCGCACTTTTGGGAGAAATACGGCAACAACAACGGAGCTTTCATCCTGAAAGATGAATCATATTTACAACTAACTGCACACTTCACTACCGTAAGACATTGTTCCTTTTTTTAGCTTCATGAAACATCGGAGGAAACTAGTATCTTAGTGCAACTATTGAAAAATGATCAAGATAATTATTGCATAAAGAACATGCCAACCGTCAGCTAACATCTTTAGCACTTGAAATCACTACATCCGTCAAACTCTTCACCCTGTGCGTCACTTTGGAATAATTTTGTAGAGGCTGTGTAATGCTGCGTCTTCAAGAACACGCCAAGAGCACATACTTTGATCGTGTGTTTAGACTTTTAATTTGAAGTGGTAGCTTGAAAGTGGGTTGTAGAGGGCGGTGTAACCCGTGGCACCTGTTCATCTACATCAGGGGTCGGGAACCTTTTTGGCCAAGAGAGCCATAAACGCCACATATTTTTAAATGTAATTTAGAAAGAGCCATACAATAATGTAGTGTCCCTTTCCCACACTGAGGCACGGAGACTTAACCTCTTTTAGGGTTCTTTATTCTGGTTACTGCAGACTGCAACAAACGCCGTACAACTAATTCAGCAACTCCTGAATCTCTCCCGCTGACACGAGAGAGCTTCTCCCACTTTATATTCCCCTGCTGCCGCTCCCATTTCCCTTATTTGGCCCATAGCTGAACCCCATTGGTCCAAACTACCTAACAGGCTGAGCGACAGAACTGAGAGCCAATCAGATCTCTGCTTGATGCGTTTCAATGAACTCCAGAACTTTTAACGTGGCCCAACAGCGGACCCAACTCAGTCTGCGACGACATGTTTCAAACTAAATATACAAGTGAATGTGAGCATTTGATGTAATTTCAACATTTTTAAAGTACAATAAGTCTGTGGATTCTTTTTAATAACATCGTTTATGCTGTTACTAATAAATGATGAGTATTTCTCGTGGTGGTTCTGCTGATGGTCTAGTCTGGTTGATACGTGGTGAGTTTCTGCTTCATGCAGGCGTTGAGACTTTAAACGTGATCGTAGGTCTGAATGTTCTGTAGATGTGACAAAGACTCACATGCAGACGTGGAGACAAACACACACTCACACACTGCAGTATGTAACAGGCAGTGGGTTTTATGTTTTTACAATCCCTGCGCGATTCACCTGCTCCTCCTGTGTCTCACAGGAAACGACGTGTGCAGGAATTCCTATGGAGTTCTGCAGGTGAAGCAGGTCTTTGACTTTGCCTACATGGTCCTGAGTCATGGGGTTTCTCCTCTGGCGCGTGGATATCCCATCAAAGAGTATGACAGGTAGGTTCTCCGGTGTCAAAAGTAATAAATGCCATTGCAGTTACAGATTATGTTTTATGGAGGGGGGGGCAAAAAAAAGAAACCTGGAATGTTCTTTTTTGCTTCAGCATTTTAGGGCGAATAATCAAAATCAGCCCAGAGGTGCTGGCTTACAGGGAATGGACAATTAACAAGTGGGGGGCCAAGCAGTATGGAAAAGTGGACAACCACGGCAAGTTTAGTTGAATTTCCATTTGCGGTTGTCATTTGAGATGTTTAAACTGCACTGTGCCAAATGTTTTACTGCTTCCGATGTTCTGTCTTTAAACGCAGCCTTTTGACTTTTCTGTGGGTCTTTAGATGTAGAAGACTGTGAGCAGGGCCTCGTCAGACTCCTGCTGACTCAGGATCAGAGGGACACCTCCTCCCCCCTCAGTGCAGGCTCCCTCTCACCCTCTCCAGTCTTTCTGCCCAGCCCTCAGGACCCTTCATCCTCATCCTCTGCATGCTCGCCCTCCTCTTCCCCCTCTGGAAGTGACATGGTAAGGAAGTCAACACCTTCAACAAGTACAGTTAATACTACAATGATCACATATGAACTTAAATTAAACTTAAGCGGTAGAAGCCAACAGAAAAAGGAGCTGCAGTGCTTAAACAGGAAGGATTTGCTAGTCTTCAAATACAGTAGTTTTTGTGTTGCACAGTTGACAACATAAAATGTTCATTACAAATCCAGAAGTTGAGGCTTTTTTTTTTTCATTCATCTGGAGGTTTATACAGATTTTTGATTTTACAGTGTATTTTTTTCTATTGTATTTATTTTTTAAAGTACTTTATGCTACTTTATGCTACATTTGCTACTCTTCAGTGCTCAGGCAAAAACCCCAGAAACATGGTTTTAGCCTCTACAGGCTTTTGTTATCGGGGTAGATTTCAAACCACATGACGGCATGATGATAACCACAACACTTGGCTGTTTTTATTCCATGCCAAGTGATCCATTCAAACAAAACTAAATGCAACATGACCATAAATACTTCTTATAGCCTGGAATGGGATGAAGGTGAGACTGAAGGAGAACAGGAACATTAGCATTCAATTTAGTTTTAGTATGCCTGTTCCCCTTAGAATGGTCTGTGTTATTATATTACTTATATTTATTTTAATGTTTTGTAATGTATGTAGCTTTTTTTTATCGTTATTTTAAATTATTTTCATTGATCACTCGACTACAAAAACCATCAGGACACATGTCCCATAATGCATTGTTTTGTAGTCATCAAGGCAGCTTTCAGTCAGTGCAGTACCAAGTTTCCAGCTGTGTTCGCTCAGGTTGGGGCCTTGCTCCCACCCCTTTCTGGTGACATTTTTGTGATGATTGACAGGTGATGTTGGAGCAAAAACAAAAATATGTCTCACACCATGTGATTGTGTGAGAAAGTTAGTCTGGAGCCCTGGACCCTGCTCTGGGACCAGGACTGCTCTTGGATCAGTCTTTGGAGGTGGAGGTTTATTTCCAATTCAACTGAGCTTCGGTTAGCTCCAGTTTCTTCAGTCTAATGGTCTCTGTGCTCAGAGCGGATCAACTGGACCAAAATGGCCAGCGTAGCAGGGCATTATGGGATGTGGACAATGTAGTTGGATGAATGCAGGCTCATTAACCCTTGTGCTATCCTATAACCCCACCCTTACATTGACATGTTCTCCCTACCATGACAAAGGTGGAGAGGATTGCATGTAATCCATGGACACCAGTGAAGATCACAAATCATTGAAGAAAAAAGGTTCAGCGCACTGTCTAGGGGCGGTCCAGATGACCCCACTCCCAATGTTAAAGTGCCTAGGACAAGGGTTACAACCACTTTAAACGTGATCCACATTGCTCCTCATTGTTTTCCCAACAATCTATGTCAGTGTACTTTCTTAGCCATCGACAACTCTGTAGCCGCCTTACAGCGTGCCTCCACCGTGCCAAAGTAAAGTGTTGACTCTGACGTTGATACAGGCATTTAAAATTGGGGAGCGAAATATAAAGTTTGAATTGGTGAACCATCCTAACAAGCATTACTAAAGGACTTCCATTATTGTTTCTCTCATTGCTTTGCCCCGCCCTCGTAATTCCTGGCCAATGACTGAAGGGGTCTGCGGGAGAGCTCTTGGTCTTGTTCACAAGCTTTGGTTCAAACAGGAAAGTCCACTCGACGGTAGTCTGAATACAGACCAAAGGCAAGCTTCAGGTCTCGATCCAGACCAAATTAAGCGCTCTGTCTGGACCAACGCACCTTTCCATTCTGAATACACAGTTAGTTTATTTTTACCCAACTGTTGTAATAATCAAATCCAACTTTATTTATAATATGAGGGGGGATGAACTGACGTTGTTTTGTCATTAAGGCTGACTTGCAGTATAAGCAGACCCTAACTATAATTTTTCCCCTACTATGTGTGGTCTGCTAGCTGTGAAACCATATGCCAGCTATCTATTGCTACTTTTGTTAGTGAAAAATACCTAAATTGTCAGGCCACATTAATCAGTTTATATTGGTTTATTCTGTGAGTGGTCTGTTTCTTTTCTTTTTGTAGGTTATTTTGTAGGATGTGCAGTCAGGATATCTCTTAGGAGTGGTCAACAGTCTTAAGTTTTGTCAAATTTGTTCTTAAAATGACATTTTTCATGACTTTCTCAGGAGTCTGATTCTCCACAAAGTGGCATCCCTGCTATTCGACTTCATCCGGTCCCCCTGGCTTCTGTCCGCTCCACCGTTCAGATGTCTGCAGAGCAGAGGACCCCACATTCTGCAGGGTTTATCCACAGCCCGCAGCAGGTTTGTAGACTTAGTTCACCCTCCTTTTTACAACCATTTCCTTCCAATTGGAGACGTCAAGGAAAATAAAAACTGTTTGGCGTCAATGCTGATGTCACTTTGTTTCTCCTTTGTTCAGATGTCTTTTCCAGAGTGTGTTGCCATGCCCTCGTTTTACAGTGAGAACCCTCCCTCCATTGGTGGCGTTCACCGTCACACAGCTCTGATTTCCCAGCACATGAGTTCTACGAGTCCTTTTCTCAGCCCCCTTCACCATCCCCGGGTAGGGGAGCAGCACAACTGCCCCTACGCCCCGAGGTCCAGTTCCCAAGGTTCAAATGAACCGATGAATTCTGGGTTGAAGCACAATCAAGTCGGCAGCCTGCAGATCCAAGCCTTTCAAAACAACTTCAGTCCGCAACGCAAGTTTGTGTCCCAGAGTCACACACCAGGATCCAGCTTCAGGAGCCAGCACAACCGCAGCACATGGCGGCGCCGAAAGAGGGACAGCCTTCCTGCTCTCGACCAGAGCGGATGACAGGACTCTGTGCATCTCATGTGGTCAGGCACAATCCCCTCGATTTCGTCATCTTTGGATCGCATTTTAATCGTGCAAAAAATGTACCGATCAGTTCAAGTTGTCTTCTTGCTTGCAGAGCTTTTGAAAGTCTTTACAGCGCCACTGGAGCTGGCGGCCAGACCTTTCCCCAGTCTTACTTGCACCAGCAGAGCCTTGTAGACTGATGTGAGACTGGGCCTCCCTCACGTTGCAGACCTGTGAAGTATCGAAAAGTCGGTGAAACTTGAACATCTCAAGCAGTGTGCCATACTACTGTAGTGGTTCATCAAGCCTGACATGTCTTGAAGTTCAAACTCGTGCCGAGCCTTTCTTATAAAAATGTAGGCTCCATTTAGTTTTTTTAAATGCAATTCTCTATCGACTCCAGTCCCAAGCTCTGCCTACAGTTACCCTGTGGACTGATGCAAACCCTCCTTTTTAATCTATGCAGCCCTATGCTGACTGTTTTTGATGTGACGGCATAGAAAACATCTTTAGGGCCTAAACTGTGACAAGTAGTTGGAATGTACCACGTCTGTGTGCACGTTTAACCTATTTTATTTGTGTTTTTTTATTTTTTATTTTTTTCCCCCAGCAACTTAAATTTCGCCCCCCCCCCGACACCTTTTTTATTTTTATTTTTTTTTTTACTGCAGATATTGCATTGTTAGCACATTTGTTGCCTTTTGTTTTGTGCAATAATTACTTATTTTTATTTTTTGTTTTAATTTATCTATTTATTTTTGCTTTCTACAGCATTTATTGTGCAATAGATGGATTCATTTACTTGATCCAAACATTAGAACATCTGCCTTATGTCAGCACTTTAGTCCAGCAATATTTATTGTTTCTTTTCTTTTCTTTTGAGCAATTCCATTGTAATTGAATTAGCAGGTGATCACATTCCTAACCCTAATGTTCAACACCCCCCCCCCCCCTCCCCTCAAAATTTGTACCTGTTGGTTTAGGCTTTACTGTGGCGTATTTCATCTTGAGAAACCCTGTGAAGGAAATGTACATTTAGATGTTTGTGACACAGCTCACTACAGAAATGGTGCTACCTCTAACCAGCAAGTGTTCCCTTTCTGCTATTATACTACAGGAACATGCCTTCTAACCTGACAACTATGCTCTTTCTTTATTTTTGTTTTTTTTCCTGTACTGTCATCTGTAGGGTTTTTTGGCATTTCTTTCAGTGACTGTTGCTTGATCAGCAGCAAACCTTTATTTGAAGTCGGTGGTTCTCGACATAGGTATCATGTAAATTTATTATTTTATGGTCAGCAACTCTAATTATAAGTTGGTCATTAAAGGTCCTGTTTTTTTTGTTTGTTTTTCCAAATTGGTATTTATGACAAACGGTTTACATTGCATCTCATTAGAGGTTTTGACATTGGTAGACCCCAAACAACTTAAAAAGTTGTGCTTCAGAGTCCTGTTTCAGTCGTGTATCAAACTCGACATACTGTTGACATCATACACGTGTAAATGAGCAGCATTAAAATGTACATGTCTTTATTTTTTAAATGAAAGTAGTTTTTTTTGTTTTTTTTTTAAATAAAATTTTAAATCTGGATTTATTTATTTGTGTGTGATTATTTTAATCTTGTATAAGCACATTTTAAAAGATCGGTATGTTATTTAAAATGTCTTTCATGGTTTTTTTTTTTTCCCCAAGTGATTTCTAGGTTTGATAAAAGGATACACTCATCAGCCACTTTATTAGGCTCACCTGTCCCGACTGAAGTCCAGTTTCTAATCAGCCAATCGCATTGCAGCAACTTGATGCATTTTAGGCATGTAAACATAGTCAAGAAGATCTGCCGCAGTTCAGGCTGAGCATCAAAATGGGGAAGAAAGGTGATTTTTGGTGCCAGACAGGCTGGTCAGAGTATTTCAGAAACTGCTGATCTACTGGGATTTTCACCCACACCCCTTTCTATGGTTTACAAAGAATGGTCCTAAAAAGAGAAAATATCCAGTGGGCGGAAATGCCTGGTTACTGTCAGAGGTGACTGGTCAGACTGGTTCCATCTATAGAAAGACAACAGTAACTTAAATGACCACTGGTTACTACTGAGGTCTGCAGAAGAGCATCTCTGAATGAACAACACGTCCAAACCTTGAGGCAGATGAACTGCAGCAGCAGAAGACAACACTGGTGCCACTCCTTTCAGCTAAGAACAGTAAACTGATCTGATAATTCTGGATTTGTGCTGTGACCTCTGGATAGTAGGGTCAAAATTTGGCATTAACATCATGGAAGAATGGATCCATCCTGCCTTGTCTTAATGGTTCAGGCTGGTGGTGGCTGCAGCGGCATAAGGGTGGATATTTTCCTTTGGATTTCCACACTTTGGACCCTTTAGTACCAACTGAGCATGGTTACAACACCGCAGCCTACCTGAGTATTGCTGCTGACCACGTCCATCCCTTCATGGCACAGTGTACCCGTCTTCTGATGGCTACTCCCAGCAGGATAAGTCGCTATGTCATAAAGCTGGAATCCTCTCAGACTGGACTCAAATGGCCTCCAGTCACCAGATCTCAACCCAATAGAGAACCTTTGGGATGTGGTGGAACGGGAGATTCACATCATGGATGCGCAGCCGACAAATCTGCAGTAACTGCGTGATGCTGTCATGTCAACATGGACTAAACTCTTTGAGGAATGTTTCCAGTGCCTTGCCACCAAGGATTAAGGCAGTTCTGAAGGCAAAAGAAGGCCCAAACCGGTCCTAGCACGGTGGATCTAAGGAAGCGGGCGGTGAGTGTACATTTCAGCCGAATGCTTATCATTACTGTGACTTTCATGTTGTTCCTCATGGAGCCTGAGGGAGGTGCTAGTGGAACATCGCCTGATGTAACTGCATGAGCTCATCAGCAGATTTACCCCATTTTTTTAGACCCCTTAAAGTGGAATATATGAAAAAACTGGGCTTTAAATCCAAATCTCAATTGCCGTTTAATTTCCGAGATATACAGTACTTAAAAAGCTGAGTGTGTTACTCATGGAGACCAGCCTCCTGTACAACATTGAAGAAGTTGTTTACTTAGTGTAGTTGCTGGCTTGCCTTATTTCTAAATGAATGTTCACCTCAAGCTGATGACTTCCTTGATAAATATTCTTTATGCATATTTTAATAAACATTTTATTAACTTTGTTTTAATGCCACTTGATTTGACCTTTTTGTGCAATTTTTGTTTTGTCGCCCTTAATTTTTTTTGTTTTGGTCACCTTAAATTGATGTAGGCGAGAGAACCAGGAAGGCTGAGATAAACATAAAATCGTCATTTCCCAGAATTCCCTCTAGTGTTAGAAATAAAGTTCTAAGAAATGATCAATAGTTTCTTGCAGCTTGCGGTTTTCAGCGTCTGGACAGAAGGTGAAAAAAACAAACGCCTCCCTAATTTAAGGTCCCAATCAGAGATGATAGGAACTGACATGTGACGATAAGTGTTTGCAAACAGTGACAGCCAGTGGGGGCTAAAACAAGAATGATGTCAAGTTAGTGTCATGCTGTTTACACTCTAATGAAGCTGAAAAGCACTTTTGCATTTGACGAATTGTCCGATTCCTAATCTAACACCTATTCATCTGGTATCAATTCAATATGAAGGCATTTTGTTAAGTGTGTGTTATTTTCTGCTGTTGTCCTCTTTTGACGATTGTGTCTTTTTTTCCAATCAGTCAGGAGATAGATCAAAAACATTTTTAGTTCTTGATTGTGACTAGTTCTTTACTGATCAGGGCTCCAGACTGCGACCAAATGGTCGTATTTTGCGACCAAAATTTGAGAGTGTGCGACTGAATTTTACATCCAGTCACACATGCGCGACCCGTAAATTTGCCTCCCCCACCCTACGTATTTTTTTTATACATTAAACGTGGAAGGGGCACGTCAATGATCAATGAAATAATCAATGAGACGCGAGCGCACACGCACGCAGGCAGACACACACACTCGCGCACATACTCGTGAAACGCGAGCACACAATCGCGTGATGCCCGTCTGTGAGGCGGCCACTGCGTGTGAGAAGAATAGGGAAAGCCGCTGTAAGTGGCTAAAATGCGTGGAGGGGGAGGGGCCTAGAGATAATCGAGCGTAAACATCTGTGGGAAGGAAACGGAGACAAATATCATCACAACCTGACATGTGCGTCTGAGCTATGAGTAAGTGAAATATTGATTCATTCTTCCAACCTGCGGCTAGTGTACCAGTGACAGAACTACAGCAGGGGTCTCAAACTCACGGCCCGCGGGCTATTTGCAGCCCCCAAGATGATATTGTAACGATCCGGCCGGACCGCCACTTTAGTAGGGTAACGAAAGCCAACCGCTCATGAAGAGGTTTTAATGGAGAGCTGTCCGTGCCCCATACACCGCACGATCCCGGACAGTCTCAGGTTGCAAGAAGAGAGAGGCAATATTAGCTTTTAAGCAACAAGCCTGTTTATTCTAGCACACATACAGCCCAAACAGCAAGGAGGGTCACTTCAGCTTCCAGCCCTCTGACTCAAGGTTTCACCTAAACCTCCCCACTTCCCATGAGCCTTTGGGGCTGAAGGCGGGGCTAACCCCCAGGTCGCTACACTGCCCCCACCTAAGAGGGTTAGTGTCCCCACAACCCTCACATAACTGCAGAACTGAACAACACAACACAATTAGCAAAACACAGGAACACACTGGCTGGAGACTCCTTTGCACAATCCTGGGTTTCGACCGCCACCGTGTACAGTCCTCCTCTTAACTGGCTGGGTTAGCACATCTGCAACTGACACAGTTCCATGCCAGCATGTGCCCAGCCACAAGAATCAGTCCCCGCCTCCGTGGAAGCACCACCATCAGGGTGCACGTCACCATGGGGGAGCAGACTCTCTCCAAGTGAAGAGCTGCACACCAGCAGCAGAAGGTCCCCAGGCATCCCAGGCGATCGTCTTCCTCACTACGGCTGCTGTAGGGTCTGCTTCGTCAAACCCTCCTCCCCAAAGCGAAGCTCTGCTGTCCGCGCTGACAGGTCTCGCAGCTCCGCAGGTGGGAGGTCCAGCAGTGTAGCACCCTCTAACGTCAGGCCTGGGTGTGTGAGAAGTCCCCTTCGGCGTCTAGCCCTCATGGCCGGTCGCCAGGTTGACCTGAGCCAGGTGTGGTTCCAGCGTTGTTGAGCCATTGCGTCGTGAAGGTTCAGCTGGGCTGGCCACCGTCATCACAGTTTGGTCCGGATGTTCTAGCGCTGGCGTCAGGCAAGGCCAGGCTGCAGATGACGGTGGGTGCTCGATCCATCAGGGAGTTGATGTCGCCCTTTCTCCTCCCTTCTCCCGAACTGCCTCCAGAGTGGCGTCAGTCCCCGCGGCGTAGCTCTCCATGGTGTGGCTCTCTGTGAAGTAGCAGTGGCTAAGGATCCCACTTCTGACACCAATGTAACGATCCGGCCGGACCGCCACTTTAGTAGGGTAACGAAAGCCAACCGCTCATGAAGAGGTTTTAATGGAGAGCTGTCCGTGCCCCATACACCGCACGACCCCGGACAGTCTCAGGTTGCAAGAAGAGAGAGGCAATATTAGCTTTTAAGCAACAAGCCTGTTTATTCTAGCACACATACAGCCCAAACAGCAAGGAGGGTCACTTCAGCTTCCAGCCCTCTGACTCAAGGTTTCACCTAAACCTCCCCACTTCCCATGAGCCTTTGGGGCTGAAGGCGGGGCTAACCCCCAGGTCGCTACAATATTTTGCGGCCCCCGCCTTAATGTTACTGCAGCCCGTCAGTTTGTATGAATGACACTTTTTCATTGTCGTGCACAGAGCTGACCAACCAATCACAGCGGGGTATATGACTCTTGGGGGCGGGACAATGACAGGGCTTGAAAGCTTGTTTTGTAATGTATGTAGCCTTTTTTTAATCAATAGGTATTTTAAATTATTTTAATTGATCACTCAACTACAAAAACCATCAGGACACATGTCCCATAATGCATTGTTTTGTAGTCATCAGGGCAGCTTTCAGTCAGTTCACTAAATTTCCAGCTGTGTTCGCTCAGGTTGGGGCCTTGCTCCCGCCCCTTTCTGGTGACATTTTTGTGATGATTGACAGGTGATGTTGGAGCAAAAACAAAAATATGTCTCACACCAGGTGATCTGCGCAGCGTTGCGTCGACCTGGATGATCTAAAACACGCTTATTGTGCATCTTGGTTGCACTTATTTGGTGTCACAAAGATAAATTTCCATCCGTTTTCTTTACTATTTGTACTGTCATGACAGCGATGGTTCTGTCAGTTTAGCTGTTGTTGCATCTTCAAAAGTGCAGAATAAAATGTGACACTGAATTTGAAACAGCACATTGTAATTTCTGCATCTATTATTAAAGTATTTATTAGTAATACAGTGGAAATTAGTAGATTTGGTTTGCATGTTGATTTACGGTATGCGCCCCTAAATTTTCTGGTTGTGCCCCTAAAATTTTCAGTTAGGGGCCACTGTGCTCCTGGTGAAAAAAGTTAGTCTGGAGCCCTGCTGATAGGGAATTGTGGAAGACTTTATTATGTAACAATTTTCAAAATACTATTAGTTGGAGTTATTTGAAAAATCCTCATTGTAGGCCTGGGAAACCCTCAGGGCAGAAACCTTTTTGAAATAATGGTGACAGAAAGTGCAAGATAACTTCAGGGATTGGTTGTTTGAAACTAAAACATGACATTTTATATCTCCGTCCAACAAAATTTTTTTTCCTAAATTTGCTTCACACACACACTCTGTTTTAGACCATTTGTTATAAGAAACAATGGATTTTTTTTTTGTAAAAGATGCTGGATGAGATTGCAGCCCCCCCCCCCTCCCCCCCTTATGCTGAGGTGTGAGTTAGTCTGTTGGAGATTTCAGCAGTTTAAAACTACACATAGCTGCTGCAAACTGCCATCAAAGAAGAAAGTCTTTGCAAAAGCTGGTGTTAATTCACCAAACTGCTGTCATGCGTGTTTAAGACATTTTTATCATCATCTATGGAAGCTGTGAAAGCCCCACCTAGCTTCTTTTTTGCTTGTGCCTGTTTTCTTATGATAACATCTACTATCATGTTTCTCGTGATAACAAAACATAGTAGATGTTGTTATTACAAGATACATTTTTTTTTTTATACCGAGATGGTAAATGTCGCTAATATGAGTTAAAAAGTTTAGCTGTGTCATGATATTGAGGTAAAACATGTCATAACAGATCATCACGAGATCCCAAATTTTGTTATGTCATGATACAGAGATGGAAGATGTCAGGATCATGAGATCCTAAATTTTGTTTTGCGTGATAATAAGATAGTAGACGTTATCATGAGACAATAAACTTTGTTGTTTTGAAAACGACAACAAAAAATATACCTTTTTTCCATTTCTACAATCCGCTGCAAAACAAAGCAGTTTGGCAGAGAAAATGTTTAACACCAGAAGTACTGATCAATTCACAGCTTTAATCGGGGTTTAACTCAGGCAGAGGTTGTGCTAATGTTGTCGGTCACAAACAAGTTCCAAATCAGTCATACTCATTTGAGGAGAAGGTCGGCTCGGCTGCAGCTGCGCAGGCGGCTGCAGTTCTGTGATCCTGCAGTTGTTGTCAATTTCATCAATGACCAGATGAGGGGACCAGGCCATCTACAAGGTTACAGGATAATAGTTTTTTTCTGTGTCTGCAAAAAATAAAAAATATAATTTTCAGTGTTCAGAAATAATATCCTCCTATTACCAGAATATAACTTGTTTTCTTGTGTTGACGAGATAGTGGATGTCATTATCACGAGAAAACATCCAAAAACAAAACCAGGATAGGCCATTCATGGGTTCCGTAATTATTAGTTAGTGGTGGCGTCTATATATTCACTTGTTGTCAAGTTCTTGCTGTTCTGACACAGACAACAAAAAGCCAGATAAACTTTATGGTTGTCCATAAAGTTTGCAACCTTTATTGACATGAATAAACATAAATAAATTAATTGGCCAAATGATAAAAATGTCACAAAATTAGTTGAAAATGCTTCAGTTTAGTGTCACAAGTTGGTGGCGTTCTGAATCCTTCACTTTGATGTCTGTTTCCCTAAAACACGCAAACCAGCTGATCCTGAAGAAAACACTCGAGCAACAGCAGCAAAAAAAAAAAAAAAGAAAGCTCTCTCATCAATACATCCACTTTAACTGTACCCTGCTTTCGCTTGTGACGAATGTTTATGCCGATAGATTCTGTTTGTAGTCCTCAGTGAAAAAGACACATTCTGCATCCAACAGTTCCAAGAGCATCAGGCCAAAATTACACTGTAACCTAAAAAAATGTAACCTAAAACTTTATATACAGACAAAAAAAGAGAGCAAAAAAACCCCCAAAAAAAACGTGCAAAACAAGGAAATGAAAAATAGTTCTTGATTTCCTTTTTTGTTTTTTATTTTTTCTCTAATGCTGTATGATTAGGTTTCCCAAATCCCTCTGGAATTTTGACTAACTCTGTCTTCTATTTTTCATTATGCAAAATACATTCAGGAACGGTTTGATATTTTAGTTTTTAAGCACTAAATATACAATTCCAGCAAAAACTCTAAAATCAAACATTGTCTCCCACATCGGGCAAAGCCACATTTTGCTGCTGGCTATAAACCTTTGTCCACAAGATCTACATATTTGCTTAAATCTTTAATATCAGTAACCAATTGATGGTTTTACTAAGAAAAACTGTCACTAACCAAACGTTTCTAAACTCAGAGTCTATTAAATATGTGTGCAGGTCAATTTTTCATCCATTTCCCTAATGCACTAAACCTACCACCTTTTTTTTTATTTCCCTCACTGGTTTCGGAGTATATAACGCTTCCTATTATGTTTCGCCTCTCAAGTCAATACCCTCACCTCTTCAACTTACTTTGATTTTCCTGCACATTCACAGTTCAGTATAATCAGAAATCCTTTTTCCCGGCCTCAAAGAGAACTGACGGATTTTATTAAATAAATATCTCTATTCATTTTCTTTTGAATATGAAAATCATAAATGACCCAGTGACACTCTAATCACAACAACTATACAAAACACACACACATACATACATGCATACACACATACACACATACATACATACATACATACATACATACATACATACATACATACATACATACATACATACATACATACATACATACATACATACATACATAAAGTTATTTATTTTCTTGAGTTGAATTTTATAGCAGAACGCATCAAATTATACTTGCATACATTTTTGTACTTAGTTGCTTCTGTTTTCAACTTTTTTTCTTTTTTTCTTTGATAACATGGTAACAGGAGGAGTTAACTCTTCATAACCTACTGGGATGTATCAAAATATGTTTAGGTAGGAATGACCTTTACCAGCCAGCCTGCTTGTTGAGAGCTGCTGGTCAGAAATGTTTTAAGGGAACAGGCTGCATTTGTCCAACTCAAACTAATTTCCTTTTGTCTAAGCTGCGGTTTCACAGCTGACCAACAAAATCTATATATTAAGTGATTGATTGGTTGATTTCAAACAAATTTAAAAAAACAAGGGAAAAAAGACAGTAACACACATGTCAAGTCTATTTGTGATATTAATTGTAGAGGGGAAATATTTGTTTCTTTTGCATCTTTTGGATTCCTGATTTTATTTATTTATTACATTTTCTTTTTATTTTATTAAAACATATGAATATACATTAACCTCTACTTAATATAGACAACACAATTTTTCAGACAACTAGTGACGTTGCCGTTGGTCCTCTGTTCTTTAAAATTTGACAAAATCATGAACAAAACATCTTTTTCTATAAATTACATCAACAATAAAACAATAAAGCCACAGGCCTACACCCTCTAGTGTTCATACCATGCATAGTTTTCTGAACTAAACAACTGTGCATCCATTCAGTGGGTCTCCAAACAAATATACATGTTTTACAGAGGTTTTCACAATAGAAAAGTAGTTAGACAGAAATAAAAAAACAAAAACAATTCCTAGAATTTCAAAAACCATAAAACGGCGCTTAGATGAATTCAAAAACATAACTAGAAATTAGGGTTGTGCCCATCACGATGGACGATTGTATCGTCCATCGTGATGGGTGACTGCCATCACGATGGAGAGACACCATCGTGATGCCACGCTGCGAGTCGACACCATAAACGGCGGTTACATGAGCAAAATATCTTGATCGGATCAATGGTCGGATTAGAATCCAACCGTGTACATGAGCTCAGAAAAACTTTTGCAGATTACAAAAAACGTTCACATGGGTCACACTTTCGGTCGGAATAAATCATTCACACGTGCTCAGTAGTGTTTGAAATACCGGAAGAGAAAAGGAGTTCCGCTGAGCGGCTACATACATAGATATGTATAGATACAGCTCGGTAATATACAAGATGATCATCTAAACTTGCTTTTATTAGTGTTACGGTTATTAAGAACCGCCTGTTCGCTCATCATTTTAATTTTAATCCATGTGTCCAGTGCTTTCTCTGTTGAAGAACGGAGCCGGGACAGCATTAGCTTTGGATGAACATAAAATCTATGCGGGAAAGGCTGCAAGCTGCATCTTGGCTGCACGTAAATATACGTGTACATATACACGGGACACGACTGGAAACACAAATCTACGTGATTGTTTGAACGGTTTCTAAGGACTGAGCAACATTTTTGCTTTGAAAAGCTCACACACCGCCCCAAAAGCCGCTGTGTGAGCTGGCTGTCCGAGCTCTGCCCGGACACACTGTTACCGGGAGACCCGGTTCTCCTGAGTTCAGTAGCTTGTTCACATAGAGCTGCGGGACGGATCACAGTCCTAAGTGTCATGGTATGTTTTAACTTGACGGACCCAGATGCTGGAAGACCCGGAAGAAAACCGAGGAGGCGAGAGGTAAGAGTGAGATATTTAATAATTGGTAAGGAATATTGCTTATTTTTGGCTTGTGAGTTTGAATCCGGAGGAATGAGCTCGAGTCCTTGGCTTGAAGGTGACGCGTGGCTGGAGGGTTTCGGCAGGAGGTTTCCAGCACAGCAAGGCAGTTGCAGACGGCGGGACGTGAAACCAGGGAGGACTTCGGTGACCAGGTGAGCACCCGTGGAAGAGTAATCCTGTAGGCGAGGCGTAGCAAGAGGCAGAAAGACATGGAACAAGATACTAGATTTGACCAGACTAAGCAACATTGAGGAACAACGAAGTGGCGTTGAAACGAGGCAGTGGATCTCCTTAAGTAGTAGTGGCTTGATGAGATGAGTGAAGTCAGTTGGTCACGTCAGGAATGGAGCAGAGGAGGAAGGGGGGAGGAGACTGACAGAGGCACCATGACACTAAGTCTCCCACACGTAACAAAGCATCCTCCTTTCCCCTCAAACACAAAGCTGTAAGTCCGTCTGCTCTGCTCAGAGACGCGGTCGCTCGGTCCACCGGTCCACTTGACTAATTAAGTGCAGGAGCGGACTACTTCTTTTCTATTTTTTTTTTTTTTTTTTGTTGAAGTCAGTTTATACTGGATCATCGCGAATGAGTCATTAGTTGGGAAATAAAATAAATAAAGTTATAAAGTAAAAGTAAAATAACGAATAATAATTATATATTAATGAAAGGCGGATGGTGCCATCTTCTTTACATTATAAAAGATATATTATATATATCTATCATCTGTCATTCAAAACATGTCCTTTTTTCTGACAGGGCATGAGATCTAAACGTTTAGCGGGTTTTTTTTTAGTCTTGTATACTCCAAAACAAGTTCTAAAGTCCTTTTTTGTATTGTTTTATTTAGAGAAAATTTTAAATTGCAACGATTCAGGAATTGTAAACAGAAATGCATCGAAATGGATTCAATTGACCTTAATTTTTATTTTTCTTTCTATCCCTTTTAAAATAAAAATGTCTATCATGACAAACTAAGCAAACAAAGGAAGCTCCCTAGAATTTAATTTATATCTTTTTTGAAACCATTACTTAAGTTTCTTTTCGTTTTTGTTTTGCGTTCTTTTATTTTGAAAAACCTGCTCCTATTTCTGCCTTCTGATTTCTAGGTCATTGAGTCTAAAACCTTTTCCCTAAACAGCTTATCTAGTGTTGTTTTTAAACGACACACAAATAATAGAACATGATTGATTAAAACATTACAATTGTCTTAACTTGCTTCAATATTTGTCTCAACATTTAAGATATTAAAAAGAAGAATTTATTCTTGTTTTTTTGTTAAATAAGAGGTGATTAAGATTCTGTTTAACTCATTGCAATTATCTAGGCTTGTTTTTAAACACAAGGAGACTCATTTGCAGTTGAAAGACTGTTTATTGATACTGTATATGATCTCCGAATATGAGTAAGGCTGAGTGTTGGTTGCAAAACTGTGCTGACAGCGTGAAACAGCACCTGTAGGGGACAGCTGCAAAGCCAGAGTGGATGATGATCAAAATGATATGTATGTTCAAAAGTAGAGATGTCCTGAAATATGAAGATTATTCACCATCCCCTGAAAAATGTAAGTAAAAAAGCTTTATTTGATGTAAAAAATGTCCACGTGTGTGGGAGTTTGGGGCCAAATTTTATAGTCTGTTTTCATCTGTCGCCAGTGCATGCAAATTATCACCAGGTTTTTATCTGCCTAAAAGCTGAATCTGCCATTCCAAAGCAACATGTGAACTCCATTAAATCATCTATCCAGGTATACAATGGTGTGCATGCACGCACATATTTTCCAACATAAATTATGACCATGTCTTAGTAAAAACTCATGAAAATACGTAAATAGTATGCCTCTCATAATTGTGAGCTGTGAAAGCAGCAGTCAGTGGCTACTTAAAAATTGTCAACAGAAATGGACTGCTGACCTGTCTCCATCAGGATGCATTATAATGTTTGTGTGACCATCGGAAGCAATAATACATTCAGATTCTGCTTTGCATGTTATCCAGTGTCCTTTAACATTGGAAGTCCCTCAAGGTCCATTAAAACTCATACTAGTGGAAACAGTACCATCACAAGAGGCGTCTTCTTCACTTTTGTCTTTCTGCAAACTTTCACTTTGTATGGAAGCCATTGCATTCAAGAAAAAAAAACCAAACAGGCGATCTCCATTTTAATTTTTGGTTTAGAAAAAAAGCCACGATGTGTTTGTGCCAGAGACATGATTCTGTTTGAACTGTTTATTTTTGTTTGTGGTGAGACAGAAAACGAGTTACAGCCAGAGGTTTTCAATAAATAGGATCTGCCTGTTCTGAGCTTTGAGGTTTGCCTTGACATTGATGCATATAAGCTGCAGAGGCATGCAGGGACCGTCAATAAAACATGCTAAAATACCCCAGACAAACACAAGAAATTCCTCAGGAATTCACAGTAAATAATCTCCAAAACATCACAAGTACTCATTGTTAAAACAAACTCCACAGAAATCCTTAATATCATTACTCTTTCTTTTGTGAACCGGCGTGTTCGAGTCATGCAAGTTGTAGACGTGTCTGTATTCTTTTGCTTTAGGACAGCAACTGTTGTGGTTGAAGTCGTAAAAAAATAAGAGCAAAAACGGAAAAAGTTTATGGAAGCGTTTGTGTCACGCTCCGGTCCGGAGTGAGACCGACAGGTCCAAGGCAAAAACAATAAAAACCACTCCAGAGGTTTTTGTGATTGGAAAAATGGCTGTTAATTTTATTTTACAGCAGGTAACCAGCAGCAATGTCAAGAAACACAGGCTCTGAAACACAGGCTCCTCTCTCTCCTCATGAACTAAAATTTACACTCTTTTTTTTTAAGACATGGCCCCTCCCCTGGGCCAGGTGGTTCTAGTTGAGGTTAATGGTTGATTTTTGCTCAGGCCCTATACAAAAGCCTAACAAAACCAGACAGAGGTCGGGTCCTTCGACCCAGGAAGTGATACTGAAAGAGTTAACACAAGTCAGCAAAACATACAAAATTCATAACCATAATACACCCAAACAAACCACCCAAAATAATAAAGGAGTTAACAGTGTGTTTATCAGTGTGTGTCTTTATCAGGGAACTTGCTCAGATGTTATAAGGGTTGAATGTGTTCACCCAGCCAGCATTGGCCTGGTTCCTGAGTATATGATGTGCATGTGTGTGTATGTTTGAGTTCCTGTGTGGAGTTTCAGTCAGGGGAAACTGCTACAATTTGCATTCAAGAAAAACACATTTTTTTGTGTGTATTAAATAAATTAGTAAGGCACATAAACAAACGGATCATGTCTATGACACAGAAACATTGTGACTTTTCATCTTATAGTTTTCATGCTTTTTTTTAATTTGATTTAATTAGAAATGGTTTATTTCAAGCAATCAAATATGAATAATACACAAAGACATTACAATCAGCAGTTTTTCATTTATACAATGACCTATCAAACTTAGGATATTTAAATATTGCTTAAAAGGGAGTGGAAGGAAGCGAATTTAGATAATCCCACCCCTGTTCTACCGTAACCATTTTATTACATGATTTATCATTATCCGGTTCATAACTGCAATCAGACAGAATTAAGAATCCATAGGTATCAATAAAGAACATGACAGAGATGAATTACTTAGCTTATTACGTAAAAAATAACTATTTTAGAAATCAACGTGGCAAATGCACATCAGTTATCTAAAATATGTGCAAATTATTTTAATTTTTAAAAATCATGCATATGACTAAAAAAGAATACGATATCAGTAAAATAGACATAACACTGTTTCAAAAATGTTCATAGCAAAAATTGATCAAGTATCAAAAGTTAAAAATATGTGCAAATTATGTTTCATTAGGAAAAATCATGAATTAATTTTTGGAGCAAGTGAAGTAATATCATTATAAATTAATCAATGTAACCATCTTCAATAATTGATTAAGCATGTTTTTTTTAAATTTTTTATAAAAAGGTAATGCTGTGAAACAAAATTAAAAAGGGTCCATAATCTGTCGATTGTCCAAGGTTGGTATTCCTTCTTCTGCTGATTAACAGCTGATCTTCTGAGTTTAAACAGTTTCTAGTTCTCTTCGCTGTTATGTCTGCAGACATTAGAAAGACATTAAAAATCAGGGTCACTTCAGATTTAGAGAAAGCCATGAATCCAGGCGCCACATTTCTTGAAATTATATTTTTTCAAGAAATACTTTTTTTCTTTCTTTTTTTTCAATAACTACTTTTGTAGAATTTTTTTTAATTGATCCATCATCTGCTTCCATGAAAATTTTACAGAAAAATCAAAAAATGTATATTGAAGAGCAAAAATTTTTTTCGAAAAGAAATTTTAGAAATTTTAGAAATTATATTGAAATGTTGGACAAAATTATATTGAAAAGTTAGCCAAAAATATATCTCGAAAAACCAAAAAATTATATAAAAACTCATTAAAAAATATTTTGACTGCGAGCCACAAAATTGACGACACCTGATATGTGAGCGTCCTAGTCACCCTAGTCACCCTGCTGCTTTGTGTCCTATGTTGTCGTCGGGATTGACTCACAAACAAAATGAATACAGTTCATAGAAAAACTATTAAAATTTTTATTTCTATTATTTGTTTTATGTCATGCAATATACTCCATGCTTTTGTTATTGACTTTCGAAGCCTAAAGCTGTGTCACAAAGTAGGAGTGAGATGCAGCTAAAACTAATAACTCCAATGTCGTGAAAAATTGCAGCTGCCCATCTGTCAATTTAGGCTAAAAGATATTCAGTCCTTTTTTTTTTTTTTTAGAAACTTGTACTAAGCCTCTTTAAAGCTGAAACTGTTATTCTAACCAACACATGTAAAATGTTGCACAATAGGAGTTGGTTTTGTAAACGGCCATTCCTGCCTGGGATCTGTCACGAGATGTTGTGTGTTGGCAGCAAGTGGCTGACAATCTGTTTAGAAGTAAATTAAAATTCTGCACATTTTGTTCATGATTAAAGCGTTCAAGCGATCAGATCAGCTAATGACAGATGATTAGCTTCGGCTGAGTCCCACCTGGTGAAGCTGGCTGCATGACAACAGTGAGCTATCAACATTTTGACACGATCAACCTGCAGCTGTTGTGACAGAGCAGACTTCCCCTGACACTCCCATTGTTCATGTCCTATTGTTAGTGTGCAAAAGCAGCAACTGGAAGATGGAACTGAGATTAAAAATAAACACTGTATTCTATTTATAAAAGTTTCATGAATGACTGACATCCAAGAAGCAACATCCCTTGTTTTAATGGTTAAAGGCCTTGACAGCATACATATATACAGTGACGTGCAGTCAGGGGAGGCAGGTGAGGCTGTGCCTCACCTGTCAATATGGGAAGAAAAGAGAAAAAGTAAATTCATTTATTATATTTAATCAGTAATTTGTGCTTTGCAGTCATTTTCCATTTAAATGTACTATTTTTGGGTGTTTTTCTTTTCAAAATCGCTGAATTTCCGCATTTGCCGTTCAGATACTAAGAAGCGACGTGCGATGAGGCACCAGCCCGCTGAGCCTCACCTTGGATTGCGCAATACCTATGCAATCAGACGGTACTGCTGTCTCTCTGTATGTCGGTTCAATCACTTGTACTATATGAGCTGAGTTTACATAATTTAGCAGATGTATATGATGTACAGTGTTTGTTTTGATAAATAACTGTATGTGAGGGACGTGTTTCTTGTGCTGAGCGCTAAACGCCGGCCAAAAAGCCGCTTGGTGAGGCCAGAAGTTCTCGTGCCTCATGTTAGGGGGCGCCGGTGAGCCCTGAGATTATGACACTAAAAAGTAATTGAAGTGATAGCAAGCGGCAAGTCATTTTCTTCAGAAGGAGCGGCTTATGGACTTTATTTACAAGTAAAGGTAATATGATAATAACGTTTGTTGCTTTAGAAACGTTTTTTAGACAAATAACTTCTGTACTGTACTGTCAAATAATAATTTTTAATAATCAATGTGAGCAGAAGGCTTGAAATCGCGGAGATTAGCCCCGCCCACCGCGACCCGAGTGATTAGATGAAACGGGAGAAAATGTAAAATTATTATGAAAAAAATACAAAGTACAGTGGGACAAATAGTGACTCAGGTGTTGCAGCCGCTGCATCCTGACTTCTGAAGCCGCGGTGCAGCTGTGTTTGTTCGGGAGAAGAAGACAGTGATAGGCAGTTGTTGTCGCTCTTTTTTCTGCTTTGCAAAAAGATCCTTATACACTGACATGCCACCATCAAGAGAATTTGCTGTTTTACGTACGTGCACATATTAAACTGCAACGTTATTGACGCACAGGTAGAGAAGAAGCGGAGTGATTTTTTAGCCAATCAGAATGCAGAACACAATGCACGATGCAAATCCGTGAAGTACCGAAACCGTGAAAAGTAAACCGTGTTATAGCAAGGGATCACTGTATATGGAAAAAAAAAACATGTTGAAATTATATTTTAAACAAAACACGTTAACTGTTGTCAATCAAATGGTGAATAAGTTACTCAGTATGGTTCATATGTTTGTAAATATGACTGATGACGTCAGTGCCTCACCAGCCATTAACCTCAGCGCACGTCACTGCATATATACATATGTACCAGAGGCCTGGGAGCTTGAGGGTCCTGCACAGTATCTTAGCTGTTCCTAGCCCTGCGCTTTTCTGGACTGAGAGGTCTGAGATCTTTCCAGGTATCTGTTGTAGCCACTCCTCCAGCTTGGGGGTTACTGCCCCGAGTGCTCCAATTACCACAGGCACCACTGTCACCTTCACTTTCCAGGCTTTCTCCAGTTCTTCTCTGAGTCCCTGGTATTTCTCCAGTTTCTCATGTTCCTTCTTCCTGGTTGTTAGGAATAATTAGAAATAGAATAGTTAGAAACTCTCTTTTTACTTTTATTACATTTATTTGTACCTTTTATTACACTAATGGTTTAAACTTAATTCAATGAACATGTATTATCATCTCAAAATTATATTGCATCCTAAGACAGCACAACCAAACTATTATCCTCACAGATTCTCCTCATCCTCCCTTTTACTTTTTGTGTGTTCTGGTGTTTGTGCTCTGGCAAATGTCTGTGAGAACATCAGAAAGATCTGAAACCTGAAGCTTTATGACCTTCAAGTATCCAGCCTGCAACAGCATGTGGGTGGGTTTTTCACACCATAGACCCTCGGAGCATCTTCTGAATATGTAAATGCCAGGTATATAAACCAAGCCTATTTCTGAGTGTCTTTGTTCAGACTTTGGATGCAGCAGCCTGTTCATATGTCTGTAACCCTTCGTACAAAATGTCTGTGCTGTTTGTACGAAGTAAAACTTCCACAAAGATAAGTATTGTCTCTGAGTCCTTATTCCTTTATTTCTGTGTGCTGGAAACTGAAGGGGAACGAACCAATCTAATATACCTATTTTACAGTCCTATCTAGAAAATCCAGTTTCCTCATACTGGTGTTCCCATCACTTGGCACTGCCACATCCACCACAACGTCTTTCCTCTGTTCTTTATCCACCACTACAATGTCTGCTTGGTTCGCCATTACCATTCTATCAGTCTGGATCTGGAAGTCCCTCTCATTCTTTATTACTTTCAGACCAACATCTTACAGCCTGCAGTTATGTACTGGATTGTTCCACAGCCTCCACCTTGTGTCTTGTCTGGTAGATCTGAGCCTCTATAGCTCTGGTGCTCTGGACTTGTTCCTGAGCTGTCAGGATGAGTGCTTCAGTGCTGTCCTGTGGGCCAGCCCTTTCTAGTGATTGGAAGGACTTCTTGATATCGAGCTCTAATTTCTTGATTCCTTGGCAATATAATTTAAATAAAGTCTGAACATTTTTGGTCCTAAAAGAGAACCTTGAGGAATTCCACATGTTCTTGTCCTTTGTTCTGATACTTCACCATCAATTTCCCCATATTGAAGTGTTTTTTTTTTTTTTTTTTAAGTATCTTTGCAACTGGTTCTAAACCCACCCCTCTAATACCATAATACTCACATTTTTGTAAATACAGTGTATGATTAATAGTATGAAAGGCTTTGCTTAAATCAATAGAAACACCTAGGGTATTCCCTTTGTTATCAATAGATCTTGCAATATTTTCTGTGAAATCCATTCCAGCCAAGGATGGTTACCTATTATCCCGAAAACCATACTGGTGTTCAATTAGTATGTTATGTCTTTCAACAAAATTGTTGAGTTGCTTGAAAAACAGGTTATCAAATAATTTAATTTTAAAAGCACTTTACTATGATTGATTTGATTTGATGTGATCATAATCTCTGTTTTTATTTTTTGTAAGAACTGAGAAGTGAATGGTAATATCTCCACAGCATTCTAATTTTCCTAAATTCTGTTTTTGTTTGTTTTATGAACTTGAACCCCAATTTATGTAAAGATAAATCACATATGTGAAATCAATTAAAGGTAGCCCTAAATGTATATTCTCTTAAAGGCTTTGTTTTTGAAAGAATTATGGAAATGAATAGTCTTTTCCAAGATATTCAAGTTTTTTGAAACATGTATGTGTTTAGTACGGTGGCCCAGAAGGGTCACAACACAACACATTAACTTTATACACAACACACTACTATCTTGTACACACAACAAATTATTCTTTACACACAAACAACACGTAACTGTACCTAAACAACACATTACCTTAACACACTACAACAATAACTCACAACAAAAACAACAATAACTCACAACACCAACACAATTAACTCACAACACAACACCATTAAATCGACAACACAACACATTAACTCACAACACAACACATTAACTCACAACACAACACATTAACTCACAACACAACACAATAACTCACAACACAACACAATAGCTCACAACACAACACATTAACTCACAACACAACACATTAACTCACAACACAACACATTAACTCACAACACAACACAATAACTCACAACACAACACATTAACTTACCTCACAACACTTTAACTCACAACGGAAGTAAATCAGGAATGGAAGTGCTTTTATTCTGAAATTTCCACTGGGCTGAGCGTCTAACTACCTAACAGAAAGTAACATCACAGTGAGCTGTGGAGGGAGCATGTTATTGCTACAAGAGAAGCTAGCAGCAGTGTTGCTCTTTACTGTGGTTCTCTTTCCTCGCGCTGCACGCGCTCCTCTCCTTTCTTCCGCTTCCTCCTCTCACACAGTCCCCAACACACATGAACACACCCACTCCGCAACACTAGACACCAAGAATGTGGAGAGATGGAGAGGAGCGCGCAGCTGGGTTGGGGACTGCACGTGCCTGGGGGGTGGGGGGGGGGGGAGCGGAAAAAAGGAGAGGAGAGGAGCGCACGTGCAGCGACAGAGGGGGGTGTCAGAGCGGAGGGAGGAGTGTGCGTTCATATTGTGTGTGTTTAGAGGAAGGAGAACAATAGTAAAGAGAAAGTTTCTGGCAACACTGCTGCTAGCTTCTCTTGTAGCAATAACATGCTCCCTCCACAGCTCACTGTGACGTTACTTTCTGTTAGGTAGTTAGACGCTCAGCCCAGTGGAAATTTCAGAATAAAAGCACTTCAATTGCTGATTTACTTCCGTTGTGAGTTAAATTGTTGTGAGGTAAGTTAATGTGTTGTGACCCTTCTGGGCCATGAGTTAATGTGTTGTGAGTTATTGTGTTGTGTTGTGAGTTAATGTGTTGTGTTGTGAGTTAATGTGTTGTGTTGTGAGTTATTGTGTTGTGTTGTGAGTTAATGTGTTGTGTTGTGAGTTAATGTTTTGTGTTTGAGTTAAGTGTTGTGTTGTGAGTTTATTGTGTTGTGTTGTGCAGTTAATGTTTTGTGAGTTATTGTGTTGTGTTGTGAGTTAATGTGTTGTGTTGTGAGTTATTGTGTTGTGTTGTAGTTTAATTTTTTGTTTTTGGTTGGTGTTGTGGTTATTGTGTTGTGTTGTGAGTTATTGTTTGTTGCGTGTTACGTTAGTGTGTTGTGTATAAAGTTAATGTGTTTGGTGTAAAGGTAGTGTGTTGTGTATAAAGTAATGTGTGTGTGTGTAAATTAGTGTTGTTGGTATAAAGTTAACTGTGTTGTGTGTAAAATTAGTGTGTTGTGTATAAAGTTAATGTGTTGTGTTGTGACCCTTCTGGGCCACCATAGTTTAGTGTATTCAGTGCCAAATCCAGCCCATGAGTGTAAAAGGCATGTAGTCAAGGTGCACAGATGACATGAACAATGCTGTGGCTTGTTTACCTTCAAAAGTAGAGATACTTTCATAAAGAAATAGCACTCAGATTGGATCTAAACCCATTCAGTTGCAAATAAACTGTGACACAGAAACATTTCTGAGCCAATTTTTCATTTTGACAAGTTGGAACTAGCTTCCAGGGCTGGCACACCAAGAGAGATTGACAGGTAAACTGTGTGCTGGCTGATTAATTTTTCTTGGGAAATGTTTTTGCTCTCCCTCAAAGGTCATTGGAAACAATGTTTTTTTTTTATTGCAGAGGTTGTCTTCTAATTAGTTAATTTCCAGTCTAGCCAACTCACAGCAAGCCAAGAGATTAAGAGACACAGATTCACATATAGAAATGCTCTTCAGACTTTTGTCTGCAGATGACTGGTGAGAGCAGCATTTAGTGTGCATGTTCTTGGGTGAATTTTTGTGCAAGTTGGGTTGTTTCAAAAAGACTCACAGCTAATTAAAATGAATATTTCATGTGCAAATAAGCTTGTAATCTAGTAATGCCAGCGTTGTGTTTAATGAGGTCTCTACAGTCAAGTGTGCCTTTAACTTTATGTTCTTTTGCCTTAAATTATCATTTTAAAAAGTCTGTTTGAAGTGAGGACAAATTCAAATTATACTTGCGTTAAGCTCTGCATTTATTACAATAATACAACAGATGGCAATATGTTGTTTCTTTATTTTATTAATTCAGCAGCAACAGAACCGTAAAAACCGTATCAACAGAATTTTAGCACTTAGATATGAACAGGCACATTACATTTGACCAATGAGGATACACTCTTGATTTTGGGGAATCACAATCTAAAATAGTTTAAAGCCGTATTCACACCGAACGCGGTTCACGCGTCAGGAGCGACTAGTTTCAATGTTAAGGCAATAGAACTGTATCGATTTGAGCAGCGTGGCATGATTTGGGCAGCACAACGTTATTACTGATGCTTTTGTAGAGCTCTTTAAAATAAATACATTGATTTTTCCACATCATCCGTGTCTTCCATGCATTGTGAATGAGACATACACAGACACCGCTCCATGTAGCGATCAGGCAAAAAACATTTGGTGGTAGCTCCGCCCAAACGCGGCCGTCGCGTCAAGCTTATGAACACATCTTGGGTATCTAGCAGCAAATTCACCTCGCAGCGAAGGAGAGGCGGCCGACGTGAATCTTACCTGCGATATGAACGCAGCTTTATGTTGCATTCACACCAAACTCGATTTGTGCGTCAAATTTGCGTTCAACACCTTTCTTTTGTCGCTCGTCAAATTCCCTGCTAGACTTGTGTCCAAAAATGGGTTCATAAACTTGACACTCCAGATGCTTGTAGGAGGAGCTACTGTCAAAATGTTTTAGCCTCATTACTGCATGTCTGTATATCTTATATTCAGTCAATGCATGGAAGACACAGGCAGCGTAGGCAGATCAGCTTTGTTTATTTTGAAGCGCTCTCAAAAGGTATTGGTAAACACCTCGCCATGTCTGGGTTCATGAGATTAAAACACGGACGCTTGTTAATGGTACCTTCATCTCTCTATGACACAATTTGACAATTTGCTGTCCCGCATTAGTCAAACGTGGGGAAAAAATACAAATAAGAACAAAATCAGATTAACTTTTTTTACTTTTGTCCCCATAAAGTAAGAAAAAATATCATAAAGTTAAAAAAGAGAATAAATGGCAACAATCAGCTTCTCCTCCATGTTGGTTTTGGACTCCACCCACGGATGACAACATCGGTGCATCACTGACCAAAGCTGAGTTGGTTGATGCACAAATTCTTCAACATCGTGCGGTGCCATGACACCCAAAATGGACTGCACCCGATGCTCAATATGGGCTGCAGGATCTCTAATCGCGTCTGTTAATGTTCCTACCAGAAATATGAAAACTGGACGCCCCAGCATGCAAATCAGTATGGCTTTAAATGAAGCTAGAGCGTTTTGCTGTTTTACAGAAAACGAAAACTAATGTTGGGGAAATGCCAACATCCCACATGATTTAGTGATCCATCTTTTAGTTTATATTATTTCCTTCTATTTCTTCCAGAGGAGAGACTGTAAAAAATATTGGTAGCAGGTTGCTGAGTCTAAAGCTGCCAGGAAAGAGGTCTTAAGGATGACCAAAGAGGAAGCTTATCAATGCACTGAATGAAGAAATGAAGGTAGCTGGGGTTAGAATAGAGGATGCAAAAGAGAGGGTTAGATCTAGAAAGCTGATTCGCTGTGGGGACCCTTTAGAGGTTAAGCCAACAAAAAAAGAGGAAGATTTTCTCCTATTTCCTCTACAGCTATGGCAGAATTCATGATCACAATGTATGTTTATTTCTATGAAGATACACAACTCTCATAACAGCTTTTCTTTTTACAGCTGAGTTTACTAGGGTTATGTTACCTGCAAACATTAGTGCCTTTTTTTGCCATTTCTAACCAAAGATTTGATTTCATTTGTCCATGTGGGTTGGCATTAGAAGTCTTGTTTATTTGCACATGCCTTCGTCTTCCAGCCCTTATTTGAGGTGATAAAACTAAACAGGAGAAGAAAGAAAAAAAATCTACCGGTACATCTAAATGACTTTGAACACTTAATTGGAAGCCATCATAAAAACTGCTGTGATTTTTTTTTTTTTTTGGCTGCCAGGAGTTTTAAATATTTCAGACCAGCTGACATGTTTCCTCCTAACCCACACAGCTGTGGCCCCAAAATGGTGACAAGGCTTTAATTACAGATTTTGTTCATTAACACATCCTGCTTCGCATGCTAGACAGCGAGGGTGCAATGGGCTATTTGAGGATATGTCATATTGTGTGTGCATGTGTCAGTGCACTGCAACACTGTTTGGTTGTCAACCATATGGCACTTAAAATTGTTTGAAATTCAGCTTTCTCCACTTTCCTATTACTATTCCTTTAGTTTCTTCAAAAACAAACAAACAAATTCATTGTTAGACACATTAGAACAGTTTATTGCAATTCCAGGATGCAGGGTTCTCTCTTGGAGATCTGTGTGACTGTACTGCTCATCCCTGGAATTGTCTAAAGCCTGAACAGAACATAAGTCAACCATAAAAGACCCCCAAAGCTCGCAGAATCACATTAGAGTTCAGCTATCTGAGCTTGGGCTTGCAGAATATTAGCTTCTTTTGTTTGACAGTGATTGTCATGGCAGTGTCCTGCTACAGACGGCAGATAAAGAAAGGAGGTTTGAACAAAGAGATGTGAACCCTTTACTACTGAGCTGACTTATAGGCAAACGCCTGCTAGTTCATTGCCATTACAGTTCTGCTCTGTGCAGAGGGAACGTGACAAGATGACTTTAAAGGCTTTTGTGGCTCTGAAATGTGCTTTAAAGCACAACTCTGATGAAATTTTTTTATTTTTTTTTTTACATGTTCTTGTGGCAGTTTTTTCATGATGGAGGACATATGTGAAGGAAATTAAGCTGAAAACTGTATTTCTGAGTATTTCCTTATTCAAATCGTTGTGAATCGGGAGCAGACTCAAAAATGCCATTTGTAAAAAAGGCTTGTCGGTGTGACGTAGAAGCTACTATGGCTGGTCACAAGCTCCCTGCTCCCACAACTACATCCATGTACGTCTTCATTTTCCTGGTCTGAGCTGTCATCTAGCTCAAAACTGCACGGCTCGATAGCTACAAGATTGCTCACTATTTTTGTTGCACTGCTATACTTATGTCGGGGGTGTAAGGGGCTGTAAGCTAGTGGAAAAGCATGTAAACAGATAGATATCGGGAAAGGGGGGTGGTCTTACTCCAACAGTCCTGCCAAGGTAAATTTCTGATGAACTATTGCTGCTTTACAGAAACTATGTCCTAAAAAGTGACAATTTAAAAAAAAATGTTGGCTGAGAAGGGACATAATCATAATTAAAAGACCACTGGGGACGCTTTTATAGTAGATCAATAAATGATTGGAATGGGACTTTAGAGGCTTTTGTGGCTCTGTAATGTGTTTTGAAGACAATTTTAGGGGACATTTTTGATCAAATCTGTTGTAGAAATGACAGAAATTTGCACAAATTTAGTCAGATTTTTCATCTAAGAAGTCTTCTTTGAACCCCAACTTAAAGTCTGCAAAATGTTGCACTCTGCAGCAGAAACATTGGTTTCCAACCATTTAGCTGCTGTTGCATCAGAAATTGCTCTGAGGGGATGAGGGGGGCGTACGGTAGAAAATATCTGAGACCAAAAAAAAAAAACATCTCTTTCTTTCTTTCTTTCTTTCTTTGTGACATTCAAATTTTGCCTTTTAATACAGTTACACTGTATTATAGTAAATATTTGGATTGGAATGTTGGTCTTCATGAGATCTGGCAGGAAAATAAGGTGAACTGAGGACATATTTGAATGATGACATAAAAAAGCATTTCTGTTTTAGCATAAATTGACTGTTAAAGAAGTGAGAAGCTCACGGTCACCTGTATTTGCAGCTCTCCTGAGCTCCCTGCAGGCTCTCCATTTTCTTGCAGACACATCTATCTGCTGTTTTCTGCAAAAAAAAAAAAAAAGAGCTTGTTAACTCAATACTTTCAGCTCCCAGCTTCAAGAATCACAAACCTAAGTTAGAGACTGCCTGGTAAGTGAACTTACAAGAACATTTTGCTGCTGCTCAGCCAGATACAGTTTTTTTTAACATGACAATAAAACAGAATTTTTCTTCACGGTTTACAACAGACATGAGCCATTGCTCATATGAGGAACTCTCAAACGTTCGTGTTCCTGTGAACAGTTTCTCAATAACACTAACAAACATTTACAATAAGAATAAACTTCATCCATCCGTCCATCCATCTTTTAGACCAGTTTTGTCCCTTTCAGGGTCACGGGGCTGCCAAAGGCAGGGGACACAGTTTACCACTTTGACGCAGGGCCACAATCACACACACATGCACACTCACACCTAGGGCCAATTTAAGTAACCAATTAATCTATGAAGCATGTTTTTGGATGGTGGGAGGAAGCCTGAGTCCCCGGAGAAAAGTATGAATATACTTCATCAAAAATGAATGTAAAATACTGTCTGTACTGTTACCACTCTTTCTGCCCCTGTTGTATTGAATCATTGGAAGCGTAGAGTCCGATGGCAATAAATATCAAATGTAAAGCTAGATGTAATATTAGTTACAAGGAAATAATTGTTTCTTTCTCCTTTCTTTCTTTTAGCTTCTCTTGAGTCTGGTTTGTTTTAAATTGCAGCAGCACAACTGGAGTCGGTGCATGTAAGATTCATTTTCAAGGAACAAGCTGGATGCACCTGTACCACCCATCAGTCTGTGACCAAAGGAGGCCACAGAACAGGAAATGAGAAAAAGGAAAAATAATGGGACTGAGAGTAGTGAGAAAATGAATGAAAGAAAAGGAAAAGACAGCCCAATGGATGAAAGTCCATTTATCTTTTTTTTTAGTATCTCTTCATCTACTTAAAATCATTCGTGAAATCTGTTTGAATTAACTAGTGAAGCTTTCTCTGATCTTCTGGTGTACAGGTCTCCAACTCCTACTGAAATTGACAAGACAATGTAAACAACAGTAGTCTGACTCTTACATCTGTTAAATCTAGGGTGGCAAATGAGAAAAGCCTTTAAATCATATTCCAGGAGTTTTTTTTTTCCCCACTCCCTTCCATACTACATGATTGGTTCTATTCATTCCTGTAGGAAAGTTGGCAGCCTCTACATTTTAAACACTAATGCTTTCATTTTAGCCTTTGTCATGCCTCTAAAATTTTGTAATTAATGTGAACACACTGCCAAAGCTTGCCAAACAGAGGGATCATCAAAATCTTAAGGCCGTGTCACACAGCCACTACGTCCATTTTGTGCATATTGAACAGATGAAAATTTGTCATATATATATGTAAAAACTTAGAAAAGTTGGTAAATTTTCACAGATGCATCATGAGTGAACCAGGTTAAAATCACGAAAAAAGTATGAATAAACCATGTAAAGAACACGTAAAACAACATAGAACACGAACCCTGCCTTATTGCACTGTTTATATGCAACTCATTAGTGATTCCTGCGTCAATTACGTAATTTTAACAGGATGTGTGATGTGCGATATGAAAGTTATACATTGGTGGTACATGCGTGAAAAGTCAGTTTGACATAGGTGAACATACTTGGATCGGTCATGGAAAGCCACAAATTAAGTTATTCATCTTGCAAAAATCACGCGCAATTGAATACGATTTACATAATCGTAAGTGTGTATGAACCTACGTAAAATAGACATAAACAGCATACTTCTCAACCAACATAAAATTTTGAATAGCTCAAAACTGAATTCACGTAAAGACCCGTCAATCAATTAATCAAAAATTAATAAAAAGACGCGTTAACCCAAACCCTGACGGACATCTGCGATGAATGACGAACGTAAGAAACTCTATATTACGTATATGACACACATATCATGAAAGAGCGAAATTTCATACGTGGAAAATCCGCAAAATGTACGAAGTGGCTGTGTGACATAGCCTTTAGGGGCACTAAACTTGAGGGAAAACATGTTTCTATTCTTTTTAAAGCTATTATCCGTTGGAGTTCGGAAAAAGATTATGCACGGCTGTGAAAAACCATTATTACATTTTGACCCACTTTCTGTGCCAAATGCAGAAAGACTGCAAATCATTCATTTCTGCTTATTTTCTGCCAATGTACTTGGGAGTGTCTCCATAATTAGCCAGGAGTCCAACAGAAAATGCTGGTTATGGCTTCACAGTAGCAAACAGTAGGCGAATCTATGGGGGGATGTGGGGGGGCAGTTTCCCCCTTACCTTAGAGTCCTGCTCCTATAGCTGCCTTCCCTTCCAAATCTGATTTGCTCCTTACATCATATATAAAATTCTCCAAAAATATATATTTTTAAGTTTTATCTTTAGGCCCTGAATTCCTTAGCTACGGCACTGCATCAAACATGCCCAGCTGTGTTCATCCAGCAGGTCTGTCTGCAGCTCGATGTTATGCCAAAAAATGATTAAATGTGCCTAATAAAGCTGCGTTGCCTGGTTTAATTCCAACTGCAGCTGCTTTAATTGGGATCAAGCTGTCATTTGCTAAAAGTTTAGGCACATTGTGTCCCATCATAAAATCTATCTTTGAGCAGCTCAGAATAGCCTAGAAAATAGTGAAAAAGTGCCTTAGGCAGCTCTAACCCATTCAAAGTCAACAGCAGCTAAAAAAAAAATCCAGTTTTGGCAGCAGATTTTACAGATTCAGTGTGCTGGTCTATGAGAAAATATTTTTGCATGATCTAAAGCCAATGTGTGTACAACAAAAAGAAGAACTCTTCCATAGGGATTCGAGTGTTTGCATCAAACCAGATACTAATGTGAATACAATAATATTATGGGCGGAACAGCTGCACAAATAATTCAAAATCAGCTTCCTTAAGCTTCGGTGGAAACTTTGTCCTTGAATGTCCGTTAGAATTGTTCCAAAAGTGGCCATGATGACATTTTTAGAGATTTTTTGTGTAGTAAGTACATTTGATGTGTTTTTTCTTCGAAGAAAAACTGCTGTTGGAAAAAAAATTGTGGCTGTGCTGTAGAAGCCACAATCGACTGGCCACAAGCTCCCTGCTCTGCTCCATTCTGACGCATACACTTGTAGATGATTAGATCTAAATACATCTTAGATTTCCTCATCTGAGCTGGTATTTAGCTCGGCTGCATGATCCAACATTTACTGCCGTTTTTGTTGTACCAGTTAGGCTGGGTTGGGGTTGTGAGGGGCTGTAAGCTAGCAGTGGGAGCGGTCAAACTCCACACCAACAGCCCTGCCAACAACTTAGAGGTGAAACTGTATAATGATAATTAAAAGACCAATGGGGACGCTATTACAACAGATCTAAAGATGATCATAGTGAGACTTTAAAATCAAGTGGAACAAGATGCCCAGATAGCCCTGACATTTTTGTCTGCAAATGTCTGCAGCGGCTTTGCTCATTTGCTTAAAAAGATTTGTATCTACTATTATTGGTAACATTCTCCATGTCTATCCCGAAGGTTCCCAGAACATTTGCCATCGTCTGCACTTAGGAAGTTTTCAAGAGGATGTGCACTGGAAGCAAAAGTGTCGAGAATGTCTGCCTGACAATGCACACAAGTGCATTAATTGTGTCTTTTTGCCCTCCCCTGAAGGTGAGGAGGACTGTGTTTAGAAATGAAACAGAAGCTGAAAGTAGAGCAACTTCACTCTGCAAACAGAGACACTGAAACATGCTGCACAAATGCTGCATTTGAGAAAAAGTAAACAAGCAATGCACAGATAAATGCATGTTTTACAGATGCAAATCAATGAACTTCTTTACTTGAAAAGAAAGAAGGCACTGAAATGAATGTTCTCCTGTCTGAATCTCTGCAGAGTTAAATAGAACATTTCTGTGCACAGATAATAGCAGAATATAGCAACAAAAACAACCATAAATATAAATATATATAGGTGTGTGTGTTTATAAATAGATAAGTAAAATAAATAACTTCAAGTACTACTCCACTGGCTTTATGCTTGTAGAGATTAAGAGCATGAGCACAGAACTCAGCAGGAAGACCAATTATTCCACAAGTACAAGAGCTTCCAAATAAAAACAAAGCAAAGTAAAAACCAAACATCAAAAGCTGACGTTGGCCCCTTTTGAATTAAATCTGTGTGACTATAGTTTTGCCTTACATCATTGGTATATACACCTGAAATCCTCAGATAAGCTGCTGCCCTGATGGTGTGTATTGCGTTTTATATAGAATTTTTTTTTAAACTAAACCTCTAAGCTTGGGAGTTACTTAGCTTAACTTCACCGTTTTTCCTTATACCTTCTAACTCTACACTTACATGAATGATGATAATTTTGCTCAAGTTGTGTTAACAAAACTCAAAATTCTAGTGCGAAAAAGAAGGACAAACACTTAAGGATCAGCTGTTTATTGCTCAGAGGTTTGTCTCAGTATGAGGAAGGAATTGCAATCTTTATGTATTTTCCTGCCAATGCATTGATCCAGCCCTTTAAAACTGACATGATAAAAACAAGAAATAAATGTGCAGTATTAGAAATTAGCCACAAATACACAATTGTTTAATATCCTTGAAAACGCATACCTCATGTCATTTCAAATACCACCATTTTAAGGTGGGGATATGACAGGAAGTGCGGATCCAATCGGCAACAATTCGCCATATAAGAAAAAAATGTATAGAAAACTGGACAGGTTGTAATAGATTTCAAGAATAAAACCTCTTGTAACTTCTCATTCCTGTATTAATATAAAGACAAACCACTGTTCATATCGTGACTAAAGCCCATAGGTTTCTTGCTCTATTTGAGCCGGAAGGCTGGAATTAGCCTTCTTCTCCTGAAAGAAGCCAAGAGTGAGCTTGCAGAGAGCTATCTCGCCTATGGCATCATGTCTCCTCACAGTCTGGTATGATGACACCAGCCAGGCAGAGAAAACAGTTCTCCAGAGGCTTATGGAGGCAGCAGAGAGGACATCACAACTGATTTTTCTTGTTTGTCCATGCACATTTACAGAGTACTGCAAATGAAAATGTAGTAGAATAGAATTGAATAGAATAGATGCAGTTGGACGGTTGATGGTTTTGGGGTATTTCTAAAACACCTGATTAGGTTTCATGCCACAAGCAATCCTTTTCTTTTTTGTAGTTAGAAGTATGGGAGCATGTTTTTGGCTCTGTATAATACCTCTACTTTTATTACTTTTCTGGTAACTTCAAATTTTTTTGTATATGGTGAAAAAATACACAAAAAAGAAGTTATTTAAAGCAAAATATTTCTGAAAGCCAAAAAGTTGTATGGTCCTGTTAAAGTCCTACTTCGATCATCTTTTGATTTATTGTAAAAGTGTTCTCAGTGGTCTTTTAATTATGATTGTGCCATTTTTTGCCAAAATTTTAAAAACCTGTGTCATTTTTTGTGACATAGTTTCTGCAGAGCAGCAGAAGTTCATCAGAAATTCAGCTCTGAGTTGTGGGCGGGACTGTTGGCATGGAGTAAGCCCACCCCTACTTCCTGTCATCCATCCATTGACACGCTCTGCCACTAGCTCACAGCTCCTCATAACCCCATGCTAACATTAGCGGTGGAACAAAAATGGTGAGCAATATCTGAGCCATATAGTCGTACAGTTTCGAACCAGAAACCAGCTGGACGAGGACTGGGAAAACAAAGACGTTGATGGATCTAGTTGTCTGCCGTTTTATTTTATACATAAAAAATACAATCTTTTTAAATAGCAGATTTTTGTCTTCTCCTGTTTTACGATTTGAATAAAAAAATACTCACAAATGTAATTTTAAGCTTAATTCACTTAATATATGCCCTCCATCAAAAAAATACCACAAGAACATGTTATAAACACTAAACCACAGTTTTTATCGGAGTGAGTCTTATTGACAGTAACATTTTTTGTCATAGCAAACTTGCATACATGCATAATGAAATAACTTAATATCCCCAACCCTGAAACCAGTGCTTTTCTTTGCTGCCTGCAAGTAAAATAGTGCAACATGGCAAAAGCTTAGGTATAGGATCTTTAGTTTGTCTTAATGTAGTATTCAAACTTCTCTAATAAGACCCTGTAGGAAGCCTCACAGGGACATTTTTTTTAACCTTAGTTCATTCCTACAGTTAGATACTGAATGAACTAAGCTGGGGGTTTCTGTTTGAACTGAGCAGGCTGTGAAAATGAGATGTTTGGAGAATCAAAGCTTCAGTTTTTGTCCACCTGCAGTATTCAGTGAAAGCAGATAAGCGGGCTTTAAACAGGGCTATGCATGGTGCAGAAAAAAAACGGTTTGTAGACATGGGTCAGAGCAGCAGGCAAGCTGCAGGACAATTATATTTTAGCTAAACACTTTCTGCAGTTTTTCCTTACTTAGAATTATGACGGTAGGCAACATAATGAAACAGCAAAAAGAAAGAAAAAAATATATACATATACACACACACACACATATACATACATATACATATATATATATAAAATCAGCTCAGGGGAAAAAGCTTATACAAAGATCATTGATCTGTTCAATTGTCAGCAAATTTGCCTCCAGCTGAATTGTCAACTGTGTTTTTACTTGATATGCCAACTGGCAAAAATCCTGTTCTGTCAAGCTAAAAGAAGTCCCATCCCCACCTGCCAAAGCAAAGCTTTACTTGCTTTAATCAATAATCAGACCCTCCCCTGCCTGTGCCATTTGGAAAGTAGGGGGACACTTATCTAAGAAAGTGGCCTTGTAGCTCAACTTAACCGTTCATACAACGATGCCGCAGAAGAAAGGCAGCAAAACAGTAGAAGCAAGTCCAGATGGAATGAGCTCACCAGTGCAAAGCAGGAGGGAGAAGGAATGAAAAGGAAGAGTGGGGTGAAAGACTGTATAGACGTGCATACTGTGTGTGTGTGTGTGTGTGAGTGTGTGTGAGTGGTTTGCAGAAAGGAGGGGGAGCAGGACTCAGAGTGCAGCTCACAGCTCTACAGTAGTATAAATATTCAAATAGGTGAATACAGTATATGGAAGGTGGTGCACATTATTTAATACCAAGAATAGTGTAACATTACATTTCGGCAACAATTGATGGCTCGCCAAACAGTTGTGCTGTCAAGTGATGCTTAAAGTCCCACTCCCACCATCTTTTAATCTGCTGTTAAAGCATTCAGTGGACATAGTTTCTGCAGAGTGGCAGGAGTTTATTCAGTGGCGGACTTAGCATTTTTGGGGCCACGGGCAAAAAATAAAATGTGGCATTTAAATATTGAAATCACATTAAAATATTAAAGAAATAAAACGATTGTTTTAAAAGCTTGATCTTATCAAATCTCATGAGAGTAGTACCAGGTCTCTAGGAAAGGCATAAAACGATCCCTACTTTTATGGATCGATGATTTATTTGTTAAGCTTGGAATTCAATTCAGAATGATTAATCAATTGTATCAACTCAGCCCTACAAAAGCACTCAATTGGTCTGAAAACCAGATCTGGCAACAATGAATTCTCTGCTGGTTAACTTGCTGTTGTCTGGAATATTCCATTGGAGCAGAGGGACGGGGGAGGAAGAAACCCTTTCGCATGATCCTTCTTTTGCCATTTCATTGTTTTCTTATATAAGTTAAATAATGACTGTAAAATGTATTTTAGACACTTTTTAAACTTTTTAGGTGTTCAGTTCGGGGTGTTGGGCGCTCCAGGTGATTGTCTACGTTTGATCAATGGTAAGTCCGCCCCTAGGTTCATTAGAAATTCCCCTTTTAATTGTGGGCGGGACTGTTGGCATGGAGTAAGCCTTCACCCATTTCCCAACATTCATCTATTTACACAGCCCCTCACAACCCCAACCAAACATTTCCAGAGCAGCAAAAATGGCGAGCAATATCGGAGCCATCCAGACATTTTCCCAATTAATAAGAGGAAAACAAAGAACATGGATGCTATGGAGCTGAGCAGGGAGCTTGTGGACTGTTGATTGTAGTTTCTACATCACAGCTACAAGCTTTTCCAACTGCATTTTTTCATCTGCTCCTGATTCCCAACCATTTAAAAAAAGAAATCCAATTCTAAGCTGAATTTTCTTTATATATGTCTATCATCAGAAAAAACCCACAAGAACAATGTTCAAAACAACAAAAACACAAAGCAAAAGCTACTCCATCATTATGCTTCAGCTCATTTGGTTCAAATTCAATTTTCAAGCTTTTTTTAAATTCATATGCTGCATCTTCATGAGGAACCATGAAGCAGTCATGTAAAAAAATGATCAAAGTGCCTTATTTTGATACTTGAAACATGTATATTTAGTGTCTAATTACTCATTATGTGCTGAGATGGACAAAGATTTATGTCTCCATTTCTAGAGTGAGTGAGACATGAGCTCCAAATCTGCAAACAGAAATTACATTTGGGACTGAGCTCCCAAATTTAAATTTGGTCCTATCCTCTGAGCCATTCCATGGATTAGTGCATCACAGCTACACCATTTTTTTTTAAATGTAAATATTTTAAATGTTGCCCTGTTTTTCTCATTTTTTTCCAGAATGATTTCTCCCTGCTGCACCTCCTTCTTCTTCTCCTCCCTCCCCTCCCCCTTGGCCCTCTCTCCCCCTCCCATTTCCCTTTACTTCCCTCCCATTTTTTCTCTCTCTCAGTCTAAAGAGCACTCAGTGTCTGCGCTTCCCTTCATTTTCCACCCCAACATGTTGGCAGGGGGAGAAAGAGGAGGATGCTGCGCTCCACCCTTGGTGCGTTCCTGCCACCTCTCCGGTCAGCGCACGTTGCCTCTGACTCAGACTCAGCTTTCAGTTGTTTCCACCTAAAGGACTTCAGAGAGGAGGACCCCAAGAACAACCTGGAGCTGAGGAGCTCTCAGTCCACAGCCTCCAGCAGGAGCAACAACAGAGGAACAGCACAGAGCAACAACTGCTCCTCTTCTGTGATGGAAACTGTTAATACCTCAGCAGGGATCCCCTCCTCTTCCTCTTCTGGTTTCCCTCCCTCCTTTTCTTTACTCACTGCTCCAAGGTCCATGTGGCAAGAGGCAATAAGGAGGAAGCGCTACCTCCTTGACCGGACAGGAGAGACTGATGAAGTGGATAAAGGAGGAGGTGGTAGAGAGAAAAGGAGCAGGTCCCCGGACTGGCTCTATGAATCCTACTACTGTATGAGCCAGCAGCATCCTCTCATTGTGTTTCTGCTCCTCATTGTGATGGGAGCCTGCCTGGCTCTGCTGACTGTGTTCTTTGCTTCAGGGCTGGTAAGCTGCTCATTCACAACATACAGAAACACACACAAACATTTAATCTTACACATTTATTATTTAGAAATGAACACAAAAATGTTTTTTTTTTTGTCCTCCCTTGTTGCTAATTATTACATTTTGCATTTCAGAGTTTGAACTATCAGTGGTAGAAAACCTATTTTAGTCATTAACTATGAAATAAGTAGTTGGACACACATTCTCCATCAAAAATAGGAATGATTTCTAAGAAAAAAAACTTGTTGGCCGCCTATAAACTTCTCTGTACACATTGACTGGATAATGTATGCATCCATATGCAGATTTACGAAGTGTGCAGTTGCCCTAATATGAAGGAAATGCTGAGATAAAAGTGGCAGCGAGAGATAAGTGGTTTAGTTCTTGCTTCTGCTGCTGGTTGACTGAACAACAGGGCGGATCTGTTTTGCTCTCACTGTTCTGACAGGTTTTGCTTTTTTAAGAATCCTTATAAATCCAGAATAATGAGAGTAAGACTTAGGAAAATAGAAATAGAAATGTCAAAACTACTTCTATTTTGTTGTTTTAAATTCACAAAGTACCCAGCTTGTTAATTGTCTAACTTAATAATTACTGTGCAATATAACATTTCCTGATCATATTAGAAAAATAGGTGCCTCCAAGTGCTTGTTTTGGCTGAGTCAACCATTACAAATGAATAAATCCAAACACATGCAGAGACACAAAGGGCTGACATTTAATCTCACAAATAATCCACCAAAGTAGGATTATACACTGCAAACTCTAACTATGGGCTATCATAGAAACCACAGTAATTTAAAGTGAATTACTGATTAAAAATTGTCCTTCATGTATGCAAACATGATGGATAAGTTATTTATGTGGTCTGAGCACCAAAAATAGCTGTAGCATAAAACCTATGAAAGTTGAAGCATGATTAGTTTTGTAAATATTGTTTTGTGAATTTATTATTCGTCCAATAAACCTACTGACTTTTGACGGAATCTGCTTAAACAGGATGTGCTCTATCAAAACCATTCACTTTTAGAATTCCACATTTCAGATGTTGCCTTTTATTCAGAGGAACAATTATTTCCTACATTCACCTCTAAATGTGACAGGGTAGACTGTGGATACCTCATACCCCTTCACTTATCAGCTAAATTTAGCAGATCATCACGTTACAGCACAATTAATTGATACTGGCAGCTGAGCAGACAGTGTAGCTCTTTGTCAGACCAGCCCAAGGTGCAACGTGGAGAAGGAGAAAGAGGTAGAGCAAAAAAAAAAGAAAAGAAAAGAAAATGCCTGTAATTCATTGCTATTACCAAAAAACAAGGGCCCCTGTGAACATTTTGGAAAAGAACAGTGTTATGATTGCTACAGCTCTTTCTTTAAAAAAAAATAAATAAATAAAAAGGAAAAGGAGAGCAGCTCTTGGATTTAGACACAATTGAAAGTAAACAAAGCTAAAAAAAAAAGTCCCTTTACTGTGGAGTCTCAAACTGTTCATAATTAAATTAATACATATGACCTTGTGCAATCACACAATCAACCACACCTCTTTCTTATTATTGAGTCAATGTTACATTTAAACTGCATGCTAATCAGTTCTAAAGAGACTTATGAGGCCAACAATTAGCATTGAACTGTTACATTGACTCATCTTTTCAGCGATTTCATTACACACTCAATAACAGGAAGGGAATTTGGAAACTTAGTCTCCAGATGTGCTTTTTTCATGTTTTACATCCATTCTTTTTTTCTTCTTTTTTTCCTTTCAGTATAAGAATTTAATTATTGTTCCATTATTGTTTCATTTTGACCATAATTTAACGTAACAACATTTCCCCTCTTATTTTTCTTTAATATATCATTTAGTTGCATCAAAAAAAATATCTGCCGTTAATCCAGGTTCAGGACAAGGGTCGCAGCAGTTTCAGCAAGGATGCTCTGACCTTCCTGCTCCCCGATTCCTCTTTCAGCTTTTTTTGGGAGAATGCCAAGCTATTCCGATGCCAGCTGAGAGAGTTTTTCCAAGGGGAGTGCTTGTAACACCTCTCCAGGAAGCTGCATCGGTGGCATCAAGCCCCCTGGATTTAGATTAAAAACTTGTGTATTTAATGCTGCAGCTCTTCAAATGACCACTGGAGGCTGGTTCTAAAATGGAACAATTTTCTCCACACTGCCATGCTCTAAAAATAAACTTTGATTGGCAGGTGGGTAGACATACTGTAGAGCAAAAAATTACTTTGTCCCACCTAACCAGCCAGCTTTGGAACGTTGTTAAGGTGGGCATGTGAATTCAGATTTGAGTCTCTGACCCAATTAAGACTTTACTTTTGCCATTTAATCAATCCAGAGATGATCCCTCCAAGGTAATTATGTCATTCATGTCCAAATGTGTCTCAACATATAACTCCAACCAATTCCTGGTTAAACAAAGAAACAGGACTTAAGCTGCCTCACCTGGGGAAATAACGTATTCCAAGGACCACAGCCTGAGACTCTGCAGTGCTGATTCAGACAGCTGCTGAAAGCACAGAGTTCCAGAGAAAGCTGAAGATTATGGGTGTTGAATTCCATCATCTGCAAAACTCCTATAGTGACATCCCTCCTGTACTTGGCTGCAACTCAAGATTCTTTCCATAAAGGTAATGAACAAAGTTGCTGAAAAAAAGCCTGCAGAGTCCACACTAAATCTTAGGGGTTGCATCCTTTTCCAAGTTCACGTGCACATATGGACTATCCCTCGAGGATTCTTGGAAGGGTAAAAAAGCTGGTGCAGTTCTCAGTGGCTAAGGCGAAACTCACAGCATCCCTCCTGAATCTGAGATCTTAGTATTGACCAAACTCTCAACTCCAGACTCTTATCTGGGGAAGCTTAGAAATTATTTTCTAAAAATCAAGAGACAGTTTTATACAGAAATAAACCCATGAAGAAATAGAAATTAAATGTTACCACATGTGAGATGCGTACTCTTTCTTCCTGAAATGCTGCCCTTCACTCTTACACTTCTTTTTGTGGAATTCATTTGTATTCATCCATCCCTCCATCCTACTGGTTAGCTGACCTAAATCCTGGGCTGTTTTGAAGCTCTGCTCTGGGCAAGACAACCCTGTGTGGCATTCTGCAGCCACATACATCCTCACATGTCCCAGTGCATTGGCTGTGGATGAGAAAAAGATGTGGACTAGGTGGGGGGTAGGGACAGATGTAGAAATGAGGGAGCAAGCTGGTCAAATCCTGGTTGAATGCAGGCATCTCTCTTTTTTTTTTTAGTCTTGTTTTGTCTAAAATAATGTTATTTTATTTTAGAGAGATGTGTGTTTCCTTCCAAAATACCAACGAGTATTTACAGCAATTCCAAAATTATTAATTAAATGGCAGACACAATTTCAGGGTAAATGATTGCAATAAGTGCAAAATCTTGTGTCAAAGTATTTAAAGTATTGTTTCATAAGCTGTCAATAACAGAAACATAGCTTTGTGTCATTAGAACTAGAAATTGAGCAAAATGAATAAATAATCTTTCATACGTTTGTCTCATAGGTAAAGATCCCCCCGCCTTTTTTTTTATTTCCAAGCCTACAGAGTGAAATGTGTCTTGCCTTTTATCCGTTTTCTATTGGAACAGTGACACAAAACTGATTAAATGAAAAGAGCTTATTCAACAAACATCTCATCTCACTTGTTCTGTTCTTTTCTGTCTCCTTTGATAAATCTCTTGAAAATTGTATCTGATCTTCTGAATCTAAGCGAGTTTCAGACAGGCGCTGGCAAATCCATTATGGATGTGACATCATCTTGCCAGAAAAGAAAGCTGAGACCATCATTTTTGTGTCTTCTTCACCCCATAAAATGTCTCAATAGTATATATTTTTCTTTTGTGCCTTGACAGTTTTATATTTAAAGCATCAGCACCAATTACAGTGGGGGTTTTTTTTTTTAGTTTGATAAGTCAAATGAATACACAATAAAAGATCATTTTAAATATGCCTTTTAGCTGTTCTCTGCTAATGTCATTTTTTCTTCCTTTTATTCTTTTTGTTTTTTCTACAGAATGTTGCAGACCATGTGGCCTTTGTAATCACTGTACCCACAGCACTGGCGATATTCCTGGCGGTGTTTGTCCTTGTCTGCATTGAGTCCATCTTCAAGAAGCTTTTACGTGTTTTTTCCCTGGTCATCTGGGGCTGCTTGGTTGCCATGGGTTATCTTTTTATGTTTTCTGGAGGAATCATCTGTCCCTGGGATCAGGTAAGAAAGATACTTGTCATTTCGACACCTGCAGTTATTCTCTGTTGCCCCCAGTTTCGTTGGCAATTTCTAAAAAAAATATTGCGGCATAAATCGCAGTTTAGCACATTTTTTTTCTTTTTTGTCATCAAAAATGTCATTCATTAACGGGACTAACTTGTTGGCTGTGTACAAATTCCTTCACTTCTCTCTAGTGCACTACATAGACCACAATGCATTGGGTCGGAACAATATTTGCCAAAAAAATGTATTTAAACTTGTTTTTTTTTAATAAAGCATCAATGTTTTCATCTTTAGAAGACAGTGGACTCATAAATGATTGTCACAAAATGCTCATATCAATTAGATTTTAACTTTGTGAAATCGATGACGTCACAACTGTTGTTAAAAAAAAGCAGCTGAAGAATCCTTTAAAAATGGACAGAAAGCACTACAGATAGTTTTGCAAGAAATGTGTTGATAAGAAAAAAAGAAGACACATGCAAAACAAATTATAAAGCTAAGTCATGGTTAAGAGTAACAGTATCTGTTAAAATATTTGAATGTGTCATATGCCAAATGCTGAAACCGCAATGCTAATAAGTGAAATATTTCAAACCAAGTTCTGGGTGTAAAACATTTTTTCTTCTGCGTGCACTCTAGAATAAAGGAATCCATTAAACAACCTCTTTAGCCATGATTCTGGACGACTTACTCTTTAGATTCAGCTTGTGAGCAGCTATCAGAGATTGGGCTTTACCATTTGAGTTTGTTTGTTTTATATTGTGTAGTTCCCATTTGTGCTGCCAGACCTGTGGTCAAATGTAAGTGAAATTGACAGCTAGCCTTTGGTTGCAGCTCATTCATTATGCCCTTAATTAAATGGAAAGATCTGTTTGAATGGATTAGTTTAGTGAAGTTGTGTTAACTCCTTGAACTTTTAATTGTACTTTTTCATTCAACCTTATAATTAATTCTCTTTTTTCAGAGTTGTTTTTACATTATCTCAGGGAAACAGTTTTGATGAGGGCCTTTTGTCAGCTTGTCACATAAATTATATGTTTTGTATAATGTGGCTTGTTATTGATGTACTAATTATCCAAAAGCAACATTGACCTAGCTGAATTGGAAAGCTAAAAACATGACATACAATCTAATGGCACTGACAGTCATCTGAAAAGTCCCAAATTATTTTGTGAATTTTACTTGTCCAGCTAAAATAATTTTTAACTGCCAAAAAGATAACATTGTTCAAGCATCATTAAATGCCACTCAAATAAGATTTTACAAAGTTATCAATTTCCTCAAATTTTTGTATTTACCTCACACTATTAAAAATGTTTTATTAGTGTTTGAAAAATGCATGTTTTTCTCACTCTGGAGACACATATCGCCCATGGTGTTCACACAAGCCAACCAGGGAAGGCATTTTTTTTTCTTTTTACTAATGCATGTCCAGCACCTACAGATGGAAGAGGATTGGTGCGAAATGTAGAATCGGTACAAATCTCGTGAATTTTGCTCTGTTCCGCTGTTCAGCTCTGTTCCAATATATGACAGACTTGGTGTCATATAATTCCATTGGGGCTCAAACTGCATTTATTAATTTCTTCTCCATGATGAATTTTCAAACTCTTGGTACTTCCATGTATTAAAAGAGATGTCATCCATATGTCACTAGGAGATCCGAGTCCCTGATTGGTCAAAGTTTGACATAGTTTAATTTGCAATTCGTGTTCAATGACCATGCGTTTTGTATGTAGAGCCCCTGAAAACAGTCATGTGTAGCTACGCGTGAACACTAGTGTTTTGAACGTGGAAGCCCGAAATGCGTTTTTACGTGCATTTACATGGACTTTTCGCTTGAATGCTAATTGCCAAAGGCAACGTAGCTTAATGATAATGATTCTCATTCATCTGTTGAAAATAAAAAAAAGATTTCTATGGCATTGGATTTTTTTAATAGATTAGAACAGACTGGGGTTTAAAAAAATATCAAGAGAAAGAGACATTTGGTTGCAAAAGCTAAGTTGTCAGTGATGTCTGTGTTGCTTTCAGGAGCAGTCCTGTTGTGTTATATTTGGTTTGTTTGCAGTCAATAATAAAAAGAGAGTAGCCAGTGTTTCCTCCTTGGTACTGTCACATGCATTCTGCAGCCAGGCTTATCAAAACACTGCAGTACATTAGTTCTTTATTGCATGAAAGCTGTACTCATTCAGCAGTACTTGGAAAAACAGATGCCTCACAAAGGGGTAGCGTGAGACCCAAAGGCAGGAAACGAAGAAACGAAGTGGAGTGAGGAAATTAATTTAATTAATAAAAGGGACCACTCCGAGTGGAAAGAAAACTCCAAAAAAACAACAACACAGGTCAAAAGAACCAAACAGAGAACCACAGTGCGACACAGAGCACAGAAACAGAGGAGCTTAAATAGAACGCAACAAATTAACTAAAGTGTAGGCAGCTGTGATCCACTCCAAATACAGACAGGTGAAGGGGCAGAGCCCTCCACAGCCAACCTGCACAAAAAACAAAGGACTGAGAATAAAAACAAAAGTAAACTGACAGACTGTGTCAAAGACGGGCTGATTCACACATCTATTTATACCTGCCCTGTGCTTACTGCAGATGTGTCCCCATTAATGCTGTGGCAACTTTTCTGCTGCTGGTTCATTCTAATTACACTTTACTTCTTCACTCTGGTCCATCTTGTTTAAAAGGATTCAAAACTCTCACTTCATTTATTTGCTTTATGCTATATTTAAATCCATGTGTCATCTCTTTACGCAGCCGGTAATGAGGAGGTTTTAAATTATGCATTTGTGCAATTTGCCAGGCTAATATATAGGCTTTCCTAAAAGTCAGCTAAATTAAGTCATATTTTACACTGATCATTCTGCACCGGCAAAGCCAGCTAAAATAAAATACTTTAATTCTGAGCTCTAAAGCTTCACACGTTACAGTTTAACCAGTGGAGTTACCCATGGGTCACATCAAACATGAAAGCAGAGAAGAAACTCCTAACCAGAAAGACGACTTGGTGATGAAAGAGGCAGGATGCGATGTGATCATGTCAATGACACAATGAAGAGTTAATGAAATATATATATATATATATATATTACCTTGTAATAGAATTACTGCTTGAATATTTGGCCAAAGCCTATAGTTGGTGTAAATCAATAATGATGCATTTCAGTTTTACAATTTAGAGTCAACTGTCATCATTCTTGTTGAATTCCCCATTATAATCAAAGAGACATCCGTAAACACAAGACACACTTATGAATTACGTATATCACGCATGTATCACGAAAGAGCATAATGCATAATTTCATACATGGGGAAAATGTAAGTAGCGGTAGTGGCTGTGTGACATGACATAAACTTGTTCTCAGATACAGGATGTTTTTAAGTACATTTTCTTTCCCTCCTGAAAATTAGACAATTGTCATCAATGATGCATTACCAATTATAGATAAAACAATAATTTAATTTTCTAAAATATTTTTATTTTTCAGTTTTTTTAAGTAAAGTCATTTTATTTAAACCACAATCAAGCTGTTGAAACACAAAGGCATTGTATGTTGTGGACATGCCATATTTTGCTGGGCTTGTGTTGCACACACTTCTTTCTGAAGGAGATAGAGGTTCACCTTGAGCTGCACAAGTTCATAGTTGAAATCCCTTATTGGCCTACTTTGGAGCATCATACCATGTTGTGTGATTACTGAGGTTCAAATACTTGAAATTGGTTTATACTCCAACCATTGCTATAGTTTTTCTAAAGCAAAAACCTAGGAACTGAGCAGCTTTTACTGAATCTGAGGTCATGCTGTGATGAGTGAAATACCGTGACGCCCTTTTGTCAAAGGGATTATACAGGATTACGTCTCTAATTTCATGAATATTGCTTATACTGTGAAACACAACAAAAGAAAAATCTCCTTCCATGTGTTCTTGTTTTCTATATCTATGTGGGTCATCATAGACGATAACTGCTCTCTCAATGTGCCAAAATGGTGTTTGAGAATGTTTTTTTTAAATGCAAGTCTGAAATTATATGTGTCAAGATTAACATTGTTTGTGCTTTTATTACTTTTGGAATAAATCAAGTCAAGTGATGGAGAAAAAAGTGTTGCAGACGTTTATTAGACCTTTTATTGAGTTAATATAGTTTTTGCTCTATGTCAGTTATTTCATTTTACACTTGTCAGTGGTGACTATACTGTAACAAATAGAACAGTACAAGATAAAGATAAAAATATTACAGTCCTCAGTCTGCTGCATACTAGGTAAATAACTTAAATGTTAAGTTGTGAATAAAACCTGTACGGTATTTTCCACATTATGACGCACCAGATAAGTCACACCATCAGTTTACAAACTATATTCAAACTTATGTCATAAAGGCACACTGGACTATAATGCGCATTAAGGAAGACAAAAGAGTTGGAGAAAAGTCTGTTACTCTTAGCCATAATTTAAGCGTTAGCCACATTAGAGGCTTTAGTCGTGTTAGTGGATTCACCAATGAGATATATAGGCTAGAGACACTGCACTAGCCTGTTACCATTGTCCAAGATACATGAAGATCTACGCCATTTTTGACATATCAGTAAACAACAGTTGCGGTTACATGTGCAAAATGTCTTTGATCGGATCAACAATGGTATTAGAATTCAACTGTGTACATGGGCTCATAAAAACTTTATTCAATTACAACAAACGTTTACATTCGCCACACTTTTAATAGGAATAAATCATTTTGACATGTGCAGAACTATCTAAAATACCGGAAACTGCCATAGAAGAGGTAATAGTGAGTTCCGTTGTAAACAACAGAACTCACAAAGCAAGACGATCTTCTAAACGTGTTTTTATTATTGTTATGATTCTTATTTAGTGCCTGTTCGCTCAAACTTTTTTAAATCTGTGCAGCTGGTCCTTTATTCTTGTGCCGCACTGACCCGGAAGAAGGGGTAGGATTAGGCTAATATGTGTCAACAACGGCATTTAGCCATGGACGCACTTAAAATCTGTTTGGCAATGCCGCAATATGCACATAAATATGTGGGAATAACATCAGCATTTATTTTGTCTGGACACGACTGGCAACACAAATTCCCATAATTGTTGGCACGGTTTCTCAAGACTGTGCGGAGTGGCATTTCTGCATTCAAAAGCCGCCTTCGCCAGCGCATTTTTACTTGGATCAGGCGTTTATAACGTTTTGTCCATGTTACCGCAGCTCATGAGACATGGCTTAGCAGATACAGTAAAATTACCATAAAATGCTTAATTTTGATCCAACTTTTAAAAGAAAAAATCTCTGATCATCACAAGAATAAGACCCATGTCGTGGTAGTAATGTTTTTGTACAAATTGCAGCAGATGAACAACATTTTCAACCAAAATTTTCAAAAAATACCTATTTCATAATATAGGAAACACAATGCATACCCGATAAATGGTTGTGAATTTATTCAAATACACACGTTCTAAGATTTACACAAACTGTTAGACTCCTCGGCCCGAGCATCAAGGCAAGTCGGTCAGTAGCCGACATCTGCGCAGAATGCTTGCACCCATTGTACATGGGCAGAGGCAGCACAACATGGTCAGAGCAGACTGGGAACAGTAAAGCCCGGTCGACAGTCGCACCGGTCTGGGGGGCCTCGTGGACAGCATTCACAAAAACACCCTACCACACATTATGACAGGGCGCCATGTTCCTCTCAAAATCCTTTATCAGTAAAGACAACCAGAATTAATCCATATGTAAGGCACTCTAGATTAAGGTGTTGTTTTGAAAAGAAATTAAGATTCTTGAGTGGGCCTTAAAGTCTGGAAAATACGGTATTTTTACTATTGTAAACAAGGACCAAAGGGAAAGTTAGTTCTGAAATATGTGATTTTATACTATCAAAATAAATAAATAGATAACTTCCCATAAAATGTGACTTTAGTAAACTGTACATAGGAACCATTGGATACTTTGATTAGTAAAATATGCATTAAAGCAATCATCCTCAAACTGTATTCTCTAGGGGTGTTCTGATGAGTATTCTTTCCTCCAAAAAATGTTAGTTTGCATACAGTCCATTTTTTTCCCCCCACCTGTAATCAGTTGGGTCCTCATCCTCTCCCAACAATGCCTTCTCTTTTTCTCCATGGTAGGAAAAATGGTTTATCTGTGCAGTCCAGTCTCTATCCCTCGATGAGAAATTACTGGACCTCGGCTTCCCTTTTTCTCTGCCTCACAGACACAAATGGTAGATGCACATGCAATCCAGTATGCAGCTAATCTCATTGGGGTTTAAGGCTGAAAATTTCAGAATAGGAGTCAGATGGAACCAGTGAAGAAGTGGGAAGATGGCAATAATACAGGGACTGATGGTAAAAAAGACTGTGGAGGGACTATGGAGTGTGGGAAGACAGAGGAAATGGAAAAGGTATTGAATCTGATAAGAGGTGCAGGATTTTTCTGTAGTGAATTAATTATAATGATTAAGGTCAAAATGCACTAAAAACCAGGGAAGGACTTATTATCTGATGTCTAGAGATTCACTGTAGATCAAGAGAGCTGTCTTTTTGACAAATATTTACTGAGACCAGAAATAAATGATAACAGCATGTCTGCCTCCGAGTTAAATAGCAAGTGGATGAAGACACTGTAAATCCAACTTGTAAGCTTATCAGCCATGGTCTGTACAATAAAATCCTGAAGTAACGCCATAAGTTTTATTAACCTCTATCAGTATTTAGGAAATGATTCATTGTGCGAAAGCCAAATTGATGTCACCACAATGAACCCCAAAGTCCTTTTAATAGTAAAAGTCATGAGTTGATGGTTGTCGAAAGAGGTTTGTGTGCACTTGGGTCTTGTGGTCATACTTAATGAAACTCCTTAGTTGTATTTTTTTTTTTTACTTATAAAAATTACATCCATTCAGCTGTGGGCTTTTCTGCGTTGGTCCCTCCATTATTGGTTCAGCTTCAAAAGCAGCCATAATTCGGAGCGCTAATTTTAGAAAAGGCATTTTGGGCTCTAAGCAAATTATTCTGCAAAACTGGATGATGGTTGGCAGCAATTAGTAATTCTCTCCTGCATTGGGAACAAAGTTTTTTTTTTTTTTTTTAAAGTATAGGGAATGGAAAACTGCTTATGTGGCGGTCTGAAGGAAGATATTTACCTTCTCTTCATTCATATTATAAATACATTATAAAGAACATGGCATATTTGATGTTATGTTATTATATTTATTATATGTTATGTTGTATATTTAATTCAACTATAGAATTTCTTTAACAAAAATATATTTTTTAATTAAATTAGACCCATGAGCTTGATATGTTAAATCAGATAGTCCCTTATTTAACCTATAGGTTAAAGTTTGACCTGGTTTGACTTCTGCGTGTTGAAGGACCACACATTTTGGACGCAGAGTCTTAAAGCGGTCGTAGAAACTAGCAGCACTATGTGCGAATGTGAGAATTTTGAACGTGAAAGCCCAAAACATGCTGAGGTGGCTACTTCGACATATTTTGCTGAGTGTGGCTATACAGCTTTGAAGGAAAAATTAATTATTCTAATTACAACCTATAGAATGCAGTGTCTTATTGGGTTTTGTTGGCTGGATGGCTCAGTTGGCTGCATGTAGGTCTGGTACATGGGAAGCAGGGTTTGTTTCTCAGGGGGTGCGATGAGCTCCATCCAGTGTGGGTCCTTGGGCAAGACCCTTTATGCTGCTGCCTAACTGTGTAGCTACAAGGAGAGCCAAGTCCCCTTTATGCTTGTCCCCAGCCTGGCTAAGATACAGGGTTGTGTAAGGAAGGGTCTCCAGCGTAAAACACTCAGCTAAACCACTGGTGCAAATCAGTGAAATCTGATTCACTGTGGCAAGGGATGCACTGAAAGGTGAGCAGCAAGTATCTTGTGTTGACTTACGGTCCAAACTTGGTCAAAATTTGGTGGTCCAGTTGTTTGGTGTGTGGAAGAGTAGAACTGAAAATGTAACATGCATTGTGGTCTTAAACTGAACAGTCTTTTAGTCTCAGCATATGTCAACTGTGTAAACAATTTTATTGCTTCTATTTCTGTTTTTACCAGCTGAAAGATATGTTTTTAAAAAAAAAAGGAATGTTAGATTTTAAAATAATAAAGTTCTAGATGGTTGAAAGAAATAATTAAATTCAAAACAGGTTTTTCTTGAGTGTTGATGTGGTTTGTGGGGTTAAAGCTGTATCATAAGACTGTTTATGGCAGCAGAGAGAAGAGGTTAGATTTTCTGATCTGTTCTTGGTGAGGAGACTCTGGTGGATGACTCTCATATGTAATGTATTCTGTAGGAAGTGCAGGTTAAATACCATACAGTGTCTAAGAAAAAAAATGTTTTTTTTAAAGATAAATAGAGGTTTTGGGTTGATAGTACTATAGGTGTATCTGGCTCCATAATGAGACCCTTATGCCAGGCTTAATATTATTAGTTGCTAGCTAGAGAAATGGTCCTTTCTAATTGTGATAGTGACATCCTATTTCGGCCATCCACGGTTGGTGGAGCTGGTTGGTGTGCTCTGCAGCCAGCTATGGCCACAGCTGTTCGACAAGGACAGTGCCATAGCCCGAGGGAGAGCACCCCCCACATCCCAATCGGCTGAGTCTCTGGTCTTGACAAGTGAGTCAGAATTTAAATGAATCTCACTTTCAGTTTTACCATTCATCTATTTAAAGAATGCATCTGTAACAGACCATGCAGGCACACAAAGATCTTTTTTTTTTCCGTTATCCGTGTGCTCCTTCTGCTGTGCTGTGCTTTTGACAGGACTTGTGAGATTGTTATATTGCTTTTATACTTGCATTGTGTAACAGGCCAGCCTGGGCAGCTCTTGTTTGTAAGACTTTGCCATCACAAAAAAAGGGGTTTGTGTCAAAACTGCAGTAAATACATATCAAATGCTGCCTACTGTTTAGCCTTTTGGTCTTCTTGAAAGATGTCTTGGGGGTTTCAAAATTTATGTTGCAAAAACCTGTCTCTGGCTTGATGGTAAAAGGTACAAGAAGGCATCTAAATAATACCAGGCACCATATTCTGAGCATACTTCATAGACATTACACCATAATGATGTGTACTGTATATTTCAGGCAATAAATCGCTTTGGAGCATAAGTTGCAGATGCCAAATAATGCATTATACAGAAGAAAAACATTCTAAAAGTTGTACTGCGAGAGCAATTTATATAACCAAAAAGGGACCAAAAACAGAAATCATAATAAAAATCATAATAATGGAACTGACGCTTCCGTAACCTCAATTTATTTAGATAACCATCGCATAAAGAACGTGCTAGCAATTCAACTAAAATCCCTCTAAATCATTAAATCAATTAATTTCTTCCTTCTCTGTGTCACTTTTAAACAACTTTGCCAAAGGATGGCGCTTCTTCTTCTGTGTTTCTGTCATGAGCAAATACTGATACACACAGTGCCCTCTAGTGGTTGTTAGTGGGGGGGAAAAACAAACACATTAGCCTATTTATTTAAGAAATAATCACATATAAGTTGCACCTCCTGGCAAAACTATGCAAAAATAAAGCAATTTAAACTACGAAAAATAAGGTATTTTGCAGGCCCTGTTCAGAAGGAAATCTTCAATTTTTTCAACAGGTCTAGACAACAAGGGGTAAGCTACTAAACCCTTATCAGGCTTTCTGTATAGTCTCAGTTGTTTACTTGCTTACTTGCAATTTAAATTGGCATTATGAAGATGCCCTTAAGTGGAAAAAATATAAAATTATCATCACCTTCTTACATCCTCAAATATTTCCATATTTAGAAATGACATTCTATGCTAAGAAAAACATATGCAAGTAGTCATGATCATTGTTAGGTACCCATCTGGGAAGCCAGCGGGTCCTATTTTAGGATTGTTATCATAAATATGAATGTCTTTTTAATTTTAGATGACTACACATATCATTTTCTGTATGCTGCCATTTGCATTCCCACACACACTTGCTGCTCTGACAAATTGGAAGTGTGGGTTAGTCACTGAAGCCTTAAACAGAGGGGAGACTGTTTCAGATGCTTTCAGTCCACCCCTCTTCATTGCATTCCAGGTTTCCCGAGGACGCTGGCACCTGGAAGCAGAACATGAGAACACTGACTTCTTTCTGTCCATGCATGAAGGGGGTAGATTTAACAAGATAGAAAGGCTTTCATTAAAAAAAAAAAAAAAAAAAAAAAAAAAAACTGTTTATTGAAAAGCTTGTTTGGCTACTTGCCGATAAAATGGGATAAGGCAGTGAGCCCTTGTTCTTTATAATGAAATTGTTTGTTTTTAATTTTTGGAAGAACATTTTATTATTAAAGTATTATTTGCACTATTGTTTCTTTGTGATTAAAGGCCATGCTGCACAGCCACTATGTACATTTTGTGCATTTTCCACGTATGAAATATGTCTTACGTGATACAGGCTTGTAATACATACAAGTGTTTCTTGCGTTCGTCATTCATCGATGAACGCAGGGGTCCGTTGAGGGTTTCGGTTGATGGCTTGGTTGAGATCTATGCAACGTTTATGTGCAATCATTAGATAAATCATATGCAATTGGGTGTGATTTTTGTGAGAGGCATAAGCAAATTTGTATCTAACAGACTTTTCACGCATGTACCACCGATGTATAACTTTTATAAACGGCGAACATATCACGTTCGAATTCCGTAATTCACGCACGAATCACGACTGAATTGCATATAAACAGCACATTAAGGATGCACGAATCATGTTCGATGTTGAGTTACGAGTTCTTTGTGTGGATTATTCATACTTCTTCCGTGTTTTTAACGTGGTCCACTTATGATACATCTAGGACATTTTCATGCAAAACCACAACTTTTCCCACTTTTTCCATGCAATATGCACAGAATGTACATAGTGGCTGTTTGACATAGTCTTAAGAACAAAATCTAAGGAGCAAAGCTTTGTTATTTCACCATTTTTTAACCACACAAATTGTAAAAAAAAAAAAAAAGAAATAAATAAACAGATCTCGGGTTAAAGGATTTATTGGAGATAGCCCTCAGAGAAAAAATAGTTTTGTTTTTTATACCTAGAAAAAAAAGTTGTAAGACTTTAAAAATGTAAGCGTAGGAAAGCATTCAATTTTAAGCTGCTGTATCTTTCTCCACAGGTGTCTTTTTTCCTATTCATCGTGTTTGTTGTTTACACCATGCTGCCCTTCTCGATGCGGGAAGCCATCGTTGCCAGTGTTCTGACCTCCGCCTCTCACACCGTTGTGCTGAGTGTTCACCTGTCCATGGTTTCGGATCAAATGGAGCCTGTGGTGTGGCAGGTAAAAGGATCTGACTTGTATTGGCTTGATAGCAATAAGTTCATTAATATACAAAAGACCAACTAAATTCAGAATAATCATGCAATAATTCAACTAATCCTTTGCGTTTTCTCATGAAATTATCAACAAAAAAATTTGAAGATAAGCATGAATGAAAAAGTAGTAGACTATAATTTAGCATTATGTTAAGAAATTCCAACCACAACATTTCTAGCTGTGTTTCCATTACAAATGAGTACAAAACTTTAGCGAAATCTAGAAATGTCGAGGAAACACAATTTCACAAGTACTTTGTTTTTACTAAATCATAGTTAAGTGAATAAACACAAACTAACTCATCCTTTAAGTAATTCAGAAATATGACGATGGATGTGAACAATACTTTGATTTACAGCAGACGCATTCAAATTTCTGTCACGGCACCATCGCTAATCATCATCTATCAAAGGAGACGTCAACGTCTTATTTAGATCATGCAGCATCAGGTTCCTTACACGTGGAAGCAGCTATGGATGAAGCGACTTTCGGAAATTGTGGTTGGTAATTTTACAGAGGAACTGTGGATCCAACAATTCTCTATGACACGCTCAACTATGGAACAGCTGTGTGATGCTGTGGGACCTCTTGTGGCGCCCGCTGTGCAGTGCCCAAGACAGCATCTGGTATCCGATTGTTATTCGGTTGTTGGTTACGTGACTCATTTTATTTCGAAAAAAGGGTTTCCAATGCAGTCTTGCAAAATATGTCAATTTCGATAACCAAACGCAAAACCTTTTTTCTATGAATGCGAGTTTCTTTGAAATTGTTGTGTTTCTACTAGGATGTTTTATTATCGCAAATCTAATTTCATTGTCAATGGAAACACAGCTTCTGATGATCACAAATGATCATAAATGAAACTCCATTTTGGCGTATTTATTGTGAAGATGCAATAACATACATTTTTAGTTTAATGTTTTCATAAACGGTAACAGTAAAAAGCTTAGTCCAAGTGTTTTTTTTAAATATAATCTGTTCATTTGCATACATACATTAAGTATTCATATTTCAGCTTGTCTGGAACATGCCTTGGACAGGCTTTGACATAAAATCCAAAAACCTTTCAACTCAAATATATAAATATTACCCTCTAACTTTAGATAGCATTAAATCTCCTCAATAATGTTGCTTTTACAGACAATCATTGACAGCACCTTCTGTGCATTGCTTTTAAATATTCAAGAAACCACATTTGAGCCTAGGAGTTTGAGGTTGGAGTACTCAGGAAAAAAAATGAAATGAAATGAAATGAAAATATGCATGAAAGCTTTTGCGTGCAACTGCTTTTTCTGTCTCAAAAAAATGGAAAAAAGGACATATTGGATGTGCATGTAGATTAATATGGAACAAAAACTGAAGGATTGAGACTTTTTTCTCAGTTAACTTTTTTAGTCATGCTGACTTTGTGCAGCGCAGCTTCTATGTGGACAGTCATAGAATAAAAAACTCCAGTATATACTTTGAATGACTGCTAAAACCTTGTGATAAAATGATTTATGCACCTGGAGCAATTTAGTTTTACACTTTTATTCAAATTAGGGGTATGTATCTTCCTGTAAAATCCAGTTTTTGCGTAGAAATGTATTACATTTGGTTTTGTTAAGATGTTTCTTTTCTCTCCACACCTGAGTGATTATCTACGAAAAATGTTCACAGGGGATTCAGCAAGTCGATGTTGCAAATCGTCACAATTCTCAAAATAGACTTGCTAAATTTCTTATGAGTGCAAGGACAGCATTTACCCAAATCTGAAATAAGTGTACTTATTGTACGTTTTTGTGTGTTTGTGTGTAATTTATTCTAAACAGTCATGTAGTTTGCATTTGCAGGTACAGGTGAATGACAAAAAGGGAAACCAAAAGCTTTTACGAATATACATTCTATTTCAGTCATACTCTGTTTTAGGTGTTTTTTATGAGTAGACAATTATTTGTTGAGCAATATGCCTCAGCAGTGACACACCAATCGTGATAGAAGAGTTTTTTAGTGCACTAAATATTTAAATTATAATTGTCTAGTTTATTTTTGTTGTTGTTTTCTTTTTGTCAGTTATGCTATGAAAAATACTTCATGCGTTTATAACTTGTATGGAGAAGATGCAACAGACATTTCAAACTTTTTCATAAATCAATACAGTCATTACATAGGGAACGCAATGCATACCTGGTGCATGGTTGTGATTTTAATAAAATCTACACCCATACTAAGATTTACACAAACTCAGGCTCATTGGTGCCGCCCATTTCATAATCGGGTCGGGAGGGTAGCCGATATCGCTGCAAATGGGGCGCAGACGTCTATCCGACTCAAAGCATGCGGCCACCGGAGCCGGTCGTGACGCACCGCCGCGGGGCAACACTTGGATCCCACCCAAGCTCTGTCAGAAGGTCTCATGTACTCACGCCACACTGGGCAGGCAGTATTCAGTAAACCGCATGTCCCTGTCCGCCTGCCGGATCAGGATTTGGTGCTACTGAAGAAATCCTGGTTAGTTTCTTTTCCTCCGCTTAATTCTTCCACTTAGTAATATGCTTAAATTCAGCAGGTCATCTGGTCTAATCTGAGGTCGAACACATATATAAGTGCTAAAGTAATGCTCCAAAAAACACAAAAAGATCAGTGGTGCTGCCAGAGAACGTGGAAATAGTGTGAAGTCTAAAGCTACTATTGACTTTGAATAGAATACAAGATCAGCCTAAACATTAACCATTGAGAGTAAACTCCCTTAGACCTTCCTAAAATGTTTTCTAGTACGTTCTCCTAGCTGACAGTGATAATTTACTTGTGAAAATTCACATCCTTGTTTTTCCAGCTCTGTTTGTGCACAGCAGTAAACTGGCACCTGGTCCCAAGGATCCCTCTGAGGAAAACACTGGAGTTACAACTAAAATGTAAAAGGGATAAAATTCAAATTGTTATTATTATTATTTAAAACAAGAACAAAAAACAAATATTTACACAAATAAACCTTAATAGGCTTGTCAAATGGTAAGTGTGACCAAAAAAATTAAAGATAAATAAATAAATAAATGTATTTACATACACATATATCAAACTATTTAAAAGAGTCTCTGCGGCCCTGAGGCTCTCTGGGAGGCTGTTCCACAGGCGAGATCCATAATAACTGAATGAGGCCTCACCCTATGTTTTAGTTCTAACTTTTGGGATAATCAAAAGGCCTGTATTAGAGGACCTCAGGGTCCATGAGGGCTCATACTTTAAAATCATATCAGATAAATATGAAGGCCCGAGACCATAAAAACATTTATAAACCAATAAAAAAACTTTAAAATCAATCCTGAAGCGCACAGGGAGCCAATGCAGCGATTTGAAAATCGGTGTAATGTGTTTTTTGTTTTTTTGTTTGTTTTTGTTTTAGACTTTAATAATCTCGAAGGAAATCTTAAGTAGCCAGCTGCCCATACTTAAAAACACTATAATTCCTAAAACAAATAAAAACACAATAAATAGATAAAAATATAAAAGGATAAAAAAAGGATAAAAAGACGGGTTATCCCGCCCCTGGTACTGGTCAGTACGCGTGCTGCTGAATTTTGCAGCAGTTGTAGGTTCGATATCCACACTTGCTAATGCCACACTTGCCTTTCATGCGCTTTGACCTCCACAGCTAAGAGAAAAGGCCTCCTCCGTTCACAGTGAACTGCATGTTTACAGCATACATTAATGAAATAAATTGGTTCGGATTGCTGTAGCTTGGTACCTAAATTTAGTGTAGGAGGATCAATACAGTTTACTAAACCGAGTGAACACAGGAGCAGCATTGGTCAGGCAGGGGAACACTTAATCAAATGAGCCCAATGCAATCAGTTAGTCACTAGCTATTCTGATGCAGTAATGGGCCAACCTTCAGATCCATGTGCATACAGCTCCCGGAGGTTTACTCAAAAGGACAAGAGGCTGACATGGCTTCTGAGTGCCAAAAAAGGCCTATAGAAAGCAGTGTAGTCTTAGCATTTTATCAATTACGATCTAACTGCTTTTAGAGACCATGTCAGATGCAGTCAGAAAAAAAAAGCATATGCACACTCAGAACTCATTACATGACAGACTTTAGAACATTTTAAAATACTTTAACAAAACTGAGCAAAAGGAGAAGATGCACGAGGATATAGCAAATTAAACACCCAGTCTGATCATCTTTTGTGCTGTTTTAAAAACATTGCCAGTGTTTTATTAAATTATGATAATACTGAATCAATACACCTGTTGCTTTCTACAACATAGTTTCTGCAGAGCGGCATTAGTTCAAATAGTAGCAAACACTATATCTTTCCTACCGGCATTTTTTTGTATGACCCTGATTCACAACGACTTGAATAAAGAATTAGTCAGAAATCCATATGTCCTCCATCATTAAAAAATAACACAAGAACTTGTTAGAAACACACAAAACATTTTTTATGGGAGTTTTGGCTAAAGAATAACAGTGCAAAAGATTAAAAATAATAACATCATACTCTGCTCTTCAGGCAAAACTTTCTAAAACCCAAAGGAAAACAATAAAATCTTCTGAACCTTCTATAGTGATTTTTACTCCATTTAATATTGTCCTAACATATTAGAAATACAACAACTTTTTTTAAAACCTAAAGTTAATGGGACTCTTCTGGAAAGATAAACAAAAAATCAGAAGCTCCACTAATCTTCATTGACTTTCAAAAGAGTCAAAATTCTCCGTATTTAAAATCCCTAATTACTTACTGGGAAAAAAAGCCATAGTACCAACACATCTGACACAGCAGTCCTGTTAGTAATTTTAAAAACAAAGATTTAACTCATCCCTCTAGCTGGCGGCCTCTATCATTAATAAGTACTAATTTAAAATAATCACTAAAGCCTTAGCCACTGGAATTAAGATACTCACTCCCGCATTGTTAGACTCAGATCAAACACGGTTAATGAAAAATAGAAATGCCTTTGATAACATTTTTCAGATTATTTAACCTAATTACAACAGAGCAGCTCTTGAATTATCTTAGGGTGATTCAGGCTGGAAAAATCTGTTGGTCCAATCCACATAATTTGATTTGGATCAAGCTTAGAACCTAGCGTTTGGTCTGTATTCAGACTAGCGTCGAGCGGACTTTCCTGTTCCGGACTCTTCACTCACTGGTCAGGAATTATGAGGGCGGGGCAAAGCAACTAGAGGTAAAATGATGGAAGTCCTGTGCTTTTAGTTCAATGAAAATGTATATTTCACTCACAAATTTTGAACGACTATATCAATGTCAGGTACTATACTTTTTACTCGCGTTTTTGGTCTGGTGGAGGCATGCTGCAGGGCAGTTACTGGCAAGAAGACGACAACGAAGATTAGATTGTCTGGAAAACAGTGTAAGAAGCAACTTTTATCACATTAAAAATTGCTTTAATGAGCCTGCATTTTTTCGATCGCATTTCAATGAGTTGCTGTGTTTCATTGTTGTGGTGTTATGGCATTGCTGTGAGAGAATTCTGTTAAGGAACTGCAAGGCAGCTATTAGGATGACGTCACAGCATCGTGTGCCGTATAAGGAGACACAGAAAAGCATGTCAGAGGCGTTTTCAGCTGTGTTAAAAGAAACCTTCTAGCTGGAGTTGGACGCCTTTTCCTGTTTGATTACATGACAATCATTGCTTTATATTTGTCTGCGGCTCATCAGTTGCTACATTCCTGCTCTGTTTAAGTCAGCTACAGTGGCTGCTTTGGTTCCCTTGTTCCGGTTTAGGAAAGGATAGCATTCAGGCTGAGGAATCTCAGAGGGAACCGAAGCTCAGTCTGATTGGAAACGAACTGAGACCACATCCAAAGATGGGTCCGAGTGTGGTCTCTGGTCCCGAATCAGGGTCCTTTTGGGTGTATTCAGACTGAAAATTTGTTCCGGATTATCGGTAGAAACAAACTCTGGTTCACTCAAAGCGAACCAAATGTGTCCAGTCTGAATATATCATTTGTATGACTGCATGGAGGAAAATGGCTTTTTAAGTCATACACAGAGAATCACATGGAGAATCATTTATTCATTGGATCAGCAGCTAGAGTTGCTATAACCACAAATGGGATTATGTCACAAAGTGTTACTCTAAAATGGGGGGGGGGAGACAAGGATATCCACTCCCTCCATCGTTCATGGTTTCAGCAAATCAACAGAGACCAAAGACGAGAGGGATAAGAGACAAATTATGGGCATAAAATTCCTTTTACTGCTGTGGATTTTCTGCTCTACTTGCAGACTCTTTCTTAAAAGAAACTTTTAACACCATTAATTCTTTCCCCCCAAATCTCTAATTGGACTATTAATTGGAACAAATGAACTGTTCTTGCAACTTTTTGAACATCCTTGAACAAGACTGCGTGCATTCACATTTATTTCGAGCTGTGAGAACTCTTCAACTTTTGTTATAATTATAAAAAAACAAAAATAAAAAAAAAGACCCCAAACAGTTGACAAATCTTCCACTCATATGTTGTCTGAGTTGAGACGGTAAAAGGGAAAAGTCTGCCACAACTTTTTCTCACTCGCACCAGATCAATTCTTCAAATCACTCCCTGGAATAACAAATGGCTTTTATTGGAAAAACAGACGGAGGTGGAGAATATAGATTTGAATTGCTTGGTTGGACTGTTTTGTGATCATGTTGTGTTGGACAAAAACACTGCAAATATGTAGCCCAATGTGATTGGGCAGCTCAAACAACTGTGAATATTGTTTGGTGGTTTATTGATTTATTTAATTAATTGAATCTTAATCTGTTTATTCAGAAAGTATATCATACAAAGTCGGGGTGTAACGTTTCATTTTAACAACGATTTGATTACATCTTTGGCCAGAAATTCCAGCAAAGTGACATAGAGATAAATACCTGGGTACGGAACAGTGTAGGTGAAGTTTTCCAGATTCCTCGTATTTCCTACAAGATAATCAAGTATAAATTAAATATGCGTACAAACAATCAAGTTAACAAGATTGAATGGTGAATCTATTCATATTTTAGTTTCATAAAGTTCAACCCACTGTTATTTTTCCACATCAAAACAGTCCAAATAATACATTTTTAGAACATGATCCCACACTCCATGGTCACACGTCTTTGCTTAATTCAAAGTGTTTCCACACACTGCACTGGAATGATGGACTGATCATGTTTTGCTGATATCATATGTGTACTATCTACTATGGTCGTTTTTACACTATAGTAAGATAAATCCACCAATCCTCAACATAATAATAAATCCTCAATCCCAATGGTTTTTCCAATATCCATTATTATCGATTCATTTCAACCACTTGCCTCAGACAAATTGATCTGTAGGGTTATAAAACAAGTCATATGTGTAATATGTCTAATTATCCTAAGTTTGATTTGTCGTCATATGAATGTATAACTGATGAGTGTTTTTTTTTGTGTGTATTCTTATTTGATTGCTATTTCAAATCAAATCAAATCAAATATTAATATTACACATTAATATTAATAGTTGTAGTTTTGGTGAAGTAAACTTCAGTTTATGTTTAAACATCAGCAACTCTGTTTCATTTGAGCGACGTCCTTTTTATAGGATTCTTAAATTGCTTTTGATGACGGTTATCATGAAGTCTGTAATATACCTGCCAGGGGAGAGTAAATCTCCTAGAATAGGGGTAAAAAAATGCATTATTAATAAAGTAACTTTGAGACTACAAAATAATTTAACAGTTTTTAATAGAAAACTGACGGCTGAAGGAGAAAACCCTGAAGAAAAACATATTTTCCAAAATGGAAATATGTAAAATCAGCCGTGCAGTAAGTTCATTTTATATACATCAGTGTATATGGGTTTATGTAAATATGTAGAGACATGCATACAGCTTCAGATGCTCCTAACTATGTGAGGGTTTGCTGTTTAACTGTTGGTCTGGTATTTTTGTTTTCATGTTTTGAGACAACAGATAGAGAAAGACCCAGTCGTTAGTCTGGCACATTAACATTTATAGAGTATCATGACATTTCAAGTGTACGTGCAAATGCAAAGGGGTTTATTTTTTTAATATTTGTACCGAACAACCAGTAAAATGATGACATTCAGGTCTCTGTTAATTGATTATTGAAATTTCTCTCTTTTTCATGTCCCTTTGGAATAAGATAATAGATTTAATTATGAGGGGTTGACTCAGTGAACATGCAAATGCCAGCTATTAAAAGTCTATTCTCCAATAAATTGTTGCAGTGAGCACACAGATTGCCTGAGTAATATTATTTGAGAAGCAATCACGCTGACATGTCCATTTTGTCCATTATATTTTACAGGGATTTTCATTTGATTCTTAATGAACTGTAAAATTTATTGAAGAGCTAAAAGCACTTGGATATCATTTTTTTAGCTGTTATGTTCATGCAACAGGGATTCAACATGCTGTGCAGCTTAAATAATGTATACAATACCTTGCTAAATTATTTTAAGTTGCTGGTGGTTTTATTCAGAAATAGTCTTTTTATTTAACCTTCATTACGGACCAAAATAATTCTCCTCCATAACCTCAGATGGAGAGTTGTTTATGACAAACACATTAAAGTCCCACTCTGCTCATCTTTGATCTATTGTAACAGCGTTCCCACAGGTCGCTTGAGAGTGAATTTAAAAAAAAACTGCAGTTTTCTAAAACATAGTTTCTGCAAAGCGGTTGAATTCATTAATAATTTGCCTCTGAGGTGTGGGCGAAATGTTTGGCAGGGAGTTAGCTTGCAGTGATTACCCATCATCCCTTTGTTTACGATCTCTCCAGCAAGCTTACAGCCCCGCAGAACCCCAAGCCAACATAAGCGATGCAACAAAACTGGTGTACAGTTTTGAGCCAGATGCCAGCTCACATGAAGAAAACAAAGATGTACATAAATATATTATTCCACAGGTGGGTGCATCAGAACCCCTTTTTTTCATTCACTCCTTATTCAGAACAATTTGAATAAATAAAAATACTCATAAATGCAATTTTATAGCTTTATGTCCTCCATTATGAAAACATTTTTATTGGAGTGGGTCTTTAAACATCACATACATTTAGGAGTCTTAAAAATATGTATCTGAGATGATTGGATTGGGTGTTAAATGGTGTTTTTTTTTTCTAAAAAAAAAAAAAAGAAAAGGCCCAAAATGTTCATCAACAAACAGTATGGTAAAAAAAATATATATATATTCTTTATGTAACCAGGAAATAATGTTTTATTTCACTCAAAATAGTATTTATTTAGGCAAACTCAGTAAAAGTATTGCAATAAACATAGCGGTTAAGCTAAGATTTTTTTTATTTCCTTGTCGCAACCTCTACTTTCAAACCAAAAATAGTATTCTTTTACATCCTGGACTGCTGTCAAGCACAGAAATGATCTGTAATTTATGTGAGCTTTTCAGGCTTTATATGGCAGAGTTTGACTAATTGCAAGCAGCTGCAGAATACCACGTTTTTATGTCCATCTGTGATCACAGAGAGCTTTGTCCCAACAATGATTGTGTTTTCAGTGGTTTCGGATCAAACCACTGGTTTAGTTGTCTTTTAAGTTGTTAGACTTGTCGTCCATCATGTTTAATCCACTACAATACCTTGTGTTGCATCAGTCATGGCCAGTCATGCATCAGTTGCTACAGCTGCATGGCTTTGATGGTGGGTCCATCCACCTGTATTTTAACAATGCACACATTTTAGATTGAAAAAAATCAAAATGACACAAAGAAAAGTCCTCCCTCCCACCACTGTCATGATTAGAAAATAAGGCAGTATACATTTAAAAAGAAATCCTTAACACCAGACTATAACCAAGTTTTTGTTTTTTTGTTCAAAACAAGACTTTTTAGGAATGAATGGAAAATTGCTCCCTTCTGGTGTATTGAGGAATTGCAACTAATTGATTTTCTAATTAGGTTTGATATGTTTATTTTGTTTTGTCGCCTTTAGTTTTTAATTGTTTTGATTGTTTGGAATAAACCAACTTAAATTTCAACGTTGGCTAATTTCGAGTTTGTGCTGAAACAATTAGTGAGGTTTTGTTTAAAACTGCAGTTGGCTGGCTACAGTTAAAACTTGACTTTCTTCTTTTTTGAGCTCGAACTAGTTCTCGTTTATCTCAAAAATGATTTTTCATTGATTGTGTATGGGCTGAGTGAATAATATACAACTTTTAGCTGGATTTTACTTTTGACTTTCCCCAGTCATTACAGTGCCCCAGAGCAAGATGCAAAAGGAGAAATTGGCTCACTGGTGTCAGATTATAGAAACAACATGTTGTATGTACACGTCTTCATTTCTAAAACCTTAAAGGCTTTTCCAAGCAAATGTTGGTAAACACAAAAAAGGCCCATCACCAGTTGGGAATGTAAATTTCTGTTTATGTTTGATTAATAAATAAAACTAGAATATTAACCTGATGAAAATGCTTTCATCAAACACCTCACAAAGGTTTGGTCCGTCTTTATTCTCCGTGTTTTAGTTATTCAGCGTACTTGTGTGAACTATGTCCTCTCAACATCATTCTGCAGCAGTCTTCCCATTGAAAACACAATTGCAAACCCGGCCAGACTTAGGAGTGTCACGCTTTTCAATAAAATAAATAGTAACTTTGATATGGTGTCTTTTTTCCATGTTTGTGGAGGATACATAATAAATTCAGTGAACTGCAAAAAGGGATGTCTGCCCCAGATACAGTGAATAGGGATGAGCATAAATCCAGACTGTAGACCACATTCATGCACTTGCCCTCTGGTCTTGGTTTTCTCTGCTTAGAGAGATGGCTCACTCATTAAAAGCACTGTATGATATACTGCATTCTCCTGATATGAATTCATTATTGTCAGTTGTTTTGTAGAAAATGATAAATGGTCATCTTCATGTTATTTAGTAGAAAACAAAAGAAAGTATGAACTGATCCACCTAAAGATGAGATAAATTGTACGTCCCCCCAAATAAATCTAAATATGTTGTTCTTTTTTTCTTTTTACATTATTTTTCCAATTTCTTAGTAACATCTAAAACAACATGACTGGTAAAAGGTTGCTGATTCATACATTTTATCTCTTACATAAAAAAACTGCATCTAGAAGTGTTTACTTTTGCAAAACGTCAGCTACCCCTGAACAACATTTATAATTTATATGTTGCATTAAAAGTATTTTGCATAAGATGTGCAAAGCTTTGCAGGATGCACATTTGAGCTTACTACGAAACATAATTAGTTGCTTGGTTTCTGCTTATGTTTTGTTTTTGTTTAAAATGTATATAATATACATTATCATAATGTGTTTTCTGGATGATTTTTTAGTCTTTTCTTTTGCTAAATGTATACCTGGTGTGCATTTCCCCCCAATAAATAAAGAAATATCCATTAATTGGCTCAAGGCTCTGACCACCACAACCGTAGGGTTTTCCATAAGTGCATGGCTGGTCTGCACTTTATTATTAGAAGTTGCATTGTTTGCAGGGAAAGAGAGCCTCTTCATATGCTGCTTAGATGGTCTCAAATGATAAACAAATAATCCCAATGAACCATAGAGATGGAACATAACATCCAAGCTTAGTGCAGCATTATGATTTTTGTTTCCAGCTTGGAGCAGACATGTGTATCGCGGTCCAAGTAAAAAAAATAAAACACTAGCCTACTAACAGGTACAAAATTGGCTCTCAGTTTTAAATCAGTCCAGCCGAAATTGAATTATTGATCCTATTAATATTCTCATTTGTAAAAGATAATTAAGTGAAACAAAAGATGCTGTTCGGTGCAGCCTGAGGAGAAAACAGTAAGGAGATTGGTAACCAGTAAATAGCGCGGGGAAGACTGGAATGAGGAATCAAAGGGATTAGATTTTTATGTAATGATTCTAATCATACTTACGATAAGGAGCTGCCAATGCCACTTTCTGGGGTTTCAGAAAAAGTTTTTATTCAAAAATCTGCTCCAATGATCAATCTTTTTGACAAAAACCACTTAGACCCCGACTAGTCTAAAATGTATGCTTCATAAAATAAGAGCAGCAGGGTAAAAAAAAAAAGTCTATGGCAAAGCTTTAACTGAAACCTCCGACCAGTGGATCTTGTGGAGTTAGATTAGAAAAAGGTTCAAGATGTTGTCTTTTTGGAACCAGATGAAACAATTTGGCAATGTAATTGGGACAAGAGCTGCTTAAATGACAGGAGGCACAGGTAAGTTCGAGTAATTTAGAGAGGCAGATCATTCTTGCCAGAGTAAAACAGGGCATGTGACAGCCGGATTGTCTCTAAAGAACATTGAAGAATAAATCTTATCTAATAAACATTGTTTTTAGGATCAAAGTAACTAAACTAAGCATAAAGCCTGATACGCAGCCCTTCACATGACATTCATAAAAAAAAAAAAGTAAATATTTCCCTCAAATGAATAATTGTAGCCAAGGATTAGTATTTTGTGCACAATATATAAGCCAGTGTGCCCTATTTAGGATAATTTGTGCGCACATTATAATATTTGCATATTACATAACATTTTTGTTAGCACAACATACTACTTTGTGCCCACAGCAAAAAAAATGTGGCCATAAAGTCCTAAATTGTGGACACAAAATGCCAATTTGTGCTTACAAGAAACTAATTTGTGTCCACAAAACGCTAAATTAAGACCACAAAATAGTATCATCAATTCCTACTGCTAATTAGTGACTTGAAAATGATCATTTGTGCCCAAATGCAAGTTTTTGCTTCCAAAAAAATGAACAAAATGCTAATTTGTTGCTCCCAAAATGCTAATTTGTGCCGATAAAATGCAGTTTGTTTCCAGGAAATTCTTGTTTGTGTATGCAAAATTCTTATTTGTGTGCACATACTGTAGTAGAAATTTGTGTTAAAAAATGCAAATATTATTTGTATACAAATTAGCATTTTCTGCCCTTAAAATCCTAATTTGTGCACTCAAAATTTTAATTCATGCTTATAGAATGCTAATTTGTTGCTCCTAAATGCTAATTTGTTACTCCCAAAATGTTGAATTTGCGCCCACACAATAGTAATCTGTGCCTACAAAATACTAGTTCATACCAAAAAATGCAATTATGGGTATGCAAAATGCTAGTTAGTGCCCACAAAATGTTTTTTTTTTGCCCACAAAATACTATTTGTGCCTACACAATACTAACTTGTATCTACAAAATGGTAATTTTAGGCTCACGAAGAATTCATTTGCGTCCACAAAATACTAATTTGTGGCCACAAACAATAAAGAATTATTATTATGAACAATTTGTTTTGTTTCATTTGTCACGTCCAGGGCTCCGTAGCCTGACAATAAACAGTTTATCCACTTTAATGGATGTAAAATGTATTCCCCCTTTAGTTTGTGTAATACTTGAATTTAGATTAAATTAAAGGATCCCTATTTTGTGAACTCTTTATTTAAAAACACACAAAGATTTTTTGAGAGATTTTATTTAATGAAAGTTAAAACATGTCATTTTTATAGTAAAGATATATTAATGCCTTATTAAAAGCAGTTTAGTGATATAGGAATTAAATCAGTGTTCTGTTCATTGTTTAAATATCATATTGGACTGTTTGTACTGTTAACAGAAACAGTGAGACCAGTGGCTGCATTGCTGCTAAAGGCAGGAATAAAGCGTCATCCATTGAAGCCCGCTTCTTTGTGACAGTCAGCTGAGTCTAATCTGCCAATACAGAAAGCAGAAGACAGTGCATAGGAACAATACCCTTGTGGAAAAAGACCTGCTGTGACATTCACAACACACAGCTCAGACTGTATTACCTGCTCAAGCATAGAAATTCAGTTGGAGACCAAAGTCTACATGTGACTCATAGCTGCAGCTCTGAGTGGATTGTTTGGTGTAGGTGAGCTCAGGACACTGAATGTCTTTAAAAACTTGTGACTCAATGTATTTGTCAATCACTTAACTTTATTTAATTTTTTTTCCGTTGATTTTTAAAAATAAATGTGTAATGTTTTTCATAGCTTAATAACATCTTTTACATTTTCCTCAAACTGACTTAAAACACACAAAATGGGATGCGCAAAATGTGATACATTATTGGCAAATTATTTGTTTGATACTTGTTTTCCTTAATTCATCAATAAACCAAAACCCATACTTAATATTTAAACAGTTTAGTAATCACCTTCTAATCTAATCTGGAAATTATTAATTCTTTTATAACTTGGAAAACAGTCAAACACTATTTGTAAGAATATATTGTTTATAATAAAAAATATAAATTCATATATATTTAATAAATAATAAAATAAATATAATTAAATAAATAATTAAGAATAAGAAGAAAGTTTTTCTATACCTGAGGTATTTTTTTTTACTGTGTTTTCCAGCAAACTGCAAACTTTTCAATGTCAGACTTTCTGTTTTTGTGCCCTAACAAGAAGATCAGGCAAGTGTGACATGCAAGACATTCAGTTGTTGGTGATCAGAACAGAATGCGTGTGTCCCTGCAGCTCATTCTGAAAGATGAGGCATCATTTCAGAAAAAAGGAAATTCTCTCTGCAGCATTCTGAAGTCAGTATTACACTGACTTACATGTCAGGATCCCTTTTGGGGCTGGGGTGCAGTGATGCAAAAGCACACAATACATCCTTAAAATGAATTTTCTCCCTAATTGAATTTGTTATTTTAACTATTCTCTGGCCCCTTAACATAAATGGGACATAATCATGTCGGACTGCTCTTGCTACAAGATAAGAATTTGCCCCCAGTTTGTACTGACTTGCGGTTGCTCCTCTATGAAAGAGGAAAGGTCAGCACAGAGTACTGGGGGGGGGTCCCTCACAGCACTTTGAATCTGCAGCAGGGCCTTCCTCACTGCAGTGACTCCAATGTTTTTTTTCTGTGAACTAATATTTTCAAAGATCATGGAGATTGTCTTATCAAGTTAGGACTAAGCAATTCATTGTAGTTTACATGCTGGTTTTTGCATCTAAACGTTTCACAGGGCTAAAATTAAATCTGTCACAAAATGTATACATGAAAGACAGAAATATGTCACCTGATGTTTAGCATAAAATTCTTCCAAAGGTGTTCACTAGAACACCTGCAGATTTTTACATACTTTTTAAATTAGTTTAAAGCGTGCTCCTTCCTCTTGTTTTTCTTATTACATTCGCTATGTTTTACATAATCTGCTTACTCTCAATAACTGATTCACAAAGTAATAAAAAAAAGACCATCGCTTGGTATTTATATTCCAAATATAGCCCTGTACGTTGGGTTATTGCAGGATTTATTGCCAGAGGCAACAATTCTTGTTATATTTCTACCTTTTTAAAGTAATTTCTGAACTCATGCCAGAAAAGAAATCATTGCCTTTTTTCAGTCTCAGATTTTACTGCTGAATTAAAAATGTTGCAATGTTTTATGGCTTACAGTTTCAGCAATAACTGAGGTCACTCCACCTTAGTTAATCAGGAAGCTTTAATTCAGAAATTCAGCTAATTAGTTCTCCCAAAACCAGAGGCCAGTTAAAAAGTGCTGCTTCTTTCATTTTACGTTCAACAACAGGAACTGTGTCATGTCAGTGCGTTATTAGTGGAAGAACAAGGATACATGTAAAGACTGTATTCTAAAAATACCAATTAATTGAACACATTTGATTTTTCACATGTTGGTTTCCTATATTTGACTGATTGCTTTCTGTCCCAGTGTCACTGCACAGATTTTGGCCAATGTGATCATTTTCATGTGTGGGAACATGGCTGGGGCGTACCACAAGCATCTGATGGAGCTCGCACTCAAACAAACTTATCAAGACACCTGCAACTGCATCAAATCCCCAATAAAGCTGGAGTTTGAGAAGAGGCAACAGGTACAGACTTGATCATCTGTGAGTTATTGAATGTGAAGTCATGCAATGTATTTGAGTCTTTTATCAGTCAAACAGAGGAGGCCCTGTTATATACTCTGTTAGGATACTAAAAAGGCGATGGTGCTGTTTTTGAATCAAATCAAACTTTATTTAGAATATCTATATTTCATACCAAAGTACCACAAAGTGCTTTACATGAGAAAAAACAAAAAGCAAAACCCTAAAAATTGATATTTACATATGTATACAACACACACACCCAACATGAAGAAGTGTATGAATGTCACTCAACACAGAACAAAATTTTGGCTTGATGCTGCCATTCACTGCTTCCTGTGAATGGCAGACTTTATGTATCGATTCATATTCACTTAGATCATTTAGATATCATCATTTTTACTTCTTCCTTGCAGCTTATTTGAAATTCTTAGAATGTGCACGCAACATAGAGCACTACAGTGGAACAGCTTCTCCCTCTGGTGAATTGAGCTTGTGTTGTTGTTTGAACTGTTGCGAGCGGCGCCTTAAATGCCTTGGGTGAAATGTTTTGTTGCCGCTCTGGAGTGCTGGCTGTGGTTTGTGACAGATGGTAGTTACTGTGCAGAGACACCCCCTTTGGCCCAAGTCCTCAGCGCACTCATAATGTATGCCATTTGCTGCGCGCTTTCAACCAAAGTGCACTTAAGTGAATACATACATTTTATGGTCGAGTATTTCAATTGAGACTATATGAATTTACCCAAATCCTTGGCAGCCTTTGCCACCGCAGACATCCCATTCACACAGCTCTGTCAGAGCCTTAGAGAAGGTGCAGTGAGATGACTTGCACCTGTCAGATTGGATGTTTCCATTGCCTTGGATAATCATGACATGCCCAAGGCGGTGCTGTAGGTATGAATCTTGAAATCAGCAGGATGTTCAAATCAAATCCCTAAAAAACAAAACAAAAAGTGCCTCTGGATGATATTTTGATGGTTAACTGAAGACTGTGGGTAATTAGAAATGATTGAGTTTAATCTTGGGAGAGTTTAGTGAGTTTTGAAATTGTGATTTTATAATATTATAAACAAATATTCATAGAAAGTGACTTTTCTTTAAAATGTAATAATGTTTTGGAGCATCCCTCCTTTATTTCTTTCCATTTTCCCCCCTCGTGTCCCCAGGAACGCCTCCTGTTGTCTCTGTTGCCAGCACACATTGCCCGTGTGATGAAAGCTGAGATCATTCAGAGACTAAAAGGTCCAAACTTTGGTCAGACTGAGAACACAAACAACTTTCACAATCTCTATGTTCAGAGACACACTAATGTGAGGTATGTGCTGTTTTTGTTTCTTTGTTTAAAAAACTGAGTGATTTATGCCTGATGAGTTTTTCTTTCTTTTTAGTATCCTTTATGCTGATATAGTTGGATTCACTCGGCTGGCAAGTGACTGCTCACCAGGAGAACTGGTGCACATGCTGAATGAACTTTTTGGCAAGTTTGATCAAATTGCAAAGGTAACATTTGTTTATTTAGGTCTTGTGATGATAAAACATGATTACAAACTTTGTACCTTTATTATATATGAAATACCAGCAATATTTTATTAGAAACAAACCTGTAATGATGCAGTATTGTCAGATTAAAAATACAAGCGATCATTTATTAGCAACAGTGTAAAAGGGTAAAGGCTTTCTCATAGAACTTTATTTTGTTCTTTTAATCTAGCTCAGCCAAAATACTACTTGAATCATAAATCCTGCTAACACTTTTAAATCTTCAAGTTAAGTTCCTTTTGCAAAGCTCAATTTAAACTTCTTCCATTAATGAGTTCAATTTGCCACATATTTTTCACTATTGAACAGGGGCAACACTATGGGAGGGGGGGGGGGGCATTTTGAGAATATCACAAATTAAGGAATAATTTTTACATGCTTCAGAAAGCATTAGAAAAGTAACATTTGTCAAGGAAATCTACATCTCTCCATTATTTTTGCTTCGCCTGGTTAGGATCAGGTCTTAGCCAAAATCCGTGCTGCTTCCATGCTTTGTTAATGCTGTCTCACAATGCCACAATATACAATTTGCGTATATTACACAGATGAAAATTAATCATTTGTGAATATACGTGGAAAAAGTGAGAAAAATGATGGTTCTTTACGTGAACATTTTACTTATGTATCATGAATGAACCAAGTCTCAACCACTGAAGAAGTACAACGGAGAGAACAAATAAACCCACGCTTAATTGAATGTCTTAATTTGGACATTCAGAGCACTGGGCAGAAATCACATTGCATCAGCACCATGGTCAGCACCCGCCGCGGGCAGTCCTTTGTTTTAATTGAACAGGTGGATTCCCCGTGTTCCCACCAGCTCTAACTAAGTCAGCTGAAAGGCTCCAGGGGACCCCCGACGGCAGTCGTAGCTGGGGAGACCTGAAAGAAGGGCCCGGCGCATGTCCAAAGTTGCATCCCCCACCACCGTACCCGGCCACCTCCTGCGACCTGCCTTCCGCTCAGTGCCAGACACCACTTTGCAAGAGAACAGACTCCCCACACACACACACACCCCCATCTGGCTTGGTAGCAGAAGACTCCTACTTGGTATAAACTGATAGATAGGTGAAAAATGTGCCGATTCATATGCCCGTCACACAAAACGGCAATCGTGCATGAACTGTGCTTGATTATTCTCTGTTTACAAGCAATTTATTAGGGATTCATGCGTGAATAACATAATTTATAACGAATTACGTAATTTGAAAGCTGTATGCCGTAAACACGTTTGAAAGTTATACATCGGTGGTACATGTGTAAAAAGTCCATTAGACTAAGTGTACATATGGGAAACGGTCATGGAAAGTCACAAACTGGTGAATGCATCTTGTAAAAATCTCACACAATTGCGTAAGATTTACATAATAATTGTGTATAAACTACATAAAATAGGATGAACTACGTAATTTTCAACTGATCAAAAATTTTGAACAGCTCAAAACGGAATTCATGTAAAGACCCATCAAAACCATCAATGGACATCTGCGAAGATCGACAAATGATGAACGCAAGAAACATTTATGAATTACGTAAATCACACATTTATCATGGAAGACCAAAAATACACATGTGGAAAACAATTTGTAACCTGTAAGCCTGTAAAGCAATTTGTACGTAGCAGGTGTGTGATACGGCCTATACATGCAATGAGAACATTCTTATATTTGATAAACTCATTAATACGAATTCAGCAATTATAAAATGGTTTAAAAAATGTATTGTAATGTCCTTCCCTCTCTTCTGTTCTGTTTGCCACCCTGGCAAAGTGTTCTGTCCTCCTCCCACCCCCCATATAAAATGGTGCTGCTCCGCGATTAGTAGCAGTACATGGAATTACCATTAACATTGCATAAAAGTCAAAGGTTTTTTTTTTTAGCTAAATTCACATTATTTTAATATTTATGACAAAAAAATTAAGCAGAAAATATTTTCAGGGAGTGTTTGAGTCATTTCTGCATTTTATTAACCTCGTCTTATCAATAACAGAGATTTCTCTTTTGTGCAGGAAAATGAATGTATGCGCATTAAAATCCTTGGTGACTGTTACTACTGTGTCTCCGGCTTACCTGAGTCACTGCCAGACCACGCCAAGAACTGTGTGAAAATGGGTCTGGATATGTGTGAAGCTATCAAGTAAGTGGTAGTTACATAACACAGCTTCTAAAAAATGAGAAAACCAGCTTTGGAATTTCTGTAGCCACTTTGCCGCTTTATGGATCTCTGCGGATTTCATCCCAACTCTGTAGTTTTTATATGAGATTTATTGGTAAAAGTTATGTCAAAAAATATATAGCTCTTTTTCTTCTGAAGGTTAGAAAATAAATAAATATTTTAGATTTTGATTATGACTTTTAATATTTTTCATTTATAACAGAAAAGTGAGAGACGCCACAGGAGTTGACATCAATATGCGTGTTGGCGTGCATTCTGGGAATGTTCTGTGTGGTGTTATTGGACTTCAGAAATGGCAATATGATGTCTGGTCACATGATGTCACGTTGGCTAATCATATGGAAGCAGGAGGTGTACCAGGGTAAGGGGATATTTTCCTTTTTAGGCCATATTTATAGAAATAATACCTTTTTAAGGACTTTGTGTGAACAGTGTGAACACCTGCTGAATGCGCCTCAAATGCCGTTTGTGAATGTGGCATTTGTGACATTTTTTCTGGATGAGAATATCCCAAGAAATGTGAGATGAGGTTATTAATTGTTTGGAACCCACAAAAGTGTAAAAAGATTTTGTTTGTTTTTATGAAACACATACAAACTGCTGAGGCCAACTCCCCTTGCGGTACCCACAAGGAGAGAAAGGCGGAGCCTCAGAGATCAAGGCATCTTAAAAAAAAAAATTGAAAAAAAAAATTCAGGAAAATAACTCACATTTAATAAAACATTTGTTCTTTTGTGTGCCAAAGGTAATATACTATCACATACATGGATATTTTTTTTTACTATAAAAGGCTTAAGATTAAAATGGTAAAGGTCCTTTAAAATAGTGTGTGGCTTATTTCAGCACAGTGGCCGTGTGGTAGACTGTCCGCCCTGAGACTGGAAGGTCAAAGGGCGTGTCATACCAAAGACTCTAAAGAAGGAGTCATACTAAAGACTCTAAAAGTGGGAACCAAAGTCTCTCTGCTTGACACTCAGCATCAAGGAGTTGGATTGGGGGGTTAAACCACATAATGGGTCCGGAGCACAGCTGTGTCTGCAGCTCGCCGCTCCCCCAGGGGATGGGTCAAATGCGGGGAACAAATTTCAACACCTAGGTGTGTGATAGATAATGGGACTTTAACTTTGACTTTGTTTGCATGCTCCTGTCGTTTCAAGTCTTCATTTTACATCTGCACAAATGTTTTGTGGGATTACTCTTAGTCCACACAAGGAAACATCCTCAGTAGCTGACAATCCTTATTGAATCCAATTTGCTGATTGAGTCATTTGTTTCCAGACGAGTCCACATTACTTCTGTGACACTTGAGCACTTGAATGGGGCATATAAAGTGGAGGATGGGGATGGACAAGAAAGAGATCCCTACCTAAAGGAACATGGGGTCATCACCTATCTGGTTATCAACCCTAAGGTAAGAAAGAAAACGGCAAACCCCAAAGAAAATGTTAAAAGTGATACGTTTTTTTTTCCTTAGGTGGAGCGTTGGAGCCCACAGAATCATTACCGACCCCGCCACATCCACTACGGAGCAAAGATGAGAGCTTCAGTTAGAATGACCCGTTACCTGGAGTCTTGGGGAGCAGCCAAGCCCTTTGCCAACCTTCACCACAGAGACAGCATGACTAATGAGAATGGGAAGATCAGCACTGCAGTGAGTATTTCTCTTCTAGACATATCATAACATCTATAGTACAGACCAAAAGTTTGGACACACCTTCTCATTCAAATGAATGAATGTGTGTGGGTCTGTACTGTATGTTATCGCTTCCCAATTCATTAGCAGCTGATGTGTTTTTTTTTTCCCTCTTACCCTGGCTTTAGGATGTACCCATGGGACAATATCACTTTCAGAGAAGATCAGAAAGGCAAGCTCTCAACTATAAAAACTCACCAAAAAAAAAAAGAAATTTAACCTCTGGATGCACACAGATGTTTGATACAATCACAATTAATCCTAATCCACCTTGGATGATATGAATCTAATGCTTATTGTTGATTTTGAAGGACAAAGTCTCAGAAGAAACGGTTTGAAGAGGAACTTACCGAGAGGATGATAAGGACATTTGATGGGATAAATGCACAAAAGTATCCTTCATTTTGTTAAATTCTTACTATGTATTTCTGAAATGTAAAAAAAAGACAATTAGAGATAAATAAAAAATCATGATTTTTTAATGTTAATTAACATATTTTTTTAAAGATGCCACATTGACTTTCAACATTTTTTTATTCAGTGTCTAACTAATCCAGTTATTTTTCAATTCTCCACACCAAATATTCTACTTGTGTGTCATTTTGCTTTGAGATGATAAAAGTGTTTCTATCCTTGCAGACAGTGGCTAAAGTCGGAGGACATTCAGCGAATATCCCTGTTTTTTCACAACAGATCATTGGAGAAGGAGGTAAGAGGCTTTTCAAGTAAACTTCACTTCACTTCTCCAGTGGTGTGAAGAGACTTGCAGAATGTGTTTTTATTGGACATCTTGTTCCCTTGCGATGTTTTGCCCACCCTCAGCTTGCCCTGCAATCTTGTCAATAGCAGATACTTTTCAAAGTTGAAAAGCACTAAGAATATCTGCTTTCATTGATGCCGGACTTTGTTTTTGTCTTTTCAGTACCGAGCAACAACTTTGCCAGCTTTTAAATACTACGTCACCTGCGCATGTTTAATCTTTTTCTGCATTTTTATTGTGCAGGTTCTCGTCTTGCCCAAGTAGGTGGTCTTCAAACTGATGTTTACAATTTTTTGTAAGGTTGGCTTTCTAAACTTGTTTCTATATTTTCTACAGAACCACTGTTTTGGGAATATCCTTTGGGTTGGCCTTTCTGGTCCTGTTGTTTATCCTCCTCATATGCTTCATTGGACACGTGCTTGTAAGTTTTTTTTTGTATAGATTTACTTTTTTCTTTTAAAGTTAAAATGTATATTTGATCTGGATTCCTCTAGAAGATTAGAAAAATTATTTTGCAAAACTGTTGTTACTTTGAGATTCAAATGGAACAAAAGGCTTTCAAATGTCTCTACAGTGAAAATACTCAACGAAGTGACCCTCAGAATTTTACAAGAGGCACTTTGCTGTAGCCTTGAGACAGAAGAGTTTTCCGTAAAAAGCGGATGTTTCTTTGTAGACCGATAATAAAGTCATTTTTTTTCCTATCGTGTTGTTCTATCCTGACAGGCAATATCAATTTGCAACTATGCTCTTCTTCATTAGAGCTAAATGCTTGTTTTTATCCTCCAATTCTAGGGCTCATTTGCAATATTGTTGAATTATTGGCAAGTGAATTTAAACTGCTTAACATCAGAAAATTGACAAAAACCATATTTTAGTTTGGAATTTAGATGAGTTTTTAATCCCTTGATGTAATTCAAGAAACTTAATTTACTATATTATTTTATGACATATTTAAATAGTATCATTTATGATGTGTTGGGTTGTTTGATAAGTTTTTGCCCACAACTATGTTTGTTTAAGATGCAAAAATATTAAGCGTTCAGGAAAAGCAACAACAACGTGTTTACCCACTGTCTCATATTTGATTTACACATTTTTAACATGGTGTAATTATTTTCACCACATAGTTTTGAAAACTAGCTAAACCTTTCCCGCTAAAAGTGTTTTTGAGATTTCATGGAAGCAGGAAAAGCCCTTCTACTGCCCCTAGTGGAATGATGATGATGATGACAGGGCAGAAAATATGGCAAGATCAAAACAATAATTGATGCTATATTCATCCCAATTCTTCTCCGCATTTGACACGCTCCCCTGGGGAGCGATGAGCTGAACCGCGCTCAGGAGGAGGTAACATTAAGAGCCTTGCCCAAGGACCTTCACTAGGTGATGCTAATTGCTCGCCATTGACATGGTAATTGCCCCCAGTACCATTGTTCATTCCTCTCCGGGAATTGAACCCTGGATTCCTGCATGGTAGCCTTTCACCAGACCAACCGAACTACCCAGCCACAATAGGCTTTTCAAGAAGGTTTTGATTATGCTAATGAGATAGGGGTCTCAAGAAAAGCGTTTAAAAATATTATATAAATGGTTAAATAGGGAATATACACAAAAAACAGAGGATTCTACATAATGAGCTTCTATTTAGGGTCTTATTTCAGTCTTGGGTTTTTGTGAATGTCCAAATTAAAGTTCATTTTACATTTAATAGATAAAGCTATTTGCTGTGTCAACCAATTATTCAATTAAAGATGGTAAAAACAAAACATTTAGGATATTTTAATTGCTTTATCATGGTAAATCCATTACATCCTTCATTGACTAAGACTGCTGGAGACCATTTGTCTATTATTAATCATAAAGAGTCAAAAGAAAAAAGGGCAAACTTTAGCTGTCCTAAAAGGACTATGAGGTCACTGCTTAAAATCTCATTACATAAACCAAGCAGTTAAAAGGGGTTCCAAATTCTGTGTATGTTTGCAAATTTGCTGTCTATTTCCATTCTATTAGAAGCAGAGTAACATGGATGCAGGTCATTCACAATTCATTTTATGTGGACAAACCATTGGCCAATGCTTACAGATAATCTGGAGTATTTTTTTTTTCGATTTCCATCTGATCTGATGCTAAAAAAAAATGAATCCTTTGTTTATCATTCATAATTCTGTTTATATATTTTCTCCAAGGCAAGTCATTTTAGAAGTCATTTTTCTTGTACTTGTCAGTGTTACTTGTAGTTTGTGAAGTAATTCCAGTTTTATAGAAATTTCCATATTTTTATCTTTTTCTATCGTGTCATTAAACATTGTAAAACCTTACTTAGAAGTATATTTTTTAAAAGGTTAAAAATGTTTAAGGTCACATCCCAACTACACATCTTAGTTTTTATTACGTTACAGGTTTGTCTCAATTTCGTAATCAATACTGACAAAAGATTTTAATAAAATTGCTGAAAATATATGTAAAATAATTGGTTAACTATTTATTATGTTTTTAATTTGTTTTGTACACTATTTATAGGGGTGCAGTGATTAATCTACTTAATCGATATATATTCCTACACCATCCAACCAGATCAATCATTCTGAGGCTGATTGTTAATCAAATCGAATCTGGAAAACCTCACCTGCACTGTTCAGTACCCATGTATTGATCCCTGACTAACACTGTTTCAAGTTTTGGCTAAAGATCGATTTAAGGTCAGTGAATCGGTCGTTCAAAATAAACCAATATTTACTATAAATCAGATTAGCATCCAGATAATAGGATATGAATTGGATCATTGTTAAAATGAATTGTTACACCCCTACCTTTATACCCTATTTTACCTTCCCCTCAAATTCCCTTTTTACCAAAATGACAAGCCAAGCCTGCCAATGACTCTGAAAGAGCTTTTTGTTGAAATCTACTGCTGCTGTTGAATAGAATGATAAGAAGCTCTTTAATGCTAAAGCAAGCGTGCTTTTTACCATGCTACCCTGTGCTTGCTCTCATCTTCTCCAGTGACCTAGAAACTGCTGGCTCCGCTGTGAGAACTTTCATTTTCCTAAATGCACTTGGGATAGACCCGAAATAAGAAGAGAGATTTCCTCTGCAGGGGCTAATAGTGTTGAATACAGCTCTTTCCACTGTGGAACTTTGTATATACGTGGGCCTAAAATGATGGTGTTCATGCTTAGCAGCTTGGTCGCCTCGGTCCTCATAACTCTGGCTTGCATTTCTCTCCTGTTGCCTCCTGGGAGAAAACTGTGATGTAAGTAAGGGATGACAGGAAAGCAGTAAGTCGGAGCTTAATGAAAAGCTCCACTATCTTCTTTGATACTGTAGAAGAAATAAAGCTGTGAAGTAAAATAGGGTTTAAAAAGAAACTTACTTTGAAAACATTAATGGTACGAAAAATTGTCGTAGGCCTCAGGCTTGAACAAGTTGTTCCTCCCTTGTGTCTGAACCTTCCTGCAGGTGAGAATGTGCTGTCAGCTGTGCTTTTGAAATCACGTCTCTGTCAGGGTTGTCTAAAACTCAGAGTTGAAACAGTGTTACAACTTTTATTTTGTTGTCTATAGTTAACATTGTTTGGCTGTTTTTCATGTTTGCTTTAGAGAATGTGATAGTCAATCTCAGCTTTTTTTTTTATCCTTATAAAGTAATAAAGTATTCTCTGTGAAACACAGAGGCAGCCTGGAGTCATACTTCCTTTTCTTTTCTTTTCTTTGTTTTCAGTTTTTGCATCTCAGCCTCATTTCTCAAGAAATTGGAAACACTTGCAGCCCCAGAAGGTGGATAAAGAGTTGGCTGCATTTATATAAATTACAATATTTTTGTGAACTTTGAGAAGTGTGTCCTCAATAACCAGCATGTTGGAGAGAAACCAAACAACTCATACTGGGGGAACACTACTGACTTTGTACTCGTTACATGAAAGTATTTCAGGATTAGATCTGAGGCCATCAGTTTGACAAGCTGAGCCTTAATGAAAGCCACATTTTGCATAAAAAAAAGAGTAAGCACACTAGCTTATTTAGTTGAAAGCTCTAGGTTTAAGCAATTTGAATGTTGTGAAATGTGCTTTAGCAAATATTCTAAAGCTTTAAATGAACTCAGAAATATATGATCTAAAAGTGATGCTGAAAAACTCTTCAGAAATCTATTTTTTTAAGGAGTTTTTTCCTTACCAAGAAGGAGGATCAAAGGGCAGGGATGCCCAGTTTAGTTTAGTCTGTTTAGTTTAGTTTAGTTTAGTTTAGTTTAACCATTACCTATTTAATTCAATGACTTCATGTTCTTTATGATTTCAAGTTTATTTTACAATTACCGGTATGAAGCCCATTAAGACGACTATTGGGCTTCATACATAAAATTGAATTGAATTGAATTGAACTGAATTTGTTCTCTGGCTTTAACATCAGACAAAAATAAACCATTGTTCTGAACAAAGTCAAGATAAGGTCACCCCTTGGTCTACCAATCTGCCAATGAAACAACTCACCCCCCCCCAATACAAGTGTTCACATTTGAGCTCCTGTTAAATCAAAGAGCAGATGCAGATCTTTGTGCTACACAATCTACATAATCATCAAGGAAAGCGAATACTGGTGTGGGGTAGAAATTATTAGCTTGCTCTTTCAGTTAACATAAGGCATATCCTGCAACACTAAACCAAGACTGTGCTATAGCAGGACCAGGGCGTGTGTCAGCACAGGTGAACAACACAATACCTAAAAAGCTGGCAGGGCTTCTTACATGCCCCACTGCGGGGTCCATGGAAGGGAAACCACTAAATAGACCTGTAACTGTAGCTTTTTGCTCTGTATCATTTGTGCTTCTTTGCTCGGATACCGTAGTACACATGCTGAGAATGTCTTGGCCAGACATTTTCACTGAAAGCCCAATTTTTAAAACTTGCATTATATCATACAGATAGTCAGTCTGTTTGCTGATTTTCTGCTATATCTTAGACATTTTAAAATGGATGAACGTACTGTATCTGTTTTCTAAATTTTCACTAGTTTACCAAGCATGCTATTACCAGCATAGCTTCAGGCGTTCATGTTAATTCCTCTGTACATCATCAATGATACATGGTGACTGCTTGCACATGAACATTAACATCAACATCGTCCAATGAGGGAGTCCTTCAGTTATAGCAGAAGGGGTAGTGGAAAAGCACTTTTTTGTTTGTTTTATGAAATGCCTAGTTTGAAAGGATAAAACTAAAAGACAAAAAGTGTTTTGAATATCTAAACATTGAAGAAAAAAAAGAATTTTTCATTCCCAGTTTCTGAATCGTGCAAAGGCAGTGAACCGTCCTTTATTTATTGTAAAGTAATGTGCACCCCTCAGCTATCCAAATGTCACATCCACTCTCCACGCTCAGATATTGCTCTGAGACGATCAAATAAATAATTTGGGCTTCACTATGAAACACACTTAGCTGCAGGCTTCTTTGTCAAAAGGAAAGGAAGTTGACTGCAAACTACCAGCTGGATACTTTTTTTTGTTTGTTTCATCTACATTAATTAACCCCCAAGAAGAAGCAATACACATTTACAAATATAACCAAATATTCTGTCTATCCAAAGTGGTACATCTGGTAGAATAAGAAGCCAACTTGAAAGGTGTTGAGGAGTTTTTTTTTGTATGTGGACATCCTGAGAAATCATCAGGAAAATCTATTTGTGCTTTCAATGATTACCTGTTTATTCTTTTTTTCTACATACAGTGTGGAATATCGTTGTAAAACTTATTTTAGGCAAAACAAAACAAAAAGTTTCTGTCCAGAGTTTCTCACCTCACAAGGGCTGTGTACTTCTCTGCCTCTTCTGCATGAAACACTGCTGCTCTTTGACCTCCTTTTCTGTGATGTCCTCATATAACCCCATTCCTGCGTTCTTGTTTGTGTGTGTTCCCCGCAGCACTGCAGCAAAAGTGAATCTACTTCGTGGTTGTGGCTGCTGAGGTCATCAGTTATTATCGCCAACAAGCCATGGCCCCGCATCACCCTCACCATGACAACCACAGCTCTAATACTCATAATGGCAGTCTTCAACATGGTGAGCTTTCATGTGCAGGGAGCCACATTAGGGGAAGAACAACACTAAGTACACTTTGCTGGGGCTAAAATAGTCGTTCAAATGGAAACTTTTATGTGTGTTTGTAGAGTAAAGGAATGCAGTAGGTTTGGAAGCCAAAAATATATACGGATCAATTACATGAAAACAAGAACATCTAAATGTTGAATTATTTTTTGTTTTTCCTGCCCTTCCCTTAAAATATTCAAAGTTGGGTAGATTCTTGTCATTGTAATATTAGTGCAATATTTAATTTGATTTATTGTATTAGCTAAAGCTTAAGCAAGTTACATATTTGGTTTTGTTCAGTCACTGTTTAGGTCATAAATATTGTGGTTTTCTTGTCATGTTCACCCTCCCGTTGCATGTGCTGATAAGCCCCTTTTTTCTGCAAACGTTTAATATTTTCTAGGATGTTTTTGCCTTTCATTATTTTCCAAACACATCTGATTGTGAGGTTAGTGTCAGCTGAGCATAAAAACAAATGCATAAAGTCTCAGATAAAGGTAGAGCTGTTGCCTGAGGCTTCAGAAGAGGTTGTGTGATAAAGGACGATGTCAGGACCCTGGTTTATACCTACACACAAATCGATTGCAGAGATTATAATCATGTTTTGCGCCTGACAAGGGTCAGTTGCTCAAGGCAAATGGACCAAATCAACTTGGCTTTGCTCTGTGGGGTGGCCAATCCTCATTTTATCCTGCAGGCATACTTTAATGGCTGTTATTGAATGGCTGTCACTATTGGCCTCCTATCTAACAAGATTTTATTTTCCGCCTGCAAGTTAAATGCAGACGTTTTCATCACTTCACATTCTGACATGCAAAGCAAACAGGGAAAATGGGTTTCTAATGTGTGACTTTATGTTTTTTCCTATCTTTAATTGGATGATAATATGGCACTTATTGAAAGAGCTAGAAAATCTTTCAAGTGTTCTTTCTGTTTTCTTTCTTCTAGTTTTTTTTGGATAAAAGAGCATCGCCTCCAGTTTTCAACAATTCATCCAATGAGACACTTTTTTACTTAAATGAGCAACATGTCCCCTTCATAGGAAAAAACAATTTCTACCTCCCAGTAAGTAAATAAATAACTACAATATTGTATTTCTGAAAGACTCACTCCATTGAAAATCCTAGTTTTTGGATCAAATCTTGACATGTTCTTGGGGTATTTTCCTGATGACGGAGGACATCCAGTATATAAAGAAAATTAAGCTTAATATTGCATTTCTGAGTATTTCTTTATTTAAATCACTGCGAATCAGGAGCAGATGAAGAAAAGCAGTTTTAAAAAGAGCTCATTTGAGGTGTAAAACATATGCCTCCTGCTTCACTTAAACAGAGAGCTCTCTGCAACAAGAAAGAGAAGGGGGGTCGGGGTTGCTCTCTATTGACGGTTGCATTGGTAATAGCTACATAGCTCAGTTATGGGTAATGAAAAGTGGCAACTCAGAGGCAAATTTCTGATGAAATACTACTTCTTTAAATGTCTTAAAATGGCATAATAATAAATAAAAGACCACTGGAAAGTCTTTTAAAATAGATCAAAAGGTAATCGGAGTGGGTCTTTAAATAAAATATGCTTTTTTTTGTTTCTGGTGTTTTTAAACTGTAAAATAAATGGTTGTCTTTTTCTTTTCTTTTTTTTTCCAGTATTTTATCTACAGTTGCATCCTGGGCTTGATCTCCTGCTCCGTGTTTCTAAGGATAAATTACGAGCTGAAGATGATTATTATGCTCTCAGCAGTGGTGGTTTATAACGTTATTATTCTCCAAACACATTCCTCTCTGCTAGATGAATACAGCAGGTTTCTGTACAAGACAGAGAGTCTGGACAGGTGGGTTTAGGAAGTATGTTGTTGAGTCTTATGAGTCTGCAATGTGTACTTACAGAAATGTTGCATCTCTGGCCACTCCACATAATTGTACATTGACTCTTTTGGAGTATTTATTTTACAAGTATTCAACTCTGACCAATAATTTTCCGAGAATGTTCCAACGAACATGTATCCTGTGTGCTACAGTCATTTCTCCACACTGTGCTCAGAGCCAGCCTCGCAGACATCCCTGCTGCCAACAAATCAGGACATTTGCTGCCTAATAAGGATCAGCAGCGTACTGAGCTAATTAGGAATGAAACTAGCTATTTTGAGAAAGTGAAAAGAAGCCTTCCCCATGGATGAGTTTATGTCACAGGACATTTAAAATCAAGTTGGACCAAACGGTGACACATGCTTGTTAGGATGCAATCCCCAGGGCCTATGTTTCTAAAGAATGCTGTCAGCTTATTTAAGCATGTGGCACAATAAAGCACTGCAGAGCTGGTAAATAAAAATTGTATCCACCTGTGATGAAGGAGTTTACACCTAAGTTCATAATTGAAGTCCTCCATCTAATGATAACTTTGAATTATGACCAGACAATCCTATCACAAGATCAATGTGATTACTGAATGTAATGTGCAAAACAATAAAAGGGAGCTTTATTGTCACTGGCAAATAGACCTGTGAGGCTAATCATAAAAGGCTCCCATGGGACTTTTATAGATTTTCAGCAGTGCTCCCAAAACTACAAAAGCAGACAGATTTTTAATGGTAACTCAAGCAGCCAGCCAGGAGCAGTGCAAATAGGTTTTAAATCTTCAGCAAGCAGATATACTGGTAATCAAAAGCTGGTAATGTTACAATTAAACAGACGGTGTTGCGACAAATGGTTCTTAACCATTAACAAACAAAAAGCTTAGAAATGAATGGCCTTGAACAGGGTCTCCCACCTACGACTCCAGAGCCACATGTGGTTATGTTACCCCTCCGTTGTGACTCTCTGATTAAAAAAAAATACAAAGTGGTAAATTGTAAAAAGTAACTGCTATGAAAATTAATGGAATTGAAACTAAAACATTATGACAGATTTTTGTGCGCCAGGTACCACAGAAAATCAATTAGAGGTCAGGTTATTAAGATGAATTTTCAATTTTTCAACAAATCAAAAAATTACGAGTGCAGCTTATGGTTAGAACAATATGGAAAGACTCACTTAATTAGCTCTGATCTGATTTCATTTTGTTACATTTACAAATTTCTAGCCGAGATGCACCAAAAACTGAAGAAAAAAAAAAACTTTTTTACTTAAATTATAGCTGAAATTAAACTACTTACTACTACATTTACTGCATTAAAATGATTATATATGCAGGATGTCTTTTATTTTGAAAGGAAGTCATATAAAGCTCTGTCAAAACTTAGTTTAGTTTGAAAAACAGTATATTTTCTCTTTATATTTGAATCATGCCAAAATACAATTTATCATAATAGTAACATCAATAAAGATCATTAGCTGTGTTTCCACTTCCCATCTGCGCAAAACTTTTAGCAATTCTAGAAATGTGGAAAAAACACCATTTCTCAATTACACTGTTTCTATTGAAGTATAATTATACAAATAGACACAAACTAACCTTCGCGATAAGTCATCCTGAAACATGATGACGGATGTGAACAATACTTTGATTTATAGCCGATACATTCAAATTTCTGCTGCGGCGCTACCGCTCATCATCATCTATTAAAGGAGACGTTGGTATCTTATTCAGGCCAAGGAGCAGAAAGCTTTTCGATAGATGCTAGGTTTTTTCAAAATTGTTGTGTTTTCACTTGGCAAATTTGTTATCTTATATCCAATTTGCGGAATTTCATAGTCGGCAGAAACACATCTGGTGTCTTCTTTTTCTAAATGGCAAAGTAAGACTTTGTGGCTTCTACTGGATTGTGGCCTGTAAGAATATAGATATATAAATATATCAACCAAAATCGGTCTTTAAGTGTTGTTGGTTCCAGACCACTTACATAGAAAGTTATTTAAAAATGCTTCAGAAAATGCCCATTTGTGACCTGTTCATTGAATTGCATGTCCATAAGGCATAACCTTGTGATTGGTCAACACAGCTGGGATGTGCACCATGTTTGATGAATTCCATATAGGGTTGGTAATTTAGCACAAACATTGACAAGTGATTTCTTTTTTCCTTTTCCTAAACAAACCAAAATACAATTTTTCCTAGACAAGCGGCTTAAAGGCTGAAAGGCTTTAAATCTGAACTGATGCCAAATTGCCTATAGTTGAAGGCAAGTGTATAATTGGCAGATTTTCTTGCTTTTCTGCTGAGCTCTGCCCTTGATATGAGGAAATGTCCATTAAAATTTAAAACCTGCTCTATTAAATGAGGATACAGCGGTGCAGCAGGACTCCTATCACACATAATTTTTTTATTTGGGTAAGCTGTAATTTGATGCATGGAAGAAAGGTTTGTTAATAGTCTTGAGATACATAAGAGACATGTTCTTGGTTTTTTTATTATTCTTTTTTAGCTTGTTTATGTGAAAAAAATAAAAAAAACAGCAACTTTTGTCATAAAAGTAAAAAAGTGGATTTTAAATACCACATTTTTCGTTGTTCTTTGGAGCATTCTTTACTAACAGGAAAGCTTTTCTCCTGCCGCACATTTAAATAGTAAACACCATCTTGTCACAGCAAAGTAGAAGTGACAGTCTGAACTGAGTGACAGCTCGGCATAACTCTGCTCACCACACAAAGTTTCGAAATTATTTCCCTTACCTTTATTGTATTTTATTTGTTTTCCACCTTTTTATCATCTGTTTTAATCATTTTTCTTATCTGACACTCTTTTCTTTTTTGTTTTCTGTGCCCCCAGACCAGGAGTTCTCAAAAACCTGAAAACTATGGGTTCCATCTCACTTTTTATCTTCTTCGTCACTCTGCTCGTTCTTGCCCGACAGGTAAGCTTTTGGTCTAATAGTCTGAATGATTTTATCTGTTGCCTCCTGTGTCACATTTTATCATCACACCTTTTAAAAACAGCAAGTCTAAGCTATGTGACATTATTAAATCACCACCACACATTTTTCACCAATCCATGCTGCTTAAACAACCATTTATTTGTCTTTCCGACTGAACGTTTGGCAAAGTAACAGCCTCTGTCATACTTTGACAAATGGATTATTTTGACACGATGGTGGGAAACTACATTTTAAATATTCCCTCCTTTAATGCTCCTTCACGCTTGACCTGGTTTTGGTGTGCAGTAGTGCCCGGCTGTGCAAGAAGCCGTTTTTGTGGGTCAAATGGGTCGCAGACTTTGCCCAGCGCCACAAGAAATTTAAATGTTTAATGTGCTTGCAGACAGAAGTTCACTTTTGAAACTGCAGGTTCTTCCCTCTCTCTGCAAACCTCTTTATTTTCTGTGACCTTTGGGAGGGGGGACGGCAGCCTGTAATCATTGAACCTCATGTTAATTCAAGAAGGCACTTAGTCCGTGCTGGTAAGAAGCTGCTTTCTGCCCTACTCTGAGTCAAATTCAGTCGTCCCAATTAGCACCCTTTCCAGCTAGGTCAGGTCTCATGCATTCTGCATGCTTTGTCCTCCCTCATCCCATAATTTCACTTGTGAAATGCTACTTCTCTGGCTTTTCTTGCACAAACCAGCAGGTTTCTTGACGAAAAAAAACGTTAATATTTAATAAAATAAAGAAATATCTTTCAAAAAGGAACACAAGTGTTCAGGCCAGTCGGGACTGGAATAGCCATTGAGCGGATCAAAGTTGCAGGGGAGTATGAGACTAAAGCTGAGCCAGTTTGATTGATATAGACCAGTGTTTTTCAACCAGTGTGCCGCGGCACAAGTGGAGATGGTCAAGTGTGCCGTGGGAAATTGCCCTCATTAACTGATCTAGAAAGATTTCCCATCTCCAGGATTTCAGCTCTTTGTTCATCCAAACAGGCACTGATAAAACACTGAGGAGTTAGGAATATGAAAGATGGTAAAATACTTTTTTCTTTGCGTTTATTTTATTTTATTAAAGACATTTTGATAAGAATGACGTTACCGCGATTTAGCTGCAGCTTCGACTGTATTTTGGAAAAGTCCTGCCCCTTTAACTGTCTCCACCAATCATTCTTGGGGGGCTTAATCACATGTCATCAGTCTGACCAATCAGAAGTGGTTAAAGTCTTCACTTCCTTGTCCCGATTTAGCTCGTAAAGTCGCTCTGTTCCAACAAAAATACCAGCTAAAGCTCGTCTTTAGCGGTGTAGCTTTCCAAAGAATCCGGTGTCAGACCGTGGAACAAGTGAACAAAACAATGAAGCTCCGAAAAGCGATCTCCGGCCGTTTTTTGCACTACATCTCCCATGATGCATTGGGTTGTGAGAGTGACAGCGCACAAGGAGATCTGTTGTTAAACGTCTTGAAACCAACAAACACACTTCAAACTGTTTTTAAATCTTCTAATTTAACTTTTATTGCATCTTTTAGAAAAAAACAACTGCAGTTTCCAGCCTTATCTGCAACAATTATCTCAAAAATGCATGTGAGATTGTGGAGGGGCTGTAGATCAATACAGACTATGAGTTTCTCCTTTTTTTGTTTAGTTTTTGGATGTTGGTGTGCTGCAGGATTTTTTTTAAGGTTAAAGTGTGCCGTGGCTCAAAAAAGGTTGAAAAACACTGGTATAGTCGAATCAAGCATTTGGCATGGATGTGCCTTAGGGTCCCCTTTAGAAAAGCACATTTGCCACAAGAAGAATCTAAAATGGCATCCATTTTTAAAGATGGCGGCCAAACTCTCAATTGAATATTTGATTTTTAGTTGCCTCACACTCAATATCATGGACTGTCCATGTACAAATCCGTCTTTTATTTATGTAAATATGTTTTTCTGAAAGATGGTATCCTAAGGTACATCCATGCCAATTTCTGTGCTTGTACCACAAAATGCACGACTAATTTAAGAACCGGTTCCACTACTAAAAGGATATGACACAAAATAAAGTTGGTTCAATGCAACCTTCAGTTTTGGGGTTGGAAACTTGTGTGAAAGCTAAAAGAGAGAGGAAAAATGCTTGGTACCTAGGGAAAATATATACTCATTTCAATTGAGCATATTTTTTAATCTGTTCAAAGTATTGCAAAAAAAAAAAAAAACAGCATAACTTTCCTTGAATTTTGCAGGACAACTCCAAGGTTTACAAACCAGAAAATCCAACTAAAGAGTCTTTATGTAATTCTTTTTTGTGTTGTATATCAGCAGAAAGCTTTTTATGTTCAACAGCAGGATCCTAATTTTTTCCTAAAATAGGCAAATGTGTTTTATTCACTTTATTATTTTTAGTTACATTGGCTAATTTATGTTATATTCACACCAGATTTAGAAACGCAGGTTCAAGAGACCACTTCCAATGAAAAGTCTATTTGAACACACCGATTTGTTCGTTTTCCATGTTCAAAACCTTTGTGCTCATGCCTTACTGTGCAAGTTTTTAAGTCTGTTTTCAGCCTATATGTACAAATCTTGCCCCCATTGAAGTTAAACCAGTTGATCTTGAACCACTCAGTAACTCGGATTTGGCAGTGATGTATTGGTGCCGTCCTTTTAAAATTAGTCATCATGGAGGAGAAATTAATATTTTTGGTTTGTGCCTGGCTGGAATTATATGACACATAGTCATTCAAAAATCTCGATAGAGCTGTGAAACAAAAAACCTGAAGCAAGACTTGCACCTCTTTGACATTTTGCCCCAAGCCTGTTCCAACTGAACTGTAGGTGTATGTGCTACTATTGGCTAGCGATAGTCCAGTGTGAACAAGGGCATTCAAAAACCCAAATTCAGCGATGCATACTATTAGATAAGAATTCTGCTGTTTTTACATACAAAAATCACATTTTTACATTTAAAAGTCCTATATCATGCTTTTCTTTAGCCTTTCAGAGTAAATTATTTCCGAATACCGTATTTACAAGACCATAGGGCGCACTGGATTATGAGGCGCAGTTTCAGTTATGGGTGCTTTTTCTTTATTTCTGACTTCTTCCTTAGAATTTCTCAGATTTCTCAGAATAAAATCAGAAATATTTAAAGAAAAAGAGTCAGGATTTTGCAAACCCCCTCATTTGGTTTTGCTATAGTGGCCCCAATACTCTTTCATAAAAAGACAACTTAATGTTCTCCATTTGTGTTTTTCCCCTCTTTTCAGAACACATGATCTTGCTTTGATTTCACTGTTTAATGAAAGATCATTGCTTTCTGTGTTTGCTGTGGATCTGTTTTCTAAGTTCTAAAAGCTTCACTCTGGGTTTGTTTCTTTTCCTCAACTTGCTGGATTTTGTTTTCGTTGTTGGTTTCTCTTTTTTGTGTCACTTGACAGAAGTGCAGCTGTACCTTCAGTCTTCTTCACCTCTGTGTCCTCCTGTAACAGAATGAATATTACTGTAGGTTAGACTTCCTCTGGAAAAACAAGTTCAAGAAAGAGTGTGAGGAGATTGAAACCATGGAAAACCTCAACCGGGTTTTGCTGGAGAACGTCCTGCCCGCACATGTTGCAGAACACTTTTTGGCTCGCAACTGGAAGAATGAGGTGTTTAGAACTTTCTCTTCATTCCAATATATTGTTTTTATCTGACTTTATGACAGCAGTGCTATGATCATACACAGATCTTTGTGCAAAGTAACAAATAGGAAACATGACATAGCTTTTTATATAATAATGAGGGAGTAGTTTTCTTGAATATTTAACTGACTCTTTAATCCCATGAATCCGTCTTTTCTTAGCTTTTAGAATTGGGGATTTCTGTTGTCAGATCAAAAAGTAAAGAGTTTTCAAGGGGTTTAAAGCATCCAACAAAAAAAAAAAAAATAAATCCTGTACATTTTGGTAGAGGTGCACCGACTGCTAGAAGATTTGACAGACATGGCAGCAAAAATGTGTTTGCTGTTGAACTGATTTGGTGCTTCGTTGCTCTCCAGAGCAAGTATCTGGTTACTGTCTGGGTGATTTGCCCTCCTCCATTTGCTTGACTGGTGCATAATTTGGGTTTTGACTTGAGTATTATAGCAAAGGACTAGCTTTTAGCAGAGAATTTTATTTTTATTACGCTTTTCCAGACTGTAGTGTAGAAGACGTATTTGTCTGTTATCCCTGCGTATGTAACGCATTAAAGTCAACTCAATATTTCAATATTAGGATATTGTTTTCCAGGAAGCTTTCCAAACTAACTTCTGCATGTGTTTACGTCTGCGTTTTGGTATGCAGGATCTGTACCACCAGTCCTACGATCTGGTCTGTGTCATGTTCGCCTCTATCCCAGACTTTAAGGAGTTCTACACGGAATCCGACGTCAACAAGGAGGGACTAGAGTGCCTCAGGCTTCTCAATGAAATTATTGCGGACTTTGATGAGGTAAGTCACTGTCACGATTGCGATTACACCATCTTGCTTGGCTCAGATGATGCTTTTGCACTTTCTGCTCTTCTAGCAGCTTGTAATGTTACCTCTCACTCAGACTATAACATCTCCAGACTTAAAGTCTCACTTTTATCATCATTTCATAAGGGTTTTTTTAAATGATGATTATGGTGTCTTTAGTCAAACTATAAAAAAAAAAACTGTGTGGTTTTCTAGGAAATAGTCCCTGCAGAGAGGTAGTAGTTCATTAGAAATTTTCCTTTGAGTTGTGGGTGGGACTTCTGGAATGAAGCAACCCCACTTCCTGTCACCCATAACCAAGTTCTGTTTACAAACTCTCCAGCCTCTGCTCTTAACCTAATATTAATGGTGCAACAAAAATGGCGAGCAATATCGAGACTGTCCAGCCACATAGTTCTGATCTAGATGCCAGCTCAGACAAGGAAAACATCTTGTCATCTACAAGTGGATGCTTCAGAATGGAGCAGGGCAGGGAGTTTGTGGCCTGCTGATTGTAGATTTTATGTAACAACAACAAGCATTATCAATCAGCAATTTTTTCGTATGCTCCTTATTAACAATGATTTGAATAAAGAAATACTTGGAAATGTAATTTTGAGCTCAGTTTTCTTCACATATGTCGTCTGTCATGTGAAAAATGCCATATGTTAAAAACACCCAAAACACAATTTTTGTCAGATTGGGTTTTTAAATCGAGCTTTAAATTCATTTTGATATAATTCAGATTCATGAAATTAAAACAGATTTATTAATAACACTTCAGTAATGTTTCTGTTGCCGTGCATAATGTTTGTATCTCTTCGTACAGCTGCTTTCCAAACCAAAATTTAGTGGAGTGGAAAAAATCAAGACAATTGGCAGCACTTATATGGCTGCTACTGGACTTAATGCATCATCAGGACCTGAACACACGTGCCAAGTAAGAACATAGCTGTTACTTCCAAATCCATGAGTAATATTAATATAAAAAAATAAAAGGTTGGAAATATTTAACCAGAAATGGATTTGTATCTGTTGATGGTACCCCTCCTGCAGGAGCGTGACAGACAGTACATGCACATTGGAACAATGGTGGAGTTTGCATTTGCCCTGGTGGGAAAACTGGATGTTATAAACAAACACTCCTTCAATGACTTTAAGCTCAGAGTTGGTAAGTAACACTGGAAAAAAATGTATTATTGTCTTGACTGTAACATACAGCAGTGAAAATAGTGTCAGTTTGACATAAAAAAATGGGGTTTATAAGCATCTAGCTTTGGTAGTGGAGTACCAAAATATCATTGATCTACAAACAGCAGTGGAGCAAACCTATTAGAGTCACGAGCCCAGCAATCCACCAGAATCAACATAGACCTACCAACAGGTAGAAGATTTTGTAATAACCAGACTGTACAGAACCATCTTGGATTTAGAGATGCAAACATGTCTACAAAACATGCTTGAAGATGAAATGCATCAATTAGACATGTTTTCAAGAAGACAAAGAAGTCTACCATAAAGGAAAACATTTTGTTAAAATGCCTTGATGCTCTTCAGCACATTGGTTCAGATTTACTTAACTTAATCCAGTAGCAACTTTTTTTCCTTCTTCAGCCCAGTTTTTGATGGATTAGTAAACTAAATGTAGGATCTGACAAGAAACATTACTGAGAAATAGTTTCCTGAAAGCCACATTTCAGTCAAAGAGATAAGAAGTAGTCCTGAAAACCTGAAAGGTTACTCAGTTTTCTTACTTTGAGATTGATGTTGATATATATGTAAAAATAGGAAATAACAGGACAAATGTGAGGCTGAAGCTTTTGGTGATCTGCAGTCTTTTTTTAACTCCTGCTGGGGAAAAAAGATATGATACAGACACTGCAAACTAGAGAATTCCCTTTGTTTTAGCGGTGAAGAGATCTTACCTGCCCTAAAACACTGTCAGATTTCTTCAGAATAAAGAGACGTAAAAAGAAAGGCAATATGTTACTCTAAATGAGGTCAAATCTTTGCAATTAGATCTGATTTGAACAGACACTTTTTTTTCTTGTAAGCACATTTATTTTACGCAACAAAAACAAAATATCTAAAGAACATAACAGCTTCAAACAGAAATACCTGGCATTTTGGGTCTCTTACTGTTTTGTCATTCAAATTTGTTCAGGTATTGTTTACAATGCTGTGAGAAAAGGGTTATTATGTTTAGTGCATGCAACACACATCCCTCAATGTGGCTCACCTTCAGCAAATTGGAAGTCAATTTTTTACTTCCTGATCAATTTGATACCTTTTTACCAACATAATCTTGTAGTTTTCAACCTATACTATGACTTTTCGATACATATCTTTATCTTGTACATCCCTACAGGGAAGCAATCATGCTGCTACAATCAATACAGTTACCTGGACGTTGATGTACATCAGGAAACCAGTTTTACTAATCACTAGCCGGACTGCTTTACATCAAGGAAATTCATTCATTCATTTCATTCATTTTACATCAAGGAAAATGATTAATAAAACCTCGGTGCACAAATTCTCAATATTTGCAAAATATTCCATCTATTAATGATTAGAAAGCCTGTACAGATTACCATCTGACATGGCATGTGAGTAGGTAGGATGCATTTAAAAAATATAAGGTTAGCGAGGAAGCACTGGAAATCATAATGAAAGCAATTTATTTCCCTGGAATGATTTAAAAAGTATAAGCCTTTCCAGATCATGTTAAAAATACATGATAACCTCTAGGAATCAAAGTACGTTCATCCCTCAAAATTAAGAAAACTTTCAACAAAAGGGGTGATGAAGACAGATTTGACATTTTACATAATTACCCAGCTAATGTTCTTCAAATTCAAAACTCCCCCAAACTGCATGAGCTCCAACAGCGAGCTGCTGCAGTGTTCAAGGGAAATTGGATTTTTAGATGTTGTCTTTATGTAAGTTAAACCTTCCCCCCTGCATGGAGTAAAAGAGTTCGATACCTTCCACCTGTCGGTGCAGATCTCAGCGTGGGATGCGCCATTAGCTCAGCAGCTAGGCGGTTATGACGCCACATCCCTGCTGCTAGCAGAGCGGCCCTAATATGCTCCATCAGGAAGGGATGCTGGTCTTTAAGCACAAGGATTACACCAAATCGATGTCTGATTGCTTGAAAGCGGTGTCCCCACTCTTCCACAGGTTTCTTTTTCAGTATCAGAGACAGAATCAGATTGATAGTGAGAGGTGCGCTGCCATCCCAGAGAATTTCAATGTAAACAAGTGATTTGGGCTTTATTTATAATTTTACAATAAAATCTTGTAAAAAGCTGGGTTTTTTTTTCTTACACCGGTTTACATAAAACGGTTACTATAAGCTACTTCAAAAATATGACCCAAAAAGTTGGGAAAATTACTCAATGTATGTGAAATTATTCTCCAAAATCATCAGCAACATCAGAAAAATGCATTGATGCTGGATTAAATAATATAAACATGAAAACAGAATCCACCTGTTCATTACTGACCTATTTTCTTTCTCAGGTATTAATCATGGTCCAGTCATAGCTGGGGTCATTGGAGCCCAGAAACCACAGTATGACATATGGGGGAACACGGTGAATGTAGCCAGCAGGATGGAAAGCACCGGAGTGCTGGGAAAAATACAGGTGTGTAAAGCAGGATCATCCTTTCAAAAGCTAAGAAATTTGCTTATTTTTTCCAATAAGTTGAGAACATTGGATTTTTTTTTTTTAATTTCCCTTCCAATTTGTTTAAAAAACAAATAATAAGCAGCATTCATTAGCCTCAGCTGCATCTGTTTCTCATGGCATTTTGCATTACATCACATCAATAATGTAGTTATTACTAATTAAATACACTTTTGCTTTTCCAGCCATGGCTTTTCAAGCTATGGCATCATCTAAGAGAATTTTTTTCTAAAGAAACTTGAAAAAGTCCTTTTCATTTTTTCCGATTTCCAAAAGCAAACAGAAAACTCCTGTGATGTGCCCCGATGGGTCCTCTGAGTTTCAGACATCACATCATGAGTGGCACTGACTGTCTCAGAGGATCAGCATGGTTCCTTTTTTCCACTTTTTTTGACATTTAAATGGCAGCACGGATGTGAAAAAGATAAAACATCTCTTCCCTCTGCATGTACCACTTACAGCAGCAAGGGCATCTCATCAGCCCAGCATCATCTGACATCTTCAAATCCCATATTGGCATTCTGTCTGAGCACTGATAAGATATAATAGTTTTCCACCTGCATGGCATGTGGCTGTGGCAATCATTTAGTCTTCAGAGAGCCACATTACAGTTCACAGCTTGTACACATTTGGCAGAGCCCATCTGCCGTGTGGCATGGCACAACAGCGCTGCTCTCAACTGCTTTGCATGATTGCCTGTTGATATTTAAAGCTATAGGGAAAGCAAAATAAAAAAAATGATGTACACGTTTTCATGAGTGTTTCCCATTCTTTGTTGGAGTTCTGCAGGTTTATAAAGCCCAAGATAGAATTTACTTCCAGTGTTCTCTGAAAACTGCTTTGTCCTCCACTTTTCTATTTTTAACTTCATTTTGGGGCATTTTTGCTGGTGTCATACATGTAGACAGCTCTTCCACAGCTGCAGTGCTGGTTTGGTCTGCAAACTTTGCGAAGCAGAGAAGCAAAAGCCAAGAAAAGTCCAATACTTTTTTGTGACACTAATGGGCATAAAACTTTTCCTGTGCAGACTTAGACTATTTCTTCGCACAGAAATGTATTCTAATCATGTCAGATAAGCAAAATGGACTTTACCCATGCATTTGTTTTTTCTTTCTCTGCAGGTGACGGAGGAGACGAGTCTCATCCTTCTCACTCTGGGATACATGTGTTCTTGCCGAGGCATCATTAATGTCAAGGGCAAAGGAGAGCTCAAGACCTTCTTTGTGCACACAGAGATGACACGCTCACTGTCCCAGGGGAACGTTATGCCATAAGATGGGTTCTGAATTCTGCAATTACATCCTGATCAGACATTGATCTTAGACAGAGGAGCTTTAATCTACTCAGCTCTGCTGGGTAAAAATAGACTCGAAGGGGAGGAGAAATTTGATGTTACTGTTGCATTGCAAATTACCTGTGCCACAGCTGTAGTTATACGTAGTCACTTATGTAACTGTAAGTGTAGGGCATGGACAGCATGTAGGCCATTACCTGTGAAAATATATTCGGATTTGAACGTTTGGAGACAAAAAAAAAAGAAATTGGATGTACCTGCCTGGTTTAGACAGAAATCAAGAAGTCCAAATGAGTGTTCGACTCAGACATGAAATCATTTCTGTCCAGCATGGATCTTTTTTCAAGTCAATCAAATAAAACCATGGACAGTATAAGAGAATTGGACTAAGTGAGCCCCTCCCTCTATGTGTTCCAAACAGGAAGTACCCGTCGACTCCAAGAGGCCAAAATCCTTGAGACTTCTATTGAGAAATAAGCAGCTATTACTGATTATATTTGTCAGAGCACCAATTCTGATCCAATAATATATATAATATATATATAATATTATATATATATATATATATATATATATATATATATATATATATATATATATATATATATATATATATATATATATATATATATATATATATATATATATATATAAAGTGGCCAATCAGATGCCTTAATAAACGTATGTGGTCTCATGTCGAATGTTCAAAACATTTGATTGACAGATACTTTCAAGTGGTGTGGACCTCCAACATGCTCATTCCTGATTGGCGATAGTGGTTGCCATAGAAGTAATGTTGAATGGACTTCCTGTCTTTGGAGCTAAAAGTCATTTATCTAAGGGTGATGTCATAGTCACTCGGTCCAGTTCTCATGTACTATCAACGATCAAAACAGATTTCTGTACAGGACTTTTAGATAACATACAAGAGGAAATCCCTCACAAACAGTAGTCTGTGACAACCTCTTTTTACAGGTAATTCTACAACTGGCATAATGAATGTAGGAAAGTTTGCGTTTCACTCATAAGTCTTTAGGGCAATGCAGATGTTTTACAGAGATAAAAAAATGTCTTGTTAAAAACATGCAAGCAGGCAACAGACGTAGAATGTGTACATACATATCTTCATCTGTCTTGTTAAAAGCGCAAAATCTTAGATGTATTCTACGGGCAGTTTGGGACTATAAAAAGGATAAAGACACAAAAAAAAGTCTATGAATATATTATGATATTCACTTAAGGCCAAGTTTTCCAAAGTTGCCTTTGCACTTCTATCATCTTCCCTGCATCATCTGAGGTGTTTATGATACACATAAGGTTAGTGAGCACTTCGTTAAAAAAAAATAAAAAACTATCTGGCACAAATCCAAAAGCAGCAATGGGAGCTACAATTACTAAAAGCATGGGGGGGACCATCGGAGAGCACATTTTTCATCTTTTAAAACAACTCATACTTTTCTTTTCTATAGCACACAGAGGTCTGATTCAAAGAATGGATTCACTTAACTTGATCCTCAATATTGCACACAGACTTTGTTGAAAAATCATACTGAGCAGTTCAGAAATGAGTGTGAAGTGAGATTTGTTTTTGATTTACCTGTTCTGTTAATGTTTCATCAGTTTTAAGAGGTAAAATATTCTCTGTTGGTTATTGGTTAGTTAGTTGTTTAGTTGGTTAGTGTAGATGTAGTTTTTTCTTCTTTTAGATAAATCATACAACTCTAATTCAAAATATTAAAAAACAACTTTTTATTTTAATGTAATTTAATTTTTAATTTAAAATAGTTTCTTGTGAGTTTTCTTTGGAATTAATTTTTTTGTTTAAATAGAATTCATTTCAATCATGTAACATGAGGTTACATGAACTACGGCCAATATTTACTTTTATGCATCTGGATGGAGTCCACTAATTCACTCCACTGTTCAAAGAAAGCTATATTCTGTTGTTTATTAGAAAGTTCCTTCTAACTTTGTAGGTAATGTTCAGAAGGAAAAAAAGGAACTGATCTTTGTAGTGGACCATCATGCATTTCAACCTGATGTCAGCTGCTCTAGAAGTTAATTAAGCTGACATGAAAAGGCTTTTCTGCTGAAGTAACACTTGGTTTGTCCTAGCCATTTAATATCTCGTTTGTATTACATTGTCACAAATTTAAGGTAAAGTGTTGCTAAACCATTTCTAAAAAGTGTTTCTGATCAGCCAGCTACTTTTTTGAGGTACACTGATGAGTTACAAAAACAATAAAAGTTGATTGTGGAGGAGAAAATTATTATTTGCGGTTTGTGCCCGGACTGAATTCTATGACACCAAGTCTTTCAAATACCGGAATAGAGCTGTGAAAGAAAAAAGCTGGAGCAAGATTCACCAGATTTGGACTGCTTTGACATTTCACACCAAGCCTCTTTCAACTGTAGGTGGTGGACATGCGCTAATAAACAGACGAAGCCCTCTCCCTGCTTGTCCAGGTGTGAACACCACATGCTGAATGTGCATTCAAGAATGTGCGTTCATGAACACGTGTCACATGCCCAGTGTGTCGGTAACTTTAGAGGTCAGATCAGTATAAATAATTTGCTCGGTTTAGATTCTGACTCAACACTTAACACTTTTTTTCTCGCTTCTTCTTGACTTGATTAAAATCTCTATCTCTTTATCTTACATATTTAACAATTCATTAAATATTTTGACTTACATTGGAAATGGATCAGCGACCAACTTCTTCATATACCTTGTGTGTCCAGTGGGTGAGTGACTGGACAGCCCAATGACAGTCCTCATGTTTACTGTCTCATTCATGCCTGACCTTCGAAAACTCATTTAAGACTAATTTGTTGTGATATAATTGGATCCAGATGAATAAAGATGATTTTAGTGTAAATTGTTTTATTTTGGAAATGCGAAGCCTGATCTGTGTACAGGGTAGCTTTAGCTTGCTTACATTACTGTGATTTTGTAAGAAAAAAAATTTTGACCAAAAAAGTGTTTTGATGATTCTATTGTTTTTGTAAAAGCTTAATAAAAATTTATATGTATGACAGCGCAGCTAATTTTTGTTCTTTATCTGCCATCTTCCTTTGAAGTGATCTGCACATCAGCATGATGGTGCATTTCAAAGTAAATAATAGAAATACCTCTGCATACTGATTTTATATAAACATGTAACAGACTCTAGGAATCAGAATAGCTTAAAAGTTTAGAAAGATATTTTTGTTCTAGGTGGTGCAGATTCATAAGTAGGTATTGTCCTTGGTGAGCAAGTGGACAAATGATTATTTCTAAGTATCACAGTCAGAAGGGAGTCAAACAGTGAAGTCGGATATTTGGAAGTTTTCTTAATCCCTCCATCCATTTTCAAACCTGCTTAATCCCTTTTGGGGCCAAGAGGATGCTGGAGCCTATGCCAGCAACTGTCTCTCTTTCACCTTTGCCAAGACAATCCATCCCACCTCACAGGTGTGCCATATCAAGATGCTAATTAGACAGCATGATTATTGCACAGGTGTGCCTTAGACTGACCACAAGAAAAGGCCACTCTGAAATCTTCAGTTTTGTTTTACTGAGGGGGTCAGGGGACTCAGACAACCAGTCAGTATCTGGTGTGACCACCATTCGCCTCATGACATGCGACACATCTCCTTCGCATAGAGTTGATCAGGTTGTCTATTGTGGCCTGTGGAACGTTGGTCCACTCTTCTTCAATGGCTGTGCGAAGTTGCTGGATGTTGGCAGGAACTGGAACACTCTGTCGTATACGCCAATCCAGAGCATCCCAAACATGCTCAATGGGTGACATGTCCGCTGAGTATGCTGGCCATGCAAGAACTGGGATGTTTTCAGCTTCCAAGAATTGTGTACAGATCCTTGCAACATGGGGCCGTGCATTATCACGCTGCAACATGAGGTGATGTTGTTAGATGTACGACACAACAATGGGCCCCAGGATCTCGTCATGGTATCTCTGTGCGTTCAAAATGCCATCAATGAAATGCTCCTGTGTTCTTCGCCCATAACATATGCCTACCCATACCATAAACCCACCACCACCATGGGCTACTCGATCCACAACATTGACATCAGAAAACCGCTCACCCACACGACGCCACACACACTGTCTGCCATCTGCCCTGAACAGTGTAAACCGGGATTCATCCGTGAAGAGAACACCTCTCCAACATGCCAGACGCCATCGCATGTGAGCATTTGCCCACTCAAGTCGGTTACGACGACGAACTGGAGTGAGGTCGAGACCACGATGAGGACGACGAGCATGCAGATGAGCTTCCCTGAGACGGTTTCTGACAGTTTATGCAGAAATTCTGTGGTTATGCAAACCGATTGGTTCAGCAGCTGTCCGAGTGGCTGGTCTCAGACGATCTTGGAGGTGGACATGCTGGATGTGGAGATCTTGGGCTGGTGTGGTTACACGTGGTCTGCGGTTGTGAGGCCGGTTGGATGTGCTGCCATATTCTCGGAAACGCCTTTGGAGAAATTTGGTGGAGAAATGGACATTCAATTCCCTAGCAACAGCTCTGGTGGACATTCCTGCTATCAGCATGCCAATTGCACGCTCCCTCAAAACTTGACACATCTGTGGCATTGTGCTATGTGATACAACTGAAGATTTCAGAGTGGCCTATTCTTGTGGCCAGTCTAAGGCACACCTGTGCAATAATCATGCTGTCTAATCTTGATATGGCACACCTGTGAGGTGGGATGGATTGTCTTAGCAAAGGAGAAGTGCCCACTATCACAGATTTAGACAGATTTGTGAACAATATTTCAGAGAACTGGTTAATTGGTGTATGTGGAAAATGTTTCACATGTTTGAGTTCATACCATAAAAATTGGGAGCAATAACCAAAGTGTTGCGTTTATATTTTTGGTCAGTCTACATACATTTCCGGTTCCGGGTTACAGCACGGACGCGTGTGTGACTCTCTGCGGCTATACAACTATCTTCAAATTACTTAAAAAGTGGATTTTCTCCAAAAAAGATAGCTGACATTGGCCCCCAAGAAAAACCCTGACTACGAAGACCTTGAAAAGTCTCTTGATGAAATCCAAGCTGCATTGTATCCTTTTATGGAACAAGTGAATGCTAAGCTAACTCCGATCTTGGATCTAATGGAAGACTTCCGAAGATTCCGAGCTCAAAACGAGCAACGAGAAAACCGGGTCGACATTCTGGAGAAAAGACTGGACGATGTGGAACAACAAGTAAGGATGAATAATGTCATTCTCACTGGAGTACCGATCAAACCTTGGGCAAAGCTAAATGCAGCTGGAGTTAGCATTGCTAATAGCACTAGTATTGCTAGCAGTCCTGAAACGGAGAGCGGTGGAGAGTCTATGGAACACCAAGTAGAATCATTTCTCACATCTAAAGGGATTTCCCTGGATCTCAACACCATCGAGACCTGCCACCCAGGAGAAAGGAGACGGATAAACCAGCGATTCTCATCAGGTTTGTGATTCAAAAACACAAGCTAGCTCTGATCAATCAACGTAAAAATCTGAAAGGAACTGCTGTTTATCTGAACGACCATCTGACCAGAAGGAATGCTGAAATCTCCAAACATGCACAGCTTCTCAGGAAGCGTAAGCAGATTGAGAATACTTGGGTTAAAGGCTGCAGGATTTACATCAAACCACTCAGACCGGTCCAAGGTTCTGGTTGTGAACACCATGAAGGACTTTGAGAAGTGTCTGATCACGGTCGTCTGAAACAACATGGAGTAATAAACCAAAGAGCCAAATAATTTCAAGAAATGACACCTGGATTCCTCACTTTCTCCATACGTCTGACATAACCTGATTAACAGCAGAGAGTTCTGACCTGCAGACAAGTTGACCTCAACTCTTAGGCGTCGCTGATATCAGCTGAAGAAGGATATGGACCTGAATCTAATGTCTGCAGACATAACATCGAAGAGAACTATAAACTGTTCAAACCCAGAAGAACGGCTGATAATCAGCAGAAGAAGAAATGCCAACCTTGGTCATTCGAGAAAATATGGACCCTTTCCTATTTTACTTCACAGCATTACTTTATCATAAAAAAATAAACTAAAAAATAATAAAATAAAAAAAGGAACAAAAATCATAAAACAAATGATTAATCAATTAATGAAAATTTAATCATATTAATGTCTTTTATAAGTAACATAATCTGCATATATTTTGAATACTTCATTGCCATGTTGATTCCTAAAAGTTATTTTTTACAAAATAATTTAAGTAATTCATCTTTGTCATGTGCTTTATTGATATTTCAAGATTCTTAATTCTGTCTGATAAAAGCTAGGAACCGGATAATGATAAATCGTGTAATAAAATGGTTACGGTAGAACAGGGGTGGGATTATATAAGTTCGCTTCCTTCCACTCCCTTTCAAGCAATATTTATTATTATGTCTAATTATCCAAAGTTTGATTAGTTATTGTAAGAATGTATAACTGATGATGGTATTGTTTTTATGTATTCTTGTTTGATTGCTTGAAATAAACCATTTCAAATCAAATCAAAACATACCTACCTACCTACCTACATACATACACACACAGAGGAAAATGGAGCAGATCGGGTATTTGACCAAAATAGAACCTGAAAGCCTCAAGAAGTGTTTTCTCTTTAAATTTTAAAGTGTGGAAGAAATTGAAGGGAGGTCTAGAGGAAGTGTAATCCATAACAGGGGACAGAGGCACTGAAAGTTCTCCCTTTACTGAAAGACAGTCAGACAGGGAGGGGAAAAGCAAGAGTAAATTCACCAGAAGATGGGCAGCCTGTGAAGTTACAGGAAAATGAGGGTTATGTGACAGGAGAATAGGCTACTGTGATTGGAGGGATTTGAGGGAGTAGTCCAGTTGTGAAGTGATGAGACTGCAAACTAATATAGCAGCAGCATGGGGTGCAAGGGATTGGCGTTTGATGTTTTGAAGATGGGAGCATGCTGGATGTTGTTTTCCATTTATGTGGAAGGCGATGACACTCAGATTCTTCATCTGTTGGGTGAGAGAGATGGAGGAATTGTCAATGGAAATGTGATACTGTTAGACTTGAAGGGATGAATTTGAAGCAGATCAACAGCATTTTAATTTTATATCATTTTAATTCAAGAAGCTGTGACTTAACCAGACTTGTATCTTAAACCTTAATTACCGGAGATGTCGCTGGCAACACTTAAATAATTTTGAATTTGGGCACACATTCTTTGACTATTTACACGATCAACAAAAATCAGCTGATTGCTGATTTGTATATTTATATATATTCTTTTACAATTTATTTCAGTAAACTGAACTTCCTTTTCTTTTTCTAAATTCAATTCAGTTGTATTCATATAGCCCAGTATCACAACACATTTGTCTCAATGGGCTTCTCACCAATAATTGTTCAAAAACATAGAATGAGTCATAAAATATGAACAACAGCTAATTGCTAAACTAAATTAGACAGACCCTGGACCTCCTCGCCCTTAGACCCCCTTCTTTTCCTTTAAATCTATGTCAATGTGAAAAACACTGGATAGCTTTAACTTAATAGTACTTTAAAGTTGAAATTACCTCCTTTGACAATGGCACACATGTTTTTTTTTAAAATGTACTTTAAATCTAACATTATTCTGCTTTTTAAAGCAATAATTACATTGTTGTTGTTCATGTTTTGCACATCCCTTCAGGGGTTGTATGGCAGAGTTATTGCACCGGACACCCTTTCTGACACCACCCTAAAATGTATCCAGGTTGGGGAGCGGCACAGGGGCTACATAGCCTTGTGGCTGCAGAGCTAGGCGGTAGGGTGAAGGGTCTTCCCCCAGAACCGTCACTGTGAATTGAACCCTTATTTCCCAATAATTATATTGTCTGAAGTGTATTTTTCTACTAGATTCATACATCAATTTTCAGGAATAGATTGCAAATATAAAGGTATAAAGGTATCCGGGTACTTGTTAGTGGCCTACCACTTAGCATGGAGTGTAGGAGGGAGATTTAAGTTGGACTATAGGGTCGATGTAGAGCTGGGTGTCATTCACATAGCAGTGGAAATGAACATTGTTATTGCTAAAGATGAAACCAAGAGAAAGAAATTTGTTGGCCCAGGTATAAACTACCATAGAAAACACAAATTTTGTTTTTGATTTCACAAAAGCAAGGTGCTACAATGAAAGTGTAGCATTGAATTTCCTCCCATTTTGTTGCAAAAAAGATCTTTTTAAATTCAATCTGCACTGCTTTGACTGTTGATCCATGGGGGAGGCAAAACAAATGCCAAGAGATATTTTAAGGAAAGGAAGCACAACATTTTGAAAAAAAAAAGAACTGATACAAACAGATCTGAAGAATGTGAAACTTCAATCAGTAGTGCTTAGGTCCAATATACGATTGGATCATGGACTGTGTCCGTATCAGAGATTTCAATGGAAGCATCTAGTGTGAAAGCAATGAAAAAACCCACTGATCAGTCTATGTCCCAATACAGTGATGCATTTTAAATTAGCAGATGCGTGGACAAAAATGGCTTTCATAGTTGACAAGCATAAAAAGTAAAACGTCACGTTGTTTTAAAGTTAAAGTACCAAAGAGAGTGAAATTTGTACTTTGCATTTGACCCTCTGTACAGCCTTCCAGTTTCAGGGCAGACACTCTACCACTCTACCCTACTTAGCTGGTTTTGTGTATTTCTTTGAAATTCTTTAATTTGAAAATGAAGCAATCATTTCACATTAGAACCATTTTTTTCCAACCACCCTGGCGGTTCCACTGTTCTGGAAGAAGACTGCACTAATGCAATGCAGCTAGCATCTGTCTCTTGTAGACTGGGCAAGAATGGCGACTTGGATACTTCAAATCAATAACCCTTAAAATGAGAAAACATAAAAGGTACATAAAATCAAAGCTCCATTTTTTGTTATGCAGAGTTAGGAAGTGGAGCTGCTGCTTATCAATGGAACCCACTGATAAAAACTTTAAGTTTATAAAATATTAACATGATTCCACTGGGACAAGCAGTAACTAACAAGACATCTGTTTTCATGAAGGTAAATCTGTTGCAAATTAGGCAATTAGCTCAGTTAGAAAACGACATTTACTCCCCAAAAAGTGGGTCTTTTAAGCTGTTTTTGCATGCTTGACTGTGAGAGCACCATCATCTACAGAGGTTGTATTCAAGTGGCATCAACATGTCTTCCTAGTATAAAAACAATTACTGTTGAGTCGGTCTGTTGATAATGCAATCAATCTTTTCAAGTTAAACATTTGAGAGATTTGTGTTTTAGACACCCATGTGCCTTTTCCCTCTAAACAAACCTGTTTTCCATACAGAATTGACAGTTGAGTTTTACAGCGGAAAAATCTGGCTTTTGTTTCCTCATTTAAAACATGCAGGTATCTCAGGTAGAAAAAAAAGGAATGTGTTTGCATAAAAACACTATTTTATTTATTTGTTAAGACATAGTGAAGGTCACATGCTTACATGGACATGTCTAAGCTACCTGAGTGACTGTATATTCAAAGGCTTCAGTATAAAAACACAACCTTATGTCCTTCTGCATTGCCATTTTTGAAATATCAAATAATTCAATCTTGGGGTTGCACACAAAAATCAATGCGTACAAACTTATAATATAAATATATAGCTTATGAATACAAAAAATGTTTCAATACACCTTAGCATAAACTGATCTAAGATTAAATTATTCCCAGTGGTATTTTAATAATGATTGTTCCGTTTTTTGGCAAAATCAAAAAACCATCAATCATTCTCTAGAACATAGTTTCAACAGAGCGGCAGGAGTTCATTAGAGTAAGCCTGTGTTCATCTCCCATGATCACTTTGCTTAATCTCTCCGCTACAGCCCCTCACAATCCCAATCTAACATTACCGGTGCAACAGAAAGGACAACCAATTTTGGAACTTTCCAGACGTACAGTTTTGAGCCAAATACCAGCTCAGATTAGGAAAACCAAGATGTTAATAGATCTATATGTCTACAAGTAGTTCCATTGGAATGGAGCGGGTCATGGAAATTGTGTCCCGCCGATTGTAGCTTTTTCAAACTGCATTTTTTCATCTGCTGGTGATTCACAATGATTTGAATAAAGTAATACTCAAAAATGCAATTTTAATCTTAAAATTTTTGTATACTGTATGTCCTCCATCATGAGAAAAATGCCACAAGCAAATATTAAAACATCAAAAACAATTTTCATTGTTAACGTGGAGTTAGAACAGTGAGTCTATTTTTTTTGTACAAAAACGTTTTGCAACCTACAATGCAGCATAAATATATTTGGGCTTATATGTTTCCTCATGGACTGACAAAGACCATCCCACAATTTAATCAGAGAAGCTGAAAGTTAATAGAGAATATGCAGAGGAAGGACAAAAATGATGCACAACTTTCTAGAGAAGGGATTAAATCAAAGCTGTACATACATTTAATTTTGCTTGAGATGCTTTAAGATCCCAGTAAGCTTTATTTCCTGTCTTCTTGTTTCTTCAGAATTGACTGTTCGCAGTACCACAGTCTGCAAAAAGAGCCCCCTCACTTGGTCAGTAGCATCTACACAGATGGCATGTGTTGCAGTAACAACAACATGAATGCCAGGACCAACAGTCTCCCAGCAAGTAGTTGTTCTGCAACCTAATAACAGATTTTCTTCATTTGGTCTTTCGTGATTTCCATGCTCCACTGAAAACGGATTTTCCAACATGTTTTGTCAGTTTGACATTTAAATGTTGCATCCGCGGTGATAGCGTGAGATGTGAACCTTGAAGGGGATAAAGACTTTAAGATCTTATTAAGACAGGCCAGATTAACGCTTTTTCACAGAGAATAAAATCCTTCCAGCAGTCTCCCTGTGGAGTGAGCTACTGAATAACATGATCGCTGATTTTCTCAGCATACATCCAGATCTCAGGACTTTGGGTTTGTCAGGAGTCAATGAGCCTGCAGTTGCAGTGGCCCCAGCCAGCCCCTTCTAGGTAAAGGTCATATACATACACTCTCTTTGAAGGGTGCTGTGTAATGTCATCTTTCATCCGCCTGGTTGTTACAAAGCACCACGGGGTCCAGGTTCCAACCCTTGTTAGCTCAAAAGATTTCCTGTGGATGAACAAATCTGCAATTTAACCTTACAATAGGGTTACTTCCAACCCTGCAATGCACACGGATGACAGACAATTTACGCCAGGCTGTTTCTGTTGTTATTAAAAAAAAGGCTATAATATAAATTACAAAAAGGAAAAAGGTCCCTTTAGAAAGAAAGCATAAGCAAATCAGATGTTGTCCTTGGCCGTATGTCGCAACAGACCGTAAGTTTACAATTAATGTACAATCTTAGTTTTTTCATATCTTTATTAAATATATAGTAAAACTTAAATACTCTAATGTTGGGCAGTAACTGACATAGCTGACAAAGGCTGATAAAAAAAATAAGTAGAATGAATTTACAGGAAAACCAGTGACCTTTCAGAGTTTTGATCCAACCAAAGGGACAAAACATGCACTTTCTCAGCTGTTGCTATGTCTAGAACTTGCATTAACCCTTGTGCTATTCTATGACCCCACCCTTACATTGACGTGTTCTCCCTACCATGACAAAGGTGGAAAAAGGTAAAGAGGATTTCATGTAATCCATGGACACTAGTGAAGATTGCAAATTATTAAAGAAAAAGGGTTAAACACACTGACTTGTGGGGTCTAGATGACCCAACTCCCAATGTTAAAGTGCTTAGGATAGCACAAGGGTTAACCCAACTTGGTGAAATACACATCAGCAGTCTTCAGACTTTCTGTGGCTCTGAGGAATTGGGATTTTGCTACACAGCAGAATAAATAAGTGGAAGCGCAAGTAAGAACCTGGCATGATTGTCAAAATTCTTAACCTCCTTCCCATTGAAATAAACTACTAAATAGAATAGAATAAATAATATTTATTTCTTGAGATTGCAAACATGTTAAAGCTATAAGCTCTGCAGCTTTTGGTATACAATAAAAAGTTTGTTGCAACCACCAGCTACCAATTGAGCAAGCACATAGAAAGCATTTGTGAGAGACAGCAAACTTAGTTGTACCTTTTTTTTCTAAATTGAAAACGGAAAAAACGAAGACTCCTAAACTGAGTCTTTATTTTAGATTCTACATTGTATGTTGTTTACAACATAATTTCTACCACTGAGTTGTCACTTCATAACTAAAGTTAAAGTAATCCCACCACAAGATGTACCATGGCACCATTCTCTGCAAGCCAATCAGAAATGGGGATCGGGCCATCGTAGTCTTGCTAAAGTCAGTGGAAAATGGTTTTTCCACTGACTGTATAAGAGAACTGGACCAAGTGACCCCTCCACCCTTGCATTCCAAATAGGAAGTAGCCACGTGTCCCAAAAAGCCAAAATACCTTAGACTTCTATTCAGAAATAAACAGCTATTACTTTCTCATTATAATTCTCAGAATTACCATTCTTGCTCTGATACATTTTTAACATGTTCTTGTTAATCCTTTTTTTTTCATTAAATTTTATCTGTAGCAAAGGTTTTCAAGTTATAAACTGACCAATCAGATGCCTCAAGAAAAGTGGGTGGTCTCATATCAAGCATTCAAAACATTTGATTGACAGATTCTCCTGAGCACACTTTCAAGTTGTTAGGGATGTAGACTTCCAAAAAAGGTCACTCCTGATTGGTGAGAGTGGTTGCCATAGAATCGTAGACTCAGACCAATCAAATAAATAAAAAAAAACTGGCGACTGAAATTACTTCATTGAAACCAGAAGTAGTGCATGAATGATATCACACCTACTCATTTGAGTTCCGGTATACAGTCAATTTTTTCTCCACTATAAGTCGGTCACTTTAGCTTTTTCCCATTGGTTTTAATTGGTGTAATTGCTAGTTTCAAGTTTCTTTTCCTTGTGGTCATCATTTATCTTGGTCATTATTTTGTCTGTCTAAATAAGTATTTGGTTGAAGATAGATTAGGATACATTATAAACAAAAACAAAAAAACGGTTCTGGACCATAGCAACAGGAATAAGACTGCAGCCAGGCATAAATCTAAAACGCAATTAAATTTTAATAAATCACAGAAACTAAAACTGAAGGCTTTTTACTTGTTTGTTGCTGTAGTCTGTCAGTGTGAGTGCTAGTATGTGTGCATGTGTAGAGTCTTGGTTGTGTTTCTGCTTCTCCCTCTGCGTGCCATCTGTTCTCCTCCCCTGGAGTGGGTAAATAGGCAGGCAGCCTGATGTCGTGTGTACCTGTTTCATGGCTGTCAGGATGCCCTGCGGGTTGAAAAAGCCTGTCATCTAGAAGCAGTTGGGCCGGTCTTTGAAGAGCCAAGACTAAAACGGACGGTTCCGCTCAAGGAGCTCTGTAAACCAGGACCCCAAGGTGCCAGAGATACAGTATGTGATGCCTGGAGAAAAAAAAGAAAAATACTATAACAATCAATACATTGCAAAGCTGCCCTGTAGGATCATTAAAAAAGGAAAAAAAATCACAACTAAGTAAAACTGATTATATTTAATACTGTAAATGGAGATAAAGGTAAACGCTGCAAGCAGAATTAAATACAAATCTCAGCTAAAAAAAATAGCCATATCTAATATATTCTAAATCTACCATTTTATATTTTGCCTATAAAATAATGTACGAAAAAATATACAAATGTAACACTGTGTACCTATATTCATTTTAGAAATGCTTTTGAGTGTTCATAGAACATAAAATAAAAATAACCAATGTACAAGTCAAACCTTATAGTGTTTTCGTCCTTATCTGTGTTTTCAGTCCTCATAGTTTTTAGACTTTCTGAACCAAACAAATTGATTTTTAGTGCAACATAGAACAGAACTGATTTTGATACTTCATACATCCTGATATTTGAGAAAATTTGTTGCATTTTGGGACATTAAAAAAAAATTAATTAGCTTTCTATTGTTTGGAGCATGGAAGCTGCTTTTTGTTAATGGAATACATTATCTCAGATATCAACGTCCCTCTCTAGACAGACAGATTCTGTGGGATACTCAAACTGTCAATGTTTTTGGCTGTCTGCCTTGAGTTAAAACTCTCACCTCTTGACAATTCCCAAAGCAAGACCTTTTGGAACACTCATGTCCACATTTGTTCCCGAAACCCTAAACAAGACACATCAAATGAGCTATCTTCATTCACAAGAAATCCTTACATCTTTGCGTTTATTGAAGAATTTATGAACAGAGACTGTAAACTCCTTCTTCACATCCATCCATCCATCCATCCATTTTCAGAACCTGCTGTATCTTTTTGGGGGTCATGGGGCTGCTGGAGCTAACCCAGCTACTGTCGGGTGAAGGTGGGATACACCCTGAACAGGTCACCAGTCCGTTGCTGGGCCACAAACTCATACTAGTACTAGACTCATTAGTACTCCTAGAGATAATTTATACCCAGAGTACACCCACGAGCATGGGGGGAACATGCAAACTCCACAGGAAAGGACCCAGCCAGGATTTAAACAAGGGCTGTCTCACTGTAAATTAAAAGCGCTCACCGCTATTCCATCGTGTCGCCCTGAGTCAAGATCCAATGGATTTCAATTAACTTGAAATTTGAATGACCTTAAAGATGCTTCCACATCTCATTTGGTTAAGACCAGATCAGTAAAGTTAATCAATTTGATCTGTTTATACCCTTAGAAAATCATCAGTTTGGTAACAGTCATTAATAAACTATTTATGAAACATCAGTTTAAATAATTTGGATTAAGAAGTCTCCTGTTTTGACATTAATAGAAATTGTGACATACACATACAAATTGTAAAACAAAGCTCGGTGAACAGGAAAACCCACTCATTTCTCTAATTAAGCTGTTTTCTGAGTTTCATGTTTAAATTTAGTTGTGTTACTAGCATTTTGCATTTTGTTTTATTTCACATTATTACTTGCAGGTGCGTATCTAGAGGTTGAAGTTACTGTGTTCAAGTGCTTGGTCCACTTATGACAGTTCTTTAAGTAGAATGCCGTAACCCGGAACCAGAAGAAAAAGAAAAAAAGAAAAAAAACCCAGTAGAGAAATGGGATTTTTCATGAACTATTGTGATCTTTATTACTTGACTAAACTGAAATTTTCCTACAGTATATAATAGTCTACACAGAAGTTAATAAAATTCCCTAAAAAATACTTAAAATTAGTTGTATCAACAGAACAAGCTTAATATAATTCCTTTTTTGTTTGTAAGTTTAGATAACTGACAATTTTAGTTTTCCTTTCAGCTTTAAGACAGCATTTCTGAAAAAAAAGTGACTTTACAGATATTTAAGCTATTTATACTTCTATATTTTGCTGTTGTCAATTACTAATTCTGCATTTTTGAAGACTTAGGAAAACAAACAATAACACTGTATAAAATTCTAATCTAATAGGACGTTTATTTGAAAAGAAATTCCATGAAAGGATTCTGTTTGGCATAAAAGAGTGACGATAATCCAATTAACACCTCTGAACGTTTCAGGCGCTCTGCATGAACTTTTCGCATGATTAAAAATAAAAGCTTTAAACTTGTCAACATCTGGTACCAGCTTTTATTTTTATGCACTTTCATTCACAGTGTTCACTCACAAATAAGCAGACTGATGAGACAAAAGAGTCAGACCAATGGATTTGTTGCTGATAAGATTCACAATTTCCCTCAGAGAAATTACACTCGCTTGTTAGTTTTTGCTTTGTGACACAAATGGGGAAAAAGAACATAAAATGAAACACTTCAAGCAATTATGCTCTTCTTCATCCATGATTTGGCACAAAATAACCCTGACTTTCATCACGTATTTTTAAAGAACAAAGTTCGCCCCAAATCCAACAGCTAAGCTAAGCAGGTCAAAGTGGGACGTTGTCCAGGGGCAGCTTGTCCTGCACATCATCAGCCAGCCTGCAGCCCCTTTGGTCTGCTTTTCCCCTGATAACCTGTCTTTCTGTTGAATACTGAGGAAGGTGGACATCTTTAGCCTTTGTGCTCTGTCACGTTATTCCTGCATTTGGGTGAAAACCAAACCCCTCAATTTTGTCATGGGCTGGAAGATTCTGCAAATGTGGAGCATGAGCGCTTGCAACCACATTTTCAGACAGAATTAAGCAAGAAAATCATTCTATTTTAAAACAAGTGAGCCACCGTATTACTTCCAAACATGGATGGTCGCCCTCTTTTTCCTCCCCAGCTGTTGACTTGTGAAAGGTCACTAATGCACAAGATGTCTCCACTGACATGGTTGTCTTCATCCTCCGTTCAAAGGATCATAATGTTTATCGCATGAATAAGTTAAGCTGCGCTTCCAATAAAATGGCATGCATTTCATGAAGTCACATGCAAAAAAAAAAAGGATTATTTCTAAGCATCCCACTCAATTCCCCTTCAATTGGCACCACAATGAGCTCCAGGCTTTTCCTTTATAGAATAGAATATCTTTATTTATATAGCACTTTTCCCAGAAAATATCACAAAGTGCTTTACAAAAGGAGCATAACATTAAATCAAAACACAGACAGGTTATAAAATACTATAACAATAATAACAAAAACAAAACAGAGTATACATAGTAAAGCTAAAAACTAAAATCAACTAAAAGCTCTCCTGAATAAAAACGTCTTTAAAACACTCAACAGAGTCAATCTGTCGCAACAACAATGGAAGAGAGTTCCAAAGACGACCAGCAACGGCTTGAAACGAGAGACCTCCTGTAATCCTGAAGCAGGTTTTTGAAACGCTTAAAAGATTTTGGTTGGAAGACCTCAAGGATCGGGCTGAAGAGTATGGGGTTAAAAGGTCAGATATGTACGTCGGAGCTTGGCCATGCAAGGCTCTAAATTTGACTGGAAATCAATGTAAAGCAGACAACAGAGAATTGATGTGTGTCCGTTTCCTGGTTCCTGTTAAAAGCCTTGCTGCAGAGTTTTGGACAAGCTGAAGACGGTTTAGGGAACATTTGTTAAAACAGGTAAAAAAAGAGTTGCAGTAATCGAAACAAAAAGAAATAAACACAGCTCTATTCTTATGAAAGACTTGGTGTGATAAAATTCCAGCCAAGAACAAACCAAAATTATTAAATGGCCTATATTATGCTTTTTTAAGCCTTTCAGAATAAACTGTATCCATATATACGATGATATATTTCCTTTGGCACACTAAAGAACAGATTTTTTTATAAAATGTGAATTATTTTTGCAAGTTTGTATTCCTATCCAGAAGTAAGACAACTCCATCTCTAAGGCACCACCTTTCGCTCCTTGTGGGTCCCGCCCCTTTTATGACGTCAACATAGAGCCGACCTCTGCAGTATGTCTGCGTTTCCCCCATGAAAACAAACGACATCCAAACTTTTGCAAAGGTGGATGTGCATATTTTGGAGCCTTACACTCTTGACCCAGCTAATCCCCGCTGGTTCCGCAGAGAAAGTGTGTGTGTGTGTTTTAGCCTGGGGGCGGGGCTGGCAGCGCAGAGTCTTCCTGGAAGGGGCTGTTCCTCTTTGTGACATCACAATTGGGAACCCACTCGTTTCCTTGCTCCGTGACTGGAGCAAAATGCTGATTTGGGGTTGTTTTTCGGGAGGAATTAACATAATGATACACTTAAAAGCTCAAAAAGTTGATTTTGCATGACATAGGCCCTTTAAGCTTACCTACATAATCAATTTGCAAATGGTTGGCACTTCCATGATTTAAAGGGGGGGTTATCCGTTTGTCACTACCAAATCAAAGTCCCTGATTGGTCAAAGTTCAACTGGTTTAACCTGCAGTGCGCGTTCAACGGCAAACCTCAAACTAAGGCTTAAAATCTTGTGTAGCAACACGTGAACACGAGAGTTTTGACCACAGAAGCAAGAAAAAAAAAACTCTCTTCCCCAGTATGTCTGAATGTTTCTGTCAACTAAATTGCTTTAATGTGATCTTCAGAGCTTCTTTTACTCCGTTACCACTTCTGGAACATACTGAAAATAAATATTACTCTGAATCCTTATCCATTCAGCTGAAGGGTTCAGCAGCCTCTGTGCTCTCCTGCAGGACTCCTGTAGCAGTCAATACCAATTTTCCAACATGTCTCATAGGATAAATAACTCAACAATGTGGGGGCATGCCCTCACCGATTTAGCAATTAATCAGGCGGCTTAAAGAAATCCCATGGCTCACCAACAGGCTTTCTCCTACAACACAACCAATGACTCACTTGAGGTTATGCAACTTTAGAGAACACATTGAAACTTGGATAATAGCAAAATGTTTGTACCTAATTCTTACTTTACAATTAAAGTTCAGTCATAAATGGGATGCTGTATATTAGGCTCTTTTAATTTTAATGTGCCATCTTTTTTCAGGAATAGAACAACGAGGACATGAACCATCTGATTTCTATACCTCGAGAACTGCATTACAATCAATAATGGAAAGGGAGACACATAAGACCCAATGCACATTTAGTAATTGCTCTGTTCGTTGTCTGATCGCTTTTGCAGTTTCACCAAATAGATTTCCTGTGCTATAAAAAAAGAACTCAGGTTCCATTTTTCTTAGCCAATTAGCAACTTTTTAAAGTGTGTGTTGTGTTGACACACTTTAATGGCTGCCTCTGAGCATCTATATGTGTGTGTTTGGGGGGTTGCTCCATATAAAAATCTCTTTAAAACGAAAGTTGGGCCTTTCATTCAAAGTCAAACACCTTTAAAAAAAATGCTGGTCAACATCAAGAAAAGTGAGGGATGATGGCAAAAAAGAGTCAAATTAGGTCATCTACTCCCTGGAAGGGAATTTCTGCTTCGTTCTTGTCTGCTTGCGTTTTAGTAGGACACACAAACAGACATTCACAGGTCAAGACTGTGCTTTTTTGTGCACTTTGTCCTTTCAGGTCATGTGTTTGTCACGCGCTTGTTTGTGTCTTTGATGGAGGAAGGGTTGATGGTTTTGCATTTTCAGCTTGTTTCTGGCCTATTTGTTTGTGTTTGTTCTCTAAGGCTCTATTTGTCATTTGAGAGGTAGCACAGAGGAACGGGCTTGTTAAGAATGAACATCCATCACTGTGAAACTAACTTTAATGAAACAAGCTTAGGGACCTCCTTCAGGCGCACACTCAAACCTGCCTAGAAACCACAAAAACTGCATGTAATCTGCAAGAAGGTGAGCCAATGTTAGAAAGGAAATTTAAAAAAAAGTACTTGTTACAAAGTTCAGAATATGTACAGAATACGGTGTTCAGCAACACTAGTCAGTCCAAAGTTTGTGTTTTAATTACTTTGAATATTTCCTAATTAAACTGCACTTTGTAAAAGTAAATAAATAGCAATAAGAAGAAGAAAGCAGTGATCACACTCACAAATGGTCAATTTTTATCTTTTATCAAAATGAACGTTTCATCCCATTGTATCCCTGAATGTGGAGTATACTTTGTTTTTGAAGAGAAGAGTTTATATTTTTTCTCTTTGTTTTATCAAAAGCTTCACAATGTAAATCATCTACCATCTGTTTGTTTGGAAATTAGATAATAATCTCATATTTTTTCAAATCCAATATACAGCTTGATTACTTCAATTTATAAACAATTTCTAGCTTCTAGTGAGAGAAACAAGACAATTAATTTGGTTTTGTTTGTATCTAATTGTACGAGTTGTTTGATGGTGGGATTTTTTACACAAAGACTAAAATGAAAAATAGTCTTTCTGCTGCAGAGGAGATTCAAATTTCAAAATAAGAGGGTCTTTCTGTCAGATTATGTGTTGCCTGCGTGCTGCCAGATGCAAATCAATATTTTAGGGTTTCGAATTTTATTTCTAATATGATGAAATCAGAGTAAGATGTATTTGTGACACCATTTGGTGCTTATAGGAGCTCTCAGTTAAAACTCACAGATGGACACTTTCCGCACAATAAAGCAGGCTAGAAGAAACTCTCCGTTTTGAGGGAGAGCAGCCCAATGGTTAATAAAGTAACAGAGATGGAGAGCAGGGTTTTGGTTCTACTGAAGTGTGGAGGATTTTATTGATCCCTTGTGACGCCACAAAATTAGCATCACAGCTGAGTTTCTGGGCCTAAAAAACACATTGTTGCAAAACCACTGTGTCAATTGTTAAGATGTTTTAATGCAACTGATCATTTTTGAGACATGACGCCCTCAAGTCACAAACATTCTGTCCAAGGTTGCAGCAACACAATTATCTTGCACGTTCTCTTTTTAAAGCCCTACTCCAATCATCTTTTGATCTATTTTAAAAGTGTTTCGACTGGCCTTTCTATTATGATTATACAGTTTTTAGCCAAAATCAAACAACTGTTATGGTTTTTCTAGGACATGGTTTCTGCAGAGCAGCATTCTTTCATTAGAAAATTCACCCCTGAGTTGTGGGCAGGACTGTTGCCACAGAGTAAGCATGTCCCTTTCCCATCATCCATCTGTTTACATGCTCTCTTGCTAGCTTACAACCTCTCACACCCCCAACCTAACATTATCGGTGTAAGAAAAATGGCAAGCAATGTCAGAGCTTTCCAGCTGTACAGTTTTGAGCCAGATACCAGCTAGGATGAGGAAAACCAAGATCTAGTCGTCTACGAGCAGATGAATGATGGAGCGAAGCAGGAAGTTTGTGGCTTGCTGTAGTAGCTGAAAAGTCACACTAACAGCTTAGCCACTGCATTTATTAGTCTGCTCCTAATTCACTATGATTTGATCAAATAAATACTCAGAGGCAATTTTAAGCTTAATTTCTTAAAAAAAAAAAAAAAAGTCTTCCATCATGACAAAAATGCCACAAAAACATGTTAAACACAAACACAATTTTTATTGTGTTTTTAGTGGTTTATATTGGGATCTGGGGGGTATTCCAGAAAGCATGTAACTATCCTGACTTTAATCCTGAACTCTGGCTGAAATTCGCCTGAACTTGCTTACTCTGGGTACGTCGGTTCCAAAAGGCCGGATATGAGTTAGTGTAATTACGCTAGACTTGGTAACCCTGGGTTAATGCACGTGCACGGCAAGTACATAAAAACATTCGCAATGGATCGCCGATTTCCAGAGTCACCATGGAAACGCATGGAGAAAAAAAGGGAGCGCTATACTTTAGTGAGACGGAGTCTGAGATTTTAATGACGGCGTATTAGGATTATACGCCCATCAAAAAAGTAATACAGCTGCATCATCATCAAAAGAAAGAAATTCTGCTTGGAGAAAAAGAACAGACAAAGTAAACGCATACGTTTCTATCTTACATCCATTTTCATTGTGACGCATATATATAACTTATCCAACTTCAATGAATTACTTCTATTGGTAACAAGTAATTGAGTTAAATTTATTCAACCTAATTTCTTACGTCTATAACACTTAATTAGTGTTTATACAACTCAAATTTACATATTTATCTAACTAAATGTTATATTACTCCATTTTAATTAAATATTTTTTCATCTTAACCCTTGTGCTATTCTATGACCCCACCCTTACATTGACGTGTTCTCCCTACCATGACAAAGGTGGATAAAGGTGAAGAGGATTTCATGTAATCCATGGACACCAGTGAATATCACAAATCATTGAAGAAAACAGGTTCAGCGCACTGTCTTGGGATGACCCAACTCCCAATGTTAAAGTGCCTAGGATAGTACTTGAACTCTCATATGTCTAAGTTTGAGCCCGCAGATATTCTCATTTTTGTAACAATAAAAATAAAGAAACAATATGGGCTCAGAAAATGTAGTCTTTTACCATTTCTCCAACATTGGTAATACTCCACTGAGTAGTAGGGGTGCTAAATAAACTCATCATCCTCTCCCTCCCTCTCACTCATGGTGCAGGAAGAATTAAACATAAAAGGACAAATAACTCGGCAATACACAAAACAACTAAACATATTTGGACAAAAACCCACACCCACCCAAATCCGTCCAGACAGCCAAAGGAAAATTGCAAAATCTAATTTGAAAATGTACTCCCAAAAACTAAATCTGAATATAAAATGTAATTGTAAAAATTAAATGCTGAATATAACACAGTCTAATTATAACATGTGAACAAGAATTCTAATATTAAATCTCAATCTTTAATATTAACGTAAATTTGAACTCTAATTGTTTGAACTATATGCCAAGAAAATCTTTTTTTTTTTTGCCTGCCTGTCAGCCAGGCCCACACCTGTAGACCAAGAAACATCCTGCTAGGAAAACATGTCCAGGTCTCTTTAATAAAATAAAATAGAAATGGTAGTATTGTCAAGTGTTCATTGTGCCATTTATGTGTATTGCTGGAAATCAGGCACAAAATTTGCAGTCATGGTTTTCCCTGATTGGTTGCCAAACATTTATTGAAATTTTGTTGTTGTGCAGTTGAATCTGGGCTGCAGGTTTCCACACTGCAGGTCAACCCACAGGCGCCGTCCACAGGTTTGACCACAGAGTCAACAAGCTCTGCACCAACCATCACTTCAGAGAGATGAGTGGAAGATAATAGGTGAAACTCCCACTGATGTTTATCTGATCTTTTATTTTATTGTAAACAATGTTTTGGGAAAAAATAAAACCTTATTTTAAGACAATAAATTAATCCACTCAATTTGATTTTTATTTTTTACATTCAGCATTCGTAGGCTTTTAAAATTACACATGTAACACTTTTGTTGGTTTTAAATTCTGATACTTGGGAAAATCTGCCAAATGAAAAAAAAAAAGGCTAAATCTGACAAAAACTTTGGTTTTCAATTGCTAAACGTTTACATTTGGTGCCCCATAGATGCCAACTTGTGAGGATGAACTTAATACCCAATACTTGAGAGACCATATACTTCTTTTCTCTGAAACCAATAATGGCTGCATGCACTCGTATGTGACAAGACTGAGTGCATCAGTGCACCCAACAATTGCACATTTGGGCTATGTTGCTCTTTTTATCCCTTTAAATGTCACTAAAAGCTGATGGTGTAAAAAGCACATGTGAAATCCTCCACAGTGATCCTTATTAGGAACTGAAAAGGATATTTTGGTCTGCACATGCTCAGTTGTCCTCAGTGGTCCCTTCAACACAGATATTAGAGTACTTTGGGATCTAGCCTTAGTGGAAGTTAAAATTGAGTTCACGTAAAAAAAAGGTGTGAAGCAGGCACTTGTCACCATTCTAAATCTCTCCAATTGTACTGTGTTCTCGTAAACCCCCAACTTTTTTTTGTTTTTGGATTACTGTACATGGAGTTGATGGGACAGAACAGATTCAGTCTTGCAGTTTTTTTTTTAAATCTGTATGTTAGTTTTCTGCAACAAATGCAGTTTGTATAACTCTTTAACCCTTAAGGCCCGTACACATCGGGACGAATATTCGCCAGGCGTTATTTGCCAGCATTTTTCACCACATCTTTTGTGTTCACACCCAGGCGATTTTAGCTGACGATGAGCCGAGCCAACATGCAATTTCATTCCCTGACATTAGATGGCGCTTAATGTAAAACAGAAATACTCCTGTACACCAGGTGGTCGCTTTTCACTCAGAAGAAGAGAGCCAGTATGTACGCACTTGTCAGAATCATACAAAGAAAACATGAATATTTCAAGCACCAGCTTCAGCTCCAGTTCCAATGATGAAGAAATTATTGTTCTGTTGAATGATGAAAGATGCCAGGAAAAACAGCAATTTTGGGTACATCCCATAGTTACGAGAAGAGAAGAACATGGTGAGTTTTATCGACTTGTACAAGAGCTGAAAATGTATCATGAGCGTTTTAGGGGATATTTTAGAATGTCCGTCATTGTTTCTTTGCGGCAGTGTAGACGCTACTTGGCGTCTATCTTCTTTGCTGGTATGTCTGCTCAGAAAGGCAGTTTTGTGTTTGAGCGCCCCCAAGTTGTGTTTTACTGTAACTTCAGAAGCTCCAGACACGTGTGCAAAAGCGCCATTCTCATTGGTTGTATAGTTTTTGACGCGGCGCGTCAAACCAAAAAAACGAACCCGAGGTGTTTTTAAAAAAGTGACGCTTTGACGCGTGGCGTTTTTTTTGCGTCGGTGTGCACACTCACATTGGTGCCCTTTGTTTAGTGACGAGGCGTTAAACGTCGGCCAATATCGCGCTCGAAATTCATCCCGGTGTGTACGGGCCTCTATGCTATCTTAGATGACCCCACCTTTACATTGACGTGTTATCCCTACCATGACAAAGGTGGATAAAGGTGGAATGATTTCATGTAATCCATGGACACCAGTGAGGTTCACAAATCATTGACGAAAAAAGGTTCAGCGCACTGTCTAGTGCAGGGGTCGGGAACCTATGGCTCGCGAGCCACATATGGCTCTTTTGATGGTCACGTATGGCTCGCAGACAAATCTTTATTTATACCATTTTTTTTTTCATTAGACCAGTCCTTCTCGTGCGCGATGCGATGCCAGAGGGGCGCGCAGTAGTATCGGTGCTTGGAGAGAAAAATCTGCGCCAGCACTCAGTTTACTATTATCTACTATTTCACAGAGTTTATTCCAGCAGGAAACCTATTAATTGCCGTGCCTAAACCTGCGCGCTCCCGTCTCTGAGAAAGAGCGCGCAGATACGGGGACGGGATGTGAGGAAGAAAGCAGAGGGTGGGGGGCAGGTGAATCGCACAGGGATTGTAATAACGTGAAACCCGCTGCCCGTCACTCACTGCAGTGTGAGTGTGTGTTTGTCTCCATGTCTGCATGTGAGTCTTTGTCACATCTCCAGAACATTCAGACCTACGATCAGGTTTAAAGTCTCAACGCCTGCATGAAGCAGAAACTCACCACGTATCAACCAGACTAGACCATCAGCAAAACCACCACGAGAAGAAATACTCATCATTTATTAGTAACAGCATAAACGATGTTATTAAAAAGAATCCACAGACTTATTGTACTTTAAAAACGTTGAAATTACATCAAATGCTCACATTCACTTGTATATTTAGTTTTAAACATGTTGTTGCGGACTGAGTTGGGTCCGCTGTTGGGCCGCGTTAAAAGTTCTGGAGTTCAGCAAACGCATCAAGCAGAGATCTGATTGGCTCTCAGTTCTGTCACTCAGCCTGTTGTTGGGTAGTTTGGACCAATGGGGTTCAGCTATGGGCCGAATAAGGGAAATAGGAGGACTGGAGCGGGAGCAGGGGAATATAAAGTTGGAGAAGAGCTCTCGTCTCGGCGGGAGAGATTGAGGAGATGCTGAATTAATTTTACGGTGTTTGTTGCGGTCTACTGTAACCAGAATAAAGAACCTTAAAAGAGGCTAAGTCTCCGTGCCTCAGTGTGGGACAGGGACTCTACATTATTGTATGGCTCTTTCGAAATTACATTTAAAAATATGTGGCGTTTATGGCTCTCTCGGCCAAAAAGGTTCCCGACCCCTGGTCTAGTGGGTCTAGATGACCCCACTCCTATTGTTAAAGTGCCTATGGGATAGCACATGGGTTAACCTATTTTAATTATAGGACATGTTTTTTTGTGTGAAGACCTGCTAAAACATAGTGCTTAAAATAAATATGAAACCACTGAGTACTTGTTTAATGTTATTTCCACAAGGGGGCCCAGGTCTGTGTCAGGAAGGGCATCCGGCATAAAAATATCTGAAGCTGAAAGCAGTAAAAGCGGAGTCGCTGTGGGTGTGCTGAAAGGTGAACAACAACTTGTCAAGTGTTATAATAATTTTAAAAAACAAAACGTCATTGTCAATTATTTTGAACATGAATGACAATGTAAAAAGCATTCTAATTCAAAGGAGACTCTTAATAATCCAAAACAAGCAGAATTACACGTACAAACTACATTTTACATTTAGGAAATCACTACATCATGATCTAAAAATGAAAATGTATAGTTGAATGTATAGTTTTAAAACACTTTTTATCTGCTAATCAACAGCACAACCATACATGCTTATCAATTTAAAAGAGGAAATAAAGGCAACTAGTTCATGGAAATTAATTCCACCATGCTCTTTAAGTGACTGCCTGTCTTTATTACCATAAAAGAGCACTCAGTTATTCTCAAAGTAATTTGTTATCCTGAGATCAAGACTGTTTCTCCTTTGTGTCTCACATTCTGCAGCTTTTGAAAAGCTTAAAGGATATAATAAACGTTCATTTTGGTGTCAGAGACCAACTACGATGAACACAAGGGATATGTGTGTTTTTCATATGTTCTTGCTGCATTTTTCTGATGACGGAGAACATATACGTATACAGACAGTTAAAATTGCATTTCTGAGTTTATTATAAATGTTATGAATCAGAGAGAAATAAAAAAAATGCCACTGGAAAATGCTTGTAGCAGTGATGTAGACGCTACTACGGCAAGCCACAAGCTTCCTGCGCTGCTCCATTCTGATGCATCCACTTGCGCAAGACTCGATCCATCCGCGTCTTAATATTTTTTATCCGAGCTGATAACTGGCTTAAACAATGCTCGCCATTTTTGTTGCAGCGGTAATATTAGGTTGGGGTTGTGAGGCCTGTGAGTACATGTAAACAGATCAATGATGGGAAGTGGGGGCATCCTTACTCCGTGGCAACCGCCCACAACTCAGAGGCGATCTTCTGCCACTCTGCAGAAACTATGTCCTAAAAATAACTGTTTTTTTTATTTTTTTATTTGGGCTAAAATTGCATATAATATTTGTTTTCAGACTACATTTTGGAAAGCAAACTATGTTATAACTTAAAGAAGCTGAGAAACAGTAAGTTTCAATCTTCAACTTCTTTCCTAGAGCTATAATGGAGTTGATTGGATCTGAACCCATCAACAAGAAGCAAATTAGAGGCGTTACTGGATTTGATTCTCCTTCTTTTTTATTTTATTTCATTATTATATCTTTTATTAAATTATGATTTATTCATTTATTTTAATTATTACTATTTTTATTTATTTTTATTCTTTTTGATTTTCCTTCTGTCCTGTCCAAGTCACTCCGCCAATCCTTTTTATGTATTTATGAGCCAACAGGGGAAATTACAATTAGATGGGATGAATTGCTCAGCCTTACTGCTTTGAAGTATTGTGACAAAAGCTGAAGAACGTAGCTGCAAGGTCGGTGAAATCATAAATTGTAAGTCAGAGGGTTATTATTTAATCTAAGGTGAGTTTGTAGATATGTGAAAAGAGTATTTATATATCTACAGATTTCCAAAAAGGTTTCAACCCATCGTCACTACAAACATGATATTTAAAAAACAACAATAAAGACCCCAACCTGTGCAGTGATCCTGTCAAGACACTACCAGTGAATGAGGAGCAGCAGCCTAAACCAGTCAAGTACTCAGTCAAAGGAGTTTGGGAGAACAACTTCTGGGCTTCTGTTTTTCAAACCAGGACTTTAACTGGTTCTCATGATGATATATATAAAAAAAACAATGGAAGTCACATCTGATGTTACATAGCAGATCCTCCAGTTCTGAGTTATCTTACTGTGTAACACAAATATAAAATAAGACAAATATAAACAATAATTTGAGAAAAAAATACAATCCTGAGAACCAGCACATTAATGTATGATCTCTGTAGACTGTTTTGGTCTCAACAGGAAACCAAATTTCCCATAATCCCACCCAAACAAATGAGATATCATTGGAAAGGTCAGAATGTTCATATGTAAGAACATCAGTACTAAGAGAACTCTAAAGTATTCAAATGACATAATCCAAAAACAACTGTACCCTGCAGAGGACATAAATGAACAGAAAGATAATAAAATATATGAGGATACATTATATGCAAGCCGTAAAGATAAATGTGGTATAAAAAGAAAAGGAAAGCATTTGTGTTATGCCAGCATTTTAGCTAATACTGTAGTTAAACAGCTCTAAGGATCCAAATTGACTTCAGCCCTGATGGTTCTGGGTTTCGACTGGAGTCCAAGGGATGGTATTGATTGAGAGTGGACAAAATAATCTTTGGCGGAGTCCAAGCACATCTTGTTACAGCATCTTCCACATAAAGCCAGGAAGGGCACTTAGCTTTAACAACTAACATCTATTCAAGTGACACACTTCTGCAGTGTTGTGGGAATGTGTTCTTATTTTGTTGTTTCCAATTTCAGTCCTTCCTGGCAAAATCAAAACTTGAATTCTCTACCAGGTGTTCTTATAAAATATTACACTTCTTTATATGCTTTCTGTGCCCGGAAGAACAAAATTTACTGATTTCAAAACATAAAAAACACAATAAGTGAAAAAAGAAAGGAAGTAATAGAAAATCTGAAGGAAGTTCAGACGAAACTGAAAAAGCACTTCTTCCCAAGACCGGCCGTTTGCAGGAAAAATGATCAGAACTGTATACCTGCTAACGTTTTCTTTGATTAGAATTAAATCAAGAAAGAAATTTTGGAGAAGCCTTAATTGCTGTAAGTGTTAACCATGTCATGATTGCTGTTCCCTTGGTTTTGTCATACTGTCAGGAAACAGTGGCAAAGGAACCTATACAGACCAAAACGGAGACCAGGGTTGTGGCAGAAACAAAACAAACTTAAACATGACAAAACCAATGAAATAAGAGAAGAATAAAAACAAAAGATAAAAATAAAAAAGTGGATGACCCGACAATGAAAAACTGAAAAGCAGGCAGTTTTCAGACACCTAGTTAGTTGTCCGAATTCCCTCAATACTCCTTAAGGACTACATAGTGGGAACCGATGTAGTGCCCTGCATCTTAACCTAATTTAGACAAATTTTTAAAACTTTTTTTAATGGTAAATATGAAATCACCCAATTGCCTAATTAAAAACCTAATAAATACGTACATTTCTGCAATTACGAGTACTCTGTGTTCTGATGATGAAAACTTGGATGATTAAAAAAAAAAAACATTTATTCAACTGATAAATTTATTCAAGCACAAGGCATCGTGGTCTATATTTGCCAACTTAGTTAGCATTGATGTACATTTGTTTTTTGCAGAGACTTTTAGGAAATTTCCAGGGTAGGGAATTTTGGAATTGAAGACTCAGACATCCCAACAAACCATGAACCATCCTATTGTCTATAATGCACAAACCATGAAGGAAATTTGAAACAAACTTAAAAAAACACTGAAGGAAATTAACTGAAATGATCATCAACCTAAACCCGGTGTGAATGGCATAGGGGTAAACTTGAAAACAGAACATTACAAGAACCATTGAAAAGATACTTACAAAACCAAATCCAAGAGCACAATCCTCACAAACCATGACTAAGTTAACTCTGGACCCAAAAAAAATTATAGCAAATGATGACTGATTTTCAACTAAAAAAAGAAAAAAAACACCCATTTTGTCTTCTAATTGTTAGAAAATTTTGGAAACAGAATACATAACATTATTTAAATAAAGGTTCAGCTATTTCATGAGTGAAGAACTAAAAATCTACATATCCTAATTAATGGAGCACAGAAAGCACTGCTGTGCTTTCAGGGGCTCACTGCACACCTACTGTTGTGTCCATGTGCACAAACCAAACGTAATTGATTGGAACTGTGTGGTAAGTAAGCTAATTTCACAGAGTAGTAGCTATTTTTCCCTCCACAGGATTCACTAAGCTGTCAGTCACCCACAAGGGTTATGTGCGTTTGTGCGTGAGTGACAGTCCATCGTGGGTGTGTTTGCAAAACGGAGAAGATGAATGGAGCGGTGATAAGACAAGATACTGATATGCTTAGCTGAGCAAAGAAGAGCTGTAAAAGATATTTAATTAACACTTTAAGAGCACCATCTGTATCTGTGTGTAAAAAAAGAGATCAGATACCAGGAGATTCTCAATAAATAACAATCCCTGTAAGTGTGATCTCTGTTTGTTGGGGTACACAGTTGTTACAGGCTTGGTGTAAATTGATTGATCTCTTTCAGGACATTTATTTGTGTGTATTTTCAATAGAAAATAATACAAAGGCTTTTTTTAGTCTATCAAACATGTACATCCATCTTTTGACATAAAAAGTATCAACATATGTAAAGACTGTTGTGATTCTGATGTTGCAGCTGACATGATGAACCTGCATGCATGTAGCTATCCAGCTCCCACTCTTTAAAAAAAGAGTTCATTATTGGAATAACAAAATCAAATTAATTTTATTTATAAAGCACCTGTCATGTCACACAGGGAGCTCAAGGTGCTTTCCATAAAAAACAAACAAGAATACAATAAAAACAAACCCCACACATGAAGTAAAATAATTAAATAAGCCCCTCATAATAAAACACACAAAAACAAGCACAAGTAAAAGAGAAATAACAGAGCTTAAGAAAAGAGAACCCAGAAGGCGCCGTCCGCCCTGTCCTCCTGTTGGCCGGGGTGTCAGCATCTATGCAACACAAGCACAACTCATCCCCAGCACCCCCCACCCCAGAGACCCCCAACCCCCAGGCTCAGAGCACCAAGAACACACTTCCTGAAAAATGCTTTATGCATTTGTCTCTTCTCTTTGAAGAGTGTGAGGATTGAGGTCCAAACACTGGCTTGATGACTCCCAAACCTTAAAATGCCTTGTATGTAGCCACTCCCGTGTTGCTTAGGCAATGTGTTTGGGGTCATTGCTAGAAGATTTAGCCATGTTTCATCTTTAATGGTCTCAGTGGAAGGAGGTTTTTGCCAAAAATGTCATCACTCATGAATCCAAAATCCTTTCATAATCTACATCAGTGGTCTTGTCCCCTTTGCAGAATAGCAGCCATAAAACATCAAACACGGTGTTTTTGGGATGTCACTCGGCGTTCTTCCGTCTCCAAACCAGGCGAGTGGCGTTTAGATCAAAGGGTTTCACTTTGGTCTCATCTGATCTCACGATATTTTCCCAGTCCTCCTCTAGATCATAAATGGTCTCTGGAGAACCTTTGACAGACCTGGACATGTAGACATGTGCTGGCTTAAGCAGGAAGACCTTAGGAGCACTGCAGGATTTGAATCCATGATGTTGTGTGTTACTATAGCAACCATTGTTTGTGTTACTTACAGCTCTCTTCCGGTCATAGCCCAGTTCTCCCATGTAGTTCTGGACTTTCTGTACATTGTAGTATATCTTCACTTTTAAAAAGACCAATGCCTGTGTTTTTGACCGCAATGAACTATAATGTCTACTGTTCCCAATAAGGAGGATCTAAAGGTCAAAATCATTTTCTCATCAGTTTCTAAATAGGTTTCTCACTCTTCACACCACTTTTCAATGATCCCACTTGTTGAACAAGACATCATGATTCCATATAGTCTAAAACTCAGAGTTATTAAAAAAAACTTGTGGTCGTCTGTTGTCTCCAAAAATACTGAAGTGGGCTACTCTTGCAGCAGAGGCTTTTCATCCTGGAGATGTGCGCATTAAACACCTGCCCATTTGTTTGGTTAACATTTACAGCAAAGTGCTGTAATCACCTTTTCTCATTTTGGAGCTAATTCTCATGAAGTCTTTTGTCCTTAAGCTTAAGGAAAGGAAAAACCAGAATGCATTAGACAGGCAGTATAAGTATTTGACTTTTTTGTAATGCACATTTACTGCAGCATGTAAATTAAAATACAGCCCTGCATGTATTTTGGTGAGGAGAGTTCTATTTTTTTTTTCTGTATGCTTAAAGTGTACACTTCAAGCAGGAGCAGCTTGAGTTAGAATCTCTGAGTTTATGCCGTACAAACTATTCTAACTCTTTCATGTGATCTTTGGTTTGTTAAAGGCAAAAACTGCGGCAGCTCCAGAGCATCACAAGGATTTCCAACTGAAAAACTGTAGCCATTTTCACTAAATTGTGAAAGCAAACACCAAGTTTTATCTACAATGTAAACATATAGGTCAAGATTTTATTGAAGGATTAAACATGTATTTTAGTTTGGGGATATCTACTTTCTCATCTAACCAAAGAATGCTTAAAGAGTCCCGAGAACTGTGAGAGGAAGTTCTAATCTATGACAATGATTTTTCTCAACAAACAAAAAGTACAGAATGCTGCCTTTTGTGGCAACTGAGAACAGACAAACCATAAAAAATATTTAGTATGATAAAATTAAATGAATTATTACATATTTTTGTATATGTAGATTTTGTATATAATGGTTGTGCTCCTAAAAGACGAAATGACACAAAGACAAATCACACTGGTTAACAAAAAATATATCAAAAAATTACAAAAAATGTGTTAACTATTTACAAGAATTATTCTGAAGTTTAGTATTACAGTATGCAGCATTGATCTGAGTCTGCTGTTGCTGAGTAACCTCCTCCACTGTTTGCTTCATGTTTCCAGGAGACTCTTATTATCTTCCAGTGAAAAAGCAAGACAGATAGAAACATGACGTTTACATTTTCTATTTCTTTTTGATTAGGTTTATCTTTTCTGACAGTAAAGTTCAGTGAATTTATACAGAGCTGTCACAGGCTGAATTGCTCTTGCTTCTTTGTTTGCTGCTCCACCTAAGAGCTTGCTCTAGTTAATTGTCACTTCTTCTAAAAAGGTTTCTCCTCTCCTTTTCCATCCCCTGATGTTTTGGACACATCTTTGCATTCATTGTATTTCCTAGAGCTGAAGAGAGGTTGTCAGCATTATGACTAACACAAAAAAACTATTTTAAAATGGGGGGCGGGGGGGGGGCGTTGTGTATTGACATTATGGAGTAAATAAGATAAAAACATTACAAATTTTATATTGTTTGGTCATAATTGTCATGTTCAAATAGCAGATCTAGAATGCTACGTTTAACAAGATAAAAATAAACTTTAGGTTTAAGCTTCTTTAAAGTTCCACTCCGCTCAATTTTTGATTTATTTTATTTGTTCCCAGTGGTCTTTTAGTTGTGAATATGCTGTTTTTAAGGCAAAATCAAAAACATGTCTTGTTTTATTGGACATAGTTTCTGCATAGCGACAGTCATTCATAAAAATCCTCTGAGTTGTGGGTGGGACTGTTGATTCTGACCAACCCTGCCCGCCCTTCCCATTGTTGCTGAGAACTTTACATCACAAATTTGCTCTTTTTCAAATGGCATTTTTTTTCGCCTGTTTGAATCACAACAATTTGAACAAAATAGTTATTTTTTTTAACATAATAAGTAATTCATCTTTGTCATGTGCCTTATTGATACCTTATGATGCCAAAATGCCAAAAAAACTTGTTAAAAACACCAGAACACACTTTTCATTGATGTTGGTCTTTAAGGTTTTTTATAAATGTTTGACACACTACTTCTTCTATTATAAAATAAAAACACACATTTAGTTCAAAATGCATTTATGAAGATTCTTATATGGTAAATGTGTATCTGCTTACAGAATAGGGTTTTTTGTTATGCTCTAGAAAGAAATAAAAGCATTGTAGCAAACCGATGAACGTTTTTTTTTTTTTTTTACTGTTGCAACAGTGAAATATGTCCAACACAAGAGGCCTTTAGCTCTCATCTGTTTGCCCAGCTGTTGGACAGGACAGGTAAAAAAACAAAGCAAAAGAAAAAAGAATGAAAGGTTCAACAAACTCCCAAGAAGTGATGTTTCAAATAACAAACATAAAATACAAGCACAGGGCCCAAAATAAAATTCCTAAAGTTGAAGCAAGTGGAAGAATAAGAGTCAAATTTCAAACTCTCTTTAAAATAGATTACAATTAAATTTCTACAATAATTTTAACCAAAGAAAGCATGTATAGGACTCTAGTAAAATTACAGTTGAATTTTTTGTACAACCTGTGTGCTATCCTATGGGGTCCAGATGACCCGATCCTTACACCGAGGTTTTATCCCTACTAGGACAAAGATGGATAAAGGTGGAGAGGATTTCATGTAATCCTTGGACACCAGTGAAGATCACAAATCATTGAAGAAAAAATTGTTAAAGTGCCTATATAGCACAAGGGTTATGGTTAACGTGGACAAAATGATTTGACTTGGAAATTTAGCAATTAATACATATAACAACCTACTATCCACAACAGCAGCACTACAAACTATTAAGAAAATTAGCAATTCTTTGGTAGTTTTAATAAAATAAGACTAGTAAGCTCGAACATGTAGCAGGTTTTCTGGTTATGACACAGCTTCAGCTCTTTCACTTAAATTATAAGCAAGTTCACCACATCTTGAAAAAAAAACCCAGCTATTATTCTCACCCCGCATTAATCTTTAATTTCATGATTCATCTATTATACGAGGGAAAATTGCTTCTCTGCAGAAGGCCTAGTCTTTTCAGTCTCAAATTCAATAAGTCCTTTGCACTGACACATTCACAATACATCATGTTATTCTCCAAAATAAAGGGCTCTAGCCCCTTACACTTTCGAAACATGTATCTTTGTGCATGCTTTTGGCATTGATGCATGCGAGCACTATTTTCTGGGCAACTGGATGTTTCTTTAGACTATTTCTATCAGAGAGCATAATGCCTGATGTATTGTGTAAAGAAGGGTAACTTGGGAGTAGTGATGATGCTTGTTCTTTTTTTTTTGAAGAGACAAAATGAAGGCATAAAGCGGGGAGATGTTTTAAAAGCACACAAGGATGTCTACATTTCTTAATGAAGCATTTAATAGAGTATCTATGAAAATATTCAGGAAATGAATCTAGCATATGATCGCATAATGGGGTAGATCAGGGGTCAGCAACCCTAAATGTTCAAAGAGCCAACAAAAAAACAAAAAAAATCCGTCTGTAGCATTAAAAAAATTAACGCTGAAGACCACACAGGCTTTAAGTGCATATTAGTTATATTAGCCGACCATCAAAATGACAAGGTTACAAATACATAATGAGCATTCACAAGTAGATGTTTATTTTCCCTGCAGTGCATCCTGGAGAGAATGACATTATATGACTAGTCTGCTGTACGATATTTGGTGCTTTAAGTTTAGGCTAATGTAATTTGCACGTATTTCTGAATTGCCGACACTTATTTTAAGTGTGTCCAAGGCTTTAGTTGTTGTTGGTATTAACTTAATACTTACTTAAACTGCAGCGCTAACCCTTACCCTTCCCCTTGCCCTTCAGCGTGGACAAAAAAAAAAGTTCAGCACTGAGCGGATTTAGAAAAATTACGTGCGAATAGTCACTTTAGTTTAACATAAGTAACTAGTTAAACTTCCATTACAATGTAATGTACAAAGTTCCCTCGATTATTGTGGGAGTTCTGTAGCTCCCTGTACGACAAATCCTGTCAGGGATGGCCACTGTGGTTTGGAAGAGAGTTTTTACACCGGATGCCCCTGCATTTTTAAAGCACAGATAGACCCATATAGGCAGCAGTGCTAAAGGCTGATTGACAAAAGGTCAACAGCCATTCATGATACAGAACACAGTGCGCTGTATTAAGAAAAAAAAAGTGCACAGAAAAAAATCTGCGAAACAAAAAGTGAACCCAGTTTAATTTCAATTTCAGTTGATTTTTGTGCCTCTTGTCCTTTAGTTTTCTGCAAATGCCAACTAAGCAGCCTCCTCTTCTCTTTTCCCGTTTTTCCTCAGCAACATACACACTCAAGTGCAGCAATCCTTGGACCTGAGCAATAAAACTCAATGATATCCCTAAGTGTCACTCCAATTACTGACAAAAACGTGAAATATCTTTATAAAAACAGGCACTTTGTTACTGAATATGTACCTATGACAAGATACATATATCAACGGTTTCATGTGACTTCTGTTTTTGGACATCACTGGACAGCTTTTCCACATGTAAGAAGAAACCTTAATCTTCACGTTTGACTGCAAGCGCTCATCTGTGAGACGGGTGCGGTATTAGGACGGCACATCTATGTTGATCTGTATTATTTTCATCGAGACAATAATAAATTGATCATTCTTGTTTTTATTTTTCCCCTCTTGAAGGAATGTGGGTCACAGAGACATGGAGGTAGTGGCAGAAAGCGGCTTTTGCAGCAGCATGGAGTGCGTATGTGAATGAATCCAGACATGGAGACCTGACTACCAACGCTTTTGTGCTTTAAATAAAATAAATAAAGATCTCTAAGCATCATCCGTGTCTTCCATGCAATGTAATGAGACACACACAGACAAAAATGTGAAGGTATCTGTTTTAAATCCAAATATTGCTCACATCTATGTTTTATGAAGGACTTATGACGTGAATAATTATTTTGTTCGCACAACTTAATTATTGCATTGGAACGACATATTAATTCGTGAGAACAAGAACTTAACATGTGGGAAAGAGATATTTATTATGTCAGGTCACGGGCTCAGTGGCTTTGGGATCAATGACACACCGTTTGTCTGCTGCAGCCACCTGCCCGGTATAGCGAACTCTATGTGTGTCACAGGCTATAATACAAATCTTTGTTCACAGAAATATTGAAATTTATTGGTTTTTTTAAGATCCTTTTTAGAATACTGAAAAACATTAAGAATTGTTTCCATGTTTGTCCTGAAACCCTGTTAAAACAAACAAACAAAAAAAAAGTTATATTTCTTCCTATATTTTTCCATTTTATACATGAAAAGACTCCAGGGAGCCACTTTTGAGGCTATAAAGAACGCTCTAGAGTGCAGGGTTGCCAACCCCTGGGCTAGAGTATTTAAAGTTGAAGTCTTGGCACCGATTTCAGGAGTATTAGCTTGGTTTGGAAGTTGTAGTCATGTAAAACCAAAACTCTGCATTACATCCTTCTTTTTGTCATCCATTTTTACCTGAAAATAGACGCCAGGTCATGAAGCAACCGACATATGGGGGCCTATCAAAAAAAAAGATAAAACTGAGAAAATGTATTAAAAAAAAAAAAAAAACACTAAATGGTACAAACTGAACATATAAAAATGTACTAAAATCAAATTTTTAAATATGTTAAATGAATCAAAAAACAAGCTATAAAGCTGCTCAGTACCAGTCCAGTGGTATAATCCATGTGTATATGTGTATGTGTATACGTCTATCTTTTCAAATAAATTTTTATGAATTTTAAAAATATAACTTCCCATTAAGTTGGGGGCATGGGAGTATAAAGCAATAAAAAACAGCTAGTCCCATTATTTATATGGTTATAACATAAATAAGTGTATGTATCTCTTTTTCAAGCCACAGTTTGTTTTCTTTGATGCTCTTAATGCACCACACTTACATAATTGAATACATAATTTTACCTTTACACTTTGGTTCACCCTTGAGTGAAACAAGCAAATCAAACATGCCATTGGGAATGCACCATCAGTGACTGTTTGTCCTGTACAGACAATATGTTCACGCACAATGCACAATAGAAACAAATCAAACTAAATAAGGACGAGTTCAACTACTTAAAAGTAAAAAGTAAAAGTATTCAAAATGTGGTCAAAAGTGTCAGACCCTTAAAATAAGGCAATGTCATATACATTATTATAAAATGAAATGGAGAACTGCCATGTTTGTGTGATAAATGGTATTCGCCTAAAAAGTCTGTTTGTTGGCCCTTGGTTAATATTTGTCATTTTTACGAGTGTGTGTGTGTACATGTGTTAATGTGGAGGCCCCTGCGAAGACCTGAGACATGCTGGAGAGACTGCATCTCTCAGCTGGCCTGTTAACACCTCAGGGTCCCCCCAGAGGAGCTGGAGGAAGTGGCCGGGGAGGGGGAAGTCCAGGCATCTTTGCTAAGACTGCTGCGTCCGCAACTCATCCTGGATGGATGAAACAAGATGGATGGATGGAAGGATGTTTCTCTTAGTTTGTTTGTTACTTCACTTTACATATTCAGCTTTTCTGTTGTTAGAAACCTCAGCAGGAATCCCTTCATGTGGCATCTGAAGGGACTGATTCTCCTATTAGTTATCAAATGTATAAATAAAATAATTAAATAAATACATGTTTGTGTCTAAGTAGCCCTTTGTTGGTGATGTTCCCATACAGTTATGAAACACCTATTTTGCAGTGGTGTAACATTTCACTACTTCTCTGATGCTCTTGTAGCGTCATAGATTAATTCAAGGCCAAACGGGTGCCCTGTTTTGGAGTTTAGACTGAGCACTACAACACTTGACTATTGATGTAGAAAGAGATGTTCTGTTTTGAAATGTTTAACTTAACATTTCATTGATTTCAAAGTTAATGCTGCTTAAAAACACCTTACTGAATCAATATTTCACACAGTAGACAAGAGAACTGTGCGTCTGTTCATGAACATGCCTGCCGTGCAGCGTGATCAAAGTCATCCATTTTTAATATTTTCTGTTTCTCACTTCTATCTTGGAGATGGCATTTATCACAATAATCGTTAGCGTAAACAGCCTGTTAGAATTGTGATTGCTTGTTGTTAGCAGCTTGTGTTTATATATCGATGGGGGTTTGGCTGCCGAGAGAAGAGGGTGGTTCTGGAAACGTTAAGCCTTTTTTGTGTGCATGTGTTTGAACACATGCAACCACAGCAATTGTGGTTGGAATCCGGATATAAATGTTAGTTAGGATGTAAAATATAACTATTTATTGTAAGACTCCACAGATGTCCGACTGTGCAAGCTGATGTCTTTATATGAGGTCGACTGATGGGTCAGAATGTTGTTTTAAAATGTCTGTTGAGCTTCTGATGTAATGGTTGTTATTTTTTCAATTACTTAATTAATTTAGTTATTTATTGTTAACCATTTATCAGTGTATTTTGCAAGGGTCTAAGGATTTTCCAAAGACAGTTGGATTCAGCATGGTAGGTGGGGTCAGTAGATAAACGTTCTGGTAGAGACTTTGAGTTACAAATAAATATAAAAAAGGGAACAATAATTTGGCCTTAAATTTGAACATGACCTTCCAAGAGCACACCTAGGATTAACAAACTGAAATTAGACCCACCTGGAAATCTTTTAGTGACTCTTCAGATGAATGAAGAATTTTTACATAAAAATAATAATAAAAAACATAAACGCTGTCTCACAGGAGAAGGGTGTAAGATTTAGAATTAATGTGCAATTTTAAACAAAAAAACCTTATACTAAACCTTTGCTTTCAACATTTGCTTTTGCATATTTATTGTCAAGCACTTACAAATGGATATCTAAGAAAAAGGCACAATACATTGTATTAACACTGATCATAAAATTTACAAGAAAATATTCTAAAAACAATTCTCTTATACATGCATCTATTATCAACACTCACCAGATGTATTTTCAAACCACTTAGCGTTTTTGTTCAGACATGTGGTTTCAACAACAATTCGCTCTGATCTAACAGCCACACCTGCAAATATTTTGAGGTTTATTGAAGTAATCTGTTAACCTTGCACAGGTGCAGCAAATGGCATGTCAAGGACAACATAGCGGATTGCAATAGTCTCTCACCAACATTGTTTTTAGAGCAGCTAAATCACATACACTTGGTAATTTTAAAAGTCTTTAAAAGGGTATTTGTGGCATTGCACCTTATTTGTTAGTTTATAGGTGAAATTGCTTTTTTGTGACATTGTACCTTGTATGTTGAGAATGAAACCACAAAAATCCACAATCCAGCATTTTTGTGTGCTGGGGGGTATTCCAGGAAGCATGTTTAAACTAGCCTGACTTAAAGCCTGAACTCTGGCTGAAATCCGCCTGAACTTGCTTACTCTGGGTATGTTGGTTCCAGAAGATCGGATATGAGTTGGCGTACTTATGCTCGACTTGGTAACCCTGGGTTAACGCACGTGCACGTCGTGTACATAAAGACATTCTCAACAGATTGCCGATTTCTGGAGTCACCATGGAAACGCGTAGGGAAAAAAAAGAAAGCTTGAGACGGAAGTGGGACGGAGTCTGAGATTTTAATGACGGCGTATGAAGATTATACGTCCAACAAAAAAGTAACACGGCTGCATCACCAAAAGAAAGAGTTTCTGCTTGGAGAAAATCAACAGATAAAGTAAACCCACGAGTTTCTGATCTTGTTTCCATTTTCCTTGTAAGTCAAAAGCCACACTTCAACCCAAATCCGTCCAGACAGGCAAAGGGAATGATATCCCAGAATCCCTTGCGGTGCCGATCTAACAGCAGCACCAAAGTTACACCTACTTAATTGAATTAATTTGAATGAAAGGAAAATAATTGTCTGAAAACTATGTGTTATTTTTAAGGTGACTTAACAAAAAAATGATTTCTCTTAACTGAAGCAAATAATTAAGTTAGATCAAAGTAAACAAGTTTAATTTTCCAACATCCATATGTGGTCCTATCACCCTCTCACTGTGGAAAAAGTATTATCTGAGCTTCTTCATCCACTAAATCATCTTCAAATGGACACGCCATGCTGCTTCACCCCTCTCAAAACAAACTAAGCTTCAACTAAACCTGCTCCGGACCAGGTTATGTTCAGAGCATGAGTTGCTATGGCAACTTGACCTACCCTGAGACATACCTCCATTTCTGGAACCGAAAGCTGAGGTTATCAACTTCCTTAGCCTCAAACTTACCGTGGGAGCTGGCATAACCTGCTTTCTGGAATACCCCCCTGGTCCCAAGGCTGGTTACATTGTATTATGAAGGGCATCCCACATAAAACCAAATCTCAGATTTCTATCGTCGCAAATGGTGGACACATTTTTAGATTATTTATCAAATGTATATCCCCATCCCAGCCTTTTATTGTGTATATGAAGACAATGCTAATGTATTAGCAATCCAACTGAAAAATCCCGTCATCAAGTGCTTGAAAACACTAATGAGGCTGTTTACATACAATCAAATTGCAGTTTTCATCAATGCAAGCTTAATTAGAAGAATTTATAACAAAAGACCAAAGCATGAGTCCTTGACACCTTTCCCTCGATCCCATAAATCTGTCTTCTGCCCAATACTGCTGCATCTTGATTATACAATTTTGAATATCAACTCTGTTCAGGTTTCCTAATCAGCAGGTCTTGATGCATACACTGTTCTGTGTTCCCACAGGAGACATGGAAGAGAGGAGCGAACTGTCCACCAAAGAAGATTAAAAAAAATTGGGTGTAGGAGTAAAAAGACGTAGGTAATATCAGCTCTAATTACTGCCAATGGTTCAAAATCAGACCTTAACTCATCCAAGGGCTCCAAGGTATCAACAATGGATTTACAATAGTTTATTTCTCAGTAATATTTTCCTCCTGCATGCCAAGTGTTTGCATTAGCAGACAAGATTCGCTTTCTCCGTCACTCTTTGTGATGTCTATGCACCTCTGCCTTGAAGTGCAGTCGATTCAGATCTGCAAATGCAAAACAGCGGCAGCAGTACTGGTTCATGTTTGATAAATCGAATTGCGTGTTACATTGATCTGTTTGCATCAATTTATGTGTGTTCTTCAAAATCAAATCAGTGTTTGCTTTCACAAAGAATCGACCACTGCTTACGTATTTTTATTTTTCATGGTTGTCTCATACACTGCTATGTTCAGTTCTGCCTGCTTGAATGCAGATCCACATAGCCAAACAATTTTCAAGGCTGGCCTATTGTAATACAACACAACAATCTGTGAAATGAATATGGTACATATACGTCAGAAAGAGGCAGATGCACAAGAAAGCTGAAAATAAAAGCCGGTAGAAGGGTGAATAAAATGCATGACATAACAGGTAAGCACTATTTTATTTTATTTTTGATGCTGAGGCTGTGGAAAATAGCAGAGATCTGTAGACAGACTTTTTTACAGAGCAGGTGCAAGGTCTAAATATGTGTGCATCTAAGAGTGTTTGGGTGGCTTGGGTGTACAAGGGGTCCAGCAGTTCCATTTATTATTAATTGACATCTGAGAGGACCATCCATGCTTGTCTTCCTGCCTGCCTGTCACCCAGCAGTCTGGCTGTCCATGCTTAAAGGAAAACCACCACTGAGCTGGAAACCAGAAAATCAATTTGCAAGACCATGTTCACTGCTTAAGCAAAAGGTCGGGACGGAAGGCAAAAGGTTGTCTTGAAGGTTGCAGCCATTGTCCTAAAAACTGAATATGTGTGCCATTATGGGTAGGACAGAAAATGACAGCAACAGAAGGAAACAAAAAAGGATAGTCAGACTTGTGAGGGAAAAGGATAATGAATTAATCCAAAGAGGATGTGGTCGGAGAAGCGTGTATAATTGAGTTTTTATCATGCTAACTCTTTCACCTTCTCTTAAGATTCACATTTGCACTTCAATGTCGACAAAAACCAAAACAAAACCAGGCCAACTCTTTTTTAAGCAATATTTTAATGTTTATGTCCTTTTTTATTTTATTTTCTTGATCTTGTATACTCTTTATTGGTGACAGATGCTGCTTGAGGTGAGGCAAACATCAATGCTGATGATAAAAATAGAACTGAGACAGTCTGTCAGGCTGGTTCATGGATACACTGACATGACTTTCAACTTAAATCAGTGTATCAAGCGAATTGGTAAAAACATATAAAGGTTATAAAAGTAAAGTTGTATGGATACATCCAGTTATGTAATTGTTTGCAGCTACAATTTTTTAAATCAAAATTCCACATTTTTAACTGATGTGTATAAACTGATTTACCAGTCTATTTACACGTTTGTTTTATGGTAATGGACAAACATGTTAACATTTTACACTTGACTCTTTTTATTAATTTTAACTTTCAGAAAAACACAGATCATTGATAAGTATAACGAGTAACCAAAAAATTGAACATACTTTATTTTTGGCTCAGTTTTTGCCCAATCTGAAAATAACCTACATGTTTACCACTCTGGTGAAAATCGTGTTTTTGGTGTTTCTAAATTGTTGTTGTGGTATTTTTTCAATGAAGGAGGACATTTAAAGAAAATTTTGCTCAAAATTGCATTTCTGAGTATTTTTTTATTCAAATAATTGTGAATCTAAAGCATGCGAAGAAAAACGCTATTTGAAAAAGATCGTTATTTCTTGCATAGAAAATACTCTGTTATACTCTATAATGTATGATTTTAGAATTTAAAAAAATTGGCCAATCTGGCAGACACCGCGCTTGTATGAACTCTGTAAATTCAAGTTTGTTACTGTATAATTTTTTTAAAAAAATGCGACAAAGATATCAATCTCATCACGCTAGTATCCATACTTTACCTTGGTATCAATACTATAGATACTCATAACTATCCGCCCATCCTAAACTTCCTTAAGCATTAGTTCTAGCACCTCAGCTAGAAATGCTGTTTTAATATTAATAACAATAAAAAAGAACTGTTTAATGCGTATTTTTGATCCTTTCATTTATATTTGTCTTACACTCAGCGGTTCTCATTTTTCACCCTTCCAAAGTCTTCTTCCCAGTTTCTATCCCTTCATATAAAGTGTTTTATCTCCTCCACTGCCCATAGATATTTTGAGTTTTTAGAAACCACAACCTTTCTGTATGAAGATATTTGAGAGAACACAGAACATCACACTGACAGTTATTTTCAAGGGCAGTACCTCCCTGTTAATGGAGAAGGAGGCCGTTTCTTTGAGCTAAGATAAAAGGCCATCTTGCTCTAAACATTTCTGCCTCTTTCTGTATTATAGTTAGTCATGTTCAAATAGGGCTGCTGCAGCTCCATCGTTTCTTCATTAATAGTGTCTTTAGGGAATTGCTTAAAGAAAGAAAGACATAAAACAAAAGAATTGCGCTGAACTGGAATTTGCAACATGACAATTTTTAAAATGAACACACTGTACGCACACCGGCCATCTAAACATTTGGCAGCTTATTTAAAACGAATCCATGCTGCTAATACAAAAAAGAAAGAGATAATGATAACATAAACATTTAGTTTATTGACTCTTTATTGATTAATATTCTTAAGACAGCTGTGAGCCTTGTGTTTCATTCAAAAATACAGGTTTGCACTTGACTCGAACCAAAGCTCTTATCTAATGAGCTGTTATCTTTGCAGAAAAAATGGAGAATCCAGACATGATGGGCCACAGGTTGTATAAGTATTAAGTTCTTTTCTAACACCTTGGCAGATCACTTGATAAAAATTTCCCATTTATCTCATCTGTGCTGTCGGTGGACTACTTTGTTTATTTCTGAAATGAGCTGGCTGGAGCGGTGTTTGTGATTTGGCCCGGTTTAAGGACCTCACCTATAAAATTGGATATTCTCCCACCACAGTCATTTGTGATTTGTAAAGCCAGGGTAATGGACCTGCTTTCATCAATAGGAAGATATTACCCATTGCTCTCTTTTCAGAAATCAAGTCTCAGCATGTGCCATGTGCAAACCGCAAGATAAAAATTCTAATCAGGGAAGGGCGGTTAGAGATTAGCAGGCAACTATCAACCCAGGAGCACCGCTTTAATTACAATGCATCTTCTGTCCCTTGGACTATTATTCTAACTTTAGACAGAGTGGGGCAAGGAGGCTGAAAAAAACAAACATTTTTTGCTGCTCCATTCAGCACAATAAGTCAGAGAAGGCTCTAATTGGCACCCTGAAGCTTCATAAAAAAGGGGGGGGGGAATGTTTTGCCTTAATACACATTCTGCCTCACAGATTACCCCAAACTGTCAAAACCACTATTGCCGGTGTTTGGGCTTTTAAACCACTCGACAAAATACACATGCAAACATAAGATGTATTAATATGAGGAAACGTTCTAATTGGCACTCCATCAGACATTAACAACTGCTTTTAAAAAAATAAACATCAAATAAATTACTTTTTATTTTTAACTGTGCAAATCCACCAAAAGAAAATACATTAGACAAAAAAATTAGCATCCTCACTTTTGGCTCTAAAGAAAAACAATTTTAGGTTTAATTTTACCAAAAATACAGTTACAGGAAGAATAAACATTTGCCTAAGATTTAAATAAATAAGATAGATAAATGTTTACTGGACAAACAATGGATTTTTGAATTAAAATGTAGACCTCCTTTTACTATTTTAATACTGTTTTTGTCTGTTATGCAACACCATTATGCAATACCAATTTCACTTGACTCTTACCAATCATGTGCTGCTCTGTCTTGTGTTGATATAAACAATGGGTTCAGAACATGCCCGCTAGATGAATTATTCCTTCAAAGCATTTCTAAATGACCCCAATAGACATTTTCTGCATATTAGTCAGAGCCATTTATTGCCTGATTATATTGGAAAAGTAATATATGGGTGGCCTTAGCCTGGGGCTCCATCATCAAATTCATGGCATAAAAATGAGTGAATGCACCATTTCTAGTAGTGCAGACCAATAAAACATGTAGTGAAAAAATACATTTATGTAGTTGCTGGATGAAATAAAAATACAGTACCCCTCATTTATAATTATTATAATTGTTGTTTTTTTTTGTGAGCACTTAAACACGTTTATGCAGATAGATGCATAAGGCCCAATTTATGAAACTTGTTTTTTTTTTCATGCTCTTTAAAGCACAATGCAGTGTTTCTTCTTTGAATTGTTCACACTTGCGTTATAATCACCTGGTAAGGTAGCTCTATTCAGTCTCTTTATATTCAATTTCACATGGTGAGATTAAATGCAGAAGCGTGGGTCTTATAACTGCTCACACAAGGAAAACATCTGCAAGGAAACTTGGGAATTGTAAATTTCTATTTCATTTTTACGTGCCAAACTTGCACATAAGCTTTTGTCTCTTTATACCCTGGGCTTAGTCTTTTACTTCCTGCACCTCTACCATTACCAACTTTGCTGCTTTGAATCTTGATGTTACTTCATTAAACTCCTGGAAGAAAGATTAAAATATACATTTTTTATTTTTGTTTTCAAGAGGTTAAACATCCTATATCTATAGTGCTTAAAATTACAGCTGTAGGACATTGTAATTCATCATTATTTCAGTACATAAACATATGGGCTCTATTATTACCTGTCAACTCTATATTAAATATAGGAAAATGTAATGTTTTTTATTAGTATTTTCCTTAGTAATTCATTTTGTTTAACCTCTAGTTCTTTGCGGAGAGCTGCTACAGTTTCAGGTGCATCCTTCCAGTGTTCATAAATACTACACTCCATAAAAGCACATTGTGTTGCTGCATTTACAGTTCAGTTTCATTAAAGTTGAAATATGTATCTAGTGTGGCTCATGAAAATAAAAATAAATTCAAACATTTTATCTGTCTAAGTCCCAATCCTGAAATTGAGTCATTTTTGTTAAAGAAACGAGAAATACACTAACAAAATCAGCAACAAGCTTCTGGAATGTGTACCTTTGCTGAGTGCATTTTTTGTCCAGCAGCTGAACCAATCCATGGTGAAGCCAGATATCTGAGCTGGAAACTTGAAAGTTTAGTTGCAGAACGTTTCTCCCACAGGAGAAACCCGTAGAGTAACATGAAAATTCTGTCTGACTCAAGACATGAAATACTCTCACAGGACACCTGGGAAACTCCTTCTATGACAGAAACAAGATCACTGAGACTTTCAGCTATTTCATCCACAGCCTATAGATTAAGCCTAAAGACAAAAAAAAAGAACATTACTATAAGTCACTGCTGTCATAATTGTGTGACTTGCATGCTTTATAAATGCTCAATTGATTCAGCAAGTTGTCCCATGGAAAAAGATGAGAAAAGTATGTAATGTACAAAATCTAAAAAAAGACTCCAGGAAATCATTTTATATGATTTTTAAAGAATTTATTTGCATAATGGTGCAGAAAATAGGTATTTCGTTCTATAAGAAGCTTTTCTATCCTTTACTTGGTACCTGCATTGTCACCTTTTTAAACAGGCTATCTATATAAAAATTACCTGCCTCACCCTTAAACAGTCAGACAAAAACCTCTCCACCATGACCAAAGAGCTGTCGAAGGACACCGGGGACAAGATTGTAAACCTGAACAAGACCAGGATTAACCAATCCATCATAAGCAAGCAGCTCAGTGAGAAAAGATCAACAGTTGAAGCAAAGATCCCAATCTCCCTCCACCGGAGGGGTAAAGATCTTACCTGCTGGGGTACAGTTGATGTGGAGAACAGGGAGAAAACAATCCAGAGATACACAGGGGAGCTGGTTATTAAGCCATTTAGATTTAAGACCACAACCCACATCCTTGTACTCACCTTCAAAGCCATCCAAATCAGGCAGCATTTTCAGGGTTGCATAATGCATAATGCACATATGCGCACTTTTGTACTATTCAGGGGGTGTGTCTTCTTCCACGATCATGCTGTCCTCTCCAACGTCCTCTTTACCGAAGCTACGCAACAGCACATTAGGTGCACCGCATCAAAGGGCGCTCCGTACATTTTGGAGATAATTTACGACGTTTAAGTGTGCCTTATGGTCGTGAAAATACAGTAAATCTTACAAGTCTTTCATGCTTTACTAATTTGTTTCAGTTTCACCACTAAGTGAACAGATCTCTTTAACCTTTTACATGGTTACTCAGAGAAAATTCTGCATGAGATGAATTACAAACATCTGACACTTTTTGTTTCTTGTCTCTATCACTGCTTTTCACTCTCTTATCAATGACTACTTCAACAGAAACCTGTCTGTCTGCATGCATCCGTAGCCATGACCTCACATCAGAACACAAACTGCACCCAATCACTACAGCCTCCTTCTCACTGTTCCCCACTTCAGTTTTACTCTCCTGGAGAAGGAGCAGCTGCAGAAGCTGTGTTCCTGTAAAAGGTGAGGGGAAGTGGGAATAGAGTTGTGGGAAGAGGGAAAACAAGTTGAGCACACCAGGATGAAGCAGAGGATCACACAGTGGAGCACAGATAAGATCAAGAAGCAAACAGAATAGGATGATTGAAGAAACATTGGAATAGAGAGATACAGAAGTAAACAAAAGTATAAAAATCAGAAAACAGCAGTGAGTTCTATTATTTCCCTTGTGTGTTGTTGACCTTTCCTGATGACAAAACAGCATTTATATGCTGCAGGAAACATTCCCCCTTGATTTTGCTGTCAGTGTAAACAAAGCAGACTCCTTTTCTCTTTGGTATTGAGCTGTTTGGAACGAACTTTCAGGTCGTCTATGAAGTTGGTTTTGTTGTATGAGCAGGATAAAAAAAAGGTAGAAAATCAATTTTCTGCTTAATAAAAGACAGCGACAAATTAATGCACGAGGCTTTTCCATATGTATAAGTCATGTCCACGAGTGCTGTTTGTAGCGTAATAAGTTCAGATTAGTTTTACTTTTATCTACATTAAATTGAATTTGTGCTAATGCATTCACTTGTGAGCAACCAAATTAAAGTTTTGCTTGACGTTTTATTCACAAGAGCTTTTAATGATCAAGAAATGAGGGAGAAAGGCAATTCTTTTGATTCCTTCTGTCTATTGATTGTTTAAATATATAGGAATATTTTATCTTGCTGCTCTAACACTGCATTCACACCAGATGGGATTTAAACTCAGGTACATTGCTCTCTTTTAACATGCATCAAATTGGTCGTTTGACGCTTTTCCAAAAATGTTTTCATATACTCTAAGATCCTGGCGCATGTGGGAGGAGCTTCTGTCAAAAGTTTTTAGCCCCATCGCTACATGGGAGCATTGACTATCGTACATCTCATATACAGTCAATGCATGGAAGACACAGATGATGTGAGTGATCAGATTTATTTATTGTGAAGAGTTCTACAAAAGCATTGATAATCTCATCTCCTTTTCTGGGTTAATGGGATCATTCAGAGACTCTCCTGGTACGATGAGGTTCACCATCTCCTGCTGGAGCTGCGTTTGAAAGATGACCGCTTTCAGCTGTACTTCAGTTTCTCTGTGACCTAATTTGATGACTTACTGTTCCAGATTAGTCCAAGGAGAGAAAAAACAAGAATAAACGTTCATTCAAAGGTCAACCGTGAGAGGTAAAAAAGTGCATTTTTCTCTCTTGAGATGGTTATAAAGCCAAAACAAGAAGCAAAAGGTTCATTCATATTAATGTGAACCACTTAAATCTAGAGACTTGGCTGACAGGAATATATGATGTCTACAAAGACACACAGGGACTGACGAAGCAAACATTTGACAAGCTGGAGAAGAGAGAGAAGGAGGCAAGAAGAAAAACGCAGAAGCACAAGATAAACAGGAGATAAATAAAACAGCATAAACGAGGAGCAGTTTTAGTCTATGCAAAATAAAAAAAAAGAATTGTAACATTTTCTCAAATGAATGGTTTAGCAATAAAAAGATGTAAAAAAAAAAGAGAGCTAAAATGAAAAATAAAAAAAGCTGAGTTCATCACTTTCAAAATCAATTCTAATATAGCACCAGCAGTTAGTTAATGCTGAGTTCTTCATCTGATAGGCAGTTGATCTTGCTGATACGCTAGGACATAAAAGTGTTACATGCTTACACCCCATGATAACATTACTGTGTGAGAGTGTCAGATAAATGGATCTAAACATTACAGAAAAACACAATTAGAAACAACAAACCACAACAAGAGTCAAGTTTCTTATGCACAAGGGAGAAAAGCAAGTGTGACGGAAAAAAGTCCACCACCCTTCTCTTCTCAAAGGTCTGCTACTTCCAGTGCAGTTTTATTAAGAATTCAAGGAGGTTACAATTTCCAAACAAAGAGAAAAGTTCATTAGGGGGTGTCGTATAATGAACCATTTCGGAGGATTCTCAGTTCAAACACTATTCCTTATCAGCTAAGGACAGTGTGTCATAAACACCCCCATCCGAGCTTGGGATGAGAAACAGATGAACAAACACGGAACTGTTTCTATAAAGGTAAAAAGGTCAATGAGTTAACATTCAAAATACATTTAAACAATGATAATAATAAAAACAATTTCATTCACAGAGAGTGATCAGGTTTAGTTTATTCTCATTATCCTTGACCCTTGAAAATAGGGAACTACTTGAGTACAAGTGTACGTTTGTTAGAAGAATTGTTACAAGACAAATTGGTATAAATAGGATTACAAAAAAAATGGTTTTAAAACCTTGGTTAAAGTATACACAAAAGAGTATAAATGTAATTCTAAGTTGGAACACTAGTGACTGTACCTCTGGAGTCTCTTTTGTGACACTCCTGAAGTTTGCAAATGACCCCGGAGTCACTGAACTCATTCGGGATAGCGACACATCTTTCTATAAAGAGAAGAAGTGGAGCAGCTCGTCCTCTGTTGCAGCCAGAACCACCTGGAGTTGAACTCACTTAAAACAGTTGAGATGACAGTAAACTTCAGGAAGAACCCCTACATCACTTACAATTCAACGCAGAACAACCCCTTTAACAGAATCACACAGATTCCTATGGTCTACCATCTCACGAGACCTTAAGTGGACCTCCTACATCGACTCTTCGACAGAAAGCCCAGCAGAGGTTCTACTTTCTGCGACCACCTAAGGTTCAACTTGATACAGAAGCTGCTGACCATATCTTTTGTTCTTTGACTTTATATAATTAGGAAAACACCTGGTAAAGTCATTGAACTTTCCGCCATCTGAATTCCAACCTAAACAGTTATATGGAAAAAGCACGATTGTTTACTAACTGATGAAACTGAAACAGAGAAGAACTGACAGACACTTGAGGGAGTCCTGCAGAGCGGCTGTGGGATCAGTGTGACAAAACTACGTCTAAAATGAACATAAACAGCCGTGGTGCAGAGGTAAGACGGTCGACCTTTGGTCGGAAGATTGCAGGTTCCTGCCTTGCCCACCCATGCATGTATCACAGTGTCCTTGGGCAAGACACGGAACCCCACATTGTCTCTGGTGGTTATAGGTCAGTGTTCCGCAGCAGAGCTGACATTAGTCTGTGAATGGGTGTGAGAAAAGGGACGGTGACTGTAAAGTGCTTTGGGCCTTTAAGGAAAGTGTCATACAAGTGTCCGCTATTATTATATTAGACTCATTTGTGATTCCGATTTTATTGAATGAAAGAGCAAATAAGGTGATAATTTGTAGTTTTTGGACAAAAGCAATCTTTTATTTTTAATGAAAATGCTGAAATGGGTAACATGTTCTACAACAAGCCATGCTGGTACAGTGTGTAAACTCTCACCTGGTCAGAGTTGACAATCCATGCCAGAATCTGGATGGAAGATGTGATAGAAGCACCACGATCCCTTCCAAAGGCAATGGTTTGGTGACACCAACAGAAGTATAACTCTTCAAACCTCTTCAGGCACATGCACTCATAGGGCCCCCATGGATGCTTGAGCATCTGCCCTTTTTGCCTCATGATAAAAAAGTTCCCTCTGTTTTTTTGGTATTAACATTGATTTTCACAAAGTGCAGATTTAAAGTACTTAATGCAAATATATGTACTGCATATTTTCATATACACTATACACCTTTCAGAGTAATCATTGGCAAATTCTAAAATGTTGATTTTTTATTTATTTTTTACTCTCATAGGGCCAAAACAAGCTAATGCAATCACAGGTGCTTAATGTGCAGGACTGAAATGGACAGAAACCATTTTAACAGGGTGGGAGGATGTTTTCTCCTAAAACAACAGGGGTTTGCATCCCGACTGAAGCTTAGTGTGCTAGAATTTGCTGATATATTAAAATGCTACTAGTAAAACTGTGGCACCAATGACCTGATGTTTAATGTATCGACTGAAACACAACATATTTATCATTCAGCTTTTTAGCCCATATGGCTTGTTTTCCGCATTAATAGTTTTGTTGTCACTTTACGGAGGGGTAAATATTTCTCTTTTGCTCCTGAAACTGAGCATAGAGTTCATGAAAGTCCTTGCAGAGTCTTGTTCCGACACCTTTTCCAGTTCTGACTGAAACCCTGCCAAACATCTTTGATGCTTTTGTTGGAAGTGGGTTGCTGAGGGCAGTGTGAACATGGCTTAAGAGTTCTGTTGTTTACATTTGAATTTCAGCCTTCAATCCAGATAGCATCCAACCCTACGTCCAAGACCATCCAGATGTGTTCTTCTGAGTGATTATGACCTACTTTCTAGGTCAGATAAAAAACATTATTTAAATAGATATATACACATTTTTAACTGTTTTGACTTGATAGCCAAAGAAAATAATGTAAACATTTTTACACAATTATACACAATTGTATTGTGTATTATACAAGACTTTTACAGTTACTCATCAAAATTTTGATAAAGCTTTTCCAAAAAGCTAAATGTTATCTTCAACTACAACTCAGCACTCATTTTCCAATTGGAAGCAAGAATATACAAAAGCAGAGGAAAAACAACAGATAAACACTAATTACACTCATATGAAATTTATCTTTTTTGAAGACATTCACAATATTACTGGGGAGCATCATTCAGTCACATTTAGAAATAAATCAGTGAAATGTAATTCTGCTGTTGACATGCATTTTTTAATGACTTACATTGAGTTAGGACTGACTATGAAGTAAGAAAAAACAAAATAAAATAAAAAAAACTGTTGGTAGTTCTCCTAGAGTGCAGTGATGTTTCATAATATATATATATATATATATATATATATATATATATATATATATATATATATATATATATATATATATATATATATATTGTTGTCCTACTTAAACTAAGACAAGCATATCTAAAGTGTGCCTCATGTCTAATAATTCTTCTTTTTATTTTGTTTACTGACGGACCCTTTTAAGTAACATTAAACAAAAGTCACCACTCTTGTATTCAATATAATTGGAAAATAGGGCAAATAAAGCTTTAATATTGCCTGTGTGTCATTTTTCTAGAAAAGATTTGATTTGATTTGATTTATTGATTTATTTCAAGCATTGTAGTCAAAGCAATAAAGAATTTACACATATGTATCAAACTCATTACAGAAATGATCAAATGCATAGATTAAAAAGACAGAAAACAAAACAAAAATGTCACTTAAATCACATTTGCTTAATTAAATACAGTGATCATTAACTGAATTATAAGTAGAGTTTGATTTCTTACTTGAAAAGGAGTGGGAAGAAGCAAGCTTATATAATCCCACCCCTACTGAGTTCATTCATTTGATAGTTTAAAGTGTTTTAAATCCGGTTCTGATCAAATAGATTCTCTTGAAGTAACAAAATCCAGTGCCTAGTAATAATTGATGATCTTCAGAAAACATTCATTCATGATTTCAGTAAACAGTAACGATACCGATATGTAATAATAATTGATTATCATTAGAACACATGATAACATTAAACCAGAAATTATTGCTACACATTGCAGATCAGAAGTAAACAAAATCAATAGCTTATTGGTTGTAATTCAAAACTTTCAGTAATCATTATTGCACATTACAATGCAATACCCATTGGTTGTAATTAAAAGAGCTTTGATTATTTCAACACAATCAAGTTCACACATGTATTTGGAATTATTCAAACACCTGTTGATCCTTAAATCCTCTTATCTTAATATCCTGAAATAAGAGTTTCTTTATACATTTTCTTGAATATTTGAATATTTTAACATTTTTTGAGCTCATTGCTTAACCTGTTTCAAAGTTTAGTGCCACACACCGACACACAGAAACTTGTCTTTGTGGTTCTTATCAATTTGATCTTGAAGTTCCTACACCCCCTCAGTCTGTAGCCTCCTTCATTTTCTAAGAACTGTTTTTGGAATATTGAATGGTAACGATTTCCCACTAGCGCTGTATAGAAGTTGTGCAGTGTAAAAATCCACAAGGTCATGCAGTTTTAAAAGTCTTGATTGATAAAATAGATTGTTTGTATGATCAAGATATATGGCTTTATGTACAATTCTGATGGCTCGTTTTTGAAGTAAAAAGAGAGGATGTAGTGAGCTCTTGTTCCCCCAAATTTCTATACAGTAGGTGAAATATGGTAATATTAAGGAGCAGTACAATAAATATCTACTGTTGTATCCTAATATATGTTTAGATTTATTTATGATTGAAATATAAGATAGAAGAAGGAAGGAAAAAGGGCTGCAAAAATAACTCAGAATTCTTTTTTTTTATAATCGGTTTATAGTGTGCCAAAGGTAATATATTATTATATACATGGATATAATTTACTCTGAAAGGCTTAAAAGGCTTAACAAAAGCATGATAAAGGCCCTTAAAAGTCCCTTTTCAATTATTTTCATATCCATTATAACAGCTTTCCCAATGGTTTTTTAATTCTGATTATGCTTTTTTAGCGAAAGTGAAAAAAAAAACCCTGTGTCTCTTTCATACTGTCATCCATCTGTTTACACTGACTTGCCAACTTACAGCCCCTCACAACCCTATAATAGTAATAGCGGAGCAACAACAATGGTGATCAGCATTGCAGCTATCTAGCCGTACAGTTTTAAGCCTGATGCCAGCTCAGACGAGGAAAACAAAGACATGCATGGATCCAGTCCTGTACAGGTGGATGCATTAGAATGGACAAGAGCAGGGAGCTTGAGGGCTGCTGATTTTAACTTCTACGTCACAGCTACAAGCTTTTTCAAACTGCATGTTTTCGTCTGCTCCTAATTCACAACAATTTCAATAATGAAATAATCAGAAATGCAAATTAATCTTAATTTTCTCCATCATGAGAAAAATGCCACAAGAACATGTTAAAAACACCACTTTCATTGAAGTGGGTCTTTAACCCTTGTGCTATCCTATGACCCCATCCTTACATTGATGTGTTCTCCCTACCATGACAAAGGTGGATAAAGGTGGAGAGGATTTCATGTAATCCATGGACACCAGTGAAGATCACAAATCATTGAAGAAAAAGGTTCAGAGCACTGTCTAGTGGGGTCTAGATGACCCAACTCCCAATGTTAAAGTACCTAGGATAGCATAAGGGTTTACGTGTAAAAGATAGAATCATACTCTTCACTTTTGGCCATGTCTAGTCGACCAAATATGATGCAGTGATCGCTTTGGTGTTCATGCCTATCTTTGTGGCTGGCCACACTCTGGAAGAAACTCCAATGTAGATGTGAGTCTTTGTTTACATGCAATTTTAGCAACAGACCAAAGCAAAATCAGCTAAAAGTTAGTGAAAGTAATTAGGTTAAAAATATAAGCCACATCCACACTAAAACATTAGCTTTAAAAAGAGCACAAGGCCTCTTTCAAAAACAAAAGTAGCTTTTCAAAATATCTCTTCATTTCCAAAATATTGGCATCCTTTCTTTAAGTCATCTTGATGTATTGCTATTTATTTGCTTGTGTCTTCTGTCACGTTTGCTTTGCTTAAAAATCCTTGTTTTTCAGCATGAACATGGTACTGCCCTAACCACTTTGGCAGTGCATTGAATTAAATATAGCCACAAAGCACATGTTCAGCACTTTCATGGGAAATCAATGTGTACTCATTAATATGTAAATGTGTCCGAAGAGGTGCTCATAAATCCTGTTCACCAATCTGCAGTATATTGGATACCTATAATGCCCACAATGAGCTTGTTTAATAGTTTTGCTTTTAACATTAATTTGGATACAATTCCCTAATAGATTTAACTGAGGTGACAAATATGTATATTTTTATTCCATAAGTTGCACAACTTTCATGTAGGCCGATTCCAATAAACATAAAAAAAATTAATTGTGCGGTGAAATTTTTGTTTAAAAACAGATATGATTTTTTCCGTATCCTGTGTGCTGATTTTAAAATTACACTCAAAAGTTGAAATTTATTATTATTTAATTTAGTAACCTTTATTTAAGCAGGTAAATTCTATTGAGATCAGGATCTCTTTTGTAAGGGTGACCTGGCCAAGAGGTCAGCAGCACATGTGATGACAACATAAAATAAAACAATTGGCTTGGAATTGTTCAAATTTAAAATCAAAGTACTTGGGCCGAATCTGAATTCATTCCCTACCCCCCTGGCTCCGCCCTGCATCGCTCCAATTGAAGAGGCATTTGGATCTTTAGTGGTGTCCAAACTTTCCGGACCCGCTGGGCCTCTGGACCATCACGCCATGTCGAACCCTCTGAGTCTCAAACAGCTGGATGACCTTTACCTTCCAAGGAGGCTGGATGAACAAACCTGCCATTTTCAATCTGAAGAGATGAACAACAAACATTCGGTTTCAGTTGTATGTCTTTCATCAAATCCTAATCAATTAAATGTTCTGAATATAAACTAAAAAAAGAATTCATTTGATCGATTTGCTGATGCTGAACAAGAAAAACAATACTTCACTAAAATATTCTGTGTGTCAGTGTTTCCTCTGCACACACACGCCTTGACAAAATAATAAGCTGGATCATTTGAATCCTTTTGGGTTCTTTAATTTCCAGGTACTTTATAATGACATGAAAAATACAGCATCACAATACATCTCACAGTCCATTAGGTTTTGTTCAGTTTACGCAGCTTTTTCATTTCTCTTCCCCCACTGTTTTCATTCAAGCCCTGTTTTATCTTTCTTCTTTTCCTATTAGGTTTTCTTTTTAAACCACTCATGAAATCATCTCTCACTCCCCTTTACCTTTTTGCTGATAGCAGCCTCTAGCCCGGGTAGCCTTTCTTTATGAGCTTGATGTTTGGTAGGAGGTTCTCAATCAATGCGTTTCCAGGCCAGCCAAGAGACCAACTCTCCCTAGCACAGGGGTCAACAAGGTCGCCCCCAGTGGCCACATAAGTCGCCCGTAGGCCTGTTCTAAAAATAGCACAACTCAACAGTGAGCTGCGTCTAAAGTTGACTTTTATTATGATGCTATTTTTTTTAAAGCACACTAGCATTTATAGAGATTTAAAAAAGGACAATATATTAAAAGTATGTTCTATATACAGTGTTCCCCCGCTTTCTCATGTTTCAATATTCATGATTTCTCATGCACTGCTCGAGGTGCTTTATGAATTTCTGAGAAAGGGGGGGGGATGAAGAGCACGCTGGCCTGTTGGCTTCCAACAGCTGGTTCCAGCGGTTCCTGAATCCTACGACTGAAGTTTGTGTCCCTACATGGAGAAATGGCACCAGCTGACTCAGAAGCGGCTGCATATGCCGCAGACGATAATTGCGTAGAGTAATTATCATCCGAATGAATGAATGATGAGTGAAACCGGCCTTTTCTGGAAGAAGCAACGCTCAAAACATGCTGCTGCTGCTGGAGTGACACTCCTACTACAGTTCAGTCAATTCCTCTGGAAAAAAAAATTCTTTATGTTGAGCAATAAAATGTTCTTTACATTTTAACAAATGTTTTACAAAGAATCAGAAATGTTTCAGAAGGATTTTTGATGAGTAAGGATAGGTGACGGACATTCTTCAGCCGCGTGTGCTCGTTAAAACATTGTTCACTGTAAAGCTGACCCAGACTTCCCATGATTTCTGCATTACCACTGCATCATTCATCAGCAGGAGTTATGTGCAAAAATGATCTGCTTTAGAAATGTGATGACTCCCATTGGGAAAATCGCAAACAACATTTTCTCTCTCGGATTTACAGAGAAAAAAAGTGCTGCACTTTCCCTCTGTGCAGTTGGTGTTGAAAGACATTGCTTCCACATCTGAGATATTTGACAAAGTAGAAAAAAGTACTGTGAAGTCATAAACAGACTTGGGCTAAAACTAACAAAACAAAACAAAACAAAAAAAGATACCAGACGTTGTCAGTGGAAACATGGCAGTGCCATGGCAAAGTTAAATTAAAATATTGAAAAAATGTGTTGAATATAAAAGTGTGTTCATGACATGTAGCCTTCACAATTTTGTTAAAAACACTGCAGATTTGGTCATTAGTTCAAAATGTGACAAGATTTAAAAATATGTAAATTGATTTTTCTTTAACATTACATAATTGATAAACATGGTGCAACATAGTAAAAATGGGACATTTTTCCTATGAAATATAGTGATTTAAGGGATTATCTGAAAATGTAACAATTACTGAGATTAATAAAGGGCTGAATATTGAAATCTGTTTCCTGCCTTGTTGTCATTATTGATAATTATTGTGAGAAATCATTAAAGTGATTAATCTTTTCACATATATGAAGATCATTAATCTTTATTAATAAATAACTAAAGGCAAACTGAGCAAATGTGTTACTTCAGGAGAGCCTATCAAACTGGTAGCCCTTCGTATGACTCAGTACCCATGAAGTAGCTCTCAGTTTAAAAAAGGTTGGTGACCCCTGCCCTAGCATGTCTTGGGTCTTTTCCAGGGTCTCCACCCTGTGGGACATGCCTGGTACGCTACGGGGGTTAGGGCTCTAATCAATTTGGGTCACACAGGCAGATGTGTATTTTGAAAATACACTAAATCAGGGCTGCTCAATCCACCCTGCCTGTGTTTGTGCTTCCAGTGCTCCCTTTCCTTCTTGCTGCTGATTTGCTGACGAGGAGGTTTCCATGTCATGAGTGACTCAGCACACCTGGTACAGGTAATCAGCAGCAAGAAGTGAGGGAAAGGCTGGAAGCAGGCAGGGTGGTAGGTCTTGAAGACCAGGATTGGGGAAACAAAGTCTACCTTTTCTTCCAAATTGGGATTATAATTTTAATCTAGAAATATGTCCAAATCTATTCATGGGACTGATCTAAATTATATCCATTTAATTAATATTAACACTTCTAATTGAAAAGTGGCCACTGACAGGTTGTAGTGAACACCTATGCAACACGTAAGTGTAGGTAGGGAAAAAGCAGGTGAGATACACACGTGTCATACAGATTGATATGTGCACGCTCCTTATGTCCTTATGAAAAATATAGATACACAGTGGCGACACAATGATGACAATGGCGACCAACCAGACATTGTAGTGGTGGATAAAGAACAAAAGTGGATGGGGTAGTGCTGGCAACATCAGAAAGAAGGAACATAAGAATTGGAGAAATACATTACAGACCAAACGTTTGGACACACCTTCTCATTCAAATGAATGGGAAGGTGTGTCCAAACGTTTGGTCTGTATTGTACATGGGATTTAGGGAAGAACTGGAGAAAGCCTGGACTGTGAAGGTGACAGTGGTGATCAGAATACTTGGGGGAGTAACCCTCAAACTCAGGGCTGCTCTTTCCTTTTTGGCTGTCTTCAAAAGCTGTTTGCAGCTCTGAGAATTTTAACCGAACTTTCCAGGATTTTCAGCTCTTCTGTAATCTCCATGAAAGATGTCTTGGCTGAAGAAAACACTTTGTCTTGGTTCTAAAGTTTTCTTTAGCCAGTTAGAGGCTTTTTTCCTGCAATGCCAGTTGTTCTTAATTGAAGGCTTTGTGCCTTCCGCTTCCATCTTCTCGATGTACTCCACTCTTTGCTGGACAAGCTGATTGTTCTCATCATGGGCACGTTTGACTAAGTCCTGATCGGATGGTGAGGCGGAAATTCTGCTGTGGCTGCACATGTTAATTATACCCAATGGGATTGGGATTAGGATTGTAATGTCTGTAATCCTTTGTATAATGTCTGTGAGTGTTATGCGGATTTCCAGCACCATAAGATTTCTGCCAGACATTCTGTAGAAATTCTTGTATAGATTAAATGTAATTCTATCATTTCCTGTTTTAAGGTAGAAGCATTATGCCTTTCAGTCTTACAATGTTTTGCAAGGTATAATAGGCAAATCGGTTACATTTACATACCTTAATGACTTTTTTAACTTGTAAAAAATTTTGTATTTTTTTAAACAGTGTTCATTCTGTCTCATATAAACAGAACTTGCTGATTTAAAAAAAAACTGTTCCTGGAAGATCTGCAAATCCCCAACCTGTACAAATATAAAGTGCCTGAGTTAATAGCATCTGTGCAAATGGCAACACACCAGTGAGGAGAATATTTTTATTTTAATCCTGCGTCATTTAGGGTCTTTTGCACTATTTTATTTTAGAGAAGAGGAAAACACACAACAACCAGAGAACAGTGATAATTGGATGATTGTAGTCAGAGCAGCACCTTTACTATTTAGTTGTGACTACAATGGTTTCAGAAACATTCTTTTTAAATGGCAGGATGGATGAAATGAAAGAAATCAGAACAGAGAATAACAGAATTGAAGCAGAAATAAGAGAGAACATCAGGACTGCTAAACTGCCTGTGGCCATAAGACCAAGATGGCACTTCTTTGGAGAGCTGCTGTCAGACTTCCGCTGGTAATTCCTCGCCTATGCTGTCTCTTCACATCACCTTTTTACTGTCTCTTCACATCTCTCTTTCTCTTCCTCTGCCTGGCAGTTAGCCTGACAGTGGTATATTTCTGCCTCCCCTCCACTGATTCTCTTCCTTGCTGATTGTCAGTCACATTGTCTCTCAGTGATAGAGGCGACGATCACCTCCACTTTTTTTTGTTTTGTTTTTTAGATCAGAAGGCTACACTAAAATCCTGATGCTACAGTTTTGCTCTTATTCCTCTTCCTATTCCAAAACTGCAATTCGTTTAACACAGGATAATGTTATTGTGGATGCTGTTAGCATTACTGTTGCAGATAAAATCTAATTTTAATTTTTTTTTTTTAATTTTTTTTTTTTCTAATTTTTTTTACATGTCTTATGAAAAACATTACATTAAAAAAAATAGTTTCCATCCATTTGGCCTCGCAGGTGGCATCAGTCAAAGGTGCAACAACAAGCCTTCCAGTACAGCCCAGGGGCCTCATTTATAAAACTCTGCGTAGGATTTGCGTCAGAAGTGGCGTACGCATGAAACATAGGACGTGCGTACGCACAGAAATATTCGGATTTATAAAACCGTGCGCACGCACATCCTACGCATCTTTCCCTTAATAAATCACAACCAATTCTAAATGCTGCGCAGCTTTTGCGGCTTCATGACACGCCCATAGTTGCCCATAAATAGTCCGTGAAACGCCCACAAATGAATATTCATTGATAGCGAAACCATGGCAAACACAGAGAAAATAAAACAAAAACGGAACTTCACTCGATGTGAAGTAGAAGTTATCGTTGGCGAGGTGGAAAAGAGGAGAAAAATGTTGTTTGGAGGGCACAGTGTGGGCATTACTAATGCCGAAAAAGCACGTGAGTGGCAAACAGTGACAGACGGACATCAAAGTCGGGGCAAAAAACGTCTGGCGCTGCATCGCTCGAGTGTGTCTGCCACGGGTGGGGGACAGGGGACACCGGAGCTGACCCCTCTTGATGAGAGAGTGGCGGCAATTATTGGGGAGTCCCTTTTACGTGGAGTAGTGACTGAGGCGGGGGGTGGGGGGTGTCGGGGAGGACACCGACGTGCCTGATGCACCGGGTGACACACCCCCAAAAGCTCCAACAGGACGGCTCGAAGAAGTCGGAACCGGCTCATAAGCCACTCGTCCTGATGCGTTTACTCCCAATTCTTCCATTTGCCACATCGTCTAAGATCCAAGATCAGCCATTGTGCGTCATTACGCATTGTGATGGAGCATTTTATTTCCATCCATTTAATTGCATCTGACAAGCTACAGATGTCTGTAATAATCCACGTGGAAATGGGAAATTGTTCATCAAATGTAATTTCTTGTTGCTTTCTGAATGGTTGAGACATACGCCATACATTGTTTTATCAAAAATCAAACAAACTAAAGGCATATGCATGAATACCATAATTCCGTAGCTTACGAAGAAATGTTTTACTATGAAAACAACTTTCCCCAGTGAACAATTGATCTGTCTGTCTGTCTGTCTGTCTGTCTGATTCGCACGCATCTGGCGGCGCGTGCACACGCAGCGGCTCTATCGGCTTTATTGTTTTTAAAAGAATGTATTTTTAAGTCGTTTATTTATTATTTTATATGCTGCTTGCACTTTGGAATGAGAGGAAAGCAATTTCATCTGTGCTGTATGTCTTACGGATGCAGCATATTTGACAATAAAGCTGACTTTGACTTTGACTTTGACTATATCTGCTCCGCCAGACGGACACATTGACGAGAATATCAGTTTTGTACATTATTTCGTTCTGTTAACTATATTATTTATGAGGATGAATTGCACAACATGCCAATATTGCAGAACATCTTTCACTTTTCTTTTTGCAAGTAAGTGTTCATTTGAATTTCTGTTGTAATTGTCGTTTGATTTTCTTTTTGTTTGTTTCACTGCTGATCGATCAAACAGGTGTTCGTGTAGCTGTTCATTGTGAGACTTGCTTTGTGAAGTCTTCATGAGAAAAGTGAAGTTATTCATGAGAGGCAGTATTGTCATTTTCACTTTCACGTGTTTCTTCCATCTGCCGACGGTGTCGCCGTTTCTCATTTTACCCGTTTTTGTGCGTACGCCTGGGTCAGAGCTTGCGTGAAGGACCGCACATTTTCCCGTCAAGTTTGCTTTTTATAAATCTCAACTATTGCGTAGAGAGTGGCGTACGCTTTCTTTTGTGCGTACGCAACGTTTATAAATGAGGCCCCAGGAATTTTGGTAGACAAAGCCCACGCGTGTGATTTTGATGATCATCTCGCCTGAGTCCTCATTGAAGTAGAAGCGCCGGAGTTTCAGCCACCCCAGGTCATCAGGGTTTTTGACATGCAAGCAGCAGTGAAAGGAGGAGAGGTAAGAGCAGATGAGAAGAAGAGCAACGAGACAGGGAGGAGGGATAAATCAATAGAGATAAGGGGAGAGAGGAGACAGCAAGTGAAAAATAAGGAACCAAGCAGCCTTCAGAAAATGATGTAATATGAACGATAAAAGCACAGGTGAAAGGCTGCATGAAGAGGCATTTGGGGACAGAAAGGTTATTTGAAAGGGACGGAAAAGAAAAAAGGGAAATGAGGAAGTTGAAATAAAAAACCACAAGGTGCAAAAGAGAGTATGAAGAAGAGAATAGGAATCGGCAAGAAATGGATCCAGAGTGGAAGAATCAGCTAAAGGACGAGCACCAAAACTAAACAAAAAACCTTACCAGATGCCAAAAAAGTGAAAATGTGTGAAAACAACACTGATAGAAACCTTGGCACCACAAGGACAAGGAGATCAAATTAATGAGAGGGTTAAATAACAGCAATGAAAAATAGATCAAAAGGTTTTATTTCACCTTGAACACCAGCTGTGACTCTCAGACTGTGTTTGTAGTGGAAATGGAGAGGATCTTTCTCTTTGTGTGCAAACATTTCAAGGCTACCACTGAACTCTTCTTTCTCACCTCTCTTCTTTGTAGCTTGTTAAAGTTCCACAACAGTGCTAAACAGTCCAATGAGCAAACAAAAAATGTATATATTTTAAATTGGATGTTAACTTGAGTAAAACTGGTCATCTGTTGAAGAAGTTGTCCCTTTTTTGGTGTAAAGAAAGAGGGATGTCAATTTGTTGACAGACTGAGCATGTCAAATAATGTCTTGCTGGTGATAGTAATGATGGTCTCAGACTTCCATTTATCCTCTGCCCAGCCTCAGATCTTCACACATACTGAGCAAGTCCAGGAAACTGCTTGGTTAATACAAGATGATTTTAAATTTCTTTGCACAGGTGACAGTAAAATATAAAGTCTCTATCGAAAATGAAGCTGTAATGGAAACTAGTGACAGCTTTTTCATAATCTCTTGTCCAAATCATCTGGATTCTAAGTAAGGCTACAACTAAGTAACCCTTGTGCTATCCTAAGCACTTTGACATTGGGAATTGGGTCATCTAGACCCCACAAGACAGTGCGCTGAATCTTTTTCCTTCAATGATTTGTGATCTTCACTGGTGTCCATGGATTACAAGAACTCCTCCCCACCTTTATCCACCTTTGTCATGGTAGGGATAACATGTCAATGTAAAGGTGGGGTCATAGGATAGCACAAGAGCTAGGGAAAATAAGGAGAAAGTCACTGAGTTGTTAACCAGAGCTCTGGATTGCTGGAGTTGTTGGATCTCAAAGTGCAAAGACCTCTGGGAATCCTTCAAAAGAGCATTTAACCATGCGTCCACATTCTCCTGCTGTGTCTGATGGTCAAGTGCCATAGCCTTACTCTCCTGTGATGACATTGTCAAAATACAGTCCCATTTCTCAGACAGATGATTAAATTAAGGATGGAGTCTTGTATTATTTTCCTTTTGAAGACCCACTCCAATGAAAATGTTGTTTTTGCTGATGTTCTTGTGACATTTTTCTTATGATGGACAACAATCAGAAGCAAAGTAAGCATCTCACTGTACATGGAAATCAGTTTCCTTACTGTACAACCTTTAAATCTTAAATACAGTATAAAAGAATTAGGCTTATGTTTGCAATTCTTAGTATTTCTTTATTCAAATCGATGCCAATCAGGAGCAGGCGATAAAATGCCATATAAAAACAATACAGTTGGATAGCTCCAATATTCCTCACTATTGTTGTTCCACCAGTATTGTTGGGTTGGGATAGTTAGGCTTGTAGGCTAGTGGTAGAGCATGTAGATAAATGGATGATGGGAAGGGCGCGGGCTTAATCCAGCCCCACAGTCCCATCAACAACTCAGATGAGAATTTCTGATAAACTACCATTCTGCAGAAACTGTCCTAAAAAACAACACAAATTCTTTAATTTTGGTTAAAAACGGCAAAATCGTGATTAAAAGAAGACTAGAAAAACGTTTGCAATAGATCAAAAGATTATTTGATTTAAATATTTTTCTGATTCCTTCTGACCAAAACTATGACCTAAATCCATTGTCCTAGTTTTCATATGAATATGTCTGTTGTATTGGTTTATATTTGACCTAATTTTGTTACTTTATCTTAAACTTTAATTGAGCCCATGTTGAACAGGAAAAGAAAACCTTTTTTGGTTTGGGAAATTGGACACATTTCAACTAACCAATAACTTTGACAAGGTAAAATTGGATGGTGTTGAAGTCAGAGGCTACACTACAAATTTGAGCCAGAGACAAATAGTATGAAAAGAGCAGACACTTTTTCTTCAGTTAGCTAGCTATCCACATGATTAAATATAAAAAATATCCTCTGTTTCAATCTTTCACTCCCATAGTGTACTGTAATGTAAATTGAATTCCAGTTGTTTGTGCTTCTGGCAGATTAAAAATATGAGGAGACATCCATTCCACGGTTGTGTCTTCCACACAGGATTGAACAACATCTGGCATTTAATAAACCTCACCTCAACTCAACAGTTTTGCTCCCTAGAGGGTTAACTCGCACATTAATTATAACTTAATCTGCTATGTGACCAGTTATTTAGTTAATGTTCAGTGAAAACTGGACGTAAGCAGATAACATTTTAGGAAAAAAGATTTCTGAAAATAAAATAACTCTAGCTCATTGGCTGTGTGAAGTTTTAAAACTGAAGTCGCATGTTAGATGTAACGAATGAAACTCAGCTCTGAAGCTAAGTACGCAAAGACACACTCCCAAGAACGCGCTAAACAAGCTCCTTAAACTTGCATTTAACTCATAGAGTTATATGCACAAGAAGGGAGTGCCTTCTTTTTGTTTTTTATTTCCACTGTTTCCTACCTCATGCCTACCTACAGTTAGAAGAAGCTTGATGCAAATTGTCAAAACGGTGCAAATTCCGCAATTTGCATCATGTCAGGAAAGCAGCCTTGGTTTCCCTTTGTTTGAATAACAAATGCAGACGTCATCAGGGTCATCGCCGTGTTAGGATTCACCAGATAAACTAAATCCAAAGTCACCGAGTCCCTGACTAGTCAAAGCTTAACCTGGTTTAACTAGGCGTTCAATGGCCAGGCATGTTGCACATAGAGCCAGAAAACATAGAGCTCGGCAAATATGTTTTCTCTTGTTCAAGCAAGTTAACTTAAACCCAAGAGTTTCAAACGTGGAAGCGTGGAAACGTGCATTTACATATCTTTTCATTGGAAGTAGCTTCTTGAACACCTGTTGCTGAGGGCAGTGGGAATGTGGCTTTCCAGGTTTACAAAGCAATGATTTTTTTGTTTCTCACTTTGCCTCTAGTGTCTCTCTTATGTTGAAATTCCATTAGCAAATTTCACACAAAAAATGACTCGTGAGTGACTTAAGAGCCCTCAGCCTGTCCCCCATACTATGAGTTGCCATGTGCTGTCTCCTCTCAGCAGAAGCTCTCCACAGTTCCTAAAACCAACAAATGGGACATTCTTGTTTTTCCATTCAGTAATCACCTGTTTCAGCTATTGCAAAGCATCTCGCTCTTTGACTGTGGATGTCTTGCAAAAAAAGTCCCCAAATGGTACAGAAAAAACAAAAGTCTAGATCATATTTGGTATCTGCAACTCACCCAAAATAATAACAAAAACATATGTTTTTTTGGTTATCTTAAAGAGCATAATGTTGAATCACATTATGTATTCAGTTAAAGCTACATTAATTATTTTTGTTGTTGTCTTTTATCTAAGCACTATAACAATTTGCAATATTACAAACTACTAACAAGAAAGGGAAAAATACTTTTAATTGTAAAGGTTATACTAAGTACAAATATATAACTTCATTTGACAGTCAAATAGCTTGATGTGGAATTTTGGATTTTCTTTAACCAAATTAGTATTTTTATGTGACTGTAGACAAAGTGTGTGTGTGTGTGGAGGTGTGTGTGTGGGTGTGTGTGTGTCAGTACATTTTATTTCACTGCTGGGTATGTTGACCTGGTTTCTGTGCTGACAGCACAAGAGCCGCTTTCGGTTTATGACTGTGATGAGCTTCTTGTCCATGCTTACCCCAGTCTCTTCTCTATACTGAAGTAGGGGAGGCTTCATTATGTTACACTGCTTAAAGTTTTCATTTCCTTCAATCATTGGATGACATGCTTAACTGCCTGAGCCACTGCTGCCTTATAAACAGAATTTGCACCTAAGACAATGTGACATAATTAAAAATTGACTTTAAATCTAGGTAAAAACACATTCTAAAGCTGTCTAATTTGTATGATGCACAATCCCTGATGGCTTTAATTCTCTTTCAGTGGTGTGTTGTCACAGCTTTGTCATTTCCTCCAGTTAATTTCCTCCAGTTAATAGTCCTTTGTCCTGAGGACAAAGGACTATTAACGACCCGAAACCATGTAGGCTAAGTGGACAATACCTCCAGTTTCAGGTCTGACTCCTCCCCCATGAGCGCATATATACCAGCTCTTAGACCAGCTAATTCAGAATTGACAAAGCCTCTTGGATAAGAGGCGAAACGTCTTCTAACTTTAAAAACCAAGTCCAGATGACATCCCCTAAACCTACTACGATAGCTACTGATGTAACCACGGCAGACTAACAGAGGCGTGGCTGCCAGTTCGGGCCTATAGTCCCTCTGAACATCACCGGGACGTTCCTGCACATTCACACACTAGTAGAGCCACACTGGAGGCAGGGATGGTGATGTGTCTTACCCTTTGATTATTGGATGACCTGCTCAACTGCCTGACCCACTGCCACCTGCTAAACAGAATTTGCCCCTAAGACACATTTTAAGGAGGTCTGGACTGCAAGACGCTTTATGAAAATCTGGGTATGTGCCTTGTGTTTTTCAACTAACATTTGTAATTTTTGGTTGTAAAACCTGCAAGATTTTTGACAATATTCAGCACTTGACAGTTGGGGGTGTTGAAGATTAGACCTCTTTGTCCAAATAAACTAGCGGTTTTGAACGTTTTTTTCAGCCTGGTCAATAAAACCAAAGATCTCTCTTGTTTATATATTTTCATAGCAGAAATCATAACCATTCATCCATTTCATTGTTTCAATGTACCGATCATGTACCGACCTAAATACAGGTATAACTCTCTTAGTTTGGGTCAGTAATCGCAGATTTGATTGTAGTGACTGAATTGATCAAAATCAGCTTCTTGTGCAATGGAAGAATTATGACCAAACTAAAAAGTGTCATGAATTTATGTTTGGACACATGTAGTGCTCAGGAATGATGCATAACCTTCACTCCTCATATGATAAACACCCTTTTATTGATAGGAATGGAGGTGCTGGGGTTAGTTACCACCCAGACTGTCTCCCTGTTCTTAGATACTCTCTTATAGAACCTTATGCCTTTAAATCGGACAGCTTGGATCAAAGAAGCATTCAAAATTCTGTCTTCTGTAAAACATAAAGCTTTTAAGACAGAGTGTGTGCAGTGTGTTAGTATGTGCAACAGATACAATTTGTATGCATCAGAAACACAATGTTTTGCGTTTTGCATCTTTTCCTATAATGTTTACTTTTAAATACAAAATGCTTAAGAAAGATATCTTCAAAGTTTTAATAGATTTGCCCCATGTAAACTTTTCTTTCAAATTTATTCAAATGAGTGAAATTCCTTATGAAAAAGCGGTGTCACGCTTCTATCAACGTGTCACTGTCACCATCGACAGAAATGTTTGTCGCCCGCTGAACTGTGAAATAAAAAAGTCAGACTGAATGATAGAAGAAGGAGGATTTCACACCATGCCAACAAATACACGTCAAAAGAAATAAAGTGGTGAGCTGAATGTTCTTTCATACCAGCCAGAGCGTTGTTGTCCCATTATCTGTTGTATTCTCATAATTGTCTTGCTGTCATTCATTTTTACCTATTAAAGGAAAACCATTTAAAAAAAACATGTCAGCAGTGGTTTGTCAGGCACAAGATCAATTGTAAAAAATTAAATCATTATGTGTTGTGCAGAAAAAAACGATTAAACTTCAATCTGGAACAGTTAATAATTATAGATTACCGTAGTTGTCATTTATTTTCATCATTTAAACAGACTGGCTGCCTTGTTGACTTGCTCCCCTGCAGACACTGACCACAGTCTGGTTTCAAGCTTGCTGGAGTATTTTTTTAATAGGAATATCAGGCTTGTAGAAGACCTTGTCCACTTTGAAGATTGCCTGCTGACCATAGCCTCTTATTTTTTTTCTTTGCAATAAGAAATGTTCACATCTAAAAAAGCGCATATATACAAAATGTTTATTTCAACATCTAAGGAAATATGACAAAAGACAACTTCTAACTAAATCAATTTTGGCAGTGCTGACTAATATAGATTTCTGAGAGACACATTTAAACATTTTTTTTAGCAGTTTCTGACAGTTTTAGGCAAAACCCACCAAAAAATTAAAGGAACTACACATGCGTTTGTGTAGCTTCTTCAGAGTGTTACAAGTGTTACAAGTCATGTGGTTAAAGTAGAAAAGCTGCTTCTGAGGCTCCTCTTCCAATCGCTTCTTTTAAATATCCCTTCATTATCATGTTCAAACAAGTAAAGACCAACTCTACTGGCCAACTGGAGTATTGTGTTTCTCAAGAGGAGACAACCTTCACTGGGATGCTTCCCTTCTCCCACAAGACAGTGCTTGTTTACAACAAAATGCAGCTTTAGATTATGTTTACCTCAGTATCCAGTGTCTATATTAGCATCATCCTGTTAAAGATCACAGGGAAATCAAGATTTATGTATACCAAGAATTTCTTGTTTGAGATTAAACGAAGCATCTTAATGACCCACTGTAATGAATTTTGTGTTTTTGTCATTTTTAACATGTTATTGTGGCATTTTTCTCAAACTGGAGGACATATATATAAAAAAATGAAGCATTAAATTGTGTTTCTGAGTATTTCTTTATTCAAATTGTTGTGAATCAGGAGCAGACAAAAAAATAGAAAAAGCCTGTAGCTCTGACATAGGTGCTACAGACGAGAGGCCACAAACTCCTTGCTCTGCTCCATTTCGATGTATCCACTGCAGATAAATAGATCCATGTACGTCTTTTATTTACCTCATCTGAGCCGGTCTGGCTCAGATCTGGTTCAAAACTGTACGGCTGGATAGCTTCAATATTGCTCGCCATTTTTGTGTGCCGGTTATGTGGGGGTGTAAGGTGCTGTACGTTACTCCACGCCAACAGTCCCGCCCACAACTAGGAGCCAAATTTCTAAGGAAGTTCTGCCACTATGCAGAAACGTCCTAAAAAATGACACAGGTTTTTTAGTTTTGGCTAAAAACAGCATATTGATAATTAAAAGACTGCAGGGAACTCTTTTAAAATACATCAAAACATGATTGAAGTAGGAAATTACTGGATAAAAGAGCAAAGGTGACTTTTTCACAAAAATGATGATAAATTTCATTACAAAACAAACCTTATGTATTTCCTAACTGGTTTCCTAAACATGGGTCTGTAGTTAACTGAAATCTAAAGTTTCCATATTTCAATCCTATACATATTTGCTTGATACTTAAATGAGAGATAAAGGTGCCCTAAAAAGAATTTTCAGACTCCATTGGTGTCAAATGAATATGGTCTTCTCCTGTGTCATTGAAAAATTGTCATAAAGATTTAGTGCATTTCCAAATCTTAAGGGGTACAACAACCAAATACAAGCGCAAGTTTTCTACATAAAGCAACCATTAAGATTGTATTGTTTTTCACATGATCCAAAAGAAAAAATAATAACATGATGCCTTCTCTTTCTAGGTTGTCAGTTGTCTTGGTGTCAGTGCAGCTTTCTTCCTTATTTTTCTCCTCTTCCTCTTTCTGACTGGTCAGACGCATCTTCGGCATGTTGATCAGTACATTAGCAGCTTCCTCTTTGAGCAGAATCTTATTACGAAAGGTCTGGGCTTGCTTTTATACTACTCCCATTTAGGGAAGGTATTTAGAGTAAAGCATATTAAGTCAGTCCTTCAGTAGTCATTATGTAAAATCAAACCACCGGCATGTGGTAAAAATGTGCAGTATTAAAACACAATTATGGCAATGACATTTAAATGCAGTGATTCCATGTTTTTCCTTAAAAAATTTTATTTACCTTTGTGGTGCGAGCTAACTCCACGCAAGTCACTGGGTTCTTCTCAGGCAGATCACACAGAGTGAAAACGCACACTCACCTCCTGTAAAACTGCATCTCCCCTAAACTGTTCACAATCACTCATTCTGTTCATCAACACCTGTCATCTAGTGACTCGGAAGAATATGAAATAGAGAAGGGAAAATAATAAGATGGGGGTACTAAACCATAAAAAATGGGTGAGACTTTACAGATTGGAGAAGAGTCAGCCAAAGGGGACCCAACCCACAAATTGTCAGGGAATCTAATACGCCATCCATTTCTATTGACCAGCAGAAAGTCTTTACTCATCATATTAGACATTGATTTGAATTTTTTAGTTTTGCTTACTCTGTGTTTGTCAGTGTGGCTTTAACATGTGTCAAAGTTCACTGATGTTCCTGTCAGAATGTTAAGACCTGGCCATTAAGCCTCATACCTGTCGAACACGTGGATTATGAAAGAGCATTTTTAAACGTGGCTGGTGCGCAACGTTAATCTTGTCTAAGATTAATGTGACAAAAGTTTACTGGCCAACAATAAGAAAGCATGTTGTCTTTACTTGAATCCATTCAAACCAAAAATATTAAAAACATCAGATAGACATCTGAACTCAGAGGGTCAGAAAAAGGAATTATAACGTCATTATATCACCATCTTGTGTTTAATCAGTTTGTCTTTTTATGTATCTTTTTAAGTAATTTTACTTTAGATAAAAAAAAAATTAAAGTAAAATGCCCAGTACTCTGAATTCTGTAAGTATTTTGTAATGTATCAGGTCCTCAAAGAACTACAAATGTTCATGATTACAGTCACAATAATCTAAAAAATAAATAAACAGTTTTTATTTTATTCTTATTTTTAGTCAGGTTGAAAGTTTTTTTCCTGACTTTTCGTAAAATGTATCTGTTTTGGTGAACTTTTGTCTAAAGTTAATGTTACTACTCTGTCCCTTGCAGAGTCATAAATCATGTTTAAGTGACCAGAAATCAGACAGTAAATTTTTATTTAAAAGTAATTCGGTTTTGTGGAAAACACTGTCATCTAGTGGCTCTGAGCTTAAAGCAGCAAGTAAATCAAAATGATAGATTACAAAAAGAAGAAAAACAACGAAAAAATTGTAAATCAAAGTAAAAGAAACAAAGTGCTGCTGTTTTGCAGAAGCAGGGAAAATGAAAGGTTCTGTGTGTTCCTGTGTCTGCTGCTTTTGATGAGGCATAACCTGTAAGTTGAATGTAAAGGTGATTCATATTTTATGTAGTAGAAGTGCAGGTTTTCTGCAATGCATCAACAAAAGGTGATGGTGTGGTCGCTTATCTAAGTCTCACAGGCTCAGACAGAGTCATCAAAGTAGGATTTGTTTTCTGTAAGGCCAGACTTTTGGCATCAGACCCAGATATGACAATTTCCCAGACTGCAACTCAGCAGTGCTAGCTATAGAAATGGCAGATCTAATTCAGGAGGAGGTCGATGTGGCAATAGATGAAGTAATCCTTAACGCAGACTCTTAAAGTAGTACTTGGCGACATTTTCAATAAAAAGAGAAGCTTTTATGTGTAAATCCATAACTGAATAGCGCATTAGGTGCTCCACTCAGACCCTCCAAAGGCATATTTTACCCACACATTTAAACCCAGATGACCATGCCTGCTGAGCATCTGCAGTCCTGCCTTTCTGACTTTGACAAACAAAAGTGACATACAGAAATAACCATTTGATCTGTTCAGCCCTACAAATGACCCTGAACTATGTCCTGAGGTTGTGTCCCTGAATCCCATCCCTGTCATTTTGTTCAACATTGTTGTTGTGGTTAGACAATGTTATTTGCATATCTGATACCTAAGCCTGAACTCCAGACAGGCAGAAAATTTGGGGCAACAAGTTTTAAAAGACTCTCCAGTTGGAGGTGCTACAGGAAACCTTTTACCAGGTTACAATGTGTTGCCACAAGCACAATACTGAGTTATATTTGTTTGTTCAGAGAAAGGGACCAAAACCTGAGGCTGGCAGTGTCAGCAACAATTTATATGCTGACCTTTTAAATGAAATGTTTTATTGAATAGTTTCGATACTAGCTTTATTTCAGTTTGGGTTTTTTATGTTCTGAACTAGACAGAGAAGAGATAAATAGTAATTCAGTAATTCTCAATTAAAAGAGTAATTAAAGTTCCAAGAGCCTAATATATTAGCCTCTGCAAAGGCTGACTCCCCAAAACCCATGTAAGGAGGGTGCCGGCAGATGGCAGAGGCCCCCGACAAGAAGAAAGAAAAGTATAGACAAGCCAGGCTGAGATGTATGATACCAATTTGGGAATCATCAGGATCACCCTCACCCAATGAACAGGAGGCAACCTAGGAGCCAATGTGTCCAGGACAAAACCATTGTGTTAATCACCAGGATGTCATCACATGAAGTCCAGCTCTTCTATGCGGTGCCATCTTGCTGCAAATTGCTGGTAACACAACGTAATTGCATATTAGCCTGAAATCCACATAAAGTTTTGCTGTTTCCGGCCAAAGTTATCTAAATGGTAATTAGTTGAACCAACATTTGCACAAAAATGTTTTAGATACAATGCCTTATTTGTGTGTAAGCTTTTATGAGCTTTGCATTTAAACTTTAAACAGAATTTTATTTAAATTGTATTAATTTCCCACTCTGATCATCTTTTTTAAAGTAAAGTCCCACTATCTGTCACACACTTAGGTTGGTGAAATTTGTTTGCAATTGACCCATCCCCTGAGGAAGCGGTGAGCTGCAGGCGACACATGGCGGGAGGCAGCGTTAAGGGTCTTGCCCAAGGATCTGGCCCTCACTGGGTGATTTTAATTGCTCACCATTGCCCCATTACCATTGTTCATTCCCCTCTGGGAACCCTGGTTTCCTGCGTGGCAGCAGGAAACCAATAGAGCTACCCAGCCGCTTTTAATTATGATTATGCCGGTAACAGCCAAACCTGTGTCTTTCTCTAGGACATTGTTTCTGCAGAGCAGCAGGAATTCATCCGAAATTTGCCACTGAGTTGTGGGTGGGACTGTTGGCGCAGAGTAAGCTTGTGCTCATTTCCCATCAGCCCTTTGTACACACTCTTATTCAGCTAATCTTCAGCCCTTCACAACCCCAAGCTAACATTAGCAGGAACACAAACAGCACACAGTCAGCTTCTGTCTCGTGTCTCGTTAAACAGGCTCAGTAGACGCTGCTCTTCTTCTTTTACATTTATTAACAAAATCAAACATCAGTAATGCCCCTCTCATCCCCGTGTAATTATGGTGTTGACCACATTTTGCAGAATTTCAACTCCACCAATGCTAACTCGTTCCTGTTCGCCCGTTAGCTTAGCTGCTAAATGCTAGCAATCTCGGTCATAGCGTTTCAAAGCCTCACGAACGAATAGCGACACAAACAATATAAATAACGGCCAACTTCCTATATTCTCTTAGATCTGGTGGTTCATTTACTGTCTCTGTTTTACCATATTTCTGCCTACCTGGAACACAAACAGCACACAGTCAGCTTCTGTCTCGTGTCTCGTTAAACAGGCTCAGTAGACGCTGCTCTTCTGGCCTGCTCCCTAAAGGTAATCTCCCCCTTGTGGTGAGACAGAAGAATTGCTGTACCAGTAATCTGAGTGCTGTTCAATAAACATGAGCATCACTGATGTTACAAATAAAAGATAACTTACAGGAAATATAACTTACAGGAAAATATGGGGAAAAATATGGGGGGATGTGACAAATTCGGAAAAACATTCATTCCTTACCCTTACAAATACAACAAAAATGGTGAGCAATATTGGAGCAATCCAGATGCCAGCTCAGATGAAGAAAAACAAAGATGTTCACAGATCTAGTTGTCTACAAGTGGATGCATCAGAATGGAGCAGAGCAGGGAGCTTGTGGCCCTCCGATTGTTGTTTTTATGTGACAACCTCAAGCTTTTCAAACTGCATTTTTCGTCTGCTCCTGTTCCACTGGTATTTGAAACAAAAAAATTCAGAAACAATAGAGCTAATCCTGTCCTGCATCAAGAGAAAAATGCTACAAGAACATGTTAAAAACACCATTTCAATGCATAGGTTCTTTAAAAGAAATCAAATTTTATGTAATAGATTTGTTTTCTTGTACAGAGCAGCACTTTGGCAAATGTTGCGGGAGGCTGATTACCAGAGTGTTTTGGAAAACTTATTTGGAACTAAGGAGTATATGGATCACTACATGACACTCTATTGCTGTAGAGCAGGGGTGGCGAACACGTGGCTCGCGAGCCGCATGTGGCTCTTGGCCAATGAGCGTGCGGCTCTTTGCGGCTCATCATATTTTCTTTATACTGTGCCTCATTTCATATTTTTTTCCCTCTTAAACCACACTCAAACCATCAGAGGGTATTAAAAATAAATAATAATAAAGCCCTGATAAGTGATTTGGCAGTGTGTGTGTGTGTGTGTGTGTTCGATGCTGCTCCCGACACATACGTGACCACCAATCATTTGCGCGGGTTACGCCCACTATCGGAGCACATGGATAAAGATTTGACGTGCGTGCAGACTGTTACCCTCATGGTCAAAATGGAGTAATTCAGAGTATAAAGATAAACACAGGACGTTTCTGGAAGAACGGGAAGATTCTTACTTTTTTACTGAACAGAATGGAAAGTCACGATGTTTATCATTATGAGCTTTTGGAAGCAGTAACATTGGTCACGGCAGAAAAGAACAAAACGTATCCCGGAGAAAATTAAAAACTTCCTGATCATCTGACACAAATTGTCTCCTTTATTAACAAGTTGAAGCTTTTCTAAGTCCACATTCAAAACGGCAATCATCCCACGTTCATTCTTTGCGCAGCTCACAGCAGAAAGCTGCAATCCAAATGAATGAAGCGCAGAACGTGACGCTGCTTGCGCAACTGAACGGAAACAACCGCAGATCACTTTTCTCAATGATCCTTTAATGCAGAGACTGACTGATGAGATCCCCGCTGGTCACTGATGAGGCAGCGAGAGAACCAGAGATAAATGAGCAGAAATCTCTTTAAAAGAAGGCCCTGTTATAATTTGGAGAACAGACATCGGTCCGTTCTGACCGACACTCACGTAAAGGAGCTGATCAGTGTTGCCAGATAGTGACACAGTTTTCCAGCCCAAAAGTCATGAGAAAACTGCCAGACCCAGCGAAAAACCGCCCAATCCGCCCACCATGCACACATATGTATAGTGTGGGGATCTGGGGGTTAGCCCCGTCTTCAGCCCCTAAGAGTCATGGGAAGTGGGTAATTTTCAGTGTAAAACCGTGAGCCAGGTAGCTGTTAGCTGAATTGACGTGCATGCCGTTTGGCTGAATGAGTGTGAAATGAAGTTACCAGGTTCCTAATATGAGTAAGAAGGAGAGGCATGAATAACGCAGCCAGTTAAATTATAACTCAGCACTTGTTGGATTACTACTCCTAAGTATGAACTGACTCATTGCAATGTATCAATATTAAACAGATTATTTGCCTTTGATGCAAATGTCAGTCATTCAATTTTAAATTAAAAAACATATAAAAGCAAGATGTTCTAATGAAAGTCAAAATTAATTTAAGTTGCACACAACTGAAATGTAATGCATTTAATGTGTTTATTGTGAATATGAATCACTCAGACACCAGAAGGATGCTCTGTCCAGATGTTTGTGTATTTGTTGGTGTGAGGGTCATTGAAAGAGGAATGTTGAGTTACAAAGAATTACCAGTTAAGTACTGATGGATAAATGGTGAAATATTCAGTTTTTATCATCATAAATCTGACTTCAGAGAAGTCTGTGCTTCTCCAACATCAACCTCACTGCCCGTCACTGTGTGGTTGTGTGTGTCAGAGAGAGGCAGACAAAAGAGTGAGATAAAGAGAGAGAGAGTGTGTGTGTGTGAGAGAGATGAGTGAGAGAGAGTGTGCGTGTGTGTGTGGAGGGGGTCTCTGACCTCCAGGGTAGTCTCTGTGTTAACTCTGGTTTAGCTGCATTGATGTGTGTATTGAGGATGGACACTTTCCTTGAAATAAACACAAGTACAATACTTGCTATTCTGATGTAGGGAGAGGAGTGTGTTATGGAAAGTAATACGGCTTTAATTGCGTGTTTGTGTGTGTACGTTTTGGCAGGTCAGACTCTCACAGTGACAAAATTCGGCTCTTGGTGTCAAACTTGTTCGCCACCCCTGCTCTAGAGGTTCACGCTGAACAGGAAACAAAGACAACAAAAGGCAAAAATGGATGATGCCTGTCTCAGTGAGTGTAACTCTGAATCCATTTATCCATCCATCCATTTTCAGAACCTGCCAAATCCCTTTAAAGATCCCAGGGCTGCTGGAGCCAACCCATCTACTGTTCGCCAAGGAGGACACCCTGAGCATGTTGCCAGTCTGTTGCGCTGCCACACTATCATACAATCTACATAACCAATCAAGAGACACCAATTAACCTGTGAAGCAAGTCTTTGAACTGTGGGAGGAAGCTGGAGTGCCTGCCTGTACAGGGAGTACATGCAAACGCCACGCTGAAAGGTCTCAGTCGGAATTTGAGCTGAGACTTTCTTGCAGTGAGGCAAGAGTGCTAACCACTGCCCCAACCCCTCTATAACTCCAATATTGTTTAAACTTACTTACTGTGATATCCTTCTGGCCAACAGTACTACAAGGAGTGTCTAGAGATGATTAGAACAGGTAAGAGGCGCAAGTTCTGCGGGGATACTCCACTGTGAAGTGCCCAAGAATGGCCTGAAACTTACTGCAGCCTAATATTTCACCATAAGAGGTCAGTATTGACACACATTTCTATGGCAAATAGTCTGAAATGACTGCCCTGTTGTGGACCCTAACATAGATTTGAGTTAGGATAAACTAAAAACAAGACAAAGTGTTTAGATTTAAGAAACAGGAGATTTAAAGAGGTTTGCTCAGTGTATAAATTCAAAAAAGGACATTTTCAATCATCATTTAAATTCAAAGATATGTTGTTCATCTATAATTTCTGAAAAAAGGATGCTAAAACCTAAAAGAAAAGAAACAAATAAAAACAGTATGTTTTTACTTACTTGCAGTTTATATCATGTATTAGTAGCATTGCTGCATCTTATTTGGAAAATAATAAAAATAATAAATGAATAAAACAAACAGCAATAATTTGAACCCAAGTGTCTTTTGTGTATTAAAGACTGCTTATAGTGACATTTTTATTGGTTCTGTTTGTGTTCTACCTGCCCATGTATGGGTGAGTGGGGGTTTGGACTGAAGAGCAATTTGGGTTTTCATCAAGGTAGAAAATAAGTACAAGCCATTGACATCAGTGGTTTTTTTTTTTTTTTTTTTGACGTGTGAAATGTGTGGGTATCTGCAGGAAGTGAAAACTGCAGTTCTGCTTTTCTTTTCAGATGTATTTATTAATAGAGGAAACTTTTAGCGAGTTCTTCATTGTGCATTGGAACGCTTTGCATGTAAACATAGTAACCAAGGAGTAACCAAGATCAGAATTCTGCCTTCTATTTGATCAATGAGACATGACAGGTAAATAAGTATTCATTCAACGTTTGATTCAAAGAAAATGTAATTTAATGAATTTTTCAGTAACTTATTTTACTTACTTACTTTTTGAATTTGCATTTTAACTATTTCAACATTTATTTTTGAAATGTACTTCTACATTCACATATTAAAATAAGAAATTCGATGTATTGCTGCTTTTTTAGCTTTTTTTTTTTATTGTTATTGACTGTCTAAAATCAACTACGCTTATAAGCCGGAGCTCCTATAAAGTAGCTTTGCAATACAATATTTTTTACCATTACCTAATCTGGTAATTGAAATATGAGCCATTTTAAATTTATAATGAGAACCTGGACCAATGGATCATGTTTTGAATTCTATCAACTCTTTGATGCCAATTGATGCCAGTACGTATCAAACCACTTCTGCTCCAAACTCAATTTAGCATCTTCTTGAAGACAAAAGCATATGTGGAATACAAACACACACACACACACACACACACACATATATATATATATATATATAGATATATATATATATATATATATATATATATATATATATATATATATATATATACATACATACATATATATATATATATATATATATATATGACCACAAACGGTTTTTTTTTGTCCAGAAACTGACTGTGGTTATAAATCTTTTTTTGCAGACAATATATCATCTTTCTCTAGCACCACACTGGATTACTCAGCTTACTATGAAGACGATGGAGGTAGTCCTCCATGTGATATGAATGACATAAAGACCTTCAGCAGAGGTTTTTTGATCACTCTCTACTGCTTGGTTTTCATCTTGGGCTTTTTAGGTAAGTTTGTTCAGTTTTGAATGGTCAAAATAACAGAATGTGACATTGAATATTTTCCTTTTTTAAGGTAATGGCCTTGTGGTTTGTGTCCTGGTGAAGCACTGGAAGCAGAGCAACCTGACTGACATATGTCTCTTCAACCTGGCTCTGTCTGACCTCCTCTTCGTGATCACACTGCCTTTTTACGCAAACTTGTCAATGATGGGCTACTGGACCTTCGGAAACTTCATGTGCCACATCTTGTCAGGATTCCACCGTACAGGCTTCTTCAGCAGTATCTTCTTCATGATTATCATGACGCTCGACCGCTACATTGTTATCTTGTACAGTCACAAAGTAGCACAATACCGCACAATGAGGCTAACCATCGCTCTGACCCTCACTTCCTGGATTTTGAGCGCCTGTGTTTCTCTGCCGTCTTACATCTTTACAAAAGTCTCAAATCACTCTGGGAAACAAGACGAATGTTTTTTCTTCCCCGAAAATGAAGATTGGTATCGTTATGACCTGTTTGCAACAAGCATACTGGGTCTGATCCTGCCTTTTTTGGTGATGGTAGTTTGCTACTCCAGGATCATTCCTGTACTGGTGAAGATGAAGACTGCAAAGAAGCACCGCGTTGTTAAGCTGATCATCTCTATAGTGGCAGTCTTCTTCTTGTTCTGGGCTCCCTACAACATTTCCCTTTTCTTGAACTTTTTGCATTCACAAGAGATAATCACTCTCACATGTGATGGAGACAAAAACCTGAGACTGACAGTGTCAGTCACAGAAGCTTTTGCTTACACTCATTGCTGCCTGAATCCCATTATATACGCCTTTGTAGGACAAAAGTTTATGAGACGTGCTTTGCAAATGCTGAAAAAATTGGTGCCGATCCCCACTAGAGATTTCACAGAGGGTTCATCCAGAAGGAGCTCAGTTCAGTCCAGGTCTTCTGGGGTCTCTTTCATGATGTAGGGGAATAAGTCTCTTGGTTTGTGCCAGTAATTAGCAACCAAACTTAAAGGGCCTATATTATGCTAAATCAACTTTTTGAGCTTTTAAGTGTATTATAATGTTAATTCCTCACAAAAACATTTTCATCCAATCATGCATTTCTGAGTATTTCTCTAAAAACCCTGCGCTCTGAGCACCTGTCCCTCCACCAGCCCCTCCACGAAAAGGAGTGGGTTCTCACATTGTGACGTGGATAAGGGAGGAAAAGCCCCTTCCAGGAAGAGTCTGCGCTACCAGTACTGCCCCCAGACTAACACCCACACCCACTTTCTCTACCAAGCTAGCTGTGATCAGCCAAACCCCTTTTATTTTATACGCACAATAACCACATCGATCTTTGCAAAAGTTTGAATGTTGTTTGTTTTCGTGGGAGAAATACAGACACACTGCCTAGGCCGGCTAGGTTGACGTCATTAAAAGGGCGGCACCAACAAGGAGAGGAAGGCAGTTTTTCACAGATCGAGTCATCTTAATTACGGGAAGGAAAATGAGCTGGCAAAAATGACTAATATTTCATTAAAAAAATATATTTTGTGTGCCAATGGTAATATATCTATGTAGCTTACTCTAAAAGGCTTAAGAAAAGCTTGATATTGGCTCTTTAAAATATATCTGTACATATTTTAACATTGTTTAAAAGTACACTCCATTGCCTTTTTTTTTTAATAATGCTTTTTTTTTCTGATGTTGATGATGAAGAAAACTTTGACATGCAAACACAATCTAATCTGAGCAACTATTGACACCCACAGAGTATGAATAATGTTTGTCTGTGACATCACACCTTTTTTTTAAACCTTTTTGCAAAGCCTTTAACTTAGCCTGCAAGAAAAGCTAGAAAGGACTGTGAAAAGCTGCACGGTGGTGGTTTTGTATGCTGAACTCACTGGGTCCTGTCTGTGTGGAGTTTGCATGTTCTACCCATGCATGCAGGGGGCTCTCCAGGCTCTCCAGCTTCCTCCCACAGTCCAAGAACATGCTCCATATGTTCAGATCATCATTGTAAGTGAGAACTGATGTTCCTGGAGAAAACAAAAACAACAAAATTCATAGCTACAGAAGTAATTCTTGTATATATAGCAACTCTTCATGGAAAAAAGTGTTCATTCATTTATCATACCATTGTGTTTGTTATATTTCATTCATTTTTATGCAGTAGTCATCTATGATTGTGCACTAGACAAAGTGCAGACTCATTTTAAGCATGGAACTACTTTTTCTTACGAAAACCTTTATGATGATCAGAGATGCACAAACTCCAAATAAAACTATTTTGCATTTCTTTACTTGCTTGTTTGTTTGCATTGTTTTTTAAGTTCAAAGATCAAATCATTTTTTGAACATGTTTTCTGATTACTGAATGAGTGTTTTGTATTAAATACAAAATCTAAAGATGAACAAAGTATCTTATTGAATTCTCATTACTATCACTTTGAGTATGCTGACATTTTGTGTCGCTTGGCACAATAATCAAACATGACATTTGTTGAGTAGCCTTTCTTTTATTGTTAGATTTGGTTTCACCATAGGGCTGCACGGTGGCACAGTGGTCAATGTCCTTGCCTCACAGCAAGAAGAGGCCGGATCAAATTTTAAGCTGGGTTCTTTTCTATGTGGAGTTTGCATGTTCTCCCTGTGCTTGCATGGGGTACAGTCCAAAAACATGCTATATAGGTTAATTCAGAGGTGGGCACTGAGGGCCGCATTCCTGCATGTTTTCCAACATACCCTGTTCAGGCATGCTCTGATTGGCTAGACACACCTGAACCAGGTAATCAGCCATGAGTAGGGCAATAATATCTGGAAATCATGCAGACACACCGGCCCTCGAGGCCTGGAATTGCCCACCCCTGGGTTAATTAGTGACTCCAAAGTACCCCTAGGTGTGCATGTCAGTGTGTGGCCCTGCTACAGACCTATGACCTATTCAGGGCATAGCTCAACATTAGCTAATACAAGCTCCAGCAGTCCCATAACCCTAAAAGGGATTCACCTGGTTCTTAGGATGAATGGAGGTGTTCATACTATTACTATTTACACTTTACAGTCACTTGACTAAATGCCATTTCAAGAAAACCTAGAAAGGGAAATTGTATGACAAAAAAGTTCATTGTACAGTAATACATGTACCTCTCTTAGTGTGTTGAGTTATGGCATGCAAATACATTTCTGAGAAAACCACTTTAACACCTTTCAGCTGCATGTACAGAGTGTAGGAAATGAAAGCCCAGAAATGACTTTGCCAGGCGTGATCTGTGTTGCAGACATTAATGTTAAAAATGTAATAAAGATGCACCAAAGGAGAATGATGTGTGCTTTAAAGTGCTACATGGGATTTTACTTATCAAGAGTGTTGATTTTTGTAAAAGATGGTGGTGAAAAACACGCTTTTCACTTTTTCTCCAAGTGTTCTCATGTCTTTTACGCATTCATTTGTCACTTTGTCAGTCTGTCCATGTCCAATACAGGGTCCTTGTAGTATATTGGATATTGCAATTACTTCCACCAAACATTTTAAAACAACAGCTATCACTGTCATTGCTGTCAATTTTGAGAGCCAGGTTGCCAGTAAACAAACTAAACAAGGAACTGCCGCCCTGTAAATCTATTGACAACACCAAAATGTGAATTGACTTTCACGTCACCCATGTACCTTGGATGGGTGTCAATACTGAGAGACAGGTGATGCACAGGAACATGGACAGCTGCAACCTTCTCAGAAATACATAATGTTGACAATGTTGACAGACAATCTCAGCTGAAGATGCAACAGAATGGAGACAAAAGAGGATGTTGCTGTTCCACTCACATGCATCTGACTCATCATGTATTTGTAATGTTGTGCTGCAGAGGAGCTGAAAGAAACCAACTTTGGGTAAATTAAGTTGTTAGGTGGTGGCCAAAGCTCTGGCTCTCACTGTTCACCAAGCAATGCAAGGTGGGAGCTCTTTGGTCTTGGTCCTAATGGAGTTTGGGTGTGAATGTTTGAGGTTGTGGACAGGTGTCTTTTGTACAGGTAACCAGTTCAAGCAGGTGGCATTAATATAGGAAACAAGTGGAGGACAGAAGAGCCCCTTAAAAAGGGGAAACAGATCTGTAAGAGCTAGAAGTCTTGCTTCTTGATGACCAAATACTTATTTTACCGAGGAAATATGATCAATAATTTTATTAACAATCCTACAATATGATTTTCTGGATTATTTTCCTCTATTCTGTGTCTCAGATTTTTATGAAAATTTCTGACCTCTCTCATATTTAAAACGTGCACAATTGCTTGTTGACTAAATATTAATTTACCCCACTTTATTTTACTGAATGGCCAGAAGGATGTTTCACGCCAGATGAGGAAGCTCAGTCTGTGGTGGATACACTGCTCCAGGGGAAGCTTGGCAGACTTGGAGTGCCGTTTACACCAATCAAGGAAATAATTTAAGTGGATTTACGGCAGTTGCTCACAAATGTGCAGGAAATCATAACAAATAAACTTCAGGTTAGGACACGCATCTACAGCTTCTACATTACTTTGGGAGGAAAAAATAAGACGAGAAGGATCTTAATATCAGAACTGGCTCCTAAATTAAAACATTTGACGAAATATATAGGTAGCATCAGATAACATAAAATTATCACTTGATCGTGCATGTCTGGCAAAATGTGAATTATTAGCTTCAAAAGCTTTTATGTTAGAATGTAGTCTGCCAGAAAATGTCAATGTGGATAGAAAGGCTGTCTTGCAAGGATGAAAGTCCTTTCATCCCTCCAATCATTTACACACACATACACACTTCTTGGGACAATGTAGGGATGTGTCTTATCCAAGGACCCTTTTTTCTTTTTTCCAAAAACACTTTGACACACTTGGACAAACAAAGTACGAGCGCAACTTGCAATTCTGCAATTAGAAGTTGACCGGTCTACCTTTTGTGCCCCAGCCTCTTTTCTATTTGTAGTATTGGACAACTTTGTTGTGTGTTAGGCAAGGTGTTTGATAAATGATGCAAACATTTGCAAAGAGGCTCCCAAAAAATATTCTTGTCAGTCCGGAAGAAAAAGCTCCAAAGGCCATGGTTATTTCCCTTTGGCCGAACTCACGCACAACAAAATCGGAGAAGGTGTTATAGTGAAAACCGACTGGCTTGTAATGGTCAGTTCACAGTTTGTAGTGAAATTACAAATTCCATCACAAAATGCAATGAAGTGAACATAGGTGCTTTTTGCGTTTGTGTGAGTTTGTATGAACACTATATTCAGTTGTACCCCAGTTCAATTTCTGATCCATGAGCTAATGGACTGATTAAATAGTACCTAAAGAATAGCAATGCTTGATCCTACAGAAACAGATGCAGTTTTATAATGGAGTGATCTAAATAAAGCATCAATAAGGGTTTTTTTTTTTTTTTTTTCCAGTATAGAGTACATTAAGACATGTTCTCCAAAACTAGTGCCGATATATTGAAACTTTTTAAAAATCCGTTCCATTGAGAAACCTTTTTTATGTACAATCTTTTAACAGTTTTATGGGGTTTTTTGTGTGTTTATGGTCTATAAAAGTTAATGTAGGTATTGACATCCTTTTTGTGATGCTTGATGTTGTTTTACGCTTCCTTTAAAAAGCGGAAACGGCAGTTTTGTTGACATCTTATCTGACACAATCTATTAAGCAACTGTAAAGGAAGAAGGCAGCTGAATGCACTGTTCCAGGGATGCATGAGGGTACTTTACATTTACTAAAGCTTAATATCTTTCAGACTTGCTAACTATACTTCTAAAACATCAGTGCCTTTTACAATTCCATGCGTTTTTGTATCTCTTATTTGCTTATAAAATACAGAATTACTTCTTTTTTTTTTTTTTTCATTTTCCATACCGTCTCATTTTTAAAAACAAATACTGTTCATGGAATTTTTGCTCATAGCGTCTCAGACTGTATGTGTAGCAGCCGGATTGCTCAGCTGGTTAAGTGCGGCACCGGCACATGGGCCCAATGAGCTTCATCCAGTCCTGGTCCTTGAGCAAAACCCTTGGGGCTATGTGGCCACAAGTCTGGGGCAGAATCCAAATTAATTCCCTACCCCTACAGCTTCTACCTACCCCCTACATTTAGCCCTCCAAGTGGAGATCCATTCATTCATCATTCATTCATTCATTCATCTTCTTCCGTTTTGTCCCTTTCGGGGTCACGGGGCTGCCGGAGCCTATCCCAGCCACTTCTGGGCCAAGGCAAGAGACAAGTGGAGATATATGGAAAAATAGTGCCTTCAAATTCAGACATTAACGTACTTAATGACATTATGAATAGTCGCTGGTCATCTATGTCAGGGCAAAGCTGCAAGTCTCGGGAAATGCATGATAACATCAGTTTTAGAATGATGTTATTAGTCATGCAAAATCGTGCAAGTCGTGCAAAATAAAAATTAAAACATTACTTACATTTAAATGTAAACTTCTGTGTTAGAGCACACCCACATAAAGAAATGCATTTTTTTCGCTGCATCAGAAGCTTGATGCACTAAACCACTCAACCACTAAAGCTCCGAATGCCCCTTCAAATGGAGCAACTGGGAGAAGGTAGGGGATGAATTCAGATTCGGCCTGGGTCTCCCTGTACCAGTCCCCAACCTAGATAAATTATAAGGTTGTGTCAGGGAGAGCATCCGGCATTAAACTCTCTGCCAAACCACCTGTTCAAATCAGTGAAAGCTACTTGGTTGTGGCGACCCCTGAAGGGATATTTCAAAGGTGAACAACAGCAACATATCGTCAGCCTAATAGCATTTCTGCCTAACTCATTTTTTTGCCAAATTGAGATATTGGCCAATAGTGAGTGGTGAAAAAAAGTTGTTTTTTCTTTTTTTTTTAAAAAACCCTGAAAAAATGAGTTAGGCAGATATGCTATTAGGCTGACGATATGTGGAATTTCCAAATTATTCAATACATGACAGCAAATTTACAAGACAACTTGCATCTGTTTTTGTTGTGAATAGAAGTCCTATCCATACACTTGAATAACAAAACCATTGTCATGATTCTGTCCTGAACCTTCATTTTCAGCCTACTTTTTCCTCCACTCTGATTTTGCTCAGAGGCTCAGGTTCACTTCTTCACTGCCAGCGCTTTTTAGTTAATATCTTCAAGCTACTCACATTTCTGACCCTTTGTTGCTAAGAGGTCTGCCTGTCCCTTTGGGAAGTTTCCAGCTTGTTTCTCCTCCTCTGCTTCAGCCTGGGAGATTGACATTGGTTCATTACTCTGCTGAGAAGTGCTTCTCATCAGCGCCCATCACCGGTCAGGAGAATTCCAGCCTCATCTCTTCAGTCTGCACCCCTGCTCATCCAGTGACGTCATCTGCTCTGTGCTGCACCTCGCCGGATTGTTGTTCAACCTGTGTCAGGAAACACTCAGGGTCATCTTGCACCTTGGACTTAGACTCAAGATTAATATTGACTTTTTGTTTATCTGACTTTCAGACTCATCTGTGCATCTGGCGGCAAACCAACTTCCTCCAAACTCTCAAACACCAATTTTGTCCTGCGCCCGTCTTTACTTGTCCTCTTTAACTCCTAAAGGGGCAATTTGGAAGGTAAGGAAGACCTTCAGAACAATTAGGAACACAAATGTAAAGATAAAATAATTTAAATCCAATGTTTTAAGGAACTTTTGAGCTCTTGAAGGTACAGAAAAGACTGTCAACAAAGTAAACAAAAGCCACATGTTGAGCATCAGCTGGAGAGCAGAGGTGCAAACATCATAATTACAAGTTTAAAAGCAAAAGGTAAACATAAAGGAGTAAAGTCAAGTCTTATAAACAAGTGTCCCACATGCAACTTAATAATGCTTAGAATTAAAATTTCAAAACATGTTAGCTTTTTGGCCTCTTGTAAAGCACCCAAGAATAATTTTCAACCACAAGAGGTCACCAATGCAACACAAAATTTCTGCAAACTTGAAATTGGATTTTTTTTTTTTAATAATGTAAAACTCCTCCTCATATTGGAAAAGATAAGAATGACAATGAATGGTTCCTCTGATAAATTTGAACAAAGGTGGCGTCCATTATTCCAAACGGTATAGCACGAACAATTCTATCTAAATCACTTTGTTTGAAACCTATTATATTTTGTAAAGCTTTAACAGAGAGGGATGGTGCAGTTTTTGTGTGTCTTTTTTGGGGTTGTTTTTGTTTGTTCTGTTTTTGTGTGTGTTTTTTTGTTTTTTTGTTTCTGTTTTTGTTTTGTTTTCAGCTCTTTTATTTAATAAAAAAAAGAAGGTTGTGCAAAAGTACCTTTATTTCAACTGATATCTGTGATTTGATGGAGATTTTGTACAATTTCTGCATAAAACAAGCAAAGTTTGAAAAAAAAAGTAAAAAGGTGATGTAAGAAAGTAGTTGGTGTTCGTCAACTTGACTGAAGAGGAATTAAACAAACTGGTCTATGTGCCATAAAAGCCTTTGTTCTACACCCAACATAATAGAATTATATATTTGCAATGTTTGTCTGTAAGTAATAGTATAGTGCTACTTGGTTTATTTTTCATTTTTGCATTTTTAATAATTTTTCAAAATTTAAATATATCTTATTTTTAACTTTTCTTTTTTAGAACAACCACATATGGAAGATTAGCCATTGCAAACTATAAAAAAGGAATGTGCTATCTAATCCCATACTTGGTGCTTATGTGTACAGCTATTTGTTCAAAAATTACTTTTTTTTTTTTTTTGCTCCCATTTTTGTTTTTTTCAGCTTTGCATTGCGGTTCTTTGTCCTATATTACCAATTGATTTGGTGACATTTTCAGTCAACAAGTCTGAAATGTGAACTGAGTGGGTTTCTGATAAGGATCAGTCTCTTTCTCCCCCTTTATGTCTTGTTTCTTCTAGATCAAATAGAAATGCTTATTTCTTGCTCTACTTTTACATGAGAACTTGACATTGCCAGATTCTTCATCACTTCACAATTGACAGCTTGACTTCCACACAGAGTGAATTTGCGAGGGTCTTAAAAGTCTTGATTTGGACTCTACAACTCTGAAGAAGCCATCCTTGAAGAACAACCATGGCAGGTGACTAAATCTCAGCAGCTGCATTTTTATCACATCTTAAGCCTGTTCTTCTGTCTTTTTGACTATTTATTGGATTTATTTTATGATTTTAACAATTAACATGATCCAATTACACATTTCAATAAATTAGCAGTAGTTATCAATCTTTTTCAAACCAAATATTAAATATTATATATATATATATATATATATATATATATATATATATAGATATATATATATATATATATATATATATATATATATATATATATATATATATATATATATATATATATATATATATATATATATATATATATATATATATATATATATATGCATGAAGATGTTAAATCTTGTATTTCAAGATTTTAAATTTTACCAAAGTCCATCAGACTACAATTTTTTTCTGTTGTTTGACAACTTATATCAACATTCTTTTAGAGTAGATCATATAATGTTAACACATGAAAGAAATCCACACGCAGAACACAGGTGTCATGTGGAGAATGTAAAAGTCTTTCAGAAACCCACAGGTTGTAACACCTGTTTGATGACCTGACAGCGTTATTAGGCTGACAAACTCTAATGACTCATATTAACTCTGACAAACTAAACCTTAGTCTTGAGAAATGAGGTTAGTTAATTTTTTGAAATTATGTAAATAGTAATTCATTCTTATCTAGATAAAATTATTATCACAGGCTTTAAGAATGACATAAAAACACAAGTAAACCAAAAAAGTGAGGAAACTTCAAATGCTTCTAAAAAAAAAACAGAAGGTGGTACTCGTTATAGTAAAGGGACATTCCCCATTTACAGTGTTTGTCTTTTGGGCAGATGGGTTCCCTGTAATTGCATGATGAATTTTAATTTTCATTTTATTTAGTTTGAAATCTAAAATATCTTATTGACAGTAGAAATTATTTGGAACTTTCTATCTAAAGACAGACTATAAATGACAGAACCCTGTTACAAATAGAGATTTCTCAACACTGCTTAAAAGTAGAACTTTCTTCACTTTGCTTCTGAGCATTGTTAAAATTGTCCCGCTTTGTGCTTAAGCTGTAATACTGATTAGAACTAATTTGTCTGAACTGTTTTAGGATGTAGGATTTTTTCATAATAATTGTAATAATAATTTTAATATTAATTTTTAATAATTTAATATGAATGTCATTTTTTATGTCCTTTTTTATGTTATATTATATAGATTATTTCTGAATGTCGTTTTTGCTGCCACATGAATGAAATTTCCCCATTGTGGGATTAATAAAGTCATCTATCTATCTATCTATCTATCTATCTATCTATCTATCTATCTATCTATCTATCTATCTATCTATCTATCTATCTATCTATCTATCTATCTATCTATCTATCTATCTATCTATCTATCTACAATGACAACTTTTTTTTTTTTTTTTTTTTTTTCAGAAAATTGGACATTTATGTTCAACTTCACATCTCTACCTACGGGGATCTATAATTTTTGCGACTATGACTCTGTAAAGGTTACCAACACTGGGATTCTGGTTATTCTGTACAATTTGGTGTTTGCCCTGGGTCTCCTTGGTAAGTGTGAGAACAGCACCGGTCAAAGGACTGGCAAACCTCATGTTTCAAATTTAACTGTTGAAAAAGTTTTATAATAAGTTGCATTGCAATAACTTCTACCCTTTTTGCAGACAAAAGACACATTTTGTCAATATAGGAAAATATTTGCAATGTTTAAAGGTGTGTGTGAAAGAATAACATGTGCATGTAACCTAAGACTGTGTCTTTTCTCTGAAGGTAATGGCCTTGTGGTTTGTGTCCTGGTGAAGCACTGGAAGCAGAGCAACCTGACTGACATATGTCTCTTCAACCTGGCTCTGTCTGACCTCCTCTTCGTGATCACACTGCCTTTTTACTCACACGTGTTAGTAAAAGGCTATTGGACCTTCGGAGACTTCATGTGCCACATCTTGTCAGGATTCCACCGTACAGGCTTCTTCAGCAGTATCTTCTTCATGGTTATCTTGACGCTCGACCGCTACATTGTTATCTTGCACAGTCACAAAGTAGCACAATACCGCACAATGAGGCTAACCATCGCTCTGACCCTCACCTCCTGGATTTTGAGCGCCTGTGTTTCTCTGCCGTCTTTCATCTTTACAAAGGTCTCAAATGACTCTGGGAAACAAGACGAATGTTATTTCCTCCCCGAAAATGAAGATTGGTATCGTTATGACCTGTTTGCGACAAACATACTGGGTCTGATCCTGCCTTTTTTGGTGATGGTAGTTTGCTACTCCAGGATCATTCCTGTACTGGTGAAGATGAAGACTGCAAAGAAGCACCGCGTTGTTAAGCTGATCATCTCTATTGTGGGAGTGTTCTTCTTGTTCTGGGCACCATTCAACATTTCCCTTTTCTTGAACTTTTTGCATTCACAAAACATAATTCATTCCACATGTGATGGAGACAAAAACCTGAGACTGGCAGTGTCAGTGACTGAAGCATTCGCTTACACTCATTGCTGCCTGAATCCCATTATATACGCCTTTGTGGGGCAAAAGTTTATGAGACGAACCCTACAAATGCTGAAGAAGTGGTTGCCGATCTCCACCACAGATCTGTTGGAAAGTGTATCCAGAAGGAGCTCAGTTGTGTCCAGGTCCTCTGGATTCATGGTTACCACCATGTGAAAATTTGTACTAAAATGACTTACTTACTAACTCTTACTTTGAACTATATTTTGTTTGATCACTTGTATAGTTGATAAAGCTTTAAATCAGATAAAAGTTGAAAAAAAAAAGGTAATCAAAGGAAGAAACTAGTGTCAAAAGGTTTCTGCCACAGACAGCTCTAGTGGAAGTTGGAAATGCAGTGATACATGAATAAGACATTTTTTGATCAATTTTCACATACATCATGTAGATGCCGTTTATTATTCAGGATTCATTATTTGTTTTATGAATACAGTTTGACAATTGCACCATATTCAAACTCATCTTTTATATTTACATAAATGCCACCTCAATTACACATACATATACACAACATTATAAAAGACATGCAAGTCATTCTTGTTTATGAAAATGTTATTTTAATCTTTATAGTCTTCTTTCTTTCAAAGTTCTAATGTAAGTTATGAGACAAAGTTCTACCACACATTATACCACATAACTAGGTATTAACGTTTCCCACATATTTGTGTGGAGACTGGAAGTTGTCATGTACACATGAAAAAACATTTTGATAAAATAGCTGATATTTATCATTTGGACAAAATTATATTGCTTTTCCCATTCTGACATATAAAAAAAAATTAATTAGTAATGATATTATTGTTGTTGTGAGTAACAGGTCTGGTGGATCAAAGTAGCAGACGGCTGGAAGGCAGTGGTTTAAGTTGTTCATTGTGATCTAAAGTATTCATTAGAAGAAGGGGTTGGACCAGGCAGCAGGCAGGCAGGGTGGCTGGTAATTTCAGAAGCCAAGAATTCAGAAGGCTTAAGAGAGCTTCAGGATGCTAGGGTGAATGTGCTACAGCTGAGTCAGAAGCAGGACTAGTAGAGGGAGGCAGACCAGGAAGGGGAGAGGAAAAGCACAGCGATTTCATATGTGTTTGTATACATATATATATATATGAATGAAATGAATTTGTGGTTTGTTGTCGCATTTCGTATTTGAATAGGGAGGACATTTCATTGTGTTATTTTATTTGTGTTGTGCTATTTCTTAACCTTAAACACATGTATATTCATTATGTTGGCACAAACTCTGCAATGGAATCAGCTTTTAAATCATGAGAGTGTCTTATTTTCTAATTGTTTTATTTCATTTTTTCCTTATTTGCTGTTTTAAATATGTGCTGTTTTTTCATGTTCAATAATAAACTAGTTTTAAAAAATAAACAAATGATCTTGTTAAGAATTTTTGCTTTGATATTGATTCAAGAAATGTAGGTGTGTTATACCATCCCTCTTAAGACCCCCAGTTAATATTTGAGCTAGTACCTCTACACACGTAGTCACAAGGCCCCAATTAAGCAAATTTAACTATATGGTAAGAGAACCCATAATAGGATGTCCTCGTATGTCAGAATGTCTATCATAGTTTCTAACTTTATTTTTGTTATCTTGGGCTGACTGTCATGTTCCCAAATATACATTTCTTGTTTTGTATAGACTGATTGGTGTTGGATGATTTCTTCTTTTACTTTAGTAGACAAGAAGAGCATATGGTGTTGTGAAAAGAAGGAAAACTTGGGAAAAATATAGTTACTTGGAAGGTGGTCAAGTCTTTGTGGGGCAAAAGTGGCTTGAAAAAGCTTAAAGTTCAACCATCTTTTACTTTGTTTTAAAAGCGCTCCCAGTAGTCTTAATTATGATCTCAAGTGTGATTATTTTTAGTCAAAATCATAAAATCTGTGTTGTTTTGTTGGACATAATTTCTGCAAAGCAGCTGTAGCTCATTAGAAATTCACCTCTGAGTTGTGGGCAGGCCTGTTGGTGCAGAGTAAGCTCACCCTCACTTCCTGTCATTCATCCGTTTCCATGCTATCCTGCTCTCAAACCCCCATCATACCGGGGGAAGAAAAATGGCGAACAATTTCGGAACTATCCAGCCGTACAGTTTTGACCCAAATACCAGTTCTTGCCGTCTGCAAGTAGATGCATCAGAATGGAGCGGAGCAGGAAGCTTGTGGCTTGCCGAAGTGGTTTACCAGTACATGTCACATCTGCAAACTTTTTTAAATTGCATTTTCTTGTCAGTTTGAGTAAAAAATACCCAGAATTGCCTTTTTTTTATATGTCCTGCACTATAAGAAAAATGCCACACAAACATTTTAAAAGACTCAAAAGACAATTTTCATCGGATTGGTACTTTAAATTCCATGACTGGGATTTGGGCCGCCGAGGCACCCTGGTCATGGAATGCCACCCAAAACACATTGCATTCTTTTGAGGTCGTGTACTGGTGGTGGGCCCATGGTAGAGTGGTCCCACATTGTTCCTGCGAGTTGAGCCCATACTGCTTAAGCCCATACAGCTTAGCTCCTTTCCGCGGAGAGCTTGGAGTAGAACCGCTTCTCCTCCATATCGAGAGGAGCCAGTTGAGGTGACTCGGGCATCTATTCCGCATGCTTCCTGGATGCCTCCCTGGGGAGGTGTTCCCAGCAGGCCCACTGGGAGGAGGCCCCGGAGAAGACCAAGGACACGCTGGAGAGAGTGCATCTCTCGGCCGGCCTGGGAACGCCTCTGGGTCCCCCCAGAGGAGCTGGAGGAAGTGGCCGGGGAGAGGGAAGTCTGGGCATCTTTGTGGAGACTGCTACTCCCACCACCCTGTCCCGGATAAGCGGAAAAAGATGAATGGATGGATTGGAACCTTAAAACTTTGTGAAATTTAAGTAAAGTAAAGTTCATGATTCATTTCCCAATGAAAATCACACTTAAAAACACTGTTCTGAAATTTTGCTTTGCTAAAATTAAATTTTGTAAGTTAATTAAGTAATTAAGGATGAAATGAAGAATGAGCAAATGCATAACTGGGAACCAGACACACGGCTAAACTGTATTTTTTTTATGTTTTCAAAAAATGTTCAGGCTGCTGCTCTTTTGTGTCAAGTATGCTGTGATGTAAATTTAGCACAGTAGTTTTTTGACCACAACACACAGGTCCTCTAGTGATACTGAGAGGAGCTAAGCAATCCATCAAAACAAACTGAACTAAAACAAAAACTAAAAAAAGGGGGGAACCTGGCCTTAAAATTGTCTACCTGCTCACATTAAAGTCAAAAACTCAAAATTAGGTTTATTTTTAGTTTATTTTTCTAGTTTATTTTTTTTATTCTTCCTCTGTTTCCATATGGACCCCCCTTGTATTTTAAAAACACCCAACACTTTAATCTATGGAGAATTAGAGGCAAACTCTCAAAAGACAAACATAATTTGGAATTTTTCTAAGACTGATCTAACTTAATCTCTCAACATAGTTAATAAAAAATGGACGAAAGTGTAAGCTGAGGAGCTTCCTGTTCAAAAGCATTTGAATAGGGAGAACATTTCATTGTGTTATTTTATTTGTGTTGTGCTATTTCTTAACCTTAAACACATGTATATTCATTATGTTGGCGCAAACTCTGCAATGGAATCAGCTTATTAGAGGCAAAAAAGTGTTCACAAAACAAGAGCAACAGAGTACTGCTACAGCACATTTTTACCCCTACTCATTTTTTTTTGCCTGTTGCCATGAAGCGTACAGGGAGATTTTCTCAGAAAACCGCATTAACACCTCTCTGCAGGTTTAACACAAAGTCAAGGAAGCATCAAAGCTCAGAACTCAACTAACAAGAAATGAGCAGTGTTGCAGGATTTGACACAGAAAAACTGCTTTGCGACTTGACAGGATGACAATGTAACCACGACGAGCCACACAGGAGCATTCACAGAGCAGAGCAGCGATTTTGGAAAAGGCCGTGGTAAGCTCTAAAGTTTCAGACTTGTTAAGCTCTTTCTCATTTAGAAAAGTTAGACTGAATGTCTTTTACTAGAACTGATGGTTCCCCCCACCTACAGCTCCAAGCAGTGTGTAGAGTAGAGGATTTTGGTTGTGGCTGTGAACATGTGTTAGCAACGTCAGCCACAGGAAGTAGGGGTCGGCATTGGTGTCAAAGGTGGTTCTGTTTAAATGATAGTGAAAGAAAGTCTGGCATGTGGTTAAGAAAATCCTATAAATTTGGCTGCGATCAGTATGGTTTGATATTTTTAAACGTGAACATGAGAGACTTCGCCGTGTGTGATAACGGCGGCAGAGATTAGTGCTTTAGCCAGTTATAGGAATCAGAGAATGATAAAACTTTAAAGCCTCTTGTGTGATTTAGAAAGCTGTTTATCCATCAATCACAGGCCCTCCAGACATGACTCACTCAATGGTGTTGGCAGATGAGCAGTTGAGCCTAAAGGGCAAAAAAGTCCAGTAATAATTTTAAGCCCCCTAAGAGTTTCATTCTGGGAAAGGTTTTCATTTTTGCCAAACATTTAGTGTTGAATGTGCATTCAGTCTTGACAGTGGAACTCTGGCTTCAGTAAAGAGGAGAAGCATGCAGGGCTCCCTTTTGTTCTAGTTCTTGAAACTTGTAAGTAGAATTTATGTTTTTTTATGTCTTTTTGATATCAGAAGAAAATTGAGGTCTAATGAAAGTTAGGTCTGTAAAATAGGCAAGTTAAATGTTGTAAGTTTTATTTAGAATGCAGTTTGAGCTAAAAGATTAGAATGACACATTTGGCAAAGATTAAGCGGGACTCAATCAGCATGTAGGAAAATGTCTGTAGGATCAAAAAAACGTTTTTTAAATTATTATGTCAGTTTATTAAAGCATCACACATGTTTTGCTCTATGGTTTAAAAGTAGGAAATAGGCTTCTTAAGAAATGTAGTTTTTTTGGAGAAAAATATGAATAAGTTGACATAGGACGTTTTAGATTACAAACTACTATTTAAAATGTTATTGTCAAAAAAGGAAATCTAAAATAAAAATCCTAGCTTTTGTAGCTTGTTTTTTTCTGTTTATATTTTTGATTGCTTTATTTGAGTTGTTGTTCACCTTTCGGCGAATTCCTTCAGGGGTCACCCACGGCGAATCAACTTTCTAAACATGTTAGAATTACAACACTTGATTGACTTATCTCTATGAGGACTCACTCTATATGTCCCTTTTAGAGATTTTTAGAAAAAAATGTTTCGCTCAAAACCTTACCTTGGCCATGGCTTGAAAAAAAAAATTAAAGGAGATCTCAAAGGTTTAAGATGAATATAATGTTTTTGTCTGTCTTGGCTTTTTGTGTACCGGTAATCTAGATAAAATTGTCTTGTTTTTGGCTCTCAGAGGATTGCTTAATCTCTATTTAAGTACTGACTAAAGTTCTTATTCTGTTTTACAAAACAGATTGAGGATGACAGAAGCATCAACAGAAGCAACTGTCATGTATGACTATACGAACAACTGTGACAATCCCAGTGCAGACCTTCAAGATGGATCCAAGTTCTTCTTAGTCCTGTACTGCATAATGTTTGGTTTTGGTTTCGTTGGTAAGTATGAGTTGCTTGATTAAAGTTTTTTTTGTCTTTCGGTCAAGTTAAAAACTCTTGCTTATAATCATGTTTTAGAATACTAACTAATGATCTGAATTGATTTCACAGCCAACTGCACAGTTCTGTGGGTCCTCATTAAGCACATAAAGCTGAGGATGATGACGGATGTGTTACTCCTCAATCTGGTTCTGTCTGACCTTCTACTGGCTGTGTCTTTGCCACTCTGGATTGTCAAATCCCACAATATCGGATTGTGCAAAGTAGTAACGGGAATCTATCAGGTTGGCTGTTTAAGCTAAATTATGACATTAAAGACCCACTCTGACGAAATTTGTGTTTTAACATGTTTTTTGTAGAATCTTCCTGATGATGTAGGGCATAAATAAAGTAAATTCAGCATCAAAGCGCATTTCTGAGTATTTTGGTATTCAAATTGTTATGTATTTATGTTTGTAAAGACTTGACATAGAACCTACAACAGCAAGCCACAACCTCCCTGCTCCACTCCGTCCTGTAGCATCCACTTGTAGACGAATAGATCCAAATACATCCTAGTTTTCTTTTGGAGGGCTGGTATCTGGCTTTAAAGTGTATAGCTGGATAGCTCCGATATTGTTCTCCATTTTTGAGGGATGATGGGAAATGTGGTCGGGCATACTTTGTGCCACCAGTCCCGCCAACAACTCAAAGGTGAATTTCTAATGGGCTCCTGCCGCTCTGCAGCAACTCTGTCCTAGAAAACAACCTCTTTGTTTTGTTTTTGTGGTTAAGATTGGCCTAATCACAATTGAAATATCACTGGGAATGCTTTTACAATAGATCAAAACATTTTCAGAGTGGGACTTTAATGACTAAGTACAATTTACTGCTGTCCTGCTCTTTAATAACTCAGACCTGTCTATATAATGGTCCTATCCATACAGCTAGGTTTCTACAGTGGAACTTTCTTTGTGACCGTGATGAGTGTGGACCGCTACCTGGCCATCGTCCATGCTGTGGCAGCCATGCGAGCCAGGGTACTTCGTTACGGAATCATAGCGAGCGTTGTCATCTGGATTGTATCCGTGATCATGGCGGCGCCTCAAGTGGTATTTGCCTCCTTGGAAAGAGAAGATTTTGACACTTCTCACTGCCATCCGGTGTACCCAGAGGAAACGTTCGAGTTTTGGAAAAAGCTGCGAAACTTCAGTGAAAACACAGTGGGCATTTTCGTGTGCCTCCCAATCATGATTTTTTGCTATGTGAAGATCCTTCTGGTTCTGTCCAAATCCAGGAACTCCAAAAAAGACAAAGTGGTAAAGCTGATCTTCACAGTGGTGTGTGTGTTTGTAGCGTGCTGGGTTCCCTACAACATTTTAGTTTTCCTTCAGACACTGGAGCAACTTGAGATCCTGGATGACTGCCAATTATCAAACAACATCAACAGAGCCATGCACTTTACTGAGATCATGGCTCTTTCTCACTGCTGTTTAAATCCAATCATTTACGCATTCATTGGTGAGAAGTTCAGGAAGTCGCTGGGCAATGCTTTGAAGAACCACTTCTGCCGTAGGAGCAGAAGGGCTTTAAGCCACAGAGACACCACAGATAATGAGACATCCAACACAGGTGTTAGGTCCACCTATTAAAGTCATGTGTGGTGACGCATGAGGATGAGTCACCATACGTGCTCAAATATGTGTTTTTGTTCTAAAAACTAAAGAATCACAAAATGTCAAGCTTGTGTGTGGGTGTTAGTATGCACATCGCTAAAGGCTAGATGAATGTAAGAATGTGGTTAAAGCTCACAAGGTAGAACAAAGCATTTGCCGTAACTACAGAATAAGTCATTCTGAAAGTGAGTAAAGGTTCTGAAGTGTATAAAGTTGTTATTCCTTGCTTTTTATTCAGTTATTGTATTTGTAACCCTTAAGTCAATATGTAACACAAATAAAATTTTTATTTTTTTCAACTGTTTTGATGCGTGTTAAAATATTTTCTGTAATGTTTTTGGCTTTTTAAAATAGTTGCAAAACCCAAAGCAGCAAACTTTACACGGTAAGGTTTTTTTTTGGAGCACGCACAGCTTGACATCAACCAATGCTGGAATGTTTTCAGTCTGTTCCTTTGTGCATCCTATGTTCTTCAATTTCCAGTTTTAGTATTGTGATGAACGTGCCTTCTTGCTGTTTGAGCTTCATCATCTCAAACTTTTGGGGTTTTCTATCTCATCTTGCCAGTCACCTCCATGGCTTTAGTCATAAAGACTTTCCAGTATTTAGTCAACCGAATTCCCTTTCAGAAGTGAACTGGTCTGGGTTTTCTTTACCAACAACTTCTGTTAGTTTTATGCTTTAAATTTCTTTCAAACTTATTATTTTGTATCTTGAAACAAAACACTTTCCAAAGCAGATCCACAATATTATGCGTTTCCTATGCATAGTTTATACCACCAACCACCCTGTTACACCCCTGTCTAGAGGCTTGTAAAAGGATGTAACATAAAGGTAAAAAGGAAAAACTAAATTTACCAACGGCTCAAAAAATCTCACGAGACCCTGGCTGAAATTAAGATGGGAATTTATTTACAATGAAAAACTGAAAAACTATACAAAAACCACCTAACCAAATTACAAGGACCAAAGCCTCTAACAATATCTATCAAGTGCTCTGCTGCTGCCAGCTGGAGGCGGGGGAGTTCCAACAGATGATGTGGCAGTTTTTAAAGCTGAGCTGGAAGTCCACAGCCAATCTGGTGCTCCAGATACTGTGGAATCCAATCTGCACATTAAAGGAGGGAAAGAAAAAGGAAAGACAGAACCTCTCACTGCAGCAGAAACACAAGAAAACCGACAAAAAAAAAACATTCCAAAAATACAAAAAAAAAAAACCTACGACCACAGCCATGACACACCCCGATTCAAGTCACTAAGTAAACATGTCCAAAGTCCGGCCTATGGGTCAAATATGGCCCACAGACTTTTTTTTCACAAAATTAATATTATGCGGGCCCCATACATTCCTAAACATATGCGTGTTTGATTTCTTGATCATGATCAGCTAAAATTACATTTTGGTAAAAGCGATTTTAGATGTATTTGTTTCAATGTGAAGAAAGGAAAAGTTTACCATTGCAATACATTTTTCATTAAATAGTAAATAATGCTAAGAATGTGAGGCCGAAATGTTGGCCCTCAAAAATTTTCACCTCACCAAATTTGTACACCCTGGACAAAGTTATCCTTGCGTTGGCACTGCAAAACAGGATAGGATTTTTTAAAACAAGCTAAAGAAAAAAAGATAACATTTTTTCTTTTTTTTTTTTTTTTAGATTTTCTTAAGTTATCCAAACAGAGAATCTGTTACTTAAGAAAATAAATGACAAGTAAACTCTCTTAAATTTTAGAATTGAAGAGACTTAAGTTTTATTTTTTTATGGTACTGCACTAGCCTGGCTTAGTTGTCTAGACAAAAAATAAAATGAAAAAAGAAAGAGACAGCACTTTTCTCCTGGCACTCCGGCTTCCTCCCACAGTCCAAAAACATGCTTTGTCTTTAAATTGTCCTAAAGTGTGCTTGTGAGAGTGTGTGTGACCCTGTAGCAGACCGGCGACCTGTTAAAGGCGAACCCCACCATCAACCCAACCGTAGGTGGGATAGGCTCCAGCATCCCCATGACCCTGAAAGGGATTCAGCAGGTTCTGAAGATAGATGGATGGACAACATAGCAGAAGTAAAAAGTTATGTTTGAACAGACCACAAATTGTCTTGAGACGTGAGCCATGAACATTAAAGCACTGCACCCAGAGTAGAGAAAAGTTGGACTGATAACCATTCAAATGAAATAGAGTTAGGACTAAAAGTTGAAAGAACAATGCAAAACCCACCCCAGAAGACAAAGGAGTCCATGTCCTAAACACAACAATCAAGCATACAGTGGTGGACAAAATTGTTGGTACCCCTCAGTTAAAGAAAGAAAGTCCACAATGCTCACTGAAATAACTTGAAACATTCAAAAGTAACAATACAATACATTTTATTGAAAATTAAATAATCAAAATCAGCCATTACTTTTGAGTTGTTGATTAACAGAATTATCTAAAACACAAACTAAATTCCAGTCTGGGTTTTTTATGATTTCCTATCAACAGTGGTGTCCTCCTTAGTCGTCTCCCATGAAGTCCACTCTGGCTCAAACAACGATGAATGGTGAGATCTGACACTGATGTGCCTTCATCTAGGAGTTCACCTTTAATGTCTTTGGAGGTTGTTCTGGGCTCTTTGGATACAGTTCCAATCCGTCTCCTCAATTTGCCATCAATTTTCCTCTTCCGGCCACGTCCAGGGAGGTTGGCTACTGTCCCGTGGGTCTTAAACTTCTGAATAATCTGTGCCACTGTCGTCACAGGAAGTTCAAGCTGCTTAGAGATGGTTTTATAGCCTTTACCTTTACAATGTTTGTCAATAATTGTTTTTCTAATGTCCTGGGACAATTCAAATCAAACTTTATTTATAAAATAGCGCTTATCATGCATTTCGTGCAGCTCGAAGCGCTTTAACATTAAAAACAAAAAACACGCAACATTACAGTAACCCTTCACCCTTCCCACTCCCCTCCATTAAAACACATGACCACGACAATGAAAATTGACTATCAATGCAAGTTAGAATAAATAAATAAATAAGCAAACAAACAAACAAGTATGGCTTGGCTCTGCTGTGAGGAAACGGTATTTGGGAATCTCTTCATACCAGGAGCCAGCCCAGCCCCGGGAGCATCGCCACAGCGCCAACCCAGACCGGGACAGCACCGGGGTCCACTTCACAGCCGTGAGGCTGCAAAATTAAACCCCAGCCGCCCCAGCAAGGGCAAGAACTGCAGCAACAGCCACCGGGCAAGCCGGCAACCCTGGCAGAAAAGACTCCTACAAGAAACAAGAAACACTGGGGCTAAAATCATGATAGGATTCTAAAATTATAAGATTTATTAAAAAATAAAAAAAATAAAATAAAACTGGGAATAAGATGCATAAAATGAAATGAAATACATAAAATAGCCTATAATAAAACTAATAAAAAAACTAATAAAACTAATAAACTAAAACTAAAACTAAATTAGCAGTTAAAATCAACTAAAAGCTAAATTGAAAAGGTGGGTCTTGAGCCTCTTCTTAAAAACCTCTACAGTCTCTGCGGCCCTGAGGTTCTCCGGCAGGCCGTTCCACAGACGAGGACTATAATGGCAGAACAAAGCCTCACCATAAGTTTTGGTCCTCACTTTAGGAACAACTAAGAGGCCAGCACCGGAGGACCTCAGGGTCTGCGAGGGCTCATATTTTAAAAGAATATCATTCAAATAAGAAGGCCCAAGACCATAAAAACACTTATAAACCATTAAAAGAACTTTAAAATCAATCCTGAAACGCACAGGGAGCCAATGCAGCGATTTTAAAACCGGTGTAATGTGTTCCCGCCCCCTGGTCCTCGTCAGAACTCGTGCCGCTGAGTTCTGCAATAGCTGTAGATTTAAAATAGACTTTTTGGGTAAACCAGAGAGCAGGGCATTACAGTAATCTAAACGACTAAAAATAAAAGCATGCATTAGCACCTCTGTGCTGGCAAGAGAGAGGAACGGGCGGACTCTGGCAATGTTTTTAAGATGATAAAATCCTGTCTTAACGACATTTTTAATGTGTGGGATAAAATCTAGCTCAGAGTCAAAAAGTACGCCCAGGTTTCTCATGAAGATGTGGTAAAATCATCTCTCTCTTGTCTTCAGAACCGATGATTAAAACTTCAGTTTTGTCCTGGTTGAGCTGTAAGAAGTTTTCTGCCATCCATGACTTAATATCTAAAATACAATTTAAAAGAGTGTTAATAGGTTCAAGGTCACCAGGAGACACGGCGATGTAAAGCTGTGTATCATCAGCATAGCTGTGAAAGTCAACGTCATGTCTCCTGATGACCTCCCCAAGAGGCAACATATACAAATTAAAAAGTATTGGTCCTAAAATCGACCCTTGGGGAACCCCACAACTTATTTCAGTGGATTCTTGAAGAGCACGTATCCATACTTACATAAAAGTGTCGATCTGTAAGGTAAGAATAAAACCACTTAAGTACATTTCCAGAGATACCCTCTAGACTCCTTAGTCTGTCTAATAAAATCTGGTGATCTACTGTATCAAAACCATCACCATTAAACTTTTTCAATAAATTATAAATTCTCTTCTTCGCTTTCTGTTGTCCATGTTCAATGTGGTACACACCTTTTTACCAAACACCAATGTGACTATTTGTCTCCCTTTAAATAGGCAGACTGACTTATTATGGGTTTTAAAACAGCTGTGATGTCAATTGAAGGACATACCTGAGCTCATCATGACCCCCTGGGCAATTAGTTCTCAGTCTTTTATAGAGGTACCATAATTTTTGTCCAGCCCAATTTCATTAGTTTTTTTTTTTTTTTTTTATAATTCTGTTAATCAACAACTCAAAAGTAATGGCTGATTTTGATCATTTAATTTTCAATAAATTTTAATTTATTGTTACTTTTAAACGTTTCAAGTCATTCCAGTAAGCATTGTGGACTTTTGTTCTTAAACTGAGGGGTACCAACAATTTTGTCCACCACTGTATAAGTGAAAAGGGTGGTGATTTGGGTGGGAATTGGATGAGCTGCTGAGCTCAGACTAACTCTTAAATGTATCACTTTAATCAAATCAGATTATGTTTTTGTGTCTTATTTCTTCTCAAATTACAAACCAAAAGCACTACATTTCACATCATGTTTAGTTTTGACTGAACAAAAAACTTGTCAGATATGGTTATGGTTTGTGTCAAGAACATTATCCCACAGAGACTGAAATGCAAGATAAGATCTACAGCAAAGAATTATCATTTAAAAAAGCAAAACCAGCCTTGTCTGGTAATTCTGTCAGGTATATAACTCAACACAAAAATATTTGTTATATTCTGTGAACTAGTATTACTCACTAAGAGAAACAAGTTACCTTTTCAAACATTTTAAGGTGTGATAAAAGTTGGCACCAATAGCAGGTTCAAGGAGAGCTCAGTCACCATTAAACTGTTTCAATAAATTATCCATTTAAAGTGGATTTAAAGCATCTACAAGTAATATTGGCTTTTTGCATATATGTTTTTAGAGTATTTTCATTGCCAGAAAAAATCAAAACTATGGTATCAAATTGCACAATCAGCACAACAAACATTTACCCACCTTGCAAAACCAGCATTGGTTTGGGGAGGGGTTACTTGGATCTTATATAGCGGTTTCTCTCTAATATTGTATCATTTCTCATAGCAGAAGCAGATTTTGTGACTCCTCAGATTACTTACTGCTGAGTCTCTTGTGGTCCAGAAATGAATTCTACTGGCAGCTACAATAGGTATGTGAGTCTTTTTACTAGAAAAATACATGGTGTTTATTTTTCTTTTATTTTTAATGAATTTTACACATAATGCTAAAATTTACATTTTACAGGCTAAATTAAAGTAGAACTACTACTTACCTTGTCTTTCAACAGTTTTCTTTTAAACACTTTTTAACATATTGGGCACACATTTTAACACAAAAATAATGTGAAGAGGATGTCACATTCTGAAAAAAAAAACATTTAAACAACATCAATGCTCAGCTGATTTTCCTGGGTTTCAATGACATTTTAAACTGTGGAAAAATTATGATCTTTTGGGTTAATCTGACAAATAATAGTTTTAACTCCCAGCAGCTACACCATTTTCACTTTAAACCACATGCAGATTACAAGTCAGATTTTAAGATCTTGCATTTTCTGCTTGTACAAAACCTATCTATAAATTAGTTATAGCATTGCAAGAGTAAAAGCCGTGTATACATAAATTGTTTAAACACTTTTGGATATACCGTTTTTTACCCAGGTGATGTTAAACACTAATAACTACAAGGCTGTTTGACAGAATGAAAAAAATTGTAAACACATCAGTTCAAAGGCAGCTACATGAATAGATACTCTCACCGCTCACTTTCTTGGGTACACTTGCTAGTGCTGGGTTTGACCCCTTTATCTTTAGAACTGCCCTTAGAACAGCAACAATACTCAGGTAAGCTGTGGTGTTGCAACCATGCTCTGTTGGTACAAAGGGGCCCAAAATGTACCATAACCCATACCATTAGACCACCACCAACAGCCTGAAACATTGATATGAGGCAGGATGGATCCAAGCTTTTATGTTGTTGACACCAAATTCTGACCCTACCATCCAAATGTCTCAGCAGAAATGGAGACTCATCAGACCAGGCAACGTTTTTCCAATCTTCTTTTGTCCAGTTTTGATGAGCCTGTGTGAACTGTAGCCTCAGTTTCCTGTTCTTAGCCGACACCCGGTGTGGTCTTCTGCTGCTATAGTCCATCTTCCTCAAGGTTGGACATGTTGTGCGTTCAGAGATGCTCTTCTGCAGACCTCGGTTGTAACCAGAGGTTATTTGAGTTACTTCTGGCATCAACAAGGCATTTCAGCCTACAGAACTGGGTTAGCTGCTGAGCTCAGACTAACTTGAACATCTTAAATTTATCTAAGTTTCACATCATGTTTAGTTTTGTCTGAATAAAAAACCTGACAGATATGGTTATGGTTTGTGTCAAGAACATTATGCCACAGAGAATGAAATGCAAGATAAGATCTACAGCAAACAATTGCCATTTAAAAAAGAAAAACCAGCCTTGTCTGATAATTCTGTCATGTATATCAGTGGTCCCCAACCTTTTCAATGCCACGCAGGTGTATGACGTCAGGTAATGATTTTACGGACCAGTCTAAAAGATGTGTTGATGATTATTCTTACAACGCTTCGCTGAAGTAGGAATAGAGATGTAACAAGGCGATCTCTGAGCTTTTAACTAGACACACGACATTGTACATCGCACAGGTGTCATCAATCTCTCCCCTTCCCACACTCATGGTGGAAAAAAGAAGTACTGTCAATTAAATGTAGTTTTCTTTTTTGGAAATCGAAGGCTCCTCTTCTGTCTCCTGGCTGGGCCTTTTCCCCTTGGGAAAGAAAGTTTTTACTATTTTAGCGGTAACCTATCACGGGACCGAGATCAATCATTCAAAATGAAACATGTTTCAGATAACGAAATGAAATAAAACGGTAGTCATATAAGTTATTTATTCTTTCTGTGCGGCCTGGTACCAAATGACCCACAGACCGGAACCAGTCCACGGCCCGATGAGTGGGGACCACTGATGTATATAAATCAACAAAGAAATATTTGTGTTATATTCTGTGAACTATTACTAAGACCGGTGTGGTCTTCTGCTGCTGTAGTCCATCTTCCTCAAGGTTGGACGTGTAGTTCGTTCAGAGATGCTCTTCTGCAGACCTTGGTTGTAACCAGTGGCCATTTGAGTTACTTCTGGCATCAACAAGGCATTTCAGCCTACAGAACTGCCCAGAACTATTTTTTTCTTGTTTGGACCATTCTCTGTAAACTCTAAAGATTATTGTAGGTGCAATTCCCAGCAGATCTGCAGTTTCTGAAATACTCAGACCACCCTGCCTATCACCAACTACATACAAAGTCCAACGTCACTTTAGTCTCTTTTCTTCTCCATTCCGATGCTCAGTTATGACTGCAATAGATCATCTTGACTATGTCTACATGTCTAAATGCATTGAGTTGTTGCCATGCGATCAACTGATAAAAAAAGTTGCATAAACAAGTTGAACAGGTGTGCCAATACAGAAGCCGCTTAGTAAACATTTCTTAAAAAGACAAAAAGTCAAAGCAAATTTTATCCAAACTAAGTGATTTGTTTTCTTGATACAATTTCAAGTCTAAAAACATTAAAAAAAAAATTTTTTTTGATTAAAAAAATGATTAAAAACAACTAATACGACAATTGAAATTTTTGTAATGGTTTACAATCTACTGAAGATTTATCATTTTTAGTGTTGATGATAACGTTCTGTTTTCTTTGCTTAAACTTCAATTTTCTGCAAATTCTCAGATTGCTTTCAAATCAAACCTTTCAGTAATGGTCGAGTAAAAACATGACTAACTAACTAACAAATAAACAAGATTAATACAATTCCAGGTGGTATCTTAAAATGTTTCCCCTTTTCTAGTCCCAAGAGCAATAAGATAACAAAAAAGGGGCAAAGGCTTTATATATTCACCTTCTTTTGGTATGCCATTTGATTGTAAGAAAATGAAATGTCATTATAGATTGAAAGAACAGAAATGATAGATGCTTCTACATTTTTCACTACTGACTTTTATTTGGTTTGCTTTATTTCAGCAACGTAACAGAAACCGTCACTGGAACATACCCAATGTATGACCCTGGCGTTGGTGTCTGCAGTTACCTGAATCATAAGATTCATTTTATCCCTGGCCTCTACACCATCTTCTTCCTCCTGGGGCTGCTGGGAAACTCTCTGGTCGTCTGGGTTGTTGTTTGTGGAGCTCGACTCCGCAGCATGACTGACGTGTGCTTGTTGAACCTGGCCATTGCTGACCTCCTCCTGGTGTGCTCCCTTCCTTTCTTGGCATATCAAGCCAGGGACCAGTGGCTGTTTGGAGATGCTATGTGCAAGATTGTCCTGGGCGTTTATCATGTTGCTTTTTACAGTGGAATTTTTTTCATCTGTTTGATGAGCATCGACCGCTACTTGGCAATAGTGCACGCTGTTTATGCTATGAGAGCACGGACACTGTTCTTCGGAAGGATTGCAGCTGCTGTTACATGGACGGCTGGATTTTTGGCCTCCTTTCCTGAACTGATCTTCATTAAACAGCAGCAAGAGGAGGGCAGACAGCATTGCCTCTCTGTTTATCCTGGTGCAGCTGATGAGGATGATTCCAGCTCTCACTTCTGGACAGTCTTCACCATTTTTAAAATGAACATAATGGGTCTGCTTGTCCCTCTTTGCATCATGGCTTACTGCTACTCACGAATCATCTGGAAGCTGCTGGACAGCCACTCATCCAGGAAACAAACTATCCGGGTAGTTTTACTAGTGATTGCTGTTTTTTTCTGCTGCTGGGTTCCCTACAACATCTCATCACTGTTCAAAGGGCTGGAGTTCCTTCAGATCTACACAGGATGTGAGAGCAGCAAAGCTATTAGACTGGCTTCACAAGTCACAGAAGTCATTGCCTACTCTCATAGCTGTCTGAATCCCATTTTATATGTATTTGTTGGGGAAAAGTTCAGGAGGCAGCTGTTGAGATTGATATTCAAAACTCCCTGCGTGGTGTGTCAGATGATCAAGGTCTACATACCACAGGACAGAATCTTTGGATCAACATACTCACAAAGTACAAGAATGAGTGAGAGAAGCACTTCTGTGTAAGCTGAAAAAAGAAGGGTGTGATTGGACTTTCAGCAGATAGTAGAAATGAGTTGTGGTCGGTAGTATCTCTATTAATTTGTCTATATGTGAAAGCACTCGGAAAAATTGTAACTACATCCTGGAAAATCTAATATCCTAAAAGCAAAAACTAACTTCTTGATGAAGAAGTCAACAAAAAAACTTTGACTTGTCTTACATTTTATTGAGACAAATTGTCAGTTTGGAAACAACTTGATTGCAATCAAACTAAAAAAAAAACTTTAGAAGAAACCTATGAGTGCTCATGTTTTCCCCAGTTTAACTAACAGCTCCTTTAATAAACTCCTGTCAAAACTGTTCTTTACAGTCTGTATTTTAAAATTCTGTAATCCTAATCTCACTCTCTTGAGCATACAGGCTTTACAAGGCTCTTTGCTTTAATTGCAGAAAAACATAAGAGAAACTTTGGATCAATTAAAAGAAGTTCTGAATTGTTTTAAATTTAAAAATATTCATTTTTATCAAATTACATTTTTTAGTTCCATAAACCATTAACTCAGTATTTCAATTAGATGAAAACTAATAATTTATATGTAACAAATCACAGATCTTTTGTTAATTTATGCAAAGTTCCACTTTTTAATTAAAAAAAAAAGTGAAAAGCAATATAATTTTCTTTTACCAAGAAAAAGGCAGACATTTTTTTTTTTAGCATTGGTGCCTTTAAAAATGTGGAGAGATGTTGGAGGTTTTTTTTAGAAATATTGAAACTTGAGGCAATCCTACTAAACCCGACCCTTAAGAAGTTGTTTAGGACATTGCCTTGTCAAGATTATGCTTCTCTTTAATTTTTTTTGTACGGGATGTAGTTTGTGTGTAAATGTGACATTTTTGACTGAGTTTAAATTTCAAGTATTTCAAGCTGTCTCTGACTGTCAAAATCAACATGACAGGAGATTTTTAAAACCAACACAAGAGATTTTTAAAAGTTCCTCAATGTTCATTGTAATTCAGTTTTATTCATATAGCCCAGTGCTTCTCAATTATTTTTTGCAAGGCCCCCCTACTACTGCGTGCCCCCCCTGGCATCGCATCGGCGCGCCCCACTGATTGAGAAGCACTGGTCTAAGGACAAGGATGCCCAGTTTAGTTTAGTTCAGCAATCAGCTATTGAACTCTATGACTTAATGTTCTTTATGATTCATGTTTATTTCACAATCACCGCCATGAAGCCTACTGAGATGACTATTGTTGTAAATATTGGACTATTTCAGCGCAGTAGTAGCGCCTTTAGGCAAAGGTGCGCAAATTAAACGGGGGTCGGCGGTGACAGCGGCTCAGTGCTTGGAAAAAAATCTGCGCCACTGTTGTTTTCTTATTTACTCTGACATCACAGAGTTTGTAACAGCCTGAAACAGTGAACGCCGTCCCTGCAGCTGCATGCTCCCGTCTCCTGTCTCTTGTCACACGCGGTTCGCGTGTGTGAGAGAATGAAAGGGGAGGGGAGGTGGGCTCCGGCTGAGAGTTGGAACGCGCACACGGATAGTTGCCCAGATCAGGATAATCGGGTGCCTTTAGATTACTCAGCTCATGCTAATAATGTCATTCTTTATGAACTATTGTAGAAACTTTGATGACGTGTCTTTATTTTCCATCAATGTATTCTTTGTTTGCCTGTGGTTTAGTTGGTGTCAGTATTTGACATAAAGACAGCAGGTAATGCAGGAAAACAGCTGCACTTTATGAGATCATAAATAAACAATAAATCATTTGGAAAAAAAAAATCAGAACAATGTTTTTTACCTATTTCTTCAGACTAAACATGTTGGTGCTGCTGTGTTAATGTTTCAAATCAATTTACATTTAATATTATTTATTGATTGAATTATTTTTCTCAGCATCAAATGGTTCAGTTGGTCAAATTGTTTCTAGTTAAATAAGGAATGACAGATTTTTTTTATTTTAAGCTTTGCTTCTGTTTTAGAATATAACAGGGTTTCTATGTGGCAAAATAAATTTAATATTTGTTGAAAGTGGATTTATATAGCTTTTTTCTTTTCCTTTTTTTAGTGTTAAAAGATAAAATGTTAGGTATACTTACACAATTTTTATAGATACTAACCTATTACATTGTCTCTGGTGAGTGTGTGTGTGGGGGGGGGGGTAAAGGAAGGCGCAAAACATTTTCTTTTTCCAGGGGGGCCTTGCAAAAAATAATTGAGAAGCACTGCCTTAGACCCTCCTTCGCTAGTGAAGGTAGGAAAAATGGCAGCTATACAAATGAACCGTTTTGCTCATGAAACTCTTATTCTTTTAACACAACATCTGCCTGGCGACACCTACACAAAACACATTCCTTGAGATTTGGTTACTCGTAAACCCTTTACTCAACCAACGCGAATCAGCTGATTCTCATGTGGAGAAAAGCAGCTTTTTTTATTGACTTTGTGTCGTTACGTAGCAAATTTCAAACATTAAGTGTTGTATGTTGTCCCAAATCCACTTTGCTCATTGGAAAATCGGTGGGAATTTCGTTAACTGCAAAAGTGGTTAAAGAGTTACGATAGTCCCATGAACGTCAACACCGGAGCTCTGGTGTTAAAGGGCTGATGCTGATTCCTGAAACTCTGGCTGGATTAAAATCCATAAAAAGTGTGAATAATGGAAGTTCGGTGAACAATGCATTGATACCCTTAGGGTGTGTACTATACTGTAAATATGTTTTAGCTATGTGTATGTTCTTTTTATGACAGTGTGGTTACCTTTAATGATTAATCAGTGATGGCTTTGAATTATAAAAATGATTGTTTTTAACTCTTTTGTTGGATTTAATAGGTTTAAAATTCTTTTTTTTTAGTGTTGGAATAATGTATATAAGTTATCTCATATTTGCTTTTTTATGCATCACCTAGCTATATAGCTGTTATAATCATGTTTGCAGAAGTGTGTGTGTGTGTCCAACTCTGTTTCACAGGAAGGTGGAGGTGAAACCCCTTGGGGAAAACCCCTATCTTTGCGTCTTCCCAGCATACTCCCGTGAACTTGTGTGTTAGCGGTGTCTAGAATGAATCGAAGGACGCTCTGTATTTGTTATCCATGAGAAAGGCTTTGCAGGTCCGAAGATGATGTGGGAAGACTGTGAAAAGATAGACATGTCATGATTAATGTTTTCTGATAGCGCTGAAGCTGTGTTTTTATCTGTTTCCCCTCCTTAGCGCTCAGCGCATGTGTAAATTAGGGAATACCCAACAAACTTAATAAAAGAGGAGGCGACAGGAATATGCACCAGAGCGGAGAGAGATTGTAACTGGGTATCATCGCTGTTCATTCTCCTCCTAAAGGTACCTTGGTCTGTTGTCTTTCTTTCCTGATGATGTTATTCTGATGTTGGAGGTTGTTTTAACCCAACAGTTAGCTGTAGCATAAATTAACAAGTTAAGGTCCCAATAGTTGTCTTGTGCCTAGGTGTGTGAAATTTGTTCTCCGCATTTGACCCATTCCCTGGGGGAGCGGTGTGCTGCAGACACAGCCGTGCTCAGGAACCATTTGGTGGCCTAAACCCCTTTTTTGCTGAGTGTCAAGAAGGGAGGCAACTAGGTTCCATGTTTTAGGTCTTTGGTATGACTCTGCCTAGGTTTAAACTCACAACCTTCCAGTCTTAGGGCGGACACTCTACTACAAGGCTACTAAACCAAATAACTACCATTTAATAATCCACTATGTAAGGGTTAATGGCCAACGAAGTGTGCTTTATTACTTTTTAACGCACGTTGTGGAAGCCTGAATCGTGCTACGCGTCACGTCGGACGGTTGCTTCCGCGAAGTGCGTTAAAAATAATAAAGCACACTTCGTAGGCCATTAACCCGCTTATACCATGGTCACTTACAAAAGCAATACATATTAACCGGTTTTTAGTCCTTAATTCTTGTTTTTTTTCCGATTTGGATCGCCTTTCTCACAAAAAGCAGACTATGTGGGATGTGATGCGCCGCAAAGCACCGCATCACATAACACGTATCAGGTTTTAATGCACACCTAGCAGCCAATCTGAATCGAGTATTCAACCGGACCATGGTATAACACTTTATAACACACGCCGTGGAAGCCTGAACCGTCCAATGCGAAGCGATAGTGATAACGCATACTTCGAAGGCCATTAACCCGCTTATGCCATGGTAACTTACAAAAGAATTAAATATTAACCCGTTTTTAGTCCTTAATTGATGGATGGTCCTGATGGGTTGAATAAAGCATCACTTCAGAGAGAAAGTTCACCTCTGTCCGCTTGTTTTTGTTCAGATGATTTGATTTGAAATAATTTATTTACAAGCAATCAAATAAGAATAATACACAAAAACAATACAATCATCATGATGAAGCTAGAGGTTGCTTTAAAGAAGCCGGTGCAGTGATACAGAAGATTTAAAGTGTGGGTGACATGGCCTATTTTATTAAGCCAAAATATAGTAAATAGTCTCTATTTCATGTTGCGATTGTTTTTAATATTTTTCGAAAAAGAATAAATAGCGAAAAACGCGATATAAACAATGAGGACGGCCGCCGGCTTCACGCATTCCGCCGACTTCGCGCCGCCATGTTTGTGACGTAACGAAAGGCAGACAACATGGCTAGCACCGATAGCGAAGCACAGTTATGCTACCGTCTCTATTAGCGATTTATCATCAGATGAACAGAAAGATGAAGAGGAAAGTTGCGGAGATTATCATGATGATGAGTCACTTTTGCAACCGTATCAATTCGAACCCTTTTGCGAAAGTGAGGAGGATATAGCAGAAAGTAGTAGGTCTAGTGATGCCGATGACGATAGCCAGCATGAAGATTCGGCTAGACTCCAGTAAGTCTAAAAAATGTATAAAATTAAATTACTCCACTTACCCTAAAATATACTCAAAATGTCCCCTTTTGGCCTAATCTAAACAAAGGTAAACACGGGTTTTCAACCCAATTTACAAAATAAATGTCACAAAATAAAAGTTTCCCAGATATTACTACTCTTTAGTTAACAAAGTCACTGTATACCATGAACAACTGTGGAACATTAACAGTTTTACCTGTTTGAACCAGTTTGAAACCTTTTCTCGTGCGAGCGCGCGCTCACACACACACACACACACAGTTCAGTTTACTCACGGTACCGGCACCTCAAAAGCAAAAGAAAAAAAAACCTTGCAGGCCTGTTGCTTCTCTTGCAAAACATTGAGTGCGTTGAAATACTCCAGTTGGATCCAAGGACAACGGAAAACACGACTACTTTGCCTCAATGTGATCCATCGTGATGCACACTAGCTTAGCAGCCTCCGCTCCCGACTCCAGCGCCGTCCTCTCCGACCCAGAAAACGGCTCGCTCGCTTCCAGCTCACCCGCCTTTCCTCGACTCAGAAGCCAAGATCCTCCTCCCAACTCTCCGTTCAAAATTCTTCGTTTGTGTCCCGGATTTTGTCCCTTCGAAAACGCAGACTTCTCTCCTGCAGATCTGGAGGGAAAAATCCTTCGCCGTCCACCTTCTTGAACTTTCCCCTTTTCAGCAGCGTTTCTTGTTTTGGGAATTTATACACAGATACACTTTCACTAGATGTATTGCTACATCCAGCTGCCACACAACGACTTGGCATGTTGATGATTAACAGATTTAAACACGAGAGAAACGAAGACTACCTGTTTTGTTTACATGCTGTCCTAAGCGGAACTACGGAAGTCAATGCCTTTCGTGACGTCACAGGTCATATCGGGGTCACTTCCAGCCTGCGCTCTTAGCGGCAAATTCAAATCTCTGATTCCTTCGAAAGATGTCTATTATTCATATGCTTCGGATTTTTTTCGACGCTAACTATTGGTATCAATAGAATCAGCATTTAAAGAGCTTTTTTATTTGACAAAGTTGTTCAAAGCATGGCATCCACACTTTAAGATTGGTGACCGGAACTTCTTTTTGTAACTATTGTATTATAGTAACTATTCTAACTATATAATGTAGCTATTCTGTCAAAGTGGCCCTTTGCCCCAAACCCCAACAGCAAATTTAAGCAACTTTCTGCAGCATCTTGTTCTGAGACTGACTGGTTTCTCACACATGTAAAATGAAGTGATTTAAAACCATTTTTTTAAGGAATGTAAGATATTAACTCATTACTTGCTGTTGTGTATCACGCAGTCACAACATTACCCTCACCCACCCTGCATTTTCTGCTTGTAACTTTCAGGTATAAACACTGATGCATAACAAAGCTTTTCATTAAGTTTAGCTGTCCTCAAGGAGCTGTATCTGTCAGCTGCACCCAATCATTATTGTGACTTGTGTTCTGCTGCCTACTAATGCAACTGCACTGTTCCATTATGCAAATGACAGGTTACCTGAATAGTCCCGAAAGGTCTTTCAAGTTCAAACTTTCTGTTTTTGTGGTTAAAGTTACTTCTGAAGCTCACCAATAGCACCATATTTTTTTAATATGCTGCACTTATTTTCTTTGGCTTATTGTAGTATGTATTACATGAAACATTAAATGCATTAACCTTGTTGACATCTTTATTAAAATAATAATTTCTTTGCTTGGACTTTCGTAATTTCATACTTTGTCACGTAAATATTAAGGTGGGTCTTTAATTGAAGACAAAGCAACTTCTTGTCCAACACAAGCTATGTCTCTGCTGTGAGAAACTTAAACATCATTAGAATCTGGATCCCTTTCGGGGTCAAGGAGATGCTGGAGCCTATCCCAGCTTCTGTGGGGTGCCAGTTCTTCACAGGGCCGTTCAACCACATAAACTCTCAGAATCAAACCTGAGGACAATTTAGAGACACAGTTTTTGGACTGTGGAAGGAATCCAACAGAAATGTTCTGGCTAAAAGACTTCCTGGTCTTGGCAAAACCTTATTAGCATATATGTTCTTACTGGACAAAGGCAATAAAGACATTCACTTGATGTTTCCATTCAAGCTCAGAACACTACACAAGCAGAAGGACCAAAAACATAACTTTGTGGAACTCATAGATGACACATTTGGGAACATAAATCATGCAGAAATTGCCACTTTGATGATGAATTTCTGGTTTTGTTCTAACTTTGACGGTCCGCTTCCCCTGGGCTTCAATAAGAACAAGACTCTGAGCTTGCTGATGATTCGTGCGTCCACGGAGAAAACCCACACAAGTGCTGAAAGAACGTGCAAATTTCACACAACAAAAGTCCCAGTTGGGATTGGAACCAGGGTTTTCTCACTGTGAGGTGAGAGTGCTAACCACCACACCACCATGCAGGAAACTGAGGGATGTTGCAATAAAAAATAAAAAAAAAACCTTTCCAGGTTTTTTAGTAATTTTTAGTGCATATACCTCATTTCAATACACGACATTTATAAACTCTCATCACATAAGAAGAAGGTTTCCACTAATTTTCTGTGCCCAACCCCATGGGGAGCCAATGGCTAGTCTGATGGTGGCAATCATGCTATGAACCAGTAATCACACTACGTCTGAGCTGGGAGGTCTTAGTAAAAAAATGAAACATGAGCACCTTTTTCTAATTAAGCTTTGTTTATGTATTTTTTTCTGCTTTGTCAATTTATATCTTTCTGTGACCCCCTGCCCCCCCCCCTTTATTTCTGTTTCCTGAAGCTCCTCCCTCCCACTAAACCTCCCCGTTATATATACTCTTTTTTTCCCCTTTGTTAAACTATGTTACTTTCAACTTTTGTCTCTTCCTAGCCCATCAAACCCAAAACAGTATTTTCAAAATGGTCCTGGGTGTTGATTCTTATTTTTATAAACGTGGAAGCACTTTTATATGTCTGTTAACCTTGACTGCTACTTTGCAATTGCTTTTAGTTTTTTCATTTCATTCAACTTCATTCACATTAAGTGAAACCACTGAGCTAAAACAGCTGTCAACACAACCTAGATTAAAAGCCTCAAACCCTCCTTTTACATGGTTACTACAAAAAAAACCTAGGTTGCAAATGTCTTGAGCTTATTAAATTTTGACAAATGCATCAAATTATTTTAGTATTTTATTAGATATTTACTTATTTTTCTTCTGAAAGCATTGCTTAGGTGGTTCTGGCAGTGTCTGCAGCAGTGCAATCTGGCAGCATTTAGATTGCTTAAAAGCATGTGCAGCGGTGATGTGCACCTTCACTCAACATTTCAAAACCACAGCTTGTAACCAGTCTTTCAGTTGTGCTTTTGCAGTCTCTGTAAACATCCGAGAAACTTGCTGTTCCTGCAGAATTTTGTTTTCAAGGTAACTGCCAACACACAAGTCAAAAAGCAATTTAGTAAGAAGCACACATGAACTTAAAAAAACTTTGCATATTATTGACAGCATTTCTGTAAAAAAAAAATTAAATGTATCAGGTGACTTTTACGGCACTAACTGTTGCTGATGGTAATAGACATTTTTTATAGTTTACTGGAAGTTGACAGGGGAAGAAAAGAGGTTTGTGGTTCGACAAACCATCATTCTAGCTGGTAATATAGTTACTGTTTGTGATTTTGATTTGCTTGCTGATGTACATAATACACCTACATCATTACCTCACTTACCTAGCTCTTCCTGTTTTTTCCTTTTAGGCTTGGTATAATGTAAATGCAAAAGGCATGTATGCAAAACCCTGAACAAGAGCTGTATGATCTTTGTCACTACCAGAGGGAACTCCAGCCTCTTGATCTCTGTTGCCTTCAGCCACTGTCGGCAAACCTCCACCCCTGTTGATATCCCTCCACCCTGCTCTCACTAAAGATCACAGTGTCATCTGCAAACATCATGGTCCATAGAGATTCGTGTTCAAACTCATCTGTCAGTCTGTCCATCACCACAGCAAAAAAGGAGGGACTCAAAGCTAATCCTTGGTACAGTCCCACCGTCACTTTAGACTCACCTGTCACACCTATCTCAACACTGTTAAAACTCTCTTGCTTGTCCTGCACAACTTCATCTACCTCTCTGCTACTCTGAACCTCCACAAAAAAACCACAGCACCTCTCTCTGTTTCCTGTCATAGACTCTCTTTAGATCTACAAAGGCACAATGCAGCTTCTTCTGACCATATCTGTTCTTATCTAGAAACATCTTTGAATTAAAATAGGGAATGGTACTTTTCATTGCCATGAAAACATACTGTGGCCCACAAATGCTCACTTCTGACCTCAGTGTAGCTTCCACTTCTTTTTTCTGTGACTTCATAGTGTTATTCTTCAACTTTATGCGTCTGTAGTTTCAACAAATCTACACATCCCCCTTGTTTCTTCAAACATGGACACCAGTACACACTCCTCCATTCTTCAGGCATTCTCTCGCTCTCCAAACATTCCACTTCTCCAAAACCTCAACATACTGTGATAGGAGTGACCGCTCCGCAGTGGAGGGGCGGGGAAAAACGCATGTTTGTTTGATAAAGGAAGGGCTTCCAGGCGCTTCCGGGCAAGAGAGGAGCTGGCCACTCAAACCTTGGAGGGAGGGTGCCGCTCGCTGCTGGTTAGGGCTGCCGGCGGTAAAGACAGACAGTGAGAGAGGAGTGTTTGTATCCGAGGAGGGGAGGCTAGGTGCCTCCTGGAGGAGGAATAGGGCTGGGACTAGGAGTGAGCCGGTTGCCGTTGCTCCACTCACGGTACTGCCTTTGGACGCTGCAATCTTCTGCACAGTTAATTCATTCGCCGCTGGTGCAGCCATACCCCGGGGATTTGGACGGCACCGGAGCTCAGACCCCGGGGCGAGGGTCTTGTCGACTGCACAAGCTAAGTCCTAATTACACCTTGGACATTTTAGGTTACATTTGGAGGAGTTTTGAGTTGGATTTTTTGTGCCGTAATCATTAAAGAGTATATTTTGTAACGCAAAATCTCGTGTGGTTTTTGTGGCCTGACAGGTTTTTCACCTGCCCTGGTGGGACCCCCACAAATATTACAATACTTCAACAGACACAGTGTGATGTCAGAAACAACTCTCTTTTCACTCTTCAGGATCTTCAATAACTTTTTAACTTCATTTTTACCTACGATTTGCAACTTTCTGCTCTACAACAGCCATATTTTATGCTCGGTGCTCTCTTACATTTTCGTGATTCATTAGCTCTCCATCATGCTCCTTCCATCTTTCCATTACTATTGGGGAACCTATGTGTGTCAAGTTAGGTATTTTGTTTAACTTCTTCAGTTTTCCTCATATTCAGTTATAAAAAGGTTGAATGACGTGATTTGCAGGCGATTGCACTACTGGCCTTAAGTTCCAGTCTTGTGTGACGTCAACAGCAGGTGTCACTTTCTGCAGCAACTGGGACAATTCCGTTCCGATGGGTGTGCGACCACTGCGACACGAGCAAATACAAATTGCTTTGAAGTATAAACTGACCATATCTCTTTCTGTATTCTAGATAACACACCCCTTCCTCTCTGTCTCCCTGATTACTTTAGCTGTAGCTGTCCAGTCATCTTGGAGAATCTCCTGACAAAAAATCAAAGTCTGTTTCAACTCCTCCCTAAAAGCCACACAACATTCTTTTTTTTTTACCTTAACTAGTTCCTCTGCTCTGCCCATGTCTTCTTCATCCTACTTACCACCACAGTCATCCTACTCACCACTATGCAATCAGGCTAAACTCTCCACAGCCACCACTTTGCAATCGTGGATCTCTATCAAGTTAAAACATCTCCACAAGATGTGATCAACTCGTATGCTCCTCCCCCACACTAAAATGTCATGGTGTCATCCATATTTTTTCCTTCTCCTCCAGCTCTCATCCTACCCAGGGCCATAAACTGACAACACTCACACCTTCAACTTCTAGCTTCAAACACAGTAATAAGCCTTTCTCTCTTACCATCTGGTCTCTCAAACACACAGGATCTCCCCCTTTCTTTTTGCCAATAAATTGACCAACTCTTTAGTTTTTCCTTGTCATATTTTCTACATTCAAAGTTCATATTCCAAGACCCCTCTTGTTTTTTAATCTATCTCTCTTCTTACAAACACACCATCTGCATCTTTGATTTCTTCTTTCAACTGGTAACTTTTTTAATGCAACCTTTGAGGTATGAAGTTCCTCAGGCCACTAACACTTTGTCAAAGAATACAGAGTGGACAGTCTTGCTCAATCTCTGTGTTTCAGTGTCAACCTTGTGGTAGAGTGACTGTCCTGAGACTGGAAGGTAGTGAGTTCAAATCCAGGTCATACCAAAGACTCTAAAAATGGGACCCAAGCCTCCTCAGCATTAGTGGGTTAAACCACCAAGTGTGCAGCTGTGTGTACAGCTCACTGCTCCCCCAGGGGATTGAAGACAAGAGCCAACCCCATTGCACTCCTGTCCTGTTGTCTAGCTTTGAAAGTTTGTATATTTGTAAACCAGGAAAGTGTTCATTTCTTAAAATCAGTAATAGAGACAGGGTGGTAATACAGCTTTGGAAAATGTTCCTTGTTAAAAAAAAGGCTCTCTTGTGAAAAAAAAAAAAAAAAAAAAAAAAGCAAACCTACACTGTAGATTCCCACAAAGCATTGGCCTCATTTCCATTGGCACCCAGAAGGTCAACAGCACCGGAGACATTCTTTGTTAATTCAAGGCACAACCAATTAAGTATAAAAAGTACTGTTTGAGATTCATATGATTAAAAATTGTTTTGGTTTTATGATCTTCCTCACACAGCCCTCTGCCTTTACCTAGACTTCAGAAAGGCACATATGTGGTTGTAGCCAAAAAATATAAATGAATTTATGAGTCTTGTGTTGGAGAATCAATGAAATAAATTTGAAAGTGAATGGCCTGCAAAGTGATCATTTAACCCCCAAAAGCACAAGACCCAGAAGAACAACAAAGAAAACTAATAAAATACCCACAATAGGAACAAGCATTAAAACAAATTGCTTTTTAAAGTAAATTACAAGGAGAGACCAGGTCATGAACATAAAGATGTTTAGAGAAGCATAGTCAAATAGTTTATATATTTCCCATGGCAACTAGGAAAGGAGAAAATAATATGTTTATTTTTTATTTTTTTAACAAAAGCAGAATGAACCATTACGACATTTTATTTAGGAAGCATTTTTCAACTGATGTTCTAAATATTTTAACCTTAATTTTAAGTCTAAGACTCCTTTTAATTTAAAATTATAAATATAATACATTAATGTAAGAACTGTTTTGCTCCCCTACACTTTTATTTTCTTTTGATTATCAAGAACTAATACTTTTCCTTTTTCATTTGTCTAATTCATTTTTTTGTCATTTACTCTGCATCAATGTTCTCATTTTTGTTTGAAACTTTTAAGCAACAACATGTTTGTTTTTCATTTAGATTATCAAATTCAAATTGTCCATCGAATATTTGAGAATACTACAGTGTAATTTATTATTACAAAATCTTAAGCTTAAGTTGTCTTTTGTCAGTAATTTTTTTTACTATTACTCCAATAGTTTGTTGGATGACTTTTTTTTACTTCAACTTCAACAATCTATATGAAGTAGCTCTACTTTCAGTGGCTCTTTTCCAAGTACAATGCTACCTCTGACTGTCTTTTTTAACAAATGTATTATTTTGTTAAATATTTAAATCATATAGTGCTTATTTTTTATAATTCATTCTGAAAGGTCATTTGTATTGTATTGATGTCTGGAGCTGTATTCAGGGTTCAGGGTTGAGTTGTTTTTCTACCCAGCTCATGCTGTGAAAGTCTGATTATGTGGTTAGTCATGATGGTTATAGTAAGGGCTCTTACCAAAAACAACTCCAGACAGACATTTAAGATGTTCATACAGCAATCAAAAAACCCCAAAGAAAAAAAAAAGCCTTATCCAGTCATTTGAAGGTCTCCATAACAAAATTAACTACTGAAGGATTTTGTGAAAACTTTCCTGTCATAAACCTGTGGTGTAGGGCCCAAAATGCAGGAGACCTAACTTTGCAGCAGAAACTTTAACATTTAATAAAGAAACTTAAGCGTGACAAAAACTAAAAAGTGACTAAACAGATAACTTGACAATGAAGAACGGAAAACCAGACACTTAAATACACTGAAGGCAATTAACTGGAAAAAAGACAGGTGTGGATGATGAGCAACCTAAACAAAACGTGATCAAAACCAAGAAATATAATTGACGAAGTCAAATCCAAGAGCGCCGTCCACGTGTATTTAGTGTTCAAGTGCTGAATGAATTCCAATGGTACAGATTTCTTTAAATCTTAACATCTATAAGCTGGTGTAAGTGTGTTTCAGCCAAATGCTTTCCATCCTTTGTGAAGAATTTGAGCTTTTTCAGTATATGCCAACAGGCGTTGACTGATACTCCACTTAAGAAAGTAGTGACACTTTGCATGGAAGAAGCTCAAACCCACAAAAGCTTTGCAAGCCTCCAGCTGTCTGCATGTGCACTTTTGGTCAAAAACTCACCTTGTACCTACAATGTTAGCAGGCACATGAAAACTTGTGGTATTGCATGCAGATGGGGTGGGCTTTTTGTGTATAGGAATGAAAACCATATTCAGGAAACGAAATACTCAACATGATATCTCCCGTAGTCAGGGGAGGGGTTAAAAAGGTGTTACACACGAATGACTCTCTGAAATGCTGTCACTTAAATATTTATTCATCTCAGGCGCAGAAGGGTAAACATTTGTAAACTGTTGTTCCACAGAATCTTCTAAACCAAAATGAACAGCACTGAAGGGGTTAAGAGGCAAGTTTAAACTTTATTAACAAATATTTTTGTATGAGGTCTTATATTTTGAATATATTTACAGTGTTGTGGTGGTTCTGAAACTAATTTTACTAAAAGTAAAATTGAAGTTTTATTGTAAGTAAATTGCCTCCACTACATTAATCAACATTTATGTTTATAATTAGTTATTTCTCTGTTAGTAGGAATCATTTACATTAAAGCCTGAACATTTTCAAGTTTATGCATAAACTGAAAACAATCTGCAAAAATGTAAGTTTTATAAATAGATCTGGTTGTATGAAAACTTACATTTTTTTGTTTCTGTTTTTGTTTATTTTTTTTGCTAAAAATACCTGTTAGGTTCCTCTCAAATTCCTTTAAGTAAAAAGCTGAGATCATTCAGCAGCAGCATCCACACCATAGTGTCAAACATTTCCTCATTTTATTAAAAAGAGCCAAGGCTTAATCAAATACTGTGATAACACTTGTTAGTTCTTCAGGTGGTGCAGGGTGTTGAAAATCTTCAATCAAAATGCAGATAGAAGATGTAAATGTGCAAGGTGGCAGGTTAAAACTCAAATACAAGGGCAACTATGAAAGAAAGGCAAGACTAATCAAAGAAAGACACATTTGTATATTTTTTATGTATTTATGAATTATAATTTAGTTCTACTGTAACAGACTGGCGACCTGTCTAGCCTACTCCCAACAGTATCCAGATTAGGCTCTGACAGCCCCATGACCCCAAAGCGGGTTAAGAAAATGGAAGGCTGGATTAATTATTACTCTTATTATTATTATTATTTAATTATCAGAGGATGCAAAGCACACAACTCATAAACTGAATTTCAAAATTCTTTTGCTGGCAACTGTTCTGACCTTGGGTAATAAAATGAGTGGACACATGTAGAATAGGCCAAAGGTCAGTCATAACAAGCCCAGAGGCTATTTTTATGAGCCAGGAGTTAAGACTGAATATGAAACAAAACCATTTTTTTAATCTGGTTGCCAGGTTCCATCCCACTAGCAGACAGGAAAAGAAAAAAAAAGAAAGTGTGGAAAAATTGTTGTGCAAGATCAGTACATACTCAGACTGTAAGCATTCTTTTACAGAATCAAAGACAGCTATGACAACTCCAGCTTTTAGTGTTTTCACATTAAACATACATGAAGAGGTTTCTCCAAGGTAAGCTACAGCAGACTTTTGTGGGCGGTTTCCTCTCTAAAAGCTCAGACAGTTTGAGGGAGCAGCCTGTTTTTCCCTGTGACTCGGTTTATTAGCTGCAGCTAGCTTTTAAGGTTATCTGTTTTCACTTTGCTGTTGCTATTTCTGCAAAGAAGGAACTTTAAAAGGTTTTCAGAATGACTGCACAAACTACACAATCTTTAGCTGAGTTGTTTTACACCGCTTTGTGGATAAAGCTATTATGTTTAGAAGGATGTGGAGATTTTATTAGGAACTGAAAGTATTTTTAGTCAAAGCTTCAAACAGACTGCTTAAAATATGCTTGAAAACAAAAGTAGTTTATGAATCTCTATGGATTTTGCATTTCAAAGTTCTAGAAAATACTTGTAAAAATGTTTTCTCTTAAACTCAGCAATACCAACATATATATTATCCTGTTTCCCATTTGAATTAAAATGAACGTATGCTTAAAAGTAAAATGAAACATCAACATTTATTTATGGGTATGGTTAAAACATCTGGCAGTCTGGTTATCTGGAGCAACCGCCTAAATCATTAAGAGTGCAGTTGAAAAAAATATTTTTGCTCAACCTAATAACATATTTGTGAAAAAGAAAATGCTGCAAGGTCTAAATAATAATCTTCCATCCTTTGTCTTTTTGTTTAAATCCAGCTCTGGACATCCAACAACTACCTTCTCTGATGTCACCACTGACTATGATTATACTTATTACCAACAGTTTGACTCCTGTCAATATGAGGAATTAGGAGCTCATTTCATTCCCGCCATGTATTCCATGTTCTTCCTCCTGGGGCTGCTGGGAAACTCTCTGGTCGTCTGGGTTGTTGTTTGTGGAGCTCGACTCCGCAGCATGACTGACGTGTGCTTGTTGAACCTGGCCATTGCTGACCTCCTCCTGGTGTGCTCCCTTCCTTTCTTGGCATATCAAGCCAGGGACCAGTGGCTGTTTGGAGATGCTATGTGCAAGATTGTCCTGGGCGTTTATCATGTTGTCTTTTACAGTGGAATTTTTTTCATCTGTTTGATGAGCATCGACCGCTACTTGGCAATAGTGCACGCTGTTTATGCTATGAGAGCACGGACACTGTTCTTCGGAAGGATTGCAGCTGCTGTTACATGGACGACTGCATTTTTGGCCTCCTTTCCTGAACTGATCTTCATTAAACAGCAGACAACCCCAAATGTAAAGATGTCTTGCTTTCCAGCACTTTCTGAGAAAAGAGAAGATGATTCCAGCTCTCACTTCTGGACAGTCTTCAGCATTTTCAAAATGAACATAATGGGTCTGCTTGTCCCTCTTTGCATCATGGCTTACTGCTACTCACGAATCATCTGGAAGCTGCTGGACAGCCACTCATCCAGAAAGCAGCCCATTCGCTTAGTTTTACTAGTGATTGCTGTTTTTTTCTGCTGCTGGGTTCCCTACAACATCTCATCACTGTTCAAAGGGCTGGAGCTCCTTAAGTTCGACCCGGAATGTGAGAGCAGCAAAGCTATCAGATTGGCTTTACAAGTCACAGAAGTCATTGCCTACTCTCATAGCTGTCTGAATCCCATTTTATATGTATTTGTTGGGGAAAAGTTCAGGAGGCAGCTGTTGAGATTGATATCCAAAACTCCCTGCGTGGTGTGTCAGATGATCAAGGTCTACATACCACAGAACAGAATCTTTGGATCAACATACTCACAGAATACAAGTGTGGATGAGAGAAGCACTGCAGTGTAATAGGTGATCTGTCATACGATATCAAGTTGATAAATTCAGTTTTGTTTTAATGACAATTTTGTCAAAATCTGTGTAAAAAATGCATGCACTTTATGTAAAGGTTTCACATTCTCTGCATAATTTTACCTACCATATATTTCAGAGTATAAATCCCATTCTTTGAAAAGTTTAGCCATATTATATTTAAAGAAATAGTAACAACCCATAGAGGGGACTGTAGGTGTGTTTATCAGTATTTGCTACTAACAGCAACATAGAAGACGAATCTCTCAATCTTACGACAGGCTAGATGGTATTGATCCACGTTCAATGAAGAATTCAATAGATTTGGTGATTTGAAGTGATATAAAGAGTTTAGTTGACTTGTTAGCATGTTCTTTATAGATATTTTATTTTGCTAAAAAAAAAAAAAATCACAATTTATACTCCAGTGTAACTTAGACAGGATTGTTTCTTCTTTATAAAGCATTTTTTTTGGCTGTTGTGACTTATACTCCAGAGCGACTTACATTCTGAAAAATATATTGCATTCCATAACTCCTGAATGCGAGATGGAAAAAGTATATACCATCTCTCATCCAACAAGATGGTATATACTTTGCAGTCTTAGAATCACAATGTATGATGATAAATGCCACACTAGTATGCTTATCAGTAGAACGCATCAAAACAATCTTTTAAATAGACATTGATTAAATCAGTGATGAGTCAGGTATGACTGTCTCATCATCAGTCAGCTGATTTAACTCTGAAACTGTGCCACCAAGGCAGAAGTTAAATTTGATCCAGATTAGAAGCCTCAAAATCCCTGTTTTATTCTTCAAACATTTATCATACTAGTCTTTTTGTAATTGAAAATTATCTATTTTATATCATATTTAAAACGAAGCAGCCTTCTTATGTTACCATATATTTGACCATGCATCTGAGTTTGCATCAGGCATGAAGGAAGGTGGCTAGAGCCATTTGCAGGGTTCACATTGTTTATAAAGCCTCATTTAAGCTTTTGCACCAAACCACAACATCAAGGAAACCACAGTTTGAGAGAGGAAGCACATAACCAAGGTGTCAGTTAAACCTTGGCTGCCTAAAAGCATAGGTAGCACAGTGTCCCTGCAGTGTTTTGACTTTACTGTGACTGCTGTTGAAACGAAAAGGGCCATTTTCTTTTTTTTTCTTTCTTTCTTCTTTCTTTCTTCTTCTTTCTTTTTTGTCTTACAAAGTGTTTTAAAATACTGGATGTTAGAAATTGTGCAGGAACCAAGTTGTTTTGTTGCTGTTGAAAGTTTTTATAAAGCTGGAGCGGGAAAAAAAAATGCTGTAAACCCAAAGCAGCAAAGGTGTTAATGCCCTGAAGAGTTTACAGCTGGTTATTAATGAATTGAGGTTGTGTTTGAGACCCTCTCAAACTGCATTTCCTGCTTGCAGCTTTTAAGCGCAAGATGTGCTGTTGTTTTTTTGCAATCTTTTTTTACATTTACTAAATGCACCGTCACCAGTAATGTGAAATTGTTTTGTTGCACACTTTCTTTTTTGTCTGGGTTTTCATGTATTTCACTGTAAATATGCACCAAAAACAGCTTTTATTGGCATCAATAAAATTACACTTTTCCCCTGAAATGTAAATGATTCACACTCATTTCTTATGCAAACCTTTTGCTTCTAGATAGGATTGTCTTTTTCATTTTGAGAAATTCTCTAGAAAGAGAAAACATTGTGATCACTTAAAGACAGGAGTGTTTTGTTTTTTTCCTCTTGAGGGGCACAGACAGCTGCAATGTGTCACCGCGAGGAACACCATCAGTGTGGGCGGGGGACAGCTACACATATGTTGTTGTTTTTCACCTTTCAGCATATCCCTTCACGGGTTAAAACGGCAAATAAGCTTTCACTGATTCGCACAGGTTGCTTGACAAAGATTTTTAAGCCGGATGCCCTTCCTGACCCAACCCTGGATTGTATCCGAGCTGGGGACAGGGGACCGGTACAGGGGGATCCAGACTTGGGCCCCCTTGTGGCTTCATAGTTAGGCAGTAGTGTGAAGGGTTTCATTGTTTCCTATTGATCTATTTTCTCATTCTTTCAAAAAGGTTGATCAGTTTAAATGCAAATTTTGCAAACTGAACAATAAGAATACATTTTCAATACCATAATGCTCTCGATCATAAAGGAGCCACAGCTGAGACATCAACTATAGCCATATTCTGAACTTTCTGACAGCAATAATCTATTTAAGTGGAGTCTACCTCATGCACCTCAGGCAAAAAGGAAGTGGTGTTGTCAAAGCACATTGGAGGTGTGCTCAGGCATCAGCTACCCACACATGAAACTATTTGAATTACAAAGACGGAGACGACAGCAGAGTTTCTCCTTCCTTTTTATTCTATCTGATGAGAGTGAGTTTCATCTCACTAAGTAGGTGGTTGAACTAGATCAGCACAAGAACAGCTCATATTTTCAAAGAAAGACAGAAAAAAAAACCTGACATCCCTGCTCTTTGGTGCTTTCAGTTAGGAGTAACAAATTCAGGAGGATAGAATTACAAAATAATTTCAAGAAACCCAGCAATCAATTTTATCAAAATAAAATGATTACGGTATTTGACCATGAGTGTGTTTAAAGACCCACTCCGATCATGTTTTGATCTATTATAAAAGCATTTCCAGTTTTTAGACAAAATTAGACCAAAAAACTGTCATTTTATAGAACATAGTTACTGCAGAGCGGCAGAAATTCCTCTCCGAGTTGTAGGCAGACCGTTGGCTTGGGGCAACCCCGCCCCCCTTTACCCTCTTTATTGCAGGGAGCTTGTGGTCCACCCCAGAGTGTTTTCTATGTCACAAATACACTATTTTTCAAACTGACGTGTTTTGTCTGCTCATGATTTACAACAATATGATTAAATAAATAATCAGAAATGCAGTTTTAAACTTAATTTTCTTTATGTACACTATATTATCAAAAATATTCACTCACCTGCCTTGACACTTACGAACTGAAGTACCATCCCAGTCCTAACCCATAGAGTTCAATATGATGGGGGTCCACCTTTTGCAGTGATTACAGCTTCAACTTTTTTGTGGAAGGCTGTCCACAATGTTGAGGAGTGTGTTCATAGGAATTTTTGAGCATTCCTCCAAAAGCGCATTGGTGAAGTCAGACACTGATGTTGGTGGAGAAGGCCTGGCTCTCAGTCTCCCCTCTAATTCATTCCAAATGTGTTCTGTCGGGTTGAGGTCAGGACTCTACAGGCCAGTCAAGTTCATCCACACCAGACTCTGTCATCTATGTCTTTATGGACCTTGCTTTGTGCTCTGGTGTACATTCATGTTGTTCCATGTTCCCACAAAGTTGGTGTCGTGGGGTTCTCTCAAGAAGTCCAGAAAAATATGAAAACAAAAACTGGAGAGATTTCATTGGGGTTTTAACCCTTTTTAATAGAGTCTTTGGGAGACACACACAAACATAAAGCAGGGATGAGGGCAGAAAGCATAAATTAGTCTGGTTTCAGAACAATTCACCTTCCTGGTGTTTGCTTCAGTCTGGCACTCCTTCTGCCCATGTCTCTTTCAAACTCTCAGCCCCTCTGCCATGATGAGAGTGAGCCACCTTCTTATGTACCTCTTTTGCCACTCCCACCTAATTAGGCTCTCTACTCAAAAAAAAAATTATAAAGAGAATTATTCTCATGAAATATTTCATATTTCCTTCAACAAAATAATTCACTAATGGCCTTCATCACATTTGCTTCAACAACAAATAACTCCCCTTAAACTATACAAAGAAAAACAAGAAACAAAAAACAGCTGTTTCATAAGACTGACAACAATATATAAACAGAAAATACAACCCCCCCCCCCTCCCAGTTTGGCTGTCAACAAAGGGGCGTGGCTAAGACGCCGATGCTGCTGCTGCTGCCGTGAGTAAGCGCTTGTATGTGCATGTATGCCAAAAACTACTGATGACCAAGTGTGCACCCGAGGTCTAAACTATGGTTTCACAACGAAAAGCTTTGATTATGACGTGGACACGCGCACCAACCTGTGTGTGTGTGTGTAGGGGTGTGTGGGTGTGTGTGGGTGTGTATGTGCTCACGGTGTTCGCTCAGGCAGAGAGATGGAGCCGCTCCGTCACAGTTGGGAGCATAGCATTGCCAAAAATGTTTTGGCATCCTGAAGCATTGACAGTTCCTTTCACTGTAACTAAAGGGCCAAGTTCAAGTCCTAAAAAACACAATGTGATGTGACAATAGTGGCCTGGTTTACATAGGAGGCAGATGACTTTTAAGTTCAGGAACAGGTTTTTTTCATTATCTGATCTCACACCTTGGCTGCACAGCTCACACATGCTCTCCCCCTTCACACTGAGCTCATTTCCTGTTATGGGCTCCAGTTAATTGGCGGGCCACGACCAGGAAGGAAGCCACTTTAAACAAGCAATAAAGAAAATATACAACAAAAGATAGAAATGTCTTGTAAATCATACAGTTAAAGTCCTGCAAATAAAGACAAACATAAATAAACAAACAACTCAAATCATTACAACAAAAAGGATACAAAGAAATCCAAATTCTTTCCCCTTCCTGTGCCCAGCTACTAAACAGGAAGTAAAGGCCTTCATCAACATTTTGTTCTTTGGGCACCAGGAAGAGAAGGTGAGAAACATGACAATAATTAACCAGTCTTAAACATTTGGTGATTGTGCTTTACATGCATGATGTGTCTGAAAGTGATGAGCTATGACAGACAGGTGACAAGCAGATACATCTACTTTGTCACACAACCCAACACCATAATTCCTCCTCCACCAAATTTCAGTCCAAAATGTACCGTTGTCCTGGGAGCCTGCAAACCCAGACTTGTCCATCAGTTTTGTCAGATGGAAAAGCGTGATTCATCACTCCAGAGAACGTGTCTCCACTGCTCTAGAGTCAAGCGGCAGCGTGCTTTACACCACTGCATCCGACACTTTGCAATTCACTTGATGATGTGTGGTTCAGATGCAGCTGTTCGGCCATGGAAACCCGTTCCATGAAGCTCTCTGCATACTGCACGTGGTCTAATATGATGGTCACATGGAGGTTTGGAGCTCTGCAGCAATTGGCTGTGCAGAAAGTCAGCAACCCCCTTAAACTATGCACCTCAGCATCTGCTGACCCCTCTCCGTCAGTTTATGTGGCCGACCACTTTGTAGCTGAGTTGCTGTTGTTCCCAAAATTTTCCATTTTCATATAATAGAGCTGACAGTTGACTGTGGAATATTTAGTAGTGAGGACATTTTACGACTGGATTTGTTGCACAGGTGGCATCCTATGACAGTTCCACACAGGAATTGAGTGAGCTCCTGAAAGCGGCCCATTCTTACACAGATGTGTGAAAACACTGCATACCTGCGTGCCTGATTTTGTGATCAGGACACCTCATTCTGATGACATTCTCATTCTCATTTGGATGAGTGAGTGAAAACTTCTGGTATCATACTATATGACCTCCATCATGAGAAGAATGCCACAAGAACATGTTAAAAACGTATTTTTGATTGGAGTGGGTTTTTCAAACTCCAGAGGAGGAACCAAAACTGCATCAATGCAGTTGACATGCAAACTAGCAGCAAAGTGAGAATGAACTCTGAGTGAAATTACACAACATTGACAAAAAAACCAAAAGTCGAGCTTTGACTGATCTCAAAACAAAGGTGAAAAAGAAATCCTCTGTCAAACTCCCAAACAACTCCATGCTATCTAAATTTGAAATACAACTACTAGTGTATATTGTCCTTGCTTTTAAAGGTGAATGAAACCTTTGGGGAAATGTCTCAGGATGCACACTTGTTTTGAATGGAATCCTTTCAACAACAACAACAAAGTGCAACTGCACTCATGTCTGGACTGCTTCTTCCAAGTGTTACAATTGTATAAAGTGAATTCTCTGGCGCCATCTAGTGGGAAGATAGTTTAAAACTGCTTGCTGAGATATGTCGTTATTTTCTTTTTCTTAACAGTTCTTTTAAAAGAAATTCTGGGCTGTGATGAGTTTTTTTTTCCTTTTTTATTTTCGTCCAGCTTTATGATTTACTGAAATAGGATCTAGCGTATGACTCAACACTGAAGTTGTGTGTGGAGGTGTGTGTGCATGAGTGAGTGGGATTAGGGACAACATTGAAATTAGTGGAATCACATTTCTGGAGAAAAACTTTTTTTTTTTTTTTTTTTTTTTGCAAAATGTCTCCTCCTTTGCTCCTATCTTTTTTAAAATGTCAAATATTTTACCCTCTCCTAATATATTCTGACTCTATGTATATTCTTCTGTGTTTATGTATTACAGTCAACCAGAAGTTGACAGGTCATACAGTTTTTCTTTCAGTGCAGTTTACAAAAACATACTTATTGCTTTATGTTATAACAATTAGAAATACATCCGGTGTAACTGTGGTTAACCTCCCAGAAGGTGAACTGGGTGATGAAACTGTCTACCAGCATGCATCACCTTCACACTTCACAGACCTTTGCGTGATCTTTTGCAATCAAGATAATCTGATAAGAAAGCACGTGCATCAGTGGTTCTCTGCTGCACGCCTGAAGGCTGTGGCTTGAAAGAAATTCAAAAAGCGTTTCATTCTGGGTAGGAAAACGTGTGAACCTGTGTTCCACATGAATGTTTAACAGTAAATAAGATTTGATCAGCTCTTTGGGCTGCAGACTCTCATGGAGATTAATACATTTGCATGAAGTTTTTCCCTTTGGTAGTATTTCTGTACTAACGTAATATTGTGGCTGTAAAAAAAAAAAGTTAAGATACACTCATTAGTCACCGTCACATCTGCAGGAGATCAGATAAGATCAGCGTCTTTCTGGTTCCCTTTTTTGTTACGGCACAAGAAGAAATCTTGAAAATACTTTTTCCTTTTACTGTTCTTAGTTTAAGCTTCAGAAAAAAAACATCTCAAAGTTTTAGAAATAAAAAAAAACCTCTGCTATTTTATGTTTTTTCTGGCTCAAACAAAGAAGTCTTGGGATTTGTTTCCCCCCATTTTAGTCAGTACTGCCCTGCCCTGTGTGTTCATTCTCATAAACGACTGACCTCTTCTGGGTTTTCCCTCACTTTCAAGTAAATCCTGAATTCCTTCATCTGGTCATGAGAGAAACAGAAAGAGAAAATAGAAAAGAGTAACAAATCATGTTCTCATCTGGGTGTTTACAGCACATAAATAAAAAAAAAGATGACACCGTTGTTTCTTGTATGTTTAATGGCAAAATAACAGAGAAGAAAATAAAATATTTACAACACAAGTAAAGACATTCTTCTGTACAAAGAAATATACATGCAAAAGTAAAAATGAGTCATAAGACATTCAAGATGACATTGCCGCAGTCTTGTTCTAGGTTTATTTAAAATATGACAGTTATGAGGTTTACATCCTGAGTGTGGGCAAACTGCCCAACCCTCTCTGTACATCTTTACACCATGAGTGGAAGCCCCCCCCCCAAGTACTTTCATCAAATCCTTCCATGCACAAATGATCTGAGGAGAATCTGATCAAATATCTCGTGGGAAAACCAAACTCCAATAAATAAAAGTAAAACAAAGTGGAATCTTTAGACCAACAACAGTTGGTAACATATGGTCAACATACGGAGGAGGGATAAAATCATAAGACTTGACAGCATCTCTTACAACCTTCAAATATAACAAGCACATCTGTCGTTTCTTGTTAGTAACCGGAAGAGATGCCAGGAGCGTTTTAGTCGCCTGTCAAGGTGTTTTATAGAAAAAAAAAGACAACTCATCCCAGCAAAAATAACTGGCAGACCCTTTTACCTGTGAAGGCTGATGGACATGTATCAAAGCTATTTCACTTCAAATGTTGGAGTACAAATTCTGTTCAATGCACAGTTACAATGCATCTTTAAATGCACCCCCCCCCACAAAGGTCCGTTTTATTTATTTTTTCCTTTTTCCCCTCATGGACCTATTGCTTGATGAAGAGGTAAACGCTTCATGATGCCAAACTGAGGAGCTTCAACGAATCCACAAACACACACCAGCGTCAACCTACAGAAGCCGAACAAACTCACAGAGGAAACCACTTTGTGCACATCTTGAAAAAACGGACGAGTGAAATCTCTTATTTCAGCAACAAAATTCACCAAACGGTTTAGTCTTCACACAAAAAAAATAAATAAATACTCACGCACACTGAACCTTTGTAAACACTCATACACATGTCCAGCGTCAGTGTGGTTCTTCATAACTTAATATCACAAACAAAAACAAAAAAGCAAAAGAAAGGAACTAGTTGGAACAGAAAATTTAGACAACTTTGGTTTTGTTACAAAAAACAAAAAAAAAAGGACAAGGACAAATGAAAAGCATAAAAATAACACATAATTATATAGATCCACATTTTTATACACTATTTCAGAAAAACCCTAATCTTTGTCTCAGGTTTTACTGATATTAATACTGAACTTAATCCATAGGAATCAACACAATACAGACATCTAAAGCAGTACCAGGTACATACATGCCTTTTTTAAGAATACGGCTACAACACAAGTCTTCATAAATAGTTGCATACATCCTAAAGCTGCAACGCTGCACAAGAACCAATGCGAATTATGAGTGCGTTTTCTAGTAGCGGTTTGTTCTGAGTGAAATTCCAGCCGCTGAGAATCTGCTAGTGGGTGAGTCGCCTTTTTTTCAGCAAACAAAAATCTTTAAAATGAAAAGATATAAAGCAGGAATGCGTTATTTACAAATAAGGCGGAAGCAAGTAGAGATCCAGGAAGATTAGCTGGATGGCTTTAATGCGCAAGTTCAATGATTTCTGTTGTTTTTTGTCACAAACTGTTCGGATTTACCTTGAAACTGAGGAATAGTGGTAATGCTTAGCAAACTATTGCACAGAAGGTAACTTTTATGCAGTTTTGGAAAACAACTCTTAGTCATATTTTGTTCTGGAACAAAGTCTATTCCTCTTTTGTTTACAACTACACTTTATTCCCAAATGAATAAGACAGTCGTTTTTTTTCTCGCTGTACATAGTGTCTTTTACAAAAAAAGTAATCTGTCATTACAAAAAGCCATTTTTTGTGTGTGTCACTCGAAAGCAGCCTGAAATATTCTTATTTTACAGTATAGTATGCATCTATTTTCTGTAACACTGTCCACAATGGGAGACTTGCTCGCATTGGCTTGTTAGGAAAGCTTGACGCTCTCCTGTTGAGTCATGGTTTGAAATCTCTAATGGATTCCAGCAGTTCACTTGTGCAGACAAGATTGACAGTATGTCAAGGACAAAGAGGAGGAGGAGGAGGAGGAGAACAAAGGGTTTATCAGTCAGTCAGTCAGCAGCAGCAGCAGCAGGACATTTGTGGCTAGTTAAAGGAAAAGGGGATCTTTGTAGACTTGGGGCTGGTGGTCCTCTCGGAGAAGTTCCTTCCCGTCTGTCTACCATTAGCTGTGGTTGAGAAGGCGGCTGTGAAGGAAGACCTTGATGGCGCCGACGGGTCCGAATGTCGTTCTGATGCTTCCGTCTCTCAATGAAGGAGATAAGCCGGGAGGTGTCCAGGTGCACGCTGGGAAAGGTCGGCGATGGTGGCAATGCTTGTGGCTGCGTGTGGTTTGACATGTCGCGACCGCCGTCTCGGGGCTGCAGCCATGGATCCTGGAGGCAGGACGCCGCAGAGGGGCGTCGTTCCGGCTCGCTTTGGAGCAGCCGGCACACAAAGTCCCTGGCAGCTGGGCTCACACCCTGGAAGTAATCTTCGGGGAAGCTGAAGTCCAGGCGGCAGATGTTCAGGCACGTCTCTTCCAGGCTTTCGTCCAGGAAGGGAGAGGCGCCGCTCAGGACAACGTAGGTCACCACACCTGCAAAGCGTGCAGCCGACAGTCACACATCACAGCAACAAAGCTCCTGGCTAAGAATGCAGACTTTCAGCTTTAAAAAGAAACATCTGGTAATACATGAGAAAAATGCAGAGGAGTCATATTCAGGGAAGTGAGGTATTAATGTGCTCAGTGACACCAATCACTGATGAATGGAAAGAGCACAGTCATGCATTGCACTGCTGCATCCTGTGTGAGGGCACAATCTGCAAAAACTGTGACGCTTTTGATCAAATGTAGATAATTCTATGTTTTTGTCAGAAGCTGCAACTCTGCTCGATGTTGCTGTGAGTTGCAGTTAGCAGACATTTTTCCTTTTAGCCTCTCTTGTATATAACAGCATCACTTTATTAAATAGAAAAGGGTTTGTAAAAATCCTGTGCTAATTAATTATAATTACCGTAGGTAAAAATAACTTAATTTGAGAAAAAATAATTCCTAATGTGTTTTTTTTCGTCCTGACTTTTTTTAAACAACATTGACCACAATGCATAAATAGTTGTCCAAATATACACATTTTAATACATTTTGCTAAAGAAATGAAAGCTAAACTACCCCCCCCCCTCAAAAAATAAATAAATAAATAAATAAAAAGCAGGTAAACACCACATTTCTCCACCAACCTAAACTCCAGAGGTCAGACATCAGGGAAGCGGGCTGACCCAGAACCAGCTCAGGAGCAGAGAACTCTGGGCTTCCCAGCAGAGGATGCACATAGGAGCAACCAGAGTTCAGCTGCACGGCATCACCAAAGTCTGTCAGCTTGATTACAGGCTGGGAGGATGCATGCTCCACCACAATGTTCTCAGGCTGCAAGATAGAGAAACCTTTTTTAAAAGCAGGTTAAAAAAAGACTTTAGGTTGTTTAAGACTTTTAGGTTGTTTGCTAGCTGTTGCCACTTTGGTAAGCTTACAGTCCAGCCTAATAATATGAACCTGATCTTAACTCTTGGCTCTAAAAACAGTTCTGTTTGGTATAATTCATTCAGAGCAGATGCAACACATCACATTCTAGTATTTAGTGTAACAAAACCATTTTGCAAATCATTGTTGCTTAATAACAGAGCAGGGATGACTGTGTACTTTGAGATCGAGGTATGCTATCCTCCAGCTGTGCAGGTAGTGAAGAGCCTCAAGAATGTCTCTGAGGTATAAAGCCACCTTCTCTTCAGTCAGGTTCCCCCAGCTCACAATGTAATCCAGGAATCGGCCCTGGTCTGCCCTGATGACAGACACAAAGTTATTATTAGCTTTAAACTTTTATATAAATACAATTGAATTGATTGAACTTCAGAGAAATTGTTTTAATTCAAAAAAAAGTGGAAGGAGTAAAAACAGCTGCTGTCCTCACATCTCCAGGATGAGCACGTAGCTGTTGGCTGTCTCATATGTGTCCAGCAGTTTGACCAGGTTAGGATGGTCCAGAGTCTGGAGGAGGCGGACCTCCTTCAGCGCCCTCTCACGACGCAGCAGCTTCTTGTTGACGTGTTTGGCTGCTACAGTTCGTTTGCTTCCCCTCTGGTCACAACGCTTAGTCACTGAGAAGCGGCCTCTGGTGAGCAGAGAGGAGGGTCACACGTTTCTTATCGCGCTTAAAAAGTACTGCAGGACTTTCAAAAAAAGCCCATCCTTACCTTCCCAGTTCAGTTATCTCTGTAAAATAGGACTCAAAGCTGCTTTTCCAGACGACTTCGCGGTCATCATCGGGGGATCCTGACAATGTTTGATAAAATACAGTCAAAGTGGGCCAGTTGCACACCCAGAAAAAGTAAACAGGTTGAGGTTGCAAAAAAAGAAAAGTTTATGGAAATTAATCACTGCTCTCTTACCTGAAACTGTGAGACTGGCAGAAGAGGTGCTGGTGCCTGCGATGTTCGTGGCAACACAGGTGTACATACCACTATCCTCTAGAGACGCTCCCAGGATGCGCAGAGATGCCTCACCTGTCTCACTGAAGGGACACAAAAGGAAAAAAGTAGCACACGACGCTCAGCAGCATTTTCTATTTTTATTCCATCTGCCCCAAATTCACATGCGGCTAAAAGTTTAGACTCTTTGAAAAAAATATCCCAATCAGGTGTTTTTTGGCCCCAATCCCATTCTGTCATTTGATTTTGAGTATCTGCTGATAACATATTCATAAAATTGACATTCAAAACAAATTTATTAAACAGATCCAGGTTGTTCCTGATTTTATTAACTTTCTTCAATTAATAGATTAACACTTAAACATAGTTTACTATTAATTAGTAAAAATAGGTATTAATTGATCATCTGAGAAAGTTTGGTGACTGCAGCTTTAGTCCCTGCAGCTATTGATCATTTTTGATCATATGTGATTAATGTTTTTCCTTGGAAGACACAAAGGACAACACCCTCGCCTTTCTAGACTGTGCTGTGATCATTGGAGAGGACAGGCAGCTCCAGGTTGAAGTGTACAGGAAGCCTACTCACACAGATCAGTACCTTTTATTTGACTCAAACCACCCTTTACAGCACAAACTAGGCGTCATCAGGACATTACAACACAGAGCCCAGGAGGTGCCAACAAGCTCTGACGGAAAGAAGAAGGAAGAGTAACATATCCACCAAGCCCTCCGAACCTGTGGATATCCCAAGTGGGCATTCACCAGATCCCAACATACAGGAAAACAAGACAAGAAGGAACAAGAGCCGAAACGGTACAGTATTTCAATTCCGTATATCTCAGGCCTGTCTGAAAAACGTAAAAGGATTTTCAAACAACATAACATCCCAGTTCATCTTAAACCAGTCAATACCCTCAGACAAAAACTGGTTCATCCAAAGGACAAAATTCCCAGCTACAAACAGAGTGATGTTGTGTACTCCATCCACTGCAAAGAGAACTGCAATGAACAGTATATAGGAGAAACCAAACAAGCTCTACACAAGCGGCTTTACCAACATCGCAGAGCCAACCCAAGTGGACCTGAGTCTGCAGTGCATCTCCACCTGAAGGCCACAAACCACTCTTTCGAGGACAGTGAAGTCCGAATTCTAGCCAGAGAGAAAGGATGGTTTGAGCGAGGAGTGAAAGAAGCCATCTTTGTCAAGAGGGATAAACCTTCTCTTAATAAGAATGGTGGTCTCAGGTTTATTCTTCCGGCCCACAGGTTTATTGGTGCGGCCGTGGTGCAGCGGTAGGGCGGTCGACCCATGATCGTAATATTGCAGGTTCGATTCCCGCCTTGCACGCCCATGTGTCGAAGTGTCCTTGGGCAAGACACTGAACCCCAACTTGCCTCTGGTGGGAGGTTGGCGCCAGTGTCCGGCAGCGGAACCACCACCAGTGCGTGAATGTGTGTGTGCATGGGTGAATGGGACTGTGACTGTAAAGACTGTGGAGACTGTGACTCCATCCATCTACGGCAGTGTTTTGAAACCTAAACAAACCAAACCAGTTCCACCTGAGTCGTTAACCGCTGAAAGAGATGACCAGTTTGGAGAGTGAGTCACTGGCTCCCCAACCCCCAGCTGAGGACAAAGGACTCTTAACGACCCGAAAACCATGTAGGCTAAGTGGACAATACCTCCAGTTTCAGGTCCGACTCCTCCCCCATGAGCGCATATATACCAGTTCTTAGACCAGCTAATTCAGAATTGACAAAGTCTCTTGGATAAGAGGTAAAACGACTTCTAACTTTAAAAACCAAGTCCAGATGACATCCCCTAAACCTACTACAATAAGCGATGAGGCTTAACCTGTACCTGTATGTGATGCTGTGGTGTCCGTCGCTGCTCAGGGTGTTGTTGTCCGGCCCGTGCCAGGTGACGGTGGCCCGGGGACGGCCACACACTTTACACCTCAGGGTGACGTTGTCGCCACTCTCACATAATGCATCGCTCACAGGGATGAGGAACTCTGGTGGAGCTGAAGCAAAGCGCATCTTATAAAAAGTAATCCTAATCCATACAAACATTTCAAAGGAAAACAGGAAGTGGTGGGAAAGAGGAAAAGAAAAAAAAACTTACTCTCATAAATGAAGTTGGGATTGAGAAGCTGAAAATATAGAAAAAGATCGATTTTTCTTCACAAATTAAAAAAACAAGTTATATTAAAGTGGGAATCCATGCCTCCAACCTTGACAGAGACTTTGTTCGCCAGGCTGTCCTGAGACTTGCGGTAGCCGTTCTCCACTTTCTTCCCCTCCTTGTCTCTTTTCTCGGACTTTCGGCGGATGCGGAGGGCTGTGTGCCATGATAATGATTTTCTAAGCAAACCAAGGCAAAAACAGGAAAAGAGAAGATTTAATCAAACAACCTTATTTGCAGAAATTAAGTGTCCCACAAGACAACAGACACCTGTTGACCCCCTTACTTGATGGTGCCTTCAGGAAGCTCGGGTGTGACGGAGGTTGAGGTGTGGCCTAAAACGTAGCCAGGGATCCAGCCCTCAGCCGCAGGGCTGTGCTCGTTGGCAGCCCGGTATACCAGGAACATGTTCTGCTGGTTGCTGGCAAGCATCTGGACCACCTCGCCCTGCGCCACACTGATCTCATCCTCCTTCACTGCCACATAGTCCTGGGTCACCAACATGGTGGACACGCTGCTGCTGCTACTGCTTTCACTCTGAAGGAGGGGAGACAAAAAAAAACAGACGTTGAAGCAACAGATCTGATTCAAATTCAGCTACGGGAAAGCAAGTTGTTATGTGGATTAGATGTAGTGGTCAACTGGACTAAAGTCATTCGTCGTTCCCCAAATGGCAAATTAAAAAAAAAGTCTTAAATTAGCATTAGTCATGTTAAAATATGGCTCACACAGTGTATTCGTGTCGGGGCGAGACTTAATTATTGCTGCATTTGGCATGTTTTGACATTGTGTGCCAGCTACAACACTAAAAACGAAAAAATACAAAAGCAGAAAAGATGAAAACTCATTCAAGAAGTAGAAGTGAGAAAATGGCCAGTGAACAGTTCCATTTCTATTTTTTGTTGTGATGCTGAACAATGAACCACGGCAGATTCAGAGGTTTTGAAGCAAGAAGTCACGATTCTCAAGTCACAGGAGCTGAAATGCAGAAGTTGACATTTCAGAGATGAAGCAGAAAGTGGTGGAGATGAGGGAAGGGAGGGGGGGAAAAAAGACGTTTGTGCAGACATACCCCGAAGTTTGGACAAAATGATCCGATAGGTCAGTGAGATCAGTTGAGAAGATTCACGCAGAGCGATAGGGGGAAGATGGAAATTGTGTTTGATTAGTTTCTATTTGGGACAGAACTTATTTGGAAGCGTTGAAGGAACATCTTTAAGAGCAAACGCATAAGATGTTCTGTAAGTCAGATCTGCATTGTTAGTACACTCTGAGCATTGTCCCCTAAACACTCCAAGGGTGAAGTTAGTGCACAGAGATAGGCGATACATTCCTGTCAGTGTTTCAGAAGTAGTAGTTGTTGGCATTCTTAAGAAAGGCTGACTGACAGATAGCCAGTCAGTGAGGGAGGGGAATTAGTGACTTGTGAGTAGCTGCAGACTCACTGACACACGGGGCTCAACGTCTTACCCCGTTGCTCTGGGTGGAGTGAATGGACTGCTCGCTGGTGGAGGAGCAGGTGCTCATGCGGTCTACATCCTTATTATGGCTGGAGTGGCGGTGATGGGATGGCGTCCCGTGACTTCCCCTGCCCAAAGAGTCCCCTCCACCACTATTGTCACTGGGGAAGGAGCAGGAACCGGGCCTGCTGGCGGGCGAAGGAGGCAGAGGGGGGACTACAGCCCAGAAAGGGTTTCCTTTATGCACTGGGCTTGAAGGGAGGATCAGTTCCTTTGCTGCTCCAGCAGCTGGAGATGACATTAGGGGGGAAACGGTGCCGACTCGGGGGCTTTTGAGAGGAAAATTCAAAGGAACCACTGTCATCTGTGGTTTCGCAGTGGTCTGAGGCCTCTGCGTCTCCTCACATCCTCCCTTTCTGACACTGCTGTCCGCATTACTGAACGGCCTGTTACTGTTACTACAGCCGCTTCCATGAGGACTGTCCATCCTCATCTTAGGGACCTCGGAGGCAGGCAGCTCTCCGTTTGTTGCGCTGTCAGAAAAGCAGTTAGAGGGAAAGGAATCGGGGGGCTGCGGGTGGCAGGGAGACCACATACCTGCTGATCTGTCAGGCCCCTCGGGGCCTGGGGGGTGGTGGTGGTGAACAGGCTGGGGGAGGCGCGAGGAGGGCTGCGGGATGCGTGAGGGCCGAGAGCGAGGCCCGCACAGATTGGAGTTACCCCCTGAGCCTCCTCCTCCGCCACCTCCACCTCCTCCTCCTCCACCCGAATTGGAGGTATTGTTGGTGCTGCTGCCTCCTGGGAGGCCTCCAGCACTACTGCTGCTACTACTAGGGGGTCCGCTTGACCCTCCTCCACCCACGTGGTTCCTCTGGTACTCTATGGGGGATGTCAACGCTGCAAAACAGATTTAAAAAAACAAATCTTAAGAAAACATTGTCTTTTTTTCCTGCCTCGCAAGAAAAATAATCTTATTAGCAATGTTTTTCAATGTTTTCATCTTTGTTTGGTAACAAGTGTTGTGGTTTTGGGTAATTTAGAGAGAATCTGCCAAAAGGGTAGGAATTTTGGACTTAACTCTAAGAGGCCTCTTCTTTCAATGTATGAGCTTTTACTGTCGTTGACAAATATCTCTTACCGTTGAGGAAGTTACGCTGATTTTCCAAGATCTGGCTGACCTGGTGAACCCAGACTTGGCACACTCCTGGGCTGGCGGAGTGAAGCGTGTACCTCTCCATGCTCCCAGCAGATGACCTTGAAGTTAATGTAAACTTGCAGGGGTCGTCTGTGTTTTCTTCCAGACCCAGCCAGCTCACCTAAACAGATAGTTGATAAGCAATCAAAGGATTTCTCAACAATCATCAAGCTTTAAAAGGAATCTCAAAGTGAGTGAAGAGTGCTTCGAAAGAGGCTTACATCTTCCGCTTTTAGAAGATTTGGCGGGTTTCTATTGAGGTGCACTCACCTTGATGCTGTTTTTAAAGAGGTAGCCAGGAGTGGAGAAGCCCTTCTTTTTATCCAGAGGTTCGCTGAATATAACTATCTGCTCAAACAGAAACACTCTCCTTTCTTTCATCCTTGACAGTAGACCCCCATCTTGGTCTGAAACCATGAAGGTGTCTTGGAGGAGCAGTCTGCCCTGAGCCACAATTTTACCCTAAAAGCGATGTAGATTTGAGAGAGTGTTAGTAACTGTACCTTTGAGCAGATAAAAGGAACTAAATCATGTCAGGAAATCTATCACTACATTAATGTTTGAAAATGGAGAAACACTGACACCTAGTGGCAGGTAACCCCTATTACAGCTTGTTTTCTGTGGGGCCTAAAGACCTACTCCAGTGAAATTTGTGTTTTTAACGTGTTCTTGTGGCGTTTTTCTGATGATGGAAGACATATATAAATAAAATTAAGCTCAAAATTCTGACATAGAAAAATACACCAGCTCCCCGCTCTGCAATAGGGAGGGGAAAGGGGGGGCGGGGTTGCGCCATGTCATCAGTCCTGGCCAAAACTTTGAGGGGAATTTCTAATAAATTACTAGTGTTCTGTATAAAATATGTCCTAGAAAATGACACAGGTTGTTTCACTTTAGTCTAAAACAGAATAATCCAAATGAAAAGATCACTGGGAACGCTTTAAGATAGATCAAAAGATGATCGGAGTGGATAGTTATTGTGAGTAGTTTGCAGACTTACTTCAAAGCCTTGAAGACGTCCAACATTCATCATGTCGTTGCAACGCTTTGGGACCACGCACATCACCTCAACAGCTTTCTGCAGCAATGATGGAAAACAGTCCAAGTTTAAGTTCCTAAATGTAAACATTAAACACTCAAGCAGGCGGGAATAGTTGAATATAAATCCATATTGTACCTCCAACTCTGCTGTGTCCACTCCTGCCTTTTTAGAAACTTTGAGTAAATCCTTAAAATAGAAAGAAAAAGAAAAGTTATTTATGTCATTTCATATTTAATATGCAATACTGAGAGTTCAATTACCTTTAGCAGCAGCTGGTACTTCATTATGCGCTGGACTGGTTTAATTAGCAGATCGGTGAGCTGCAGTCTGTGACCAAGTCGCTGCTTTAGGTCCTGATGAAAGACAAAAGGAGGTCATCTCATCTTGACAACACACAGTATTGTAGGCAGGAATGTGCAAAACTACTCAGCCATCTTACTTCAAAATAGGTGTCAATGTACTCGGACACAATGTGCTCGGATTTGGGCTTGTTTTGGCAGTACACGATGTACATGTGCAGCCTCCGTTCCTGCAATGTTCCCAAAGAAGCATAGGTAGTGAGAAGATTTCTTTATCATTTCAACCCAAGAAGTGCACAAAACAACAGCTGACAGTTTGAACCTGTTTGACAAATAAAGAAGCCAGCCTCTCGGGGTCTTCCAAACACTTCTCCAGCTCTCCCAGGAAGAAACTACAAACAGATAAACAGAGCAGGTCATGCCTTTACCCACATTGACATCTATTGAAGCTAAAATTTGTATTACGGCTGTTTTCTGTTCTTTCATGATGACGTACTGCAGCTTTCAAACGTATAAATTAAAAAGTGTTGTCATCTTACTCTTTGTGCCAGTCGTAGATCTGGTGGATGTTTCCAAAAACAATCTTGTCTTTTCCTCTCATGTCATCTGGAACTCCCTCCTCTTTCATTCTGCTCATGTAGCCCTAATGATCACAAATTAAAGTAATATTTAAAAATATATCAAATGTGGACAAAAAACCAAACTAAATCAATCAAAAACCTAATTTTAATCACCTCCACAACAGATCCAAGGTCCCTGACGTAGTCCCTTTCAGTCTCCACTAACTCAAGGAGCACATAGCTAGAAAACAAACAACAGACCATGTCTCATTAATGTTAAGGTTATACTGGATGAAATGTTCTTGTGACATTTTTCTGATGATAGAGGACAAATACAAAGAAAATGAAGCTTAAATTTCTTTATTCAAATAGTTGTGAATTAGGAGCAGATGAAAAAATGCTATTGGACACAGCTTTGATGTAGAATTTACAAAAGGTGGGTCACAAGTTTCCTGCTCCACTCCATTCTGACCCATCCACTTGTGCACGACTGTAAACCAGTGGGAGAGAGTGTAAACAGATGGATGATGGGGAAATAGGGCGGGCTTCTTCCGTGCCAACAGCCCCGCCAACAACTCAGAAGCAAATTTCAGAAGAACTACCGCAGAAACTATGTCCATGAAAACGACAAAGGTTTTAATGATTTTAGCTAGAAACAACATCATTATGATTAAAAGGCCGCTTTTACAAAAGAGCAAAAAAACAATGAGTGGGTCTTTAAAGGAGTTGAGCAGCTTTTGCTTGTAAAAAGGCTCGCAACTCACTGCCTTCGCTTGAGGAAGCCAGATTTGCGCTCGTCCACCTCATCCGTGGGTGAGGACGAGGAGAGGAGAGAGTTGTCGGAGGGGTTGAGAGAGGGTGAGCTGCTGTCGCCTTGCTCCACGGACAGAGAACTGGGCCGGTCCTCCAGCGACTGAGAACAAGGAGTAGGTAAAAAGAAAAAGAGAAGAAAGAGTCGGGAGGAAAAGAGAGAAAAAGCTGTCACTTCTTTGTGTTTGACTCCTTTCTGTTCACAAAAAAAAAAAAAAAAACGTGTTTATAGGACATGAGTATGCTGGAACAGAGGACAGCTGGCAGAGTTAGTCAAAGACATGACAGCTGACCAGCGAGCGAGGAAGCCATTCTCTGCTACAAACAGTGGGGGGGGGAGTGTTTGCCAGCACATGTATCTGGAATTGTTTTGTGTACAAATGTTCCACATTTGCAAGTACTAGAGGGTGTCAGCTTCAAACCTACCATCTTGCTCTTCACCAACTCCTCGATGGCACTGACCAATTCTGCAGCACTGGGTGTCTCTGAACTACTAGGACGCGCGGACAGACGAGACGCAGACTGAAAGTCACAGGAAAACCAAAGGAGTGAGGAAAACTCATGGCAAACGTGCACAACAGGACTTCAGCACGCTGCGTGCATGCAGCTGTCAGACAGAGGCAACAAAATGTTAAGAACTTCTGGGTGTAGTCTCTAGTGCTGCAAAAGTTAGATGCAAGAAAGCATCTTTTAGATCAAATGGATCAAAATAGCTATCTATAACTTTCCAAGAGGTGGGACTTTGCCTCTTGCAAGAGCAAACATAAAAGATAAAATGTTTTTTTATTAAGTATTTGTCCTTTTTTACTCTTGCATGCAGCTGTTACATTTCCAGTGAGTGCCACTGTAAATCAAGCTCACCATTGCTGTGTTTTGCTCCCCTTGACATCTCCACAAGTCCTAATGAAACAGTTAATTGAGGAGCCACAGTGGAGCCAAACCACAGACCGGTTTTAAAGGATAGAAAAGGGGGTTATGAGGCAGGAGAGGTCGGGGGCAACTCCCACACCGGAGTACTGTTATGCACCGTTTTGACTTATGAATAACATGATAGTGTTGCTTAATACTCCATCGGACACAAAGTTTCCCTGAGCAACAGAGATCGACAGGGGAAGACGGGGAAGGATTGTCCGGACTACATTTGGTTCCTTGAATGCCTCAGTACCGCAGAAACTTGAAAATGGAGTATTGAGTTCAGCAACAGTAAAACAATGCCATTCGGAGTGAATGATGTTTAGTTAGTAAAAGAAAGACATGAGGGGGGGCGGGGTATGTAACAAAGGGTCTGAGGCAAACGGAGATGATTTAAGAGTAATTAAATGGAAAGATAGGGGAACTGGGACAAAAGAGAGGCAGAACAGAAGTCAACATAATGCTGAAGAAGGAAACATGCAACCATCAGAAAAATAAGAGGAAAAAAAAAGAAAACTTGTTAGTAAAAGTAAAGTTTTATTATCATACTGCTAGTTTTGAGCTGATTATAAGACATTTGAGAAGGAATACAGCTAAGAAAACAACGCTTTATCCATTTTTTAAAATAAAAAGGTAATGATAATGTTTATGAAGAAAAATGTAAAAGAAATCAAATAAATGGAGCAGTAAAAATGACTTTTAAAGACCGTTATTGCTTTCGCTGTGTTTACATAGAGATAAATTACAGTGGGTGACCCACCTTGTCATCCTGGGAGTCAGGCTGCAGCAGGCTGTGCTGCTGGATGGCCATCGGGGGAGGCAGAGGAACGGCGTCCGCACCCTCCTCTCCCTCCTCCTCACCACAGCTCTGCATCCCCGATGAGGAGGACTTTGAGAGGGTGCCGCTGCTTAGCCCTTCATTGCGCATGCGCTGCACAGAAAGGAAGGAACGCAGAGAAAGGGGTGAAGTAGTAGGTCGAAGCCATAAGTTACCCAAAAGCAGTTCTGACGGTCTTACTTCCTCCAAAGTCTCGTCCTGTGGAGTGGCGGCGCTGTCGTCTGAGTCCTTCTGCGACCCCGGGATCACTTCCATGTTCTTCCTGGTGCCTTCGCGGTTCTTTTTGTGCTTGTGGGCCAGCTTTTTGATGTGGCCATCAGCTTTGCCCGAGCTAAGTCTGCGTACGGGGCTCGTCAACCATTTCCTTAAGGTGTTCCCGGGACGTTTGGGTCCGGGTGAGCTGTGGGGGCCCAAGGTTTGGCTGGAGCCTGGCTGCAGGGCGTCGTTACTCGATACAGACAAGGTGTCTAAAAGCGAAGAGAAATGAGTGGAAGAAAAATAAATAATCCAATGTCACTTTAGAAAATGTAAAAAGAAAATACAAAAGACAGTGTGGCATAAAGTTTTTCTGTATTGTTCCCAAGTGTGTTGTTCAGGAATAATTGCTTCAAAAATACTTCTAAGTACCAATAACTTGGAAAAAAAAAATCAATCTATGATCCAGATTAGTGTGCAATCTGTGTTTTGTTCAGTAGGCAGACCTCCTCCACACAGAGATGACTCCTTTGGGAATCTGTAGGAGGAGGCTGAATGACCAGAGATGGAATGATGATAAAATGATGCAGGAGAAAAAGGCGTGCATGAAGCGCTGTCTGAGCATCTAAAAGAAACATCCGCCCGATAGCGAGAGTGGACCTCGCTCGTTTGTCATAACCTAGGGACTTAAATGAGGTTTGTTTGGGCACATTTGCTAAAAGATGATAGATAATCAAAAAAAGAAAATATCATATTTGAGGACTAATACATATATGTGCTGATGCTGTGCAGCTGACTGATGGGAAAATGTGGTTATCTCCACTTTTTACCAATTTAAAGGGTTAAATTGCAGCTGAATATGTGACTCAGCTGAATGATTTGTATGATGAGCAGGTGTGGAGATTCCACTTCTCTCACTGCCTGCATAAACAAATCATGCATGCAAACACCTGTCAGCCCCTGAAAGATTCTTTCCATGCGCTCTATTCATAAAAGACACGTGTTGTGACAGCAAAGCTGGACACTTCCTAGAATTAAAAAAAAAAAAAAAACTGCAAATGAGGAACAGTGAAGACTTTCAGACCAATTTCCTCCATGTTTCCATCTCCTGAAGCCCTGAATAGCTGGAGACAGTCTCCATCCTTTGCAATACTTAAGCTGTTAAGATTTTATGTCCTAAAACATCTGTTTATTGTGTTTCTGCTGCACATTTCCTAGAAGAAAACAACAACAAAAAACACAATAGTTACATCTAACAGCGAGGGAAGAAAAAACTGGACTGCTTTCCAAATCCATATATTCCGCCCAAACTATTTATGTAAGGATGAAGGGAGGAGGAGAAAGCTTTTCTTTCTGCCTAAGGGCAAACTGATGGAAGATCTTTTAGTATTAAAAAAAACAACAGTGTTTTCATGCAACTTCAGGGTTTAGTATTGATTTTCAGAGAGGCTGTGAGACATTCTCGCCTTCAACCACAGATAATTGAGTTTTGAAGAATTTAATTTTTATTTTTTAAGAATCTCTTTTTTAACTTGGTGAAAACCTTTTCGACACTTGAATAGAATCCTGAACATAATAAGGTGTCTACAGTTTATACATATTTCACTACCCATGATATATTTTTATATTTTATATAATATTATCAAGTAACAACCTTTTGCCATACAGGTACCAATATTTTTTCTGAACATAAGTTGGGGTTTAATAATTTTTATGAATAAATAGCAACCACCACTAGAGGGCACTGTAGGTGTGTGTGTGTATCAGTATTTGCTACTGACAGCAATGTTGAAGAAGAAGCATCCAAAACTACACAGGCGATAAAAAATTGAGTGAATTTAGTCATTTGAAGAGATTTAAAGAGTTACATTTATTTGTTAGCATGTTCTTTATGCTATGGTTAATGCAATAACTGTTCATATATTGCACTAATATACTAGATTATGTTTCATGAATATAAATAAGCATCAAAATGTGTTACAGTAATGATGGCATTTTGCTAAATTCAACTCGATCTCTGAGGCTCCGCCTTTCGCTCCTTGTGGGTGCCGCCCATTTCATGACATCAACCTAAAGCCGGCCTCTGCAGCGTGTCTGCGTTTCCCCCACGAAAACAAACAACATTTGAACTTTTGCCAAAATGGATGTGCACATTCTGGAGACCTTACAAAAGCGTTGTGCCAATCACTAACTTTGCAGAGAGAGAATGTGCGTGTTTGTGTCAGTCTGGGGATGGTGCTGGCAGTGCAGACTATTCCTGGAAGGGGCTGTTCCTCACTAATCTAGGTCACAATGTGAGAACCTGATTCTTGTGGATGTGAAGGGGCTGGTGCTCAGGTTTTTAGAGTATTGGTCAGAAATACATGAACGGATCAAAAGAACCTTTATAGACAATGCAAGCCTTTCTGCTTCCATTGAAGACAAGTACAAGGGAAAAACACAAAGCAAACGCAGTTTTGAACTGTTGAGCAACTGAAATCAGAGAGCTCAACACATCTCTTTGGTTACCAAACTCTGTTGTTGAGTGTTTCTAACATAAGAGGTGATGCAATACAAATTACAATGCAAAACATCTGTTTGGGTCTTTTGAAAGGTTGTTTCATTTTAGGTTAACGTGAAGCAAGCAGAACCTAGTGAAGCAGAACAGGACTCTCACGAGGAACAAACCGATATTCTGCGGACATGCTGGAGCTGAAAATACATCCCAGCTGCTACTGTACACAGGAGCTGAAGGCATAGTTTACTAGGAACAAATGTGTAAACTTTTATTTACAATTTTTGAAAACATGTCTTTAGAAATAGCAAATAAACCTTAAGGTACATTTCAATAATAAAAAAAAAATCTATTGTTTATATCAGAAAGGTATTTAATAAATAGCTCAGACAAGTTCTGACTAAAAAGGTTAAAGTGTAAAAAAAAGTGTAAATGTGTGTAAATTTATGTCATCAACCAAAACAATGACTGTCAGCACAAACAAAGCAGATCTGATCAGCCTTTTCTCTGCAGGACTTCTTTCACAGTAGAGGAAAAAAAGCACCCCATCTTACTTTTATAACATGTATAGAACTTGTTTAATTTTTTTGTCTGTGACATATTTGGGTTAGAAATGGTTTTTTTTTAATCCATCTTTGCTTTAAGTGGATTTCAGTAACAAATCTTCAACGATTACAGAGAAAATAGTGTTAAATGAATGGTTTGCCACAGTCACACATCTTTTTTCCTTAATAAACTATTCTTTATATTTTGTTGTTTATTTAATTAATTAGAAACAAATCATATATTTTTTGTAAAATGCCATTTAAAGCACCTTTATTTTTTTTTAATCTTTCCCAAAGTGATTAGTTTTGCACCATTAGTGAATTGATTTCCCCTTTTTGATCAAGCTTCAGCTTCATCAAGCAGCTCATTTGCGTACTGTTCTGATGAGATAAATGTGATTATTTCAGGAACTGGGCAGGAAATGCCTGCGTGCAGCACTGTTGCTACAACATAGAAACTTGTCAGCAAACGCACATGCATGTACTTGCAAACAACACGTACCACAAGAAAGAGCAAAACTAAATGGAAGAAGCCTCCCCGTCTCCTCCACTCGGTTTAAACAAGCAACAAGATGTTGTTTGATGTCCTGAAACACGATCGGGTCTTCAGTCACACTCGCCAAGAGTCAACCAGATGTTTTCCATTACAAATGCAGATGTCTGCTTATTTACCTTTCAAGCTACTGACACAATGGAGGGATTTACAGCTGGAGGAGGATGAGGGGGATTTCTTTTTTTCTTTTTTTTTTCCTTCAGTGAACCTGAACATGCGGAGAGTTCCACCGATGGAATGCCTGGGTTTCCAGGGGTTTCTCCAGGAAATTTTAAAGTGAGCGTGTGGTCCTGTCCTTTGCACACTGACACATTTGTCCTTGTGGTTGATGATCTGCTGCTGGTGCAGCATCTGCAGAAACCCGCAGGGATTTTCTCATGCTGACTTTGTAAAAAAAAAAAAGTGTCTACAACACTAAAGACTTTAACGTCGCAACAACATTCAGCTTCCACCCGTACAACATCAGCCAGAGCGTGCATTCAAATACACAAAGATGTAATCAGGTGAATGAGATTAAAGTATAGGACTTAATACCCCATCACATAATGATGCATTCTCTAAATGTCACAACCTAATCCCCAAATCCACAGGTGAGCGGTGAAAGTATAGCACGTCATGATGAAAAAAAAACATAGACGTCTATAGCTGGCCTCATATTCAATTACCATGTTTTTTCTTTTATTACCATATAGCGACAATCACCATTTAAGTTGTAAACTTAACAGACCGTTCCATTCCCATTTTCCTCCCCAACACATTTCTTTTCTTTTAAAAATGACTTACATTTTCGATTATCAATACTAAAATAAAATCTAAGTAGGAAAATGTTCATATCTGACAAATGACTAGATTTTTTTAACTTCTCAGGATTAAGGCACGTACCAAGATCTAGCAGCCAGAACTTGCAGTTGTCAGAGGGTTCTCCAGTCAGATCCATTGAAAAGAATGGATTTAAAGACACCAAGGATTCAACCCCACGAGCCATGATGGCTAAAAACAACAACTTTCCAATTCTAAATTGAAATATGTCCTTTTATCCTTTCAGCATTATGTTTGAAGTCCTCTGCAAAAACAACAAAAACATAATCTGCAGCAAAAAGGTTTCATCTTTAAGGGGGGAAAAGTACAAAAATCCAGATCCGGTAGAAAGGAGAAAGTCAAACGCCGCATCGGAGAGTAGGATGTTTTTCTCTTTCTTACTTTGTATCCCTCCCTTCCTCTCTTTCTCTCCGGTGAGTGGGCTGCTGTGAGGATATTGGGCAAACCTCCACAGTGCCTCTCCTATTCTGGAGGGACGTCTGGATACATGCAGCGCATCTACCGTATTACCCTTTGTAGAAGCGCCCACTCATAGGGAGTGGGCGGGCGCATATTTTACAGCTATTAGGATGCATGCAAGTTACGCAGTACGCCTAGAACAAATATAGACTCGGTTATGAAATCCAGCTGAAGAGGACGACTAAATCCACTGTGGATGGTTGTAACGGAAATCTCAGGATGGTTTAGATCAGCTTTGGAAGCCAGATGCACATAGAGATCTCTGTTTACTGACAGTGAGGCTGCCCACTGAGGACAGATGCAATAAATCAGCCTTCATGTGCTCCTTCAGGAATCCTATGTTTGACTTTTAGAGTATCCTTCTTTGTTAAAAGGGACATTTCAGCAATCCCATCTAGGACGTGATTAGTATTTAGACTAAAGACCCACGCCAGTGAAAGTTGTGTTTTTAACATGTTCTTGTGACATTCTTCAAGCCCAAATTGGATTTCTGATTTTTTTTTATTCAGATCGTTGTGAATCAGGAGCAGAAAACAAAAAAGGCTGTGGGAAAAATATCAGGGTCGTGACGAAAACACTTCAGCGAGCCACAAGCTCACTGCTCCGCTCCCTTCTGATGGATCCACTTGGATAGCTCCAATATTGCTCGCCATTTTTGTTGCACCGGTAATGCTAGGTTGAGGGTGTGAGGCGTTGTAAACTAGCGGGAGAGAGTGTAAACAGATGGATGATGGGAAGGGGAGGCAGGCTTACTCCGCACCAACAATCCCACCCACAACAAATTCAACAACAGGTGAATTTCTAATGAACTCCTGCCGCGTCGCACAGACTATGTCCTAGAAAACGACACAGCACCATCTTAATATGCATTCTTTTTTTAAAGATAATCTAATTATAAAAAAAATACAAACTGTCCTACATAAGTAAAAGTTGCAGGTAGGAAGGGGGACAGCTGAGTCTGAAGCATCAGGACAGATTCATATTGAATCTTTCAAAAGGAACAAGACATTTTGGCCTTTTCTGATTTGGCAAACCCTAACGTGAAAGGTTTTCTTCTGCCGACAACAAAAACAATCCATTCTAGGTAAACAGGTGGCTTCTACAAGACATTAAGGCCAGACTGGAGAAACATGTGAAACAGCTGGACAGAAGGAATCACAGTCTTTTCCCAAAACGATCAAGCAACTGATGCTATAATGATGCATTCATGTGTGCGCAGTTAAGGCATCACATCCTGTAAATCCAAAATCAGACATTTCTAAAATTGACTACAAAGAAGCTGCCAGCAAAATAATATCTCCATAGAAACAAACCGCCCAGCTCCCACCCACTCTCCCAGATTAAAGTGAGACGGAAGAAGCAAAAGCTCAGCTGGCGTCAAGAAATGACAGCAGCTCGCATCAAATTACGAGTCATTGTTTCTTTCGTTTTCTACCTTTTTTGTCTCTTTTAAATATTTAAACATTTCCACAAGAAAACATCAACAACATTTCGAAAAGGGCTAGTGCATGGAGTGCTGACCTGAAAACCAAGATTTTCGAGTTTCTCTAAAAGGCCACAATGTTAACCAGCAGGTATGGATAATACCATTTACCATCAAAAAAAAAAAAAATACATCTAAATAGCTGAACAGTAAAGAAAAAAGAAAATATTGTGTTTGTGAAGCAAGATAGTGTTTCTACAGAAACACAAATGTGAATCCTTTTTAGCAGATTTATATAACAGCACATTTACTAACATTGATTTCCTTAAAGAGGGAGAAAAATAAACGCTTAGCTCTACAATTTAAGCAAAATCAGGGCTCGGCTGGCCCGGTCCTGATTTTCGAGCAGTACGGACCACAAGACTTTTATTTTTCACTTGTCTGCTCGGGCCACTAAAGTATCTAACGGTTAATATATTTTTCACCTTTTTCAATAAAGTATATTTTGCGAAAACGTGTAGATTCACCTCGTCTTCATCACTGTGACGGAGCGGCTCCGTCTCTCTGGCTGAGCGAACACCCACACACACACACACACACAGGTTGGTGCGTGCGTCCACATCATAATCAAACCTTTTCGTTGTGAAACCATAGTTTCTTACAATTCACCCTTCATTTTTACAGTTTAGACCTCGGGTGCACACTTGGTGATCAGTAGTTTTCGGCATACACATACATAGAAATGCTTACTCACGACAACCCAGCTGCAGCTCAGCACCAGCGGCGTCTTAGCCACGCCCCCACCACTGACAGCCAAACCGAGGGATTTGTTTTTTTTTGTTGTTGTTTATATATTGTAGTTAATCTTATGAAACAGCTGTTCCTAATTTATCTTGTTTTTGTTTCTTGTTTTTTCTTTGTATAGATTAGGGGAATTATGTGCGGCGTCCATTGCTTGGGTGCCGCCTGTGGCAGCGAGTCGCGCTATTCGCAGTGTCGGGCCAGTAACTTTTAGGCAGGGCCAGTAACTTTTAGGCAGGGCCAGTAACTTTTAGGCAGGGCCAGTAACTTTTAGGCAGGGCCAGTAACTTTTAGGCAGGGCCAGTAACTTTCAAAAACTACTGGCCCTGTGGGCCAGTGCAAATTTCTGGGCTATGTCAACCCCTGAAAATTAACCTGGAAAAACTATTTTTTAAACATTTTGTTGCCTTTGTCCTTCTGCCACAAGCCATTAGATATATGTTGCATGTTAAACAAATTATCTGCTTTGGTTGAAAAACTAAGACAATTTTTGTGAATGGACATGACCCTACTATTTTTTTTTCTTTAAACTTTAAGCAAAAAATAAAAACATAAATACAGTAGGACTTTTTTAGCTTCTAATTCAAGATTTTACTTTCAGATCATAGTGGCTACTTTATTCCCCCCCCACTTGCTTTTGGGACAAGTTGTTGCACATTAAGCCAGAATAAGAGTGTCTACAATTGCGGAGGGAAAAGCAGTGACAACAGCAGTGCTGGAAAATTAAAAGAAAGTTTGTCTTCAAGCTGTATTTGCACGGTTGCATAGCAACTTTCAGACATACAAACTGTGTTTCCCCAAGCAGCTGGTAAAAGAAATGAATGTTCTGAAGGTCTCAAGAGATGTTTGCAAACTCTATGTTATTTATGCATTTTTTTAAAGCATAAGTGTTAGTTAAAGGGAAGTGTTTTGTTTCTCTGTATAAAACTTGATGATGTAATGTCCATGTAGAAAAACTAATGAATTCCTGTGCTCCTACCTTTGTGGTTGAACAGCCCCTCCATCTCCATGGAAGAGCGGGAGTGGGCGATGCAGAGCATGGAGCAGGGCACAATGCCTTCCTGGGCAGGGGACCGATCTGTGGTTCTGACCAGGCACCAGTCCGGCTTGTCGTGCAGCCGCTCCAGAACCTCCACAGTTTGGCCCCGCCGGACTGTCAGTTCCCCGTTGCTACCCCCATTGCTGGCCACAAAGTCGTGGATTACCACCGTCAACTCACAGCCGCCTGAGAGCTGGACAAAAATCAACAGACAATGAGAAATGTCAGTGTTATTTCTCCTAAAAGGAACTAAAGCATAAAACCCAAAAATATGTGTGGTTTATATTAATGAATAAACTGAGGTGTACAGGACAAACTCAACTTTAGATGGAGTGAATTTGAGTTCTTTGTCTTATTTTATTATTTTTTGTTTTAAAAAAAACATCAGAAAATGTTGGTGTCATATTTTTTCCTGGAAATATGTAAAGAATTCATAGTTGTGTTTTGCAACACAAACAAATAAATATTACTTAGCAAACAAACTTATGAAGCACCATAATGTGCAAGCTTGCTGCGGTGGCGACTCGTTCTCGCACCATAAAACGTCTTTCTGACGTTTTGACACCACAGAAGGGAGGGGGGGCAAAGCCAGACAAAGATGAATTAATGGGTTCATTTTCTCCATCAAGCTTCTAAAAAAATTTAACACCAGATGGACAGTTTCTTGATACTTTATTACTACATTTGCAAGAAGGAAGGTAAAAAGTGACTCCGTTGAAAAGCACAAGAAGGTTGTGCCATTTCTATTTTATGTTCTTCACTTTTCAATAATCGTTAAATCCTTACTAACTAAATTTCACTTTAAACTCTATAAACAAATCGAATAAAAGCTTGAATAATAATAAAAATATATTTAAAGTCATTTATTATTTATGAAATAAAGCTGACTCCATGTAAAATAATTTAAAAATAAAAATGTGACACAAAATAGGCATTGTTAGGTTTATCATTGAAGAGAATATTTGCAACATACCCTTTGGTAGTGAGGTAAAGCCAGAGACTGGAGAAGCTGAGAAACTGGATTTGAGATTTTCTCCTCGAGTTTGTCCATAGTTTTCCACTCTCTCATTGCGAAAAACTGTCAGTTTTTTTTAACCGTCTGCAAAAAATGTGCTTTCTTAACCTGTGAGGATCCTAAATGAATAAAAAATGCTAGATATAGATATATCTATATTTATATATCTTTTTTTTCCAGAGCACTGATCCTCAATTACGAATCCTTAAAGCAGGAGTATAAATCCGAGTTTACCAACTCTGAGAGTGTAAAAAAATAGTCTGGTGTAGATGTCAGCAACACTCCTCTGCTGGTCCTCCAAAACAAAAGCTTAAAAAATCCTGTTTTGAATGATTCTCCCCTGCAGCAGACAAACTAATCCATCAGTTGCTTAGAAAAAAAAAAACTTTGATAATGTCCCTTTTATGAAAATATCACAAAACTTTTGAGAATTGATTTTTGAAAAGATCACGCAAAGTCAAGGACTGATAGCAGAGCTGAGCTGACACTGTCTGGAATGAAGACGAGCATCATCTGTGAAGTGAGTGTGGGAGGCTGAAGCCGTACACACACACACACACACACACACACACACACACACATACAAGTCGGTCACTTCACCAGGAGCACACCGGAACAGGAGCACGGGTATCACACACATACAAACACAGACACTCCACTGTCACTCCCTCTTGAATGAGATCTCCTCTGTGAGTCCCGGCACAGAGATGCTTTCAAAACCCCCCAGACTGTGATGCACATTCAAATGTGCACGTGTTGCTGTGTGTTTTGAATCTTTATGCATGCGAGCATGCTCCACTCTGAGGGGATGATTCTTAATTAATTCGTTTCTGTCCGGGTTTTGTCTGAGGAGGGCAGATGCACGAGCTCACAGAGCCTCTCCTGACATGAAAGAGCAGAACTAACAGTTGAATTTTCTCATTTTTCCATGATTACCCTGTAATCTCAGGGCTGGGAAAAAGTCAAGTGTGAAAAGAATGACATGTTCCAATAAGATTTATAAATAATACGACATAAAGACAAAGGACTTTTTTTTTTTTTTACGTTTGTATACTGCGCGTTAGCTCAATAATTGATCATACTGAGCGTGGGAGGTAGATCCTTCTGTGGTGCTATTACTAGCTTCAACCAAAGCCGGCCGTTCTCGTGAGATTTCTCCTTCTCTCTGTCACACACATGCAGACACTAAACCTTCACACTGTGTTATTGCTCCATCACATGCACTGTTTCTTCCTCCCAGCACAACCAAACCCTTCATCTGTGATGGCATCATCTTGATCAATGAAGGAACGGTTTCACACTGATAGAGGGAACCGCTATTTAATACTTGCAGCCTTGTTTTTAGACCAACAAGATATTTTTGAATCCAACTTTATTTATCTCACAGGGTGAATTTCATTCAAAGAAAAAAAGAAGAAACACTTTTTTTTTTTTACTTCTCTTGGTACTACATTTTTCCAAGTTTTTCTGAAAATCTGCAAGGTCAAGAATTTTTTGTCTCATTAAGAGCTCAGATGCAGAAATAAGGAAATTATTATTTAAGTGAGTCTAAATCATTTTGCTCTAAACTCTTGACAATAGAAAAAGTGTATTTAAGACTAAAACCCTCAAATTTTTCTTTAATGTTGTTGGTTCAATTTTAAGGTTGTTATTTTAAAGTTTAATATACATTCATTGCCATTATTTTGGAAATTAAAATGTAGATTTATGCTCCAAGAAAAAGGGTTATAGATCTGTTAAGATGAGACAACGTGAACTAAGATTCCCATTTTGTGCACATTTGGTTTTACAATGAGTCATTTCCACTTATTACACTAGATGTACTGTAATCAAAATGAGCTACAATTGGGTCCATAATAACTCAAAAAATGCAAACAATTTGGTTAGAAGTAGCAAAAAAATGTATCGTTGGGCTGAATAAGAGTCAATTTCTTGGTAATTCTATTTAAAAGTAATGTTTTTCATCTTATTTTTCTCAGTTTAAATGCTTGTGTTGGAGATTTTGATATGATATAATAAGATTTGTTGGTGAGACTGACAGATCATTTAACTACTTTCTATTGATTTTCTTCAGATGATGGGTGTTCTTTTCCTAGCTTTTTGACTGCCTCTTTTTGCAGTGAGCATCCATTTGTCAGGAGTTTACATTAATGGGTTTGTGTGCAGAGCGAGTGCTCCAACCTTGTCACTGTCCAGCGTGTTCTGAGATGTGCGAGAGGCGATGGAAATGGTGTCTGGTTGGCTGCTGGCATCTCCTTGGCTGTCCAGATCCTCTCCATCCCTTTAAATAAAAAGGATTTCCATGACTTATTAAACTTCAAGATTTTTTTTGTTAACACTAGAGGACAAACTCTCAAATCCTAAACCACGTTGATAGCCTTAGCTCTTGGTTTGAATCATCTGCAACAGTAACTGGTCACAATGAAACAGAGTGAATTTTTGTTGCACTGTTTAGGGCTTTGGAAGCTTTCTGCTTACCGTCTGCCCTTGTGTTTGGTAGCTGTGGCTTTTGGGATGTGAATGGGCTCCTTCAGAGCTCCGCGCAGGTGGACGGTTCGCTCTTGGATGACCTCTCTAATGTGTTTGATCCAGTCCTGCTTATTCTCTAGACTTGAGGCCTGCAACACAGCACAAAAGCGGGTCAGCCAGACATTAGCATGCACAGTTCTAATGGCGTGTGTGAAGCTTTTGATTCACAATTGGAATAAAGAATACACAGAAAGGCAATTTTGACCTTCATTTTCATAATATATGGCATCCATCGTTAGAAAAATGCCATGTAAACATGTAACAAACACCAAAAGCACCATTTTCATCGGAGTGGGTCTTTAACACAAACACTGGTTATGTTTTCTTTCTCTAATAACTTGTGCCTTCAGCCTCCCATATGGTCTAGAATTGTCTGAAAGAGCCTCGGAGAGTCTTTTCATGGCTTCATTGTGGTAAGTGGGGCAAACAGACGGCATATCTGGTGTCACTGGCAGAAAGTATCACCCTTTTTTCCCAAAGGGCAAACTCTTTGACTTCCTGTTTGAAAGAAAAAAAAACTGGATTCTGTTTAGTTTAACAAGCTTGTTTCTCTAGACAGCTCGTTAGAGAAGCAAGACTGTACCCATTCAATTTAATTCACTATTTACTCACCATGGTTATCTAGTAATTCCCATTATTTACTCAGAGAAAAACTTGCTAATAAATATTCTATTGTTAGATTTCATATAAAAATGTCTTTTGATTGACAAATGGCTGTCAAATATTGAAAAAAAACAACCTTAATGAGCATGTTGCCCTTGCAAAGCACATTCAAGTGGACGCTTCCAATAAGAAGTCTCTGTGAACGCGCATAAATACGCTCTTTGAGCTTCCACGTTCAAAACTCTCGCGTTTACGTGTAGCTACAAAAGTTTTTATGACTTCAACGTACAAAACACGCGGCTATTGAGCTCACGTCGCAGGTTAAACAAGGTCAAACTTTGACAAATCAGGGACCTGGATTTGATAGTGACGTAATATAAATGGCGTCCCTTTTCAACCAACCTTTAGAAAATGGATTGTGAATGAGAAATTAACAATTGCAGTTTGTGCTTAACTGGAATTCTATGACACAAAGTCTTTTATGTATCAGAAGAGAAATAAAAAGCCTGGAGCAGAATCACGAGATTTTCACCACTTCAAACGCACCAACCCTCCTCTAACTATTGGTGGTGGACATGTGCGAGTAAACAGAAAATGAAGAAGAAGAAGCCCCTCCCTGTTTGTCCACTGTGAACACCAGGGGCATTCTGGAAGACGCGTCACATGCCGTAGCTTAACAGGATTCCTGTCTTTTCCACTATTTTCGAAAAGCTTGGAGTTGAGCCAGAAAACTTATTTCGCATCAGCTCAATAGAATATCAAGTCATGTGACCGACCACACCCCCTTTCTACGTCTTTATGAAGTACTTTGCTCTTAACCTTGTCTCTATCGTGAGTCATGTGGAAGCCCACGGGCCAAGTCGTATCACTCTCAAAAAAGCAAACATATCTCCACAACATGAATAAAACATTTCCTCTGACTCACAGTCAGGGAGCGATCAAGATGCTTGTGAGTTGGAATGATGACCCGTCAACTACTATGCAAATGAGTGGATAAGTAGCTGCAAGTAACAACCCCCCCCCCCTCCCTCCCCCACAGGCAGTGAACTTTCTATGCTACACAGAAGGAGCTGTGAAAGATGCAGCGGGGGTGAGCCGCACACTTTTTTTTTTGTGGAAACCTTGACCCCTCCACCAGCTGAAGAAGTATTCTGCACTTCCTGTAAAAATACAGTCGATTTCTAGCCAGCGGCAGCATGCTCGGGTCAACAGGTGTCGATTTTTCTATTAATTATGGGACATAAACGTACTGAACGGCAGATTTTGTTTTCTTACCTTAAGAACAATCTTGTTGTCTGAGGTTGGGGTCCTGCCCACCCACAGGGCAAACTTACAAGGATCTCCCTCCACATGCTCTGTCACACCCAGTTCAGAGGTCTGCAAGGATGACACAGCACATTTAAGCCAGTTTTTCTTTTAATATTTTGTCAGTTATTCTTTTACAAATAAAAACCTTTACAATTAGTTTTTTCATTTATTTTCATATTTTAGGCCAATTAACACTGAATAAATTAACACTATAAAAATGATCCAGGAGGTTCTTATATTGTTATTTTTACATAAAAAAACTATTTTTATGTCAATACGTTCAGTTTTTGCCAAATTTTTTAAGAAACAATTGACAATAGTCTTAAACTTTTACTGTCGGAGATGTCGCCGGCGACACCTAAATGACACACGTTCTATTGAACCAACTCTTGAACCGTTTACGCGGATTACAGATTTAGACGTGGTAAAAAGCCGCTTTACGCCAATTTCTCCTCAATGTTCTCCGTTAATTTCTAGGTTAATTACATAAACACGACTGTAACGTGGTGCATATCAGCGCAAAAGCTGCTTTTCTCCCCGTTGGAATTTGTTGGAATTGCTTAAATGGCTAAAGTGTAAAAGGGTTAAGCATAATTATTGTGAGGGTGCGTACATATTACTTTGGCAAAATTATATCTAGGCATTATTAATAAATTAAATAAAAAACATTGAAAAAATATATATTTTGCTTTCTAGGAATCATTTTCCTTTGCCAATGTTAATGTCATGTTTTAGGTAAAGACAGAACACGTCAAAGCGTCAGGTACTTTTTAAATGCTTTAATATAAATATTTCATTTAAAATATTTATATTTAAAACATATCCTTGCAGCAGAAAAAGCTTTCTTAAACCAATCCCAGTGCTGACTCCAGATTTTTTTTTACTACATATGTATGAAAAGATTTGGTTTCTTACAAAGAGCTTGCTCTTGTAGAGGTATTTGCTGCGTCCGTTGGAATCTTTTACTTCTTTGCTGAAGACGAGAGACATCTCAAAGAGGAAGAGGTGCCTTTCACGACCTTTCCGAATCAGAGTCTTGGGGTCCCACACCTGGAAGGACTCTTGGAGGATCAACTCTCCTTGGGAGTCAATGTTCCCATCGAAACCTGACAAAATCAGAAGAATATGTTTTGTGTTGCTGGCCTGATAACAAAGAACAAAGTTGTTACTGAGAGGCTAAAAGGGATAAGTAACTGATGTTTCTGACTAATGGCCTTATTTCCAGTAAATATGTACTCATACGAACCATCCAGCATCGAGAGATGCATGGCATCATTGGCCCTCTTGGGAACACTGAGCATCACTTCCAGACCATCTTTAATTTCACCTTTTCCCTCCTCACAGCATGTTAGCAACTCCTGTAAAGTAAAAAAAATATATATATGACACAAAACACCAGTTTGTGATAACAGCTATGTGTCGGCCAAAACAAATATAGAATGAGTTAATCTTCATTTTAGACACATTTGAAAGACGTTTTACCTTGAGAAGCAGTTGGTATTTGGTGATTCGCTGAACTGGCTTGATCAGGTAGGACGAGATGGAATTGGCAAGACGATGTCTTTGCTGAATTTCCTGAAATCCAAGAAAGGCAAAAAGGACTCGTCTGACATAGAACGTCTGTGTTACTGTTTGTTTTGATTTTCTGACAAACAGTCAAAATCTAAAATGGGGGAAAAATGGAATTTCCTTACATCGAAGTAGGCTCCAGCATGCTCAACAATGAGCTGAGTTGAGTCTGGCTTGTTCTTACAGTAGTTCACGTACATCTGGAACTTATCAGCCTGTGGAGGAGAAATGACAAAAGAATGACTCAGAAAGATGTTTTAAAAAAAACGCCATGAAGCAATCCTGGAAATTTTCCATCAATGTACTGAATCAAAGACTGCATATTTTTCTCTTCTTTTACTTTATAAACAAAGAAACTTTCTGTTTTGTTTTTGCTTTATAATAATAAAATCCCTCCGTCAGTCTTATAAGAAGTCTTTTAGGTTTTCTTATTGGGACTGATTCAACATGAACAAAGGAGTTTTTGGCTCATGATTGTTGCGCCAGTGATGCTCAAAATTTATGTGAATTTCAGGCAAAAATCTCACAATTTCTTAGTAAAAACTGTTGCAAAACTGCTAATATTTCCACTAATTTGTTTTACATCTCACCACAATAAGCTACCAACCTAAAAACTAAGAATGTAATGGGTTTGTCTTACTGGACTTTAGCTCGGTCTCTTGTAAACACAAAATTGTGAGAAATTCAAATTTCATTTCATCGTTATTTTAGAAATGTGAATTATTTCACAGTAGTTTCTTGAAAGAGATTGTTTAAGATTCAATTTTCAAGGCTTACACAGTTTTGCCAGATCTCTTCATTTTGGCTATTTCAAAACTTGGGGACGGTGGATGCATGGTACATGTGTGATGCTATTATCTCAACATAAAGCCAAAACATCTTCTTTATCACAAAATGTATGAAATGAAACATACATTGCAAAAAGAGAAGGTAAAAAAGACTCTTGTTTTCAGGAAAATTGTATTCTTTGCTGTCTTGCAGGAAAAGATAATCTTTTTCAATAGAAAAATGATCTTAGTTTGAGCAAACATGTCTGCATGACTAGAATTTTTTTTCTAAAATAAGAATTCTTGATAAGCCAATTGGCAGCTTTTTTCTTTCTTATTTGAGGAAAAACTACCAAAGTGGTAGAATTTTTTATTTATTTTTAAGGGTCCTGTTTTTGCAGTGATGGAGAATCCAGCTATCTTTTATCAATGTCTACCAAAGTTTATACATAAAAAGATCTATTGATCTATTTTAAAAGTGTTCCCAGTGGTCTTTTTTAAATCATGATTATACCGTTTTTAGTCAAAATAAATAAAAAAAACCTAGTACATTGTTTCAGCAGAGCAGCAGGAATTCATTAAAAATTCACCACTAAGTTGTGGGCGGAACTGTTGGCACTGAGTAAGCCTGACCCCACTTCCCATCATCCCTAATCCCTACGGATCTATTCGTCTACAAGTGGGTGAATTGGAAGCTTGAGCTTGTCGCTTGCCGTAGTACCTTTCATGTCACACCTACAAGCTTTTTCCATCAGAATGTTGTCGTTTGCTCCTGATTCACAATGATTTGAACAAAAAAATACTCATAAATGCAATTTTAAGCTTCATTTTCTGTGTATATGTCTCCCAACATCAGAAAACATGCTAAAAACATGCTAACGAACACGCTAAAATTATGCTCAATTTAGCTGCATAAATCAAAGTGAACTTCAATGTTTAAAACACTCAGGAAAGTATTCATTGCTGTCTTACCCAGGTCACAAAGCAATGGCCAACATCCTCTGGAAGCTGCTCATACTTCTCCAGCTCTTTGAGGAAAATGCTGTTAAGAGAAATGTTTAGTTAAAAAAAAAAAAACTAATGAACTCTCTGTCCTTCAGAAGTTTGGATTTGTCAAAAGACTGACTTGTGATGAAACTCATAGAGGTCCTGCATGTTCCCAAAGATGATGTGTTCCTTGTTGATGATGCCATGGGGAATCTCCTCCACACCACTGGTCATTTCCCACAGGTACGTCTGAACAGACACACAGCGGAGAACATTTGAGGAACTTTCTAAAAATCTCAGACATAAACGTAGTTAAAAGGAACCAAAAAACGGTGCAAAAACATTTGACTCTACTTACATCCATGCACTCTCGCAGATCTCTCACGTATGCTTTCTCTGTTTGAATCAGCTCAGCCATTATAAATCTAAAAGCAAAGTATTAGAAATAGCATAACTAACATTTAGAGAAAAGTGATAGCTAAAATACCTTAAAAACACATCAAAAAAGGGATAAATAATAAAACATGAGGGTGGTTTAACATGGAAAATGTTCATGCAAAGAGTAGTATTCAGGGGTGTTTTTGCAACACTAAAAGATGCTTTAAAAAGGTTTTCTTACTCTTTTCGTCGTGCAGATTTCCGCTTCTCCTCGTTCAGTTCATGTGCGGCATCCCTCAACTTGACCTCCGACCCTGGAGCACTAGCTGGGATTATGTCTAACTGCAGTCCTTTACTCTGAAAAACACAGGACACAGCAGTTATTTGCTGCCCACAAAGGCCGTAGATTTTTTCTGCGTGTGATTGCATTCTTTTCTAGATTTTGGCAAAGGGAAATCATTCTAGATCACAAAGTTTTTGGAAGTTAGTTGAGACAATAAACATGAGATCCAGTGACAGTTTGTGCTCAAACACCTTGTTTTGATTGGACAATGAAGGAGTAAAATCTTTACAATATTTTCCATAGTCATGAATATTCCTGAAGGATTTTTACAATGCTTTGGAAAAAATTCACTCACAGCCTTGTTTGAGTCAGACGAGATGCCCAGCGCCGTTTCCAGGCAGGTTCTGTATTTGTCCATACGGATAGAGAAGTCTCTGTAGCGCTTGTCCACCGAGGAAACCCATTTCTTTATTTCCAGGGCATGGGCGTGGCCCTTGTCACAAAACCCATCCGCCAGCTGGATCAACAGCTTTACCCGCTCTTTGGTTTGCTGTCAATAGAAAGATGTTTAGGGAGGGAGGGGGGGGGCGGGTAGACAGAGGAGGAGGGACGGGCGCAGAGGGGGCAGTACCCACAAAGAAAAGGTAGACGGCAGAAAGAAAGAGTTGGGGTCATGTGCTGCTTGACAGCCACAATAGATTGCTCTCTAACATACAATAACAGTGACACAGCAAAGAGGACAATAAACTGCCCTGGAAATGGGCCTCACGGACGAACAAACCCAACACATCAAACAGCAGCCGGCAGAAAGATGGACGGCCACATAAACCTTTTTTATTTTTTTTTTAAGTTGTTGTACAAACATACCTTTGCTGTGATCTGGAAGTCTTCGTGCTCTTTCAGTAGCTCCTGTGTGTGGTGAATGCTGGAGCCAGTGGATGTATGAGTGGACAGGTAAAACTCCCCGGTGTCGTGGATCCATTCCAAGGCCTGGAAAAAAAAAAAAATGTAAAAAAAAAAAAAAAAACAGCAAATCACAAGCAGGTACACAAGCAGGAGGGGTTTCATCAGCACAAAGCATCACTGTTTCCAAAAAAGACTAAAGGTTAGCAGAAACAAGCACAATCCAAACTCCTAAAGGAAGTAAAAAAAAACTAAACAAAAGATATGATTAAGGGTTAGGGAATTCTTTTGAAAAAAAACATCCTGAGTGATATTCAATAACATTTACATCATCCTTCTAAGGGCACTTTTTTATTTACAGGTTGAGATCAATGAGATTTTAATAACATAGCTCCTCCACTGGAATAACCCTTTATCTTTGGTATAGAAATTAATATTATTTTTCATATATAAATTATTGCTGCTGCTTGCAGAATTGCCCTACTTAGAGGTTCTTTTCCCCCCTCGCCTGCACTCTTTAGAACTGGGCCTGGAGGTGGTACAGCCCTGACCTGTGGTGACAGAACTGGTCCAGTCCAACTGTGAGACCAAAAGGCCTCAGAGCCCCGAGGATAAAACCTAGTAAGCCTCATGATAGCCACGCTCTAGAAACAAACTATGATGTAATGTCAAACTTTTTCTGGTCAAGCAAAGACACTGCAGGTAATGTGCTAAACAACCACCACAAGAGGGAGCCAGGTGCGAGGCGTCTGACTGCTTAACTTCATTAGCATCAACTAGTGTATCCAAACTACAAAAAAAATAAAACATATAGTAAAAAATCTAAAAATCTAACCCCAATAAACGTTTGATAAATAAATTGGTTTTAATGTTTGATTTGATTACAAATAAATCACCTTTGTACAATTATGAATGTATTAAAAAAAACTATTTATTGATCCTGCCCTCAAATGAACTGCCTATCTTTTGGTTCCTTTTCCAATTTTAGATTATCTTTGGGGCTTTTAAGTGTAGCGTGACTTTATGAATAAGACCAAACAGGCTCCCATCACACTTTTTTGCGTTTTTTTTCCCTTTACTATATGTAAATTTTGTGCATAAGTGAAAACATGCATGTTTAGATGAGGTAGGGCTTTTATAAATTTTTATATAAACCGAAAAAAATATTTTTTTACATTTTGTTTAGGAAAAGGAATAAATACATGGAGGTTGGCTAAAAAGCCTAATAAATAAGAGACTAAAACTGTTGCTTTAGTCACTTGACAACAACAGAGCAAACAAGGTCAAGTCTGTTGTTGACTTCTCCATAAAAAAGGCCTTGGAGATGGGAGCCAAGTTTGAGTAGAAAACATGATGCCGTGTTCAAAGGAAGAATGAAGCAAAGCTGTTTCTTATTTCCTGTTTGCATGAAAAAAGCAGACAGACATGCACAACGACACAAATACACACCTGTTTGGCACTTCTTTCAAACACTACATATTGCTGGCACTGGTCCAGCCTCCGCTTCCTCATCGTCCAGAAGTGGAGGACTCTGTTTTCTCTCTGAAGCAACTCATTCAAAATGTCTGGAGGAACAAAACAAACCCATATCTGTTGATTTCAAAAGGCGACTGTTTGTCTGCCTATTTCAGAGAAGACGAACATTTTATTTGGTTCAAGATAATGAATGATCAGTGAGTCGTACTTACTCTTGACCTGAGTCTCTGGTGCTTTGACGTGAGATAACATGCCCGGCATGTTGACACTGTTTCTGTGCAGATACTTCAGGAAAACATCAGCATTGCGTCTGGCTAATGTGCAGGCCTGTTCAAAGTGCAACACAAATGCACAAGTCAGGGCCTGCAGACTTTGGAGGTGGTCAAGATAAAAAAAAATCAGCTTAGATTTCAGCAATTGAAAGTGTTTCTCTGACCTTAAGAAAAGCTTCTTTCTGCTCCAGATGTTTGCTGATCATAGGTGTGACGTGATCTGACTCACTGTTTGGGCCCAGCTTATCAGCCCCACCACACCAGTCCTCCTCCCGCTTGTACTCCTGCTCCAGACTTTCCAACACACTGCACACCTGAGACACACACGGCAGCAGATCTTCATGTTGGCACAGCTGCTTTGTTGCTGGGAACAGTTATAGTTATTTTACCACGTTTTTTTTAAGGTTTGTCTGACACATCTGTAGAGTTCATCTGTTGTGAGTTTAGATAAATGATAGTAGATAGATGCCGCCACCAACCGTTTGCTGAAAGCCACTGAATTTATGTCGATCTAGTACTTCTACGTTTTTTATTTTGACTTCATTTGAAATCAAGATATAAAATATTAGCTTTTTATTACAGAGCATTGAACATCGTTCCCTTAAATACCTATGGTATAATAGCATTGTAATAGTATTTTGTGTGCACAAATTAGTATTTTGCGCCCACAAATTAGCATTTTATTTGCATTTTTGTGGTCACAAACTAGCCTTTCGTGCACACAAAGTTGTATTTAGTACTATCAATTCTTACTAGTATTTGTGTACACACAAATACTAGTAAGTGTAGACCTACAAAACGGTAATTTGTGGCCACAAAATACTAAATTGCTGCCACAAAAAGATGATTTATGCACACAAAATACTAATGTAAAGAAACAATTTTTTCTAAAGTCATTATGTCTGGGGCTCCTTTGTTTTTTATGTACATTTTTCTAAAAATTGTTTTCTGTGAATTTTAAATACTCTAGAGAAAAAATCTAATTTTGGAATAAATTGGGGGAAAAACATGATAGCAACATGTAAAAATGACCATTTAAAATCAATATATTCAAGAATAATATGCTTTCTTAGTTCTTTTCCCCCATTGGTTCAGTCCATGAGAGACCTATATTATTAAACACTGTTGTAAAAAACATCTATAAGTAAAGACTGGAACACTAGAAGATAGATGAAAAAATAGAAATACCTGTTCTGATGTTTTATAGAAGGCCACCGAAGCATTGACCAGTTTAAGTCTGTCCTCCATCTTCAGCATCAGCTGCTGCCAGTGGTCGGCCACCTTCGGGTCAAACAAAAATGGATCAGGTTTCCACTCATGGCTTGGACTCTTTTCTTTTCTATAGAAACACAAAACTGAACCAGACCTTTTCAGCGCAGTCTCTGATCATGTCCATGTCGTAGTGGTTGGCCTGGAGAAGAGCTTCTGCCTTCTGCTGCACCTGCAGAGCACTTTGGTGCGTTTTCTGAAAAATAGAAGAGACAAAAGGTACAAATTTCAGCTTGATAGTGGTCCCATAAAATGTGAGAACTGGAAAAGACGCTGAGATAGTGTTTTAAGATGGAAGGTCTTTGCACAGGGCACAGTTAGAGGGACCATCCCGACCAGGAAGTGGGGCTTTTAGAAGGGTCAGCTTTAGCCTGGAAACAGGGATACTTCTTGTTGCAAGTACTTTGATAAAGTAATGAATGATGTTAGTGTGGTGCATTTTCCTTATATATCTGCAGCACCTGCAGAGCTCACTGATGTGAACCTCCCTCCTCCCTTTTTCTTACTGCAGCATCAGTTGTAGATGTCAGAGATTGCAGATGTGGCTCATTTGTTCAACCTCCAGTCTCACGGGAGATTAAAAAAAAAAAACCCAACAAATAATCACAAACACAGCTTTTTTTGTTAAAGTATGTTTTTGTGTATGCCGTCCACATTGAAGTGGGTCAGGCACAGGCCTGCATGAAAATGAGCCACTTTTGAAATGAACCCAGCATAATCAGGGGTGAAGAGGAGAAGAGGGGAGTTGAACAAGGAGAAAGGAAGGAGGGAGCCACAGACATCAGATATTCATGATTTGATTTTCTGTGCTTCTTGTGGTGAAGGAAAGAGATGGGGGCATAACAGCCTCAAAAGTTTCAGCTGAGGTAGAATGTTGAAAATCAAAGAGCAAAAAGAAATGCATAAAAGTGCCAAAACATATGTATAAACATTTAAAAAGAAAGGATGATAAAAAGGTATATTCTGAAAAGAATAAATACATGTCTTTTCTGTCTGAGGAGGAAATGAAAACATGGTTTTTTTACCTCTATTGCATGCTGGAACTGTTCATGCTCCTTCTGCAGCTGCTCAGCTTCTTGCAAGGAGCTGGCCGTTATTAGACCTGCATTCAACATCGACTCCCCATTGCGGATCCAACCCAGTACCTGTACAACACACAGCAAATATTGTTTTTATTATCGATATTTTGTGTTCAATGTTTGTTATATAATCAGCATTTTATGATGAGAACTGAATAATAATGAGCATATATTCAAATATCATACATACTGCACTTTTCTGAGCATTAGTCGCATGTTTGTTTGCATGGTTTGGCCAGGGGTGTGACTTATACTCAAGAGCGACTTAAATGAGATTTTTGGAAGAAAAAAATATTGGTCCAAAACAAACATTGACGAGAAATTGATTGTTCTCCTCCCAAACGTTATGCTATAAAACATAGCATAAATGTATCTCTATCTATCTATCTATCTATCTATCTATCTATCTATCTATCTATCTATCTATCTATCTATCTATCTATCTATCTATCTATCTATCTATCTATCTATCTATCTATCTATCTATCTATCTATCTATCTACCTATCTATATGTATATATACACATATATATAGATATTTATATGTATATATACTATATAGTTACACTGGTGCAGTAGCTTAAAAGGTTGAATGGCAAAGATGCCTTCCTCCCAATGACTCTTCGATGAAGACAATAAATCACAATATCATTGTCATTGCAATATCAAGCTGTGCAATATGCATATCGCAAAAGACTACTGAAATTTTAATAAATGGTTACCTTAAATGTGTTAAAACAATCTTATGGCAGCTTGCAGTACTCTAATAAATTCCTTTTTACATTTGAACAATTGGATGGACCCCTTCATGTTATTTTAGGTGCTCGCCTCCTATGACAAGTGTCATTTGGAGTATAAGCTGAGTTATTTTGACTTCTATTTAAATTAAACTGTTTCAGTGAAATGGAAATGATGGTTGTTTTGCTTTTTGTTCATGTATGACAAGTTGTATCATCATCACAATAATGATCACTTGCAGCCCTATTCAGCGAGCACGCCTTTTGTGTAGGAGATGGGCGGATCTGCAACTGGCGCTTGTTTATATACATGAAGACACAAACACATAGAGGAAGTCCTGCTTTTTAGCAACTTTGACAGTGTTTGTGCCGTGTTTCCAATGTTCTATAGCTAAACACATAAGAATTGTGCTACTTTAGGTCACTCTGATGCAACTCTGAGGTAAGAAACAAAACATGCAAGTCAGAAAAAAACTGAAAAATCAGCACAAAAAATATGATCTGATCCTCCATTCTGCAACAACAAACGTCTGCTTTGTTAGGAGGATGGATCTCATGTTTTATTCATTGGCATTTTCTTTTCTTTATAACAAAATGAGAGTCTGACAAGCTGTTATAAATTCTGTGTCAAAAACCCTTTCTTTACTGTATTTAATATGGGTACACAGAATAGCAAATCTATGTGTTGCTGTTCTATCAGGGAAGAAATTAAAAGGGGACACATTTCTAAAGGAAGTAGCAACACAAATACATGAGCTGCAATTATCCAGTCATGCCTGTCATCAACAACAATTTCATAAAAATAATGTAAAAAACAGCTGTTATGCTACGAAACGGAATACAAGCATTTACAGGTATTGAGACGTGCATGTTGTAAAAGTCTGTAGCTGTGATTTACGCTCTGTGAGTGATGCTTTTCTATAAACAGCATTTCATCATGTTTGTATCACTCTGTCATCATCCTGTCAGATCTCACCAACCATTAAAATGCCTTAGAAAATGTCTCAACACTGAACTTGGGAATTTTTTAGGATATAAGAAAATGTTAAAAAGTACCAAAGACACAATTTTTACTGGAGCGGGTCTTTAGGTAACCCATGACTTACTCTTTCCATGTTTTATTGTAAACACATCCCACTAAGCGAAGTTTAACCAAAAATGGAAAAGATGTTGCGTCTGCTTTTGCAAAATGTTGCAAGGAATCTGTACAGGGCTTTCAAAGCAGGACTAAAATGGTGCAAAGCTGCATGAGCCAACACAAGGATTACCAAAAGTTTTCTTTAAATTCCCTTCTTTTCCTTATTCCTGCAAACCGTGTTCCTACAAGATCCTATCCTACTTTTTATCATACTTGAATTCCTTTAAACTTGCACACTGTAAATGTTACATGCTTTTGTTTGACAGAGATTGTTTTTCTACAAATCTTTTGGACATTAAACAATACTCCAGAGAAAGGGTGACTACTTGTTGACATGAGGTGAGTCATGTACCGATGGTCAGACACCAGCAGAGCGTACCATGGCCTTTCAAAACAAAACAACACATTTTGCTGTGATGTCATTGAACTGCATCTATAAAGGCCGTGTCACATAGCTAATACATACATTTTGCACATATTGCATGAATGAAAATTGGTCGTACGTGAATATATGTGGAAAATGTGAGAAAAGTTGTGGTCTTTACGTGACATTTTCCGATGTATCACAAATGAACCACGTTAAAACCACGAAAGAAGTACGAATAAACCACGCAAAGAACACGTAAATTAAGGTAGAACACTAACCATGCGTGATTAATGCGCTGCTTATATCCAATTTGTTAAAAATGTCATGCCTCATTGACAAATAAATAAAATATAATATAAATGATAAAAAACAAAAAGGGGTTTATACAAATTTACACTGGTTTTCCGAAGATATATAACCTATTTTTGTAATAGTAAAACCTGTCCAACACAAAAGGCCTTCAGCTCTAATCTGTTTGCTCAGCTTGTTGGACAGAACAAGTTAGAAAAAAAAAAAAAAAAAAAAAAGAAACAGGCATGCCTCAAACGTTAAACATCGATGGTACATGCATGAAAAGTCTGTTAGACATGTTAGACATACGTCGTATGAACTACGAACGCAAGATACATTATGTATATCACGCATGTATCACAGCAGACTGAACTTTTATAAGTGAAAATGTGCAAAAATGTGGCTGTGTGAGACATGGCCTAAAGAGTTGATGAACTCTGTGGTCATGTGACCCATGTGGTTTTCTTTTTCCTTTTTCTGTTTTGGAAAAGGTTGCCACCTGGTTCGTACCTGTTTAACTTCAGCTTGCAGGTGCCGTAACTGGACACACTGCTCCAAGTGCCTCCTGTGCTGCTCTGCAGCCAAGTCCAGCTCCTGCTGCTTCTCATGAAGGAACTCCAGCAGGTCCTGAACCCGTGTGGCCATGTCCACGTCTCTGTCGCATAGCAGCTCCACACCTGCAAAAACGAAAAGATACGTTTGTCACTGAGGTTTATCTCAAAAGAGCAGGTGACCTACGCCAGTGTTTTTCAACCAGTGTGCCGCGGCACACTAGTGTGCCGTGGGAGATGGTCAAGTGTGCCGTGGGAAATTGCCCTCATTAACTGATGTAAAAACATTTCCCATCTCCAGGATTTCAGCTCTTTCTTCATCCAAACAGGCGCTGATAAAACACTGAGGAGTTAGGAATATAAAAGATCGTAAAATACTTTTTTCTTTGCGTTTATTTTATTAAAGACATTTTGATAAGAAAGACGCTACCGCGATTTAGCTGCAGCTTCGACTGTATTTTGGAAAAGTCCCGCCCCTTTAACTGTCTCCACCAATCATTCTTGGGGGGCTTAATCACATGTCATCAGTCTGACCAATCAGAAGTGGTTAAAGTCTTCACTTCCTTGTCCCGATTTAGCTCGTAAAGTCGCTCTGTTCCAACAAAAATACCAGCTAAAGCTCGTCTTTAGCGGTGTAGCTTTCCACAGAATCCCGTATCAGACCGTGGAACAAGTGAACAAAACAATGAAGCTCCGAAAAGCGATCTCTGGCCGTTTTATGCACTACATCTCCCATGATGCATTGGGTTGTGAGAGTGACAGCGCACAAGGAGATCTGTTGTTAAACGTCTTGAAACCAACGAACACACTTCAAACAGTTTTTAAATATTCTAATTTAACTTTTATTGCATCTTTTAGAAAAAAACAGCTGCAGTTTCCAGCTTTTTCTGCAACAATTATCTCAAAAATGCATGTGAGATTGTGGAGGGGCTGTAGATCAATACAGACTATGAGTTTCTCCTTTTTTTGTTTAGTTTTTGGATGCTGGTGTGCCGCGGGATTTATTTAAAGGTTAAAGTGTGCCGTGGCTCAGAAAAGGTTGAAAAACACTGAACTATACAATGAAAAGGGTTCTCAAACAAACCCGTTCATTTCTGTGAAGAACCATTACAGATATTGCATTAAAGAAATGACTCATGACAGATAACAGTCAAAAACACAAATCCTCACAGATTTAAAAACCGGCTGACTCAGTTTTTGTATTTTTACAACCACCTGTGGCAACCCTCCTAGCTTGAGTCATGCTTTCCAAAGCAATGTTGTAAATCCATTCACATTAAGCTGCAAGACCTCCCTGCTGTTAAGTTGTTTTTGACTGAAGATGCAGACGGGCATCTGTGTGTAAGAGCTTCTGCATTTGAAACGTTCACATATTCCAAGCAGACAGTAATAGACACGCCCTCACTCACCGGACGCCTGGACCTCGGTGACGTACTGAAGCAGCTCTTGCCCCTGGTGAATGACGTCAAAGGTCAGGTTGTTCATGGTGAGCGCTTTGTCAGCGTGATGCTGCAGCCTCTGCTCTGCCAGAGTCAGGTCCTCTGTGTCGAAGTCGTTCATCTGCTGGGACAATTCCTCGTTCCATGACTCCAGGTCGGAGATGATCTGAGGGGGGGACATTCGGACAGGCGATGAGATAGAGTCAGGGGTCTGCAATTGAACACTTAAAGAGCCATTCGGGGGTCCATTTCTCACAGACCACAACCCCAGTAGGTCCCACAAAGTCTTACTTCCCCCTTCAGGAAAAATTACAAACTGATTTGTATTTATGTTGTTTTTGCTATTATAATACATATAAATGAGCTATTATTTTTTTCACATAAATAAAATATAAAGAGAAAATAAGCTTTTTTTTAATATAAAATAGTTTAGAACTTTTGACAAATACGACTTCATATGACTTTCTTTCAAAATAAAAGACATCCTGTGTCACATAGGATCATCTCAATGCAGCAAATGTGGTACACTATCAAAAGAAAAAACAATTTCTTTTACCTTTTGTGGTGTGTCTCAGTCAGAAATTTGTAAACCCAATCAAAATTTGAATCAGTGACCATTTTTTGAACCATAAGGTGCACTTAAAATCTTGTAATTTTTTCTTTAACCAGAAAGCCACAATGCAGGGGTAATAGAGGAGCCCCCGGAACAAAGCGTTAACTTACTTAGACTATGGGAAATGAATTCCATGTCCTTCTGCCTTTAAATTCCAAATAACTTGCTCCTCACAACCAGCTATATTTGTTTACTCAGAAAATGATTTTTATCCCCCCTGCCAGAATAAAAGTCTAACTGTGCACATTTAAATCAAGACAGGAAGCTTGGCAGAAACGATTTCAAATAATTTGAATGACACAGGGCACAATTTTACATAGCAACTGAGACAATTTGCCTGTCACAACAGCAGCCGACTCCCTTAACAGCAGAAAACATGATGCATTGGTAATGAACGGCTGGCACAACAGATGTACTGAGATGTCAGCACTCGTCTGTGACTGCCCACGCTAACTGAGTCATGATACCGGGGGGCACCTTGATCCTGGCATCCTTCAGCTCTGTTTGTCTGATTTTTTCATGTTGTGTGTTAACGGGGAACTCCAATCTATCTTGTATTTTTCACGTTATTTTCATGCACTGCAGCTTTTTCTCTACAAATTGGAACTTTGAGGGACTCATAATATGCCTTAAAAATACCTTTTTTGCATCTTTTGGTCCTAGTTGGTTTATTAGCTCAGAATAGAAGAATAAAATGTCTTCAAAGTTTTAATCCTGATATCTATGCTTTTTTGTTTATTTTTTAATAAACACAGGTCAAACAAAAGACCAAGTTACAATTGAGCGGCATTAATATCAATGTCCATGTGAGGAAACATCTAGAAAAGTTATAAAATCATAGAATAGTTCTTAATAAACAGAAAGGAAATGAAAAATTCATCCAAATAGTGTTAGCTGTCCCTGTCAAATTAAAAGTTGCAATTGGAAGCTTTTCAAAACCCTTCAAATAAAAGAAAAAAGAAAAAAGTAAAACAAATAATTGTCACAGTCAACATCAAATGAATACTGCTTTAGCAATGATGGACTATTAGTGAATAAACAGAATCTAGAGTTTGTCTGGATGACAGTAGTTTGAAAGGCTCCCTTTTAGAGTGCAAGTTTGATTTAAAACCTTCGTTCTTTGATTTCTTTCATTTTAGCAATAAAATGTAAAGAACTTACCAAGTGCTTACTCGAGCCCTTATTTCTTCTCCTACAGTTTAGTAAAATTCCTTCGGAGTGTAAAAATACCATTTCCTTCATTAAAAAAAATACCCAGTGGGGAAAGAAAGTGACAGTCTCGTCTCTGACTGTTTTTTTTCTTTGTAGTTTGCCGGGATACAGAGCTTTTCCTGAAGGAGTGTATGCCCCACCTCAGCCCTCCTCTAAACACAAACCAGGAGGGCATTTAGAAGGAGGAGAAAAGAGTGCAAGAAAAGCCTCCTTCACCCTGTCATATTATGGCTGCAACTGCATGGGCACAGTTCCTCTTCCAGAAAGTCAGACCTTCAATCCTTGATGTGCACAAATCTAGCTCTCCAGGGAATGAAAACGTCAACTTCAGAACTATATTCAGATGAATAAAACCTCTTTTTTATGTCACATAACTGCTTTGACCTCTTTAATGATTTATTTTAAAGCAGTTTCCATTTAACATGGCCAAAGAAATCAAGTTTACAACCACAACTAACAAAATAAAAAAAAGATTACTGAAATACTCATGGGATATTAGTCAGCCTTTTTAGACTTTGGCTGCATTTCTTGCAGTACAAGAAAGTCTAGTAATAAGCAGGAACAATATGACACAGCAAACTGCAGGTTTTGGGTAAGGAGGGGTTGATAATATTCATTCAATTTTTTTAAACTGGATTCTTTCTTTTTAACATAACACGTAAGTGCATTGAGATCAATTCAGGCTTTGAACCAGCAGAAACAGGCATACATTTTTCCTTCCTGTTAAACTTTCAACAGTTTAATCCAACATAACCATTCGGATCGTATTTGGTCCATGCATTAGCGAGATGCTATCCTATTAGCATAATCCAAACTTTCCTCAAACCCATTATATACTTGATCCATATTTTCTGTCTTGTAGTTCATCATCATTCCACTAGGGGGAAGAGAAGGGCTTTTATGGGGTAACTGTTAAGATAACTGTTGGATTCCTAAATGTTGTATTCTTATTTTTTCTTCAAAGTTCTCCACCATGTAATTAAATAATTTGTACACAACTTTGTCCTCATGAATATATATTTCTTATTGACAGTTAACTTTCCCAGGAGGCTTTTTCTTGCTCATTTAAAAATGTCGGCTTCCATGAAAGTTCGAAAACATTCTGTGAGAAAAACTTTTGCTAGTTTGCAAAACTTTATGATGAGAATAGCTCATCTATTGTTAGACATTAATAAATGTGCAACATTTGTTGAGGATTAATTTTTTATAATACAGTTAAACAATTTCCTAAATGTGTGGGTAAGATTTGAGACAGTGGGTTTTTCCTGAACACTTCTGTCAATATTTTTGCTTCTTGAGCTAACATTGTTGTGAGATAAATTATCCGAATCATTCACGGTAGCCTACCATTATTGATACTATCTCATAAAAAAAGAACATTATGATGCAAATTCATTTTTGGATTTCATCAAAAGGGCTTAAAAAAACATAGCTTTCTTAAAAAAAATTTTAAAAAAAGAATTTTTTGTCAATTCTTTGATGTAATTGGCTTAACAGGGTTAGCGTAACCAAATCAGTCTTTAAATTAAATTTTACATTTCTTTTTATTTGTGTAAGTCAGAACCTATTTCTCCTTTTAATGATGTTAAAAGTTATTACATCTATTTTTTTCGATGTTTCCCCCCAATATTCATGCAAGTTTCTATGTTTGACTCACCTTTAGAAAAGATGACTATACAATCAAGAATCAATTCAACAATAACTAGTACTCACATCAATGGCGTCCCTCTCAAATATGCGTAGTTGGAGAAACAGCTCCAGCTTGATCTTCCTTTCCTGGAACAGCTCTTCCATCTGGCCCTGGGCTTCATCCAGCTGCTGCAGCACGCTCTCGATGTGGGCCATGGAGCTGTTGTGAGGCGTCTTGTTGCTGGAGATAGCCGAGTCTCTGTGATCAGAGGAAATAAAACCCACTTCAGACACAGACAGATTTATCTTTCCCGATATCTGAACGACATCTCTGCCTTTCATTTCACTGTCAGATGCATGCAGACTTAAATAAGGGAGCAGAGGTCACCTGAGCTGCTGTATAAGGTCCTCTCCCTCTTTGATAACGTTGACGGTTGCCTGCAGCGTGGTCTGCTGCTGCTGGCCGAAGCGCTTGATCAAGTCCTGAACCGCCTCCACGGACTCCGCGTACACATCATCCAGCAGTTCCTTCTGCAGCTCCTCCAACCACGTCCACAGCTAAGAGAAAACATCCGATTTTTAAAAGGGTCACGTTTAAACCCGAAGAAAGAAAATAAAAAGAGAAAAGCGCAGTTTGGAATCAGAATCAAATCTTTTCCAACTCATAGCTGGTATGAATGATCATCTTTGCCACATTTTACTGTATGTGTAAATGTGGTCCTCAAAATCTGCCATCTTTTTTTTTTTTTACCAACTTTTGATGAGCTCCATCAGAGGATTCAGGTAATTAGTATCAAGTGGGCAGAAGGCAAGATGGTAGACCTCAAGAGCTACGCCAGGGTAGCTCTGGATTAGCCATCTGGGTAAACTGGCTCATCCGGCACATCATCCGGACAGCGAGAGGCTCTAGTCAGCGTTTTTCTGCTTGTATCAGGGTTGCTTTTGTTTTGTCCCCACAGTAAGTCAGAAAAAAAAAAAAACCTTCCTTGTTGTTATGATTGCAATACAAAAGACAAAAAACTTTGATCAATCTTTACCTTTGCTCTGGTTTATATCAAGAAAAAAAAATCATCTCAACCATGTACTCCGTTTACTTTTAGACAGATGGGATAAAGGAGATTAGTCTTGATGGACACTAGATGAGCAGTGTTTGGAATATCACTGAGAGTCTGTGAACACGAAGCTAATAGACAGCACATGCAAAACTCGTGTTAATCAGGCTGAAATGTTATATTTTAACCTTGAAGAATGGGAAAGGTATGACTTCCATATGTTTGAAGCTTTACAGAAGGAGTGGGCTTAATCCTTTAATGCATGTTCTAAGAAATTTAAGGAATTCCGTAACTATTTGTATTAAAAGTACATTTGGTTTTCTAACAAATAACAACACGACAGTTTTATTTTAATCAAAATGTACAATCAGTTACATAAAATTAGGAGGGAAAAACATGACTAGTATATGATTGTACACATTTTTATTTAGTTTTGGTTTTTAATGCAGTAAGACTTAGAAAGATTTGAATGCAATATTATTTTGTAGGACTAACTGGCCAAGAAAATACTAGTTGCTGTAGACTGCAAAATCAGACCCCTTAGAAATGAGTCAATAATTCTTACCCCATTGGCAGGTTTTCTTTAAAGAAGCACAAAAATCTGTCAGTGCGGAAAGAAAAATGCTCTTACCAAGAATTATTATTTTAAGGAAAAGATTTTATTCACTAATGCCTGTTTTCTTAAACTAATAAAATAATTTTGCTATTGAAATTTTTTCTTCATAAGGTTATTATTCTTGCAAGACAAAATAATAATTCAATTTTGCTTGAAACAGTCTTGAGTCCCTTTCTTGAGATTCCAGTTTTGCAGTCCTTTTGAACTTTTTAATGAATTGGTGCATAAAAAGCAGGTCTAGCCGACATGTCTGTAAAGTAGTTTACATAACAACTTTACTTGAAACACACATACTTAAGTGCTGTAAACTGACTCACTTTTTTTATTGTGCCTTTTCAGAAAAGTTAATGCTACGCTCACATCGGGCGTGTGACGCGGGTTCAAGAACGCACTAAACGCGCATTCTTGGTGCTCTCACTGACTAGAAGGGAGGGGCTCTTCTTTTTTTTTATATTGTTTACTGGTACCTTGTCCACCTGCTACAGGTGGAGGAGGGTTGGTGTGAAGTGTTGAAGTGGTGCAAATCTTGTGAATTTTGCCACAGGGGTATTTCTTCCACAGCATTCACACTTTACATACAAACATTTATAAAGTTTGTATGTGTAGTAGAATTATAAAGTCTTTTGTCGTAGTTTGGTTAAAAAGTGATTCAACTCTGAAGATCCCTCAGATAAAGTATCACCTCACAATACAACAACGCTACTTACTTACCTCTTTGACATGCGTGTGAAATGCAACAGACATGTCCAGCAAGACTTTACGCTGCTCCACACGTCGCACAAAATCTTGGATGCGGTCTTCTAGCTGGTGGGCGGCCTGGTATATTTCCTCTGGGTCACACTCTCCAGTTTGGGCCAGCTGCTCTGCTGCCTCCAGCAACTTGTCAGCATTAGTGTAGGTGTTCTGAAATATTAATGTTAAGCAAATGTCAAAGCAGAGTACAGCATCAAACAGCACTTGTGTGTGGTGTGAGACTAATCTCCCTTGAGTTGGTGATCAGAGATTGCTGGTTTAGATGTGCTACCTGCAGAATACAGGACATTTCAAACCAACCTGGGCAACTTCTTCAAAGTCCTCATGTCGTTTCTGCAGAGCCCTGGCTCTGTGCAGAGATTTCCCCACGCCGGTGTGCTTACTTAGGAAGGCCTCGCCATGATTTTCTATCCAATCCAAAACCTTAAAGCACAAAAGAAAAAGAAAAAAAACAAAAAACAAGCATGACAAACTGAAAATAACCTTCAGCAAAAGTGTAGTACACTTCTTCAAACACTAGAGGGCCTAATTGATTGAATGCTTGTTTAAAGACATTTGAACACCTAATTAATGTTCAGTTAAATTACTTTTTTTCTTACTATTAAATGGAAATCTAAAGTGATGCAAAGTGTAAGCACTTGCTTTATTAATCTGATAAAGTGTAATCCTCTGCATTTAACTCCCTCCGTCAAACAGATGGAAACACTTGATTTTCTATAGGTGGGTGGGAGGAGGAGCAGGAGAAGGGGGGTAATAAAAGGGATTCTCAAGGTCTCGGAGAGAATATTTTGATGGGACTAACACATACCAACCTCTGCACAAAGCCCTCGACACTTTATGTGGCAGTAAATTGCATCGCCATGGAAACCACTACCAAGAGAAAAGGGTGATGAAAGTGCGGAGGGAAGTGAGGAAAGACAGAGACAGACACAAAAGCCAGGGAAGTGGAAGACGGGAGGAACTCATGTCCAAAGGGAGGAGAGAGGGAAAGATGACTTTATTAATATAATTTCTGGTGCAGTTCGGCAAGTGTGCCAGTCAGACCCAACATGCGGAGAGAGACGTTTGCACAAAATAAATACGCAAAAAAACAAAAAGTTGTAAAAAAAAAAAAAAAAGGATTTCAAAAAGGAGGTTATTATATCATGTCAAAATGACACGGCTGTTTTATTGCAAAGTAAAACTTGCCTCTCACTACAAAAACAGTACGTTGTTGGCCAGTCATTAAATTCTAGGTAACTCAAAAATCCCCTTAGACAAAAACTGAGTTTTTTGGGTGTTTTTAAAATGTTCTTGTGGCCTTTTTCTGATGATGGAGGATATATTTGAAGAAGGTTAGGTATAAAATTGCATTTCTGAGTATTTCTTTATTCAAATTTTTGTAAATAGGTTGTAGATGAAAAAAACATTTGCTGTTTGAAAAAGAGCTTAACTGTGACGTTGAAAATACGCTGGCGGGCTACAAGCTACACTCCAATCCGATGCATCCCATTGCAGTCAAATAGATCCGAGCACGTCTTGGTTTTCCGCGTCTAAGCTGACATCTGACTTCAAACTGTACGGCTGGATATTTTTAATACTGCTTAATACTGTTCACCAGTAATGTTAGGTTGGGGTTGTGAGGGGCTGTAAGATAGAGGGAAAGCATACACAGATAGATGACATCAAGTGGAGCGAGCTTACTCCGCTCCAACGGTCCCGCCCACAACTCTGAGGTGAATTTCTAGTGAACTACTGCCGCTCTGTAGAAACTGTCTTAAAAAGCGCTTTGAAAATAGATCAAAAGATGATCGGAGTGGGACTTTAAACTAAGTGGTATTTTTTTTGTTACATATTAAAGTCCTGATTGGAAGTAGTTGGTTCACATGGCAACATGCATGATGACAATTTTCTGTCACGGTTTTAACATGTTTTTGAACCGAGTGCATACTAAGCCCATGCTAAAGTTGTGTAAAACTGTCCCTGCATGAGCCGCCATACCTGCTGCACATCCTGCTGGAACACACAAAGCTGCAGCCGCTGGTGAAGTCGGACTTTGCGATGCTGCCATATGTTTTCCAGTTGTCTCTGGTGGTGCAGAACCTCGTGGATGATATCGAGGACGTGGTGCACAGCCTTGGAGTAGTTGGCCGAGGACATCAACGAATCGGCACTTCCAGGGGTCAACGGTCGCTGCAGCTTGTCCAGTAAAGATTTGCCTTCCTGGCTTACCTGGTAAGAGTTCCCGCTCGGTGTCAGATGTTGCATAGCAAAGTTATTTTACATGCAATAAGAAAATGTCGCAAAATGATTTACTCTGAGATAAAAAACAAAGAAGTGTTAGCCTTCGTTCTTCAGTGTTAAGTAATATATTTAAATAGGGCAAAAACGCTGAAGATAAGCTAAAGATGATTGAGTAGGTTAGAATGTGTGCAAAGGTCTATTAGTCTGACTTCTTAGTAGAAATCAATATTTCCATTCACTTCTGTGTTTTGCTCAGGTCTGTTTGTGTGTCTGTGTTCATCCTTCTGTGTGTGTAAGGACCTCTGAGTATGCCGTGGTGATGTGCTCGTAGAGTCCCTGGTGATGGTGGATTGTATCCTCCAGGTCCTGGAGTTCAGTGGGCAGCTCTCCCTCTCCACACGCCTTGCACCATGGCTCCACTTTACTCATGTACTGAAAGAGCAAAACAAATACACAAACCTGTATCAGATTAAATATGCAACATCACAGGTGGAGCATGAGACTTGGAACCCTGTCCTGCTTTCTACATTCACAGCTTTAAACAGACTAAGATTCTTTAAAAAAAACAAAAAAACTCCTCAGTTCAAAGAAAATAACCCAGTCTTTATAATAGCTTTGATATATGCAAACCTCATACAATATTCTTCTTTTTTTTACGTAAAGATACTTGATCATTTGGTATTGATTCTTAAAAATGCTCTGTGTTTTTTTTTCTAACCAAATTATGGGTTAAAACAGAGTTTGGTTAAATATTGGCCCCTTGTTGGCCTCTCTTCATCTAATCTTTTTTTTTAATGCACATTGTAACTAACATATAGAAATAAAAAAACAGAATGGGCTAAATTAATTAACTTTGACAATATTTAGAGTTATATAAAAAGACCATGTCAAAGAAGATTTGAAAGTGTATTGTCTATGTTGCAACCTAATGTTAACTTCACAGACGAGAGATTTTCAGTCAACAATTAACCTGTATAGTTTGATATCTTTATTTAAATTAACTCAACCTAATCAATCAAGAATGTAAAGTTATTCACCAAAATGTTTTAAGAACAAAAGCTAAACATGGAGATTTGTGGGTCTTCTGAATCGTTTCTGCTGTTTGTAGATTGCATTTTAATTTAATTCTACATATTAAATGCCTAACTTCTTGAAAATTGTGGAAATCTACTGCTTTTTCTGTTTTGTTTTTGCACAACTTTAGGATTATTAAACTACTAAAACTGACATAGCCTGCTTAATTTGAACAGTATCTTCAAGCATGTGCATTTGTAAAACTATATCTTGTTATGTGGATGTTTTTGCAGACACGTAGATATAATTTGTGTCTTTAGCATGCTGAAATGTGTAGTAGTAGGCATGCTTGCACCTGATCTGCCTTCTGATGGAAGCTGGCAGACATCTCCAGCAGTGTGCTGCGTTCATCCAGGGCTGCAGCAAAGGCTTTCCATTCCTGCTCCAGCTGGCCGGAGATCTGCTGGATCTGCTGGGAGGCGTAGTGACCAGACTCCAGGAGTCGGTTTCCCACCGACATGATTCGGTTGATGTTCACATACACATTCTGTGCATGAAAAAGGAGACAAGAGACCAAAAAAAAGTAAGCTTTTTTTTTCTTTATTTATGCATTAAGACACCGTGACTTTGATCAAAATGAGCTCATATTGTTACATTCTAGTTGCAAATTTATCTCCTCATCCTAAAGTCTGACACAATTTAAGGGGTTAAATTGTGATGCCACAACTGCAACAAAAATGCAGAGTGTTAAGTTCAAAAAACATAAGTAAACTTTGTTCCCTCATGCATATTTGCCCCCTATATTCATATATATTTCTTTAAAAAGACAAAAATCTGCTTTTAGGTAAGTTATTAAATAAATTCAAACTGTTTTGTGCAGATAGGCAAATGTTAAATAACTGCCTCAATGTGCTTTTATTATTCTGCTGCTGAAGCCCGTTATGACTCTTAGTTTGTGTATTTTTATTACAACAATGTGAATATAGCACTTAAAACCAAGCTTAAACAATAGTTCCAGGGATTATTTTTCACAACTACATATGTGAAATTGTTCTTTCTTTTTTTAATGTATCATTAATTTGAATGTACTTTTTTGAGGGTGAAAAATGCTGGATAATAAAATCTGCTCAAACATATCAAAGACGGGGTTTAGGTCTGGGTGTCTGGCTTATAAGAGACAATGAAGGCCCACAATTGGTCTCCCAGCAGCAGGCAAACCACTACATTTCAAAGTGCACAGTATCCCACTGTAATCCCATTAAAGGTTTCACAAAGGCAACACAAAAAGCAGCTCTGATGCAGAAGATTTGAGGTGAAAGTGGTTTTTAAAGCAACTATTATTATTTAAAGCATATAGAGACTGATTTGGAAAGAAGAGGTTACAGGGCAACTCACTAACAGTAGGGGCAAGTTCTTAATCCTGAACTGATGCATGTTGAGCATTGGAAGAGACGGGCTGGGCAAGGAGAAAAATGTTCTGACGCTCGGATGCTGACATGAGACACAGCCACTGAGCAGCAGAGGAACAGACAGAAATAGATAGTGGGAAGGTGCACACAAGAGCAGCTTTAATTTAGACTTGGACTGACAGTCTCATTTTATATATTAAATAAATATAACAATATTTTTATGAAATATTATGCTTGCTAGGAAGCTCCTGTAAATACAGTATAATACATGCAACTAATTAAACCTACAGTCTTTGAGGTAACTCAGCTAGAAGCCTGTTGGTGAGCTCAGAACCAGTAAACAATGTTTATTATATACGTTGGTCAATAAAGATTTGTGAAATAGATACACCCGGCATCAATGAGACTATAAAAACTTTGTGAGGATCAAAGAATTTTATAAAAAAGGTGGCAATACAATAAAGTTTTACATATGACAGCTATTTAACTTTACTTAACATCAGCGCAAATAGTTATTTCAAAAAAATGTTAACATGGAAAAGAAATCGAAAATCTCCCAATTTAAACTAGTTACGTCAACATCAATAAAAAGTATGTCCCAATTGTTTGTAGGAGCTTGTAGAAGGTGATTTATTAGTTTTTACTAATAAAAAAAAGTACAAAACCTGTCTTTTAGTCCAAATTAAACACATTTTGTAATCAGAAACACCTTAAAAATGTGTGAAGGAAAAAAAGTGCTTTGGAAACAAACTGCATTTCCAAAGCTTTCCTATGGGGGGCGTTGCAATAACATTACATTGTCTGTTTTAGGCTGGGTACGATGAGGCTTGCTTATGGAAGTTTTGTTCACCCATAACTCAAAGTAATATGCTATTCTCAATCGATAATTCAATTTGTAATTTAAAAGTTGATTGCAAAGTGTTTTTTCCAATTGCAAGTTGAATTTCAATTAGGAATTGCATAGAACTTTGAATTATCATTGAAAAAACTTACACATGCATAAAGAATACCAAGGGTATGTAGTAAGTTTAGCACTTGGCAGTTTTTTGTTCTTACACACTAAGAAAAAAACATATTCACTTTCTTTAACTCCAATCGTGCCACAATTTATAAACTGATAACCATAGCATTGCTGCTACCTTTTGTATAGTTTATGTCAGATATTATACACTTTTCAATGATAGTAGACTTCAAAATAGGGGCCAATGTAATCCCAGAACACAAATCTGTACTACAACTGGTTACACTGTACTACAACTTTTTCATTCAGTTGTGCAGGCAACAGGAAGAGGAAACACAACATCCTGTGGAAGAATGGCTGGATGGGCGCTCAGAGTTAACCTGAGTTGTTTCATGCACATTTATTTCTCCAAATAATCATTAGATTGAATTCATTTATCTGTTTTATTTTGAAATGCTTCCTCAGCAGTTTGTTCTGCTGGTATATATAAAGAGTCTAGCTTATGAAACTTACATATTTGAACTTGATTTAACCTTTTATTAATTGGAAAAGAAAAGGTTACCTTATTCCTGCCCTTCATTAAACAAAGAGTTCATAGTTGTGAGCTAAAAACACAAGTGTGATTTTCCTTTTCTTATTTTTATGTGGCATGAAAATAAGAGATGCAAACTTTAAGATTAAAAAGGCAACAAAAATCCTTTCTGACACAGTTATAATTGCGTTCATTGACGCGTTCAACCTAAAATGCGGCATATTGTGAGAACTGCACTTACAAAGTAGCAATAAAAAAACATGAGAGGAAAATAAAAGACCTTTACAGAACTGCACATAATGGCAAGCCCTTTCATGCTACTGCCTAACTCTGTAGCTATAAGGGGGACCAGTCTGGGTCTCCCTGTGCCTGTCCCCAGCCCAGATACAGTACAATTGTGTCAATACGGTGTAAAAATCTCTGCCAAACCACCTGTTGGAATCAGTGAAAGCTAAGTAACTGTGGCGACCCCTTAAGGCACACATGTCAAACTCAAGGCCCGGGGGCCAAGTGTGGCCCTCCATCTCATTTCATGTGGCCCTCGAGAGCATAAGTTTTCAATTTCTTAAAATAAAAATTGTTGTGTATTTATTCATATCTAGGGTGAATCAGACTTGAAATATGGGATTGGGCAACTATACATTAGGACTTAAACACTGTCCATATAACCTAACCTAACAGAATCCAATGTAAAGGATTTAGGATATGCCGAAAGGTGAATGACGACAACAGAATTGCACATAATAGCTACTCAGCCCTGCTGTTTCCTTACAGCTCAATAGAAAAAAAAAACGTTCTACTCGTAAGGCTGTCCTTATCAAAGCTGTTATCAAGCCCAGCATCTTTTCATATTGTCATAGCTTTGCAGGTGTTTTCTGAGGAAAACCACAACAGTTAGTGGACCTCAGAGAGTGACAAGGTTGCACAAAACAAGATGCAGTTAGACATCATCAGCCGAAAGCCGAAATTACATAACTTTAGGCGAAAGCAGAGGTTTTCCTGTTTGAATATTTCATTCATTATTTAGGAGTTAAGCATAAGTTTAGGAAATGAACAAACCATAAGTGGGTGAAATTGTCTCCCTTTTAATTTAATTTCCGTGTGCCTTATTTTGTAGGTTTGTAACAGAAGTTGATCATATTGTTGCTCCTTGAATGGAGGAATGTTTGTTTTTTTAATGAATTACAATCACTATTCAAATAAAGGACAAGATGTGCGAATCATAACAAAAAGTACATATAATTGAAATAAACCTTTTCAAAACTAACATTGAAAAGGTTTTTTCAATTGTTACAGCAATCATAAAAGCTTAAAAATGTGAATAAACGGTAACTGTTATGGTCGCCGGCACAAATTACGTTTATTTGAGCTAAGATAAGCTAAAAATGGGGCAAAAACGATAATCATTTTCAAAATTAGCATTAACAGTAGTGTTCAGAATTGTAAAAGAAAATAAGGTATTTAATCGTGAAATTGGAAAAACTGTAACTGTTAGGGTTGCCAGTTAAAATAAACATTTTTTGATTATTATGGGGGACTACTGGTTCCTGTCGATGATGTTTGCAACCAGGTCCTCTTTGTGCATGTAAAAAAAGTGACTGGCTTATTTAATCTGACATTTTTATTATCCTATCTGTGCCTGGGTTCATTTTTAGGGCGTTGTAACACTCCGTCTCCCTGCTACCTTTATCAGGTGTCAAGAAAGTTGTCACATAAGATTCATCAGCAGGAAAGACAGTTTGAGAAACAAGAAAGCAGCTGCACTTACCAATGGGAGAAACCGAGACAATAGAATCCCATTAAAAGGAAAATGACAACAAACGAATGAAAGTATAGGATTGGAAAAAGAAAAGGTGAAAATTCCTGTAATGGTTGCACAAATGATGAAAAGCTGTTTCCTCTTCCTTTGAATGGCAAATATGGGGGTGGTTAATGACAGCATTGTTGATTTCTGAGTTTTCTGGTCAATGTTCCTCCCAAAAAAAAACAATAAAGTAGTGCCTTACCATGCAGTTCATAGCAAAATGGTTGTGCTGTGTCTGCAGCTCAACAGCATGCTGGTGGTTCCCCCCAATCTCAGTGTAGCTGGTAAGAAAAAGCCCCTTGTTGTGCATAATCCAGTCGAACATCTGCAGGTAGAGGAGAGATAGAATGCTGTTAGGTTTTGTCGTAGACATTTCTAATGTGAGGCGACTTTTGTGTTTGTGTGCTTGTGAAAATTGGAGAATAAGGTTGACTTTTGTACCAGTAATGATGATAAACCTTTAAATTCGTATGAAAATACAGATTTCTGAAGGAAAATCAACAATTCAGTGTGACACTTAGATTTTGTGAAGAATCAGTTTTACTATCCCCTTTTAAAATAGAATTTCAAATAAAAGTAAAATAACAAAATATGAAAAATTCATAATTCAATTTGCTAGCAACCATTAATTTGCACTATTTTATTTGCTTTTCCTACCATTTGCAAAGCCTTATTCTATGTGCATAGAGGTCTATAGATGAATAGATGTTTTTAAACTTAATAGTGGTGTTTGTATGGAGGAAACAAAGGTAAAATCTGCATAGCAACCTAAAAACCTATTTGCCCTAGCTTAAGAGTCAGTCAGGATCTTATTATCCAGATTTATTAAGTCTTTATGAAGTCGGCAGCACAAGGAGCACATGAAACATGGAAAAAAAAAAGGGGAATTAACTGGCCTTCTCAGCATCTTGCTCGAACAGCCGCAGCTGGAAACACTGGTCGAGTTTTAGCTTCCTCATGTGCCACAGCTGCTGCAAGTTCTGCCGCGTCCCATGCAGCTTATCCAACAAAGCCGTCACTTTAGCCACTAGACTGTGTGCGTCGCTGTAACCCTGGAGCCCGTGGTGATGGTCGTTGGAATCTCCACTGGCCCCCACACCGCGGTTGCCGTATCCGCTTTCACCGCTGTTTCCACCCCCTGCAGTATGAGACTGCAGTCTTTGGAGCAGCCGTCGGCCCTGCGTGTCAAGCTCCTCTATGGACGCTTTTGTGGCCCTTTTCTTCAGCGCAGCGTGCTCTTCCATGAGGCGGCGGGCTCCTTCCAGGTCCCGCGGGAGATCACGCTGGGACAGGACCTCCTGGAGCTCCTCGAGGCGTGACAAAGCCCTCGCTGCATCACTGGCAAAGGTCTCGAATGATAGCCGCACCTGGAAGGATGGATAGGAGTAATTGGAGATTCCACTGGAGCAAATGAAGTCTTGTTAAAAATATTTAATGAGATACAATTAAAAAATACTGAGCATTAAAACCTCGATCCAGTCGTCATGGTTGTACTCTAAGCTGCCCTCAAAGTCAGCTGTCAGCTGCGATGGGTCCACTATTTTGGTTAAGCCCTCTAATGAGACCATCACCGTCTAGGAAAAAAAAACAACACAGGTTTAAACACTTATATTACAAGTGTAATACAAGAAACCAAAAGGTGCTTAAGAAAGGAAATAAGGAATTTGAAAAAAAATAGCAAATTTCCTGAATGTAAACTTAACAAAACATACAATATTTGTTATGGTTGAACCGAAACAATGAACCCAAGCGTTTTGCAGCTCTATGGCTCAGTTGGTTGGATAGTACTTGTAACAAGAACTCTTTCCCTTCAACAGCATTCATGTTATACTTAATAAGAAGGAAAAAGGAATAAAAAACAGCATTTCGAACTAAACAGAGACAGCAGACATAACAATAATGAAAAATTAAATGAACTGATATCATATTTTATTTTGAATAGAAACAGCAAAAGCTGTGTTAAAATTCATGTTCACTTTAAAACATTTTTTTAAATCTGAAACTTTAAAAAAAGTCTGCGTAAATTATTACATTTCTTGTTTAGCTAAGAAGGCGTGGCAGGAAAGAGTCGGAATTTTTACAGTGAAGATGCTGCAAGTAGTAACAATTTTCTTATAAATCATTAGAAGCCGTGAATGTTAACATTAACAGTTAAAAGCTCGCCAGTCCAAAAGTCTCCGCTGTAAAAGATGAACTCTGTTTGAGCTCATCCTCGTCTTCGTCAAAGTCCAAGGGATCGCTTCCGAGGAAAAGTCTATGTAAATGCGTGTATATGCGCATTTCGGGCTTCCGCATTCAAAATTATCTAGCTAGGTTCCCACTGGCCGAGTCAATTAATGTTCAAGCGGCCAATTTCAATGAAAAGTTAATGTAAACACGCGTCAACCCGAATTTGGGGTGTTCAAAAAGCTTGCGTCCCACTCATTGCTATGCACGTTTTTAAGTCCAGTCGCGGGTTCTACGTACAAATTGGGCGTTCATTGACCGCGTGCTAGACGTTCAATAGGTGGAAGTTCTTGAAGCTAAATCACGACACTGCTGTGCTTTGACCAATGAGGGACTCGCATTTGGTAGTGACGTGTGGGTGGCGTCCTTTTCAAAACATGGGAGTGCCAACCATAGTAAATTCTATAACACCAAGTCTTTCATATATCGGAATAGAGCTGTAAAAGAAAAAGCCTGGAGAACGATTTGCAAGACTTGCTCCACTTTGACTCCACTTTGACTTTGCGCACCAAGCCTCTACCAATTGTTGGTGGCGGACAAGCGCTAGTAACCAATGAAACAATAAAGGAAAAAGAATACCCTCCCTGCCGGTTCCTGCTTGTTCGCTGTGCAAACACCACTTGCTGGATGTGCATTCATAAAAAAACACGTAGAGCGGGTTCCTGGATTTGCCATACGTGGCACCTCCGTTCACGTGTAGATACACAAGTTTCTATGAGCATTTTCAGGCTCAGGCCACAGAACGCGCGTTGCAAGTTAAACCAGATCAAACTTCGACAAATTAGACACTTGGATTTGGTAGTGACGTATGGATGCTGTGAAAGAAAAAGCCTGAATTAAGATTTACTAGAATTCTACCGCTTTGACATTTGGCATCCAGCCTCTTTTAACTGTAGGTGACAATAATGCGCTAGTATGAGGTAGCGACTGTCCAGTGTGAACACTTTAATCTAAAAACACATCCAAGAACGCACATCACATGTGAACGTAGCACAAAAATCACACAAGCTACGCATGTCCTTGGTTTCACTGTGCTCAACATAGATACACAGCTTTTGGAACGACTCATTTATCAGAGCCAAACAAAACAGAGCTAAGATAAAGTACATTTTTTGCCATGTCCTATATATCCCGTCTCCATAGTAACTGGGTCGGTACTAAATATACCAGCTACACAAACCCGCATGGGACAGAGTCCTCACTGTCACAGAGCAACGGTCCAATAAAGTATAGCTAAAAGCTCTGTTAAACTGAACACTGTTTTGTCAGAAAAAAGCAAGCAAATAAAGCTTTTTCTATCGCTGCAGTGAAAAATAACAACAAAAACAGCAACAAGTGAGTTTATATGCATAAACCTAAAAAAATCAAAATGAAAAGACTGTCTTTGAAACAGACAAAACACTCACTTCAAATTCAAACTTAGAACTGCCAAAGTTGGTTCTCTGTTTTTGCCAGAAGTTGTCCGGTTTGATGATGAGGGCAACGTGGATGCAGGTGGGAAAAGACTCCTGTAGGATTTTCAGCAACGGTTTGATGCTGTCCCATTTAGAACCACGCATGTCCACGATGACGGTGAAGCCATGTCTGGCCACCTCCTCACTGCAAAGAAGAGCATGCAAAGTCTGATGTGTCACTAATATTTATAGACAGATTTGCTAGAGCTTTAAAGATAAGGGCTCTTCTCCTCCATGGCACTTAGAGAGGAAAAAGAAGAGCCGAAACACATGAAAGCGTTAAGCTGATCGCCCCCACTTACCAGGAGAGGTGCTGCCGTCAACGTCCATAAAAGGTCGGTATTAAAGCTTTAATCTGAACGCGTCTAGCTAGGAGATGGAAACGGACACAAGCTCTCCTGCTCTATCTCGGCTCTGACCTCACTTACTGAAAACAGATTGGCGGACGAATGGTGCAGAAAAACAGAACGGAGAGAGGAGGGAGAGGAGAGCAAGGGAGGGAGTCTGAGCTGAAAGGGCAGAGGGGGGACTGAAACTGAGAAGTACCACAGTAGAAATATTTAGACTGGAAATCTAAAAACAAGGTTAAGGAGAACAAGACGGCACTTAAACACTTTTTAAAATCTCAAGCCTGGTAACTAGTTTGTCAACTTTGATGATAACTTTTAAGCTTCATTGTCTTTTCTAAAAAGTACAACTTTTCATTTTAATGGTACTGAACTTAGACTAGTTCAAGTGCTTATGATGCAAGGGATTTTATTAAAAAGAAGGAGAAAAAAAAGCCCTGAATCGGTCCAAATCTCATTTACATAACATAAATATTTGTTTTTTTTTAGTGTCCAGAATTCCTAAAAACCCACTGCAATGATAAATGTTGTTTTTTGGTCTTTGGTTTTGGTATTTTTGTTAGGATAAAGGACATATAAAAAGAAGATTAAGCTTAAAACTGCATTTCTGAGTATTTCTTCGTTTAAATCAAGAGCAGACGAAAAAATGCAGTTAAAAAGTTGTGACATAGAATCTGCAATAGCAAGATATAAGCTCCCTGCTCCCCTCCATTCTGATCCATTCGCTTGCAGACAAATAGATCCATGTACGTCTTTGTTGTCCTTGTCCGAGCTGGCACCTGGCTCAAAACTGTGTGGCTGGATAGCTCCAATATTGCTAGCCAGTTTTGTTGCACTGGTAAGAGTAAGTTGGGGATTTATGGAGCTGTAAACTAGCGAGAGAGAGTGTAAACAGATGGATGATAGGAAATGGAGACGGGCTTACTCTGCACCAATAGTCCTGCCCACCACTTAGAGGAGAATTTTTTTTAACTACTGCTGCTCTGCAGAAAATATGTCCTAAAAAATGACGCTGTTTTTTCTATTTGGGCAAAAACAGCAATAATCTTAATTAAAAGACCACTGGGAACACTATTACAATAGATCAAAAAATGATTAGAACCAGACTTTAAGTAAACAGAATTTTTTGTATATTAGTTTGCTTCTTTCCACTCTCTTTTAAGCATGAAAAATCACTCAAAATAAACCAATCAATCAAAGTGGAAGCGTTCAATACCTTTTAATTTTTTTCTAGAGATCAAAAATATGTGCTTCATCAGCCAAACTGTTAACATAAAGACAGGTTTTAAAGCAGCAACACATTTCCAAGAAACTATGCATACAAATGCAAAAGATTATAAAATTCAGAATAAGAATTAATCTGATGCAACCTATTAAAAATTATTCTCATGTGTTAATTGTACCTTTCAAAGCAAATTTCCCTTGTTTTTCCAAAGTGTTGCAATCCTTTGCTTTAGCTATTTAATCTTTTCTTAGAACGACAAAGTTAATAATATAAATGGATCCAATCTTCGTCAGAACTTAACATCCCACTGAGTTTTAAAGGTTTTTGCATTTGAGAAAAGTAGTGAAACATTCTGTTTCTGATCTGGACAACATCTCACTTCCAGACAAATCTGAACGCAGCTGTGAGAAAAAGAAAGGCTCACAGCATCTGTCCTGCTTTAGCAAGGGCAGCACTGATAGGGGAGGCAGCAAAACATGAGAATTGATACCGCCCTCCGAGCTAATCGCTACTGACTCCAAGCAGAACAGCCTGGAGCAACGTATTTCAGGTATTTCTGGAGGAAAAGCAGGGGGCCGAACACCAAATCCAAACTAAAACCATCACCGGAGCTCCTTGTGGTCTTGGATTTTGTTTCTTGTTTTTTTAAATCCATCTAAGGTGGGAAAGTAAAAAAAAAGAAAAACCACAAAAGCGATGTCTTGTATTTGTTATTGGTCTGAAAGAAAGGGCGTGAAAGCCTGTTTCAAATCAAAGGGAAAAGGTTAATTTCTTGAAAACCCTTATCCTCCGTAAGTGCAACACTAACAAACTGGAGCTCAGTGTTTGACCAGTTTAACCCTTGTGCTATCCTAGGCACTTTACCGTTGGGAGTTGGGTCATCTAGATTCACTAGACGGAGCTCTGAACCTTTTCCTTTTCAATTTTTTGTGATCTTCACTGGTTCAATGGATTACATGAAATTTTTCCACCTTTATCCACCTTTGTCATGGTAGGGAGAACATGTCAAAGTAAGGGTGGGGTCATCCAAGATAGCACAAGGGTTAAAGATTGAGGAGACGTACAAAGAAAATGGAAAAAAAGTGTGCTTGCCTCTTCAAATAGCTTTTTTTTCACATGTTTTACATCATTTATGTTCATTTCATAATGCACATTGGAGCTTTTGTAGCCTCAACAAGGAGTTTTGAGAGACTGTTTTTGTACCAGAATATTGATTTCAATCATCAAACTTTAATTTTCAACCATATGACGCTCACAAAACCATCAATTATCACTAGATCATGTACAGGAGGGATTTTTTTACTTGGCTTTGAAAAGAAATTTAGACACTTTCAATGTAGACCTCACAACAAATTTAGAAAGTTGGAAAAACACTCTAAACAGAGGAATTTAGTTCTGAAAATACGGCTGGTTTTGAGCTTCAATTAAAATAAAATAAAAAACGTCCCATCCCGATCCTGATGGTTCATGCATGTTCAATTAGAGACAGATGAAAAAATCAATTCTCTTTGGTCTGTAGATGTCAGTGTATGTACCTTGGAATAGTAGCCAAATATGCTACAAGCCTACGCAGGTCCTCGGGTCGTATTCTGTCATGGTTGCTCCGTGCTGGAAAAGTGAGAATTGGACCCCCACGTCTGTCTCTGCCACCTTTTGAATGGAAAGTTACAGTGTATGATGTAACCACCGGCAAAATTCAGTGTCTTTTCTGATTCAACTAAAACAAAAATCTGCATTTGAGGAACCAAAACCCATGGAAAATATCAAAAGGATGTTGTTGTAAGGGGATTTTTTAAATGCATGGGTATCACTCCTAAACACTTATGCTGTTCATGTCTCTTCTAAAGGCCGTGTCACACAGCCACTATGTACATTTTGCGTATTTTGCACAGATGAAATTTCGATTATTCTAGATACATACGTTATATACGTAATTCATAAGTTACTCTTGTGTTCGTCATTCGTCGATGTGCGCAGATGTACATCGAGGGTTTCAGCCAACGGGTATATACATGAATTCAGTTTTGCGCTGTTCAAAAATTTTGGTCGGTTGATGATGATGCAGTTTATGTGTCTTACATAAATCTTACGTAAATGTGCATGCTTTTTGCAAGATGCATACGCAAATTTGTGGCTTTCCACGACTGTACCAGACATATCTAATGAACTTTTCAAGCATGTACCACTAATGTATAATCTTTATATTATATTATGTATATGCCACAAATATCACATTTAAATTACATAACTGACGCACAAATCATTAATAAATTGCACATAAACAGCACAATAATCATACACAGTTTCTAGATTGATTCACATGTTCTTTGTGTGGCTTACTCGTACTTATGTGGTTGTAACCTGGTTCATTTGTGATACATCTGTAAAAATCTCACGTAAAGATCACAACTTCTCTCACTGCTTCTACATATATTCACGTATGACCAATTCTCATCCGGGCTAAATGTAAATAGCGTCTGTGTGACACGGTCTTATGTCAAAGTACAGGTCAGGGTGTAAATGAGTTACTGTGATAAAATACAGGGTAGCATTTCAGTCCCACTACAGTTAAACAAACAGAACTGTTTACAAAAAAGCTAATATATATTCTGCATGTCAAACTAAGTTATGCTTTATAGAACTGATAAAAGTTTACATCAGTTTATCAGTTTACATCGCCAATCCTTAACAAGACATGCAAATTCTAAAATGAAGGAATAGATGTGGTGGAAGCTGAAAGTCTAAAGCTACATACACACCGCCCTTGGCAACGTGCATTCAAGTAACCATTTTTTAGTTAAACTTTTATGTAAACGCATGTATATGTGCATTGCTTTCATGTTCACACATATCTACGCATGTTTTTACAACCATTTTCGGTCTCTACGTACATAAGTGCGTGGTCAATGAATGGGCAGTGAAAGTTAAACCAGGTTGAACTTTGACCCATCAGGGACTCCTCTTTGGAAGTGATGTGTAGGTGGCATTCCTTTTAATTCACTTAAGTGTCAACCGTTTGAAAATTGACCATGGAGGGAAAATTAATAATAGCATTATTAATAATAATAGCAGAATTACTAATAGTTTGGCCGCTGCTGGAATTACATGAAACCACATCTTTCATATATCAGAAAGAAAAAAACCTGCAGCAGGATTCGCAACATGTGCACTCCCTCGACATTCCGCACCAAGCCTCTTCCAACTGTAGGTGGCAGACATGCGCCAGCATCGGTAGCAACAGTCCAGTGTAAACACCGTACGCTAAATGTCTGTTCAAGAACATGCCAAATCTACGTTCTAAAACCCACCTTACATGCTCTATGATATGTACACACCGCCCTTACTAACACGCATTTAAGCAGCCACTTCCAGTGAAAAGTCATTTTAAATACGTGTTTTGGGCTCCCATGTTTAAAACATGGCCCCTGAACGTGCGCCGCAAGTTTAACTATGTCAAACTTTGACCAATCAGGGACTCTGATTTGGTAGTGACATATGGACAGCGCCTCTTTTAATTCACGCACCAAGCTTCTTCCAACTGTGGGTGGTGGACATGGGCTAGTAAAAGTAGAAGAAAAAAAAAAAAATGGAGAAGTCCCTCCCTGCTCACCAAGTGTGAACATTCTGGTTCTTGAACGTGCATTGAGCTAATGGTGTGTATGTAGCTTCATAGTGAATGTCCTCACTCGTAGTATGGTAAACGTTGGCTTCATTTTGCACAGTTTCAGTAAAACATCAGTGATTTTTGCCGTTACTGACCTGAAAGAAAGGCGACCTTCTCTTTTAGGATGGGAAGCACATCAATGGCTTTCAAATCTTCGTTGCGATGGAACCCTGAAACACACACCCAGAAGCAGTGAGCAGGAGACAAGTGACCTTGTTTTTAGATCATCTGTCAAGATGTATTTCTGTTATCCTTTTTGTTTCACTGTCATTGAGTTCAAGTGCAGTGAAAAGCCAGAGCCGCAAACACAAAATGAAGACATGATAATGCTTTAAAAAGGACTTTCTTTTTAAGTGTTAAAAGGCCAATGCTGTAGGTATATCTACAAATGAACAAAAATGACACTAAAATATAATAATTAGTTCCTTTGCCCAAGCATGCATTATTGTTAGATTCAATAAACAAACAAGACAGTGAAAATAATTTTTTTTATTGAAGAAAAACAAAAATAACACGAGAGCGACATTATGAATAAAGGACTAAATATTATATGCAAATGGTTGACAATTAGGTTATAATGCTGACATGTAGATTACCACCTGGGTTTTGCTCTGTCTGCTGTGAGTAAAAGTCGACCTATAGGATCCCTGAAACTTCAACATATGACTCCATGCTTAATACGGGAGCAAACTTAAACCAACACAAATACTCTGTCACAGGCGTCTTAAAACAGCTTTATTTGTTATTATAAAAAAAGGATAGTATGTGTCAATCATTCATAGAATGTTCTAACAAGTATTCAAACAATGTCACATTCATCACTGGGTATTTTAGGTGCGTTACATATTTGAAAACTGGAAAAAAAAAACCTAGCTCCACATTTTAGAATGAATCAGAAGAAAAAGCAACGTCTTTAGGACAAAAGATAAAAGCAGTTACTGCATATACTGTATATTCTCTCTGCTTGCTTCCCTTTAATTAAGGTCTGGTGCTTGCAATTACTCTCAGATGTCACATAATTAGTTCAATTATGTGCACCTGTGTGCAATCAAAGTGTCCAAAAAAAAAAAAACAGTCAGTAAATTCCGGCTGCTGTCTGAGTTTGCTCAGGGGATGTCACATGACTCTTGTTTTTAGCCTCTTTTCACCGGCTACATGTTCAATTCAGGTTACCGAGGTCTATTTTTAACCGTAGATCTTGCTTACAGTTGACTAAGTTTCAGATCCAGAGTGTCAGCGCTGCAGGTGTGATTACAAAGAAACCAAACTAAAGGCTACTTGTTTTGGAAGGAGCTTAATAGTTGAATACTTTTGTGTTTAATGTGTCATTTTGAACTTTACTAACTTATTTTTCTTTTGTGTAGTTTATATCGTGTTGTTGTTTTTTAGGATCCTTTAACATTAAGTATTTAATTTATTTATTTCAGAGATAAAATATGGAGTTCAATAACATTAGCATGTACTGTAAAAATAATGAAAATAAAAGTACTTTAGCCTATAGAATGTTCAATGAAAAATTGAAGGTTTAACCAACAATTTTGAAATTTTGGGAGACTATTTAAAAACTTGTTTAAAACTAGTTTAAGTGGAATGTTTAGTTATATAAATATATATTATTATTAATCTAAAATTATTATTATTTATTCATGTTTTGTTACCATTATATTGTCTTCATTCTTAAATGTATTTAAAGTTATATAAAAACTGATCACTAAATAAAAAAGTCCTCTTTAATTATATTTGAGAGGCTTTTATTTATTTATTGAGCTTCACCGCAGAGACAGAAGTGTCTGTCCACAAAGCTACACAGTTCACAAAGCTGGATTTTATGCAGGACTAACCAGAAAAAAATCAAACACTGACAGAAAGCCACATGAAAGCACATTTAAAGTTTGCTTAAAGTCATCTGGAAAGCAGGCCTGTGATAGCACATGGTGCCGACAGACAAAAAAGGGCTTCGCCTTTCCATTCTGAGCCGAAGGTTCATTTTGAAATGACAATATTGAGCTCAATGAAGTTTTAGGGGACACATTTACAAATCCTGGAACAGCTTAGTCAGTAGAAACATTAAAAGATGAGATCTTCAACTAAAACAAAGCAACAGTGTTCATAAACACATGAATCTAGGATTAAAAAAAAACCTCAAAATAAATGAAAGAGAGAATCTTGCAGAGGCACAGGGCAGCAGTAAAAGCTACATTTAGTTAACTACAAATAGAATATATGGGGAAGTAGTAGTGAAACTAGCATCTTCCCACTTACACAAATAAACCTAACACCTTCCCCTAACTATCAAGTAGAATACTAAAAAGTCAACTTTGTAAAGCGTCTTATATTATGGTCCAGGTAATTATTGGATTCTGATTGGCTGCTCAGTGTGGACTCAAAAGTGATAATCCACAGTGATAATGCACACCTCTAAAATAAGTTCTGGTCACGTATCTTAAGTGCTTGATATCACTGCGCTGGCTTCTTTAAAACTAATTTTTACTTCATCGTCTGGACAAAAACAAGCTGAAAAGGTGAACTTTCTCTCTGAACTGATGCTTTATTTAAGCCATCAGCATATATATCGCTTTCCTTGTGCAGGCTCGGCCCGTTGTCACGGTCACATGACAACATGCCGCACCCCGTATCAAATAGTTTTTTTTTGTATCAAATAGCTTTTTTGTAAAAAAAAAAAAAAAAAAAAAAAGCTATCTTGATCGAAAAAATAACAAGAATAAAGATCAAAAACTGATTAAATATATATTTTTTTGTGAGCGACCATGGTTATGAGCGGGTTAAGGGCCTTAGTTTCTGAAAGTTAAAAAAATAAAAGTACAGTAAGGTGGGGAGGGACACTTTTACAAAAAAATAACTTCTACAGTCTCCTGTCAGCTCCCTGGGAGAATCTGGACTGACTCTACCCTGAGAAAAAAATGACTGATGTAACAATCTATTATGACCGTGCAACAACCTACAAAGTTCCTCCTTTCCTTTCTAAAACTACCCTCTCGCTTGTTATTATCAGTGACTTTACACACTGTTGTGACTGTTTGTAATCCCATCTCCTTTCCTGCATCTCATCCACATAACGATAAGTGATGTAAAAAAAAAGGCTGAGAAGTGTCTGTGTTTTCAGAAAACATCAGCACCACAGGACAAAGAAAGTACCAATGATCCTTGTGTGTTTTAGTGTCTCAGTATGTTTGTACATGAGTGTGTTTTTCCTATAAAGTATGCCCAGACACATTCCTAAAAGCGGTGGTTTATATAAGATACTGACTCTGGCTCACATCCAGTGCTGACCTCTGGTAAACTGCTGCAGCCAAGCTTAAACTGTAGCTCCGGCTGCACCTTTTTATTTTTTTTTTAACACAACAAACCACGACTGTGCAGATTGTGCACAGGACTGCGGTAAGCAGAGAACAGATGGGAATGTCATATATGTCAGCATCTTAATGCTGGAGAATCATTTGTTTTTTTAGGAATGCAAATACTCAAAAAACAACGATGCATAACCATAATAAATAGGAAGCAGTCTGTTAAAATAACAGCAAATGTGAGCACGAAGACTTTCCACAAATGAAGACATTTAAATGTGTAGCAAAGAAGAAATCGTAGAACGTAGCAAAGAAAAAAACACACAAAAAAACGGTGATTTATGAAATCCTCTCGTCGCCTCTTGCTGAACACTCTTTCACCCAGACACACACAACCGATCTCTTCTCACCAGCACACATGCCTTCATTTACAAGTCTGCCAAGCATGAAATAAAGCTTTTCAATCCCCGACTGCGTGTTCATAATAACACAGTCATGAAGACAATCCATTTAACTGTCACTTTTCACTCTATGCCATGTCAAACGAGGCAAAAAAGTAAAAAAAAATTGAGTTTTATGTCCAACTTTCTGTAACGGGAAAAATAAGACAATTATGACTGAAGGTATAACAAGAAAAGAAAGGATGACTGCATAATTGTTATACAAACAATTTGGTTGAAGAAAAAAAATATTTAAAGCACATTTGCATAGTCATAAGAAAATTATTGAGTTTTTAGTGACTTTAACATGTACTTGTGGCATTTTGTCTGATTATGGAGGAAACATATTAAGAGAACTAAGCCAAAAAAATTACATTTCTGAGTGTTTCTTCATTCAAATTGTTGTGAAACAGGAGCTGATGGGAAAAAAAAAATCTACCGGTAGTTTAACAAAAGCTTGTAGTTCTGACGTAGATTTGATAATGGGCATGCTCCAAGTCGCTTCCACTTGTAGACGACTTGTTTTCCTCATCCGAGCTGGAATCTTGCTTAAAACTGTACGGCTGGATGGCTCCAATATTGCTCACCATTTTTATTGAACAGGAAATGTCAGGTTGGGCTTGAGAGTATAAACAAATGGATGATGGGAAGGAGCAGCGGTATTACTCTTTAATTCAGAAGCAAACTGGCCAGCCAGCAGCAGCTTTGACTGGACAATGTAAATGTCTCCGGACAGTGGCCATGCATATCATGTGCCACAGGCTGCCAGCTGCCCGGTAGCCCGAGGCAATGTTCCCTGTGCGCTTGCACAATTGCTGATGATCGCACATTCTCAGCACACAAAATTAAATTACATACTAACTACATACACCATTATACCATTTACATCAAAAACAAAGTTATAAACTCAAATTTATTAGAGATGTGGCGTCTACGACCAAACCACATGGATCAGGAACATGAACGATGGGAATGGACTCGGGGTCAGCTGGGAGAGATTCTTCATTTCCATTTTTTATCCTCCCTCCCGAGGTTCACACGTTCACATAAATGCTCAAACAAGCTCATCCGTCTTTTTTCAGAAACAAATATCAAGTGAGTTGTGCAAACCCAATTTACACGGGTTCCTCGCCAAAAAAGTACAATAAAGGCTGCCTCAGAGTCACAGCACGTTGGGGGGGCGGTGCTCCCAGTGGTCCTCAGTGCGCTCAGGGTACTTGGGTGTATGCACAAACACATGAGAAATTAGAGGGGGCATTCCTGCCACTGTGCGACCTCCAAATGTGCAAAGGCGGCGGCCGGCCGGCGTCAAAAACCTATCCAGTCGCAGGGAAATTTTATTTTTTTCTTAAAACCTTGTGTACAAATGCTGCCGCCCGAATACATGTGTCACCGTGCAGCCACCGCGGGGCACCAACCGAATTTGCTGAAAAACAAGCATTTATGTTGCAGCATAGAGGCATTTTGGCATATGTGACCGTAGCTTCAAACAAGCATTTACAGGACATTAACATGCAGACATACGATTCAGCTTAAATTTCATTTCAGTTTATAGAACTCTATAGACTGGCTGTACTGTGCAGACAAGTCAAGCTCCATGTTTGGTTTGATTACTTTTCGCCATGCTCGATTCCAAAGTAGCTCTTTGAGCCCGCCCCATGCTGTGAGAGCAACAGAGTACACAGCATTTTCACTGCTGTTGCTCTGCACGATTAAAAAACAAGAATCAAACACAGCAAGAGTGGAACAGATTCACTGTGTAACTCCAGATGGATTGTGTCTTGAAAAGATCAGTTCACATTAAAATGCGTCAGAGGCGTGGAAACCCGTTTCCCTTTGGCCTCCTGACTTCAAGCTTGTGACACTTGCAGATTGCAGCATGACAGAACAGAATGTGTTTAGTGACTTATAGCTCAAAATCGTTGACCTCAATAGAAAAAATATGATTTCAGTTTTATGTGTTGCAGATGTCTTTCTTAAAAAGCTCTCGCTTAGGTGGCAGAATTTGACCAATTTTGGTAGACACAAACATTGTAACCCCAACTTGTAATCCAGTATGAACTACAAGAACATAGCTCCATGGTCTGTGCACAGAGCTAGAACACATGGCCTCAGGTCACCGGGCCAATCCCGTTTATTCCAATCCTTTCTACCACAGACTAGACTGTACGTGGCGCATCTGTGCTTCTTGGCAGGCCAATCCTTTGGCTTATAACCTCATAACCTCAAACCCTGTCCAATTACATGCTGCCTGTAGTGTAGTGGAACAGATCAGTTCTGGTACCATAATACTGTAGAACTCCAATTGCAATTGCTCTGGCTGTTGTTCAGGCTGTCTCAGCACAAATATGGTGCTTAGAACGGATTGCTGTGGTATAATGCAGGGATTCAGAGCCTTGTTTTAATATTTGACCCGCTCGCAATGTTCAACATCATTTATATTGCACTTTATTACATGTTTGAGTAAGAGAATATTGGCTTCAAAGTCTTTGGTTTGATAGTGAAGAATTTCAGTTTAAGTTTGAAACATCTTCTAAAGCTCACTTCGAGAACCTCATTTGTGAGAACATGTGGTGCTACGTTCACAACAGGCATTCAAGAACACGCTAAACACGCATTCTGGAATGCGCTTTCAGCATCCGGTGTTCACAGTGGAAGACCAGGTCGGGGTGTCTTGTACTTTTTCATGTAAAACTTTACTAGCTCGTGTCCGCCAACTAGAGTTGGAAGAGGCTTGGTACAAAATCTCAAAGCGGTGCAAATCTGGTGAATCTGTCTCAACCGTTTTTCTCTCACGGCTCTATTTCGAAATATGAAAGACTTGGTGTCATTTGTGCAGATCAAGCAATTTTTAAACAGCTGCATGATTTAAAAGGATTCAAAATACATACGGTACTACCAAATCCAAGTCCCTGATTGGTTGAAGTTCAACATGGTGTAACTTTCAACACACGTTCAATGGACGTGCTTTTTATACATAGAGCCTAAAAACGGTTGCAAAAACTTGCATGGCACCGATTTTGAATGCAAAAGTCTGAAATGCGCATTTACACGGCTATACATGCTGTACATGCTGCTCCTTTTTTGATGTAAAAAAAATCTTCATTCAACCATTTATGGGACCGAACTCGAACATATTTTGTACTTTTAATGTTTACAAAAAGGCATTAATTCATTTTTATGCTTTAACTGACTCTTTATTTCATAAAATTGCTCAACTACTAAAGTATCTGTTTTAAAACCAAATGCAAAAAAACTAAAAAACACTGTAAATTCTTCTTTTTTTGCTTCCCCCAAACCAATCCACAATGTCTTGATTTCTGTTTGGACTCCCTAATGCAACATTAGGCCCCATTCATGCATGCCATGTCAATTTGAGTGCAGGAATCCTGTGACATAAATTTCCCCAACCTACATCAGTCTGCCAGGCTCCACTGGGCTCTGTGGCTGACAATGTGCAGGACATTGATTTCTAACTATGTAGAACAAGCTTGAAGGGAAAACACGCATACTCACAGGTATGCACACTGGGTAATCTGTGGGGTCAAACTTTAACAGGCTTCTTAAAAGAAGGAGGATATAGATTGTTTTTTTTTTTTTTTTTTTTTTTTTTTTAGGAAAGTTGGGTTTTTCCACATTGTTACCACCAAAAACTTACAAGACTGTGGACTGATCCACAATTTTCCTTTTCTCCTGTCTGGGCAATATCAATAGCCTTGTTTAGACTACTATAGTAGGGCGGTACAACAAACAAAAGCAGTGGAAACGTCATGTATGGACACAATCACAACTCTTATTATCTGTCTTTGTCAATATTCAGTCCATTTCTCAAAAGATACAAGCATTTCTTGCCTTCACACCTATGAATTCAAAGATCTTTTTTTCTCACACAAAGAGACACTCAGCAGGCTCAGCTCCACTCTTTCCCACTTCTGTGACCTTCATGCGGGTCTGGCAGGGGGCCTAGGGACTGTGGTCAGCTCAACTTTCATCCCGTTTCTTATATTGTTGTTGTAAAAGTGCGGCCTAAAGCAAAAATAACACTTTGCTCCCACCACAGCCCCTCGACCTGGATGTAACCCCTAAGCACAACAAAGAAAGGGATGGGAAAAAAAACGCTTTGAATAAACGGCAAAGATGTAAGCAAATTCCATGCTACAATGGAGAGCTGTTTGGTGAGTAATCTGTCAGAAGACGCTCAATTCAACTATCAGTTTTATTTGCAGGCCAGTTGATTAACTGGCAAATTTTGAAATTTTTCCTAAAGACAAAGTTGCTTCACGTTAGGGCTGGGCGATATGGCCTAAAAATAAAATCTCCGATTTTATTTTTTTTAATTCGATTTCCGATTTTTTCCCGATTTTTTATTTTTTTTTCCCACCCTACTTAAGGAAAGCAATAAGTACAAACGGCAGACAAGTTCAAGCAAATGTTGCTTTTATTTAATCAAACTCAAGACAAATGTAAAGCCCATTTCTGGTATGAATAATAAATAAATGAACACACTCTTTGAATCAAAGTTAAGTATAAGATTTTTCTTCTTCTCACTCCCTTTTTGGACTTGTGTTTAAATAATTTTGTCCTGTTTTATATAACTTTTGTCTTGTTTTTGTTTAATTTCGTTATTCTACACTTGTTTTCACTTGTCCAAAATAAAAAGGTTACTTCCTTAATTAAAGTCCAAGCTGTGTTTTAAGTCACACTTTGTAGTCTAGACTAAAAGGAGACAAACATTCACCTTAAGAGTAGCACCATTTTCTAAAGGATTAACAACACAGCTCATACCTGGGCTATAAGGTTTTAAATAAATTAAGAAACTCCGCCTTCTCCACGTAGAAGATGACGAAGCAGCAGTCATGGTCAGCCCCCCCCCCCCCCCGCGGCCGCCTCCTCCGAAAACAAAATCCTACGGCGGCCGCGTCGCAAATGAATATACACGTAATAATGACAACGCAGTATTCTTTATTAACAGATAACAGTAACAACTAACTAACTAACTAATGAACTAACTATACAGGCGTTGTAGAATGAGTATATGTGTGTGTCAGGGCGCGTGCATGTGTACGAGGACTGGGCGCGTGAGAGCCTTTGACTCCGATGGGCTTTAGGCAGCGTGGGGTCTCTCTCTTCCTCCACGTCTGTGGCAGCAAAGCCACACCAGTTCCAAACAACAGATGATTTTATTCCTTTCTTGGGAACAAACTTCCCACTGTCACCGGTGGCCATACTGTCGCTAGCTCCTTCGTGTGTCGATTGTCGCGTGTCGCTATGTGAAACTAATGCTACGGAAGCTCTGGGGAGCCAAAAATGCGCCACATAAAAACTCGATTTAGTTATTTTTGAAATCGCCCGTGACAAAAAATTCGAATTAATTCATTTGATCGATTTATCGCCCAGGCCTACTTCACGTTAAACGTTTTCTGTCTAATTCTGTTCATGTCCACTTGTTACACTATCAGCTGAGCTCGCCGCTCATCTTGTTTCAACACGTTTTCACAAACGGCATACCCTCTCGACCAGGTGAAACGACTCTCACCAAAATGTTTCATTATTTACAACAGAAACCATAAAATAAAGCTCTGAAACTGCAGAATTATATATATATATGCATCTAAATATAACCTGCTTTTTAGCAGCTCTGTGAAAGAACAAGTCATGGTACAAGAAGCAGACTGGCCCTGCAGATGGCTTCCAAACACAGAACTGTGTGAACTGAGCAGCTAAAGAAGCAAAAAAAACAGTCAGCAGCAGAGGGTTTGTGGGGTTTTGCAATGAGATTAGGAAGAGTTCCCTCAAAGTTTTAGTGAAATGTTGGGCGCACATCTGTCCGGTCAAGTTGTACAAAACCTGTAGGGATGATATGAAGGAATGTGTGTCCCTGTTTCCTTTTTAATTTGTTTATGCCAAGAGGAAACCACGGAAAATCGCAAGAAAGCGGCTACATCTGTTTTCATATTATTTTCACACCTCACCGAGCTTGAAAAACAACTTCACCTCAAAGTTCAACTAACAAAAGTCTGCTTTTCTCATTTGATCTACATTATACCCCTCTGTTATGCTGAAATGCTTAAAGTCCCATTCCAATCATCTTTGGATCTATTGCAAAAGCATTCCCAGTGGTCTTTTCATTATGTTTATGCCATTTTTTGCTCAAATTAAAAAAAAACAATAGTTTTCTAGGAGACCGTTTCTGCAGGGCGGCAGGAGTTCATTAGTGTTGACCATAACTGTTGTCACGAGTTATACTGCCACCTACTTCCCATCATCCATCTGTTTACATTCTCTCCCGCCTCAACCTATGATTACATTAAAAATGGAAAGCAATAGTGGAGCTATCCAGGCGTATGGTCCTGAGGCATGGATCCATTTGTCTGCAAGTGGATGATTCAGGAAGGGGCGGAGCATGGAGCTTGTGGCTTGCCGACTGTAGCAGCAACGTCACAGCAACAAGCTTTTTCCATCTGTACTTTTTTTGTCTGCTCCAGATTCACAGCGATTTGAATAAAGAAAAGCTAAAAAATGTTCATTTAAGCTTAACTTTCTTAAAATATGACCACCATCATCAGAAACATGACACAAGAACAGGAACAGGAAAAAACATTATTTTCATTGGAGTAGGTCTTTAAGAGTCCTCTACACCTCACTACTGGCAACTCGCTATATTATAGCCAAACCCTTTTTTACCCCAAAACAAAACACGAGCAAACAAATCATTATCTTTACACATGCTAAACTCATTGAGGAGCACAGAAAAATGATGAATTACTGATTAATCTCTCCATATGTTTTCACCAAACTCAAACTTTATTCATTTGTATAGCACCTTTCATCTCAAAACACAAAGCGCTTTACATAAAAGCAAATAAAATAGCCATAAAATATGAAAATTAGTTAAAACAGAAAACACAGGACAATCACACATAATTGGCACCCCTCCCTCACCGGATTCCTCCTTCCACCCACCTAGTTCCCTCAATATAACCCTGAAGAACAATGAAGAACTGCAGCTTAAAGAAAAAGTCTGGCTTGGTACTGCTGTGAGGAAACGGTGTAATAGGGATCCATTAAACCCCAGGCCCAGCCCACCCAACACAGCAGCTCAGGGCCCACTCTATGGCTATTGGACCACAGCCGGCCTAATGACAACGAGCACCGCAGCAACAGCACCCCCTAGAGGTAAAACTGGTAGTGCCCCAGAACAATGGATCCCCAAGAGGAAACACCAGTCACTTTTATATAGTAAAATCATGTTTTATTCAGGTGACTAGTTTTATTTTTTCTAAAGACTACAACCTGCTTTCTGAGAAAAAAAAAATTACTCTTTAACCGCAAAACTAGCTCAGATGCAGCAGTGAGGCTTCTTTTTTTTCTTTTATTAAATCCTTTTTATTAAATCCTTTCATCTACAGGTCTTGAGTAAAATAACTTTTAAGTTTTCATCTTGTTATCTGAGACCAACTAAATACATGCTACCGTCAGAAAAATCAATAGCATGCAATTGCAACTTCCAGTTTTTTTTCCCACAAGCCTCTTTTTAATCTTCATAAATTCACTTTCCACTGGCTGTGATGAAACTTTTTTCAACAAAGTTCTAAGTTTGATAAATAATACTATTTCCTCCAACTAACTCAGAGCAGAACTTCTCCTCTACGCCTGCATTTATTACTGACTTACACACAAACATTGAAGAATCTACAAGAAGAAGAAAAAACTTGAATTTCATAAAAAAAATGTTTTTTTCTAATGAGCAAACTAGAGATTTCAGGCAACATTTGCCTTCTTTTTTTTCAGATTTTTAGGTCTTCTCTATGTTAAACAATGAGGTCAGTGTTCTGACTTACTTGAAATATTGGGCCTGCCGTTTACTCTTTAACCAGAAACCTGTTTTTCAGAATTCCCTTGACATTCAATACCTAGATTATGCGACTTCAGACTATTCCTTACTCTCTATTTTTCAAATGCAGTGACTAAAATAGTGCTGTGTTCTGGGTGCACAACAAGCTGTGTCAAATGACCCACATACAGTAAAAGACAAAAATAAAGTCCATGAGAACATTTTCTTCATTATGTGTCATTAAAATGAGCTTACAGAGAAGGGTGTAAAATTGCTTCAAAATCAGTTTCACTGCAATCGTAGATATGAAATTATGACTAATGATATTAACAATTGAATGATGAAGCACAATATCGTTGAAATGAAGAGTCATAGAATATTTTATTCATTTTTTCTTGTCTTAGTGTTTTTCAATGGTTTATTTAGATTTGGAATTAAAACAAGTGTATACATACGAGGGAGTAGAGTTTATAATGATCTTCCTAATGACTTTTCCATCCTCCATCTATTCCCCAACCAAAATTATAGGTATTTCAAATGTTCTAACTACAGAGCCCCGCTCAACTTTGCAACACACACTACTAATAAAGCAACTCTACAGCTCCCAGATGAGAACAGCTGTAGTTTGATTTACATTTACATTTACAAAGCAGGGATTCATGGCAGTTATGCAGTTCTAGTGGCTGTTGCTTCCCTAATGTAGAGGAGTCATCTGGCAGACAATGGAAAACCACTGAATCATACCCATTGTTTTAACAAAAAAGAGAAAATCATAGTCTAATTAGAATTGTATTTATGAATGGAAAAATTCCATTTCTAATGGTCAATAAAACAAGTTTAATAGCCTATTTACTATTTGGTCAGGGCTGCACGGTGGCGCAGTGGTTAGCGCTATCACCTCACAGCAAGAAGGCCCCCAGTTCAAGTCCCGGCTGGGGGATATGACAAGCACAACATGAGGGACCTTTCTGTGTGGAGTTTGCATGTTCTCCCTGTGTATGTGTGGGTTCTCTCCAGGGCCTCCGGCTTCCTCCCACCGTCAAAAAACATGCTTCATAGGTTAATTGGCAACTCTAAATTGTCCATAGGTGTGAGTGTGAGAGTGAATGGATGTGTGATTGTGGACATTCTACCCTGCGACAGCCTGGCGATTTGTCCAGGGTGTCCCCTGCCTTCGCCCAAGTGGCCGGGATAGGCCCCGTGACCCCGAAAGGGAATAAACGGAATAGAAAATGAATGAATGAACTATTTGGTCATTTGAAACACCACCTATCAAATTTCTATACAGATTAGCATTTGTGTGCACAAATTAAACTGAAAATTATGGGATTTGAAATCCTAATAAAATCCTGATTAACAGTAAAAACCTATGATCCTAAAACACACAAAATGCTAAATTGTGCTCACAAATTGCTACCTCGTGCACAGAAAAAGCTGGTAAAATGCTAGTTTGTGGACATAGTATTTTGTGTGCACAAGTTAGTATTCTTAGTTTTGTACAGAAAAAAAAGTAATTTGCGATTTTGTGACAACAGAACACTAATTTGTGCGCTCAAAATACTAAATTACGGCTGCAAAAATCTCATTTGTGCACACAAAATACTAATTTGTGTACAGTAAAAGCAAATAAAAGGCTATTTTGTGGCCACAGAATACTAATTTATTTGCACAAATCACTAAATTGTGGCCACAAAATGCTCATTTGAGCACACAAAATACACATTTTTGCACAAAAAATACTAATTTGTAGCCACAAATAGCTAACTTGTGTGCAAAATACTAAATTGTGCAACAGTTAAAGCAAAAAAAAAAGTTTGTCACCACAAAACAATTTGTGCACACAAAATACAAATTTGTGACCACTAATATTTGAGTTGAAGGAACAATTTATATTTTTTATGTCATGTCAAGGGCTCCATATATTTTAAAAATATATACAGTATATATTTAAAGAAGTAGTTCAATGCAATATGATTCCATCAGGTTTTAAAACAAGAACATATTACAAAATCCTGGGCGTGCACAAATAAACCCTTAACTACAAAACACGAAAACAGTCTCCCGGTAACTGAGATCATTGCCATTCGCCAACAATCTTATAAATTAAAACTACACTCAAAGAATTTCCACAAATCTGCAAATCTCAACATAACAATGAACATATCGAATACCCTAGCTGATAATCTAATAAGGATTTTCTCAGCCGGGGCCTGCTCCTAGTAGTGATTATTCAGCACCGTCATTATTAACTGGTAAGACCGGTAACACACCTGTTCGACAGAGCCTTAAGCCTTTGGTCGCTTTAACTCTAACAGCTCTAGTACCACTGGGCAAAAAGCCATAACATACACTGGTCAGCGCCCTAAAGTCCACTTAGTTGCAGGAGCCCATAAGGGCTGCCAGATCCTCCTGTCCTCCCCAGCCGGCTTTTTATTTGTATTTTTGTGTGTGTAGAGTCCTCATATTAACCTCCCTCCCCAAAACAAGATTATAGAGGCACGTGATGCTTTGCATTTAACGGTTTCTCCCCTCCCTGTCACCCAGCCATATCCTCACATGGGGAAAAAACATTAAGCTTTTTAAACATTTATCGTTGGTGGATTTGGGAGGGAAATAGGCTTTAATAACGATTGGTTGTAATCTTCTCTCTAATGCTCCTGTTGGTGACTGCTCGTTTTGGCATACAGCCATCTACAGTCTCTTTGGTTAAATCTTTTACTGCCAGTACTCCAAACTTAAATTTGAAAAAATATTACAACTACTTTTGCTTAGTCACTGCTCATTTTGTTTCAAGAGATCCTTAAGAAAAGGGAGCCCCCATTAAAATGACCAATTAGAGAATACATTTGAACCAGTGCTTTCAAAAACTCTAAAACTGTCATAATAGAAAAAAAATGTCTATTAACTCTCCCTGCATGTTTGCATCAGTAAGCATCAAGATACATAACCAGTTATTGATATCATTTTTTCCTGTTGTGAGTATTAGGAAAATGAATGTGAGTTTAAAAAAAGTATTTGAACCTAAAGTCACTTTATTAGACCTATAAAGAATTATGTGATGTGTGTTATTTTATTTTTTTACAAAACTAATATCTAAATAAATCCTTCTTTTTAATTTCATTGATTTTTTTTCCCCACTTTAGAGTTGGCACCTACCATTACCGTTTGTTGCATCCGCTGTCAGCTGACTGTTCTTGACCTGCAAAAATGGCATGTAGTGCAAGTAGAACAGCAAGCTCAAAGCAGCCATGTTCAGATCAAACTCCAACAACTCAGAGACTTCTCAAGTTAGGCAAAAAGCGCAGCATGTCCATATATATATGCAGTCCAGGTCATCCATATCTGTCTGATCGCGCCCCTGACTGTCCCCCCAACCCTGGCTGGATGAAGCTCATCTGCTGGACTTTGTATATGTAGTTCTAGAGTTAGATAAGTTAAGAGTTCTGGTAAATCACCTGTCCGTCCTGGGGGAGGAACCCTCCTTCATGTGGGCACCCCTGAGGTTTCTTCGTTTTTTCCAGAATCCGTTTTTTTTTTTAGGAGTTTTTCCTTACCGAAGGAGGGTCTCTGGACAGGGATGCCAATATAGCTTAGTCAGTTTGTTGATTGATTTTATTGTTTTATTGCTTTTATTGTTCAATTGATTTTATTGTTTTATTGCTATTGTTTCTTTATTGCATCGTTTTGTTTTTGATTTTAGTTGATTTTATGTTAAGCACTTTGGTTGCCTTGGCTTTTATAAGTGCTATACAAATAATAAATTGATTGATTGAAATTGTTAGTTCATTTTAGTATTTTCCTATTGAACTCTTTATATTCATGATCCTTTTGAGTTCATGTTTCACTTCGAAAAGCATCGAGACGACTCTTGTTGTGATTTTGGGCTATACAAATAAATTTGAATTGAATTGATACTGCTGGAATAAATAACTCGGAAGGATTGTCACCTCTCTGAAAGTAAAACTCGGGCGGAGTCAGCTGACACCAACAGGTATGTGCCAATAGATAGTTCAGATCGATGGGCTGATATGCAAAAGAAAAGAGTAATGTAACAATAATGATATTAATAACCTAATAACAACAAATAAATAAAGGCTAGGTTGGTTGCGGTGTAGTAGTTAGCACGGAGTTATGCTCTGGTTCAAATCCCGGCTTGGTCCTTTTAACATGGAGATTTCATGTTCTCTGTGTGGGTTTTTTCTGGACACCCTGGCTGCCAGTCACTGTCTACAAACAGGCTTCATAGGTTACTTGGTGAATCTAAAATTGTCTCTTAGTGGGAATGGGATTGTGTGTACTTGTGTGTCTATGTGTGGCACAGTGATAAAGTGGAAAACCATCCAGGGTGTACCCCGCCTTTGCCCAATAGTGGCTGAGATAGGCACCAGCAACCTTGTGACCTCAAAAGCGATTTAGCAGTTTTGTTAAATGGATGGATGGAAGTTTGACCTTGAAGACCAAAGAAATGTACGCAATTGTGTGTCAAAAGGTCACTTAACCCCTGCTGAAATAATAAAATCTGTCCAAAACAAGAGACTCTCAGCTTCTGTCTGTTTGCTCAACTGCTGGACAGCACAAGTTAAAATAAAAAGGGACATACTGCTGTGCCAATACCAAACTTAGAGGGAAAAAGAACTTTGCTAATGGGTGTATTGACCAAAAGCAGTGTGATCAAACACAAGGGTTTACTGTTATGTAAAACAGTGCCTCTGTGTTATTAGTTGTACTGTTTCCATGGCAAACAAAAACCTGAATGTGAGATGGACTATAGCCATGACGAAGAGAACAAGTTCCTTTCAGGGCATAGCATCCACTGGCGTCTCTCTGTGCACAAGCATATACAGTTCAGACTCATTGGGCAGCCAGCTGAACTGCATCAACACATCAATGAAGCAGAGAGGAGGACGTTTTGTACGGCTACAGGAAGGCCATTGAACAGCCCGCTGAGACCAAACCCGCCCTATTGTCCTACTAAACAGCAAACTGCAGTCGATAAACTAAAGCAGACCAAATAACACTTCACAGGCAGACACAAAGAAAAGGAGGGTGGATGCTTCCGCAGGCCACTGCCTTTCTAACTGCCTCCAAACAAAAGCAGAGAGCAAGTGGAAGAGGAAACACAGAAAGGAAACGTGCCCAGGACCATGAGGTATCAACTGTTCCTTTATTGAACATTCTAGGCAGGCGAGACTTTATCTGACATTATTAGACAGTTGCAAAAAGAGGTGATAAAAAAAAGTTCTGCTTTAGATGTTTCATGAGAAACGTAGGAAAGAAAGATAAACACAGACAACACACACAAGGATAAGGAGGCCAAGAAGGATGGTGTGTGTGTATTTTCTTCCCAAATTAAACCTCTCATTTCAACAGAAAAATAAACAAAAAGGAAATATGAAATTATATCCTTCACAAATTCAGTTCCCGTGTGCCAAAATGTCCTTGGGCAAGACACTGAACGTCAAATTCCTCCTTGGGGTTATAGATTGGTGCTAGTGTTAGTGTGTGAATGGGTGAATGGGACTGTAACTGTAAAAAGTGACTGTGAGTATATCTGTCTGTGTGTTGCCCTGCGATGAACAACCCCAACTTCACCTACTAGAGTAACTGTGATAGGCTCTAGCAACCCCTGTAGCCCTGCACAGAACACAGCAGAAATATAAGAAGGATGAATGCTTGCATGGGTAGACCCAACAGAGCTTCAAGCTTTACTGTGTTCCACCTGACTGCTGTCACTGGAAAGTTATTGAGTTGCGCAGAGCAAACTCCCCTCTATAAGCCCCTCCCACTTCAGGCTTTATTTTTTCCATATATAATCCTATGAGTGAGACCAGAGATTATCTGTCCAGTTATATACAGTATGGGTAGGAAACATACAATTTGACTATGATACAAGCAGTGTCAACAGTGGCAATACAAAATGATGTTTTACATGTTTTTGTACCTTGTTGTGTGTATCTAGATAGATCCATTGACTGTCTAAAAAAAAAGCTATTGTTATTCATAGTCTCAAGAAAGAACCAGCATGTATTTGGATTAACACAGCTGTTGTTGACACGATGCATTTCGTTTTACCCACAAATGCCCCACTGAGAGGCATCTGGAGACTGAGAGAGACATAGCAAATACTGTAAAAGAAACAGAAAAGCACTGACAAAGTCTTTTTATAGAGTAGACTGGTATACAAATATCAGCCTGCTATCTATATCAGCTGAACATTTTATTGTAATAATACACAGGCTTTAAAGTAAGATCAAAACTCTTATTGATCTTAAAAATCAATTATTTTGATTTTTCTCTTCTAATTAAAAGTGCAAACTGCTTGCGTCAGTCTATTTTCATCTCCCTTTGGTTCACTGAAAGTCCGACTGCATTCTCAGAGTTCCATAGTGAACCGGCTCCATCCTTTTTAGATGGATCAGCTCCAACTGGTTTGGTTGTACCAAAATTCAGGTGAACATCTAGATTAGTTCCAACGAGACAAACTATCTGGGTAATTTATTTGTGCTGAGAGCTTTACTGCCTTCAGTGAAACTATGATACTAAGTAACTTGGTGATACTAAGTGTTTTGTTTGAATCTAACAATAAAGAAATGTAGTTACTGTTTGAAGACATCGACTAATCCTACATTCACACTCTGCAACGTGCGTTCAAGCAGCCACTTCCAATGAAACATCTATGTAAATGTGCATTTCGGTCTTCTGCTTACGAAACTCTTGCATTCACACATCGCTTCGCAAGTTTCTAAGTTCGTTTATGGGCACTACGGACAAAAAGTGTGGCCGTTGACTGCTCATTTAACATTAGATTTAGTAGTGACTAATGGAGGACGTCCCCTTTAATTCACGGAAGTGCCATGTATGAAAACTGATCATAAAGGAGAAATTAGTAATTGAGGTTTGTGGACAGCAAGTCTTTCATGAATCAAATTGGAGCTGTAAAATAAAAAGCCAGAAGCAAGATTTGCACTGCTCTGACATTTCGCACCAAATCTTTTCCAAACCATGAGTACACGTGGTAGTATCGGTTAGCAAAAGTCCAGTGTGAACACCATATGCTAAAAGCCCGTTCACTAATCCGCAAACAGATCGTTCTTGAATGCTCATTACATGCCTGGCGTGTACGTAGCATGAGGTTCTAGACCCTACTAGCCATTTCAAAATCCTCCACCCCTAATATAACGTGTGTGTGTGGGTGGGTGTGTGCTGGTGTGCGTATAAGTGTTGGTGTGTCTTGGGCCTCCAGGTTGCCAGCTTGCAAAAAGCAGAACAGTTCCTGTTTACAAGCTCAGCAGAGCCGGATCCCACAGGGAACAACACAATGCACAAATATTTTGTTGGTCCATACAATATTGCTTTATAAAAAATGCAGAGTGTGTGTGTGGCTCTATGCCTCCATAGAAAGTTTGCAAATAGGCATTTCTTTCTCCTCTAAAGTGAGTCTCTCTTCCACTCCCCCACTCCAACTATCCTCTATCATCTGTCTGAACTGATCATCGCAAGAGCTGTCCTCCATAAACGCCGGTGTTGCCTTTAATACACACACAGCAGACAATGAAGCACAGACTCCAACCCATCTATCTGCATGCCAGGATCTGACTACTGGATGCTATGCTTTTTCCTTGTTATTTCAGTCTTGAAAACAAGCGGTAAAAAAAAACACAGGGCCAAAAGACTATCGCATGGAACATCTGTCTCTTATGCATGAATAGCCTCATGCATGTCTGCACAAATAGCCAGTGCGGGAAAATTTACAGGATAATTTCCACAGAGCAGTTAAGATTTTAAAGTCTAATCTAACCCAGAATTTTTTTTTTCTTTATTTTTGTGTTATGATGTGCTCAAAGACATTAGGTAATGCAAAATAAAATCTATCAAAATAGAAGTAAATACAAATAATATTTTGTATCTATTTGCTATCCATAGAAAAGTTCAATTTTTTAACTTTGAGGCCTCAGGTCCAGCCCAAAACATAGTTGAATTTAAACATGGACGCAAAAAAACAAGACACAAAACAGCTTAATGTTGCATTGGCTAATCAGTTTTATGTTGTTTTTTTCAACAGTAAACACACAAAACATTAGACACAACACACTAAAAGTGTAAATAACACAAAATTACATCAACAACAATTCAGCATTGTTCTGACTGAGGGAAATAAATGCACATGCATTAAAGGTCCCCTATAAGTGATTCACCGTATACGTTACGTCACACACTGGCAAACTCAGTCCTCAGTAAAATATAAAATAATATCAAGCACAAAGAAAGAGATATTCTAGACCCCGCCACTAAAATTTCAACATTGTGGAACTTCAGCTCACTTAAAATTTTGATGATTGACTCTTAAAGTCCCACTCCGATTTTAATTATGTTTATGCCTTTTTTAGCCTAATTAAAAAGAACCTGTATCATTTTCTAGGACACACCAATGTTCAGTACAAATTCGCCATTGGTGCGGTTTGAGCCTTCCCCCTTTTCCCATCATCCATCCAACAAAAATGGGTGAGCAATATTTAAGGTATCCAAGCCGTACAGTTTTGAATCAGATGCCAGATTAGACAAGGAAAACGAAGACATAAATGGATCTATTTGTCTGTAAGTGGATGCATCAGAATAGAATGGAGCAGGGAATTTGTGGCCTGCCAATTGCACAACTACAAGCTTTTTCAAACTGCATTTCTTTCATCTGTTCCTGATTCACAATGATTTGAATAAGGACATACTCAGAAATGCAATTTTAAGCTTAATTTTCTTTTATATGTCCTCCATCGTGAATAAAATTGATTTTCATTGGAATGGGTCGTTAACAAACTGTAAAAATATGTAGGGGAACTTTATAAAAATGGGAAAATCCCAACATTTTGGTCACTCGTAATTGTATTATCCAGTTTAAGAAAAATCTGAAGGGAAAGACTGCTAAAAAATTAAAGACACGTGGGTCATCTACAATACTGTTCCTGTTTAGTAAGAGGTTTTTCTATAGCCTAAAGGGGATGACAAAGAAATAGAGAAGGTTTTCTATTCAATAACAGCTATAATTTGACCTGTGCACCGAAGAGAAAGTTTTGGAATACTACAGACCCACGACTGAATGTCTAAGTTGTGCTCCTTTAAACCATTTTAACTTTTTAAATGTCCATACTGCACCTTCTAGTTTGAGCACAATAACTGCTGCTAATCTAAAGTTATCTCGTTTGAATCGAAACAATTATTTTTTAATATTTTCTGCAAATCCACATTGCCAGATTGATTTTCTAAAGTTCATATCCAGAATCTAGGACTTGTGATTCTGGAAATCTTAAGAATAAAATACAAAATATCTAAATTAGTTATTTAAGTTGACATCTAATGGAAAAAAATTAGCAGCAGCCCTCTTGACAGGCTATTTTATAGGCCCTCTTGTGGTTACAAGTATGCATTCCACATAAAGACAACACCATTCAGGAGCAGGAAGTGCCACTTCTTCTAACCCTAATCAAAAATAGGCCCTTTTTTGTCTGGTATTAGTGAATGTATGGATTAAACATACTTTTGCATTGTAGATTCATCGATAAGAAAAAGAGGACCACACCTGATTTTAACTACTAAGCTCAATCACATTCATACAAACCGTTTTAGCGTTCTGTGATCAAGTCATACTTACAAGGAGACACCAACAGGATCTGAACGGACATGGTTTTATCCCCCTTATGTGCTCAAACGAGTCCAGTGGTCCATGTCACCAGCGCACCAGAAGAGGAAAGACGCCATTCACAAAACAAGATTCCACAGGAAGAAGGAGGCGTAACCTCCCTTCTGAGGAAAAATACTTGAGTGCTTCGAGAGTCGCGGTCTTTCATCCTCCGCATTTTCACCCTGTCACAGCTACAAACAGGCCCTAATACACTGTCCACTACTGTTTTCTTCTTGTGCCATTTTCAGTGCGGTATGCATCCACACTTTAGAGTCTTAGATGTCAGTTCCACTGCACAGACAAGGACCAGTGAGGACTGGACAAGCCCAGCAGCAATCATACAGCTGAGAATCAGTTGTAGGAGAAGGATGGAAACACCATTGTGAGTCCAAAGAACAAACACACACAAAAAAAAGCTTTTCAGACTCCTCTGGTGTTAATCACAGCCTTATCCTGCAGAGGCACAACCAATAAAACCTGCTAAGGCAGCAGCAAAAATGACAAAACTACGGTCTTATGTTGGTTCTTGGATCAGTACAGTCAAGGAACAACCAGCGGATGCACGTAGACACCCCTTCCCCCGTCCAATGTAGGAGATTAGCTCCTCCTCTGTAGTGCTTGTCTGATTGGCTAATGCATATGGGAGAGGTGGCCTGTGATTGGGTGTGTGACAGAGTGGAACTTGGCCTTTCTGTGCAGGGGTGCTCTGCAGGGGCGTGAGGGACTGAGATCACAGACAGCGATCATGTGGAAACGGAGCTGATAGGAGGCTTTTATAGGGGCTGTGGTGAGGTAGTCGGCCAAAGGTTATGCCACACCTTTGCCATATTACAATGCTGCTCTTAAAACCAAAATGGAAAAATGATTACTCCTCTCATTTAAACTGATACTGGCAGAAAGAAAAGATGCTAAGTGGAAAAATGGCATGAAATCAGATGATAGTGTTTTTTCATTTAACAATTGGGACGTGATTGACAAAGGAAGGTGTTGTAAATAATAAAAAAGATACTATAACATGATTAGTGGTTTAATAATCATAAGCAACAATGAAAAATGAATAGATGCAAGAAACATAAAACTATTCTAGCAACAATGCGTCCACATCCTCAATATACACCACCCTGTATAACTAAATGTTTTTACTCCATTACTTTTAGATATGTTAGACAAACATTTTTTTCTCCTTTCCAAACAGCCATCCTTCCTATTGATTTGTAACAAATCTTTCTTTAGCCACAGGAAGTATCGGGTTTCAGAAATGCTGATATCCTGTGACGCAAGAATGCAAAATGTCCACTTTTAACAACAAGCACAGCCAGAGGTTTTCTGTGGCACAAAGCAATCTAGGAATGCACCCACAAGCACAAACACAGTATTACAAAAGACACACAGATACACACTCCTGTATCCACCGAAGAAAATGAAGTCAAGACGACACGGCAAAGTATGCATCCTCTGTAGACAAACAGAACACTGTATTTGTCTCTCAAATCTAATGATGGCTTAATTCTTTTGTGCTGTCTTGAAAGTTTCCTTCAAGTGAAGTTCAGTTAAACATTTTAAGCAAAAACCTCATTGGTTTGCAACAAATACATGTTGTAGACATTTTTAACTTACATCTGGACTAAGGTCATTTTGCGCAACTGTTGTTCGGTCTTTTTTGCTGAATTTGGGCTGAAATGAACCCAGCGTTCACATAAACATTACAATACTCAGTTAAATGTCACACAGAGGTTGCTTGAGTGCGACATGAGATTGCACACCTGAGGGGTTTCATAGGTCATCAGCTCTTCTTAGAGTTCTCCAATAGTTATAATACTTTAAAGAAAACTTTGGACAACTGCAACAACTGTGTCTTTGCTTCACACATATTTTATAATCTGTTCTGAATTCCACTGACACAAGTTTCAGTGACTTTTTTGAGAATTGAGATCTTTCGCAAATGTTTTAAGACAATTTGGAGGATTTCTGCAGAAACTATCTATACTGTATCATTGGAAAGTGCTACCAGTAGCCACAGCATTAAAACCATAATTCTGGGTCATGTGGTAAGGACATGATACTGAAGCTTCCATGACCTATCTAGGGGTATGGGGTAAGGTTGCACGATATGAGGAAAACACGCGATATGCGATATTAGTGATCAATATTGTGATGACAATATAACTTGCGATATGTGTTCATATAGCAAAACGACTAAAACCTTAATTTCCATTACACTGCAACAGTTTAAATGTTACATTCCAAATGACCCACATCTACATCGGAGACGAACATCTAACACAAAAGGGCTCGATCCATGTGGTCAAATACACGAAGGGATTTCTTTGTTTCATTAAATACTTCGAGCTTCCGTAAGATTGTTTTAGCATATTTAAGGTAACCATTTATTGCGATTTTCACCGTCTTTTGCGATATGCATATTGCACGGCTTAACATTGCAATAACGATAAATTTGCGCTATATTGTGCAGGCCTAGTATGGGGTTTAAACTGTATTTAAAGGAGGTTCTAACAATTATAACCCAGCAAAGGACATCCATCCATGGATGGAAAGATAGTAAATATATAAAAATACTTCTAACTTGGGACAAATCTGACAGAAACCCAAATGCAAATATATAAACCAACACTATACAGCGTTCTTCCTCGTGGCCCCCTGCAGAGGAGTTTGAAAAAATCCAAATCCTGTGAAGTACAGAGGAAAATGCTCCCTCCACCACTAAAAGATCCATGCACACACATGAACACACACTAGTGCAAGACTGAAGGAGCATGTCTGGCAGTTGTCTGGCAGTTTACCCACAGTACACATGGTTAACATTCAAAGCCCAGTTCAATAGGAACCACACAGTGATCTCAGTGTGGACAAAGACTAGAGAAGGGACTCAGAGCAGAGGGAAACTGAACAGAAACATATGGAGGAGAGAAAAGTGAAACGAAATGGGAGAAAAGGGGCATTTGACCCTTTTCCTCATTTAATATTTTAAATTTTACAATTAAATGGAAAAGAACGTTCCCACCACAAAATGTGTGAGATTTCACAGGATAAACGAGTGAGTCTAAAATTAAAATCACAAAAATTCACAATATGTGATTGAGTTTCTGAATCCCAAAAACATTTTGACCCAAATGGATCCCATTTAATACACACTACAATGATGTTTCATCTTGTTAGCACAGCTACTGATCAGAATCATCCTGTCTTAACATGCTACTGTTACAGATTATCTTGGACTCTAAATTGAAGCATATCTGGGAAGCAGTCCAGCTCTTTACTCTAAGCATGCTTAGTCTGTAAATCCATATGCCGGCTAAGACTGTTTTGGGGACACATGATTTAGCAGTTAAGTATCTTCCATAAAACATTGTTGCATCGTTGTTACTTTTATAATATCACAATCTGTATAGGGCAGCATAAATGGATCAATCTTCCCTTTTTTAAAAAGATTATTTCTTCATGTATAAATAAAGCTGAACATCAAGGATTTTAAGTTGGATTGTAATTTATCCAAACAACAGGTCATACCCATCTAGGTCTGTCCTATCTACCTATATATGGACAATTAAAAAAAACGTGCAGATCAAAAGTGAGAATATGGGTGAAAAAATAAATATTTGCTTCATTAAGTGATTAAAAAAAACACAGAAAATATGTGTATCTATCTAACTTGCTCACTTAAAGAAAAGCAAATCTGTTTCATTCACTTGTTAAAGCAACATAGCAGCAAAAAAATACATAAAATCATTGGTCAGAGGAGCATCAACTCAGAAGAGAATTAATAAATGTTTTCAGTTTCTCTAGAAGACTCAAGTCAATTCTCGTGTCTTTTTAGCTAAATGCTTCAGACAATTAGCGTATTTCTTTCTTTATTTGACTTCATTAGCTTCATTGGATCCACTGTTGTTGAAAGGGACAGTGAACTATCAATCATAGCGGATTATTTCTGATTTGTAGAGCAGCTCAAGCATTATTTTAGGAGAAACATTTCTAAAGACTGTGCTAGTTCTGGCTTTCGGGAGCCTTGATTTGGCTGGCATGCACTGATTTCAAATCATCAGCCATTCCTGTTCTGGCAGATGTAAGTTATAAGCCAAGCTGTCCATACAGACTGGTCTTCTATTTATCCCTGGATGACCTAGTTGGAATATGTCAGGTAAAAACTTGAAGCTGTAAACCAGAGCAAGCATGACCCGGTGATGATGACACCCCGCTGAGATGTAGTCCTGCATTAATAAACGTAAAAAACTGGATTCCATGTTTGTTCATGATACCAATGCAAGTTTTCTTGCACAGATTGCAAAAAAAAAAGGTTTAATTTTAATAAACTACATTTCTTTTTAGTTTAAATTAGCTTACAATTATTTGCCAAGGAATGAGAATTTATTTTGCATAATCAATATGCCCCAATAAGAGCGACCTAGCTGTCCTGTTTATTATACCCAAAAACAAGTCACCCAGAAGAGAGCGGCATGGTGTATTTATAGTATGTTTGTCCTGGGGGTATTATAGGATGCGACCCACAAGGTCATGGTTACTAGCTGATGCCACCGAGGAGCTTGAGTCTAATGGGATTCGATGTAGTACAGCTTTGATAGAACATTTTTGTTCAAAAGTGCCCATGGTGCATGGTGTTCTTGATGTTCCAACGACACTCTGGTCTTACTTACAGTCAGACAACAGGAAGAAGAAAAAGGTGAAATCAACTCAATCATTTCAAGCTTAAAACCCAAAGTTCAGAGAATTCCCCGACTTATGTGCACATCTGGGGTCAATAACAATAAATCTTCCAGACAGGAAAATAGATTTAGACACAGAAAGTAGATGTTTGGACATGACTGCATTTGCACCCTGTGTTAAAGAATTTTCAGTTGGGTTTTCTAGAAGTTTAACACAAATCTTTGACCTACCTGATGTTTGACCGGGGCCGTCCAGTTTGGATTCACACTTTGGAAGAGAGCAATCTAAAGGGAAGCACAGAGATCCACATTGAGAGACAGAATATTTTTATGAAGGCAATACAGATTGAAATAACTTCCCTGGGGCCTACTGGAACCGCAGCATGGCCTACAATATTTTAGTGTCAAAGAGGAAAACGTTGAAGCTGCGGAGTACAAATGACAGAGTAAGGCACTGTGGAGCAGCCATTTGATCCGGATATCTGTTTCCTCCCTGTGATTAAACATGCAGACTCCATACATGTGTGCTAAAAGTGTGCTAAAAGTGTGTGCGCACATGTCTATAAACAAGTAAAAGATGTGCCAACAACATATTCAACACCCTTAACAATGACTCATCTTTGGCCAGTAAAGACGTTGTGTTATTACGCTGTCATAACTCGTGAAGCACTCTGCACTCTCAGCAACAAACTGGTAACCAAATGGATCGCCTTAGGATACCAACAGCAGTTGATGTCAACAGCTGCGTTACACAATGAGCCACTGCTGCATTTGGTTGTGTGTGAAATCAGAACTGAAAAAAGCCTAAAACTGCGGTCGCCAGAATCAATAAAGTTTAGTTTTCTCTAACAGACAAAAATCAAAAGATGTCAGTTTTATGACAGCAGGATGAGTAAGTAGTCGATAAAATCGCATGATGCAAGAATGTTTTCATGCCAGTGGTAATGATGCAAAATATTTGTAAAATACTGTGTGAAAATAGCAAAAATACAATGATAATTCAGGGGAAGAAACTCTTTTGGGGTCAATCACTGAAAAGAAACCATCACAGCCCAAGACAGTTGAGATGAGAGGAGGGGAATGAGGGACAGGGGCAGCTTAGGCCTTCACTCTGACTTGTCCTGGCTGCCGTTCCGAAAAGAACAGCCTGGCATATGCTGTTGCCTCGCAAGGATTACAGTAAGCACCTGCTCACACACTGCATGCCTCCTTTTTTTTTTCAGTGTGGATGAAGGGTTTGGTCCAACAGAAAGTTCTTAAAGGGTTTGCCAGGCTTCAGCTGGGAAAGTACAAAGGGATGAAGGCATCCAAAGAGAATGAAAAAGGGAAGTATTGTGGTGGAAGGAAATGAGAGAATTTGTTCACTTGTGTCTAGGATTTGATTCAATTTACTGGGTATGTAGGCAGAAAAAAAAAACATCCCTTTAAAACACCTCTATTCAGAGGATTGCTCTGAACGCAGAAGAAATGTAGCGTTATTAAGTCCAAATGATGATGATACTTATTTCGAATAGATACTTTAAAAAGGAAAGCTAGGAAACAAGAAATATCACAAGCCATAAAAATTCTGAAGCTACGTTCACACGGCCTTAGACAACGTGCGTTTAAGCGACCACTTCCAGCTAAAAGTCTATGTTAAAAAAAATGCGCTTCAGGTTTCCGTGTTCAAAATTCTTACGTTCCCGTTGAGCTACTCAAGTTTCCACAAAATTTTCGGGGCTCTACGTACAATGTGCGCATCGATTAAATGAGTGTTAAAAGTTAAACCAGTTAAGGTAAATCATGAAGGATGTCCCCGTGAATTCATGATCAGATTAATAATTGTGGTGACACCAAGTCTTTCTTATAGCGGAATAGAGCTGTGAAACCGCTCTATGTACCGCTTTTAAATTTCGCACCAAGCCTCTTCCAATTGTAGTCGGTGGACATGCGCTAGTAAACTATAGAAGTACAAAAAAAGAAGCCCCTCTTTCCCTGCTTGATGCACATTTGTCATAACGCTCATTTGGTTCCATTTAAATCTTATTTCCCAAAATGTACTGTATTCCCACATCATGCTAAAGTTAAAAAGTTAAAAAGTTAGGGAACATAGGATAAAACAAACAGCTGTCAAAAACTGAACATTGTTTTGTTTCATATCTATACTGCCTACAGTCCTAAAATGTTGCCTTTATTGGATTCTTTTTACAGTAATAGTAATAAACTTTATTTTTATAGCACCTTTCAAGATAAAAATCACAAAGTGCTTCACAGTAAAACATGGTAAAACACAGTTAAACACAGTACAACACAGAATGTAAAAAGAATGATAAAAATGCAATTTTAAAAAGATATGTTTAGTATGTGTATTTATTCAGCAAATATAATGGTTTTAGCCTTAAACGGTAAATGAATGCAATAAAAAGTGAGGTGCAACAACAAAACTGGCAACGTATCAACTATAGCACCAGTTTACTAGATGCTTCTGCAACTTAAAACGCTCTAAAGTTAGATGCCAAGTGCTACCCTTGGCCTATTTTATCTGAAGCCAGTAAGGCCGCGGCTGAGAGGAGGAGCACGACCCGTGCTCCACGCAACAGAGTCTGCCCGTGTCCTTAAAGCAAGGGGGGAAGGATGCAGTGTGGCTCCGTTTTGGAGAGAAAAAAGGAGGACTGCACGCTTTCTTGCGGGGCAGACTGAACACAGCTGTTGACAGGAGGAGAACGAGCACACAAGCTCACACATGCATGCAAATGCATCCAGCACAAGCTATGCTTTGATTTCACCAAAGCGGTATTCCAAAAAGCAGGTTATGCTAGCTACCATGGTAGGTTTGAGGCTAGGGAAGCGGATAACCTCAGCTTTCGATTCCAAAAATGGAGGTATGTTTCTGGGTACAGTACAGACCAAAAGTTTGGATGCACCTTCCCATTCATTTGAATGAGAAGGTGTGTCCAAAATTTGGTCTGTACTATATGTCAAGTTGCCATAGCAACTCATGCTCTGAACATAACCTGGTCTGGAGCAGGTTTAGTTGAAGGTTAGTTGGTTTCAGACAGGTGAAGGAGCATGGCGTGTCAATTTCAAGATGATTTAGTGGATGAAGAAGCTCAGATTATACTTTTTTCACCATGACAGGGTGATAAGACCTCGAATAGATGTTGTAAAGATAAACCTTTTTACACTAATCTAACTTAATTATAGATGGATTTGGGTTAAAGTGTGGGTTTTTGACCAAATATGTTTTGTTGTCTAGCTATTTAACTGTCTCAGTCTAATCAATGTAACAATCTTAGCACTTTCTCCAGTATTATTTTTTCATTATTATTATTGCTTTATATGCACGACCAATTAAATGTTGGATTTTCTTCAAAATCTCTTAAATAAGATACCCAAGAGTCAAAGAAAAAAAAAAACTGTGGGATAAAAGTTGAAAGGATAACAAGGTTTTGTGGGAAGTTTTGATTACACCACCTTCAGATGTTTCCTTGATCTGAGCCGAGGGGAAACGGCACAGATAAGGGAGGGACATCAGCTGTTGGAGCACAAGTACAAACCAGTGGGATTGGCAGGGAAGGACCCTGTTTTATGAATGAAAACAGTTTTATATGACAGTCTATAGTGCTACTCTAATTTGCTGCTTCAATCTTTAGTCAAAACTGTAGATTATGCTCTGGCTCATCCTGATGACATAATTCCACGGAAAAGCACAGCAGAATAGGACACATCTATTTTCTTATGACATTTACACTTTATTCTGTCAGTCATATTGAATAACGGTTTATTGGACGTGTTTACAGAGCGTATTTGTCAGGAAAGGCCTTTTCTAAAGCTGGACTCAAGCGCAGGATGCTGGATACCACATTATAGGATCATTGTGGGGGATATATGAAAAGTCAGAGCTGAGGCATAACGATGGAAGGCTCATCAGATGGGGGGATTTGAAGGAGACACACAAACTCACTGCCTATTTTTATAACCTGAAATCCTCCTATGTCTCCATCCCTCCTTCATACATCCACCCAACCACCCCCATCTTCCTTGCTTTTCAGGCCTTGGGCAATGTGGGTGGGAAGCAGTGATTTATGGGTATCTGGCTGTTATACATATGTGAGGTAATGGCTTCCTAGAAGGCACGCTCAGCATCTTATAATCAACTTCCTAAACCTTGTGGTTACTGATTGGAAGCTTACAAATATCAGTCATAAATGAGAACAAAGAATGAATATCTCCTTCATTGTTTTAAAATGATAAGAAATGAACAGATAGTAAATGACTGCAGCCTAGAACTGTTTCAAATATAGGAAAGAAATGGTTTGATCCATTCCACTGAGTATCTTTAAAAGGGTCCTTTAGAAACAAAATCCCATTAAGTAGCAATCAATAACATGGAAGCATGCTGTATGGTTACATGACAATAAAGTGTATTACATGTTCTCTACAAAGGTCAAGGGTCTTAAATGACATTGATTGTGGTGGGCTGTAAAACTAACAACCAAATCACCAATAACCTTCAGAAGTATTATTATTTGAATTTATAATATTACTGTAATATGTAATATGACCAGAAACAAATGACAAAACAATATATTAAAATTCCCTTCTTATTTTAACACTTTTAACAAATATTTTGTTAAAAATGTGTCAATTTTTGCTGGACTTAATTAATCTCCACTGCTAGGTTTTATTGTTTTGTTTATATTTGAAACATATTTATTTAAAAATATTTGTTCAATATTAAATATAAGGAAGCAAAAGTTAAAAAAAAAAGATCTGACGTTGTTTCCAAAAGGGTCATTTTTTACACGGTATTTAAATGTTTATTAGTAAGTTACAAAAAAGGAATCGATAAGCGTTTTAAAAAATGTTATGCTTATATAGAAATGTTTGCATTTCCAACTTTAGGATCCGTGTTTGTAGCTAGACAGAAACCACACACACAAAAAAAAAAAACAATATAAGTTTAAAGTTGTACTAGCATGCATTTTTGCAGGGACTTCCAAAACAAAATAACTAAAGCAAGCATATAGCATTAACTGGTCCTTTAAATATGATTACAACTTTTTTTTAGCCATTATCAAAATAGCTGTGTTGTTTTCTAGGACATAGTTTCTGCAGAGCAACAGTAATACATGAGAATTTCAACCAACCCCCACTTCCCATCACCCATTTGTTTACGCGCTCTCCCCCTAGCTTACATAGCTCCTTATACACCCCAACCTAACATTACTGATGCAACAAAAATGGTGAGCAATCTCAGAGCTATCCAGCCGTACAGTTTTGAGCCAGATTGTAGCTCGGACGAGGAAAACAATGACGTACATGGATCTAGTCGGCTACCAGCGGATGTATCAGAATGGAGCAGAGCAGGAAGCCTGTGTCTTACCAGTTGGAGCTTTTACATTACACCTTTTTCAAACTGCATTTTTTTGTCTACACATAATTCACAACAATTTGAAAAAAGAAATACCGGTACTCGGAAATGCCACTTTGAGCCTAATTTTCTTTAAGTATGTCTTTCCATCGTGAGAAAATGTCACTAAGAACATGTTCAAAATGACCAAAAACACGCTGTTAAAGGTCCAATTCACCTAAATCATTGCAATTCAGAAAACGTACTCAACATATCTGTATCTAACAATGAAAGAGGCCTTATGCAAAAAATATCTGAACCAATTAAATGTAGTTGTGACAGTGGCTGGACTACAGCGTCTGAGTGTCAGCGCACTGGAAAGAGATGAACAGGAAAACTGGACCCAGAACAAAATGGGTTAAAAAACAGAACAAAACAAACAAAGACCACAGTGCTTGTGTGTGCTGAGGGAGCAGAATCAGTGCCAGAGATGCCAGCAGGGCCTTGACAAACTCCTCCATAAGCCTGAAAAGACACTGGACAGGAGCTGGAGACATCTGAGTCAGTGAGGGCAGGAGGGCACTGAACAATCTGATCTCCATCAAGGAAAACTCATCCCACCCCCTCCGTGACACACCGAAGAGACAGAAGCTCATTCTCTGACACTCACACTCATCTCCACGAGCCTAAAGAACATTTCTGGAAAGTCCAACCTTTCACCGTTTCAAAGTCTGCGTTGGAGAGTGTGTCATCGCACTTGGCATGCACATGCTCTTTTGTGTCCAGCCCAAAAAAGTCACTGCCTTGATTTGACTTTGTAAACAGGAAGGACTTCCCACTGGAAAAGCACTAGGATGATTTTTCACCTGATGCTATGGAGATTTTACCAGATTCAACTTCCTACAATACAATTGAATACAGCCCTCTTTAAAAAAAAAACAAGGTTATTGTAATTATGTTAAACACGGTTTACAAGGATGGGTCTGACTGTATTATACTGTAAAAGGTAAAGCACCGTACTAGAACTACTAAAACCCTCTACAAAAGGTGAGCTGGAAGGTCAAAACAAAACACAAGTTAGTGTTTTGTTTTTCTCCTTTCTGTTGAATAAGTGAGAGTCAACCGTCCATGCAGCTCAGCAGAGCAGCAGCACTGCCCGTCTAGGCTTATGGTCTTTAACTTTGACCAACTGCCAATTAGGCTGCCCGTGGATTTAACCGTGAGGTCTCTGCCTCATGAGGAGCAGAGCAGCCTGCATTTTGCAGAGCGCTCCACCCAAGCCTCAGATCTATAATTGAATGAAAGCCTGTTTGTCCCTCAAGTATGTCACTGCTTCTCCTTCTGGATCTTCTTCTCCATCCTTTCTGTGGTGGGTTTACAGATACTTTGTTGACCTTGTATTTGCTGTGCCTGACCCCATTTATCTAGTCTGCCTCTATTTTATTATCAACTATGTGTTCTCTTGCAGTTGCATTTCACAGCCTGGTAAAATCACAGCTCTCATCAACAGGGATGATGGAGGATTTTTGATTGTGCGTGCAAGTTGACACAAGGTCATTGTGTGGCTGTGGCTCTTAAAGCAGCCTGCGCTGGCACAGGTCATTGGGTTCACTGTGGCCAATGAGTGATACAGCTCACTGTGGAGTCAACACTAGCAGTACCATCATTACCACTGACTCTATTCTACTACTATACTACTTTTAAATTCCAGGAACACTCAATCCATAAGGTTAAAACCTATTGAAGCATTTGCTTTTGTCGATTTTTCATTTTAGTGAGTTTTATAGAAAAATTACTTTCTGAATGTCAATGAAACTACCATCTAAGGGTGTATTCAGACTGGGAACATTTGCTTAAAGTGAACCAGAGTTTGTTTCCCTCGATAATCTGGAACAAATTGTCAGTCTGAATTCAACCTAGCAAACCCTGGTCCGGAACCAGGAACTGCTCTTGGACCCATCTTTCAAAGTGGTCTCGGTCAATTTCCAATTGGACTGAGCTCCGCCTAACTTTCCTCAGTCTGAATAGGCTCTGTGCTCGGGGCGGAACAACTAAACCAAAACAGCCACAGGAGCGGGCAATTACGAGGACATAAACAGAGTAGGAATGAAGCAACGATGAGACACAGCCCATCCATCCACATTGAAATGTGGTGGGATGAATACAGGCTCATCAAATCAACTTTAAACGTGATACACTTTGATTCTCACACTGTTTTCCTGACAAACTATATGTAATAAACATTTATCAGCGTACCTCTGTAGCCGGAGTCTCCTCAATAACTGCCTTGCAGCATGCCTCTGCCATACAAATACAAAGTGTTGTACCTGACGTTGATACAGGCATTCAAAATTGGTGAGCAAAATACAAAGTTTGAACCAGTGAACTATCCCAACAAGGATTGCAAAGTGTAAAACTTCCATTATTCTTTTTCTCATTGCTTTACCCTGAACTTGTAATTCCTGGCCAGTGACTGAAGAAATATTTAGTCACATGCTATTTTTTACAAGCTTTGGTTCATAACAGGATAGACAGTTTGAAGGCAGTCTAAATCCAGACACCTAAAAAAATAAAAACTGATAGTTTGTGACTGTGTGAAACATAAAACTACAATGGTCACCAACTGAAGTGAGGTTAACGCAGAAAACACTTATAGTTCCAAAGGAAGTTGGACACAGTAACGATTTATGGGTAATGTACGGTGCCCTTATTCTACACTCTAATCATTGGTAAGGTACTGGATCCTTCATCCGGGGTGAGTGCATGATACACAAGAGCCTAGAAGATGCCCGCACAAACTACTCTTTGATTGTCTAATTTTCTAATTTCCTAACTGTCTAGCTGAACCAAAAGAGCCTCAAGGAGCGCACACTTATCACATGAACAGCACTTGGGGACCCCTTGCACAGACCGCAGGATTTAGGAGGGTCCGCATCTCACTTTCCTCACCCTTACTTTACCCTTGCGTTCCGCATAAACAGCATGTCCATAGTAGAAAATTGGCGTGAACATTTTCACTCTACAGGTTCAATGAGTAATCTATAACTACATCTACCATTTGCATGCCCGGCAAAGGTTTTTTACCCTCAGACATCCTCATCTCCACCTGTAAGGGCAGTTGTGACTTAGGCTTAAGTAAAGACTCTTTCTGACGAGGGGTAGTTTTGCCTCAAAATATAGCTTTGGTAAAAGTTGATATTTAATTTTAGTCCATCACATATCTGGTTGCTTTCATGACAATTGAGTTTCACCGCACAATTCTATGAAGTAATATGATTTTAGGGGCCCTGTAACTTCATTAAATCTCACTCAAGAGACTGAGTCTGAAACATTACCTTCTAAAGTACACTATTGTGGAAATGTTGTTGCTTTTTGAAGCTCTGAAAGAAAATTGTTTCAATATAATTAACAGGGCTTCATGGAGAAATGCAATCCTCTGGACTGTTATGAAATTGTATGCTGCTTAATGTGTACGTTAGTTTACAAAATATACTGAGTAAAGCGAGCTCTATATCACTATATCGCTTTGTAAACGCATAAAAATGAAAAGTCAGTGCTGAAATGATTATGAAATTTAACAAATTCAAATTATACATCTAAACTTTTGCTCCCATTTGTCGTGAGATGAACACAATGATCACATTTTCTATTTATAAAATAACCTTTTCTCTCAAATATTGTTTGCAAACCTGTCTAAATCTGTGAAAGTGAGCACCTGTCCTTTGCTGAGATAATCCATCCCACCTCACAGGTGTGCCATATCGAGGACCTGGTTGGACAGGTGGTATCAGACGAATGGTGGTCACAAACTGAGTCTCTAGACAATCCCCTAATTTAAAAAAAATGGCACGTTTCAGAGTGGCCTTTTATTTTGGTCAGTCTACGGCACACCTGTGCCATAATCGTGCTGTCTAATCAGTATCTTGATATGGCACACCTGTGATGTGGCATGGATTATCTCAGCAAAGGAAAAGTGCTCACTATCGCAGATTTACCCTGAATTTATACTGGTCTGTCTGCGGTGCAACTCCATTGCGTGGCGTGGGAAGTCCATCTCACGAGTGTCATTTAGTTTGCATTGTCTCCGTTGCGTCTTCATTCCGTCCCCACTCCCACCTGGCTCCCCGAGGAGTGATTTGTGCTGCTACCTCCATGTTTAGCTCATCCCGCTCTCTTCGCTCATTCAGAATGTAAGCAATCAGGCCCTATGCCCTCCCCTTCCTTCCAAAATATATGTTTTGGGTCATCATAAATGTTGTTAGGTTTTTCCAAAATTACACTTTCAGTTGCATGGCGAAAATAGATAGTGTTGTATCAACTTGGAAATAGTTTTATTTTGAAAGGCCAGAAGTAGAACTCCTGTTAAATGCCTGCATTTTGGAGATGACGTAAACATTCTGATTAATAATCGATCTATTTTTTGTGTCAACGCAAGAGAGATGCACCGCAGAAGGTGTTAATCAGCCTTTAGACAGATTTGTGAACAATATGTGAGAGAAATGGTTAATTTGTGCATAAAGAAAAATGTTTCAGATCACTGAGTTCACCTCATGACAAATGGGAGCAAAAATAAAAGTGTTTATAAAAGAGTTTATACTTTTGTTAAGTGGCAGGAAAGGCTCCAGTCCTTACACAGTTAAGTATATCCAAAACCAAATTTTAACTTTTAAATAATCTTTTTGCAGGTAAAACTGATGTCAAAACATTTTTTTCTACAAAACAATGTGTGTTTTTTAGTTACAAATCTAATTTTATTGTTACAAGCTGCAGTCAAGAACACCACTGGTCTGGCAAACCATCATCCTATAGACATGGCATTTCACAGCCAGATATTTCACCCTCCAGGCTTCCAACAGGGATTCTAAAGTCTTTAGTTAGCAGCCCTTTGTCTTGATTACACACAAGCCCTTCTTCAAAGTTCACCGAGGTAGCTCTCTCAAGAATCAGGCGACTGTCTTTGATAACTCGCAGAGCTTTTTAGATTGGACTTGAAGTCATGGCATGAGCAACCTATGAGAGGGAGTGACTCAGCGGCTGAGCTGTGATCCTGGGTTCTGAGATAGAGCACCATCTGCTTCACGAAAATAATCAAGCAGCGCAGGACATCTCATATTTTCTGAGGCCAAATGCTACCACCATCCATACAATTAAACAGCAAAGCAGGCTCCAGAGCTAAGTAAACTGCTTTTTACCTGTTATAGCCCAGCTTCTATTTGTACCAACCAGTTATTAAGGTGGTATTTTTTTTCTAAAATCAGCAATTGTGCATGAAAAATGTATCATTATTAGTCTAATGTGCGCACAAGCTTCAGATACAAAAGTTTTTGGATTTAGCTGAAGTGAACAGCTGTGTACCAAGATGTCAATGTCTAACAAAGATGCATTAGATGGATTTTTTTAGTGAGGTTTTGCACCAATAAAAAATATGTAAGACACCGATCCACATCTTAGATTTTATGATCCGGTAAAATATGTAATGAATGGGGGAGGAGGTAAAAAAATACATAAAAAAGCTGACATCCCATGAAAGAATTCTAAAGTAGTCAATTAGTAAATCTGCTCAACCTTCCTCCTAGAACTCTTGCTAAATGTTGTCCAAATGTATTTTTAGGCTGAAAATGAAACAAGAATGCCTCTTAAGTGTGAGCCACATTTGGACTAATTGGATATGAGGTTCTAAGACCATCGCTGCGATTTCCAACTGCATGGATTACAAACTGTTCAGCAGTTTTTTATAAAGCAGTTTGGACGAACAACTTGTTTTTTCCACACTTTCTCCTCATAATAGCTTCTTATTAAAGTTTCCTGAGGGCACGACCTATTTCTGTCTGCATCATGAATACTGCATGAACTGCATTTGCTGCTGTATAAACACAGTCCAACTTCAATGTGAGCCAATTTTCCAGGTTGATACAACACGGCTATAGGAAAATGGACTGGCAGGAGTCCACCTCAACAGTATGAAGGCCTCTGAAGATATTTTCTCTGCCATTTGATTGGAAGGAGCCATTTTTGGGGAGTGTGGGGGGTATGCATGCCTGTATTTACGTCATAATTCATGATCACTCATTGGTGGCAGCAATGCTCTTGTTTGTGCATGTGCTCCATCAGAGTGGATGGTGAACAGCAGACCTCCAGGCACCACCGAAACAGCTAAGGGTGTAAAGGAACAGCTGCTGGTTCTGGTGTGCAGAAGCCCTGACTATGCACTTAGAGAACCATTCTGATGAAATGTGTGTTTGGTGTTTTTAACATGTTCTTGTGGACTTTTTTTTTTTATGATGGAGTACATATATAAAGAAAATTAAGCTTAAATTAGCATTTCTGAGTATTTCTTTATTCACATGGCTGTGAATCAGAAGCAGACGCAAAAAGGCCATTTGAAAAAGTTTGCAGGTGTGACAGAAACGACAACGGCAAGCCAAAGGCTCCTAGCTCCGCGCTGTTCTGGAACATTTACTTGTAGACGACAAGATCCATGTTAAAGTTAGGTTGGGGTTGTGAGTGGCTGTAAGCTAGCAAGAGAGAGCGTAAACAGATGGATGACAGGAAGTGGGGCGGGCTTGCTCAACTAACAGTCCTGCCCACAACTCAGGAAAAGAATTCCTAATAACCTACTGTTACTTTGCAGAAACTATGTCTTAGAGGACGAAACAGATGTTTAGATTTTGCTTAAAAATGTCATAATCCTAATTATAGGACCACTGGGAACACCTTGAAAATAAATCAAAAGATGATTGGAGTGGGATTTTAAAAAGTACCGTCAAAAATACTTGTTTCGTGAGTTAACAAGTCTTAGAGCAGGGATGTCCGGATTGTGGGCCAAATGTGCGCATTCAAATTTCTTCGCCCTGCACATTCCTGTCAATACTGTATGGCCCCTAACTCTTTCTAAATACCATGTGTACGATTTCTTGATTGTGATGTGATACATTTTTGTGTAACAACACTGTCCCAGGACCCTTCTGTGACACTTTCTAGCTCGTTTTCTAAAGAAACAGATTTGTTTCTCTAATCAAAACCACAGTGGTCTGTATTTCTGAATGAACATTTAATAATGAGTACAGTAATATTTAACATTTCATGTGAACCCAGATTGATTGTTTCAGACGGCCTTTTCTTCTTTTTATTATTTTTATTATTCCTCTACTTGATATGAAATTATTTTTGATCCAAAAAAAATGTACAATTTTTTTTAGCTGTATGTCTCTTCTTTGTGAAGAAATGAAAAGTAATGCATTGGGGACAAAAAATTCTCTAAAGCCTCACTCTGATCATCTTTTGATCTGTTGTAAAATCTTTTCCCAGTGGTCTTTTACCTATGATTATGCTGTTTTTAGCCAAAATTGATTAAAAAAAACTATAGTTTTCTAGGACATAGCTTCTGCAGTGGTTCATTATAAATCGTTGTGGGCGGGACCATTGGTACAAGTGAGCCTGCAACCTCTTCCCATCATCCATCTGTTAAAACTCCCTCTCGCTAATTTACAGCCTTGCACATGCCGAACTAACGTTAGCGGTGCAACAAAAACGGCCCTGCAATATCGGATCTATGCATGCCGTACAGTTCGGAGCAAACGAAGACGCACATGGATCTAGTCGTCTACGAGTGGATGCATCAGAATAGAGCAAAGCAGGGAGCTTGTGGCCTGGCGGTTGTAGCTTCTACGTCACACCTACAAGCTTTATCAAATGGCCTTTTTTTTTTTTAAAAAAAAACCCTACTGATTCACAACGATTTGAATAAAAAAATACGTAGAAATGCAATTGTAAGCTTAATCTTTCTTTATAAACGTCCTCCATGAAAACATGTTAAACACTACAAACACAATAGGAGTGAGCCTTTACTTAGTTGTTTGCATTATCATTTCATGATATTAAAATGGCTCAAAGACTGCAGGATGATGGGTTGGCCCTCATAAATTTCCACCCAACCAAATGTGGCCCCTTTTGCTAGATATAAATAAATAAATGTTTGGAGACCCCTGCCTTACAATAACTACAAATAAAAACATTCATACACCCCCCCCCCCGTGCCTCTAAATGTAGCAGCAGGCCACAATGACCAACTGTCATGCTGTTGTGTTTTTGCAGGCCTCAGTCAGAGCCAGAGCACCGCCTATCCAAAGAACGCCATTCTGATTTAGCCGCAGAAGCTGGAGACATTCTATGGAGGCCCCATTTGTTTTGATGATGCAATTATATTTGAGGCCCGATGTGTGGCGTGCAACCTCTGACTCGTGCGTGCGTGCGTCCACGGCCTGTCCTCTCCTCTCCCCTCCTGTGGGTGGCTGCGCGTTTCAAAGGTAGCTCGTGTGAAAAGAAACGGGTTTGTCTGATGATCCACGCAGTGGATTCGCGATGGATACTGCGTGTAATGTCGAACACCCCCCCCCCACACACACACACACACACACACACACACCACCACCACCACCCCCTACGAGCTCGAGGAGTGGAGCTGGAACCATCCACTGGACCCTGTAGATCCAGCTCTAATTTGGGACACAGTGTCATAAAAAGAAGGCTGAATAGTGGGGGTGGGTGGGTGTATCCGCGCTGCTGTCATTAAAAGGCTGCGGTGTGTCAGGTCAGTGATCGACTGAAGGCTTGTAAATAATCCAGGCGCGTGAGCATCCCTGCGTTCGGCGCGTCCGAGGGCGCAGCAGCCTGCGCATCATGGAAGCCATCCACGACGTCGTTTCAGATACCTGGCAGCTGCGTGGAACGCGGAAATCTTTTCCTGGCTCGCCCCCCCCACCCCACCCCCACGCACTCACACACACACACACACACACACTAACACACACCCCACGAACGACTTACCGGATTTGAAAAACGCCGCTATGTCTGCCGCGTCCTTCGCCGCCTCATCCAGACCCTCTCCTGCGCTCATCGCTGCGGTCGCTTTGGGCGGAAACAGCGATGGGGGGGGGGGGGGGTCCTCAGAGGCTTCCGTTCAGATGCATGCGCGATTTACCGACAAAGAAAGTCGCTCACAGAGGCGGATCCGGTCATATAATCGCTGCTCCCCTCACCAGGCGAGAGACCTTCTCCTCCATTTTGGCGGAGAAAGGAAAATCCTAGCGACCGATCGGCGGCGCTCCCGAGTAGGAACATGGGAGGAGGAGGAGGAGGAGGAGGAGGGGGAGGATAATGAGGGGAAGGCGGGGGTAAAAGAGGGGAGGAGAGCTGAGGGAAGAGGGCTATTCCGTTTCGAGGGGTGGGTGAGGGTGGAATATCCTGGGATTCCGTTGCGGGGAAGGGGGGGTGTTTGGTGCAATGTGCGCCACCCAATTTTTTAAGCGTGCGCCACACAGCAGCTGCAGCCCACCCCCCACCCCCACCGAGCCCGGTGTCATATACTGCGGTGTGGATGCGGGCTGAATGGGGGGTCATTTTTGATGTCCAGATGTTTCCACGCGCCAAACATTTCAACTCCTATTTACTCCAAATTCTTACAGAAATAAATTATTAAGAAGGATGAAATGAAGGTGACAGAGAGTTTATAGGCTCTTCATCTCCCAGTGATGAAGATGATGTTACAGTATGAGGTCATTTGCCCCACAAACCTAACCCAGATCTCTTGGCCCAGTCTTTTGGTGAAGCTCGGTACTCTGCTGCCATCTAGCGGTTATCTTTACGAAGCGCACATGTAAGCGCAAATTCACTGGTTTTGATTTGTGCTGTCATGCCACATTTTTCAGCAAATAATTAATTAATCTATTTTTAATCTAACCCAATATTTGCTGCCTCATTTAAGGCTGTTTATTTTTTATATTCACATTGTGGCCCAGTAAAGAATCAAAATATATTTTAAAAACTGGCTTTATGAAGTTTTTTTTATTGTAAAAATTGACTTTGAACCTTTACTGCTACACCATCAAGGGGATTATTTCAATCTTGATCAATTAAGAATAAAAACTAAAAAAAAAATAACACTTTTTCTAAACAATCAAAAAATATTGATCACTAACTTTTATTTGCACCACAATACATTTGTCATCATCCCTGATTCCACAGTTTGTCACAACAGCAGGATAGTAGAAAAGACATGAGGAATTGAATTTTCTTTTAACATGTTCGATGAAGTTGATCTTTTTTTTTAGAGTGGGATACAAAAGAGAAAGAGAGAAGAGAATAGATGTGGGAGGAGATGAGACATACAGAGGTGATACCCGAGGAATTGAACATTTTAGACTTTTGTTTCTATGTTGCTACTGGTCAAAAACAATCAGTATGGGCGGGGGCAGAGTGGGACAAGTTTTCAGCCCGGGAGTTTAACAGCCAAGACCAGTCCATTTTTAGCCACATGAAAAATTAAGCAAGAATTTAGCACATAATACAACTATTTTTCATTACAGTAATGAAAATAGTCATAAATAAGAAACAAATGATTATAGTAAAAAGTTGTGGTTGAACAGAAACATTTCACAGTATGATTACGTAAACCAAGGCTCAATGAGGCTCAATTTTTCAATTTTTACTTCATAAAAATCACATAATCATACATGATAACTCCAGAATCTACAGCATAAGTAACCACTCAAGAAGTGCGATAGTTTCTGCAACCTTATTTATTATTTTGTCCCAGTCAATGGACACAAGAATTTCTTTTTCTGTTGCCCTGAGCATAAATGTCTCTAAATGCTCCTGACTGAGCGTGCGCCGTAGCCTGTTTTTAGTGAACTTTAGAGTGGAGAAGCTTCTCTGACATGCAGCTATGCCAGCCCAATAACTACTGTAGGTAGGGATCTGTGAAGAGGTTGCAATGTTAAGAAAAGGCTATTAGATAAGGGAAATTACACATAAAAATCAGACAAAGATTAAAATTGTAAATACTGTCATTTTTACTTTGGCAGCGTTTGTATAGTTTTGGCCAGAGGTAAAAAAAAATGTTCTGAAATTGTCAATCTGTATATTTGAATAATCTAAGAGTTTGTAGATTTGTATCCTTTCTTGTTCAAGTTGTGTTATCTGTCCCTACTGTACAAGACTGTGAATGAAGATGGGGTGATAAATATGGTGGTAAATCTTCAACATGCGCAAGACCGATGTCAATGTTTTGCACCACAAATAGAAAATATTTATGAATTTTTGGTGAATCTATAATATACTGTCATATATTTGTGATATATCAATATTCTGAGGCAACTTTAGCCATGTATTTAATCATTTTAGGTGGACTTTTGTACATCGGTCTTAACCTGAAATACTGCAATGCCTAAAAAGATTTTTAAAAACTTAAAAAAGGACTTAGTAATGAGAAACATCACTGCTAATGCTGCTTATTTTTTATTACTGCTTTGATGTTACTGGTCCCTGATTTTTTGTTTTATTTTATTCTACATTGAATCCATTCACTGTATGACTGAAACACACCTGGAACCTATGAAATCACAAGGATGGATAAAATAAAATCACAAAAAAACTAAGATAAATCTCATTTCAGCTGTTTGAATGTTGACCTGCCGTTTTCCCAGTTAGCCTCCTATAGTGTCACATTATTTTTTATTTGATGTACTGCAAAGGATTATTTATAACTGTCAGATATTTCTTGTCAGTAACTTTTACTAGAGCAGTAATCCAACTCCTTTGGTCTAAGTACAAATATTACAATGTATTTGTGCTTATCTCTTGCAAAAATATAACAAGAAAAAAATATAATGCAATTTATTTCTGATGTACCAAACAAATACATCACAAATCTTTCATCATATTTTGAATTTTAATGATTAAAATAGACATCTTTTTAGAAACATATAAACAATAACAAGATGACCAAGATAGACTATTTCTTCATGGGAAGGACTAAATATACATTGCAGCTTTCAGTCCACAGCACCCTTTGGTCTCATTGAAAAATAGTAACGAAGCATCATATGATAACAGTGACCCTAGAGGAGCAGGACAGAACAGAGCTTTTCCTGAACGAACCCTCTCACAGATCTCTGATGGAGATAGACTCTCACCTCCTCAGCATTTGCAGAGCCCGTCTCATAGCCTTTGTCTCTCAAAGGTAAATATAATGGGACCTCTGTCCTCGCTGTGTTACATCAGGTCATTTTGTGAACCTTCATGATTTTAATGTACTGGCTGAACATCATGATAACCATGACGACAATGGTGCTGAAGAAGCCTGTTAACGGTGGAAGCCTGACAGGACATGCCATGGATAAACAGACTCATAGTTCAAAAATGGGACACAGCCGAGTAGTGGGGTATCCCAGGACTACTAACACCTCTGCAATGTGGAAAATGTGGGGTCCAGAAACATACGGAACCTTGCAGGGCCTCCTGCAGATGGAACTCAAACACAAATACAAACATAGGGACAATGGCGGACACACCCGGACTGTTACACTTTGGGATTTGTCTTGATTTGAAATACAAACTAGTTATTGAGCAAGACTATTATTTATATTCTTCTTGTAAATCTATGTACAAACAGGCTGAATGTGCACTTCAGGGCCATTTAGCATAGCAGTCCCTACTTTAAGCAAATTGATCCATTACATCCCAATGTGAACAATGCAGAGGAATCAGATAGATGAATCTCTCAAAACAAAAAGTTTTCAAAGACTTGATGCAAATGCAAAAAGTAACAATCAAATAAAACAACTGCTATATAAAAGGAAATTCTCTGAAATAGACAGTACTAAACTATATTCAGTTCATTTTGTTAACTTTGAATTAAAATGTAGAGGAGGGATAACACAAACATAAAACTGATTCAGATTTGTTTTGTTTTTTAACAAATTAACTTTAAAGTAATAGGTCCATATAAAATGTGAAACTACTAGATAAAAGTGACCCTTTTTACATATTGAATAAATGAATTAAATAATGAATTAAGATCACCAAAAAAAAGCAATGTTTATTTTCATTTGATCAAATTCAACTCTATGGTGTAATTGTTGCCATGCTGACCTCTCGTGGTGGAAAAAAGCACTGCATTTCATTGCGTGGGTACACTACACGCGTTTATAGTTTATGAAATTTAAGTCCTATTATAGCGGGATATTATCATATATTATTTTGGGGAACTCAAACAGGATTGTTTTAAACCTCTTTGTTCGTCTCAGAGAATTGGCCTTTATCCCGCACATGCGGCGGAGGAGCCGCTGCTGTCCCGTTGAGGATGACTGCAGATATGCTGACGAGGGGGGGGGGCTTTATAAAACTCCACGTCAGGTTAGACATGAACACGCATAGAAGACAGGAAATGCTCGGATCTGACTTTCTAAATAAAAGCTCAAGTCATTCCTTTAAAAACAGGAAATGCAAACAATCTGCTTTAAAACTTTGTTTTTTTATCTTAAGTTTTATTTTTACATCTTAAAAAAATTATTGGATTTTCTACAGCTTATATAGAATGGAGGATACGGAGTACTGTGGTTTCTGCACTTTACAAACCCATAGCTGTGTTCTGGCCTCTGCTCTGCAACTTTAAGAGCTTATTGTCCAAAGATGGATGCTTAGAACTGAGAACATCCTCTTAATAAGACAAAACTCAACCGTAAGAGGATGTTCAGTCAGTCAGAAACTTCTCCAGGTTTTCTTCCAACACCAACCCATACTGGAGATCAACACCTGCCTACAGCTGTAACCACCAACACTTTATTGTATTGATATTTTGCCCATGTAACCACGGCTCAGAGCATTGGGAAGCAGATTAATACAACTTCTAATTGTCCTTCGGGCACGAAATGAATTAAATATGTTTCATTTATTTACTGTGCATCTTCCTGAGTCTAATGGTAGTTTAATAATCTGTTTCATGACTTCTTTTAATGGATTCTGGGATTGGGGTTTCATTTGGTTTGACAAGTTCCAGCTGGTCAATTAGAAAAATGAATAATAAACAAATAAATGAAAAAACTTCGACTTAAGGACGCCGCAATTTCATTTTACCAACATAATTTGCTCCAGATTTACCTTAAAGTTAACACAAAGTAATCACAAACGATCACAACTAAGAATAGTTGTTTTATAACACAAAATATGTGACCAAAATATAACATTAACGTTTTAAAACATACTTTTTCTTTCTTAGGTCTTCTGTTTCCTCGTCCAGATTCTTCCTTTTGCTTTTCAGCTACAAAAAGAAAACCAAAAAAAAAAGTGCTTCAAGTTTCTCCCCAGAATTCAAGATAATATTACAAACATGCACTGTGATCTTTTTCTATTATTTTTGACATATTCTTTTTTGTATGTTGTAAATGGGGTCTGCTGGCAGAAATATGTTGGACTGTTTTTTTCCATGCTTTCCAAAGTAAAGCATCTAGTATGGAGTTAGATTTCTTCATGAACCTTTCAGTAACGTCCCCACTCAAAGGTTAACCTGTTTCATTCTACTCTATGTCAATAGTTTGCCATTGTTCTTGCTCTTCCTGTTAATAAATTACATATTAAAGTGAAGAGTTTCTAAAAATCAAAAGATGTTATAAGAAGCATACCTAATGAGTCATAAACAAAGAAAAAGCAAAAAAGAGATTATAATGATTTGATGTGTTGGTTCATTTCAAGCATTGATTGTAGACAATACAGCAATAAAATCACACAAATATATGAAATGCATTAAATAAATAATAAAATTCACTGATTACAAAAATAACAAAACAAAGCAAAAATAATTAATGTAAGAAAAAAAATAACTGTGATCACTCATGATCATAAATATACATTTTTGCAATGACTTATACAATACATACTTAGGTCACATTAGATTCTATAAATATGATTTTAAACTAAAGTTGAGTATAGCTTGACCTATTGCTTGAAAAGGAGTGGGAGGAATCGAATTTAAATAATCCCACCCCTACTGAGTTATTTCATTTTATGTTTTTGCATAGTTGTCATAATCCGGTTCTGCTCAGATGTAAGAAAGAAAGAAAGAAAGAAAGAAAGAAAGACAAAGAAGAACTAACAAATATCCGTTTGGGAGCGCTTTTATTTTTAAAAGATTTTTCCGGAAGTTGTGACCCTGTCTTTATTCTTTTGACAGCGGCGCAGTAATTCAGACACAGCGTTATAGAGATTATGAGAACCGGGGAGGGCAGCAAATTCAGTCCGTGGAAATGACTCAGTAAGGCTGTCGTTTATTCACCAAACGTTGTGCATTTTAAAGAACTAAAATGAAGCAATAACTATATTTAAAATGGCTTTTCCGTCACGGACTGCGAAGCTTGTATTTCAGGTCACTGCGGACTGTTATCTGTGCGCGCGCGCTGTCACTTGTTGAGTCTATGAGACGCTTTTGTCGCTTCTTCTAAACAAAAACAAACTTAACAGAAGTGTCGTTAGTAGAGTTTAACAAATAATATGTCTGATTTATTTTCTCTACAGATGGTCATTTACTGTAATGGATTGTTGGTAAATGACGTAGGAGTAGCGGATTCAGGGACCCCGCTGTTGGATTGCCACTTGTGCCTTTATCACTACAATGACGGAGTCTAAGCCTCCTACAGGGTAAGTAGAAACAGGCTGTGGGGAGTCTCATCTTTATATTATATGCAGTTATGTTAGAACTATATTTTAAGGAAAAAACAAGCTTAAATTACTTGTAGAATTTTTTGGGGGCTCATAAATAATTTTCTTTCAAGTAAATCAGGACACATGGCTGTTTTTGCACCAATAAAAATAAAAATTATTATTATTATTATTATAACTCACAAAGTCTTACCTAGACCTGTAGGTCACAGTATGAATATTGCTCAGATTTATTCCACCAAACTATGTAGGGGGCCCAAGTTTGGGTCCCTGTGCCCGTCCCCAGCCTGGATAAAAAAATACATGGTTTTGTGTTGGGAAGAGCAACCGGCATAAAAATCTCTGTCGCTTGTGCGAATCAGTGAAAGTTGATTTGTGACCCCGGACAGGAAGTGACTAACATAAATTCCACCGAAACTGCAGCCACTTATGTGCTGCTTGTAAAAAATGCATTTATAGAACTGGAATTTTTTTATTTTAATGTCAATTTCTTGCCCAAGGACACTTTGACACATGGGCGTGCAAGGCCCATATGACCTCTGACCTTTAGTCTGACACTAGGTGCAGACATCCCTTTACTGTTCTGTAGCACACTTGTCTGGAGCGATCATATCACGCCTAGCAAACAAAACTCAGTCAAATGTTCCATCTCAAAGTGCTTGATGGGAAACCCTCTGAGGACAAATACACAGCTATTGAAAATTGTAAAATAAACATTAAAAAGGAAGGAAAGAATTAAAAAAAAAGTGCTGTCAGATTGCAGGAGACACTTCAGTGTATATCAGTGAATAAAAAATCGTATTCAATTAGAACAGGGATTTATTGATAAGGCAGGTTAAATATGTAAGTTAGCCATATGAATGGGTCACACTATTGGACAGTGCTGTAGTTTTGGACTCCAATGGGTCTTTCTCTGTGCTTTTAGTGAGCTCTAGCCTCATTTGTGGCTCATAATTCTTATTATGGTTCTAGAAGTATATGTGCATTTAATAGTTGACAAAATGAAGATTAGTCCCACTTCACAGCATCAACATACAGCCTTTTGTGTAGCTGTTCTCACGGCCAGTAGACCTGCAGTCAGTCAAATCAGAAAGCTATGTTGTTAAATTATAAAACAGCTGTAATGAGCTACTCAACAAATGCACATGTTCTTTTTCAGTACAATTAAATAAAATCTTATGAAGGAATGCTGTTTTTAAGCTAAATTTTCATAAATTGTCTTGCATTAATGCATTGAAAGCAATTTTTTTCAAATTATGTCAATAAATTACCACTTATCGATTAAATTGTCAAAGAATGATCAGGATCTCTGGATGTATTCATTTTTCTTCAGTAAAATAAGGTTTAAGTTCCCCTCAGATCATCTTTTGATCTATTTTAAAAGCTTTCTCAGTGTTTTTTTTTTTTTTAATTATGATTATTCAGTTTTTAGCCCAAATTAAAAATCTGTGTCATTTTCTAGGACATAGTTTTTGCAGAGGGTCATGAGTTCATCTCTGAGTTATGGGCGGGACCTTTGTCACTTATTCCGTGGGAAGAATGACTATTTTGTGGGAACAAATCATGGTAATGTAATCCTCATTCGTGGGAACGATTCAATTGTGTTTTTTACCCATGTCAGGTCTCGGGCTCCGTAGCTCCTGTTTATCAACAATTAGAAGAAATAAATACTCAGAAATGCAGCTTTAAGCGTATTGTATTTTTATATATTTTTATTTTATATTTATTTATTGTAGTTTTAAGCATAATGTGGATGTCCTACATAATCGGAAAAATGCCACAAGAACATGTCCAAAACATCAAGAACATAATTTTTAACAGATTGCGTTTTTAAGGCAGACTTCTTTCTTTATACAGGGGATTTCAAGAACCAGTTATTGTCATTTTTTTCTGTTTTAGAGAACAGGAACAAGACTGCACCACTTTTCTGTTTTATCATCAAGTTAGGATGTTGACTGTAATAAAAAGATATCCCTGTGTTTTCTACTGAGATGTGACATTAAAGGGTTTTCATAATCATAGCTATGCACTCAAATCTAATTGTTGCTGAGTTTGTCAGACGCAAATGTAGCATTGACATGAGGGGTCTCAAACCTTTTAGCTATAAAACAGCAAATTCAGTGAGCATAAGTCAGTGCTGGGCGTTCCTCCGCTGGTGCTAGGTGTGGAATCTGATAAGAAGCAGTTCTGAGGATGTGAGCTAAGGCTGACTGGTTTTTCATCAGATTTTTTACGATCTTTTAAACTTTAAACTCCTAACAACCATCTCTAGCCAAGCAGATAACCCTTAAAGTTGTTTTGACCTGCCCTGTAAGAGATTGTTTTCTCCACCTCAGTTACCACGGCCACAGCTTTTGTGTTGCGATTTCTCCTTCGTCATCACACAGGCTATAACTACTTTACTACATAGCACCATCCTAATGAAACAAGATTCATAAAACCATGGTAAGTCACAAACATCCCTTTCGGCAGCTTGAATGAAACAAGAAGTGCGCTACTTTTGTTCTTGGGTGAGGACATTTGAGAAGTTAGTGCTTTACTGTGTGTTTGCCAGTATTTTTTTTAAGCCTTTTATTGTCTCCTTAGGATATGGAGGAATGATCAAAGAGCTAATGAAATCTAAGTTCTTTGACCTAAGAACCTTTAGAAAAGCAAGTGTTTCTCTGTCTTCAAAGACAGAATTATCTTAAAAGAGCAAAATGACATTTAAATTATTCCGAACCTTGACCGAATCTTGTTAATTTTGGTTAAACAAATCGGTTTAAGCTGTGCAAGAAGTTTGGTACCAACAAGATGTCAATTGTTCAGAAGATGTTTTTAACACATGGTTGTTTTCTTTGCTGACCTTTCCTTTTATAAGTAGCAGATGCTGAATACTGAGACAACAGATGCAGCAACAACAATGTAAAGTTGTGAAGTACAGTTGTGGATTAGATCCCTCAGGACATATGTGTGTTTCATTACCACTTCCATGACACTGGTGTCTGACCCACAGAGGCATGCGCATGGTTGCTCCTATTTGGCGTTAATAAAGTTTATTTTAGCATTGACACAGTGCTGGATCCATATGAAAATATTTAGAAGGCGCTGGAGAGTCAAATTTAGTTTCTAAAATCTGTTTTTGCAAAAGAAAAAGTGTTCAAGGTAAGATAGAAAGTACTTGAAATTGCTCTTAACCAAGTTTGCAACGGTATGAACGTTTTAAGATATGTTCACAACGCTCTCAACAACGTCCACTTCCAATAAAAAGTGTAAATTTGCATTTCGGGTTTACACGTTCAAAACTCTCAGGTTCTTGCATAGCTACACAAGTTTCTACAACCGTTTGTGCACAACGCGGACTCAAATTTAAGTATCCATTTTAATTCACAGATGTGCCAACCTTTTGAAAATGATCATAGAGGAGAAATTTATTCGAGACGACTGTTGTTGTGATTTTGGGCTATACAAATGAAATTGAATTGAATTGAATTGAATTATTATCATAGTTTGTTCCCGGCCAGAATCATGTGACACCTAGTGTTCCATATATCGGAATGGAGCTGTGAAAGAAAAAGCCTGGAGCAAAATTCCTGAGATTTGCACCGCTTTGACATTTCACACCAACCACCTTCTAACTGTGGGTTAACTGTAGGTTAGAAGATGCGCTGGTAAACTTTAGAAGAAGCAGAAGAAGAAACCCCTCCTGGCTTGTCAAGTATGAACACCACCGGCTATACTCATGTTCACATGTCACATGCTCAGTTTTTCCGTAGCTTTACAATTAAAGTAAAGGCATTCCTTTTTAAATCATTCTTTTGCACAGACAACTATTCAATGTTTTTGTTTCTCTGCATGCCTGGACCTAGCGTGTGTATGTGTGTTTTGTGACAGTCTAACTTGGTGTTCACATGTGTGCTGAATAAGATTGCTTCATGCTGATTCTGATTGAAAGTGTTTTGGTGCATTTAAGGATGTACGAGGTGCAATACTAAAATAATTCTCTGGAAGAATAGTCATGCAAAGTTTGTCACTTATTATCTGTAATTTATAGCTCATGGAAGTATTTCACTAAACTACCACAGTTCACTGGAGATTTAAACCCTTTGTGGTGTCTTTTCCATCACAAAAAAACAAGTTATGATGGCTAGAACTACAGACATGGGGCCATTTGGGCTGAAACTTAGTACATTTCCTGTTTCTAGATTCAACAGTAGTCAAAAAGTACAAAATAAAAGTTCATTTCTTGCACACAAACTATCTTGTTTTGTGCTGCAGACAGTGCGACTGTTACATGGTTCCATATTTGGTTTTCAGTGTCTCTGCTCTTATTACTTGTTTTGAATGTGTTTAGTTTAAAAATAGCAAATTCCCAGTTGGATGCATTTCAGGACTGACAAACAACTAACTGTTTGGCACCCGCCCAGAGTTAATTACTGGCTGGCTAAAGAACTCTGTCTCTGTGCTCTTGTGCAGCTGTAATAGCTATGCAATCAGATAGAGCCTTAGTGTTACAGGTTTGTTCATTTGAACCGTTCCCATCAATTAAACTGTCTGTCTGGTTCAAAGTTTTAATTTTCTGTTTCATCAAAAACCTGGCTGTCCTGTGATGGTCAAGCTTGAGTCACAACTTCCCGCTGTGGGTGGATACGGGCTGTCTGCAGGGGAGCTAGTCTGAATGGAGCATGCAGAATATCAAGGTGGTAAACTGCTCGGTAAACTGGTAGATTGAAAATATTCATGCCCATTTTTCTATGGGCATGCTGCAGGCGACAGGTTGTAGTGAACATTTATACATGCAAGGGGTAAGGTAAGGATGAAGTAGGTGAGTCGCAGGCGTGTCACATGGATTTTTTATTTTGTCCAGTCTTCCTGACTGTTAGAAATTTGGAAATTAGAGAATCTGAGTGTAGTTTGTATCCTAAGGCTGTCCTAGGGGCATTTACATTATAATCCACCCCATCTCTAGGATAGGAGATAGGGTGAGAAGCTCGGTCACCCGCAGAGAGCTCGAAGTAGAGCCGTTTCTCCTCCATATCGAAAGGAGCCAGTTGAGGTGACTCGGGCATCTAGGCCGGATGCTTCCTGGATGCCTCCCTGGGGAGGTGTTCCGGGCATGTTCCACTGGGGGGAGGCCCTGGGGAAGACCGAGGACACGCTAGAGAGACTACGTCTCTCGGCTGGCCATGGAACGCCTCTGGGTCCCCCCAGAGGAGCTGGAGGAAGGGGCTGGGGCGAAGGAAGCCTGGGAATCTTTGCTTAGACTGTTGCATATGCGACCCGGTCCGAAATAAGCAGAGGAAGACGGGTGGATAGTAAGGGGCCAGTGCTCCCTATATCCCTTAGATACTTCATGATACACTCAACCTACACACAACAATCGTACATTCCATTTTCATGAAGTCTCTTAAAGACTCACTCTGATGAAAATGGCGTTTTTGGTGTTTTTAACATGTTTTTGTGACATTTTTCTGATGATGGAGGACGTGTATGATGGAGGGGTAATGAGGGCAGGCTTTGGCCAAATCTGAATTTTTCCCCTACCCCTATGGCTTCTCCCTACCCCTTCAATTGTAGGGGTATTTAGAGGGGTAGGGTTGTTCAGAATAGTATTTTTTAAGGGCTAACCCTCGCGGCGGAGGGATGCCGAGCCTTCCACAGCGAGGCTGTTCTGCATCGTGCTATGCCACGGAGGAGAAGAGCTTTTCTTCACGTGGGTGTGTGCTGATGCACAGAAGTTTACATTTAAATGTAAGTAATGACTTTTTGTTTTAGCATTACCTTTTTAAAGTTGTTAAACCAATGTTGTATGTATTTCTGAGCGATAGCAGCTCTGCTCTAACGTAGCTGACCGGCGAATATTGATGACATCATCAAGTAAGAGTAACGTCCTAATTTGGAGAAACCATTTTTCCATCACTCTCCGTTTGGAGGGTTAATTGTAGAGGTAGGAAGAAACCGTACGGATAGGGGAAGAATTTGCATTTGGCCTTACTCTGCGCCAGCAGTCCCGCCCACAACTCCGAAGCGGTAGCGGTAGCCAGGGCCCCTCAAAACCGGCATAGTACTGCAGATAGTGGAAATCCGCTCGCCAGGCAGTCCAGCCAGACACCCGAACCAAGGCTAGCAGGACTGCCCCATGGCCCCCAACGCCAAAGAGCAGGGAGGCATAGGAGCACGGACAGTGCAGGCCCCAGCCCAGCCAGGAGGATAGCCCTTAAGGCAAATTTCTGATGAACTTCTGCAGTTCTTCAGAATCTATGTCCTAGAAAACGACACAGGTTTTTAGATTTTGCCTTAAAAAGCTATAATCATAATTAAAAGACCCCTGGGGAGTGGGGCTTAATGTTAGCATTTTTAAGAATTGAGCACAGACTGTCTGAACACAAACAATTTAAAAGCAAACTGTATAACCTTATGTGCTTTTATGTATCTGTCGGATCAGTAGATTAGAGGAATGTAGAAGAAGTTATTCTCTTTAGAACTAATAATTATCAAACATATACTAACTTCCATCTGTCCATTTTATATACCTGCTTATTCATGTTAGGGGGCAGGTGGTGGCTGGAATCTACTGTTCGAGGTAAGGTGGGGCCCATCCTGGACGAATCGCCAGCCCATTGCACGGACAAATAGTAACTGACTACTAAAAACCACAAGTTTTATGAGGGATTGGGATGCATGTTGTAAATTTTTGAAGTTTATTTTCAGGCTAGTATCTGGATGATTCATCTTGCTGTGTTGTGTGAAGTCGCAGTAGGAGTGGTGATGGGAATATTCATTCTAAAGATACGTAGAGCTCCATCTAAAACATGCTCCACTGTATTTATAGACTCATTCTCTCCCTCTGCCTTGTTGCATTATCAGGCATTTTATTATTGGCCTACCTCTGTATCTGCTTAGCAAAAATCCAAAGCTAATTTTATTAATAACAAATATGCGGTTATTAATTATTACTTTGTGAAATATTTGTATTAGAATGTAGCTTTCTGTTTTATGCAGCTGCTACGGGCCACAGGGTTTTATTTCTGGAAGCCTGCTGTCATATACTGGTCTGTGTGGAATGCAGGCTTGTCAAAGACTAGCACAGATGGGCTGCATGTGTCTCTGGAAGCACTACCTAGATGGATGTCTGAGACACTCAAGTGACACGGATGACAGGGATTCTTAAAATGTAATCAGTGAACTTATTTTAAGCATTAATTATAACTTTTATCTCAATTGCAATATTTTTAAAAGTTCATAGCATAGCACAATGAAATGCAAATAAATCTATATTGAAAGCAACAAACTCAGAATCTTTGGTTTTAACTTTATTGATGCTTTTTTTATTTTTCTGTTTGTTCAAAAAACTTGTTTGCTTGCAAGTTGTGGCAACAACTTTAGTAGCAAGTTTTCTTTCTTTTTTATTTTCTCTCCTCAAAGTTCTCACTAATTAAAAAAACCTCTAAGGGAATAGAAAACAGACCATCCCTCCACCTCTTCCGTTCTGGTGTTGGACTCCACCCGCTTTCACATCGTTCTTCTTCATTGACTTCATCTGTAGATACTTTATCCCATCTGCAGTCACCCATAGTTTTCCATGTTTACTGTCCCTCCTTCTGTTGTCCTTCATCTTGTTAGCCTCCTAAAACTTCTCTTGAATGCACTTCTAAGACAGATTTCCTTAAAATTGAAGTATTATTACATGATTGTGTTAGCAACAGAGGACAGATAATCTGTTTTAATGCCATTAACGGCAAAAGTACCAACACTAAAGAGTGAGTTTGTAGTTTAGTCCTGTTGACTTGGTTGGAAATAGTTGGGAAATGAAAGTGAAGCAAACAACTTAGAAATATTACTCAGATAAAACAGCTCTTTGTTTTAGGGCAATATTTCCTAAAATGAGCATATTTCCTAAAATGAGCTTTGACTCAAAAAAAAAAAACAAGACATTCTCTTATTTGGTCATAAACCATACTTCTCTATATTCAAACTGAGATGTTATTATTTCTAGTCCTTTCGGTAATTTACAAGACTTAATTTACTTACCTTTCATGGATTACTTTAAGTCTTCAGTCAGCTGGACTGACTGTATTCCTACTGTAGAGAACTGCACCATGGTTCACTTGTAAGTGAACTGAGACTCACATTTTTACATGGACTGTAGTTAACTTTCTCAGTCCACAGTGGAAATAAAATGGCATAATATATCATTCGTAGGATTATAATGTGCTAATTCAATGACATTAAATGTATTTCAAGGTGCCTATTCACAACAGTGATTGTCTTATGGTACTAAGCAAAAAAGCAAGAAACAGGAACTGAGTTTCATTTGTTATTGTTAATTACTTTTCTTTAAGGTTTAGTTTTAGCCAATACCATTGATTGACAGAATAAAATCAATGCTTTTCAATCTGATCTATGCACTGAGCAAACAATGGGCAAAGATTGTTGTGTATGTTGTTCATCTGGTCTCATCTTGACTACAGGACATATGCATGACTGCATCAGCAGCTAAAATAAACTGCTCCAATCAAAATAGAAGACATAACATGGATCCTTGTTTAAAATAAATTGTTAGCATATTCCATCAGTGTAGGAAATGTGCAACCACAAGAGCCAGTAGACTCAATAGGATTTGCTCCAACATCAACCATGCGTCCAGAGAAGAACCGCAATGAGACCTGGCCCGGATGCCTACTGCTTTAGGGACCACAGGCAGTGAGATAAGACCAACATAATCATGTACCTGTTCTTAGCAATAGAAGTACAATAAACTAAAGACAAAGAACTTATAAAGAGGGAAATGTCCGATTGTAAAGAGTAACAGTACATTATTTGTGCTACTTTACAGAAATCTCATGATATTAAATTTGAAATGCAGATAATTTGTATTTTTTGACTAGTCCCATCTTATCCACCACTGTCCTGGTCTCTGTTAAAGACCTGCATTTCTACCAGATTTTGTAGTATGTCTAATTCGAACCAAAAACAGTTGACTGTTATGGGACAATTTATTTTTGACCAAGTTTCCGTATGTATTTGTTCAGAAAAGCTGTCACAAGGGACGTTTGATTGTCTTATTTTTGCTGTTTTGGGGGAAGTTGGCTTTGTGTTTCGCCTGTAGGGAAACTTATATTTGTTCTGGACATGTCTGGTGTGTAACTGTTGCCGCGTGCCTCTTTGTCACAGTCCACAAGTGGACAACATGACTGCATGTGTCAAGAGGATCCAAGAGAGGGGCCTGGGGAAGAGTGCAGATAGGGTGGAGTGCTTTTTCTTTTATGTGGACACTGGAAAGTTTAATTTTGGTACACACAATACAGTGTCTCCTTTAGAGTTAGACTGCATTTAACTGAATGATCGGGAGATTAATTGGGATATTTGTTATAAAAGATTTGTCAAAGTATGTAGGAGAATCTTGTTTGTTCTTGTTGTGTACTGTTTTTCACTTAATGTTGGAGACTTGATATATAAAACAAAAGCAATAAAAGAATCTTCTCTAGACTTTGTCGTCCCGGTTCAGTTTTGTGCCTTGTGGCCACTCGTCCATTGTGTGAGTGCTTCCAACATTCACAGCTGTTGCTAAAATGAGCTCCCTTCTGCAGTCAAGTGTTGTAAATAGAGGTTGCCGTGGGGACACCATGGCACCATAGGAGTATGCAGGGAGGAAAACAGGGGCGGTGTTTGTGTCTGAGGGGTAACTGAGTGCCCAGAATGTTTTTTTTTTTCTGTTTAGTTTTGGTGTCTTGGACATAGACAGTCTTAGCCAACCTGTAATGAATATTTCCAGGGTCTAAGAAGAGGCATCTAGAAAACTGCTGTGATGGGAACCTGCAAGCTCCACAGAAAAGCTTTGTTATTCAAAGCAGGACCTATTGTGGGACGACCAGAACTGCAGAACTGAAAAAACACAAAGCTGCAAATCAATTCCATAATAATGCTTCATTTTTTTAGAATCTTTTTTCTAAGTATACTGAATTGTTCAAAAAAAAAAACATTTTTTAAATTTTTACTTTGTAAATCTCTGGCCCAATCTGCCAATATAAAAACATGCCCATGTCAATGCTAAGGCACATTTATAAATCCACCCCTGAATGGATAAAACCCCCCAAAAATTATAGATTTAGATTGGGGGTCTGCATTCTTTAAGAGCAAAAGAGCCATTTGGTTTTACAGACCAAAATCTAATTAGATCCACCAAGTCCCACCTCTAACACTTTTAGACATATACATTTTATTTATGTTTTTGTTGCCATTTAGCTTTTCATTCATAAAATGAAACACATATTTAAAATAATTGAATTATATCAGTGTTATATTTTCCTGCTCTACCTTCTTTCACTTTTGTCAGCACACATACAGTAGAAGTTCCTTTCAAAATAAAGTACATCCTATGCCAAATAAGATCCTCCTGTTGCAGCAGATATATTTGTATTAAAAATGCAAGAAAGTCAAGCAAGGCTCTTTCTGTCATTTTGACTTTAGTTTACAGTCATCCTTTTACTATCAAATATAAGCAAGACAACTTTAAGAATCAAATTAAAAGAAAAAAAGCTTTTACATAAATCTGAATCCAGGTACATTCAAAAAGAATTTTGCTGCTGAACAGCAACCCTGACCCTCGGACCCCTATATAGAGGGTCGATTACTTTCACTATAGAGGGGGAATTTAGTTTTTATTTAGTTTAGTTTTTTTATTTAATTTAGTTTTTTATTTTTGAAAATCAATGTATTTATATTGACTTTTTAAAATATATTCAAAATGATCTGAAGTTTTGACAGAAATGGAAAAAGTAAAACTTGCGGGTGCTAATATTTTTTACAGCACTGTCATTTGTACTAATGTTCTCAAGTTACATAAAACTGGCTTCCCTTGCTATAGTGGTAAACAAATGTTATTTGTGTTGTTCATTCTAACATTAATGTAGTTTTTTCTTGATCGAAAAGCACAATTAAAAGAATAAAATAGCATGAAAAGGAATTTTTTAAATTCATATAAAGCATATTCATTTGAAAATTGACAAATTTTAGTTACAATTTAAACAAATTAGATTATTATTTTACAATATAATATAATATAATATAATATAATATAATATAATATAATATAATATAATATAATATAATATAATATAATATAATATAATATAATATAATATCATATAATATCATATAATATAAAATGATATGATGTGATATGATATGATATGATATGATATTATATGATATTATATGATATGTTCTATTTAGAGTGATATAGATTTCTGACACCTAATAAACAGATTTAAAACAAACGCTGAACAAGTCAAAACTGAGGGTGAAATGGATCTTAGTTGTAGCCGTTTAATCAAGTGAAAGGAACTCAGAGCTCTAAAGATCCTGCACACTGTGTGTATGTGCAAGAAAGAAAAGGAGAGTCCATTTGTAACTGGGTCCTCTTACCAGCACAGCACTTACTGCCCCCCTGTGCCGAAGCGGGCTTCCCTGCTCTTCGTTTCTTGTGTCTCCTTTACTCTCCTACTCTTTCAGTTTATGTTGTTTCAAACTCTGTGGGAGACGAGGCTTTTCCTAAAAGCGTCTTTGTGCGCGTTCGAGGGAGGAAAAGAGATAGAGAGAGAGTAGAAGGTTTTGGTGAGACGGACAGGGGGGAAGTGGATACTGGCTCACTGTTTTGGGCCTGGCTAGGACCCAGTCCCACAGTAGCACAGAGCCCAGTTCTGTTTACCTTCAAAGGGAAAGAGTCGACAGGAAAATACCAAATTCTCACACCTTTTACCGCTGTCATGAAAAGAAGTATCTATCTAGTGAGTAAAACATATTCTTTTAGCAAAATACTATAGAAATAATGTACACTGTGAAAGGATTCCTTTCACTTCTTAATATAGTCTGTCATCCTAGGTATGCATGCATAGGACACCACTCTCTAAATTGCATAATGAATCAATAGCTTTCTGGGTAAGAGTTGGGTGATATGTCACACACCTGTTAATGGTTAACCATAGCTAGGTTAGAGTCCAATCATTGTGCTTCATTTGCATTCTCTCCTTGATATTCTCCATTTGCCTTTGCATCAGGCAGAGGGACCTTGAAAGGATACACAACTTTCCAGCGTTGGATTAGACAACTGAAGACGCGAACTTGCACTCATCACTTTTAAGTGCTTGGAGGGAAAAACACTCCAACTCAGAATCCGATATATCTTGACACTCTGGAAGCTCTTTTCTCCCAGGTTTGTTTTTGACGCGAGTGACACTTTTGTGTTCTGTTTACTCAGGCAGATATCTAAGGGAGAAAACGTCTTACTCTGAAATGCATATATCATTTGAAAGTTGACATTTTTTAGAAAGCTGTGTTTTTGATCTGGTTCATGTGGGATCATTTAATATCGGGATACTGTCAAGCACATAGTTGGCTGCATGTTGTTTGCATACCACTGACATTTGTCTCATGCCAAACAAGACTAACTATTGTTTAACTCGTGTTCTCACGTGTGTTGTGATGGTTTTTTATAGACATTTTTTCTACATAAAATTAATTTCAAATGCTGTTTTAGACAACAGGGTATCTTCTTTCTGAGCTTTTCTAACAAAAATATAGCATTTATTATTAAATGCCAAATCTCTGTGAATAATATAGTTTTGTTATTTTAGGGAGATCATTTGGGTTATATAAGTTTCAGTAAAAGGAGGAATTAATGTTTTTTTCCCCTTCTCATCTCTAATGGAATAAGCTGAAAGGCAAAAAAATAAATACATTTCTATTTTGGTATTTGCTAGCTGATACTACACTTTAAAAGACTTTTAAGCTACGGTCATCCTCTGCAACGTGCGTTCAAGAAACCAATTCCAATGAAAAGAAGAAAAAAAAATTTAGGCTACTGTGTTCAAACCTACGCGTTCACATGTAGCTACGCACATTTTTACTTCCAATTTCAGGCTGTACGTAGAGAAACACGTACAAAGAACGTGCGTTGCAAGTTAAACCAAGTCAAACTTTGACCGATCAGGGACTCAGATTTGATAGTGGCGTATGGATTACGTCCCCTTTACTTCACGAAAGTGCAAACTGTTTGAAAATTGATCACGCAGGAGAAATTTTCGCGTCGTATGATTCCGACCAGGTTTTTGCCTGGTCAGAATTATATGACACTAAGTCTTTCATATATCGGTATAGAGCTGTGAATGAAAAAGCCTGGGGCAAGATTTGTAAAATTTGCACCGCTTTGGCATTTCACGTCAAGCCTCTTCCAACTGTGGGTGGCAGAAATGTGCTAGAAAACAGTAGAAAAAAGAAGAAGCCTCTCCCTGCTTGTCCAGTGTGAACACCATGGGCTAAGTGCGTTGAGTGTGTTCTTGAACGCACCTCAAATCCTTGTTGTGTACGTAGCGTAAGAGTAGCATTGTGTTTAAAGGGTTACTTTCACCTTATTACAATGTGGAAAATTTTGCACCAAAATGAACGTCAGTTTATATATTTTTAGAAAACAATAAAAGAGAATGAAGTTAGTATGTTTAAACAAAACATTTTGCTTCTAATTTATTGTATCTCTTATTGTAAAATTGCTTGTTTATTGCTTTGATGCAACTGGAGAGTAAAAAAGCAAAAACTAAGATTTGTTTGGGTTAAGTAATAAATTATGGATAGGAAATGAGCTCATAAATAGTTAGCTAACAATGATTCACCACAGGAACTGATGAAATCAGCAGCTATTTATCTTTGGATGGGTTTGACAACCAGTCTGATTATCTCAGCTTGTCTGTAAACTGTTATGTAATTAATATGAAATAAAGTAGTGTGCAAAACACAACATTGTTATGAAAAAAAAGGTGATAATTAGCATTCATGATGCTAGTATACTTCGGTTGTTAAATCAAAATTGAATACCATGACTACCTTGAGGTATTGTGTTAAATATGTTGTGTTTGGTTATAAAAAATGCAAAGAGGCTTTTAATATTTTTCTCTGTGTTTATTTATTTTTTATTTCCTGTCATTTTTTTAGGAGGGTAATGAAGACACGCGCCCCACCTCCCCCTTTGGCCCCTCAACCGGCTCCACGCCACATCTTCAGAAACTCTGTACTCGATGGGGGAGGGCCATCGGCCATTGATGCCAAAGACAACACAGCAAACCCTTATGTGACTTTCCAGCTGACCCTACCTCAGGGACGCCAGATTTCTATGACAGAAGATGGAAGGTGAGGTTCGAGAGAGGTTCACACAAGTGTGCATTCAGGCACTCAGATTCCCGTGGTCATGCTCAATGCCTTTGTCCTTCTTCTGCAATCATTTGCACATGATTTTATCTTATCACTTTTGTTTAACATTCCTGTCATTTGAATTCCTAAATATTGGAATGATCATGTTCATTTTTGCGGTTGGCCGTCACTGCCAGGCCTCAGACAAACAGCATAGGAGTGACAGAAGAACTGTATGTTGCTGTCCCAGTGTCCCACATAAAAAAAGGGGGGGGGGGCATGCACAGCCTCAGCAGAAACCTTGTGCCAAAAGTACTGGCAGCTGACCTGCTAATGCTCTCTGTCCCTAATGAGGTGGTGTCCATGGGAGCAGAACAATTGGGGACGTCTCTCAATGGTAAAGAACAACAAAATATTTGCAACAGGCATGAATGAACTCTTAAAGGAAATGTAATGAACCGCCTCTCACTTTAGTGCATTTTTGACTTTAGTTTCGTAACACTTTTTGTGAAATCTAGTCCTTTGACTTCATTTTACAAAACAAGTGTTTTCATTACACCATACTTCTATGGACGGCCGTGGCAGCTTCATATAAATCCTGTTGTTGTTGTTTTTTGATAGTGTTATTGCCAAATCTGGTCGTTGTTGTTGTTGTTCACCTTTCAGCATGTCCCTTCAGGGGTTGCCACTGCCTCTACTGATTCACACAGGTGGTTTGGGAGAGAGTTTTATGCCGGATGCCCTTCCTGACACAACCCTGTATTTTATCCGGGCTTGGTACCGGCACAGGGACACCCAGAGTGGGGCCCCCTTTGTGGCTACATAGTTAAGCATTAGGGTCTTGCCTATATCAGGTGCCTTTACTATTAAAAATAGAATTAATGCCACTCAGATAATTTGGTTGAGCTTCTTAAAATTGTGGTGTCTTGTTCAGACTAGGAATTCTTTGAGCTTTTATTTCCATAATTTTAAAGCGAATTATTTTGTTTGGTAAATAAACCCCAAAACTTAAAGATGGTCTATCTATCAGTCATGTCTTTCTTTAAATTCTTAGTGGGTTTTCGGAATTTGTTTGACATTTACAGACATTTCTTGAAAAAAAAAAAATTCTGTGCCATTCAAATTATTGTGAACAATTTCAAATATGCTCACAATAATCTGCATGTGCTTTTGTACAGACTATATATGACCAATCTAAAAGACAATCAAATGTAGGTTGGTTTTAAGAGATAATTTGGTGTGTTGTAATTAATTGTGTGACTTTTTACTACATTTCAAATGCTCCCCAGCTATTATTTCTTCCTTTTTGTTGTTATTTTTGTTTATGGTGTCATAATTACTATTTTTTTTATGCTGCATTAACAGTTTGCCAAATTATGAAAATACGTTTTGAAACATCCTAAAACTTCTTAAAATATGTAAATATTTTTAAATATGAGTATTGAAGTGCATTATAGTGTAAGTGTGTAGCTTTCAATATAAAATAATTTATAAAGAAAACAGTGCTGTAGTATATTGCTAAATTTTTTTAATCTGGAAAACCTTTATTTTTTTATTTTATTTAACTCTTTGTTTTGTAAAAATGGGATTTAGTTTTTTTTCTACATTGATGCATCCTCTTTGAATGAATTAATAAAGATAAAACAATGTTGTATATCCTTTATTTATATATATTTAAAATAGTTAATGTTTTGCAAGACAATTACCGTATAACTTTATTAAAATACAGGCAAACAAAACTTTGATTCTACATTCCAGTTCATATTTAATTAATGTTAATGAAAATGTAGATTATGTTTAATTTAATGGATGAAATGATTTAATCTTATCATCTTGATGCAATACTGATGCCTTGAAGTTACAGTCAAAATATTTAAATTGTAATCTATTTCTTTTAAACTGTATTTCTCTAGAAAAACTTCACCTAAAGATGTGACGAAAGAACATTTGGTGTTATATTTGGTATAAGTCTCCAAATAGGTTCCAGCATAGTGAATAAGTGATATCCAGAGCTGACTTTACCATTTTCTCCTTGGTAGATGTGTGTGATTGTGTATTTGTGTGTATTACTGAGTGTGAATGGCGCCCTTTGTAATGCCTTTTCCTCAGCCTTGTCATCTGATATGGCTTTTCCCACTAAACACTGGAAGCAGCCTCTTTCTTTATCCGTGGATTGACAGGTGGTATTATAGACTATGTAGATTTTATATTATGTTTTTACTCTATTACTTTGGTATTAGTCTATAGAAAAAAAAATTACTCAACTGATATTAAATGGTTTCTAACATTTTTCCTCAATATTTCTATAAAACTTGTTTATGTAAGAAGCAATGGGAAGCTTTTGACTATAATCATAATCAGGTACCAGTAGTTATCTACATCAGTCATATAAGCTAATATTTTTATTAAATAATAACTGAGATGTTATCATTCCATATAATATTAGTTCAATTTTAAGTGGTTTATTGACGGGGTATAAAACTGTCAAGTCATTAGAATAATAGGAGGATTGGCAGACACTAAATTTTAGCCCCAAAAGGTATATTTTTTAAATGTTGTGTCTTTTTTTGCGTATATTACTTAATTGTTAAAGTTTTTATACTTTGAAGTCTTCTCTTTAACAAAGCCAAAGTTAAGTAACCACAGTAACCTGATATGTGGACCTTCCTCCCACTCTTTCTTCTTCACCTGTGGTTCATTTCTTTTTACAAATGCACACACACACACACACACACACACACCCACACACACACACACACCCACACACACACACACACCCACACACAACCTCTTATTTCTGTTTCCGTCTTCCAGTAAAGCTTTGATGGACCTGCTGGTTGAGCTCTGCAGTCGTCATCACCTCAATCCGGCTCTTCACACCCTGGACCTCTGGTCGTCTGAGGGCCTCCCTTTGGCGTACAAGCCCAACTCACGTCTTGGCTCCCTGAATGTGGCCTGTGTCCTTATCAAGGAAAAAGTGGTGGAAGAGAAAGTGGCGCGCAGACCAGCACCTAAAGTGCCAGAGGTAAGTAGCAGAGATGCGTGCTGATATTCTATGCGTTGTGTGCAATTTTTATGTTGGACTTTCACTACAATAATATCTTTTTTCCTCAGATTGTCATGTGCTGGAAATGTCATGTGTATATTAACAATATTTGTATAGTTTACTTGATCATTAAACTGTTTAGTAGATGGTCATGTTATCCCTTTTATTAATCATTTTCCGCAGAAACAGTTTGGACCATTTGTTCACGTTTATTCAGGTTTATTGAAATTGCCCATTTGTTAGATTGTTTTATCTTTTAGACCTTTGTAACATGTTTACTTATTGTCTATCTCTTACCATTGATTACTCGGAGAAGTCCAGTCCAATTAAACCTGTAAAAGTCCATGCAAAGGTAGGATGATTGCTATCCACATTCAAGATATTGTATCATCACAGGTTTTCTTTCAGGTGTGGCTTCTCTGTTTATATTCCTCATATTTCTGTTCTAGTTGAACAAAGGATTTTACCAATCCTTCCTTCCTGTCCTTTTCTATTTCTGTGCCCTGCAGCCTGTCTGTTTCATTTTCTCAGTCTGTCCTTCTCCGTCCGTGGATGGCTTGAATTTTTCATGAGTGCCTTACCTTTAGTTACCATGCATTATTTCTTTGGTCTTCTCATGACTCACCGGCTGCTCTGTCTCACTTTGACCCCATCTGGCCTGAGGCCAGAGGCAGCAAATTTGATCAGAATTTCTCAGATCACTTGAGTGATTCTGCTCTTTAGAGTCAACACCTTAAAAACGAATTCCTAAGTTAGTTGACACACATGGGAGATGATAAATGAGATCCACCTGGTTGCATAGAGGAATGAGAAATATTGTAGTCTGTAGTATTTTGTGGCAAAAATTTGGTTGGCTCTTTTAAGTTTTTACGTTTATCTTTAGGGTTCTAAATGGATTTGTTTAGAACAACATGCTCCTGTACTTACTGTGCAAACAAACAGTGTAGAAGTAAACACCTAAAGTTTCGCATATGTCATCACAACTGCTCAATCCAGACGCTCTCTGAGTTTATGTTGAACACTGTTGGAATTTTTTAAATAATAAAGATCATTAGATCTTGTGTGTTTTTCATCACTGTTTGTCACTTTAGGAACATGTTAGGAACAGCTGCTTGTCATGTGAAGATCAAAGCATTTTGACTTCTTGACTGTCACACAAATAATACACTTTTAAATGAAATTGACACTAAACTGATACATACACGACAGTGGCTCAGGTGGTTGAGCGGGTCGTCCAATGATCGAAGGGTCGGCGGTTCGATCCCCGCTCCCACCAGCCAAATGTCGTTGTGTCTTTGGGCAAGACACTTCACCCTCCTTGCCTCCAGTGTGGCCTCCACTGGTGTGTGGATGTGCATGGATGATCCCGGTGATGGTCAGAGGGGCCGTAGGCGCGAAATGGCAGCCACGCCTCTGTCAGTCTGCCCCAGGGCAGCTGTGGCTACATCAGTAGCTTACCATCACCAAGTATGAATGAGGAGTGAATGAATAATGGACACAATGTAAGCGCTTTGAGCATCTGGAAAAGCGCAGAAAAATCCAATCCATTATTATTATTATTATTATTATTATTATTATTACAAAGACTAATAATTATGTGTTCCCAGCAGATTGGTTTGTATAAATGCTAACGTTGTGGTAATAAAAAAGGGAGAGTGATCCAAATGCAGGGAGCTATAGACTGGTCTTTGATTAATTCTCCGTTACATGATGCTGGTGTTGACATTGACCAATCACGGCCTCGGCAGTGGAGAGTTTCAGCTGCAGGGAGCTGCATCGCATCTGAACCCAAGACCACACATTCACACATTCCTCCAGGAACACCATTGAAACTCCTTTGTGCTCCAAAGCTAAATGTTGGAAATAAATAAGAGAATTTTTCAGGAGCACCATTTTACCCAGAGCTAAATCTTTCAACCAATCAGGATTCTTCCTTCCTGGTGGTGCGGCAGAGCACTTGATGTCGGCTCAGATCCACTCTCTCCTTGGATTGAGGAGTCTTGAAATCTTTCTTTCTGTAGTTGCACCATGTTATAGCATAAAAAACAGGTGTAACTTTATTCTTATGCGTTCAAATTGATTGCAAATGAGTATAAACTTGCCAAAATAAGTATATTGTGAAAAAAAATGCTTGTTTTTCCTGCTGTCTTTGAGGTAGATGACGTGTTATGGCCCTGTTTGTGTCATGATTGAGCTTACACACTGAAACTTTGTATGTGACACATCCATCCTAAACCTTTAGGTTTTTTGAACTCTTTCTTATTTAACTTTCCTCCTTCTAAAGAACTTCTTTTTTTTCTTTTGAAAGAATGTCCCATTTTTGTGTATTTTTGGACAGGTGTGTTGTTTGAGACTTGCTGTTGTGCAAATGCATGAGGATGTTTTTTCCTCCGGTGACGATGACGCGTCTTTGTGAAACTAATTTTTTTTTTTTTACCAAGTTTGTGGTGGTCCGTTTATTCCAAGATTGATGAAAAATGACCATTTTCCCCTTTGTGTCTCAGAAAACAGTACGTTTGATGGTGAACTACCACGTCAATCAGAAAGCGGTGGTGCGGGTCAACCCTCTGGTTGCACTCCAAACTCTGATACCGACCATCTGTAGTAAGTGTGAGTTAGACCCCTCCCACGTCCTGCTCTTGAAGGACAGCATCAGTCACCACGAGCTCCCGCTGGACAAATCTTTGGCTGAGTTGGGGATCAAGGAGCTGTATGTCCATGATCAGAGCCTAGGTAATCACTCAAACCTGTCTGTAGAACTGTTTTACCACTGAAGTAAAGTTACTGAATCTTAACATTCATTTCCATGTAACTGTCATTTCTTTTATACTTAGAATTGTAATTACATATTTCACTAAATACATTAATGCTAAATTAGAAGGCAGCCTTATTTCTACTTGTCGGCACATCTTAAGATGATAAAAATGGGGTTTTGGAGTTTTTAACATACAGTGTGGCATTTTTGTCATGATGAAGGATGGATACACTGTACAAAGAAAAAGGAATGGGTTTGTTCGAAAGGGGCTCAAGTCCAAGAGGTTTGTATTTCCAGGAAATGATTTAAATTGCAAAGCTTAAAGGGAGGCTACACCAAATGATTAATACTTTACCCAGATTTAGCACCAGTTCATAGCTTACAAATGCTATAATATGAAGCATCTCACTTTTATAATTTCAAAAGGCCTAGAAAACTAAAGTCTCTGGACTTGGGCCCTTCTTGAATTAAACAGGGGCACTGCCATATTGGATAACTTGTGCTGCCATCTAGGGGATAAAGCTAAACCCGTGCAAGAGAGGCCCAAGTCCAGGAATTTTGCACTTAATGCTTTTTAAATGTCACGCATAGTCAATATATTACAATGGACTTGGGACTTTTTTACACATAATCAGATAGCTTTTCCCTTGAAGACCATAGAACATATAATATCTCTATTTTGAAAAATTGTGGACTTGGGCCCCTTTAGAACTAACCGATTCAATAGCATTTCTGAGTGTTTCCTTATTCAGAATGTTAAGAATCAGTCAGAAAATGCTGTAGCTGTGATGTAGAGAATATGCTGGGCGGGGCTCAGTCTCCCTGGTTGGCTACATTCGGATGTATCCGCTTATAGACTTCCAGATCCACGTACGTCTTTGTTTTCCTCGTCCGAGCTGGGATCTGTCTCACAGCTGTACAGCTGGATAGCTCCAATATTGCTCGTCATTTTTGCTGCACCAGCAATGTTTGGTTGGAGCTATCAGGGGCTGTAAGATAGCGGAAGAGCGTGTAAACAGAGAGCTCTCGTGAAAGCTGGAGGAGTGGCGGTGTTGCTCTGCGCCAACGGTCCCACCCACAACTCAGTGGCAAACTTCTTATGAACTATTGCCGCTCTGCAGATACTATTTTTTAGAAAATGACAAATTTTTTTTATTTTGGCTAAAAGATGCATACTAATAATAAAAAGTCCTTGCTTTTTAAATAGATCAATAAATGATCAGAGCGAGACTTTTGGTGGAAATGTTTGATACTATTAGAATAATTATTTTTTTGGACAGATCAAAGATTTTTCTTAATCTGACATGTATGAACCGCTGGCCTTCAGTCTTCTTTAAAGATTTTGCACTTATAATGAAACTGTAGCCCCCAACTGCTTGTAGTTTTCTAAGGAAGACTGAAGGCCAGCGGTTGAAACATGTTAAGGTAAGAAACATCTTTCACTCCAAACAATCCAATGATATCACATGAAAGTAAAAAAGAGCATCGTCTCTAAAAAGTGTTTTCAGTTTTTAGCTATTTGTGTTCCTCATACCTCAGACCTCATAGCTTTGGGTTAGAGAGAAAGCATTTATGCCGCACCCTCACACCAATGATTAATGATTACTAATAACGTTTCACTTATTGCTGTTTTCAATCTATTTATGGATTAGCTCCTGATAAAAACAATTTGTACCATTTTTATCTGCTTTGGGGACAATTTTTACTGATTGTTAGTGAGCTAAGACCTTAAACCAGCCTTTTTGTTTTTACTATATTTAGAATTTGTCATCTGATTGAAAAAAAAGTCATTTTTATCTTTGGGCTTTTTTTGTTGTTGATTATCATAAAGAGGATCCACACCCTCTGATATTATTGCATGAATGTTGTTGCATAACCATCACACGTTACGACTTTATCTCTGTAAAAGGACACAAACTCGATTTTTTTTTCATCATGATGTAATTTTTACTGTCAAAAGCTGTTGTGTAATGGACTCTAAGGCCGTCTTTATAAGGAAAACAATCTAATTGCATATAGTTGGAGTAGCAAGGAAAGTTTACAGTTTTTTGTAATGTTAGTTTCTGTAGATAAATAAAACATTGACTTTTTTTATATTTGTTACGTTTACAGTTTTCCAGCCTAAAATGGCTTCTGCCCCTGTCCTTAACTTCTCAGGTATTAGTCATGATCTTTCTGTTTTCATTTGGCTGTCTGACCAACCCAACGCCACCTGCTCACTAACCCTTGTCTTGTTGTTGTTTCATGTTTTTATCCCCATAAGGAAACATTTGTGATTTGTTAGTATAGCCATAATGCTTGTTGATGCCCTTCTAACCAGCGCGTTAGCATGAAAACGTCTCTTGCTAAGACACTCGTGCTGCTTTGATGCTCTAAAACGTGCAGCTTTGCTGCTTTTAACCCTTGTGCCATCTTATGGGGTCCAGATGACCCCACCCTAACATTGACGTGTTATCCCTACCATGACAAAGGCATGGACACCAGTGAAGATCAAGAATCACTGAAGAAAAAAGGTTCACCGCGTTGTCTTGTGGGGTCCAGATGACCCCACTCCCAATGTTAAAGTGCCTTGGATAGCACAAGGGTTAAATGAATGTAGTCAATGTTCAAATGGATGAAGCTGTAGCGCCCTCTGCTGGTGGAAACGTATGCGATCATCAGCAAACTATAGACTTGGAACTCTAATATTTTAATGTCTCACTCGTCTCTCCTTCTTTACATATTTTTAGATTCCATTAGCTCCACTGCTGCTGGTCCAGGAGGACCACAGAAGAAAGGCCTATTAGGGATTCTCCAATTCAGCAGGAGGAAGTCAAAGGTGGGATTAAAGCTAAATCAGACAGATTATTGATTGGTTTCAAACCAAAGGTGAATGAAGGCTGTTGGGTTTTAATTTATAACTTCAATTTAAAGCATATCTGAGGTGTATTTGTGACCTCAGCACATCAATGATGACTGATGTTTGGAAAAAGTTGGGATTTTTCATAGAATTGGCCGCTAATTCGAAACCAAGGATTTGCCTGAATTTCTTCACCACTCAATACATAGTCCACTATATAGTGCATTTGCCATTTTATAGAGCTGTCCAAATGTACAATTCTAAAATCCAGTGTCATAGAAATTTCCCAGAGGTCTCTGCGAAAAATCAATGTGCATCAATGCTCACTAGATTGGTGAATATAGACCATAATGCATTGCGTTTAAACTTTTCTTTTTTTTAATGGGAATAAAATGCAGTTAAATTTATTTTTAATAAACCGTCCATGTTTTCCTCATCAGAACATGGTGGATTCATAAAAAGTCTTAGAAAAATGTTCATATAAATTAGTTTTTTAACTGGGAAATATTGCTGTTAAAAAAAGAAAAAGTAGCGAGCATGGTGTCCAAATTGCTTTTAAAATTCAGGGCACTAGCTAGTCCCGCAAAAAAAAGAATTATATATATATATATATATATATATATATATATATATATATATATTTTTTTTTAGCATATTGTTTTGTGTAGTAGTTAGGGAGGAGGGAATTTGGATGAAGCCCAAACGTGACTTTGTTGTTGCAGTGCCCACTAACCTCCTCTAGAGGGCAGCAACTTTCCACAATAAATTAGTCAACCAACTGAGCTTGGATGGTTGAATTACAGAGGAGTAATGGTTATAGTGCTTGAATTAAAAAGTTTAATGTGTAAAATATTCAATTAGCCTTTTTTTTTACTAAAGTCCAAAATTTCACTCCATTTCCAGCTTTCAGGACATTTAATTTCACCTGGAGTCTACTTAAAAAATGACAATGATATCTGTGTCATTCTTGGTTAATCAAGAACTGTTTTTTAAATGTATTAAACTAACATAAAATGAATCTAGTTTAAACCAGATGTATCTTCTGTAGCATTTAGAGGAGCTCTACTTTAAAAGCTGTAACTCAATCAAAATCCCATTGGATTATATGGGACTGAATCCCTCGCTTTTACATCTCTGTTTCATCAGGCCCATGGTTTTTGGATCAACTCCAGCCTTCTGTCTCTTTTCTGTGCCTTCCTCAACATACGGCCTTCAATGCATTTCGGCCTTGTTGCTTCCAGATCCAAGCTGTCATTCTCTTATAATCGCCTTAATATTCTGGAGATTACGAATCTTCTTTCCTTTAATTTTATTTTTTCTTCAAATTTGCCTGAAGACAGACAGATAAAAAATCTTTAAGAAAAAAAAGCATTATTAAACATCCTGATGATAATGGACATACTGGAGTATTTAGTGAAGAGTCAAGTTTCAAAATAACATTTTAAAATTCCAGATGCAGTGAAGAAAGTGGCCACTCGGGGGGTGAATTTAGTCAAATTTCTTTATCTCAGTTCTTGCAATGCTTGCAGAGCTTTAATGCATCTGGGCTCTTGTTCTATGATATGATTGTTTTTCAGTCAGCATGTATTATCAGACCACACACATGCATTTGCACACACTAGAGAAAAAAACCACCACCTTCACACTGACACAGTGTTATCAGTATGAAAGTATCAGATTACACCACCCTGGTCATATTAGCACTAAAAGCACTGCCTCTTATCTCTAATTGCTCATTAAAGGCTAAACCAATGTGTGGGTTTGTGTAAGTGTGTTTGAGTGCATTGGTTTTAAAACTCTGACATGGTCAGGGATGATCATGTTAGGGTGATGCAGGCTGTGAGGTAAACCTATTTGAAACACTATAATTTAAACCCTTTAAAAAATAAAAGCTTTTATAAGAGATTTCTGGAATGCTTAAAAGTCTTTTCCAGAAGATTACAGAAGACCTGAATATCTGTGTTGTAATTTCTGGAAGTCTTATTTATCGGATTTTATGGATAAAGTTATATGTGCCTCACTAATATAAATACAAAAGTCACAATTTTGGCATATACATTTCTTTAGCATCAATAAAAGGGAAAAAAAGAATTGTTTGTTTGCAAAATTCCATCTGTCTGTGCTTTTAAAATCTCTTTCCTAGGTTGCAAAATACATTTACATTTGCAACCTTCAGAAACTGGTCAAGATGCTTTTTCACACGAGTGTGTTCACACATGGTGACTTTTTCTTAGTCTCATTTCTGCTGTTCTTAACACGGAGATCAGTGTTTCAAATGTTCCACAAAACCAGCCATTCACAGGTAATTCTGTCAATGCCGATTAGTCTGTGTAAAAAAAAAAAGGATAAAACATTGAAGGCATGGAGGTGGAAGCACCATGGTTTGGGGCTACTTTGCTGAAGCAGTTCTTGGTCAAAACTGATCCACTACGGTTTATTCGGCCAAAAATAGTTGGGATGTTTTTATGCTGAATTACATTTAAAGCACAAATTTCTTCTCTTTTCTGCAAAACACTGACTATTTGAGTTTTGTTGGAAAGGCTACTTGCTAAAACAATCAAGCCAAAACAGTTTCACCTGTTGATGCCTGAATTAATTTCCAGCTTTGAAAAAATAAAATAAAATTTTTGCTTTCAAGTAGATTCTAAATTACATTGTTTGAAGCAGAAGTGATTTGATTCATATTTGCATCAATAAGCATCAAGATATTAACAAAAAGTACATTCATAAAATTGCGATTTCTTTTAAGTGTGGTCACTGTGGCCTTTTTTCTTTTTTAAATACTTTATGATTTTTTAATTCTTACTTATAATACAGTTATTTGTATATCGACATTCATGTGCTCTTTCAACAACCCTATAAATTAGATAATATAGACGAGCACTAAGAAAGGTTTGCAGATTGAACTCACCTGAAATCTCTGATGCTTTCCAGGCTTTAAACTAACACACTGAAAACACATTAGATTATTTTCTTTTTTAGCTATTAGTCACTCAAACACTTACTGTTAGTAAAATCTTAGATATTGCAAAGTGCTGTAATATCTCTGCGAGTATCATTACACACTGCTGTCACTGTAGGATTGATGACACTTACAAATATGTAGTGTTGAGATGACACCATACAGCACATGGAAAAAAAAAAAAGAAAAGAAAACAAAAAACACCGGAGTGGTGTATTTCTTTCATGCATTTCACAGAATCAAATACAGACTAGTAAAGAATGAATAATGAATGCATGTTTGACATCACATTTGGCATTTTTACATCTATAATAGCATGTTGCAACCTATATAATATATGAAATAAGTATTCACTTCAGATAAAACAATGCATTATACAAGGTGAGCCATGCACAAAATTGTGTACATTTTATTAGCTTTCTCTTGTGTTTTATCTCACATTGTAATTAGGAGCTGTGAACTTGAGTTCACCCTCAGCACTAGAGCACATTTTGTTCTATTTTCCTCTCCTGCTGTTTCAGATTGTTTATCAGGCTGAGAAAGTATAGTAGGAGAAAAAGTCAGATAGAGTTCATGCGAGTTTTCTGCTTTGAACACATTTTTTGTGTCGACGGACAAAAAACTTTCTTGTGAGGATTCCGATAGATCAAGTCAGAGCTTTCTTCTGTTTTTTTTGCCGTCAGTCTCTTGCCTGCCATCTGCTTCACTTCCCTTCACTTTCTCCTGTCAGCATTTAATCGTATCAGTCAGTTGGAACAGAAGAAAATGTTTAAGTTATCACAAAAGAAAAAGTCCCTAAATAAAGAAGCTGTTTTTTCTGTCAACAATTCCTATCTGTCAAATCTATTTTATAGAACCACAAATACTTACACTTTATGGAATTTTGATCATCACATAGTTTACAGTTTGGATGAACCTGGAGTCTATACTTGAAAGGGTCTCCCATACATGATTTAAAAGAAAATTAGGATAAGAACAGTCAAACACGGGAAATTATTCATATCAGGATCTTGTTTTAATCACCATTTATTGAATGTTTTTTACTTCCCCTTGGCAAAAAAAGAATTTTTTTTAGGGTTTGTAATATCTTTTTTTAAGCACTGAAATTTCTCTAAGGCAGTTGAATAATTGGCATTAAATGTTTACATCTCTTTAAAAAAATGTTGTCTCCGCAGGATCAGTCTTCCTTGTCAGGTGTTTCCACCACAGAGGATCATCCTGGCACTTTGGGAAAATCCCAATCAGTCTCTTATATTCACACAATGTCTCCCAAGACCGAGACCAAGAAGAGAAGGGCGCCACCACCTCCTGCTGCTCCACCCCCCCCCATGGTGCATGCAAGCTCTGAAAGGTCACAGGTGAGGAGAGATCCACTCCAGGGAAAATTGTGATTTTGGTGTTTTTATTTCTAATGGAGGACATATATGAAATTATATATGATTAAGGTGTCTTTATTCAAATCCAGATGAATCAGAATAAGTCTCCCTGCTCCACTCCATTCTGATGAAGACAAATAGATACATTAATGGTTTTATTTTCCTCCACCAATCTGGATCTAAACTGTACAACTGAATAGCTCCAATATATCTCACCCTTTAAATTGCACCAGTTATATTAGCTTGTAGTTGTGAGGGGCTTTTAGCTAGCAGAAAGTGTAAACAGAGATATGATGGGATATCAGCAGAGGCTTACTTCCACGCCAACAGTCCCACCCCTAACTAAGCCATATTTCTGAGAACTGCTGTGCTGCACAAACTTTGTCTTAGAAAACTGTTTTTTAGCCTAAAAAAAAAAAAATGGCATAATCCCAATTAAGGCCACCTGGAAGGCTTTTATCAAAAAAAAAAAAGCAAACATTGCACATCCTTTAGCATCTTAGCAAATGATTTCTGAATTAAACCCCTTTTTCCTCATACACTAGCTAAAATATTCTGAAACTTATTTGAACCATTTAACTGGCAAGGATGTAGTGTACAAATATTTCAGATGCAGTCAAGTATTAGGAACATGTGCAGATCAACAAGGTCTAACGGTAAAGCCAAAATCAGCAGGCTGTTGCTATAAATTACAGCAGCCTGGTCAAATCTAAATTATTTTATTCGTTAAATACTTCAAGTTGCCAAAGATCATTTTAGCACATTTAAAGTAACCCTTTATTGCAATTTTGACCATCTTTTCAGAGATTTGCACAGCTGGCTATTGCAAAAATAAATTTTTGATTATGCAGGCCTTTGTTTTTTTTGCATGTTCACACCATACATTGTGGTGCTTTCACCGTTTCACTTTTCTGATGACCTTTTGAGAGCAAAGATGACGTATCAGAAAATAAACCAAATAAATATTCCAAGTTTGCATATCCATTTTTTCCTGTCTGGTGGCACACAGACAGCCACACTGTACTTTAATTCTTAGGACCCCGGAATTAAAAGTTGTTCTTTACTACCGCTTACCTTTTCTGTAATTATGAACTATGACCCAAGTCTATATCTTCAAGTTGATCATTAATCAACTCAAAAGGAAATTGTGAATGAGATTTGTCGACAGCTTAAAGAAACCTTTAGCAGTAGATAACCCCAAAACCACCATGTCCAAATAGAAAATGTCTTGTCAAGTCTTTATTGTCAAAGCAACTGCTGTGTTGGGTTAACTTTACTTCTGTGGACCTGTGCCAGGAAAAGATTTCAGATCATGTTGATTGAAAACAAAAATTTTTGTACAGAAAAATGAAGTCTACTCAGCCAACTGACCTGTAGCAGTTATTGGGAATTTCATTTGGATTGAGTCCTTATATGATGGAGTCTCTGGTACAAATTGTCCATGTTGCCACTCTGCTGCTGGGAAACTGGTGGTCCTGCTTCTGGTAAACATGGGTCACCTGATCCCTGCAGGTCAATTTGAGGTGCCTTCACCCAATAGCCACAAATGTAATGATTAATTTGGGGATCCTCAGGCACCTCAACTTTGTAGTTGTGAGTACAGGGATGCTGCTTCTGGGGACCCTCTGGCACCTTGAGGAGAAAGCTGGGGTGGTGATTCTTCTGGGAATCACCTGGCAGCTCCACTTGGTACTGGGGATAATTTTGAGGTATCTGTGTCATTGCCACCTGGTAATGGTGTTGCTGCTGCAAGGGGGCCTGAGGCTTCTCCACCTGATATTTGTGGTACCGGTACTGCTTCTGGGGATCACTGTGCACCTTGTGGTGAAAGCTTGGTTGGTGGTAATGCTGGTACTGCTGTTCCTGGGGATAATCTGATACTTTTATCTGGTAGCTGGGGTGGCGATGCTTCTGGGAATCACCTGGTAGCATCCCTTGGTAGTGGGGATAATTCTGTGGAGTCTGGGGCATTACCACCTGGTAATGGTGTTGCTGCTGCAGGGGAGCCTGGGGCACTTCCTCCTGATATTTGTGGTGATTGTCCTGCTTCTGGGGATCATTGTGCACCTTGATCTGTAAGTTGGGGCGATGATGTGGCCTCTGGGAATCTTCTGACAGCTTCACTTGGTACTGGGGATAATTCTGTGGAGTCTGGGGCATTGCCACCTGGTAATATTGGTAATGTTGCTGCAGAGAAGCCTGGGGCATCTCCATCTGGAAGGTTTTGTTGTGCTGTGGATCTTCTGGCAGCTTCACTTGGTACTGGGGATAGTTCTGTGGAGTGTGGGGCATAGCCACCTGGTAATGGTGGTGATACTGCTGCTGCAGGGGAACCTGGGGCATCTTCACCTGATAGTGATACTGCTGCTGCAGAGGAGGAGCCTGGGGAAGCTCAATCTGATAGCTGGGGTGGTGATGCTTTTGAGGACCTTCTGGCAGCTTGATCTGGTACTGGGGATATTGTGGCACCTGGGGCATCACTACCTGGGGGTGCTGCTGCTGCTGCTGCACAGGGGCCTGCGGCACCTTAACCTGAAATGTTTGGTTCTGCTGGGGATATTCCAGCTGCTGTACCTGGTAATGGTGATGTTTTTGAGGAGCCTGGGGCATATATCCCCCATATATGTGGTGGTGATGCTGGTGCTGCTTTTGGGGGGCCTGCGGCACCTTGACCTGGAAGCTGTGGTAATTGTGCTTCTGGGGATCCTCTGGTGGCTTCACTTGGTTATGGTGAAGTTTTTGTGGAGCCTGGGGTATCTTCATTTGGCATTCGTGGTGGTGGCGATGCAGTGGAGTATGGGGCACCTTTGTCTTGTGACAGTGGTGATGCTGCATCTTGGGTGCCTGGGGCATCTTCACTTGGTGCTGGTGCTTCTGTGGAGCCTGGGGCATCTTCATCTGGTATGCGTGATGGTGGTGATGTGGAGTCTGAGGCATATTTACCTTGTGGCTGTGGTGTAGTGGTGATGCCGCTTCTGGGGAGTCTGGGGCACCTTCACTTGGTAAGTTTGATGTTCGTGGTGGTGCTGAGGCTTCTGCTGGTGCCTTTTGTTGTGAACGGGAGGCCCCTTTGACAGACAGCCCTGCCGGCTCTGCTTGGACACGACACTTCTACACAGCTTCTGGGGCTCTTTGGCCTTGTAGCCTTTATGCCGAGTCTGGATAACTGTGCCCCGTTTGTCATGCAGAGGTACGTTATAATTCATCAGTGACCTGACTAAAGGACCATGCTGCTGCTCCTGGAATCCATCGGGTGACCAAGTAGAATAGAATTCTGCGTCTTTGCTTGAAAACTGCTCCTCTTCCTCTGTTGGATCCAATGCTGTGGTAGTAATGAATGCTGTAAGAAATGTGTTTTAGTCCATGGCCTTACTGATTTGAGAAGAAAAAAAAATACTGTACACCAGATTTGAAACATACCATCTACTTTGATCCATTTGATCACAAGCAAGGAGAACAGTGATAACCTGAATAGAATATGTTTGTTAATCAGTTTATTTTAACTGCAAGACTTCAAAATTGACTGGTTTTTTTTTCAACTCACCTGATAAGAGACCCCATGACTAAAGCTAGTAATAAAAGCAGACTGACTACAGCCACTTCTGCCAGTTATTCCCAATTGAAATTACTGAGTAACAGAGCAAATGTAGACCTACTTATAGTCATTTACTATGTTGTCAAGTCAAATTAGGGCCACATGTGTGACCAATGGATTACAGGTGGTGCTAATGAGCTGAAACAAAGACAGTTTCACTCCTTCACAGATCACAGATCAGGACATGGCAAATTTGTAAGATGTTTGGACACCAAATAATACATTTCTATAGTAGGTATCTTAAGGACATTTATTCTATGATTTCATTTTAAGCACAGTTTATTAGCATAAAAACCTAATCTTGTGTTTTTGTTTTTCCCCACTTTTTTGAGAATATGAAGTATGAAAATACAAAACTGGCAGATTTCCTAGATAATAATTTCTATTTTCATTTCTTGGGTATGCTGAATGATTGATTTTACAGATGTGTTCCTCTTGGATGTCTGTCACTCTACAAAATAGTTGTCAAAGGCAGTTAAGTCTAAATGACTCCAGCACACCGGCACTATTCATGTAGTCAAGGAAAAGTTTAATTAGAACTCCTGTTTTCCCCCCATTTTTTTTCCAGACTTACTTTCATTAAAATAAAATATCTAAACATGGGGCAAAACAAAAAGGCAAAATATGGTGTAATTGGTGACATAACACAGGGTTTAAAAAAGGGCTAAGGAAATGCTGTTTGGTTTCCACTTCTGCACGGCTGTACTGCATAACTTGTGCTGAGGAAGGAAACATTTTGTCCTCAATCAGTCCAGAGCACAAGTACAAGAACACCGCTGGAGCCAAAGCCAACATGCAGCATTTTTTTGGTACATCCCTCATCCTTTTACATCATGAATTTGGACTCCTTGTTGTGGTTACACTGCGGCTTGGCTTTTTTCAAGTCTTTTTCTTTAAAAGATGGCTTGGATAAGTGAATAAATCAAGAGTTAAAAGCAGTTCTTTTACATTGTATTTTAAAATAAGTATAGAAAGTTTGCAAAATAAAATAAAAATAACTGAGTTTGTTTTGTTTGTGAATCTTCAAGAGATAGATAAAAAGATTTAGTTTTAAGAAGCAATGACGCTAAATGTCCTAAAAATCACATACACAAAAGAATGAAAAGGAGAGAATAGTTTAACTGAATTCAGTTGTATTCAGCATTAAGCTCCCCAAGGAATTATTTCCTCTAAAGTGTGGTGTTTTGCAATACAGTTCCTGTCAGATCTAACATCCTTTTATTTTTTTTTATTTTTTAGATTTCAAATACTATCAAAACTTGAGTAAAACATCTGACCTTCTCTAATTGCTCATTTTATGTTATAAGTACCCCTCTGATTATCTTTTTGTCTTCTTTAGAGGCATTCCCAGTGGTCTTTTTATTATGAATATGCTGTTTTTGGCCAAATAAAAAATAATTAAGTCTCGTTTTCTTCAATATCATTGAAGCAGAGCAGCAGGAGTTCATTAGAAATTTGCCTCTGAGTTGCGGAGTGTGGAGTAAGCTCACTGCCACTTCCATCTGTTTTCCAGCTTTCCTGCTAGCTTGCAGCCCTTCACACCCCCAAGCTAACATTATCGGGGCAACAAAAATGGCGAGCAACATCAGAGCTAGCCAGCCATGCAGTTTTGAACCTAATGCTAGGAAAAGAAAGACGTACATGGATCCAGTCGTCTACACGTGGATGCATCAGAATGGAGTTAAGCAGAGAGCTTGCATGTACGATTTTTTTAAATGCCGTTTTTTTTCATCCTCTTATAAATCACAACAATTTGAATGAAGAAATACTCAGAAATGCAATTTTAAGCAGATTTTTTAAAATAAATGTCCTCCATCATCTGAAAAATGCCACAAGAACATGTTAAAAACACCAACAACACAATCTCTAAAGCTCATGATTTATGGTTTAAAGACCTAAGAAAGTTCCTAAGAAAATCAGTTTGTAAATATTTTTGGTATGTTGAGTCATAAACCATTAAAGTCGTGTTCATGTTCAGGTTAACAGCAGTAGTAAGTAGGTAAAAAGATGACAGCCCACCAAAGTAGAATTGAGAAAAAACAAGCGAAAATGTTGTTTTTCACTTGCTGTGTTTCAGTTTTTTTTCATTATAGTTCATTAGCTTCAGTGGGATGATCTTATGAAACACAGGATTCCTTTTATTTCAAAAGGAAGTCATATGTTAAAACTAGTAAACAATTTCACATTAGAGAAAATTCTTTCTTAGTAAATTTCTGTTTTTATTGATGCCAAAAAAAAGATAATTTAAATGTGTTTCAAAATGCAAAGGAGTATCAACATTTTCAACAGGGTGAAATAAGACTTCGTTGATCAGTGGGAAACAGGTCTAAATGGCTTTTTACATTTATAAACGGTCGCAGAAACACTGGCCTGCTCCAATGCATAGACTTTAAAAAAAGAAAATGTGAGAGTTGAGTTAAGGAAAATGGCCCCCTGTGTAGCCCAGAATCTGGTTGACATTTGAAGCTGTCTAAACTCATTACGTAATGAAATCAACTGCCATCAAGGGGAGCAAAAAAATGACACAGAAGCGTGTTATTTTCAAAATGTTTATGATTTTTGACCGTCATGTAGGCAGTAATATTTCTCTAGACTCATGAATTAGATACTGCTTGTCCAAAATTTCATTTGAGTTTATCCTATTTTATTAGCATAATTGCCACCAATGTACAAGTTCCAACTGTGCTCACGCGCCAGCTGGTTTCTAGAACTGTTTACTTAAAACACACAGAGTATAAGATAACTGTAAATGACGGGAAGGGGCAAAGTAAACATTACATCTCAGTAGGTTAGGAGGACAAGCTGTACTACAAAGGAACTGGGTCAGCCATGTGTCTCCTAATCCTCTTCTCCACCCCTCATCCTTACCCCCCCTCATTCACAGACTTCTCAACTACAACTTTCTTTTATCATACATGCACAAACACACATCTCTAATATACCCTGACACAATAGCTCTAACATGTCTCAACTGTTTTCAAGCTTGCGGTTGTGGTGCGTATGACCTCAATGCCCTTTGAGGTGACACAGTTTAGCTGGTCTGCACATTCATGCTCATAGAGATATACATATGCACTTGTCGGTACACTCATCCCTGTTGCTATGAACGAGTACGCTAACTACAGTGTCACACAAAAGTGTCACACTGTTGTAGTCTGTTTTGTTTCACATTAGAAGTGTAAAGTAGCCCTTTTACCAAGGCTCTCCCCCATCAAGAGTCCTTCAAAACAACTGATGAATGGTCATGCCTGCAGACGAAAGCCTCCATGGGTGGCCCTATGTCCATCAGCATGCAACAACATAGGGCCGGTCGCTTCACAAGACATTCTATGGAAAATATGAAAGATTTTCTGAGAATTTACAATTTATCTCATATATTTCTTTTTCTGATCTGACAAGCTATGATTTCTGCAGTTGTGTATACATTCGGAGAAGTTAGGTTTAAAATAAAAAATGAAAAACCCTGCCTTCACCAGGAGAGAGCTGACTTTGACAGTCCATGTGGCCCTTAGTCAGACAAAGAGGGAATGATAATCGACGGACAAAATTTAGTTTTCATATTCTGGAGAATTGCATTCTCATTATTAATATATAGACATTCTATAAAAAGCAAAAACATGAGTAGTGAACTAAAGATCCAAGGTATTGATGGCAGTAGTGTAGTTAAAGTTCCACTATTGTCATTTTTCAAACTATTGTAAAAGTGTTCCCAGTGGTCTTTTCAAGTATGATTATGCCGTTTTTAGCCAAAATCAAAAAACCTGTGGCGTTCTCTAGGATATAGTTTCTGCAGAGCGGCAAGAGTTTGTTAGAAATTCACCTCTGAGTTGTGGGCAGGTGCGGAGTTAGCGTGTGTTCTATTTTCCCTTTTTCTTTTTTGTCAATACACAATCCTAATTGGGAAGTATTGTCTTTATAGTCTGATGTATATGGTGGGAGGGATCTTTTACAGTTTTTAAACTTCTTTTGACACATTTATTGTGCAAAGGGATACAAGATCTTAATAGGGTATGTATTTAAACATATGGAGATGTTTTTATAATAATAATGGCAACATTGCGAACCTTTATCAAACATATGATATATCACTCATACTCATATCCCACCATAAGATGACTGGAGTTTGTCCTTGAATGAGGTTTAGAGTTTCATGTACACTTCCAAACATTTAACCTTCAGCATTTCCACTCAGAGCAATGCACATTTATCCAGCATATAAAGCACTGGCTAAGATATCAGACGTGCACATCAACATTTATGAGCCTGTATACAGTCACATAGAGCCTCTCATTAGAATATATTATTGTATTCTGGCTATGTATTCCTTTTTTTTATTTTTTGTGGCACATTTTTACTGCACTGTTGTGCTCCAGTCTGTGGGGGAACACTTGCACAAACATATTCAGATGCTTACATGTATAGACACACACCACTTTCACAGACATGCACCCATCCATCTTTACAGCCGAGCCAGTCATCCATTGCAGCTTCAACTTTGGCCCACTTCCACCAGTGTGTCTGTATTCATGTATGTATAAATGCTGGAATGGGCGAAGAAAAAACAGGGGAGCAATGAAAAGAAAGGCAGCCAATGGGGGGGTCATTTGGATTTCCATAGAATGCCATGCCGTGAGTTCATTGAGTTCACATGTGTGAACCCAGTGTGCCTCTGGAAAAGCAAGGTGGCCTGATCTCCTTCTTGCCCGGTTGAATGATGCAACACTCCACGCAGCTCTGGGCATGTTCTTTGTTGCATTTCAGAGTGAAGACAAGTTAAAAGAAGAAGAGTTTATTAGCGTTTCTACAAAATACTGATATCTAAGTGGTTGAGACCTGCCCAGGGTGGTGTTAAATTGATTGTTCGTCTTTGCCTTCGAAGGCAGAAAGAAAAGGTATAGAATGATGTTGAGTTTAAAAAGAACAAAACAATTCTAGATTTTTTCATTTGCATCAGTGGTGTTTGTTTTTTAGCGTTTTTCTCTGTCTTCTTTCATCCCACATTGATAGAAGTGTTTCTGGGGATGCGATGGCAAAAAGTTTAGCATTTGAAAATTAACATTTTTAATTTGGGATTTTAGTTTCATCCTTTGAAGATGTTGAGATTAAGGCACAGGGCGAACCAGTGCTTTGGAATTTGTTTGCGTACTAAATGAAGTTTTTAACACAAAAGGGAAAATGCACACAGCAATACCACTGCTCCATTTCTGCTAAATTGCTGGCAGACCTTCACTGTACGTCTGCTTGTAGGATAATTTAAAAAGAATGTTAACACTCCGATGGGATCAGACTCCCACGTCTCTGCCAGAACTTCACTCAGTTTGATTACTCTGTATTTTAGTCACGGCACAGTGAATTTGCTAAATAATTAATGGTTAGACCGCATGCACATAACTTTCTACCGTTGACCTTGTTCCCTTTTCCTTATTTTCTGACAGGTGGGCCTTTTTTCAGAAAGCCAAGAAAAGAGAAAAAAAGCACCTCCTCCTCCTACTTTTATTTTCCAGCAGGATTCTGACAGCTCTCCACCTCCTGTTCCTCAAACTTCAAATGGCCACTCCACTGAAGCGCCAACCCCAGCCCACCGCATCAATGCCACACAGTCCAACGCAGGATCTGATGTCCCAGTGGAGCTACAAACAGTAGAGCCCGCTCCTCTCAAACAACCAGAAGAGCCTCCACTCATGAGCGATGCCACACCAAATCCAAGTTCTCCATCCCCAAGCTGCAGCAGCAGCAATGGCAGCCTGACCATGCAGGAGTCCAGCTCCGAACTCTGTCACAGCCTTGACGACTCCGACCTGGACCTGGATGCTTCCCGCTGCAGCAGTGCCACATCCAACAGTTCTGTGCAGCTCAACCCAACCACACAAAGCTCCAGCAGCAAAACGGTGGCATCGAGTAGTAGTGCGTCTGCCATAACAAACAAAGAGGTGAACTCAGACAGCAGCTCCAAGTCGGACACAGAGTCAGCACTGAACCTAAAACTGGATGAGGTGGAGAACAACAGACACAGCGCCGTTGGTAAATACATCTCAGTTCCAAACAGACACAGAAACAACAAAAACACTCAAAGAGGGATAAAAATCGTTAAATGCAAAACATGGTTTATGATATCTATTATATCAAAATGCTGAACTTCTTGATGATTTTCCTGAACATCAGCAATAACAAGGCAAAAGTGGATTACAGTTTTAGAGCCAAACGTGTTTGGAGCCTCTTGATTATCAGAGATTTCTGCCAGTATTTTACATGATTGTCACATTTTTGCCAGCAGCAGCTTATCTTTCAGTCATATTTTTCCCTTTCTAAACTATCACTAAGAATAGGCATGAAGTAACAACTCTGGGAATAAAGAAGCATGCCTTTTATATCTAATTATGTACTGAACAAAGACCCACTCCAATCATTTTTTGATCCATTTTCCAGGCATTCCCAGCATTTTTAAATAACGATTATGCCATTTTTAGCCGAAATGAAAAAAGTTTGTATTATTATCAAAAACAGTTTCTGGAAAGCTGCAGCAGTTCATTAAATGTGAGTTGTGGGCGGGGTTGGTGGGCCAAAGTAGGCCCTCCCCCACTTCTCACCATCCATCTGTTTACACTATCTCCCTCTTGCTTACAGCCCCCTTAACCCCAAGCCTATATTACTGGTGCAACAAAAATGGCCAGCAATATTGGAGCTACAGTTTTGAGCCAGATGCTCCTAAATCAAAAAGGTTTGAATAAAAAAATACTCAGAAAAACAAAATTAATCGTAATTTTCTTTAAATATGTCCTCCATCATGAGAGAAATGTAACAAGAAGATATTATAAACACCAAAAACACTTTTTTTTTTGGGAACATTTCTGTAAATATTTTTTTTTCTAATTTTGACTCCCATCCTGACTTTAAAAGGGTCTGATGAAAATAGCTACTGGTATTAAAAAATGAGTCAATCCATGTTAAAAAGATAACAACTTGATTATTGCAAAAGAAAATGATCTTGACTGTTGACTGCTTTGCTTACATAAGCAGTCTCTAGTTTTCTGTGGAGGATTTCTTTGTCTGCTTCAGAGCGTTGAGCCTGTCAAACTGCAGTAACTGCAGAGACTTAAGCTGTCAAATGTGCTGTGCAAATCCTGCTGGAAGAAAGGAAGCCTGTGTGTGTGCAGCGAGTCACAGCCAAAGGACCAAAACTAGTGAAACTTGTTCTCATCCTTATTCTGAGACAAAAGACTTCTTGTCTCTTACTTATCTGTTGCACACAATTTCTTCCATGTGTTTATTTTTTGCTACCTTTTTTTTTTTCATACATGCCTGCTGCGTCTCTTAAAAACTCATGCATTACAGATTTAAAACAGCTTGAACTTTAGCTGACCTCATTGATTTTCTTATAAGTCTGAAAATTTTCACTCGCAGAGTGAGATAAGAGCAGATGGTTGTCATGTGTGATGGGGCATAGATGAGAGAGCATTGAACCTCAAAAAAAAAAAAAAAGATGTGAAAGGGGAGAGTGCCGAGAAGAAAGTGCACAGAACAGAGCATTGGAGCTTTTGACAGAGCTGACAGGCTAATGAGGAAAAAACAGGAAGACCAGGGATGTTTTAAGGAAAAAAATAAAAGTAGTGATAGCAAAACTCAGAGGAGCAGGAGAAACTCTTTTAATAGTAACATTTTTTTTAAAGTAACAAAAGCAAAAAGGATCTGAGGGTGTTGTATTGTGAAATCAAACAAGAAAAATTTTAAACAAAGCAAAAATTAGGTTTTAATTCGAAGGCATTAAAAGAGGTGATCTGAGTCGTCATTTATTGCTGCATGTGATTTTTTTTTTTTGCTGGTGTTGACGAGGAGCCTCCCAGCTATAAGTTCTACCTTTAGTTTCTGGAAACTCTTTTAAAAGAAGATAACATGATGATGAAATATGTGTATTTAAAAATATAAATGTCAGGACAGACGTTTCTGATTCACAAAGAAGCAAAATTGTGAGATGATGATCTTTTCCCCTCTTGTCATCAAGATCCATTTTGCTTGTAGTAGATACGCCTTTTCAGTTAAGTAAGATAAAATGATTTGGTAGAAAAATATAGCAGCATATCATCAACATAGTTGGTGATATGCTGCTGATGATATCAGCAGCATATCAGCATAGCTGTGCACATCATTTGGAAAATACCATTTGAATTAAGGTAAAGTAGGTTTATTTTACTATAACATGAAAACAACCAATCATAGCGGACAACACACATAAGGTGACAGCCAAAATAAAAGATCAATCAATCATTCAAGTCCAATGTGTGGAAACACTTTGAATTTAGCAAAGACGTGACCATGAAGCGTGGTAGAATGTTCTAATAATGTTCCCTTTGGATTATTTTAATGTGGAAAAACAACAGTGGGCTGAACTTTATGAAACTAAAACGTGAATGGATTTACCATTCATTGTTATTTACTTGTTTGTTTGTACACATATTGAATTTTAAACTTGATTATCATGCAAGAAATACAAGAAATCTGAAGAACTTCATCCGCACTGTTCAGTATCCAGATATTTATCTCTGAGTCACACTGGTTGAAGTTTTGGCTAAAGATGTCCTGGATCAATTATAAATCAGTAAATCAGATCTTTTAAAATGAACCAATATCAACTGTGAATTGTATCGTCAACCACAAGTTATGATATGAATCAAATTGTTGGTAAAATGAATCGTTACATCCCTAATGTTACATCGCGGGATTATGGACCGAAAGAAAGGGATATAGTATATAGCCCTGCATTACACCATGTCTGCTATGTGAGTTGCTAGAATTCTACTATTTGGATTGTACTTCTTCATGCTATAAAATAACATTTGTATCATTTCTGTCAGAAACCTAAACCTCCTTATCTGGAAATTCTAGAAAACAAATTTGCATAAAGAGAGTAAAACACTATAGTTGAATAGGTTGTGTATCAATATCTACTACACTTTCAGCTTTGTTAGTATCTTGTATATTGTGTTATAAGTCCTTTCAAATGTGTGATAATCCATGTCTGTATGCTTTAATGCTGTTTTTTCATCTAGAAGATGCACCAATACCACCCAAACCTCCTCGTTCGTCCAGCACCGAACCTCCACAGCATGTCCCACACCTAACCATTTCTGTTCCCCGCACCTGCTCTCCTGTCATTGTTTCCACAGACAGTGAAACGGTGGCTACTGTAGAGGCAGGATCTCACCCATGTAGGTTCCATATAAACTGCTGCTGTATTCTCTTTGATTCTTACTCTTTTTTTTTCTCTCTAGATGCTGCTGGTATCAGTTCAGATCTTTTATTTTCCAATCTGAATGTGTATGTTTCTATACCCACTTTGCCAGTTTTAGGGCTTTGTGTCAGCAAGCTGAACTTTGCAAGCATTCCTGGCTTCCTTCGGTCACTTGAGCAGCAGAGTTGTTGAAGGATAAAGGGTCCAGATGAGGTCAAGGCGCCTCATATCTATAAATGTCCATCTGAAAGCCGTGCTGTTTCATGTGGGCTTTAAAAGGTTAAGGTTGAGGTCACTTCTAATCAACTAGAGTGCCTTTTATGCCGAGTTAACACTGCATGGGAGCATATTAAACACATACTGGAAGAGATTACTGAGCAATGCCATGATTTTCCAAATATAAAAGGCCACCATCTGTTTCCACACATTTGAGTTTTAATGGTCAAGATACCCCTTTTCCTTTTTCATGTCACTGTTTTATTTTTAACACCATATTTTCCAAGTCGTATGATCTCAAACCTCCTCTTTTCTTTTCTTTTCTTTTCTTGTCTTTGCTCCTTTCCCCGCCCCCTTCTGTGTAGTGTTCTGCTGTGGGCCTGTGCGACTGCGTTCCAAGCCCACATGAAGTTTTTCTTTGGCTTGATCCTTTCCTCATCTTGGAAAACCTTTTTCATCCACTCAACATTTCTTTGTTTTCTCTCCCCTACTTCTGAAGTACTTTCACTGTTAATCAACATGCCGTTCTCCTTTCTTTAAAATGATATTGTGGTAGATAATCTAGTTGTTTTGCATTTGGTGTTGCTTTTTCATGAATATAAGTGCAGCCTACTTATTCACAATGTGTTTGTAGCAAGAGATAATTGCTTCTTTTACCTTTATTTTTCTTATACTTTGATAATTTCTCATACACTGGTAATCCAGAAGCTTCGACCGTAATGTGAGTGTGTTAAAAATGTGAGCTGTAGTAAGAGGACGAGGACGTTAGGGGATATCAACAAATAAAAGATCTGCTAATCAATAGGTGAAGGCTGTATGTCTTGGTTGGTTTCTGAGGTGTTTAGGTTTAGAAATGAAAATGAATACTTACTTTGGAGGTTAGTTGGGTTTGTAATGTTACTTTCAGGCAATATTGTCTTGTATATTTCATAAAACAGCAATGTAAAATATTCAAAAGTCTTCCTAAAGAAAGCATTCTTCACACTACCACTGAAGGCTGTTACAGCACTGTAACACAATGCTTCTTTTTGCTTGGTTGGAAGCATTGAGTGTATATGAGAAGTGGACTGAGTGACCCCTCCCCCCTCTAATAGGAAGTACCTGCTAGTTCCAACAAGCCAAAATCCCTTAGCTGTGTAGAGGATGATGGTCTTTGAGGTGTCCATTACCAAAAGTTAACGGAAGATCCCATTGGACAGTTGCTTTCGTAAACTCCATTAATTTCTGATAATGGACACCAGAGGCCATTATCCCGCTGATTCCATGGTCAATTACAAAATAAATAAAATATTCAAGTCATTTTTAATGCTTAGGGCTTGTTAAATTTTCGGTTTAAATCACAGAAAGCGGACTGTTTGATACAGGATACGATGCGTTATCATGGTAACCAATGAGCAGGCTCAGAGCTCGACTGAGGCAGCAAAGGATATGCTGATCGCCATGATAAGTTAAATAAAGCATCAGTTTAGAGAGAAAGTTCATCTCTTGTGGACTACCAACAAGCTCACTGCTGATTGGTGAGAGTGGTTGCCATAAAAAGGATGCCTCAGTCCAACTCAGACCAATCACTCCTTACTTAGATCATCTGGTTCCAACATGGAGACATTTGTATCCCAAAAAAATGGTGACTGGATTAGTTGAAACCAGAAGTAAGTCATTTTCTATGGGTGACGTCACATTCACTCAGTCCAGGTCTTGTATATAGTCAATGGTTGGAATCCCAAATTGAAACATGTTACATAAAAACTGTGTTAGTAGTTTGGATGTCAACTTTGCCTTAAAAATCCTCTCATTCTTATCAATGCACAACTTTACATTTTTGGGATGAAAACAGTTCTTATGGCGTCTGATCTGATTACTTGATTACTGTCTGAAAAAGATTTGCCTGAGACAGATGTGATGGAATTGTGCTATAAATGATAAAACATCTTCATTTTTCACAGAAGAGGAACATCTGTACTTAAAAGTCCTTTTTCAATTAAAGAACTGGAGAATGAACCAAGACTTCGAGACTTTAATTTGGTTTGTGCATGGTTTGGCTTAGTCAGTTTAACAAGTAGCATCTCACTCAGTTGACAGATTGGGAGTGAAGACATGTTTTGTTTAGCTTTAACAAAAGCATGTGCTCAAGGTTTGTCTGCGTCTTAAGTTCAAGAACTGTGCGGACGCTTGCAGGAGAGCAAAAGCCTGTATATGTGTGTGTTTGTGCGCGCACCTCCTTGCTATGTGTGTTTGTGTTCAAGTGTGCTGATTGTGGCTGAAACTGGCATGACTTAGCAATTGCTGGGAAGGAACTGGGAGGACAGCCCTGTGAGTCATCACCACATCTCCTGGAACTGACTGTTCTAGCCACACCATTAGGACCAGACCCAAAACTGACAGGCCCTTCACACACACACACATGCTCACACACACACACGTATAGGAAGACAAATTACAACACAATACATGCCCATGCTTACTTTCCCCACCACCTGACGGTAAAACGAAGTTAATCCTTGTATAACTCATGTGAACAAAATATTTTTATACACCGTACTGCGCATTCTGGCTTGGCTGCCAACAACCTAACAAATGCTAAAATGATTTGTATTTCCTTGGCTTAGATTTCAGTGAGATCAGTGACACTCTAAATAAGTTTCCCAAAACCCACAGGACTGACTGGAGCATGAGTGTACTACAGAGATGAGAGGGTATGAAGCAATGCTGTCTTTCTCTTGAACCTAAAACAGTTTGGTAAAAAAAAAAAAAAATCTAATTAAAAGGGTTTGTTTACAGTAAGCCTGCCCACACATCATTAAAGATATTTTATCAAACCGCAAGTGGTTCTGCTCCAGGCTTGTTTGCTAGGTCTGGCTTGGACTTTTGAGTTTGTGTGTAATGTCAAAATGAATGCTGTTTCTTGCTAAAATGAATTCTGTGTATTCTTTTCTTTCTCAATCTGCATTCCTTGTCTTGTCCATCTTACATAACAATTTCCTGTAGTTTTACTGATTTTCTTTCAGGTATTTTAGTTGGTCAGAGAAAGATAAAAATAAGGCATAGCCCATTACAATCTAAGCCTTAGCTCTAAAACAAAGTCTTAAAAACTTGAGGGCTTTGTGGAGAAGTTTATGCTGTCCATCAAAGCTGTTTATTTCTGGGCATCTCAGGAAACTATAAATTTAAAAGGAAGAGTTTTTAGATGGAAAACTTTTTTCTTTTGTTATAAACTCTTCAAATTACCCTGGTGTTTACCAAATTTTATAGTAGTTTAGAGTCATGTTGGGTGTACCTCACGCCCAACATTATAGAAAAGACACATAAATTGCACAAGATTATAATGGGCTGATTGAACATTTATGGCCCTTAAATTCTTAAAATTTTTACATTTTACTTTTGTAAAAGACTAAATGCATTTTAGCCAAATTCATCAAAAAACAAGACTGATTTAGGTGGATTTCTAATTACTACTGTTGAATATTTTGAATGGTAACATCCACTACTGCTAAAACCATTTCATCTTCTTCCAGCTTGGATTTATTCCATGGACACTTCTTCAGTGAGTATTCAGAGACCAGAAGCACCCGAGGCTGAGACTCTGTCCTTGGACAGCAGCAATGGCAGCAGCAGCTTGCCTGATCAGGGTTATGCAGCCTCTGAAGGAATGGCGGAGGTGGAGGATTCCAGCACTCTCAGTTTTTCCCCTGACCAGCAATCCACCTCAATGGATGCAAGTTTGTCCCTGGAGGGAGGTGGTGGAGACAAAGGAGAGAAACTGCAACGGTTGATTCAACAGAAACAAAGGAGCAATTCAAGTGACAGTGATGAGGGATGTGCCACATGGGGATCAACGCACAGGTGAACAGATTTGTAAACAATTAAAGGACTCTGGGTGTAAATGGGTGCCTCTTCAGTCATGGGAATGGAGTGAAATTAGTTAAGAAGCTTGTTTTGTTCCATTTGCACATTTTGCTTTCTTTGTTTTGTTACAATATAATACAATCAGGTCAGTTTTTATCATTTGAACTATATTAATCACTGTTTCCAGCTCATACTAAGCATAAAATTAATAGGTTTTATCTTTTTGCATTATGAGCAATGTTTTTTAGCTATGATCTTCCGCTAAAAAGTTATATTTTTATTGCATTTACCAGTAACCTATTAACTCCATGTGCAATCATCATGTGACCATTCAGTATAGGCCCAGGTTTAGCCAGGTCATTTTTATGCTTGTCCTTCCTAGTTGTGGTTAAAAACTTCCTAAAAGGTTCCTTGGGGAAATGTATTCTACTACAGATCCCTTTCGCCATTTCAAAATCATCATCACATCAGGCAATTTCACTGTCAGCTTCAAATCTAGTCAAGCTGTAGAAACCATTTTTTCTGCCCTATTGCAGGCATGGCGTCTCTACCACTTATGGGAAATCGGTCCAAAGTTTTGAAGATGACCCTGAGCTCACATACCAGCTTCATCAAACATTGGCAGATTTTGAAGCAAGTCTTGCTGGTAAGACCTTCCAGTGACCACCTATGATTATATCAATGAAATGTACTTCTTTAGTTAGCTGAGTGGTTTAGAGACATATCGTTACAAACCTGGTTTATTTAGGAAACACTGCAGTTCATAATGGGTGACTTAGCTTAAACAATGACTTGTCAAAGTAAAAAACAGCTTTGTGTCGAATCTAGTTTGAGTTTAGTTCACGAAGATGACCTCTGTAAAATGTTTTTTTTTTAAATTCTCCACAGCCTTATTCTTGACTAGAAAAAAACAAACTGCATCCACTGCTGCCTCTGCTTTGTATATGTATTCTTTGGAAATTTTGTAAATACTGCCATTATATGCAGACAAAAACATCTTTCATGGCATTTTGATTTAAAAAAAGGTTATAATGCTTCTCCTAAAGGCCATGTCACAGTACCCGTCCTGGCTACTGTTGGGCAATTTGGTTCAGATGGGTAACAGTTGGGCTGCGCCGCTGAAATCGCAGTGCTGCCAGACCTTTGCGCTGCACCTGCAGTATAATTTGTGCGGCATTACCTCAGATCGCATCTGTACCATCGATTTAACATTGAAACTGGCTGCCTATGCCACAGATCCCACTTGGTGAGAACGCAGCTTAACCATAATACTAATCTTAACCCTTACTCTGGGTCCGAAAGACGTTCAACACTGGCTACACGTATTTAAAAAAGTATGTTCGAATAGTCACTTTCTTTATGGCATTTCAATTTATTTGCTCTGCCAGTTAATTCGACAATCTGCTTGTGCTAGCATCAAATCAGTTCCAAGCCACAGCCAGTGTTGGTTGCTGGTTCAGTGTCGCCTAAATTTTAATGTAACTAAAAGCATTTTTAATGTAATTCCATACATTGTTCAAAAAGTGTCGATTTTGAACCACAAATGTGTTACTTTTCACCGTTTCTTTATTGCTAAAGATAAACTTTTCAGAATACAGACTGTCAGTCTGTGTCGTTCGTTCCCCCCATGCCCAGCTCTTTACTCATGCAAAATGCAGCTTGCAGAAGGGGGGGGTCAAAGGCGGAGCTGCTCAGCACCAATGGCCACGCCCATGTAGATGAGTTTTTGGAAACAGAGGCTTCAGATAAACAAGAAATGTGGCTTTTCAAAACATTTCAGTTATGGGATTTTGGTTAAAAACTTCATAATCCTAATTAAATCACCACTGGGAACATTTTTTTATTGTCAAAGGGGGACTTTAAATGTATCAAATTTCTTAAGAAAAGACTCTTAACCTATCATTTTCTTATATTTTCAGACCACATGAACATTAATTCTGCAAAGGACTCCCATTATACCATGTCCACCAACAGTAATGATGTGCCTGTGTCTGTGGTAGACATAGATGTGCCAGTCACAGCCATAGACGATGTACTGCAGGACTATGAACATGATATAATGAAACATGAACTGACATCTTTTGACAGAGCCAAGAGATCTAACAGAGAAGGTAGAAAAAGCACCCATTCCATCTTGTAGAAATAACACTTTTTTCTGTTTAATCTGGGTTTTGGTGACTTTTTTTTCTCGTTTTTTTTCTTACAACAGGTTCAGGCATTCATCACAAATCTGAAATGGAGACACAGAACAAAAACAACAATGCTTGTACAACTGCTGTCAGTACTAAAAGAAGGGACTCTAAGCCTTCTGACAAGCATTCATGTGAAAAAAGGGAAGAAAATAAAAAGATAGCGGTTAAAGAGAGGATTAATAATGATACCGACAGCAAGAAGGAGGATAAACAGAAGTTGCCAGTTAAATCTAGTACTGATGTGCAGAAAAACAGTAAGAAGACAGAGGTCAACCCTGATTCTTTGCAAAAGAACTCACAGAAAAAACTCGATTTGCAACCTAAACTTCACAGATCGGTTTCTCCGGGAAAGGATGAAGAGAAGCACAGAGTTTCCCAAAGCAATTCAGCTTTAGGCAGCTCCCAGGGTAAAATCACTCCCAACGTCACATCGCGCTTTGGTTTGAAAACATTCACCGTAGTCCCTCCCAAGCCCTCTGTAACACATGCTGCTACTACAGAATCTGCTGCCACATTAACCATTGGTGCCATTAAGATTGACGATCAAGGAAATATGGTGACAGCAGGCATCTACAGGTCTAAAGTTAGCAGGTCACCAGAGCCAGAGAACAGGGAGGTTTCCCCACTTCTTGGCCAAGCCAAAGCATTTTGGAGCTCAAACGAAATGCAGAAAACTTCAGTGAGTCAAAGGAAAGCTTTGACTGATAAGGGTAAGGAGAACACAGATGGTGCCTCCACCACTAGAGTGGGTTCAGAAGGGAGTATCCCGGCGGACAAGAAAACAACACAAAGCACAGGTATAAAAGCCGCAGACACAGCCCAGCCGCAAGTGCTGATTAAAGCTAAAGAACTTGTTCCAAACACTGAGCGGACAGAGGCAGAGAGCAATTCTCTTTTCAAAGACACGCAGAAGCTAACGAATAACCCTTCCCCTCCCCCTCTGTTACTCCCAGACTTGAAAAGAGACCTGTCCTTTCTCAAACCATCCAGGCGGACCTCAAGCCAATATGTGGCATCTGCGATTTCTAAGTACGCCCCGAAGATTGCAGCTAAGCCAAGCAGCAGCTCTTCTTTTCCTCTGAAAACCGAGACGACTGTCGGCTTTCCTGGATCAGCTCAATCCATACAAGTGAAGGCATTCCTGTCAGATAATAAGGAGAATGTCAACACTTCTAGAGCCAGCTCTCCTGGTCCCAAAAGCTCTAAGAGCTGTCCAGAAGATGTGTCAGAGATTTGGAAAAACTTGGAAAGGGAAAGAGTTCAAAAATATTCTGGATCGAGCAAAGAAAGCTGCGATACACTGAATATCGAGACTGCCAAAAGTAATCTCACTCAGTCTAGCGGATCCACCCAAACAACAGCAAATATCAACAAAAATGGAAATTATGTCAAAGACATTCGGTCCAGAAGCCCCAGCCCGGGAAATAGCAATTATCTGCTCCCTCCCTCCAAAATACCCACAGCGCCAAATACTGGAGCCAAAGACCGGATAAGTGTGAGTAATATAACACTTAAGGATATGATTTCTACAAATGTTACATAAGTTGGGTATTTGTTTAAATCAATTATGATTTCCTTCTGCAGAGCTTGAAGGAGAATGCTCAGCTGCCACCCTCAGTCACTGTATCAGATCGTGGAGAAGCCACTGGGCCTCCAGCAATCACAGTGTTTGGGCCTGTGAAAAGGTTCAAACCAGTAATCCACAAATCTGTTGAGAAAGAGCCGTCTCTGCATAGCAGCTTGATGGAGGCGATCCAAACAGGTGGAGGCAAAGACCGCCTTAAGAAGGTGAGACTAAGCTAAGCCCTGCACAGAGCAGAATGACTAATAGGATACTGCTTTGATCAGTGACAAAACGTCACCAACTTCCCAGCTTCAGCTCAGTCTGCTACAAAGTGATTTTTCCTCTCATTGCTTTTTTAGATATCTTCTGAAGCTAGTAACTTGAAAAGGGGGACCTATAATGAAGAAGGGAATGAAAAGTCAGCTCTTCTTTCTGCTATTAGAGACCACAGCAACAGCAGCAGGTTGAAGAAGGTAAGTGAATATCTTGGCCATCTATGCAGTATGACTGCTCTCATCTATGGCTGTCAATGCTCAAGATGAAGACTTTGCTCTAACATACCACAGCATCAAAACTTTTAATACCTCGATTTTTCTTTTTCTTTTTGCCAGATAAATAAAAAATGGTGTAGGTTATCTATTGACTGTATATAAGAATTTGACAGAGTGAGTGTGACATCACCAACAGGAAATGGTTTATTCTCAGCTCCAACCAAAAAAATCAATTCAGTCATCATCTTTTGCACTATTGGTCAGAGACGGTCTTAGTCAACATTTCTATGGCAACCACTCTCTCCAATCAGGGTTAAAATTGATGTTAGTCTACACCCCTACCACTTGAAAGCGGGCTGCACGGAATCTGTCAGACAAACGTCTTGAACGTTCTACGTGAGACCAAATACTTTAATTGAGGCATGTGATTGGTCAGTTTGTAACTTTAATAACTTGCACTACAGTAAAACTAGAATTAGAAAAACATGTTGAAAAGGTAGTAGAGCAAGAATGGTTATTCTGACAAATAGAATGCCTAAGTAATAGCTCTTTATGTCTCAATAGAAGTGTATGGGATTTCGGCTTCTTGGAGCCAACAGATATTTCCTGTTTTGGAACGCAAAGGGGGAGGGGGTCACTCAGTCCAGTTCTCACATACAGTCAATGATTTTATCGCAACCTGTTTGACCACTGACCAGCAATCTTTCTTAGAAGGTAATAAGTTCACAAACCAGCAGTTGAATCAAATCAAAGTAAACTATGGCTGAATCCAAATTGCTTCAGTACCCCTACATTTATCCCTCCAAGAGGAGAGATTAGGAAAAGAAATATTCTATTTCTGTCGAATCCACAAAGGATTTTACTGAAGATGCTAGAATTGGGACCTAGTCCCTCAGTGAATGTTAGCAGTTCCATTATGGGGTTAAAACCACGAAAATGGTTTCTGGATGAAATTAAACCTAACTTTAAAAGTCCAATCATCGTTTGATCTATTTTTAAAGTCTTTTTTGTCTTTTTTGTAATAGGATTTTGTCATTTTTACCCAAAACCAAAAACTCTGTGTGGTTTTCTAGGGCATAGTTTCTGGAGTGCGGCGAGAGTTCATTCAAAATTAGCCTCTTAGTTGTGGGCTGGACCACTGGTGCCAAGCAACCCCAGCCCCCCTCCCCGTCACCCAACTTTTCACACGCTATTCCGTTAGCTTACAGCCTCTCACGACCCCAACCTAACAGTAGCGGTGCAAGAAAAATGGTGAGCATTATCGGAGCCATCCGGCTGTACAGCTTTGAGCCAGATGCCAGCTCAGACGATGAAAACGAAGACGTGCATGGACTTTGTCGTCCACTGGTGGATGCATCAGAATGGAGCTTGTAGCCCACCCAGTATATTTCCTGCGTAACAAATGCAATCTTTTTCTAATGACAATTTTTTTCATTTCCTCCTGATTTATAATTTAATTAATAATAATGTAATAATTTTCATAATAACTCTAATAATAATTTTTGATAATTTAATATGAATCTAATTATAATAATAAATTTCATTATAATTTTCATAATAATGTTTAATAATTTAATATGAATGTCATTATTAATGGCCTTTTTTAATGTTATATTATATTGATTATTTCTGACTGTTGTTTTTGCTGCCACAGATAAATAAAATTTCCTCTTTGTGGGATAAAGTCATCTGTCTATCTATCTATCTATCTATCTATCTATCTATCTATCTATCTATCTATCTATCTATCTATCTATCTATCTATCTATCTATCTATCTATCTATCTATCTATCTATCTATCTATCTATCTATCTATCTATCTATCTATCTATCTATCTATCTATCTATCTATCTATCTATCTATCTGTCTATCTATCTATCTATCTAAAGAAAAAACTCAGAAATATAAATTTAAGCTTACATTTTCTTTATAAAAACTGAACTGATCATTATAGCAAAATAATTTTTGTGCACATTATTAGGCTGAGTATTATTGAAATCTACTCTCAGGACCTCTCCACAAACCTAAGAATGCTCTTCTTGGCCTAAAACGTACAAATATTTCAAAAATGTATTGTAAATGTAAGAGATTCTCAGTTCGTCAGAGAGCCAGTTAAGGCATGTTTTTTGGTGCCTAATTTGACCAATTAGTTTGGACATTGAACTGATGGTTTGCTGTTGTAAAGGAACCGAAATGAAAGGAAAAAAGCAGAAAACTGCCACTGTAGCTGAGAAGTCTGCAGATCTCCCTGTAGATGTTCCTCAGTCAAAGGGGAATTTCTGGAATGCTGCATGACTAAATCTTATTTAAAATTCTGTCTCTCACAACAAGAGTGGCTAAATAATTCATGTGGAAATAAAGAGCAACGACACACAATGGACTGACAAAAATAAATAAGAAATCAGCGCCCAGCATGAAGAGTTTGTTTGGAGGACGCTTACGTCACCGCTGTGATCACTGTACTTATGTTCACAGACCAAATCCGAGGCTGCCAGTGAGCTTGAGCAGATCAGGAGATCAACTGCTGCGGAGGAAGAAAGGCCAGCCTCTCCTCCTGGCTCTTCCTCATCCGTCCCTTCCCCACCTCCTCCTCCTCCTCCTCCGACGCCAGCTGGACCCCCACCTCCACCCCCTGTTCTGCTCCAGAGAAAGCCTAGCTCAGTGGCAAATGCTAGAGCCCCCATGGATCCTGCCTCGGCCAGAGAGGCTATGCTGGAGGCCATTCGCTCGGGATCTGCTGCTGGGAAGCTAAAAAAAGTACGTTTGTGGGGGGAAAAGCAGTCTTATCTTTTGATCTAAAGATATAAGAAGAGTTATGTAAGGCCCAAGTTATTGCAGAGTGGGATAGATAACAAGAAACAACCTTGGAAAAAAAGGTAGATTAACTATTATTTTCCCCAACATCCAGAGTTCTAAAGAAAAATTGCATTGCCGAAATAAAGATTTATCTTTGCTGATATCTGGACACAAATTGTAATTTCTTCTCTATAAAATTCATGATTGCACTATTTTTCAATTATGTTGTAAAAAAAAAAAAAGTTGGTTTGGCACATCAGCACATCAGCTTTCACCAATGCCTACATTTGGTTAGGCAGAGAGTTTTACGGCAGATGCCCTTTTCTGACACGTTCCTGTTTTTATGCCCAGGCTAGGGACCGGCACAGGGAGGCCCAGTCCCCGGGCCCCCCTTGTGGCTACATTTTGGGGGGGGTGAAAAAGTAATTTGTTTTCTTGTCTTCTCTTAGGTCTCTGTACCCACAAAGACTGTCAAAGTAAACGCCAGGCTGGGAACCATTGAAGCAGCTTTCCCGACAAATGCTCGATAACTCGCCGTTTCCCCCAGATCTCCATGATGAGGAGTATTTTGAGCGGGCCGCTTCTGCTGCGCACTTTTGCCACGGATATTTTGCAACAAACTTTTGTCAAACGTTTTTGCACAACAGAAAGATAAAGAAACACAAAGAGAAAGAGAAAGAACACAGAAAGATTTCGGTGTTTCAATAATATAATGTTGTTGTTGTTGTTTTTAATACTGGCAAAAAAAAAATACATTTTTTTGGAAGAGGATATTTTTGGCTCTTACTAACCAAGCCAAAACAATCTGAGAAAGATGTAAAGATTTCATAGCTCACTCTTTAAAATAGATTTACTGGAAAATATTTATATCCAGCTTCGACCTGGTTCCTGAATGCCATGTGTACCTTAAATTAAAAATTCAGAACACTGAACAAAACGTGTGCCAATGAAAGCAGATATACGAGAATCTAAAATCTGTTCATCACAAAATGTAACTGATGCCTTAAACTGCTCTTCAGTCAGTATTATGTTTATGATTACTGCAATAGGCTTTTCTGCGGTGTACAGAAGTGATGATTACTTTTTTTTAAAATATATATTATTTGCTTTAACACCTTAAAGAGGTTTAAAGGGAAAAAAGTGGATAAACTGGAAGATCTTGTTTATGATGCCAACTTGTGCTATAAATTGCTGAGATGGACTTAAAAGAAGTGGAGATTTTATTAAGCTTATATTTTTCTCATTTGTTATTAAAAAAAATCTAAGAAGTAGTTTGGAGGGACTGTTTTTTTGTTTCTTTTTGCTCATCAGGAACCTCAAAAGCTTCAGTTTTCTCAGCATCTGTTTTATTTTTTCAATTATAGATGTTTGTACAAGGAGGTCAACAACTGATTTTTTTTAATCACTATTGTGGGGTAGCAGATGTTAAAGGTTTTTTTTTTGTCATTTACGCATTTTTGTGTATCTCTCTGCTTTTTTTTTTAAATAGTATGACCAGCTCAAGCCCATGCTGCCATTACATGGTAAACAATAGTTCTTGTTTTTTTTTCTGTTCACACAGAATTATCTTTCAAATAAAGATGATTTTAGTGCATCTTTTTCAGGTTTACATGTTTGCTGCTGCTCTAAGGTTCATTTAGATGAAGTATGTTTTCAGTCATTTTTTGTTCTTTTTTTCCCATTAACTCTTAAAAACTGTCAAAACTTTTCTTTTTATTTCCTACTTTTTAATTACATTTCTGTATGCTGTTTCTCAAAACGTTTGTAACAATGTTCATTTTGTCACCAGAAACTAACCAAGTTATCCCCAAAAGTGTGATTCGAGCGGCATCGTTCTTTTTGTTTATCTTATTGAGGATTCAATGAATCATTTTGTAAAAAAAAAATACAAATGAAATAAAAGTAAGAAGCTGATTTTATTATTTTGCGACTCTTGCAACGCCTGCGCATTAGTAAGTGCTGCATCCAGTCTCCAGTCATCCTCCTTGTTTTGAAAAATCTATATCCCGACCTCTCAGCCACACCGCAGTGGAGCCACTATTCCGGGCAGCAGCTCGTGGCCTTAACTCATCGCTATGTGGTCATCCAAAGTCACTCTGAAAGAACCGGCCCTGCATTCCCGAGTCCTGAAATATGAGTCTCTGTTCCATGCCACTTCTTCTGAGACAAAAATAAATCTGACATGTTGAAACTATTATTCGAATAGTCTTAACATAGTGCTTTGTTGTTGTTTTTTTAAGTGAATAAGCTATGGAATACTGTGTGAGCACGAAGACATTTGGAGATAAATTCTTCAAGGGGGTTTTAGACTACATTTGCCAAGTAGAGCTGGAAAATCTCCTCACCCAAAGCTTGTGTTTTCTACCAGAGGTCTTGAGGGTCCTGTGCAGGATCTATGCTGTTCCTGCACATATCTACGGTTCTTCAATCAGATGTAGTGTAGTCACTCCTTGCATCGTCAATGTTGGCGCAACCAGACCATCCATCATAAACAACCTCTGAAATGACCAGAGCCACAAATTTGATTGACACTGCATTCATAGCTCAGATTAATTACTTTGATAGTTTTTTTTTTCTTTTTTTGCTCAACCCATTTAAGCTTAAGAGTAAAAATGTTTGTTACTTTACCAAAACCTTATTCTGACTGATAAAGTGCTGCCCATTTGCAAACAGTGAGGCAAATAAGTATTGGAACACTCTGTGATTTTGCAAGTTCTCCCACTCAGAAAATCATGGAGAGGTCTGAAATTTTCATATTACGTGCATGCCTAAGGTGAGAAAAACATAATCTGAAATAACATTTTTGAAAATAGCACTGCATGTTTTGTTTTTCGAATGATTGTATATGTGTATGTATGCTACTGCTACATAGAAGTATTTGAATGTGATTTCCAGATTTTGTTTTTTAGACTTTGATTGTTCACGGTGGACATGCACCTGGGATGAAAGTGTCAGACCCCCTCCCTGATTTTTAAGTGGAAGAACTTGCAAAATCACAGGGTGTTGCCTCACTATTTAAATGTTAGAGTAGGCAGGTCCAAAGTGCGGCCCGTTGGCCAAATGAGGCCTGCGTTCAAATATCCAACTGCTCACAGACTCCTGTCATAAAATCAATAATACACAGCACTTTCTAAGAACTGTGTGTACGATTTCTTGATTGTGATAGGCCAAATGATGCTATAGGCTGTTGTAAACCTGTGGCAACAACCTGGGGTTTCTTACTTACTGTATCTTTAGAGCCTTAAGGCTGTTGTTTGTTTCTTTTCTCAACATAAGATAACTACTGTATTTGTTATTTTCCTGTTTACACAATTTGAATATAGAAGTTTACAGTCAGGGAGCATTTAATTATGAAAAAAATATGAAGCATTTCCTATAAACCCAGATACTCTGGTGACGAAAGGCTTTTTTTACAGACAGAATTTTCCTTTATTTTTGGTCTGCAAAATCAGAAATTCACAGTTATTTTGGCAAATATATATTTAGATATATTTTTGTTCAATATAAAGAAATGAAAAGTCTCCTATTGCAAAAAAAGATAAAAAATATTATTATTACTAAGTCATTATATTGTATCTTTTGCTAACCGCATTTTTTGTGGCTGACTCATGAATGATGGACACTGTGATGTCATCTACCATTAGAACGTACACAGACATTGGTTTCTTACACTGGGAACTTTCTTTTGCATCTCATCCATCAAGCTGAACAAAGAGACTGTGTGATAATGAATGTCTGATGAAGAGTAATCCACACAGTATGTGTTTGTTTTATGCGACGGTGCCAGACTTAAAATGAATGCCTCGTTGTGTGGAGGCACCTCGGCTATGATGTGCACTTGCATATGTGTGACTCAGGGGCTATAAGTGTGTGGACACAGTAGGAGCCCCCATGTCCTAATCCAAGCACACACAAGCGACTCAGGATTGATGATTTTATGCACTTTAGTCTCCCATGGTGCTTTCCCATCAAAAAAACTGAAATATTACACGCCGGATAGCCAGGAGCTGAACTCTGGGTTAACCCTGTTCTCCCCGTGGCCAAAGACATAAATTAATCAGAAGGTACTCTTGAGTTTACTACAAGTCATTCTATTTGTGTTTAAATCTCTATAGGCTTACGTTAGTTCAACAAAGGAGTTAGATAACATGCCCCTCTGATGTTCCTCTCAGTCTAGTAATAAACACTGTAATATCTTATGCAATAGGAAAACACTCAGAGGGATGAAAACATAACAGTTTGGAGATGGAACTGTGGCGCAATGAGTTTTGACCCCAGGTTGTGCAACTTTGTACCTCCCGGTGAATTCAGTCTTTACTGCAGATTGTGCCTGTCAGGACAGGGTCTTATTAAAAGGGAAGTTGTGTTTGCTACCTAAGGCAACTGTCACAACACAAAACACAAATGTGTCTTCAATGGAGACTCCTGGAAGTCCTTGTGTTTGGGAACTGTTGGTGTTACATATACTGTGAAATTCAACAAATGATCCATTCAGTCTGAGCTTTGTGAAAGACCCACCCGGATCATCTTTTGATTTATTTTAAAAGTGATCCCAGTGGTCTTTTAATTACGATTGTGCAGTTTGTCTGCCAAAATAAAAAAAAACAAAAAAAACAAAAGCTGTTGTTTTCTTGCACGTAGTTTCCGCAGAGCAGAAGTTGTTGTTTTAAAATTCACCTCTGAGCTGTGGATGGATTATTGGCATGGAGGAAGCCCGCCCTTACTTCCCGACATCCATCTGTTAACACGCTCTCCTGCTAGCTTACAGCCCCTCACATCCCCAACCTAACATTACAAATCCAACAACAACAACAAAAAAAAAGGTGAGCAGGTTGGAGACAAATACCAGCTCAGATGAGGAAAACAAAGGCGTACATGGATCTATTTGTCTGCAAGTGGATGCACCAGATCAGAGCGGAGCAGGGAGCTTATAGCTCACTGATTGTAGCACCTACACGTCACTACAATCTTTTTTTCCAACAGCATTTTTATTCCCCTGCTCCTGATTCACAATGATTTGTATAAAACAATACTTAGAAATGAAACTTTAAGTCTAATTGTTTAAAAATAGGTCCTCCAAAATGAGTAAAACACTTTAAAAACACAATTTATATTGGTGTAAGTCACTAAGGAAAAGGTTAATACCTGTCATTATAAATAATGTATTTAGGCATCTGGCTCCAAAGCAAGTCAGAACTAAATGATGATCAATATGTTATGGCCTTAGAACTGTTTTGATTTTAAAGTTAAAACATTCCATACCTTGACATCATTTTTTTTTAACTCATTAAAAACCTCTTTTATCATCTGCTTCCTCTCAAGAAAGTTTATACCTATTATTTTATCAGCTGTAGGGACTATTTTTCTTTCTTTCTTTTTTTTTGGTTTATGGGATTTGAAACAAGTCATTAGACAGAAATTAAAAAGGTTCAGCAATCCTGTCAACGAACAGAGATAAAGTTTGACTAATGAATTAAATGTTTCAAGCAGTCTGGGAGGAGCACCATGTGAATTACATGTTATGTAATGTTTCCCCAACTATTAGGTAATTAAACATTTTTTAAAAATCTGTTTTTATAAGCAAAACTAAAAAAATAAACAGATACAAATTGGTACTTGGATCGCAAAGAGATTGATTATTATGGATTATTTTTTATCATTAAACAAAAAAATATGCACAAAGAACATGTAAAATAAGCAGCATTACAGCTTAGGTCACCACTTAATACACTTTAGATAGTGAAAAATAAAAATATTTGTTGAAGTCTGAAAATAAGTTAAAGGAAAATATAAAAAAGTAAAAACTATCTGCCAACAAGTGTGATTCTTTTTTTATTTTGCACAATGTAACTATAATTTGTTTATCTGGCTCTTTAAAAAGAAAAAAAAAAGAAGAGGGAGAACTAGAGTAACCCTTTGGACCCGCCCTTTTTCTCACATCATGAGACAGTGGTGGGCGTGGCCTTTTTCAGAAAGGGGAGGGGTTGTTTGAGCGCGTTCAGGTCTGTCTGCGTGTACGTGCGTGTCCTCCTCCCTTGGCCGCATGACATGAGCTGCCCTACAGTCTTTGCTGCCACTGTTTTTGCCTCCTCCTCCTCCTCCTCTTCTTCCGCCTCCTCCTCCTCCTCCTCTTCTTCCTCCTCTTGCCTCAGTCAGTCTGTCCAGCCTGGGAATGTTGACCGACGTGGCCTGATCCAGCGCCGGCCAGTGCCCCCTTCGTCTTCGGACTGCTTCAGTGTTTTTGTCCGCCTGCCTGCCCGAACGGCTCCGTTTCTAAAAAGGTGAGGCGCTTGTTTTATTTTGCTTTATTCCTCCTCATGAATGTGTTAGAATTCTCTCCATTCCTTCAGCATGTGTGTGTTCTGGTTGAGGATGGTTAGTCAGTGCGGTAAAAGTTCCCTGCGCCGCTGAGATGACACATGCTTGTTTCGGAACACATGTGCGCACTGTGCGTAAAACCGCGCAGTCCGACCTGCCTCCATCTCCAAAAGCGACAACTTTGAAAACAAGTTATTTCACAAGGAGTCGACGCGATCGAGCTTTTATTTATGTATTTTTTTTTTTTCCCCCCCTCCATGATTTCTTTCCAACGTGGACTTCTGCTTCCGAACTGGATCCTCGAGGCATGACCGTAAACTGCAGCGCATGTCATGCGTTTTTTCCACGCCTTTCTGAGGGAGCTGTGCTGCTCCGGTCGCCCTCTGGGGACGGTATTTTGATCCCACACTTGTTTCAACCCGGCTACTATTTTAACCCCCCCCCCCTCCTCCCTCCTCCTCCTCTGGTTTCAACACCAGCTCGGTTGTGTGGGAGTTCCAGTCTGGCCTTATCGCTTTATCCTAAGATTGGAGGAGGAGGAGGAGGATGAGGAGGAGGCGTTTTCCCTGAGATACTCACGTAGACCTGCAGTGTGGTAAGCTCCCACTCAGAGGATGTCTAGGAAAATTCCTCCAGTCGATCTGGGGAAGGTAAAAAAAATAAATAAATAAAGAAGAAACTGTAAAAGCAGTTTGAAGGCCCCTTAAATAAGGGAGTATCAGAGTCTGTTTTTTGGAGGAATCCCCCAAACCTTACTTGCCAAACATTAAAGTTTTTATCTCCTTATTCATTTTCAGAAAGCTATGATCTGCTCATTTCTGTCTTTCCTGTAATCTACTTCACTAAGTTCGTCTCACCCTGCAGTAGGCATGATCAAAGTGCATGACATTTCTGCAAAGCTAAAAAAAAAAAAGCTGCAGATGAAGTCGGTTACAACAGATGTCTACAAACCATGTATTTCATGACAATCCTAATTTACTTACACATTCTTGCAAAAAATGGATCTTAAAGCTCCACTCAGACCATCTATTGATCTTTTGTTAAAAGTGTTCCCAGTGGTCATTTACTTATGATTATGCCGTTTACATCCAAAATGTACAAAAAAACTTGTGTTTTTTTCTTGGACTTCGTTTCTGCACACCGACTGGGGTTCATTAGAAATTTACCTCAAACTTGTGGGCGGTACTATTGGCACGGAGTAAGCCCGACCCTACTTCCCGTCATCCATCTGTTTGCACGCTCTCTCTTGCTAGCTTGCAGCCTCTCACACTGCCTAGCTAACATTAGCGGTGCAACAAAAATAGTGAGCATTATTTGAGCTATCCGATATTGGAGCAGGGAGATCTTTTTGAGATCTCTTTTTTTTCGTCTGATTCACAACAATTTGAAAAACTGGAAAAAATCAGAAATGCAATTTTGAGCTCAACTTTCTTCATCTATGTCCTCCATCATCAGAAAAATGCCACAACAACATGTTAGAAACGCCCCAAACCCATTTTTAATTGGAGTAGGTCTTTAACGCTCAGCAGTAGACTGCAGAATGCTGAATAAACATTTATGGTTCTGGGTAGTATTGATGCGGAGTCAGGTTGACTGTAAATCAATGTTCTAACTTGGAATTTGTAAGATTTGAAAGAGGCTTTGAAGCGGCCTTGATTTGAATTTGTGAGAAAAAATTCCAAATAGGCTCTTGTTAGTGATAAATTTCACTAAAAAGCAATTGACATCTTCTTGCAGAGCTCTCTCTCTCTGGGATGTAGGCATTAAAAACAGATGAATGTACTTGCAGTGGCTTTATAGGGACTTTTTTTGTTGTTGCCTTTAATACATGCAGCACACTTTTCTTTTCAAATGTAGCTTTGATTTGATTGGGATTAGGTCTACACAACAAGTTCATCGTCGCAATATCGGCCCGTGCAATTTGCGTGACTCAACAGACAGCACAACCTGCAGTAAATAGTTACCTTAAATATTTACGCACATGCAATACACTCTCATGGGAGCTTGAAGTATTTAACTAATCAAGTAGAGCCCTTTACGCATTTGACCAATCGGATGGAGCCCTTTTTTTTAATTAGGTGCCCACCTCCTATAAATTAATAGATGTGGGTCATTTGAAGTTTATCTTATATCTTGCAGTGAAATGAAAATGTTGTTTTAGTTGTTTATTTGTTTGTTTTGCTATTTGTTCAAGTCAAGTCGTCATCGCAATATTGATCACCAATATTGAACATCGCACGTTTTCCACACGTCCTGCAGCCCTAATTGTGATCATTTAATGTGAATGCAAGTTTTGATAAGCAAAAGCTTGTTTTTCTGTTGTGTCCCTTTGGCCATGGCGGATCATTGTCCACAACATACTTGGCACTGCTGTTGGATTGACCCAACAATACCCCGAATTGACACTCGTCAGTCTGTGGTTGCGTAGGGAGTTTGTCATAAGGCCGTCAGTTAGTTTACATTGCCTCCCCCCTCCCTCTAGCTCCTGGAGGACTGGTTTGTCCTGCCAAATCTGTGCCGAGTAGTCCCATCCTTCCGCTCTCTTCGTTCGTCAGAACCTAAGCAATCGGACCCCATGCCCGCTCCTTCCTCACTACCTTTTTGCATGTATTGCATCGTTGTGTGTCCGGGTAAACGGACTGGAGATTGAACTCCTGCGTTAATCTGGGATTGCGTTGCAGAGTGTTGGACCTGAGACGCAGACGTGACGGAGAGGATGTAAACATTCCAATTGATTTAAGAAAAAAAAGGTTCTATTGTTTTGCATTATTGCAATGCAACAGAGACACACCACAGCTCGACCAGAGTATACCAGCCTCTATTATTGGTAGTGACATCGCTGTGTAGTGACATCTAGTGCCATAAATTCAGTTTGCAACCAACTCTTGTTGGTTTGCAATGTTGCCCCATTCACCCATCCCCCACCCCATACATTGAATTTACATGCACACTTTGGCCACATTTTTGGGATTTTGTGGATTAACTCTGAATAGTTAAATACAAGTTTAAGCATAAGTGAAAACACAATAATAATGTTTACCTATATAGGTGATTAAAAAAAATTGATTTCCTCCCATTATTTATTTGTATTTTGGTCACACTTGGCAACCAACTGAGCTCCCCCGCCTACCCCCCACCGCCCAAACTACTTGCTATTTCAAGTCTATGCTAAATAAGCACAGGCATGATGGGGCACGAGCCTGTCAAGATTACAATCTATCAGACTGCGTTTATTGCAAGATATTTTGCAAAAATACTATTTTTGACAGACTTTTGACTGATTTACTGTGTGCAAATGTACATATTAATATGTTAAGGCTCGACAGTACTCACAATTAGGACATATTTTACATTCCCCTGTCTTCAATTCTCAACCAATTTGTCTTTGTGTCTGGGCGGATTTAAATCTTTATATTGATATGTGTCTATGTCTAATGACATTGAAACAGTTTTTTAGGTGGAAACCTGGCACAGGTCTCCTCTTAGCTGGTACTGGTGGTATAAGAGCTTGCAGTCACGCTCTAGGCAGCATTCCATGAGGTCTTGCGTCACCTAGCAGTCATTCAGCACCGGTTAGTCGGGGCTTATACTCTGTTAATACCCCCTCACTGGTGTCATGACACCATCAGCTAACCCTACATAGAGACCTCAGCAAAGTTTATGTTACTAGCTCCTGCTTGACAAACAAAACAGCAAACACTATCACTCTTGCTACTAGAAAGCTAATTTTATTCAATTTCTTAATACAAGTCCATTTAGGTCCACAACAGGGAGACTTTGTATGTAAATACTATACCTTTGTAAAAAGTTTGTTGGTCAGTTTTAGTCTAAAATTTGAATAAAGAGCATAATGTTACTTCAACATTTTGCATATAGAGCAAACGAGTTTCAGAAACTAAAAAAGGAGTGCAACAAGTAGTGTTGTAAAGTGCGGAAAATGTCCCTTAAGGACACATCTAAACTGTAGCTGTTTGAATGCATTTAGTATCATATTACTATGACTACGCTAAATTCCTACCTCGTTAGTCAGATTAATGTAACTAATCAAAGTTGAAGCATTTGCATAAATGTGCAAGTGTGTGCTGCTGTCTGTTGACCAATCTATTTTAGAGCACGATGGCATATTTACAATACCTGTAACTCTCAACCTTGTTAGACAAACATAAAAACTACTGTGACAATGCTAACTCCTTACTTTGTTAGTGACACGTAAAAAGAAGTCGCAGTCTGACACTGCTAGCGCTAGCGTATACACAATAACACCCAACCTTGTTTGAAAATTGTAAAAAGACAAGACATAAACAGACTGACATTTTGACATAGTGTCTTATCTCTTAAAATTGCTTCGACATCAGTAAGTAAACCAACCTGTGATAGCCCATTCAAACTTTCATATCAATAAAATGAATAATTAAAAGTTATTATGTTGCTGCAATGTTAAGGAAAGAAATGAGAAATGAGTGTTATCATCTTATCATCTTAAATATTAACACAAGCTCAGTAAGATGCTACTAACAACAAAAAGGTAAAATAGAAGTTTCAATAAAGTAATACTAATATTGGAGCATAACCATGTTTATTAGGATTTTGCAAAGTTCAGTTGTGCTCCTTTTTTAATTTACATGTGACTGTAGCATAAGTAAGAAGTCGGAGGTCTTCTGGGACACATCATTTTCAGTGCCATTTCCTATTTTTTGTAGTAGGCTACATTAGTTTTTATAGTATTGTATTGTAGATAGTAAACTAGATGTTTGGTGGTTAAGGTTTTTTTTCTGTATGGGTATTATTTTATCTGCCCAAACAGTTTTAGTTTATTTGGTGCACTGCATGCTTTTGTTTTGTTGTGCTGTGCTTTGTGTGTTTCATATTGAATTTAGATTTTCCGAGTCAGTCAGCGAAGGTTATGCAGTAATAATATTTTATCAAACTTAAACCTCCACAGATTTGCAGCGTACAAGCATTTGGCCAAACTAGGATAACTTGACAAATATAACAGACCATATCTTTGTAGTCAAGTGTTTAATGTGTCAAGGGCCGAGGCAAGCAAAGGCAATGAGAGGGACATACGTTTTTTTATTGTTTTATTTTTTTAAAAACAGAGCAAAGTTGAAGTGGTATGCTTATGAACGTCCGATAGTGTAAGAGGCTATCCTGCAGTCATTTTCACAGCTCAGTGAAAGTTTTTTTTTTAATGGCACGGAAAATAGAGATAGTGTTCTTGCTCTGGAGCATTGACCAGACAAAACACAGATCATCCAGTCAAGGATCAACCCATGGTCTGTTAATCGCATCTATCCGTTTATGACATGGGTACATTTCACAAATCTTACAAAAGGAGGCAGAAGGTAAGACCAGAGACTAAAGACTGATGAATGCGTGCATGATTACAGCACTAGCTTTCTTTACAAAGGATTTTCTCAGCGGAGCTGCTAGCGCTCGGAAATAAACAAAAACATTGGTTTTATAACCTTAATAATAAGATCATGCTAAAACAAAAAGTCATTACTTACATTTAAATGTAAGCTCCTCTGCATCACAGCGCACCCTCGTAAGAAAAGCGTCCTAACTATGCGGCACAGAGCGATGCAGAACACCCTCATGGCTGAGGGCTCGGCACCGTCCACCACCAGCCCTTAAAAAAAATGTTTTAGACAACCCTACCCCTCAAAATGCCCCAACAATTGGAGGTATAGGGAGAAGCCATAAAGGTAGGGGAAGAATTCGGATTCCGCCTTAGTTCTTAGGGAAACCAAGCCAAGTGGGCCAAACACACAAGGACATGGATTCTAATGATATGAAATTCAAAAACATTTGGTAAAACATAACTCCATCATTATGCAAATATCAGTTGGAAAAGGTTTACCAAAAATAATTTTTTCCTATTCTTAACACTTCGCATTATCTCCATCCCATGATGTCACATGTGCTTGTAAACCGTTTTCTCTATGGCATAAGTTATGAAACTTTGCTAAATCTCTTGCAACATTTTTGCCTGAATAATCCTTTGGATTTAAGTTGGTCTTGAGGCTGGAGTTTCTCTTAATATAATATTCTGCAAACAACGCACACAAAGAGGACTGAAAGCAACGTTCTGCTTGCCGTGCTGCATGCATATTGTGCCAAAGTTAGTACTTAATTTCACGAGGTCTTCGTTTTTTATTTATTTTTTAATTTGGTTTGTTTTCTTACAACAAAACACAGGGTCACGAATTCCTTTTAACAGCTTATTCCTCACGTCACTCGAGGATCAACTGGCATGGGTCAACATTTTCTGATTTAAGAATTTTCTTCTTCTTGGGCAACACATCACCACATTTTAATCTGTCAGGGGTTAACTTGTGTGATATAAGCCACCTGTCAGGAGTTCAGACTCATCACTTTCTGATTTTGACTCTAAATGTTACAATTCTTGCTTGTTTATATAACGGTGTTGAGTTTCATGGTGTTGGACTAATAGCCTGCATAAGGAGCAAGAATGTTGCCTTTATTCTGCCTGTAAAAACTTGTGGGAGCAGAGGTTCATGCAGGTACAGGTCTTGTTGTTATTTTAAGGTAGTTATAAGTTGATTTTTTTAGGTTTTAGTAACCTCCCTTTTCCAGTTTTTTAGCTCATCCTCACCTTCGCGTCAGTGTTATCGTCCTCTCTGCCTTTTGCCAGTTGTCCATTTTTTTATGTCGGTCTACCTTCTGTTGTTATCTCATCCTGCGATGTTATATCAAAAACAAACCACGGTTAGTCTGCTTTGGAAATGTACCATACAGTTAAAAACCAAAAGGCTTTCCTTCTTTTTTTTTTTTTTTTTTTGATAAAAATTCCACATACTGCCTTCTAGCTTCTGCTCCTTTTTTTTTTTTTTTTTTGTTAACATACATTCACGTTATGCTGTGAAGAGTTTAATTTCTTCTGGTATTTCTAGTGTTATTCAAACTTTGAAAGGCGATTAGAGCTTTACGGGGTGTGCTTTGGAATATACAGACTTGTAAGACTTAAGCTAAGTCCCAGTTAATTTGTTTGTTTTGTTTTTTCCATGTGCGAAGTTTGTTAGCGTTCCTCAGGTTCCTTAAGACGAACCCTTTAGTGTTTATTTCAGGGTTGTCCAAACTTTTTGCAAAGAGGGACCAGACTTTGTGAAGTGAAAATTTGTTGGGGCCAACCAATCAACCTTCATTCTTCAAACCCTTATAGTAACGTCTAATGTAAACTATTTAATGGAATTTATTTTTGCGATGGGAAACTTGTTATTTCTTCACATAGAACAGAAATAAAACTGAATAATACATTTTTACCAAAAATGAATGAGAATTACATATTTAAATGGTGAATGGAGTATACCAATATAGCGCCTTGCTACCTTCTTAGAAGGCTCAAAGCGCTTTACAGTCCATTTACACACTGATGGTGGCTCTGCTGGCTAACACTGGCACCAACCTAAAACCAACAGGAGCAATGTGAGGTTCAGTGTCTTGCCCAAGGACAGTTTGACACATGGGCGGGCAGGAAGCTGTGATCTTCCGATCAGAGATCAACCACTTTACCTTTGCCGTCAAGTAGCCACAGGTTGTTCCCACAGGACTACAACGACTTATAATGTAATTTAGCCAATCACAACCCAGAAGTCATCCTCGCAGGTCCTAGAAAGTAGTGTTTGGGGCAGCATACTATTGATTTTATGACACGAACCTACGGGCCAGTAGAAATTTGAATGGGCCGGACTTTGGACACGCCTGGTTTATGTAGATTACTAAACCAGCTTTTCTCAGGTGAAATGTTTCAGTTACAAAATCCGATATGAATTGTAATTTTTTTGTTTTGGTGTGTTTTTTTTGACAGCATCAGTTACTTACAGAAGTTAAGTATTACCACTTGCCAGTAGGTTGGTGTCAGAAGAAGGGGAATCCAGTTCAGAATGGCACCCAGAGACCATCACTGCAGCCAACATGTACACAAGCATCACTGGTCCCATGCCTCTTCCATTCATCTACAGTATTGCATAAGACCGAGTCTCCCGAGAAGCCGAATGAAATCCTCATCCAATTAGGGACTGTCCACTTTTCCTAAAGGCCTTTCTCTCATAAACTGGTGCTATTCAGCTTCCCCTGGCATGACATCAGGCCCTCTCTTATAGTCCCACTTTACGCTGCTGCTCCCTAAATAATGAAAGCTGCCAATTAATGACTAATCAACATGTGCAACAAGCACATCCAGTGTGGAGTGACTACCATCTAATCTGCTGATTAAAACAGAATACAGAGATGCTCTGTTCAACCCCCTTTTTCAGCTTTTTGGATTTGCATTGCTGCAGAAACAAATGAAACCTATGACCATTTCATGTAAGAGCGCCTAAACTAGGATTATTTTTGCTGGAACAATATGTATAAACAAAAGTCAACTATTTAAAATAAATTGAATTCTGGGCTTTAAGGTGTTGTTACAGTAATGCACATTTTAATATTTAAACTTTTAAAGACCAGGGATGTTAAAAATGTGCAAAAGTAAAAAGAGGCCTCTAGCACCAAGACATGTAGCACAATAGGAGAAGTTGGGAAGCATGGTCAATCTAAATATGTAAACATATACATTGGAAGAATTGAATTCCCTCTCTCCTGGGCTTGGGGGATAGTCAGTACATTTACTGCAATGGATTCTCCACAAGTTAGCAGACCCTGAGTTGGCAGCTGTGCTGGTTCAGGCTCTAAGAGTATGTTTACGTTCTGGATTGATGCACAGCAGGGTGAAGGGAAAGGGGGAGGAGGGGGGGGGGGCTTGGGTTCTGGCCTGGTAAGGGTTTTGGAGGGGAGAGGTGGCACAATAGCTGGTGTGTTACAGTGGAGGGCAGAGGGCGGGAGTTCTCAGCTGAGTTTGGCAGGTGTGGTATAGTGAATTTTGGGTCTTTAGATTTAGGGAGCTAGACTTTAATATTTTTTGTCCAACCTTCTTAATGCCGTAGTTTGGGTTGATGAATACCATATTATATGAATAAGTACATATCATCATCATCATCATCATCACCTTACAAAGTAATTGGAAAGCTTAAACTTCACCAAAAATTTAAATGTAATTCACTATTAAGTTTTGCAGAGTCATTTATAGCAGCCATTGTTTGGAAATCGCATAAAAAGAAGAACGCAAATTTTCAACATGTTTAAAGTCCCACTCCAACTATATATTTATCCATTGGAAAAATGCTCTCATTGGTCTTTTAATCATAATGCTGCCATTTTTAGCCCCAAATAAAAAAGCCTGAGTCTTGTCCTAGGACATAGTTTCTGCAGTGTGGCAGTAGTTTGTTAGAAATTCGCCTCTGAGTTGTGGACGGGACTGTTGACTGTAAATAGAAAATTGGACATTGGCATGTGAGACACGACTTTCTTCCGGTTCCAACCAAACTAAGTCAATTCAGTCGGCCTTTTCCAACGATACGTCCATCGCCATGTTGGAACCAAACATCCTCAGTAAGCCATAATTGGTCCATCAGCCTTAGTCTATGTTTCAGTGGCAACCACCCCATCCAGTGAGCAAGGTCTAAGGCCACACCCTTTTCACTTAAAGCAGGCTCAGGAGAATCTGTCAAACGCTTTGAACGCTAGAAACGACACCACCTATTTTCGTTGAGACATCTGATTGGTCAGTTTATAACTTTAATAACTTGCGCTACAGCAAAAATATGGTGAAAAAAAATGGGATTACCAAGAACATGCTAATAAAAGGTAGTAGATTCTTGCCCTACTGTAACTGTTGGATTGGAGCTATCCAGCTGTCCAGTTTTGAGCCAGATGGCAGCTCAGACAAGGAAAACAAAGACATGCATGGATCTATTTGTCTGCAAATGGATGCATCAAAACAATGTTAGTTTTTTATCTGCTCCTGCTCCAGCACACTTTGAATAAAGAAATATGCAGAAATGCAGTTTTGCATCTTAAATTCTTGATCCATGTCTTTCGTCATGAGGAAAATGCTACAAGAACATGTAAAAAACACAAAAAAAACAATTTTGTATTTGGCGGGGAAGTCTTTAAATGTGACTAAAATGGGGGATTTTGATCAAAACCTATCAACATGGAGAACCTACCTAGGTTTTTATAGTGTGCAGAAAAGCATCTTGGAAATCATTCTGAAAAAACAAAGAGGTTTGTTGTGGCTTGTAAGCTGTCGCAATAGCTGTTAGGTGAAACTAAGAGCTATAGTTTATTTTAACATCTTCATGCTTTGTGATTGTGCAAAGTTTTGGCATTGCCTCAAGTTAGCTCAGCAGTTTTTTAACATATAATTCAAGACATATATTTTTAAAGACCCTTTTCATTTGCACTATGTTTTGTAGCTCCACCATGCTGTTGCGTCATTCATGGCTACTAAACGATGGTGCTTTTTAAGCAATACAATTTAGTGTTTTGTACCATTCCTTTTGAGAAATCTTATTTTCAGTAAAACAAACAAACAAACAAAAAAACAAAACAATCCAAAACACAGAAAACCAACTACATTCCAGTGGTCACACTCGGAGATTAAACTCAAGATCCTTTTAACCATGTCAAGCCAGCTTTCCAATGTGTTGACTTAGAGAACAGTTATGCAATCCCAGTTGTTGTGCCTTTGTGTTTTTTTTTTTCAAGAATTCTTGTATCAGCAAACATTTAAAAATTAAAACCCCCAGAAATACATTTTGTATAAGGTTTGTACGTCTAACTTGGTGTGAATGCCAACTGCTAAAAGTGCAGTAATTTTTGGAATGCTCATCATTAAATTACGACTTTAAAGTCTTAAATTTACTAGAAAAAAAGGCTGTAACTGTAAAAGTAAATGTTAAATTACAAGGATAAAATTATATATTTAAATAATTTATGAATTTTCTTTATAAATTTACGTGTTTTAAAGTTGTAAATTTACAAATTTGAAGAAGAAAAAAGTCATACATTTAAGAGAAAAAAAAGACATACATTTTTGTAAAAACAAACATTTACAATAAAGAAGTTCACACATTTACGAAAAAAAAAAACACCAAAGTTGTTTGTTTATCTGAGCCTTGCTTTAAGATGAAAGATGTGGAGCATTTTGTGAAGCTTTAATACCGGATAGGTTTCAAAAACAAAGAAATTTGGAACCTTTTGGTAACTCAAAATCTAATTATTGTTAGTGTAGCCGGCTTTCCGGGGTTCAGTGTCGGTAATGCAGAGTTTTATATGTAAAATAAGGAGCTCAGAGGCACTAATGGGTGTAGATGGCCGCTACTGTATTCTTTTTCATTCAAATACCCAGAAGTCTATTTGTCACCTTACTCCATCAACCTGTTATGCACACAAGGCTAAAGCGTGAGGTAAAAAATGTTACATACTTCCAACACAAAACAACAAAGTTTGTCATATTAGCATAAGAATGTTGAAAATGCCAAAATCAGGGGCTCTTCAGACGGAAGCATCACGCAGACTTTTGGAGAAGATCTTGCCTTTTATGGAGGAAGAAAGGATTGAAGTGGAGGGATATTAATGGCTTCATCAACTGGCTGCAGATCCTGCAAACCACCCATCGATAAAAAAACATTGATAAATCGTAAATCAAACAATAAATATTCTGCTTACCTGTTGAATTGAGTTTAGTCGGTCTGGTCTGCTGCTGCATGGCGTTCACTAGCTGCAATGTATGCTGCTCACTTCGACTTTAGTCTGATACATTTATGCGAAAGAAGTCATAAATTTACGACTTTAAATCTCGTAATATTACTTGTTTTTTTGGTGGCCCTAGTACCCTGTTGCATACAACAACTCTGAGTGAACGAAAAGTACTCAACATGCTCCTGGGTTGTAAAAGCAAGGCAAGGCAAGGCAAGTTTATTTGTATAGCACAATTCGTACACAAAGTAATTCAAGGTGCTTCACAAAACAGAAAAATGCATTAAAATCACAATACATCATAGAAATAATCAACATAAAATTTACTTTAAAAGAAAAGAGAAAAAAAAGATTTAAAAAGAAAGGAAGGAAAGAAAAGTGCAGATAGGACCTTTCAGTCATATACACGGCTAAACAGTAATGTTTTAAGTCTAGATTTGAACATGAACACAGAAGAGGCCTGTCTTACGGCTTCAGGGAGGCTGTTCCAGATTTTAGCTGCAGAATATTGAAACGCTGATTCCCCTTGTTTAGTTCTGACTCTGGGAATCAACAGGAGGCCGGACCCTGAGGTCCTCAGAGTACGAGATGGTTCATATGGCACTAACATGTCAGAGATGTACTTTGGTGCGTGGCCATGGAGAGACTTGTACACAAGCAGAGCTGCTTTGAAGTCTATTCTTTGAGGTACAGGGAGCCAGTGCAGAGACCTGAGCACAGGACTAATGTGATCATACTTCCTGGTTTTGGTCATGACTCGAGCAGCAGCATTCTGGATGCACTGAAGCTGTTTTACAGCTCGTTTGGAGAGGCCGGTGAGCAGGCCGTTACAGTAGTCTAACCTACTGGAGACAAATGCATGAATAAGTATCTCCAGGTCTCGCTTTGACATTATGTTTTTGATTTTGGCAATGTTTTTCAGATGGTAAAATGCCGCTGATGTTACTGACTTGATATGGCTGTTAAAGTTCAGGTCAGAGTCCATGATTACCCCTAGATTTCTGACTTGATTTGAGGGTTTAAGAGACAGAGAATGAAGGTAGCTGCTGACAATTTCTCTTTGTTTCTGTGGGCCAAAAACAATAACTTCGGTCTTGTCTGAGTTTAGCTGGAGAAAGTTGTTCTGCATCCACGCGCTGATCTGTTGGAGGCAGTGGTTGAGAGAATCCACTGGCCCATATTCACCTGTTGTCAGTGACACATAGATCTGAGTATCATCTGCATAGTTGTGATAAGAAATGTTATTACTGCGTATTAACTGCCCTAGTGGCAGCATGTAGAGGTTGAACAGAAGGGGTCCCAGGATCGATCCCTGGGGCACACCACAATTTAAGCCCATGTAGTCTGAGACACAACTACCAATTTCAACAAAGTATTTCCTGTCTTCTAGATAAGACTTGAACCAACTTAGGGCAGATCCAGAGATGCCAACCCAGTCTTGGAGTCTGTGCAAAAGGATCCCATGATCAACAGTATCAAAGGCAGCGCTCAGGTCTAGCAGGATTAAGACAGAGACTTTTCCATCATCAGTGTTCAGGCGGATGTCGTTGGTTACCTTGATAAGAGCAGTTTCTGTGCTATGATGGGGTCTAAAACCTGACTGGAAAACATCAAATGAATTGTTTAATAAGAGAAAGTCAGTGAGCTGTTGGTAGACAACTTTTTCAAGGACTTTTCCTAAAAATGGCAGATTAGAGATAGGTCTGTAATTATTCAGTACAATGGGATCAAGACCGCTCTTTTTCAGGAGGGGTTTAATGACTGCAGTTTTTAAGGCCTCTGGAAATATTCCAGATTGAAGAGACATGTTAACTATTTGAGTAATTGATGGCAACACACTGTTCAAGACAGACTTTAGAAATCTAGTGGGTAACACATCAAGACAGCATGTAGACGAGCTCAGACGGGTGATGGTCTCTTGGACAGTTTGGTCAGTGACAGGTACAAAATGAGTCAGCTTAGAGTGATTAAGTGGCCGTTGGATAGTTGTATGTGTTGTGGAGTTGATGGCTTTTTTAATGCCCTGAACCTTGTCACTGAAAAATACAGCAAACTCATTACATTTAGGTGTACAAACCAGTTCTATTGGTAGCTGGGTTGGAGGGTTAGTTAATCTGTTAACTGTTGTGAACAGGATACGAGAGTTGCTGCTGCAACTTCCAATTATTTCAGAGAAGTACCTTTCCCTTGTTCTGCATAAGATCTGGTTGTAAGCGTACAACTCCGCCTTATATATTCCATAATGAACCTGGAGTTTTGACTTGCGCCACTTTCGCTCGGCTCTGCGGCACTGTTGTTTCTGTGCCCTGACTAGATCATCTTTCCTCCAGGGAGCTTTCTGTCTATGTTTTCTCAATTTAACTTTCATAGGGGCAATGGCATCCAGAACATTCAAGATGCTAGAAGTAACAGAATTCAGCATTTCATCAACATTGGTACCAGAGGCGTTTTCAGGGTTTATCATTTCTACAAACTGTGCCCTAGTGCTCTCATTTATTTGTCTCCTTTGGACAACTGCAGGGCCAGGCGGTGGTTTGGGAGCAACAGACAGGTCAAAGAATACACAGAAATGATCAGAGAGGGCGACATCAACCACACTGACATTGTAAATAATAACCCCCCTTGTGATGAGCAGGTCCAGAGTGTGCCCTCTGCTGTGGGTGGGGCAACTCACATGCTGAATTAGACCAAAGGTTTCAAGGACAGCATTGAGCTCTTTTGCATTTCTGTCATTGACATTATCAACATGAACATTAAAATCACCTGTAATGACTAGACCATCAAAGTCTGTGCACACAACTGAGAGCATTTCAGTGAAATCATCAATAAAACTTTGGCTGTGCTGAGGAGGTTTGTACATGACTATGCAGAGTAAGGGAGGAGTTTGTTTTAGCTCAATCTTAAAGGACACATACTCAAATGATGAAAACACACCAAATGATAGTCTGCGGGTTGCAATATTATCTCTAAACAGTGCAGAAACGCCTCCACCCTTTTTATTTTCTCTTATTTCCGATTCATGTTTGTAGTTGGGGGGAGTTGATTCGACTAGAACTATGTTTCCTGTGTTTTTGTCAAGCCATGTTTCAGTTAATAACATAAAATCAAGATTAAAAGAAGAGATAAGATTATTGATTAAAAATGATTTGTTGCATAAAGATCTGACATTGAGTGCAGCAAGTTTGAGCTTAGTTTCCTTGGGACTGGTCAAAACCTTCTTGCAAGGGATGTGAACTAGATTTCTTTGATTGGACAGTCTAACTGCCCTTTTTTGCAGTCTACGTGGTGCAACTACAGGTATAGCACCAGAAGGAAGCTGTTCATCACAGGGCCCCAGTTTGACATAACCTTTCCTAGGACACTGGGGGCCCGTTTCATCCTAGCTCCGGAGGATAGCACCTCTAGATGCGCGCAGGGGAGGTCGAGTTGAGGGTAGTTTGGGTGATGGACCGGGAGGAGTGGGAGCTGGACGGGATTTGGGTGAACGACGGAGGGGGCGTGTTGGAGGGGGTTTGGATGAAGGACGTGTTGGAGGGACTTTGGGTGAAGGATAAGGAGGGGGCGCTGGAGGGGTAGGAGAGCTCCTGTGTGGTGTGAGGCTCACAGGTGTTAGGGGAGCCATCTTAATTCCTGACTTAATGAGGCTATCAAAATGGCTAGGTAGGGCCATGGGTGAAAGTGGGGGGGACGAAAAGGAAAGTGAGTCTTCACTGGGAGTAGATGTAGCAGGGGGCGCCCACAGCTGGTCAGATGGTGGAATTTCTGGGGCCAAATCTGGTGGTTGTTGTTGTGGTTCTGCAGCTGGGTCCTTAGCTGGCGGTAGTTGTTGTGGTGCTGGTGCAGGTGAGTCCTTAGATGGAGGTGGTTGTGGTGCTGGTGCTGCCGGATCCAAGTCTTTGACCGGTGGTGGTGGAGGTAGTTGTTGTTGCCGTTGTGCTGTGGTTCCTGGGACACTGGCTCGGTCCTTCCTTACTGCCTTTTCAGGGCCTTGGCCTCTATGCCCCAGAGCGTGGAGGAGGTTCTTCACTAACTCTCTTGCTCCACCTCTATTCAGGTGTGGGCCTCTTCCCATGAATAGGTCCTTTCGCTTCCAGAATGTATTGAAGTTCTCAATGTAATGGAGTCCTCTAGAAGCACACTCTCTGGAGAGCCAATTGTTCAGCTGAAACAGACGGCTGAACTTGAGTGACACCCCATCGATGTTAGGAAGAGGTCCACTGATGAATGCTTCAACCTCTACTTTGTCAATCTCTTCAAATAACTTCATGAAGTCCTTTTTCAAACGTTCGGACTGTTCTTTTCTGATATCGACAGCACCTACATGGATGATTATTCGTTTAACTCCTTGGTACAAGACTTTAGATAAGAGTCCTGTAATCACTGGAACAGTAGAACTTGGGCAACATAAAGTTTGCAGTCTTCTGTGGCTGACTCCACTGATAGCGCCATCTCCAAGCAGCAGCGTATCAAAAAAGTTATTTCCTGGATTTAGCTATGCGTGCAGAGAGTATTGGCAACCCAATTTAAATATACATTTCAATAAAAGCAATAGACTTTCTAGAGAAATGGTAAAAATCTGTTAGAAATCACAGTGTCCAGGAATAAATTTCTAGGCCTGTAAGTACCCAAAACATCATTTTGTGTGTTTTACTGTTGTATTTTTCTTGGCCATGTAACCTTTGTCAGTATAAGAATGTTTCTATCCACTTAAATATCCGATCACTTCCATCATTTGATGAATCATATCCACTGTGAAGAGGCATGGAGTGTCAATGCCATTTAGAGAAAAATATATTAAAAGACTTTTGAAAAAAAAAACGTAAAGGTTTTTTTTTTTTTGTCGACCTCAATTAAGTTAGTCAAGTTTTATCCTGCTGAAGGGATTGTGCAAAAACCCACAGGGTGACTACAAAGAGGGTTTATGGATTGCAGCTGCAAAAGTATATATTTCTCTATGATGAACAACTTTTTTTGCAATATTAAAAACACAATGTTGCACGGTGTGAGAACAGTATCTAGAAAGTCTAGTGAGAACAACACCTTATGTTCAATTTGTCTTATTATATCCAAAGAAAATTCATATTTTCGTCTTTTGAGCTGCAATGTCATCTGGGAAAAAATAACAATGAAGCTACTTCCTGTAAGTATTGAGGAGTGTTTTTTTCTATGTTGCGATTATATATTTAAAGATTTAGAAAGTACTGATGTAAATTTATGTAATATCACTCACGTGTAGAGGAAATGAAACCTTGAATTGAATGCACCAGGTTGTTATATTAGTAGGTTGTTCTAAAAATGGTTCTTGTACTACTACTAATACGACTTGTTGGATGCTCACCTTTTAGCTTATCTCTTCAGAGTTCTCCACAGTGAATCAGCTTTCACTGATTTGCACAGGAGGTTTTGACAGATTTTGTGTGCCAGATCCGGGCTGGGGACCAACACAGGGAGACAAAGACTTGGCCCCCTTTCTCCTAATAGTAATAAGCGATGTGATGAAGGATGCAGTATTAGGTTCCAGATGCATCCTCCACACATAACCATCTCTTTTTGCACCTAATTTGGCCTATTTGAGTAAAGTAAAGAAGTTTCTGGTGCAAATCTGCATTAATTCTAATAAAGAATAGGTTTAACCGGAGATTCTCCATTGTCCTTAGGGGTGGGTGTGAATGGCTCCAGTTTGCTCAAGAAACTCCACCTAATAAGATGCAGGTGTTGAAAGTGGAAAGGTGGTAACCAAGAGAACTTATAAGTTTGAGATGATGCAAATATAATTTAAAACTGAAAGAGTGTTTGACCAAGATAATAGTTACCCAAAGTGGGAATTTTTACTTGAAGAGCTAGGAGTGTGCAGTTATTGTGTGAGGATAGTCATTTATCTGTTTAATTAGAACTGATGCACACAACAGATTAACAACCAAACATGCTTTATAAAAGAAAATTCAACATTGTTCCATTTAATCATCATCCCACCTGATCATTAGAGAATATAAGGGTAAAAAATACGCATATTAGTCTGTTTATCTACGCCAGTTTTCAGTTAAAATAAAACTTCTTGCAAATCTAATCAACGGTTGCACCTGGCTGATTGACAGGAAACATGTCCGGGCCGGAGAGCTGTCAGCTGAAACAATGGAAAGCAGGATGGAAGTAATTCAACACACAGTGTGTCAAAATATGTTGACTGTTCCAAGTCAGCTGTGTCCAAAGTTTGTTGCAAGTGCAGACAATAAGAGGAAGTGGCTAAAAAAAGAGATGTGCGGATACAAATTAACAGACCAGAAGAAGCTGTTGATGCTGTGTGGATTTTTGGCAAACACTGTTCACCCAGCAAATCACCCAAAGAAAACAACTCTTACAGTGTTTGATGGTTGGTAATGAAGATGCAGTGAAAGTTATCAAGCAGAAACCTGTGTTTTGTGCTGCTTTTTAAGTGATATCGTAGTAGTAATTTTTGTGTAGTTAATTAGTTGTGACCTGTTAATAATTAATGGAGTTAATCTATTCTTAATGTAACCAAATAATTACTATAAAAGGTATAAAAGGTATTTTTTAAATTAGATTTGTGATGTGGCGCAGAAAAAGATCAAAATACAGTTTAAAAAGTGGCTTTGTAAAGTCTTCCTATTATAAAAGACTTCCAACCTTTGCTTTTACACCAACAAAGGGGATTATTTTCAATCTTGAATATTTACCAAAAAAAAAAAAAGCGATCTAATGAAACACCTCAAAAAACAGTTGGAAAGCTTCGGAGCAGTCCAAAAAATATTGACCAAAAACCTCTACTTTCACCAGAAGAGAAAGTGACTATTTGCATGTAATTTTCTAAATACGTGGGGTAGGTGCTGAACTTTTTTTCTTGGCCGCACTTACCCAGAGGAAGGGTTAAGGTTAGGATTACGGTTAGTGTTAATACACCACCATGGTTCCTAAGCGCAGACAACAAATTTCACACACTGAGGTACGTGACAGCTAATGGGTCTTTGACTTTAACTTCAAATATGTACGACAAACTACAACATTTAGCCTTGGACGCACAAATTACATATGGCTAGCATGAATTTCCATCACTTTTTGTGCTTGGTCAGCAACATCAGCTATCCTAAAATACATATGTTGACATATATTAGTCCACAGCTCACCGTCCCATGTGATCAGAAAAAAAATAACACAAGCGCGATTAAAAGGAGCCTGCTGATTTGTCTATAATTGATATCTTGATAACTTTTAAAAAATATTTCCCGACTGCTTGAAGAAAACAATCAGATCTTCATATTTTCTAATTAACGCCAAAGCAAAACATGGAAGCAGAAATCGTATGCGACAAGCATCGGATCTATCTTTACAAAGTGGATTGGACAGATTACATCTAGAGAGCTTCAACTCCTCTAAACCAAAAAGTGGTTTGAATAGCACCAATTCATACACATGCACTCACAAAAGTGCACACGCAGAAATCATATTGGAAGCTTTAGTTTTATCCTTTTAAACAAAGTCAGGACACTAACTCACTAACTGACCCCTGAGGCTTTAAGTCCTCTTTTGACCTTGTGGTACTCTTTAAGAGAGCTTACAAGCTCTGCATATGCGTTTGTATTTGTGTGTGTGTCCATGTGAGTGCCTTCCCTTAATCTGCCTTTCTTAACTTTCCCGTAACCGCCTATTTTGTGCTCAGGCCGCTCCGTAAATCCGTGCACACGGTTTCATGAGGTCGGCCTTCGTAGCGCTGCCTGTGTGTTTTCACTGGGAGGCCTATATGGAAGGAATGTGCTCTCCGCGTTCCAAAGATGACTGAGCACAACTCAACAGCTTTGCATTAAACTGTGTCTGGCCCAATCATCTGAATTCAAGCTGACTGAGGCAAACGCGTTTCAAAACGTCAGGGAGAGGAGTTGACACAGCTGAGCGGAGCGCGGCTTTGGTTTATGAAAGGGTGAGTTTAGAAGAAGAAAGGTAAAACTGTTTCTACCATAAAATATTATGTGTTTTTTTTTGCCTACTTCAAATAACTGCATTACTCAGTTATTTTGTTAGTAGAGGCTGTAAAAGCAGGTTTTAAGAACTTAGTAAACAAGGGGGCAAATATACTTATAGCCCACATAATCTTCTGTTTATTTCCCATTTGCCCTTATCTTAGTGAGATTATGAGCCTCTAATTTACGTCTACCAAAGAAGAGCATGTATAAATACTTTAAATAGCCACGGTGGCCCGCTGATCCAAAGCCAAACTTTTGGCATCTATTCAGGATTTACCACCCTGGGATGTTAAAGGTGGACCCCTGACATGTAAGCACAAATCAGGACCTTAACCTTTGGCCTGGTTGATTGTGGTGGCCTTCTACGCTTTTAAGAGCAGATGTATGTTTACTTGTTTTCTTTGCTGGGTTAAAGCTTCCAAACTTTTGGTGGAGCCATGCCTCTTTCATTGTATTTTCATGTTTGAATTAAACCGGGAAATATCAACGGTTGCAGTTCCTCAAATGACCACTTGAGAGAGGTTTCAAAAGGGAGCAAATTCTAGAAAACCTTTCAAGTCCAAAAAGTACTTTATCTTCTTTAAGTGAGCTGGTTTGACTTTACTTGAGGTCAAATTTGTGCATTATTAGGGCTGTGTTTCCTTTATTGACTGGTGGATACACTCAACAAAACTCCCACCCTGTGGTCCATTTTTGGATGGAGAAGACTCCAGAAAATTATTTCAGTGCAACTTTAAGCCTATAGGGGACATTGGAGATTATCGGTCTTGTGTATTGGTTATCTGTGGGTGAACCGGAGGTCAACCAGCTTTGTGAAGATTCTGCCGTCAGTCTTTGTTGTTTGGTTTCTATATACTCTTATCCTTTCATAAGTAAATGAAGTTTACTGTCGAGGAAAGGATAGTCTCAACTAGATAATTGTCTTAGTGATAAAGACATCTTCCCTTGAGTTCAGAGTTGTATAATGCTGGACTCTATATCCTATCAGGTACAAATAGAGAAAAACACATCTAAGTTTAGGACGTGTCCACTTTAGACTGCAATGATTTTAGAAGCTTTTTCCCAATGTAAATATACATAAAAAAAAGTCAGCTTTAGCTTCAAACCTCACATCTTCTTTACTTATGTCCGATATGACATTTGGAAGTGATTGTTTTCTACTTTCCTGCACAGTTGGATTGTGGGTTCACTGTTTTAAACAAGACCCCACCTTCCCTTCTATGATATTTTAATAGAGGCAGACATGTATAATCACTTTGGCTGCTGCAACTGCAATCCAAGGGAGTTTACCTGAAACTAACGTTTAATCCGTTGGGGCTAATTTATTCTGAAAATCCAGTGGATTATTTTTCCTTTTCTGTAGAAGACTTCCTGTCTATTTGCTGCCTTTTAACAAAATACATGAAAGTTCAGGCATCAACTCACCATGTTTAAAATTAAAGAGTAAAGCTGAGTTTGAAAGTCCTTTTATCTTCTGCCCCCTATCCAGGTGTTTCTGAGACTAAAGGGTTTTGCATTTTTTAGTTGGTTAAGTTCAGGACTGGTACATGGGAAATCAGGGTTCGATTCCCAGGGGGTGCGTTGAGCGTCATCCAATCTGGGCCTTTAGGCAAGACTCTTTATGGTATTCGGTCCCCGTTCCATATAAAATACAGGGTTGTGTCAGGGAGGGCATCCGGCGTAAAACCTTTGCCAAATCACCTGTGCAAATCAGTAAAAGCTGAACAACAACAACATCAGATCAAGAAAATACGGGCAATTGTTTCGGCTACCATCTCACAAGCTATCTAATTGGAAAAATGTTTACAAAAATACCTTGAGGTTCAGTCACCCTACAGTCCTTGATGATAATTGCACTTTTAAAGTTTTAGATGCTTAGGTTAGCGGGCCTCGGGGGTCAAATCATTCCACAGCTTGACACAACTTCAATTGTGCCAAGTCAACAAAAATCTAAATTCATTGCTTTGTTGTTGTGGAATGTTGGAGTTCTTAACTGAGCTGTAATTGGATGGTTAAGACGTCAGTATTTTAATCTTTTGTTGTTTTGTGGTAAAACTGTGTGCGCTTTCGCTGATGTGATACAGTTTAACTTTTAATTCCGTGATATTTTTAACTATTAATCCCTCCAAGTTGTGAGAAGTAGTTTCATAGGGAGGCTTCAATAGGACACAGCTTTTTCTCCACAGTCCAACGCTTGACTGACTCTTGCACAACCTCCTGACTGCAGGAGGCGTACCGTTTGGCGGCGTATAGTCAGCAAGTCTGTGGTGCTTAATGAGGGGCTGCTCGGAGGCTCCAGGACAATGTTCATTTGCTTTGTTTTTGTTGTGAACTGTGTATCTGTAAATAATGTGTTAAATGGCAAGTTATCCGTGCTTGCCAACCTGACAGGCCACACACATGGGTTGAGACAGAAGCGCACACTCATTACGACGTTTTCACCGTACTGAGAATCGTTGGGCCAAACTCTTTGTTAAAACTGCATTTACGGTCGGGAAACTCCTCCAAGCATTCACTAAATGTAAAAATGAGTATAAAAGAAAGGGGCAAGATCGAATTTCAACTTTTTTTTTTGCCTTTAAATGGATATTAGTGATAGTTCCTCATGAAAAACAACTCCAAATAAGTATTTTGATCCATTCACGCAATTCTGAGCATTTTTCTAAAATCCTATTCTCTGTGCACCAACCCCTCCCAATCCACGGAAATGACCGGGCTATGGTCAGAAAGGTCCGCTTGACGGCAGTCTGAATGAAGGTTCAGAACTCGATCCGGACCAAATTAAGCTGACTCAGTCCAAACCAACAGATTTTTCCAGTCTGAATATAACTTAAGAATAAGGTTTGTCCAAAGTCCGGCCCACAGACCACGTGTAGTCCTGGTCAATATTATTCTGGCTTGAGGTCCCCCTTAAAAATGAATTATGTAAAGCCTGCTATGGAAAACTGCACATTTGACAACATATCACAGCAAACTGTTTTCACTTCCCCAGTGGGCTATACATCGATACCTCACTATATTGCGGTGTACTGTTCATGGACTCGCTGATTTGCGGCCTTTTTTTTCATTTCAACAGTGTACTGTGTTCTGCGTTTTTGTTGGCTGTTGATCTTGTCAACCTCTATCGTGCTATGTGTCCTGAGACTGCACATACAGTTTGTAACATTTACATAAATCTTCATCGCGATCAGATCTTTCTTTTCATCCTGGACTAGTTTTTTTGTGAAGGTTTGAACTTTGAAAGGTTAATCAAGAGAGAAAACTGTGACAATGTTCATGTCAGTCTTATAAAAGTGGATAACATGTTACCGGGGAGTTTTACAGTTGAAAACATCTGTAATCCTACTTTGCAGATTTCACATACTGTGGGTTATTTATAGAACCAATCATCCGCGAAAAACGAGAAAACACTGTATTGCTCCAAAAGATTTGCTTCCACTTCCACCACTTCCATTATCCAGATTTTGTTATTTACTCACTCTAAGACCAGTAAATATTTTAGGTTTTGCTCTACAACAGGGTGGTGACGGTTGACTACTGACAGCGAAGTGATCTGTGTCCATCTGTCAGCTGTTGACAGCAGCATGGACAATTTTAGCTTATCAGAAATGTTGAACATTTCAAAAATGCGCACACCTATGCACAACCACCAGTGTGGAGAATACTATACATAAACATGACCCAACTCACTTGCCTGCTGTGCACATATTCGTACTGAAGCAAATGTACACATAAATGTAAACACTGCGTTGGCAAAAGTGCAGCCTACTTACAACCGCCAACACAAGCATGGGATAATATTAGCTGTCTGTGAAACGGCAGTTCATATTTTTAAAATGCAAACTCGGGGTCGTGAACTGCTGCATAAAAGACCTTCACATTTATGGGTTCGAGCTGCGCGCCTCTAAATATATGCCGGGGTCTATCTTCAGGGCTGGATACGTGCCTGCAGGTATTTTTTGATGAGTCTTTACAGGTGTTTGTTTAGCGGCCTTGGTGCCAAGAGGTTAGTAGGATACCGCTTTGAATTTCTGGGTATTTTGACCAATGAAAGTTGACTTTCTAAGAACAGAGGAACATATTTAGATCTTAGCAGGTGAAACATCTAATGCAGTCATGACACCTAGCAGCTTACCAAGCGGCTTAGTTATTGAGCGTAAATGGAGGTAGGGTGAACTTTAATTGCTGGTTCAAACAGAAATTGCAGCGTTATTTTTTTAGGGTGTCCAGGATCAAAAATCCCTTCAATGGACACCTTGGTAAATGGTAATGGTAAAAGGCGTATACTTATATAGCCCTTTTCTACCTTCTTCGAAGGCGCTTTACAGTCCTCCATGCACACACAGATTCACACCCTGGTGGCGTTTGCTGCTGAACCCCGGTCGCCAACCTTCCACCAGAGGCAAGGTGGGGTTTAGTGTCTTGCCCAAGGACACTTCGACACATGGGCGGGCAAGGCGGAATCGAACCAGCAATGTTCCGATCGGAGGTCGACCACCCTACCACGGCCGCCCCCTCATGTAAACTTTGGTTTACAGGAAGAATTTACTGTGCTTGGTTACTTTGATTTTAACATACAGACACATATTTTATCACAGCTCTAGGGACTGAACCAACACCCTTTCCTTGACCTTTCAGATTTCTTGAAACATCTCGTGTTCCTTCCCTGGTGCTTGTTGGTGTTGCTTACCGAGTATATATGTGGGTTAAGATGAGATCTGTGCTAAATCTGTCCCCGCAGAACATGGACCTCAACTTCCTCTCCGCTTGTCATCTGTCTCTTCTTCCCTCATCAAGATTCTCCTTCCTTTTCTTCTGTTGTACTTTTCCACTAACCTTCATCCTTGTGGTCTTCTTCATCCACAGGCTCTGAACTGTCCATTGGATTCTGAAACTGATCCAACCAGACAAATTGCCCAAAAGTTCTGAGGAACGCTAATCATGGCTGTGGCCAGATGTCCAGATTATTTCCTGCATCATCCAAATTATCAGGTAAATGACGGCTTTGTATTATGAATGAAAAACAGCAACTTTTGTAACTTTTGACTGAAACTACAGTTAGTGAGTTCTGATTTTTGAAGTCTAATGATGTTTCTCCTTACCATAAACTTGTTATATTTTAGAAATTTAACTACACACATCTTAAAAGTGCAATGTTGTAACTGTAAAGCTTTGTTCACATTGCCCTCGGCAATGTGCCTTCAAGCTGCCACTTCCAACGAAAACTGTATGTAAATGCGCATTAATAAACATTTCAGGTTTCTGCGTTCAAAACTCTCACATCCCAATAAAAGACACATTTGGCAACGAGGCATGAAATTTGTGAAGTTCCAACTGTTTAGAAATTGATCATGGAGGCAAAACTAATCATTATGGTTTGTGCCCGAATGGAATTTAAGTGACACCAAACAGTCTGGAACAAGATTTGCATCATTTGCCCCACTTCAACATTTAGCACCAATCATCTTGTAACTGTAGGTGGTGATCATGTGCTATTAAACAGTAGAAAAATATATAGAAGAAGCCCCTCCTGCTTGTCCAGTGTGAACATCATGGGTTAAAAACACGTTCAACAACCTGAGTTGATTGAACGCGCGTCACATGCTTGTTGCGTTTGTAGCTTTCGAGCTTGGAGACGTAATCATTATTTGGTTAACAGTTAGTACTACACTATCCACAGACTTGTTGATTTTTAGAAAGTGGTTTGACTTAAACCAACTTGAGTCTTTGAAGCTGTTCTTATAAAACCAACCATTCTGACCAGCCTTAAGAGACTTTATGAAAGAAATACTTGAAGACGACTCACATGGATTTAATTAAAATTAAGCTGAAAGTTTAAACAAACATTGTGTAAAATGGATTAATAGCTTTGTAACCAGACATAAAATGGAACAATAAACATAAATTGTAAATAAGGCATGGGTAATCTTCAGAAAGACAAGAAGGATTGGTAATAGAGAGCCCACGTTCAGCAAATGTTGGTATTTAAGGAGAAATAGATTTACATGGAAAGAATGGGGGCATGCTTGGTTTCAGCCTGTTATTTTAAAATAGTTGTTGGCAGATTATTACTGTTGGAAAGTTGGATTTTATGTGGCCTTGCAGTGTGATCAAGCAGAAACAGACCTGCTACACTCATACCACAAAACTAGTTTGCATTTGTGTAGCAAATGCAATTTGAAATGTGCAAAAGAAAAGACATGTCTACATAAACAAAAAAGCCTTAAAAATTCAATTTTATTTGACTTGCAGATTATTTTAATTAAGAAGCTTGATATGTCACAAAAACATTCCAGAGAAATTTCTCTGAGAGCATTGAAAGACTGCTGATGAGTCGATAACTGATGAGCCGTTTATTTTTGACACTCCCTCCTGCTTCTCTGGTTTTTGTCCTTCGTGTTTGTTTAGGAACATTTGGGAAAAGTGATGCAAGGTTTACATGTTGCCGTGCAGATTTATTTCTGTGTCAAAAGGTTGCGTAAAAGAGAATTGGTGCAAGATTTCATTTTATGTTCTCTTACTTATGACATTTGGAGCTTAAACATTTCACTCTTTTCATCACAACGTTGTCTTTAATTATTTTAAATGTATTTATTACCCACAGAAGGTTTGAGAGAAAGCTGAAGAAACTGCACACGGCCGGCAATCTCTGCTTGTGTACACACACACAAATGCGCAGCAGTACACATGCACCGAAACACTCACCTGGCTGTTTGAAAAGCACTCGGCGAGAACACACGTACCTTGACTGGCTGAATGAGAAAATTCATTCACTGCGAAATCTTTGATAAAGCTGCAGCGGCACCGCAGAACACAGTTAAGCAGCTATAATATTCATTGGAAAGTGGAGGAAAATGTCTGGAAAAGAGCACTTTTTTCCGATAAAGAGAGTTTGTTATGCATGTTTGTTATGCCTCAAGCTATCTGCTCCTATGCATCCACTTGTAAACGACTAGATCCATGTTTTCCTTGTCTGAGCGGGTATCTGGCTCAGAACTGTCCAGCTGGCTCGCTCCAATATTGCCCGCCATTTCTGTTGCTCCGATGATGTTATGTTGGGGGTGTGAGGGGCTGTGAGCTAGCAGGAGAAAGTGTAAACGTAGAGCTCTCAGCAACAGGTTAGGTAATGGGGGGGGGGGGGGTGGCATCGCACCAACAGTCATGCCCACATCTCTAAGGTTAATTTCTAATGAACTATTACCGCTCTGCAGTAACCATGTTCTAGAAAACGACTGTTTTTTTTTTTTGTGGCAAAAACTGCAGAATCGGATTAAAACAAAATGGCCTGAAAGATGATAGGAGTGGGTCTTTTAATAAAAAGGAATAAAACTGAGGTTACAGGGTGAATATCAAGCTAATGTGTAGGGCAGGATGACAGACAGATAGATAGATAGATAGATAGATAGATAGATAGATAGATAGATAGATAGATAGATAGATAGATAGATAGATAGATGACTTTATTAATCCCACAAAGGGGAAATTTCATTTAACTGTGGCAGCAAAAACGACAGTCAGAAATAATCTGTATGATATAACATCAAAAAAAGGACATTAAAAATGACATTCATATTAAATTATTGAAAATTATTATGAAAATTATTATTAAAAGTAATATTAAAAGTTGATCAAAAATGAGATTCATATTAGATAAGTGAATAAATATTAAATATTAAATAAATAATAAAAATATAAAAAAATTGAAAAAAACATGTGGTCAACTGTAAAAAAAAAAAAAAGAAAGAAAAAAGCATTTATTGATTCCCACATTTCCTCATTACTCCATTTTAAAGAAAAAAATAAAAACAGTTTTGAACCGAATAAAAATGGTATGACTGTTAAATTAAGAGATATCCCAATAATTCGTTTTTACCTAGCAGTATAAACTATACGTTTAGCACATATTAGTTCTTTGTTTTTTTGAATAACAGAAATTATGTTTTTTTTTTTCTTAAATAAAATCTGACTTTTGAGTCACAGAACCTGGTGACTTATTAGAACTGGATCTGCCTTTTGTTGGTACAAAATACCAGCTTCTCTTTGCTGATCTCTGTTGTTGCATTAAATCAAGATATAAACAAGGAGCCTGAAGAATCCCTCAGGATGAAATTCAGCTGCTCCTCGTTAGGCTAAAGCCCTTCAGTAAGTTTAGAAGCAAGGTCACTGTGTTTAGCCCGAATCTGACCTCCTCTGCAGGCCCAGCAATGCCATGCATCTGAGTTGTTGTTTTCTTCTCCAATGCCCTCGTGTCTGGGTCACTTTCTGGGCTTTAACCTTGTCTCTGGCCTTTTGCTGACCTCTTTTAAAAGGCTGAACCTTCAACCCCTCAGCTCTCGTTTGAACCTCCTTTCAACTTTGTGAATTTAAAAGGGTTCCCGCATGCTCCTTGTCAAGAGCTGGCTCACCCTTACTCCTGCTTTGACCCCTCTTGTTAAGGGGCTTTGAGCCACAAATGTGGGACCACGGATCCAAGTTGGCTCTTTATGCTGGTAGACCAAGGTAGCAGTGGCTGTAAAGGCCGTGTCACACAGCCACTATGAACATGCACTTTTTCCACATAAGATACATCATAAAACATGTGTGATTTACGTAATTCACAAATGTTTCTTGCGCTCCTGATTCGTCCATGTCCATCGAGGGTTTCTGCTGATGTTGAATACCTGCCTTTTCCCAACAGCACCCGTCTTGGCTACTGTTGGGCGAAGGCGGATACACCCTGGACAGTCTGTTCGCAGGGCTCATAGAGCTGGAGCGATCACGATCACTATAACGGATCCCGGAAAGTGAGATGGCAGCAGACAGAAACCCACTGCAGGATGGGGAGCCATCCTGGGACTTCAACTTTATTTTTGACAACAACAAAATCCAGCCTTGGGCGCATTTAAAATACGTGTGGGCAACGCAGCAATGTGCCATCTTCTCTTCTCTCACACCTGAGTTTGTGCACGCCGTACGGGACAGATCAGGGAGCTTGTGCAATGCGCATGTGCTTTTGTGACATCACAAAAACTCTTTAAATCAAAGCGAGCGTCTTTGTGACACTTAATTGACACTGATCTAAAAGGAGAAATTCTCAGAAAATAATAATGAAATGATTTTTTATTAAATTAGTTCGCTTTCATAAGAAAAATGTCACAAGTACATGTCAAAAAAAAAACATGAGTTAATCGGAGGGGGACTTTAAAGTTACATCTTTCAAAGAGTCATTACTTGACATTATTCGGACAATGAACGCATGAATAATTTCTCACATCTTGTTAGAAATTAAGAGCTAATGCTCCTTTATGCGTTAATTCAGAGTGATTTTATTTCAGTCAAGTTTAAAGTACCCAAGTGGATCACTCATTTATTCACTCATGTAATCAGCCTTTACAGTCTCACTCCAAGCCTCTTTTGATCCGTTAGTAAAAGCGTTCCCAGTGCCCTTTAAATTATGATTATGCCGTTTTTAGGCAGAATCTAAAAAGGTGTAGTTTTATAAGACATAGTTTCTGCAGCACTGGAGCGGAGCGACCCCGCCCCTGCATTCCAACAAGTGGCGAGCAAAGTTGGAGCTATCCACTCATCCAGTATGAGTTAGATGCCAGCTCAGATGAGGAAAATGAAGATGGACACAGATCTAGTTGTCTACAATTTGCTGTACCTTAATGAAGCGGAGCAGGGAGCTTGTGGCCTGCCATTGTAGGTCGTAATCACAGCTACAAGCTTTTTTCCAACTGCATTTTTGTCGTCTGCTCCTGATTGACAATGGTTGGAATACAGAAATCATCAGAAATGCAATTTTAAGCTTTATTTTTTGTTATGTATGTGTCCTCCATCAAAAACAGCCACAAGAACATGTTAAAAACACCATTTATATCGGAGTGGGTCTTTAAAGGATGATGGGCAGCTGATGAACTGATTGAAAATGAAAGTATGCATTATTGTTTGCAATTTAAAATTACTGCAAAACCAGATCAATTATCTACATATTTGTGTTGTAATAATGCATTCATAAACAAACTGGATTTCACACTGGACAATCTTTACCACATCTCTTAATTTAAATGTTGAAAAAAGCAACAACCTGTGTGTAGTAAAATGCTAAAAATGGTTCTGTTTTCTAACTGCAAAACTCTTTATGTAAGAACACCTTTGTCTCGCTCTGGCTTTTAATATTGGAAACCCTCTTTACGCACGACTTTTCCATTTTTCATTTGATTCTAAAATGACATTGACAGCGTGTTGACAGCCATCATGACGTCTAACCTCTTTTAGGCTGGCTCACGTTGCAGGCTGCCTGTTTCAATTGACTGCATCAGCCTCACTGTCCTATCAACATGTGGCAACTATTACAACTAGTCAACTAAAATGCAAACGTCTTGTCAAATAGGTGTTTTTATATGAATAAAGGTAAAATCTGTGAAATAAGGGAAACGTATCATTAGCTTATTATCTTATCTATCTTATAAAATAGAGTAGCATTACTGCTTCAGACATGCCCATTGTCAAACGTCGCTCTGGCAACGACTTGTGTTTTGGAAAAAGTGTAGAAGTTCAACCAAAAATCTGATATAATGTCCCGTGGGATGCTGAAAATCTGCCAATAAAGTCTAAAATACCATCCATAGAAGTCAAATGTTGAACCTTTAAGTGAACACAAATTAACCAATCAATGTAACCAAGAAAGACTAACGAAGGTCAAAGTAGAGTAAAACAACTGAAAGAATTTGGTAAAAAAACAACAACACAAAGCTGCATAAACTGATGCAATAGTACACCAAAGCAGTATGAATTTGCAACATCTTCTTTTTATGTAACTAGTATATGTTTGAATTTACCGAATTCCCAATATACATACATATATATATAAAATATATATATATATATATATATATATATATATATATATATATATATATATATATATATACATATATCAAAAATTAAAAAGTGTTTAACAACAAATATTTAGGCACACATGATGTGTTTTGCATGATATACCATCTGTAGAAGGAAACAAGACAAAAAAAGGTTCACTTTTACTGACTTCTCTGAGTTTTGATTTTTCAAAATGACACTTTGATTAAAAAAAAAGATGCAACATACAAATACTGTGAATTGCATGTTATGAGCAAAGAGTGTAATCTTCTTTTTAGGCAGATTTTCCTAAATGCAATAATGTTTTGGTCGAGCAAAAAAGCAATTTTGCAAAGGGGAAAAACTTTTGCAATAAAGCCTAATATCTTTATTGTCTGCCGTTGCCTTAAATGGGGCAGAACAAGGAACTGCACCAACTGTCATTACTGCAGCAGAGGAGCTCTGCTCTGCAAACCCTCGCACACGTGCACATCGTAATGTTTGTGCGAACATGCTAGTCTGTTCTGGTACGTTCAGTCCCTGATCTGGAGAAGTCCCTCAACATGTTTGCCCCTTAAAATCTGCAAGATCCAGAAATGCATCAAACTTGTATATAAAAATGGTTATAAAAATGTTTTAAAAAATAAACCCCCCTCTGGATTGAGTTTCACAAGGTCTAGTCAGGACACTGGAGAAATAGTTGCTTTAGTAATGCACGCTAGACTAGATCATGTTTAATTTTATTTTTGTGATGAAGTCATGTTTGCATACCCTATATAAGAGGAAAAAACAGCTTTATTTAAATATTATATTGTTTAAAGCACTTGCATTGTTTTAGCTGTCTAATTTAAACACCCCCTTAGCAAAAAGTAGCAATTGAAGTTTATTTTATTAAATATAATTGAGTATAAGTATACTATAGACCATGTACATGTAGTAAAAAAGCAGAAAACTTCTTTAGATTAAATTGGAGCATTTTAAGCTACTAGTTTATAAAAAGTAAACTTCAAGTACACTGCCTAATTTTTAATAAGACTAAGAATACTTGTAGTACACCTTAAATGGACTACTTTTTGCAAAGGGTTGGCTACATAGTTTAAGTTTGGGCATGTTAAACATTTAAACGGGAGAGTTTCTGCAGGTGAAATTTTAAAATAAAAAAATGTTGAAGTTTGACATTTTGAGCCAAATTTAACTAAAGGGTTGACTTTTCAGCCGTCTGCATAACATGTCTTTATGTTTCTCTTACCCTTTTTTCTCTCTCTGTACCTCAGCAGGACAATATAGACCGGTCCTCCAGCCACAGATCCACAGATCTCATTCATCCAAGCTTCCAGCAGTCGGCCGACCAGAGTTCTCCAAGCCATCAAGGTTAGCTGTCTGCTCTCAAATGCCTGTTATTTGACTTTCCACCATTGACTGGTTTGTTCAGACACTGTTTCCACATGAAGGGTGAGGAGCCGACTCGTCCCATTTCTAGTGGATGTTAGTTGGTTTAGTGCAGAGCTCAAGCTAAAAAGTTGTTCCCCCTCCTCCCCTGTGCTGAGGGGGTCTAGGGGTAATAATCTATATTTGGCTCTGTGCTGTTGTAAACAATTCAGCTGTTCAAAGGTTGATCTGCATGGACACAAGGTGCCATCATAATTATGCGGCCTGTGTAATTGTGGAGGGCTCATCCATCGCAAACGGAGCATGAGATTTAGGCACAATATTGGCTCAGCATGGGAGGTAAGGGCGGGTCTGCGAGGACTCGCCCCTGAATGAGAACGCTTGGCTCTGGCATGGGAAGTAAATGGAGCAGAAATTATATCGTCATTTTTTCTAAAATCATACAGAATGGACGGAGCTCAGAGGAAGATGAACTGATGGCATTTTATATTTGAATTTGCGTTGGATTTTGAAAAAAGTTTTTGTTCACTTTTTTTGTTGTACAATGGAGTTAATCTTATTATTTGTGACTGTTTACTTTTTTTAAATCCTATAATGACTCTTTTAATGTCTTCAACACCCTATGGGTGATGAAGACAAATACTGAACCCTTTTTGTGTTTATGCAATAAATAATTAGACAAACTATTGGCTTCACTCACTACAGTCTGCTGTTCTAAAGCTAAAATTATTGCTTTAAATGTTAAAACTTTTACAACTTTTGTGATTTACCTCTAGAAAAGTGGTAAATTAGGTTTCGTAGATCCAATTCGAAATCCCCACTACAGCGGTGCCCATTTGGTTGTAGATTACCATATTTTCCGCACTATAACGTGCCTTTACAGGCTTTAAAGGACGTCTATCAGGACTTTCTTAATCCTTTCAGAGTAAACTACTATATATCTAGAAAATATGATTGGCACACTAAAGAATATTTTTCAAAATATGAGTTATTTTTGCAGCTCATTTCCTTACCCAGAAGTAAGATGATTTGATCTCTGACACACCAGCTTTCGCTCCTTGTGGGTGCCGCCCATTACATGACGTCATCCTAGAGCCAGGCTCGGCATCGTGTCTGCGTTTCCCCAACGGTAAAAAAACAACATCCAAACTTTTGCAAAGATGGTTGTGCATATATAAAAAGGAAAGCATTTGTAGCTGATAACCGCTAGCTCAATGGAGAAAGTGGGTGCGTGATTTTATTTTAGGGGGCGTACACACCGGGACGAATATCGGCGCACGTTATTCGCCAGCGTTTTTCAACACGTTTTTTGTGTTCACACCCAAGCGATTTTCACTGACGATGAGCCGAGTGAACATGCAAATTCATTCCCTGACATTAGATGCTGCTAAATGTAAAACAGAAATACCCCTGTACACAAGGTGGCGCTGCGCAACTTTACGCTTCTTAAACTCGCTTTTCACTCAAAAGAAGAGAGCAAGTATTTGCGTGCTTGTCAGAATCAAAGAAAACGTGAATATTTCAAGCACCAGTAGCTCCAGCTCCAGTTCCAGTGCCGATTTTGGGTACATCCCATAGTTATGAGAAGAGAAGAACATGGGGAGTTTTATCGACTGGTACAAGAGCTGAAAATGTATCATGAGCGTTTTCGGGGATATTTTAGAATGTCCGTTGTATTTCGTCACGGCAGTGTAGCCGCTACTTGGCCTATATCTTCTTCGCCGTTACGTATGTGTGCGCCCCCAAGTTGTGTTTTACTGTAACTTCAGAAGCTCCAGACACGTGTGCAAAAGCGCCATTCTCATTGGTCGTATAGTTTTTGACGCGGTGTGTCAAACCAAAAAAACGAACTCGGGGCGTTTTTTAAAAAGTGACGCTTTTACGCGTGGCGTTTTTCGCGTCGGTGTGCACACTTACATTGGTGCCCTTTGTTTAGTCACGAGGCGTTAAACGTTAGCGAAATTCGTCCCGATGTGAACAGGTCTTTAGGGTGCTTCTGGCAGCGCAGACTCTTCTTGGAAGGGGCGGTTCCTCACTTATCTACATCACAACGTGAGAACCCTGGTGCTCAGAGTGCTAGTTTTTAGGTGAAAATGGAAAAAAGGCGTGAGTGGATCAAAAACACTGCTTTGGGGTTGTTCTTTTTATGAGCAATTAACATTATAACACATTTAAAAGCTCAAAAAGTTGATTTTGCAGGTTATAGACTAAAGTCTGACTGATTGACGGACTTATCTTTGACTCTTTTTGTCTAGCTTGTTGCAGCTTATAGTTCAGTACGCCTTATATATGACAGACATACATTAGAATATAGATCATTCATCGACAGTGCGCTGGTGCGTTCTGTAGTGTGGGAAATACAGTAGTTAAATTGGTTTTTGTTTATGGAAGATGGAACCTTGGTTCAGTGGCTCAGCGGTCATGTCATGCGACCTGGAAATAAAAATCCTGCATTCCATATTTCTGTTGGCGTTCTGAGAGGTAAATATACCTGTACAGCCAACGTGATGAGTTTTGACATTCAGATCAGTGCAGCTGGAGAGTGGGCCAATACTCTGAACACTCCTCAGCACCCGAGCTTTAGGCCCTTTAGGCTTTGTTGCTCTCCACCAGATTGCATCATCTCAGCAGAACTGGGGTGTCGGGACAAGACCAGAACCCTTGGGGGTAGAGATAGAATCCGAGCTTACAGGTGTGTGGTGAGCAATAAAAAAGGGACTAAAATGATGTTCGCAGCAAAACTGGATTCAGCAGCAGGCAGCAGCATGATCATGAAGAGAGTGTTAAGTGCTCCCAAACCGCAGACAAAGCAGCAGAAGGTCAATGGAACCTGCTGCTGCCGATAGTCGGGGGGGGGGGGGGGGGTTGGATTCTCCTGGAGAAGAGCAACAAATGGAGAGCCTAAAGAAGAAATGACAAATTTATTTGAAGTCATTTTTAGATTTTTTTTTTGTAAATATTCCAACGTGAATATTATTTAAGAAAAAAAACAGTTTCCCCATCCATGTCATATGAAGGTAAATACCTTTGGAAGACACTCCCCCTTATCCTTCCCATGGTTCTCCTCGAAGGCGTCTGTCCCTCCTTGTTTACTTTCCTTTCTCCTCTTTCTTTTCATGTCTGCGCTCCCTTTCGCTCACCCCTTGTTTTCCTTCAGACCCTCCCACACTCTCCCACCCCATTAGGAGGCTTGGCCCTCAGTGGGTGTGTGTGTGTGTGTGTGTGTGTGCTGTCACCGGGGGTATTGTACTCAGCGGCGCAGAGCCACGCTTTACACTGTATTTGCTCCGACGATACTCCCACTGATCTCTTTGAATGGAAAAACCCTCTGCTGGGCTTGTAATCGGAGGCTGTTGTTGATCCCCTCCCTCCCATGCCTTGTGTGTGTATGAGCGTTTGTGTGTGTGTGTGTTTTCACTCGGTGTCCTGTACATGTGCACCCCATCGTTCCCCTCCTCTGTGAGAAAGTTACCCCTCCTTTTTCTTTTGAACCAGGGGGAAACAAAAAAAAAGTACAGATTATATTCTGGGGTATAATTCTTTTACCTCTTTAAAGATACCCTTAATGATCAAGAAATGTACATAAAGCTATGATGCATGTATTAGGTCACACTGTTGCTCTTTACTTACAAAAGCCTTATTAGTTCTCACTCCTTAACTGGTTGCAGGTGATTAACTGAAGCCTCACCATATGAGGGCAGAAGTGAGCAGATTTCACCCATGGGCTTGGGGTGTGTGGAATTCAAACAATGAAACACCAAACTAGGACATCCAGTTCTTTGTCCTTGTGAATTAGGCCTGCACAATTAATCTTAACTTTATCGCAATATCAACCTGTGCAACACGCAAATAAATCCCTCTATGCATTTAACCAATCAGATGGACGCCTTCACGTTGTTGACCAATGGGATGGACTCCTGTTATGTTAGATGTAGACGAGGGTCATTTCAGTTATGTTGACTCTTATTTAAATTAGACTGTTGCAGTGAAAAGGAAATTATGGTTTTTGCTATTTGTTCATGTAAATTATATCGTCATCACACTATTGATCACTAATATCGCAAATCACGGGTTTTCCTCATATCGTGCAGCCCTAATGTGAATGTTATATGGCGATGGTGAAGTTATGGCCAAAGTGTAGATGGATGTAAAAAACCACTCTGAGGAAAATCATATTTTTAACATGTTCTTGTAGCATTTTTGTGAGGATAGAGGACATAAATAAAGAAAGTTCAGCGCAAATTTGCATTTCTGAGTATTTCTTTATTCAAATCGTTCTAAATCAGGAGCAGACCAAAAAATGCAGATGAAAAAAGCTTGTAGTTGTGATGTAGAAAATACAATCGTCAGGCTACAAGCTTCCTGCTCCTATCTGTGGTGATGCATCCACTCATAGACAAATGCATCCATGTAAAGCTTCGTTTTGCTCATGTGAGCCAGAATTGGGCTCAAAACTGGACGTCTGGATTGCTCCAATATTGCTCGCCATTTTTGTTACACCGCTGGGGGGGGGGTTTGAGGGGTGGTAAGCTAGCAGGACAGGGTGGAAACAGAACATTGATGGGAAGTGGGGATGCCAACAGTCCCACCTACAACTCAGAGGTGAATGTCTAAAGAACTTTTGCCACTTTGCAGAAACTATGTCCTAGAATACGATAGAAGTCGTTCCAAATCCCCCAAATTGCTCGAAAATGAAAAACTTTATTTTTACTGTTACGTGTTTCCTGTTTTAGGCCTAAATCAAAGTCTTGTCTACAATTCTGAACAACTTTAGGGTTAGGGTGAATTGTATAATTTCCGCTTCTGGCCAATGATGTCAGGCGCCATCTTGTCTCTTGCCGGGTCCTTCTCTTAAAACTTGGTTAAGAAATGTATTTATTCAAAAAAAAACAACTTTTATTGATGCACAAAGTATGAATTTCACAGCTGAAATAATTCATAAAGAATAGTCAGATCTTCAGGTTTATGGTTAAAAGAAAATTTAAAGGCAGACAAGGTTAATCGGATAGTTACTCCTCCCTAAAAGAAAGTCGTTTTTCAGAAGATGGATCTTCTGATGAAGTGATTTTTTTTCTTTTTTTTTTGCCAACGCGCTTGAGACGAGTTTTCCTCACTTCTTTTGCAACTTCACCCATGTTTGCATTTACACGTACACCTCCATTGTTAGTATTTGGTGATTAGAGGAAAAAGGTCAGGTTTCCTTGAACCTTCACCCCGGATGGAAAGTGAACAGGTTAAGAATCTTATGGTAGCTCTTCAGTCTTTGTGATGTTGTGCGTATTGAAGACCTCCATAGCTGAAAATGTGTGCTGGGATCAAACGACAAGGCTGACTTTCAGGAAAAGTCTGTTTTGTGAACTCTGTCAGACAGAAAAGCGATTGGTCCGAATTTGGCCTGCCCGACTGCTTGACCTGCAGGTCGTCGGGGACATCAATCTCTCTTGAGTGTGACTCGTTCCTTTGTTTACCCGACGGTGACATGGCGACTGCGATCATCCGACTGATAGTGACGCACGAATCCTACGTCTCTGTGTAAGTTCATGGCTTTCATTGTATGCAAACAGCTTTCCTGATCCCCTCCAGGGACCAAAGTGGGTCAGACAGTATTTCCCCTCAGTAGCTTAAGGGAAACTCTTCTCACTTAGTGAAAAATGGCTGACAAAAGTAAAGTAAAGGTGTTTTTTTTAGTTTTTTTTTTTTTTATTATTATTTTTTCTTGTTTTTGATGTAGTTTTTCTTAACAGGTTGCATTAAGCAGGTGTGTGATACACACATATGCAAAAAAAAAAGAAAAAGAAAAAAAATCGTCTTCCACCACATTTACAATTTTTGATGGTCATTCCTGATTGGCAGTTTCTCGTCTGTCTTGCTTTATGCTTAGCCTTCTGCCTGGCCCTGCTTGCCCCTCGTGTCCTTTGGCAGATAGCCCTTTAGCTCTTCAAGCTATCTATAAGTAGCTGCTCCAGTTTACCTGTCACTATTTATACCTCCAGATTAACCACCTGCGATCCACCGGCACTCGTGATACAGCTAACTGACACGTTTTTTTTCGGGGAAAGCTCCCCAAAGACGACGCTTACATTTAAGCTGGTAGCTTGAAACGGAGCCATGTTGCTGCATGAAGGGGCTTTTATGAGCCCACATTCCTGCTGCTCAGTGCCCCCTTTTTCCCAAACATACCTTAAAAAAAATTCTATCTACACTGCGAAAAAAAAGATTTTCTCATGTGCATATATATTATTTTTTATTTATATTCTATATATATATATATATTTTTTTTTAAGTTTTGTATTAACTTATTGTGTTTGTGCTTCCAAGTTTCATCTGACGTGAAGGACATTCAGCAGCTTTAGAGTGATATGACACTCACCACTCTGCATGATCTAGCTGTCCCGCAGTCAGAGCTGTGGTATGCAACACCAGTCATCTAGCCCTCGTCATGCTTCATCTGTCTTTAAATATGGGAATTCTTGGTTTGGCATGTAATTATAAAGCTTAAATCCTCAAAAACTCTGCTTTTGTTGAATTTTTTTTCACAGATTATAATCTGGTATTATATTCTCAACAATTTTTGACTGTCAGTTTGTAATGCATGCAAATATGTGTAATAATTCACAGAATTAGTGTTGTCATTTTTGGCTTGTATTTATGGGTACTATAGTCACTAAGAGCTTTGTCTCCCCCTAGTGGCGCAATAGCTCAACAGTATTGTGAATTATAAGCATTTGATGAAATTATGAGCCTCCTTTATTATAAATAATGAAACAAATCCCCTCTGCAAATTGTGATTCGACAGAAAATGGAGCCAAGTAAGACATGTTCTTTTATTTTTTTTTCCGATAATGAAACTTTTATAGTGTCAAGCAATTAAGCAGGTTTCCCTTCAGCAGAGAATCTGCCTCCTGAATCTAAAAGTGCCACAGGGTTTTTCAAGGGGCCTTTGAAGGAAGGCTCGTCCTCTGGAAATGTCTTGCTTTTCGGAATATTGAGTTGAAAGTTTCCTGGTGAATTTCAAGCAGATGCTCTCCAGCCCCACTGGTAAGAGTTGAAGAGTGTAGCGGGCAGGTTCGTGCGTGTACCTGATGCTTGTGAAGATTAGGTTTTACTGGGAAGTATGATGAATGTCATCAAGAAAGTCCTTCTGATTAGGCGTTCTGGCACTGGTTACTGAATTATCAGTAAATGTGGTCATGTGGACGTGCAGACACATGCCTGCAGGTCGTATAGAGAGTTAATATTGAAAACCTCTTTATGCATGTACTTCCTGCTTTTGTCTTTGTTCACTTTAGGTTCTGTAAACCCTACAGAGCAAGTTAAATAGGGCTTTAAAAAATAGTTTTCTTTTTTTGATCAAGAGCCAGCTCTTTACTTTGTATAGCATACATTTATACGTCCATGTAACCTTCATCTTTCAGAGGATGATGTGGACTTGGAGGCCCTGGTGAATGATATGAACTCCTCCCTGGAGAGCCTGTACTCCTCCTGCAGCGGTCCGCAGACAGAGTCGACTCCGCTCCTACATAATGGACAGTCCTCTTCCTCACACCACCATCACCATCATCATATGCAACACAACCAGGCACGGCAGCTTCAGCAGCCACAGGTGTTGAGCCACACTTCCCCAGAGTTGCCTTCCTCCTCCTCACTGTCAGCAGATCTGCCTAGGACCAGCCTCAGAAGGTCACAGCCCATGCACATCCTCGCTGTCAGGTTAGTGCAGAGCTCCGTGCTGCTTTACTGTTTTCACTAATGTGCATTTTTTCTCCAGGGTTGATGGTTTCTCCCCTTATATCCACCTCATTTGCACGAAAAGAAAATGCCGTCTTGTACAAAATGTTAGAAAACAGACCAATATAAAGACGAACATGACTTTGCAAATTGCATTGCAAAGCAGCGTCATTCCCACTTATATGGAAGTTTTTTTTCCACCCATGATTTAAAGTAATATTCAATTCTCAATTAACAATTCAATTGATATTTAGGATTCAATCTAAAAAAAAGTACAATTCAATCTTAAAAAGGTAAAAATGACATTTTAAGTAAAAAAGCAAAATCTATTGAATTTAAATTGTCATGGGTTTTTGATGCCAATCAAATGTCAAATTTGGCAATCTAAAAATCTATGTTAAATCTGGTCATATAATTTGAATATGTAGTTTGCAATTCATAATTCAATACTAAAAAATGACATTTTAATACCTTGTTTGGTTAAAATTCATTTTAAGGTAAATTTTGTTCAATATTGCTTTTTGTTTTTGTGCTAGAAATTCAAATTCTGTTTAAAATACACAGTCATAAAGGGAAAGCCAAAAGCTGCAAATACAGTTGCTAAATATTTATGGTGCAAGTTTTTTGTGCAAAAAAATATAAATCAGGAAGTGATTTATAGGATTTGGCACTTTTCTAATAATACTGTTTTTAGATGATCTATTTTTTAATCAATCCCACATATGAAGCAGGTCAAATTGTGCTTTGTTCTTGTGTCTTGTCACACCTGCCCGTATGGGTCGAAAAATTTGGCAAGATGTAATTCGCTCAGTCAGAGCCGAAATGTTAATCCAGATTTTCTTTCCTTTGACATTTTTCGGGCAAACACTTCACATAAGGGTAAGTAAGGGTGAAGGACATGAAATGCAGCTGCGTCATATGGATTTTTCATGTTTTCAAACACCCCTAATACCGACTGCATAAAGAGCCCGTTAGTGCTGTTCAAGGAAAAGTGTGCACTCAGTTTGCACAGCCTGACTTTTAGAATTTAAATGAGAGAATCAGATGGTGGTTCATGTGGACATCCTACGGACGTCCTACAGGCACTTGCGTATCACCTCCATGTCCTGTGTGTGCAGTCAATAAAGAGCCAGTACTCGCACCTTACTAATAGCTTAAGTGTGGCATAAGGGCTCCGTGCAACAGCAACAGCTGTACGTCACAAGTGTTTGGAATTTACTTTGTCACTACAAATACTTTACCATGCACATCTGGCCGTGTCACATAGCTTGTACGTGCATTTTGAACGTATTGCGCGGATTAAAATTAATCACATGTATATATACTTGGAAAAAGTGAGAAAAGTTGTGGTCTTTACGTAAAATTTTCATGGATGCATCGCAATGAACCACGTTAAAACTACAGAAGAAGTACGAATAAACCACGCAAAGAACACATAAACCAACATGAACTGTGTGTGATTATTGTCCTGTTTATATGCCATTTATTAGTGGTTCATACATCAGTTACATATTTTGAACGTCACATGTGCGCTGTATGCGCAATAGTTAGTTATACATAGTGGTACATGCGTGAAAAGTCTGTTAGACATACATGAAGCGGTCGTGAAAAGCCGACGATTTGCATATGCATCTCACAAAAATCACACACAATTTCCCAAGGTTACGTAAAATTGGGTATAAACTATGCAAAATACGCATGAACTGCGCAACCGCCCAAAAATTTTGAACAGCTCAAAATCAAATTTACCTACAGACCCGTCGGCTGAAACCCTCGACGGACATCTGCGTACATCAACGAATGGCGAATGCAAAAAACGATTATAAATTACGTATATCACGCATTTATCACGAAAGGCCAAAATTTCATACGAGGAAAATGCGCAAAATGGATATAGTGGCTGTGTGACACGGCCTTTACCACCCACACGACAATGATATGTTCCCTTTTTATGACGTCCTTTATCCCTTGTGCTATCCTTGTGGGGTCCAGATGACCCCACGCTTAAATTTAACGTGTTATCCCTACCATGACAAAGGTGGATAAAGGTGGAGAGGATTTCATGGACACCAGTGAAAATCAAAAATCATTGAAGATAAAGGTTCAGCGCACTGCCTTGTGGGGTCCAGATGACCCCACTCCCAACGTTAACGTGCCTCCAAGATAGCACAAAGTTTAAGGTGATCGCACGAGCCCCAAGGGAATTGCAAGAAACACCTGCGCTCCCTTTAAGATGTGGCTGCTCTGGTCTATGGCCCTCCACGGGGCCGGACAACCCAAAAACTCTAAGCACCCGTAAGGGTCGACCCCCTGTACGGGTGCATGTGACTACGGCTTAATCCTCCCTTCTTTTATAAGCCGTTCTTTATTGCTTTTCAATACACAGACTTAGAAAGTCGGTTTATGGAACTGGAACCGTTTTCTTATTAAAGCTACTTTTGCAGGACTGTAATTTCTTTACTTCTGATATTCTAAAATTTAGATGTTGTAAAATAACACGTCACCTGCTTTGTTTTTCGGCATTTGTTGAAGAACGGTGTTTGTCCGACTTACTGGCCCAGACCTGCACTGACTGTAGTTCTTTTTGAAGGTTCACCTGCCTTCACTATGAATCAAATCTAAGTTACTTTGTCTCTGTTGGTTACTTCTCTGATCAAAGCGTTTAATCCCCCTGTTATTCAGTTCAGCTGGCACATCTAGGAAGTTCCTTGGCAGATCCAAACTTTTCCATTTCAGACTGATTAGGATTATTCAAGCACACTTTCAGTGCTGCTGTTCTTGTGACACTTCCCAGACTTGCGTTTTAACTCACTCTTTGCCTCACAGGTTTGCACAGTATACATACAAAGCTGCAGGCCTTTTTAAAAAAAAAAAGGAAATGGGAGAAACTTCCCCCTCAGGAGCAGCAAAGCAGCAGATTTTACAAGATATCAATTTTATGGATAAACTTGAACAACATTTTTTATAGATTTATTAGTAAACAAATATATGATTCCCGTAGAGGAACCTTTGCTTATTTCAGGGACTGGGCATTCACATCTTTCCTCCTAAAGTAAAAATGTAGATTGTTCAAATTCTAGATTTCAAAAAAACCCTTGGTTACCACAATTTTAGATCAAATCTGGGCCACATGCACACAAATAATCTAATTACTGATAATTGTTGAATAATAACACTATTCTGAATGCAGTACGGTACAGAAAAGTGCTTTTGGACCTGATCACTTTACAAAAATGTAGGTGTGTCAAATGATCTCCTTAATTGCAATTAATTAATTATTTACATGGGCTGCACTGTGGCGCATTGGTTAGCGCTCTTGCCTCACAGCAAGAAGGCCCCCGGTTCAATTCCCTGCTGGGGGACATGAAAAACAACATCAATGGGGGACCTTTCTGTGTGGAGTTTGCATGTTCTCCCCGTGTATGCGTGGACCTTCTCCGGGGACTCCGGCTTCCTCTCACCGTGCTTCATAAGTTCATTGGCAACTCTAAATTGACCATAGGTGTGAGAGTGAATGGCTGTGTGATTGAGGACATGCTACCCTGCGACAGACTGGCGACCTGTTCAGGGCATCCCCTGCCTTCGCCCACAAGTGGCCGGGATAGGCTCCGGCAGCCCCGTGACCCCGAAAGGGACAAACGGTATGGAAAATGAATGAATGAATGAATTTTTTACGTTGGACAGTAAATCCATCCATCTTCCTACGCTTATCTGGGACCGGGTCGCAGGGGCAGCAGTCTAAGCAGAGATGCCCAGACTTCCCTCGCCCCAGCCACTTCCTCCAGTTCCTCTGTGGGGACCCTGAGGCATTCCCAGGCCAGCCGAGAGACGTAGTCTCTCCAGCGTGTCCTGGGTCTTCCCCGGGGCCTCCGCCCAGTGGGACATGCCCGGAACACCTCCCCAGGGAGGTGTCCAGGACATCCGGACTAGATGGCAGAGCCACCTCTACTGGCTCCTTTCGATGTGGAGGAGAAGCGGTTCTACTCCTAGCTCTCTGTGGGTGACCAAGCTTCTCACCCTATCTCTAAGGGAGCGCCCAGCCACCCTACGGAGGAAGCTCATTTCAGCCGCTTGTATTCGGGACCTCGTTCTTTCGGTCATGACCCTATAGCTCATGACCATAGGTGAGTATTGGAACGAAGATTGACCGGTAAATTGAGAGCTTTGCTTTTCGGCTCAGCTCTCTCTTCACCACGACGGACCGATAAAGCGACCGCATAACTACGGACACCGCACTGATCCTCCTGTCAATCTCACGCTCCAGTCTTCCCTCACTCGTGAACAAGACCCCAAGGTATTTAAACTCCTCCACCTGGGGCAGGGACACTCCACCCACCTAGAGATGGCAAACTACCTTTCTCCGGTCAAGGACCATGGCCTCAGATTTAGCGGTGCTGACCCTCATCCCAGCCGCTTTACACTCGGACGCAAACCACCCCAATGCACGCTGGAGGTCCTGGCTCAATTAAGCCAACAGGACAACATCATCTGCAAAAAAGAGGGGAAATCCTGTGGTCCCCAAACCAGATCCCTTCCAGCCCCTGGCTGCGCCTAGAAATTCTGTCCATAAAAACTATGAACAGAAACGGTAATAAAGGGCAGCCCTGTCGGAGTCCAACGTGGACCAGGAACAGGTCTGACTTACTGCCGACTATGCGAACCAAGCTCCTACTGTGGTCATACAGAGACCGGACAGCCCTCAGTAAGGCTCGCCAGATCCCATACTCCCAGAGCACCCCCCACAGGATGCCACGGGGGACGCAGTCGAATGCCTTCTCCAAATCCACAAAACACATATGGACTGGATGAGCGAACTCCCACAATCCCTCCAGCACCCTAGATAGGGTGTAGAGCTGGTCCACTGTTTGCTTGCACAGTTGCTTTTGCAAAGTCCATTAATTTCTGTTATACCCTGGTCTGGGTGAATACTCGATTCTCATTGGCTGCTGGGTGTGGACTAAATACTGATAATCCACATGCCTAAAAAAGGAGTTCTGGTCACATAGCGTTAATGTTCTGCATCACTGTGCTGGCTTCTTTAAAACAACCTTTTTCTTCATCATCTGGATAAAAACAAACGGTGAGAGGTGAACTTTCTCTCTTAACTGATGCATCGTAGGGAAGATCACCTCTTAGCGTTTGTTTTGGTCCAGATGATGAGGCTAAAGTTTATTTCAAAGAAAAAATAAAAAAATACTCCTTGGTGGTGTTGTAATATAAAGCCACTTTTTAAATTGTATATTACTCTTTTACTGTGATACGATATCACAAATTTAAATGAAAATGCCTTTCACAGCAATTATAAAGTTAGATTGAAAACAGATTAGTTAGATTAATTAATAAAAAAATGAATCACATGACAGCACTAACAAAAAGTATGTGGTAGAAGTTAAAGCCAAACTAAATGAGGAAATCTGAACAGTGTTAACGTCTCCTTGTCATGAAATTCTGAAAAAGAAAGTTTAAACTGCTGTCACGCAGTTTTTTTTTAGCCATCCCCCCTAAGAGAAAGTTTTGGCTACACATTATTATCTGTCTATGCACTTCTGACAATTTGAAGAGGGGGGAAAAGAAAAAAACCTCCTTTTCTTTGCTGCTTCCTGTCTGCAACCCATGAATGACCCCGCTCTGCACTGTCACTCAGTCTTTGCTTCAGACACCAGCATGTGCGTGTGTGAAGGAAGGTGAAAATTCTCATTTGTTTCAGTTTGATGTCTCTCTCAAGTGAAAGCGAGCTAAACCTTCCATACCGCACACACACCCACACACAATTTCATGCGAACGCTACACACAAGGAGGTTCAAAGCGGAGCTGGTGTCGTTTTCTTCGTTTTTCGCCCTCAGACTGTATAACAGAGAGGAGGGCTGATCAGGTAATGAGCTATTCTTTCTTATGAGCTCCGTCTTTCTCAAACCAACGCAGGCACCCGAGTTCTTTTTTATGCATGACTGACCTCTGGATAACCCTTTTCTCAAGCTCATAGGGGACGACTTCAAAAGGCCCAATCCCTTTTGAACTCGCTGGGCTCTAAAGAGAGACGGATAGAAAGAGAGAGAAGCTTCCATAGGGCTGTCCTAATCACAAAGTCTTCCAAATTGATCTGCCCGTTTAAAAAAAAAATAAGCAAACCTATCTGTGAAATCTTTATTAGAGCATCTGCTTAATTCAAAAGCAATGCATGGATTTAGTTTTTATGTGGAATAAATATTACAAAAGCTGCAAGCAGGCTGCGGGGGGTCTTTGATGTCCACTTGCTTTTGAGACTGTTAATTATGGCCAGATCAGACAGAGACAGACACGAGCTGAATGCAGTCCAACAGATCTTTATTAATTCTAATCATCTCTCAGGCGCTCCCTTTTTACTTATGTCAGCACGTCTTTTTTGAAAGTTTTCCCATTTCACTTTTTCAGAAGGTTTTTTTTTTTTTTTGTCAGGTCACATTTTGTAGCTTTTAGTTAGAACTAGGGATGTCCCGATCTGATCACATGATCCGAAATCAGGCCTGATCACATTGGCTATGTCTGAATTCTTTCACTACTCACTACATAGTGCACTATATCAGTGTTTTTCAACCAGTGTGCCGCGGCACACTAGTGTGCACTAGTGGCATTCACTGATCTAAAAACATTTCCCATCTCCAGAATTTCAGCTTTGTGTTCATCCAAACAGGCCCTGATAAAACACTGAGTAGTTAGGAATATGAAGGATCGTTAAATACTTTTTTCTTTGCGTTTATTTTATTTTCTTAAAGACATTTGGATAAGAATAACAGTACCGCGATTTAGCTGCAGCTTCAGCTGTATTTTGGAAAAGCTTTGCCCCTTTAACTGTCTCCACCAATCATTCTTGGGGGGCTTAATCACATGTCATCAGTCTGACCAATCAGAAGTGGTTAAAGTCTTCACTTCCTTGTCCCGATTTAGCTCGTAAAGTCTCTCAGTTCTAACAAAAATACCAGCTAAAGCTCGTCTTTAGCCAAGTAGCTTTCCACAGAATCCCGTATCAGACCATGGAACATGTGAACAAAACAATGAAGCTCTGAAAAGCGATCTCTGGCCGTTTAATGCACTACATCTCCCATAATGCATTGGGTTAAAGTGACAGTGCACAAGGAGATCTGTTGTTAAACGTCTTGAAACCAATGAACACACCTCAAACTGTTTATAAATCTAACTTAACTTTTATTCCATCTTTTAGAAAAAACAGCTGTAGCTTCCAGCTTTATCTGCCACAATTATCTCAAAAATGCACGTGAGAGTGTGCATTGGTGCCCACTAGATTGGCAAATATAGACCAAAATGCATTGCATTTGAACATTTTTTGCAAAGAAAATGTATTTAAATGCATTTTTTAAATAAAATATCAATGGGTTCATCTTGAGAACACAGTGGACTCATAAATGGTCGTCGCAAAAACGCTCATATCAATGAATTTTTCCCTTCGTGAAATCGATGACGTCACATTCACCGTTTAAAGAAATTAAGTAGTGAGCATGTTGTCCGAATTGCTTTTAAAATCCAGGGCACTAAATCGTCCAGCACTATGTAGTTTTTTAGTAGTTTTAGACTAGGGTGGGAATTCATACAAAGCCATAGTTTCAGACTCATTCAGAATCGGATATTGCATCCCAATCAAGGATTGGATATATATTTTAGGGATCGAAAATTAGTCAACCCCTAAAATATATATCGGGTCCTTGATCGGGATGCAGATCATTGATATATACCATAGATATGTAATTTATGTTATATGATAATCTGATATATAATTTAGGATTTGGATCAAGTATCATATTTACTTTAAGGATTGACTGATTATTGGCCAGTCTGATTATTAATGCTGATATGTTATTTTTAAGTATATCCTCAACAGCCTTTTTATAATCTGACAGGCCGATTTTGAATTTGATTTATGCCTCAAATGCATCAGTGCCTCTCTGTCTCCAGCGTTGTCCCATTCATCTGATTGGCTATGCAAACCACACACTAAGGCTGTCATTTTTAACACGTAAACAATCGTTATCTGCCATCTTTACTACTAATCATTAGTATCAGTATTGTCCCAAAAACAGTTAAAAAAAATCACTTATATATTCTTTTCTCATTACCATGATCAGTTCTGTATATTATTATTATTATAGATAAATACTCTACTAGAAGTCTGCATATCTGTCAGAGGTCAGAGCTCTGTCTCCCCCTCTGGTCACCAGCAGGAGCAGTCTCCAGAGTTCTGAATACACTTCATTTCCCAGCTACCCCGGCGCCACACACCTTAGTTTCACTTGTAATCACTCACAGTGGACTTAAGCTCTGCACTGAGCCTCACTCAGTGCGAAGTATTGTTTGTGCCGCTCTGCTTTCTTCGATTCTTCGATTATAAAGTTCTGTAAGGTTAGCAAGATTTTCAGATTCAGACTTCTGGGCTCAATAATTTTTTTCATAAACATTTAAAACTGACAACAAGTGTCTCTTGCATTAGTCTTATCACAAACGACCTACAAAGGCATTAAAAAAATGTAAAAAGTAAAAAAAAAAAAAATTCAATTTTTTTTTTTTTTTTTTCAACTTTGTGCTGTGATGGCAGGGAAACGGCTGCCAAGGGACTGTCTACAAAGTGCAAGCTTTGTTCAAAAAAGTTTCAAAAACATCCGAAATGAATAAATGGTTCCATTTATGTGTTGAATACTCATCATCATTTAACCTGGATCTGTTTTTAATTGTAATCATATCTTAAATGTGTTTCAAAATTATCGGATCGGGACTCTGTATTGCCAGATTCTCAAAATCAAATGTCTCCGAATGAGATCCAGGGCACAAAAAACGTGATGTGGACATCCCTTCATAGAACCATTAGAACCCACGAGTAAGATGAAGCTATTTCATTAAACCCCTGTGCTGGATCTGTTCTTCAGGAGGCTACAAGAGGAGGAGCTGCAGCTCAGAACGTCGTCTCTCCCAGCCATCCCAAACCCCTTCCCGGAGCTGTGCAGTCCCGCAAGCTCACCTGTTCTCAGCCCTGGGTCACTGCCCCCTGGAGACCCCACTACAGGCAAATATGTAAGTAAAAACTCTCAAATTGCACAGTTGGTAAATTGTTTCCCTTAAAACAACACCCCTGTGGAAGCTTTTTTGTTTAATTATATTTTAATAAGATAACATCAATTGAACGTCTCTGAGTAGAGATATTTTCTCCATCAGTGGATTTTTTCTCTGCAGAGTTTAAGCATCTGCGCATGTGATCATGCACATGTGGATATGCAGAGATGAATGCATTTCTCTTGGCCTTTTGGTGTGTTTTGCAAAGATTTAGAGCCTCCCCATTCTATTCCTGGAAATCAGATTCCCTCCATCCTCAGCGTTAATCATCTTCATATGGGCAGCATGCCGGTTTACAGTAATATGAGGGCAGGCTATTTCTCATAAATACCCCACGGCTGCAGTCTGGGCCCGTTCTTGTCACAACGGCTGAGCACAAGGTCACTGGCGGCGGGTTATGTGAAGCCGTTTCAAACCAAAACACAAGTCGGAGTTGACTGCGACCTGCTCTGCTTTCTCGGAAGTTCGCTCGTTGCTCACATGATAAACTGATGAATGTGTGGAATCCGGTAAATGAGCAAAGAGCTGCAACCTTTTAGCTTTGAAGTTCCATCTGTTTCACATATTAATGACAGTTGCAAATGTGGGAATGAGCTTTGGGGCATGGTTATTATTTTCCAGTCTGCATTGATTAAAAACATATTTTTGTTTTGGTTATGTTTTATTTATATCATTTTTTTTACTGGTGATTTTTGTAATATGTTTTGTAATGTCTAAAAAGGGAGGGGCTTAGTTTTATGACAAAAATCTAAGCTTCACATGTGGTGGGCAAAAATCTCTCCTCCACATTTTTAGCCGACAGACTTTGGTGTGCTCATATTTAAATCTGTCTGAGGACAAATCTATTTTATCTCAGCGGTTGAACCATCAAATCGTTGCAGTACTTCTCAGCAGCGTACCTTTTTGCTTAGTTAAATTTCCAAGGGTGTCAGTTTGTCGTACCAGAATAGACTTCACCTTCACACTTCACATGTAGTTGCTGTCACGACCATTAGAAATGTTGTAGTCCTGTCTGGAGGCATATTAATACCCCACTGAGTTATTTTGGGATAGATCGCATGTCTGTCCTTCTGCACATACAGTTGGTGTACAAATACAATATAACAATTTATTTACATGTTCTTTAATTAAATTTAGCTCATTTTTCTAATGCATCTGTTTAAAAGGTGATTGTAGATGCTTTAATCAGTAAAATTATTTCATTTTCTTGAAATAGTTCGTAACATTTAAAGTTCATTGTATGTTATTTTCACAATTTTTTATGTAATTAATATACAGTTTCATTGTTAGCTAAAAGAAAATATAAGTGTTGACATTTTTAAATGTAAAAGAATGTATAACAATTCCTATTCCTCCATTCATTCATCCATCTTTCCATCCAGGGCTCCAACAAAAAAAATGGATTTTTAATCTCTCCTGGTTAAATAAAAATAAGTAATCACACTAAACAGCAGGTTAATAAATATCTATAAAGAATTGATTGCAGTTTTGTCAACTGAACTTATGAATTTCTTTATTTTATGTATCCACCTTCTCCTAAAGACTAACTCTGACCATCTTTTGATCTGTTTTTAAATGCGTTCTCAGTCTTTTCGATTTTTCTCTATGATTATACCGTTTTAAGGCAAAATTAAAAAAACGTGTCCTTTTCCTAAGACATAGTTTCTGCAGAGAAGTAGTAGATAGAAATTTGCCTCAGAGTTGTGGGTGGAACTGTTAGTGCAGCGTAGGCCTCCACAATATACCACAAATGTATCATTATCGCAATATCAAGCAGTGCAATATCCATATCGCAAAAGTCAGCAAAAATCGCAATAAATGGTTACCTTAAATGTGCTAAACAATCTTATGGCAGCTTGAAATATTTAACTAATCAAATAAATCCATGTATGCATTTGACCAATTGGATGGACCCTTTCACGTTGTTGACCAATCAGATGGAGCTCTTTTTTGTTAGGTGTTTGCCTCCTACGTCAACGAGGGTCATTTGGAGTATAATTTTTTAAATTGTTGCAGTGAAACGGCAATTATGTTTTTGGTTGTTTTGCTATATGTGTATATACCGCAAATTATATCGTTATCGCAACATTGATCACTCATATCGCATATCGCAAGTTTTGCTCATATCGTGCAGCCCTAGTGCAGAGCAACCCCACCTCCTCTTCCCATCATCCATTACTAACTTAACTTTACTGGTGCAACAAAAAGCACTTTTTGTGAAGCTGCTCCTGATTTACAATGCCTCTGAATAAAGAAATACACAATAATGCAAATTTGAGCTGAATTTATTTTATATATGTCTTCAAAAAAAATGACACAAGAACATGTCGAAAAACATGATTTTCACCAGAGTTGGTCTTTAATGTTACATATGTTTAGGAAAAACAAAAATCTAGTCCAGCTGCAGGGCAACTCGCCCTATTTTCAGCACATGCGTTTACATTTATTTAAAGTTTGTTTCTTTGGGACTTTTACAAATTATTTACAGCAACTGGCAGTGTTTCTCTGTTGTTGATTGCAATGGAAAATATGTCTCATTGTTGCTGCTCCTCAGTGGAAATTCAATTCAGCAGCTTTCCACACAAAAGGCTCCCATGGAGCCATCTCATCCCACATCCTTCTCTACAGGCCAGAACCTCTGCAGCTTTTGAGTGCTTACAGATCCCTATGAGAATACTTGACGCCCCCCCCCGCGCTCTATGGGATTGTGTGCTTTGTAAACGATTGCATCCACTCTCTGAAACATTTAACCTATTCATTTAAACCACATGTGCCCTGTTTTTTTTTTTTTTTTTCTCCTCCACCGTCTCTGTCTTTGTTTCCCTTTCAAACTGTTGTGCCTCCACCGTCCTCCAAACATCCACAGCGTTCTCCGTTTGAGTTGGAAGATTCTTTCCAACCTCCAGGCGCTTTCTGACAGACTTTCGTTCTTGTCTGTTTGCTCTTCCTTACCTCATTTGTTGACCTCTGTGAAGAAGGCATGAGGATGCAGTGTGGGGCTGTCAGGAGTCATTGGGCGAGCTGTTTGACACGGCCATACGATTCCAAGTTCCCAACCCCCACCCTTGTCTTTCTCTATTTCTCAATTCTCAGCCTTCCTCCTCCTTCCAGCCTGTCTTTTTGGCTGCACCCTCTCCTAGGATATCTGAAATAGATGCACAGCATGTGGCGTGCCTGCATATTATGAAAGATAAAGAACAATCTTCATAAGAATCCGTTGCTCATCATCAAAAATGTCTGCTTCGTACAGCTCTCGCAGAGAGTGCATGTGTATAATTTAGTGGGGTTTTTTTCGCAAATGTAATGAAATATGTTATATCTTTCAATGTTGTTTGCATAGAATAAAAAAAAGAAGACAGTTTAGGTATAAATTGGCACATTGTAGAAAACTCCTTGTGCTACTAAAGATCAAAATCATGCAATGTTCTCTAAATCTTCTTATTGTGCAAATTGGAATATGTAGTCACACTGCCAGAAGGCAGCTATGGGAGCTAAACTCCAACTGAAAACTTCACTTTGAAACCAATTTTTGTTAAAAAAAAAACAACTCGAAACGTTGATTGTAAGGACTTCAGTCGGAATGTTTGAGACCTTTTTCAGTGCAGGTTTGAGTGCTTGTTTTGGAAAGTGCTGTACTTTCACGTGCTCCTCACTGACCAACACTCCCCCTCCTTTGGGTGTAGTGTGGGAACTCTGATTTGATTGTCGTAATGCCAGACTTTGCTGGATTTAGTGTGCTTGGACTGGATGTTCTGTGGCTCAGTTTGCATAGTGGACAACCCACACCCCACCTTTACTTCCTCTGTTGGTCTGCCGGTGTCTTGTGAACAGTTGGTCAGTTTCTGTGTCCGTAACACATTTTTTGTCATTATTCCTTTCCTTTTTTTTCACAATTTCTTTTTTGTCTCCAGTTTTTTTTGGAGTTAAAGTGCCTGCTGGTCAAGGCTGAACTGTTTAGAGCGTCATAGGGCTGGGTTGATAAATCAATCCAAGCTGAATAAATTAGTAATCGATGCATAAAAGTAGAGATCAATCTTTTGTGTGTTTACTTTTTCAGTGACCTAACGCACAATAGCAGTAAAAGACAAAGTCCGCTAACTTGATGCTAACATATAATGGAATTTCCCATAGGACAGCTAATGCTAATGACTGATGATACCCAGCCCTAGAGAGTCATAGCATGCATATAGTGTCAGTGTTACATTTTTATAATGTAAAATTCACTTTTGAATTGTTACCAGATTGTGAAATTTGGTTAAAAGTTACCTCTTATTGCTAAGTCTTTACATTACCGTATTTTCCAGAGTGGAGGTTGCATCATAGTATAACTCATGGTAGCCAAAAGATGCATTAAAAAAATAAAAAAACATAAACAAAAAAACTATTTGCTCCAGAATATTAGTCACACTTTTGGCAAAGAAGTGCAACTTTTCTGAACAAATCCACCAAGTAATGCTGCATTCACACCAAACGGGATTCACGCGTCACATTTGCATATGCTGCCTCGTCAAATTTAAAGCTCAATGCTTGTTTAAAAATCTGTTCATAAACTAGACATTCCCGTCACATGTGGGAGAGGCTACCATCATGTTTTTAGCCTCATCTCTATGGAAGCATTGACTATGTATCTCTGGTCAAACCTATGCCAAAAAACAGGACTTATACTTTCTACCTTATGTATTTGGCAAATGGCACCAATTCTTCACCATAATTGTAGTTTTATTTGTCTTTTAGTCTAAATAAATTTAAAATTTGCAGCTCAACTCCTGCTAAAAGAATCTGCTGACATATACAGTAAACTCTGTCACCTAATGATATTGTGCTTCCAAATATCTTGTATTGATATCAAAACAAAAGCCTTCATCAAGGAGCTTTGGCATCACGCTTGACGTACAGTAAACACAACAGCTATGTGTCCTTTAAATCCCCTTTGTCCTCTGCTCACTTTGTCTGCACAAGTCTTAGACAATATGTCACTGGTAGACACCACAAGTCACAATTTCTAACAGTAGAGTGGCCAAAAAATAAAATCTCTGATTTTTTCATTCCACATTTTATTTTTGAGTTTAAACGTTTTTTTTCCTCCCTGCTTTAATTTTTCTTCAACAAAAATGACAAATGATGGAATACAGTTAACAAAAACTATTTTACTTTAAGATCTTCTTTGGAAATTGGCTCTGACACAAAGTTCAACTAAATACAAATTTCGAAATTCAAACGGTAAAAATGTTTTGATGCCCAAGTGTTTTGTAAAAGTACTAAAGCCCTAAATACAAAGCCTTAATGGTTTAGCGGTGTGCCTCCAGTTAAGTCTCAACCCAGTCGCCAATTATTTTTGACTCCCCAGACAAGTTGGCCGAAAGATTAAAAAAATAACTACCAACCAAAATATTCCATTATTTTACAAAGAAAAACTACAGGTGTTATTTTAAGAAATGATATGATGTTAAATGCAAACTGAGAGGAAGTCATAACATAATGAAAACATCAGTTAAAAACTACTTTTCATTCTAAGAGACTTCTGTTTTGATTTCTAATCGATCTTTGCTCTCTGCTTTTTGCGCTATCATGCCATCTATAAAATGTTTTATTTTCAATCACAAGTGAGTTGTTTCTGTTTTTTTTGCTGAAAAACGCCCCTCTCATAGGGGCGTTTCAGTCAGTCACCTGTAGCCTGAACCAACTGGAAAGACAAATTAAAACCTGCTGAGTAAATGACAGACAGAAAATGCACTTTTTTTTTTTCTAATTCTGCCTCCATTTGATTTATTTTAACATCACTGGGTGTCAAAAATCAGTATCGCTGTAGAAATTTTTCTAAGAACATTTCTTAGAAAGTTGTTTCAATTGCAAATATTTTTGTATTCAGGTGTTTTTCGTACTTGTTAGCTCTGGAACAACACACACATACAAAGAGAAGAGTCAAACTTTATGGTTTTGTACTCTGCTTTATATCATTCGTTTTTCAACAACCAGATTGCAAATCACGTTCTCCCAGAGCAGCTAGAATGTAAATCTAGTTGCCGCTCAGGAGTATTTACTGCTCTGCGAATGCATCTCATGCTGTGAATTTCCAGCTGTGAGTCACACATTGAGCTTGTTGACTCATCCCATCGTTCCTGTTTCCCAAGAAACAGACCGCATTTTGGTTTCCCTGCATGCATATTAGGCAATGTAAATGTGAGCGTATGTCTTGTTATTTTTGAGCCAAGTTTGATGCATCGTAGTCTCATCACATCCTCAACTTAGGTCAGGCGTCTATTGAATACACTGGCTTTCCATTCTTACTTCATTGTTCGTGATGATGCAACACCATCCTTTGTCAGAATATTGGAAAGGTGTATGTGGACTAGGCAATTAAAGAAAGAAAATTATAAAAATAGAGACTGAAAATGTTTATAATTACATAGAGATGGAAAATTTGTATATTTCATATGACATACACATTGATGAATGTATTTTTTTAAGTATTTAATACTTGAAGGTACTGAAAATGTAATAACAGGTTCTGATTTGGAAGGGTAAAATCATTGCATTACAAGGCCATCGCCATTTTGGCCTGAAATGACATAATTGAATTCCTCCATTTTTTATAATGGGTACAAAGGTGGACAAACAAGCCAATGATCATATCTAACCCAAGCAGGTCATGCTAATACAGGATTTTAAAAGTTTATTTATTTATTTAATTTGAATCAAATAAGAATTGTACACAAAAACATTACAATAATCAGTAATAAATTTATACAATGATGTATCAAACTATGTTCCCCTAGAAAATGTCTTGCTGCTTATTCAAGTAGCTGCAGCAGTTCTAAAGGAAATGAAGAATTTGGAACTAATAATTTGATAATTGGTCACCATAGACTAAAGCTTCCCCAGCCCCTATATATACATGGGCAAATTTTGGATTAAATCTAAAAACAAAAAGAATAAGACAAATGAAATATACGCTTACAGTTATAAATATGCAATTGGCATGGAATGGATGAAAAACAAGTCTTATAAATACAGACTTTAAATATGGTTATTTTCGCTTTGAAATTGTACTGTTTTATATTGAAGTTTTAGGGTTTGGTCATAGAGCAAGCCCCCTGGTGGTTATTCGGTGAACTGCTTTTAAATTTTCATTTTGTAGGTGCTTCACTCCAGAAGTCAAAGTGTTGCCCCTTGATGAAGACTGATCTGTGGTATAGTTTTGGATATTACATATGAATATTTATATACAAGTATTTGAGTATTTATTTTAGCTTTGCTCTTAACAAAAACTTTTATACTGGATATAGTACATTGAAAAATATTCTTAAAATGAAGTACAACTTTTATTTTACTTTGGGTAAACAGTCCTCACCTAATCCAAACATTTTGCATTCCTTTACTTGTTGACAAAATATTAAAGGATTTTAATAGAAGTGCCATGAATGGATACACAGCGCCGTCATTCCTTTGCCTGTCAAAAGGGAAACATGGTGTTCTGTGACTTCCTCCATGTTGAAAGTGCTCTGTGTCAAAGGGCGGGTTTTTCCACAGTAAAAGAATGGAATGCTGCCAGTGCCCAGACTGTTGGCTTCAAAGTGTGAGAATGTCTGTGGCCCTGCGCATGCTGTGTGATTTTTAGAGGTAGGTGTGTGTCTAAAAGGCTGTTCTGTTTCATATATATTGAGTGTGCATGTGTATAATGTGCACCAGCTTGTGAGGAATTGACAGTTTATTCTTGGTGTTCTGGACCCCATTGCTCATGTTTTACTGCGTTGGGATCAAATGTGGCATAGAGGCAGAAATCTGCTGGCTCACTCTTCCAGCATCCTGCTCCTTAATTTATTTTAAAGTGAAACTCAGAACTCTCAACATAACTTTGAGGAGTCTCATTTGATCACTAACCAGGTAAATGTACCATGTTTTCCACATTATAAGGCACACTTGAAAGCCTTAATATTTTTCAAAATATGTCAGTCGACCTTAGAATCCCAAGCACCTTTTATATATGGATTCATTCTGGTGTGTTAACTAAAAGTCCGTTTTTTTTTACATTTTGCAAACAAGATTGTGTGTGTTTGTACCTACGCTAATGCAGTGTCGGAACAGGTTTTTTTTTTTTTTATTGTTTAAGTGGTATAAGTCTGTTTTGTAAATGAGTTGCAAACAAGGTTGAGTTTTATTGTAAATATGCTAACGTGGATAACGTGTAGCAAAGTCAAACCATGTTTTTTTTTTTTACGTTTTACCAACAAGAGGGGGAGTTAGCGCAGTCAGAGTAACGTTTGTTTTAGCTTTAATAGTTTGCTTTTTTTACACGTTCTAAATAAGGTTGCCATTACATGTAGTCGACTGACGTGTAGTGTGTCACAGACAAGTTCTAGAGTTACTGTGAATGTATTTAATCAAATCTGACTAATGGACGGACCTATCTCTGACTCTTTTGCCTTAATGGATCTTTCAGTTTGGTGCGTTTTGTGACGTAAGTCTGAGAATAGACCATTCATTGATGGTGCGCCCCATAGTGCAAAATTTACGAGTATTATACAGTGTTTTTGATGCGTGTTTATCTGTTTTTTTGGAACAATATTGTCATTTTTGTTATCCGTAATTGACGGAAATAAGCAGATGTAACATTTTTTAGGGTTTAGGTGTCTTTTCTAGTAAATTTAATGTAAGCATCCTTCCTCACCTCCCTATTCCAAACGTAGGATCTGGTTCTTGGAACATTCTAAGCACATCCACACATGAATGCTTCGCTGCAGTGCTAAAGAAGGTATGCCAGCTGTAAAGTAACCCATTGTCATACGTTCTGTGACCCTGCTCTCCTTCTTTTCTCAGACGCTCCAGAAAGCAGCGCGCACACACAATGCTTCGAGTGACTTGGTGGATTTTCAGCATTCATTGCTCCAAAATACAAATTGTTTGGCTGCTGGTGAACAAATGCAGCCTGAAGGAGAAGGAGGCAGGTTGTGGTTTAGTCTGGAACATCTCATGTGTCAGCACCGTATTTATCCAAAGCTTCTAAATAGGAACATGCTTCGACCTGCAAGCTAAACCTGCTACTGCCACAGAGCTACACTTACACACAAACACATGGCCTGGTTAGTAATACGGTACACTGGGATGATTGGTCCGATGAAGGGCTTAACTAAAATAAATAAGACTTTAACTCTGACACTTTACAAAGCCCGCTGGGAACAGAAAAGTATAGCACAAGCTTGTGCAATATCCTTGGTTATGTAAAGTTATTGTAAGTTGGAAAGGATATCACTGAGAAACCATTTTAGGAATAACACAATAAGAAGCATAAAATGTTACTAAACGTCTTTCTATCTGTTCTTTCTTTATCACCAGCACATGAAAATTCTAAAAAAAAAACAACATAATTATTTTATTGCTGAAAGAAATGGTTTGAAATCACCAAAACAATGACTATAACAAGATTCTCATAACTGCATTCTCATCACTGCCTTCACTCTTATTTACTATGGCATTCATTTTTAATTAAAACATTTTACCTTGGATCAAGTCTTATAGATTTGATTAATTGTCTTAGAAAATTTGAGGTGGATTTATCAAAAGCAGTTTCTTGTATTTTGTCATGCATGCAGACTAGTTTTCTGCTAGTTTTGTAAGAATATAAGAATTCTGATTAAAGTTGTAAAAGTTTGATCTTTGTTCAGTTTAAAATGACAAGCTCTGTGAAAACAACTGAATGAAATGTGTTTTAGAATGAAAATAGGACAGTAACATTTGGATATTTTTTTTCGTAATCGTCAATCAATTTGTGTTGAATCCGAAATTAAATCATAAAATGTGAAATGATTCTGATTTTGGTGGTTTCAACAGTGATGCCAAACCCCTATTTGGTGTTGCCAAACTAGCCACAAAGAGTTGCCTTTCAGCCCTCCTAAAGGTCCTTATTATTATTTTATTTTTGATTTACTATTAATTAATTAAGGAAATGAGCAAGAGCCATTAAAATATTCCACATGATCAACAGAACCGTGCAAATAGGATGTTGGGAAAATCCATTAAAAAAATAATTTCACAGTTGAAGTTTCTATCATTATTTATTTAAAAAAAAATACCTAACCAATCATCCGACGAGACATTTATTTATTTATTCATTTATTTATTTATTTATATATTACAAAACCAATTGTTCATACAGGTAGCCTTTTATTTTGAAAATGCATTACAGATAAAGTTGCAGCAGGTTGCAAACTATTGTGAGAAATATCACAAGTTAGCTTGATCAGACCACCCTGGCTGCAGGGGAAGATGCACATTTTATTCTTAACTCCTTTCCTTGAAAGCAAACAGCTTTAAGCAACAGAATGTCCCAGTTGAAAGGAAATGATCCAGTTACTGCTTCACCAAAGGGGAGTCCTTAATGCTGTTTGCTTTAAGCTTAGCTGCTCTGTGTTTACCGGTCAAAGGAGCGTATAAAGTGTTAATAACCGGTTATTTTATGTATATGGTTCAGGAAAGAGTGATTGTTGAAAAATAAACAATGACTCCGTATTTTATCCTTTTTGCTGTTTAAGCAAAAATATTTGTGTTATTTATGGTTGTCTGTACATCCAGGTTTGTTATTCAGGTGTTGGACAAAGTCTGGCATTTATCCCCGCCTTAGTCATCTGGTCAGAACTAAACAGAGCCGTTAGGCTCATGTAGGTCATGAGACTGCATATCCCTCTCTTTTTGCACTCGCTCATTTTTTCTTTTCTATGTCGCTCGCTCTCTGTCTGGGAAAAATAGGGCAACTTAGATTTATGAAAAACTGCTGAAAAGAAAAGAGGAAGGTAAAGAAGGAAGTTATTAACCCCCCAAAAATGTAGCAGCATCAAAGATACATAAATTTGAAACTTTGTCTCATCCGTTTTCAAAAACTAATGCTAAGTATAAAGAGCATTTTCTGCTTTACAAGAGCCTAGTAGCAACACGTGTCTCTTTTGCTTTTCTTTTGAAAAACTTAAAGAGCCACAAATGGTTTTTGTCATCTCTTTTGTCATCCCTTTTACCGGCAACATCTGAAACATGGTAATGACAAAATCAGGCAGAAATAGGAAAACTATGAATTTCAAACTGTTACTCACACTATCTGATGGTTAATATGTCTTTCCTAAAAGAGGCCAGATAGGAATTACCCACATAATATTAGGGATCACACACACTCATTTTTACTAACACTGTTCAGGATTTATACTCTTCTTCCGCTTGAGGCAGGAAATAACTATGCTTTGATCAATAAGGGTGTAATGATTAATTTTAGCAACGATTCCTCATAATTTGTGGTTGGCGATATGATTCAAAGTCGATTTCTTTTGAATGATCACATTTCACTGACTTAAATCGATTCAGGACACCTTTAGCCAAAACTTCAACCAGTGTAGTTGTGATCTGACAAATTTAACGTTTCATGTTACAGATTAATACAACCAAGTACCATTTTAAATACAGTTATCATGTTTTTTTGACACATTAAATCTCAATCAATGTCATCAAATCAACCAGATTTTTTAAAGCAAACTTTTACACTTAACCTTGTAAAATGATTCTAGATTCAAATACTCTGAATGTTGATGTAACTCTTTGTTTTCCCAATTACAATGTCCCCATCTCCATCCTTTTCCCTCCTGCTGCATCAAAACAATGGCTCCATGTCAGCATGAGCGGCATGAGAGGACGTTCACCGTCCATTCACTGCTCACTGGGAGTTGGCACTGGTGTACAATTAAGCTTCCCCCCCCCCCCCTTGGCCTTGTTGGTAAAATATTTGACATCACGCAGCGTTCTCCTCAGCAGGATGCTACACGCTAAATAGGCCAGGAACCATCTTCGCAAAGATGGTCTACACAACCTAGTCTTTGTCAATGAACTGATATTAGCGTGTTACAATGTTTTTAATGTACCAACCAAATAGACTGCCTTTTAGGATTACTTCACTGTAAGTCATCTTGCGTGCTCAAACTTCATCGCGTACAGACAGGGCACGTTCTGTGCCTCAAGAACTTTCAGAGACACAATGTATGGTGGGAGGCATGGCTCACTCGAAACATGACTTCGTATTTTCAGAGCACAATGGGTATCTTTGTATCTCACACGTCTCATCTTGAACATTCTCCATAGATATCATCCGCTCCCACCCAACTTGCCTCATTTTGAACAGTCACTGTTGCAGAACCAATGAAGGAAATTAGCTGCAGTATACTAAATGAATTACATTTACAATGTTATGGAGGTTATAAATAAACTTTATAAATGAATTAGCATGCTTTTATTGCTATTTGAAGTGTGTTCTTGATGCCATTTAGCCCATGGTGTTTGCAGTGGGCAAGCAGGGAGGGCCTTTTTCTTCTTCTACTTTTGTCTTTTCTGCTCTTTCACAGCTCTATTTCGATATATGAAAAAATTGTTTTTATATAATTCCATCCAGGCTCAAACCACAATTATGAATTTATCGGTCATGATCAATTTTTTTAAAAACAATTGGCACTTTTTTTTTTCTTTAAAAAAAAAAAACAATTGGCACTTTGTAAACGAAAAGGGACGCCGTCTATACAGCACTACAGAAACGAAGTCCCTGATTTGTCAACGTTTGACTCAGTTTAACTATCAGTGCTCGATCAATGGACACATGTTTTGTACGTAAAGCCCTAAAATAGCCATAGAAATTTGCGTAGTGATGCATGAATGTTTGGACACGGAAGCCCTAAACACGTTTATACGAGCGTTTGCATAGACTTTCTATTGGAAGTTCTAGGTTCTTCCAAGTAGCCACCTTTTGCTTTGATTACTGCTTTGCACACTTGGCATTCTCTTGATGAGCTTCAAGAGGTAGTCACTTGAAATGGTCTTCCAACAGTCTTGAAGGAGTTCCCTGAGATGCTTAGCACTTGTTGGCCCTTTTGCTTTCACTCTGCGGTCCAGCTACCCCCAAACCATCTCAATTGGGTTCAGGTCTGGTAACTGTGGAGGCCAGGTCATCTGGCGCAGCACCCCATCACTCTCCTTCTTGGTCAAATAACCCTTACACAGCCTGGAAGTGTGTTTGGGGTCATTGACCTGTTGAAGAATAAATGATGGTCCAACTAAACGCTAACTGGATGGAATAGCATGCCGCTGCAAGATGCTGTGGTAGCCATGCTGGTTCAGTATGCCTTCAATTTGGAATAAATCCCCAACAGTGTCACCAGCAAAGCACCCCCACACCATCACACTTCCTCCTCTATGCTTCACGGTGGGAACCAGGCATGTAGAGTCCATCCGTTCACCTTTTCTGCGTCGCACAAAGACACTGGTGGTTGGAACCAAAAATCTCCAATTTGGACTCATCAGACCAAAGCACAGATTTCCACTGGTCTAATGTCTATTCCTTGTGTTCTTTAGCCCAAACAAGTCTCTTCTGCTTGTTGCCTTTCTTTAGCAGTGGTTTCCTAGCAGATATTCTACCATGAATGCCTGATTCACACAGTCTCCTTTTAACAGTTGTTGTAGAGATGTGTCTGCTGCTAGAACTCTGTGCCATTGACCTGGTATCCAATCTGAGCTGCTGTAACCTGGAATTTCTGATGCTGATGACTCAGGATGAACTTATCCTCAGCAGCAGAGGTGACTCTTGGTCTTCCTTTCCTGGGGCAGTCCGGATGTGAGCCAGTTTCTTTGTAGCGCTTGATGGTTTTTGTGACTGCACTTAAAGATATTTCAAATTTTTTCCAATTTTTCAGACTGACTGACCTTCATTTCTTAAAGTAATGATGGCGACTCATTTTTCTGTACTTAGCTGCTTTTTTCTTGCTAAAATACAAATTCTAACAGTCTATTCAGTAGGACTATAAGCTGTGTGTCCACCTGACTTCTGCACAACACAACTGATGGTCCCAACCCCATTTATAAGGCAGTAAATCACGCTTATTAAACCTGACAGGGCTACCTGTGAAGTGAAAAACAATTCAGGTGAATACCTCTTGAAGCTCATCAAGAGAATGCCAAGAGTGTGCAAAGCAGTAATGAAAGCAAAAGGTGGCTACTATGAAGAACCTACAATATGAAAAGAAAAAGAAAAGTCTTTGAATGAGAAGGTGTGTCCAAACTTTTGGTCTGTGTATATATATATGTGCTTATATTTCTGTATGCAAAGTAATGCATCACACTGACTAAGGCATTAAATCATATTTGCTCCTTTTCCATTTATTTTAGCTAAAGTGCTTTAATTCAATTTTAATTAAACTCAACCGTTTTCATTCAATTAAGAAAAAACCTCAAGGTACAAACAAAACAAAAACCTTTTATTCTCCATCTTGTGCCAGAATGAGTCAGTAATGTGTTAATACTTTGAGTTATATTATATAATTTGTGTTATACTGCCTAAAGAGGTGGAATACACAAATGGCGACAGCAAGAGTTGTGTGTCAAAACAGGACAGAAATAAACAAATATCTGACGCTTTTCAGATTTCTTTGTTTATTTTTCTTGAATTACCCACATGACTTTTCTGTTGGTCTCCCTAACCTCACTCCCAGCCCCCATCTCTTAAACTCAGCTCTATCTTGCTGAAAAGTTTGCGTGGTTAGTTTTTCTGGCGCATAGACAGAAACAGAAACCCCAGAACACTCCCTTCTAAGTTAGATGTTGGCTCTAAACTAGCACAGCTTAGGTGGAAAAACAAAGTGCAGATAAGCCTTTGTATCTTGGCTTTTATTTTAATGCTGTAATTGGACGGCAAGGGACAGTTCACTGGTCCTTCCTCATGAGTCAGCAGAGTTATAGTAGCAACACATACTGCACACAATCGTCCAATCACTCCTGATGGCCGGAGGCGCTTAGTGGGTACAGTCAATTGTCCAAAGCTCATTCAGGTCTTTGTGTCTCCGTCTCATCATCTGGGACGTTTCCAGGGGCAGCCCAGACCACCCACAGCCCCACATTACAGCCAGACGGGCTCTTATACAGTATACTTGTTAGAGAGCGTGTGGGATCTTTGGTGGGTCATGTGAGGTGAAGCAGCCAATCAAAGGCGAAGGCTTTTTTATGGAATAGTGTTGTGGTTTCCAGGAGTGGGACGCACTGTTAGTAAAATGTTGTAAATGCTGCCTTTTATAAGACTGGTGGTCTGTGGGAAACAACAGAGCAGCATGACTGCTGAATACACCAAAACCAGTTACCGGTAATTCGAAAACACAACACAGAGCTAAATGGAAGTTTGGCATCATGTTGAGTTTAGATTTTCTGAAACTTGTTTCATTCCAAAAATATCTTAACTACCACTTAACTTGGAATGATTGGTAAGACTAGCATTTTGTGTGTTTCTTCCCATTTTCTTTTCTACAGACCCCCTCAAGCAACACCTGTATAGATTTTTATCATTTGTAGGTGTAGGTTACCAGGGCCGCTTATATGAGAACACAGCCTCAGTGTTTTACATTCTTTCGACTACTGTAACCCTGGGCTCACACTGCATCCAGTCCGGCTCCAGTGCAGCCACCGGAGCAGTCTAGGCACGGAAGATGACTCAGCCGATTGGCTACGGATGGCTGCAGTCCTGTCCTTTTTGTCGTTATCCTCATAAAAAGCATGTGCAGTATCATATAGGATGGGGTGGTTTGAACCTCTGTGATTAGTCTCATCATCCATGGTGTTAAATGACAGATATGACGCTCTACCACACACTTTGTGACCAAGTGTCAGTGGAAATGCCATAATGTTTACATCACGGTGAAAACATGGCGAGTACAGTAATTTGAAAATATGTACCGAATGCACTTTACGCTCACATAATTTCTGTTAGGCCTTTAATTTGCCCAAAATTCACAAAAAAGTGCTCCGGCTCACTCCGGCATCTAGCCATCATTTGAAGCCAACAATAAGGATTCAATGTGGGGGAGAGACTGGCCTCTCGCACCTTTTAAGTTATGTAAAGACCCCGGCAGATGCACCGCAGCCGGATCGGATAAAGTGTGAGCCCAGGGTAACTCTTCCACCTTTTATGCAATTAATGTAATTCCAGCCTATGCTGAAGCAGAGAAAAGCAGCCTTGTGCTAATATGCGACATTTTATAATATAATATGCAACCGTGGTGCAGCGGTAGGGTGGTCGACCCATGAATGTAAGATTGCAGGTTCGATTCCCACCTTGCACGCCCATGAGTCGATGTATCCTTGGACAAGACACTGAACCCCACCTTGCCTCTGGTGGTAGGTTGGTCCCAGTGTTCGGTGGCGGCGCCGCCACCAGTGTGTGAATGTGTGTGTGTGACTGGGTGACTGGGTCTGTGACTGTAAAGCGCTTTGGGCCTTGTAGGTAGAAAAGCGCTATAAAAGTATACGCCATTTACCATTTACAGTAGTGAAATGGTTACACAATTGATGTAAATCAATGGGTTCTGTCGTGGAGAACAGAGCCTTTGCACCATTATGTGACATTTTACATTAGTAACGTGTTGCATATTGGTGCAAAGCCGCTACATCAGTTGAGTTTGTGCCATGAGCTGTTTTACAGCAATCTTTGCCTATTAGATTCAGACTTCGCATATGACGATGGATCGTTGGAGGGCTGTGGTTCCTGATAGCACTGACCAGAATTACACATAACTTCAAACATAATCTTTGGTCAAAGAAGTCCCTGTGGAGGTGAGTCAAAAAGAAAATCCCCATATTTCACCAGAAAGGGCTGACGAGTGGGATGGCATTAGTGTTGAGTTTGCATATGACTATACTCTGAAGACCTGACCTAAAGGGTTCTATATTTGGCAGCAATTATGCTACAAAGTTTATTTTGTGTTCCTCTACAGTTCTGCCAGTGCTGACTCCTCTCAGTAACACAGCTGTTTCCCAGATTCCCTTTTAGATGCCTCAGAGCATCATTGCATTTCATGGCTCTTAAAGTGTATGCTGGATTTTGAGCCTAATGACTCCAAGTCTTTTACCAACTTCTGTCTGATGTAAGGGCTTGTAATGTGTGTGTAATACCAGCATGACTATATATAGACTTGAAGGCACTTCACAAAGTGATCGGTGTTGGTTACTTCATAGAAACACTTGAGTTTCAAAATCCACTTGTATTAGTTTAAGGATGGCCTGTGATATCCACAGTTTAATGATGCTTCGATCCATTTGGGGGGTTTATTTTAGTTTTTTTTTATTTTGTCTCCACAGCTGTGACATTAAGGTGTCCCAGAGTGTGTCTGTTTGCAGAAAGTGCACTATAGTGTAAATTTGCACGTACTTTGCAGTGATGATTTATGGATCTTTAAATGTTTAAACGCACATCTGGGTGCCTGAGGGTCTGATGGATTGTGCAAATGTGTGTGTATGTGTGTTGCATTAGGCTTTCAGTTTGTCCCGAAGGAATTACATCACTGGTCAGCTTTCAGACCTGAGTCATCAGATTGGTGGAGAGGCCCTGCTCTGCCCTCCGTCTGAATGACGACTTGATTAAAAGAACAAAAGAATCTTTCTAAATGCTTGATTGCATGCACTCGATCATTGATTTTTCTTAACTCTTAGGATGGCCTATGACATAAATCTGAGGCATTGTGTTGATTCAAGTCAACCATTAAAACCATGCTCTCTTTCAACTGATCTCATTCATCTTACTGTTGAGAGAACCACTCACAGTTAAATATGTCATTAGACATTTATATAATTTCTAATCAACTTGTAATAAATTGAGATGGCCATGAGCAAAAAAGTCTTTGCTCAGGAGTAGCATTATTTTTCATGAAATGTGTATAATTTAAAATGAAAGCCACCAATTTTTGTATGACTGAAATAACAGGCAGTTTGTCCCCCTCACTGCTTCTATGTCAGCTAACGCTCTACAGGAGGTTAACTTTGAGCCTCTCTCTAATTAAATGTGGATATTAACAAATAAGACTTAAGACCATTTTCTCCTTTAAGAAAAAAGTTAAAAATTACATATATTCTACACAGAATTTTTTTAAATTTTATCCTAAAAAGTAGCCGGCGCAATGGTTATTGCTCCCACTTCGCAGCAAGAAGGCCAGGTTCAAATCCCCGCTGAGACCCTCCTTTGTGGAGTTTGCTTGTTCGACCCGTGCAGGTGTGACTTTTCTCCGGGCATTCCGGCTTCTACCCATAGTCCAAACACATACTTCATAGGTTAACTGGTTGCTCAAAAGTGTCCCTAGGTGTGTATGTGGGAGTGTGTGTGGGGGAGTGATTGTGTGCCCGGCGACAGACTGCCGACCTGTCCAGGGTGTACTCCGCCTTTGCCCAACAGCAGCCGGCAATCCCATGACCACGAAAGGCATATAGTGGGTTAAGAAAACGAATGAATGAAACTAAAAAAGTTTCTGCTATAAAAAGAAGGAGAGTTTAGTTTCTCTAAATGTACTTTTTGACAAAATGTTGAAGTTGTTGTTGTTGTTTACCTTTTGGCATATCCCTTTAGGGGTCGCCACAGTTTTCACTGATTAACACGGGTGGTCTGGTAGAGATTTTCATGCCGGATGCCTCAACTGACACAACCCTGTGTTTTATCGGGGCTGGGGACCGGCACAGGGAGACCCAGACTGGGGCTCCCTTTGTGACTACATAGTCAGGCAGTAGCATGAAGGGTCTTGCCTAAGGACCCATACTGGATAAGTAAATATGAATCTTTTTTTTAGAATTTTTCTAAAACTTACCCAATACAGTGCCATTAGTCCCAGACCCATGAATCACTTTTTCCTGTAAAAATCCACAGCTAGAATGGCCAGCAAGAAAATATTCAAGTCTACAAGCCAGTGGATGACTTCATGGTGGCTACTTACATTTTTTTTGAATGTACTCTCCTACCAGCTGCCTACGCTCTGTCCTGGTTTCTCCTTCCACCACAAAGCCTCCTTATGTTAGTTCAATCTCTTGCTTTCTGCATTATGTAATTCCAATTTCACTGGTATTTTCAAACAGTTTCGAGAAGTCTAGTGGATCATTCGCCCCTTTTTCTCTGTAATTAATCTGTTTGACATAATAGTGTGTGAACCTCTGGCGCTGTTTACATGAGGTGAATTAAACTGGATTTTGCAATGTAACAGTGTTCATAAAGTTCCTGTCATGTGTGACTAGAAGTGGATTTTTTTTCTCCTTATTTGTTTACTTAGTAAACGCATCTCTTCTTCAGATCTGGAATTGCCAGTTCCTTGTGCTCTATAACATTCTAGTTCCCGCTCAAGTGAGACACGCATAGAAAGACATAATCCTGCTGTGGCTTCTCGCCATGCCTCAGAATCGTTTTTTTAATTTGAGTCGACACTTGTATTATCTCAATTATGCCAAAACAAAGACTTTTTCTTTGCCTTGGGGCAATTTTTTTAGTTTTGTTTTGACTTGATCCCTACGTTGAACTTGATGAACTCGTCACAAAGGAGTCAAGTTCTTCTGCTTTTCCTTTAATCTATTGGAAAAAAAAATCTTGCTTTACAATCATTTTCCCAGTTCTCAAAGCTTTTTTAGCGTGTTATCATTTTCTTTAATACACAAATATTTGCTATAAACGGTGTCACGGTGTGCATAAATCTTTGCAACACCATTTATTATGTATGCAACCATTTGTGGGCTTTCCCCTTTTACTGGCAAACTGTGACGAAGACCGAGGAGTGTATGTTGGCCCGTGTGAGCAAGCGCTGTGGCGGTGAGGGGGTGGGTAGGAACACAGCTGTGCAGGCCCAACTCGCAGTTAATAGTAGACAGCATTCATCCACCACATTCTGCTGCAGTGTGTCACCAGACTGCGTCTCCCGCTCTCACTTCCTTCTGCTTCCCACTCTTATTCATTCCCCCTTTCACATCCGTCTATGTCAATTTCTTCCTTATCCCTCACACACCCACATACGTGCCTCTGTGCATGTATAATTGCTTGCTCTCCTATCTCTCAGGCTCAAAGTTCCCCTGTTCCCTCCCTCTTTGACTCCTCAAAGTTTCCCTCCCTTGTAAACGGGAATTGCCTGTTGTGCCTTTCGCCACCATTTCATTCATATTTACATTTATGAATACATTCATCTAATCAACTTTTTAGCTATTTCAAAATTGTTAACAGTGTTGTTGTTTATTTGATTTTGATTTTTAGCCAAAGTTTTATGAAAAAAACTGGCGTTTTCTTGGACAGTTTCTCCAGATCGGCAGTAGTTGATTAGAAATTTACTTTTGAGTGTTGGAAGGGGCTCTAAGGGGGACCTGGTTGCAGACAAGATGGTGCCCATACATCATTAGCCGGAAGCTAAAACTCCACAAGATTTGAGAATTGCAGCTCCTTTTATAAAAACTTTCATAAACTGTGCAAGATGAGCTTAAAATGGGGCAAAAAATGGTAATCATTGTATTCCCTCCAATAAAGGATATTAACAGAAGGGTTCAGATACACCAGAGCTTTAGCTCCTTACTTGGACTAACGTAACTTTTCAACCCTTCACACAACAAATGTGAATCAGCTAATTCTAAGGGGAAAAAAACAGCTTTGCGCCGGTTAAAACGCTTTAGAACAGTAATGCGTTGCATATTGGTGTACAAGACACTTTTCTGTGTGGATTAGCTGATTCATAGTGATCGCGTAAGGCGTCACAGTAAGTCAAAGAGCATAGTAGGTTTTGACAGACACATCTCCGGTGTTAAAGGTTCAAAGCTTAAAAAGGAAAAACATGTGATTGTTAAGGTCGCCAGTTAAATAAGTATTTTTTGATAACAAAAAACAGCTTCCTGTTCCGGACGTCCAATTCTGGCTAATGGTGTCTGGGCGCCATCTTCTTGTCTGCAGCCAGGTTTTTATTTTTTTACACTCTCTCCCCCTAGTTTACAGCCCCTCACAACGTAACTTTAGCAGCGCAACAAGAATGGCGAGCGACTCTGCCGTACACTTTGGAGCCAGACTTGTAGACGATCCACAAGTGGATGCATGGGAACGGAGCAAAGCAGGGAGCTTGTGGCCTGTTGACTGTAGCACCTACGTCACAGCAAGAAGCTTTTTCCAACAGCATTTTTTCATTCGCTCCTGATTTACAACAATTTGATCAAAGAAATACTCAGAAATGCATTTTTTATTTTCTTTACACATGTCCTTTATCGTGAGTAAAATGCTACAAGAACACAACAAAATCAAACTTTCATCGAAGTGGGCAACTTACTGTGAAGTTGATTAAACATCACAGCTAGAAAGAAGTGTTCTGTAGGGTCGGAGTTGCAAAAACTTTCCCTTTTTATTCTCTCTTACAGAAAAAAATGTTGCCACAAAGCAAAGCACTAGGGAAGCAGCAGAAGGTCAGAATCCTGTGCTGCTCCAGCTTTGTTTCGTTTCATTTGCTCTGTAATGAGACTTACAGTAACAGGCAGCCAGATCTGACTGCTGAGTTCAAAGTTGGACTGGGGGAAAGAAAGAATGGCAGCAAAGAATGGGAGCGAGAGGTGAAGAGGTGAAAAAAAAGAAAAGAAAAAAACCCCAAAAAAACTTGGAGCAAAAAAGATAACTTTTCTCTTTTTTTCCCCCCTTCTTCTCCTCCTCCCCGCTCCACACCCTGCTCAAATGATCCCTCATGCATCAAGCTCGAAAAAGAAACTGAGGCAGGCAGCTTTAGAAGGGCCTGAAAAAGTTGGCTGTGTCTGTGCATGACATTGCGTCTGTGTGTCTGCTGGAGTGTGTATGCCTCTCAGGGAGGGTGTGTGTGCTTCTGTGCGCCTAGGTCTGTGTGGGAATGATTACATCAGCCCGCTGGAGCTTTATGATTGGTCGGTGAGCGTGTGGTTTGATTCAGTGTGCCTTGGAGCCCGTGGCGGTGGCTGTAACCCTTTGTGAGGGGGAGGGAGAGGGAAGGAAGGAAGGAGAGGAAGAGCGATAGTTGTCAGACTGAGCCGGCACTGGAAGCACTGCACTGTTACCTGCTGCCATTCAAACGCTGACTTGGACTGTTTCTGTCCGGTGTGCTGCACACAAACCTGGCTTTGGGTCACACAGACTCTTCTTTTTTTTCTTCTTCTTCCTTTTTTTCCCCCTTTTTTTCCCTTCTTTTTTGAGGATACACCCGGATGTCTACAGATAGACTGAGGATCTAGCTATAACCCAGGTAGTTGGCCTTCAATTTTCCATCTTCCTTTGTGGAAGGAGACTAGGCAACAGTGCAGGAAGGTATTTTGTCATAGAAACTGTAGTGACTCAGTGTGTATGTGACTTTGCGGAGCCAGACTCAGTCCAAAATGCCTTCGTGTTCGCCGGACTGCTGTCTATTGCAAGCCGTGGAGGTAAGGCAGCTCTCTTTCTGCGTTTGACCTCTCTTGGAACGTCTCCGTTCCATCATGTCTTCTTTTACAATGTGACTCCGTCCGTGTTTGCCGTGCTGCCATCCCAGCTTGAAATTGAATGTGTAAATACCTCAAGGGGCCAGTTTGCCTTTTCAGCATGGGAGCAGAGCAATAAAAAAAAAAAAGTCTGATATGTTGGAGGAATTTATTTCTATCTGGAAACTGGTTCTTTGTTCTGAAAAGAAACTAGATTATTATTTTTTTGTGTGCAAATCCTTAGTTGTACAGATCCATTACAAGTGAGCGTTGGGTAGACTGGCTTCTTGTGTAGGCTAACAAGGCTGGATCCCTCTGGAGGTTAAGTAGGCTGCTCCAGTTTTCTCTGTGAGCTGCTGAATGTTCGTCCTGTTAATGTAAATGCATCCACGCAACACATTTATTCCATTTATTAACCACATACTGTTACGTTTAATTATTCCTGATTTATTTGCACCGACTAAATGTGGACTGCTCAACGCTTAAAATACCTCGATGGATAAAACCAAAGATACTAAAGAAGGAATCACTTGCATTAAACCGGGTGAAGTCACAAGCACAAGTTTGCCTTTTGAATAGTTAACATACATTTTCCTGGGAAGCTATAATTGGAAACTTCTTCCTTCCCTCCATTTTAAGTAACAGCATGGTGTATATAGCCATTTCGACTTTGTGTTCACAAGAGCAGATGCTTGTTATACTGCGCAGTATATTTGCTTCTATATTACACCTACAAGTGGCTGTAAGAGGAGCTTGTCTCTGATTTCTAAGACCACAATTACTACATAGTCTTAAGAGTCTGTTCTTTTCTATTGTGTGTCATAATGACAGGCTTCTGGATGGTATAGTTCACGGGGTGCTATATGACAAATACTTTGCCAGTGTTTAAAGAAAATAACTGGTTTTACCCACCTATTAGCCGAGCTTTCAAAACCGATCTGTCCTAAAGTCTTTTTTTTTTCTTGTTCTGTACACTGTAAAAAGTGATTGTCATGAATTTCTTTGCAATAAGTTCATCTATGAAATGGTCATTGAGTCTGCTTTTCCCCTCCAGATTGTGAAGGTCTTCAGCGAGGATGGCGTTGGTAAAGTCGTCGAGATCCCAGCCGACATGATGGCCAGGGACCTGTGCCAGCTCCTGGTGTATAAAAGCCATTGTTTGGATGACAACAGTTGGGTGCTTGTTGAACACCACCCACTGCTGGGGCTAGGTAAGTGGCTGCGCCTTGGTGGGCCTGACATGCTATTCAAGCACCCATCGACACACACGAACGGACACTTGCACACTCTTTTACTCGTGCAGACAATGGCGGGCTGTGGGGTAGGCCAAAACATGCAATATAGTCGCAGACTTGCACAGGTGTGTACCCATGCATGCATGCATGCCCTTCATACTTGGGTAGATGATATGGTAGGCGCATATTCTCATGCAGGCATGAGTGCATGGGGACATTGTGTAGCGCAGGCATGCACAGAGCCAGGACATCTAATGATCCAACCAAGAACAACTTGGCGGCTGTGGCGAAAAGTACTTACTTATGTGTTGACTAGTAAATTATTTCTAATAATAGAGGCAGCTGAGAAAAACAATTGTATATACAGAGTTGCTATTAAACAGAAGTCAGTGGAAGCTAAAGAATATAATACAACGTTTTAGATTTTCATACTGAATTTAAGGGAAAATCCTTTTTCCGAAACGAGTCAGCTTAATTTGTTCTGGGTCGAGTCTCGAACCTTGGGTTTGGTCTGTGTTTTGACTGCCATCAAGTGGAGTGTCCTGTTCCAGGCCAAAGCCTGTAAACTAAACCATGTGACTAAATATCTCTTCAGTCATTGGCCAGAAACTACAACAAATGACAAAAGAAAGACTAACGTGCTGCACTTTACCAATAATTGTTGGGATAGTTCACTTATTAAAACTTTTCATGTCAATAATCAGTTTTGAACGTCGTGGATAACGCTTTTTACTTGTTACTTTGGTACGGCGAAGGCATGCTGCTAGGCGGTTACTGGCAATGAGACGTGCTTTGTGTGCTTTAACTCAGAGGATGTTAGCAACTGCAGTGCTGAGGAGACGTCGGGTATGAAGGTACACTGATAAGTGTTTATGACATATAGATTGTCGGGGCAAGCAATGTGTATCACGTTAAAAATGGTATAAATGAGCCTGCATTCATCCGACCACATTTTAATGAGTTGCTGTGTCTCATCGTTGTGGTGTTATGGCATTCTGTTAAGGAACTGCAAGGTAGCTTTTAGGATGACATCACAGCAGCGCTGGGTCCGTGCCACGTGATGAGACACAGAAAAGCATGTAAGAAGCATTTTCAGTGGTGTTCAAATAAGCGTTCTAATAAATAAACAGTTGAACCCTTTTTTTTCTGTCTGATAAAAGGACAATTATTGCTTTAAATTTGTCTTCGACTCCCCAGTTCCTTCATTCCTGCTCTGTTTACATCCAGCCATTTTGGTGTAGTTTTTGTTTTTATCATACTTTCATGGCCAATTTGTTTAAGCTATTTTAGCATTTCTTTAACTTGTTTTATCTGCCTTTTGATATAAAAAACAATATTTTTTGCTGCCAATTTATTCACAAACCACATGTATCAGTAGTTTGTTAGAGTTGTGTTGTTGTGTGATGACTGTATGATTGAATCTATAATAAATCTGTTTTACTTTTTTTATTAATAAAGTATTTCAGCTATTTATTTAAAGCTCAGATGAGACATTAAAGAATAGGACAGCATATTACTGATGTTCGAAAGTGGATGTGCAGCCTAGTGAGCTTTAAACCCACCCCAACTTTTCTCTTCTTTGTGCCAGAGGTCATGTGACATCATAGATGCTGTTTCAGGCTGTGTCTGACTTCCTTCACTACTCACTACTTGGTGCATTATATAGTGCGTTTCACCATTTTATAATTCCAAAACTTGAGCACTTGAAATTTTCCAGTCTGCGAAAAACTAGTGTGCATCGTTGCTCACTGCAATGGCAAATATAGACCAAAATGCTTTGCGTTTAAACAATTTTTGTGAAAGAAATAGTATTTGTATTGATATTTTATACACCATCCACATTTTTATCATCAGAACACATTCATAAATAGTCTTCATAAAAGATTCATATTTATTTCTTTTTTACTTTGGGAAATTGGAATTGCTATTAAGATTCGATTCAGGGCACTAGATAGCCTCACACTATTTACTTTTTTAGTATTTGGGGAGTAGGAAAGAGGACATAGCCTCAGAAAAGTGCTAAATAGGTAAATATAATAAAAATATTAATGCAAAAATTTGAAATGAAAATGCAAAAAATAAAAGCTAAATAAATATCTACTTCATCTGAAATATATTTTTTTTCTGATGTAGTGTAAAAAATCTATATCACTGTCATACAAACACATAAGACCAATGACTAATCAATTTAATAAGTAAAAAAAAAATTAAAAGACAGCAGTCAGTTTTTCTCATCTTCTTTTCTCTAAATAGGATTTTGCATAGACATTCATGACCTAATGTCATTTTTCTCTTTTTATGTCACTAGTATCAACTCTGATGGCTTCTTTCACACTAAAACTGTGAAGAAAACAGTTTTTCACTAAATTTGACACCAAAAAACCTCACAAAATACAATATACGACTAAGATATTCCTTTGCAATTAGTGACTTAGCAAAAATTTCCCAGCAAAATAATATTTGCACTGTGTTATTTAAATGTTGCCACATGATTGGGGGGGGTGAAAGCTTTGCATTCATGTCGAGGATGACTTTTCTGTTGGACTTGGCTATCAAACAGTAAGTTTCGGCCAGCTCAACGTTAACAACCCAGCTTCCCCTCAGAAGAGAACGCCATTATGAGGAAGTTTGGGAAGGAGAAGCTGGGCTTCTGTAACAGATGTTTGAGAGAACGCTGTCTTTTCATCTTTTCATATAAACGTGGATTAGCAGGAAAATGGACAACGTAATGGTGTTTTCGTCTGAGTGTTTGTCCTGGGTGTTTCTCTGTAGGGGGAGGGAACTACTAGAAAACATACTGCGCATTGCAAACTACAGACTCCCAAGGCTGTAACCCAATATTTAACTCTAACGTCTTGATCTGCTTTTTTTCCCCTCTCTGTGCTGCTGCCTAACTGGGTGCTATCAAATGCAGGGATGCTGGTTTGTTTGAATGACATCATCTTTGGCCGCGATTCACTGTTCCATTATAGCCCGTCTGTCACTCTGAAGCACCTGCACTGCAACTGTATTCTTTTCCCACCTAGAATAACTATTTATAGCATACAGTGTTTAGCCGTTGCAAAAAATGGCCTGTGATGAAGCAGCAGTCTATTTAGTGTTTGTTGAAACAGAAGCTTTTGCATGGAGTGATGGTTTCACATGGGGTTATGTTAAAGAGCAGCAAAAATATCCAGCTTACATTTCATTTTGTGGCATTAGTCTTCTTTGATTACAGTGATTAGGCTATTTCAAGCTTGAAGCTAAACTTCAGCTTACTTTTTTGCTTTCAGAAGAAGAAAAAAAAGGAGAAATTTACCGCAGGACAACTGTGACTCGCACAGATTTCTTTTTGTAAATTTTAAATTTAGCATTTCCAACATATGTAAATGTACACAGCCTGGCCACACACTGGCTGAAAGGATCAAATGACCCTTTAGGATAGGTAACGCTGACCTTTTCTCAGTTCACAAAGGTTAACAAGTAGGGCAGAGCAAGCTAAAGCTGCTGTAGTGAGTCACAGACACAAACATGACTGTCTCACCACATTGGCAGTGCAGTGAAATGGAAAGAAGGTGACACTGCAATGAGAATGCAGTAAAATGACTGAGGATAACATTTGTGCAGGAACAAAGTTTTCTTTGGTGCAGTTTGCAGTTCGAAAGCCATGCTTAACCCTTGTGCTATCCTAGGCACTTTAACATTGGGAGTTGGGTCATCTAGACCCACTTGACAGTGCGCTGAACTTTTTTCTTCAATGATTTGTGATCTTCACTGGTGTCCATGGATTACATGAAAGCCTCTCCACCTTTATCCACCTTTGTCATGGTAGGGAGAACACGCCATTGATCATCTTGATCCCATAGGATAGCACAAGGGTTAAAGGCCGTGCCACACAGCTTCTACATAGATTTGGCAGATTTTTCCATGTATGAAATTTCGGTCTTTCGTGATAAATGCATGATATAAATAATTCAGAAGTGTTTCTTGCGTTTCTCTTCAGTTGTGAATTACGCAGTTTATGTGTATTTTACATAGTCAATACACAATTATCAGGCAAATCTCATGCAATCGTGCATGATTTTTGTGAGATGCATACACAAATTTGTGGCTTTCCATAACCGTTTCACTTATGTCTAACAGACTTTTCACGCATGTACCATCAATATATATATATAACTTTCATATTGCATATATGACGCATATATCACGTTAAAATTATTTAATTGGCGCACAAATTACGAATGAATTGCTTATAAACAGCACAATAATCACGCACGGTTCATGTTGTATGTTGATTTACGAGTTCTTTGCGTGGTTTATTTACACTTTTTCTGTGGTTTTAACATGGCTCATTCGTGATACATCTGGGAAAATTTCACATATAGACAACAAATTTTCTCAGTTTTCCACGTATATCTCGTATGAGCAATTTTCATCCATGCAATATCCGCAAAATGTAAATGATCAAATTTGAATAAAATTGACTCTAAATGGAAATAAGTAGTTTATAAGATGACATAATGGAGAACTACGGCAATGGACGTAAGTTGAGTTTCATCATGGTTTTTTTGTGGAAGAACAACAACCTCCCTTTGGCCCAAGGCACGAATTCTTGCAGGGTCACGGTTTGAAGGACACCTAATACCGCCTTAAGTGGCCTCTAAGCCTGTGCAACAATACAATGCAAACGTGTAACAGCTGGAAAGAATGTTGAGTGCTTAAACATGACATAACTATGCACAAACAGGGAGAGGAGACTACTTGATTTGCCTGGATGCGTTACTTTTTACTTTTTAATGATTCCCTTGGAAAATTACAAATAATGATTATTTGTAGCTGTGCTTTCAGTTTCCTTCGGGGTTTCTGTTCCTTTTTCAGTAGAAGCTAGTGACAAATCATTTCGTATGTGAATTATTCTTTCTACTTCCCCAAATTAAATAAATAAAGGAAACTTCCCGTTTTTTTGGTTAGATTAAATCCATTTAGTTTATTATAAATTTTGAATTTTGGAATAGGAATTTTACTTTTTATTTCTTCATTACCCTTTTATGTATTTTTTGTGTTTTGCCCACCAATCTTTGCAGGAGTAATGCATCCCCACAACACAACATTAACACCACTGTACTCAAAGGCAGGGAACTTTTTCCTTCAGCATTTCCAGTTTAGCTCTTCGGACCACAAAACATTTCTCTGAACATTTAATGACTTGTCCCCATATGCAGCTGCAAACCATAAACAGGCCTTTTTATGGAGCCTTTCACTCTCACCTTGTGGCCTTTCAGTTCACATCAGTACAAACTGTGGATAATGTTACTCTTATCAGTTTCAAGAATATCTTTACGAGGTTTCTTTATTGTTGTTATCTGTCTATTTCACATCAAAGGACAACCTTTTTCCGTTTCTGTTCCTTCGTATGGTGATTGTGATGCCATATTTTTTTTTTTTTTTATGTTTTTAAGGTTGTATTGTTGTAACACAAAAACATCAGTTCATTTTTACTCCTGGATAGACATGGGTTGTGAAAGTCCTAAAGCTTATGTAGATTTTTGTCATATTCTGTTCATTATATAATGATGAGTCAAGCCGCTTTGATAAAAAAAACAATGTTAATTTGTCAAAGCATTCAACCCCCCCCCCCAATTGTCACCAATATGGAAGAATTCAGTCTGAATTCCCTCCCTAGTAGACTTTGGACATCAGAACACCGAGCTCACTACTTTTTGTTAACAGCAAATCTAACCCTAACCCAAAGTAAAAAATAAATAAATAAATACAAACATTGTATAAAGATTAATTATGAATCCACTGTGAAATTAAATTACATTTTTTTCACATGAAAAAATGTTCAAGCACAATGCATTGTGGTCTATATTCACCAATCTATTGAGCGTCCATGCACACAGATTTTTCTCAGAGTTGTTTCTAAATTTCTAGGACACTGGATTTTGTAAATTCTAGATTTGGACAACACTAAAAAATGTCAAAAGTGCCATCTATCTATCTATCCATCCATCCATCCATCCATCCATCGAGAACTTTGTAGCGAATAGCGGAGGAGTTTGGATACAATCAGAGTCTAAATATGGCAGGTTTGTCATTGATGTGTTGTTGCTTTGCTCCTCTCAGAGCGCTGTCTAGAGGACCATGAGTTGGTGGTTCAAGTCCAGGCCTCCATGAACACTGATGGTAGATTCCTCTTCAGGAAGAACTATGCCAAATATGAATTCTTCAGAAACCCCTTGGTAGGTGTTTTACTCAGACATTCCTGACGTCTTTATGTTGTAATGTGCTGCAACTTGTAAAAAAAAAAGAAAATTAAAAAGTCCACAGTTGACAGCTGCTTTTCTTTCCGTTTTTTTTTTTTTTTGCTTTTAAAGTCCCACTCCAGTCATCTTTTGATCTATTTTAAAATAATTATGATTGTGACCTTTGCAGGCAAAAAAAACCCTGTTGTTTTCTAGAACAGTTTCTGCAGCAGTAGCTCATTAAAAATTTGCCTCAGAGTTGTGGGCAAGATTGTTGGCAAAGAGTGAGTTTTCCCTCATTTCCCATCAACCTTTTGTTTAAATCCTGTCCGGCTAGCGTACAGCCCCTCACAACCCCAACTTAACCTTACCAGTGCATTAAAAATGGCAAGCAATGTTGGAGCTATCCAGCCGTACAGTTTTGAGCCCGATACCAGCTCACATGAGGAAAATGAAGATGTACACGGATCTACTTGTCTTCAATGGATTGAGTGGAGCAGGGAGCCTGTGGTTTGCTGATTGCAGCTTTTACTTCAAAACTACAGCCTTTACAAACACCATTTTTTCTTCTGTCTCTGATTCACAACGATCTGAATACATAAATGCTCAAAATGCAATTTTAAGCTTAATTTTCTTTATGTACTATGTCCTCCATCATTAGTAAATGCCACAAGATCATGTTAAAAACACCAAAAACAGAATTTTCATTGGAGTGGGCCTTAAAAAAAACGTTTCGAAAGCCAGCACTTGTTGTGAGTTTGCCTCTTGTGGTAGTTTGAGTTCTCCTCCATGGTTTTGAAAATCGTAAAATATTATGACAGCCCGCTGTGTGAACATTTGCATGATGTCTGTCTCTGTCCCAGGCATCTCAGCCCTGTTATTACTGTCACAATCTCTGACATTGTCTCTTAACTCCTCCTTCCTCTGCTCTAACAGACGTTTTTCCCAGAGCACATGGTAGCGTGGTGCCAGGAAACCAATCATACAATTCTACCGTCTCAGCTACTTCAGGTACTCCCCGCACACACCCGTCTCTCTGCTCTGTCCTCCTCCTATTGACACACACAGTTTGGTTCACCTCAGCACCTGCTGCTTACTGTACAATCAAGCTGGCATGGCTCACCCCTGACCCTGAGACTGAGTGTCTCGTCAGAGCTGGCTGTAATAACTACTGTTGATCCCCTGTTGACACTGCTGTCTCCGCACCACACGCCCAGCACCCATGGGTGAAATCAGCCAAGCTACAACTCTTCCCTCTTTCGATTCATTCCATGGGGTTTTTGAGGTGCTTCGGTCCTAATGGATGGAGGTTTAGAGATGCACCCTCTATTTTTTGTTTTTTTTTACCTATAACGCAGCTGTCAGAGACGTAGTCCCTATTAAAATCTCTCCCTTCGTCCACACCGCTCGTGGAAACCTTTTACCGTATTTTCCGGACTATAAGTCGCACCGGAGTATAAGTCGCACCAGCCCAAAAATGCATTAGAAAGTAGAAAAAAACACAGATAAGTCGCACTGGACTATAAGTCGCACTTTGATGGGAAATTTATTTAAAAAATTTGAGACCAAGAACCTTGAAAGGCAACTTAAAATAACAGGGGGTTAGAGAACAGGCTAAATAGCTACATGACGCACAACAAACTGAGTACGTTCCTGCTTTATTAACATAAAACCACTGCGTGAGTGGGACTTGGACTTTAAAGGGCTACTGGTAAGCTCAATGCTGGACTCCTTTTTTTAATATGTCACGTTGTTGTATTGGGTTAAAAGAAAAAATAATAATTACCGGTAAATGTTCTAAATTGTTATACAAATGTTTGTATTGAAATGATACATATTTGTTAACCTGAAAAAGATAATTATTAGTAAAATACTACTTAAATTAAAATAAATTGTATTTAAGTGTGGGAGCATGCAGGTCACAAACACACTTGACAGTATGAAAGTACCACTAAGTACCACTCCGAGCCTGGAGCGCCCTCTTGCAGTTGTCAGTGAAAATAACGAACATGTGAAATTATTCAACAATGTAATTTATTTCAAATTAACTCCCCTGCCGCTCGCATGGATATGGAGTGGGAGGGGAGGGGGGGGGGGGGTCGTGTCAGGACTTCTCAGTGTTTGACTTGTTCTAAACACAAGCTCTTTGCACTCAATTAGAGCGCCATCCAAACCGAGGCGCTCAATAAGCCTGGCTCATCCAGGTGTTTGCAATATTCCGTTTTACGCAACAAGCATTTGTCAATGCGTAACAAGGTCTTAGCAGGGCAAATAGGGAAGAAAAGAAAAGAAAGCTGTTTGAAATATCTTTGCATGCAAATGTCGGGAAAATGTCTCATCGTGATCATTCTTTTGCGAATTTCCCCCCCCCAAACATAATCAAAGGCATATGCTTTCAATCTTGAGGAGGCTTCTGGAAAGCCACAGATTCTGATCTGATGTAATAATCCTATCTGCCACTTGTGTGGTGTGATAGGATTGGGAAACACAATTAAAGTCACCAAACAAGAAGAGCTACCCATAAAAAGGGTGCAATTGTTTAAAGTTTGTGTTTATGCTGGCACAAATTTGTTTCACATGTAACAAGGTGCAGCGCGCTTTTATGACGAGTAGCAAAGGAAAACCAAAAATGATTTTCACTTCCTGTTTTCCCTTTCAGAACTTCCTTTCAACCAACAGCTGTCCAGAAATACAGGGTTATCTTTACATCAAGGAGGTGGGTCGGAAGTCGTGGAAGAAAGTTTACATGTTCCTGCGCCGATCAGGACTCTACTGCTCTACAAAAGGAGCGTCAAAGGTAACAACAGCCCATCATGAGCAGACACCTTCTTCCAAACTTCCAAAGCTGTTATTAATGGCGTTTTCTTACGCCTGTCTGTCATTAAACCCTCTGGCTGTTTCTCCCCTTTCATTTTTTTGGACTTATTAATCTAGGAACCCAGGCATTTGCAGTTACTAGCAGACCTGGAGGACAGCAACATCTTCACTGTTATCACAGGCAAAAAGCAGCATAGTGCGCCCACAGACTTTGAGTTCTGCATCAAAGTGAGTCTCTCTGAGGTGTGCTTTCTCTCAGAAAGCCTGTTTTTCGGCAACATCTTTCTGTCATAAATTCAGTAAATGGTCATTTAAAGATTAAATGTAGTAAAAAATAAATAAATAAAGTTGTGATTTAAATACTAACTTTGTAAATTGTTGACTGTCAGCCTAATAAATCCAGAGGGGAAATGAAGGAGCTGAGGATGCTGTGTGCCGAGGATGAACAGAGCCGGACCTGCTGGATGACTGCTTTCAGACTCTTTAAGGTACACAGAAGTCCCTCTGTACTCGAATTATTCCTGTGCTTGTTAAAAACGTACCAAATAATAATGTGACTTCTTTGTGGCTTTGCAGTACGGGATTATTTTGTATCAGAACTATAAGTTGCCTCAACAAAGGAAACCCCTGCTTTCACCCTTCTCAGCTCCTGTGGTAAGCTGTTTTTCTTTTAACAAACAGCTACATTCATTTTGTTTTGTTTTTGTACAAAATGTTTTGGCCAGAAAAATAAAAAAATCAATAAAATAATATTACTGATTCATATGTTTACATCCATGTTGCTGCATTTGTTTGCCCCTTTTGACTTTTGCACATCTGTGGCTCCCTCTAGAGGAGTGTATCGGAGAACTCCCTTGTGGCCATGGATTTCTCTGGGAGGATAGGGAGGGTGATTGACAACCCTGTTGAAGCTCAGTGTGCTGCCATGGAGGAAGGTCACACGTGGAGGGTAAGACACACAGGCTTTTTAGTCAAATCTGTTATAGAGAGAGTTGGAAATTCGGGGTGTGATTGGCTGGTGTTGGTTTGCCTTTATTTTTTCACCTTTTAGACCCACTCCAATTGTATTTTGATTTATTTTCTAAGCATTCTCAATGGGCTTTTAATTATGATTATGCTGGTTTTAGCCAAAAAACCTGGGTCGTTTTCTAGCCCTTGTGCTATCTTGTGGGGTCCAGATGACCCCACTTCCAACATTAACGTGCTTGGAGGCACCTTAACGTTAACATCTGGACCCCACAAGACTGCACTGAACCTTTTTTCTTCAATGATTTGTGATCTTCACTGGTGTCCATGGATTACATGAAATCCTTTCCACTTTTATCCACCTTTGTCATGGTAGGGAGAACATGTCAATGTAAGGGTGGGGTCATCTGGCCCCACCAGATAGCACAAGGGGTAAGACATAGTTTCTGCAGAGACGCAGGAGTTCATTAGACATTCAGTTGTGCGTGGAACTTAGTAAGCCTGCCCCCTTCCCATCATTCATTTGTCCATGTGCTCTCCCGCTAGCTTTCAGCCCCTCACAACCTCAATCTAACATTACTGGTGCAAAAAAAAAAAAAAAAAAAGGTGAGCAATATTGGAGCCATCCAGCCGTACAATTTTGAGCCGGTTTATGGACTAATAGTTGTGGCACTTTCAGCGTATTTTATACGATCTTTATCAAACAACAAACTACAATTTGAATATAGAAATACTCAGGCAATTTTAAGATTAATTTTCTTCAAATATGTCTTATGTCACCAAATCACCATTCTGGAGGGTAAATGGTAAATGGCGTATACTTATATAGCGCTTTCTACCCTCTTTTGAAGGCCCAAAGCGCTTTACAGTCACAGTCCCATTCACCCATGCACACACACATTCACACACTGGTGGTGGCTCCGCTGCCGAACACTGGCGCCAACCTCCCACCAGAGGCAAGGTGGGGTTCAGTGTCTTGCCCAAGGACACTTCGACACATGGGCGTGCAAGGCGGGAATTGAACCTGCAATCTTACGATCATGAGTCGACCGCCCTACCACTGCACCACGACCGCCCAGGGTCATACGTTGCCTTTATTGGTATCATTTCTGGATTTTACAGTCAGCACATCTTAGGACAGTTGGAGGCTGAGTCCACTTTCTGGCCAGATTTGTCCCAATGAATGCTGCGGGGCGAGCTCTGCCGCTCTTGGCGTCACGGGGCGGGCTCTGACGCCCTCTGCAGCATTCAAAGATGGGCGGGCCTTTTATGATGGAGCAGCAGAGCATGATGTGAAACGTCTGAAATGATGTGAACCAATCGTAAAATTCAACTGTACTACCTCATTTAGAATGAAATGAGTGGTGGCACACAGTCAGTTTTGGACTAAAACTTCACAAGTTCGTTTTAAATTTTCAAAAATTTGACAAGAACCAACAGTCAGCACTTTTAAAGCCCCCATTTGTACAGGTAAACAGCCAAAAAAGGTTGATTTACTGTTTTAGCCTTTACTTGGGCAGAAATGCCCTTTAAAATTTTTTCTGTGATTTGGATGTTCCCATCAACTACTAAATGTTGGCAGATGAAGCTGCTCTTTGACAATTGAGCAGCTTTAAAAGTAGGTACCATCTCTCAGCTGTGTCACAAATTCCTCTTTTTTTGTGTTCCTAATGTGTATCGTCTCTCTCAGAAGAGGACCCAGCGAATGAACGTTATTGGCTCCCAAAGTCCTTTGCACCACTCTACATTAAGTTCAGGTAAAATAGTCACATTTCAATCCCAAACCTTTTTTTTTGTGCTTTTTAAAAATATTCTATTGTCATTTTTTTTAAATCTTTGTTTGTCTCTTCTACAGTCATCCACATTGCTCAGCTGTGGTACTACGGCAGGATAACCAGAGAAGAGTCCCATCGAATTATTCACCAGCAGGGACAGGTGGACGGGTGAGTGGGCTGACACGCATCATATGTCCGTGCAAAAAATGGGATACTGTAATCACATAAACTCCTTTTTTATTTTTGCAGGCTGTTCCTGGTTCGAGTCAGCCAGAGTAACCCCAAGGCATTTGTGCTCACATTGTGCCATCATAAGAAAATAAAACATTTCCAGATACTACCAGTAGGTATTTCTTCAGTTTTTTGCATTATTAAGTGAGAATGAAACATACACATGATGCATTTAGGCGATTTGTCTCAACTTTTTTTTTTTATGCCCCTTGCTCTGTTGCACAGTGTGAAGAGGATGGCCAAGTCTTCTTCAGCCTTGATGACGGTGTAACAAAGTTCACCGACCTGATTCAGTTGGTGGAGTTCTACCAGCTAAACAGAGGAGTTTTGCCTTGTAAACTCAAACACCCGTGCACCGTGGTGGCCTTATGACACCTCCAGTTCATCTGACTCCATAACCCCCTTGACACTTGATCTAACTCTGCCTAAATCAAACACAACAAGAAGAACCCCAGGGGTTGGTGGGTTCCTCTTGTTCGATTTTTTTGTGTGTTTTTAGAAGCTGGTGAAACTGACTGGTCTACTTTTTCTATTTTTGTCGTGCGTCTGCTGGAGACTGCTTGGAATTTTGGTGCTTTTGCATGGAGCTTTTTTTTTTTTGAGGAGACAGATGCACAACTTGCTCATGAGGTTTACTCCCCCAAGAAAAGAGAAAGCTTAAGGAAATGAGCACTGCCATTTGTGTCGACACTGCTGCGAAATGTCTTACTTTTTCTTTTTTTTTTGTTGTTTTTTTTTTTTTTTTTTTGCCACCAGTATGCATCAGCAAGCTTGGGAGTACAGACTAGACAATTAGCGAACCGAGCTGTCACATCTGTACCAGACCAATCCCTACCAGTCTCATCCAAACGTCTCATCGACTTGATTTAGACTCCAAGATCATATTTCACTGTAAATGTTTTAGTCATTGACTTTACTGAAGTGGGTGCAGCCTCGATATTGCATGACATCTCAACTATTACTTGACAGCTACATTGTGCTTCTGCCCTCTAGTGTCAAAGTCTTGCATTGACATGTCCAATTTCAACCCATTCATAGGCACCAGCAGGTTTTATTTAAATCTGTGTCAGGATTGAAAAGCTTCATATTTTGAGGACAGTCATCTGTTTTTGCAAGATAATGTTTTGTTTTGTTTTTTGCTGTTGAACTTTTTAGAGATGTGTCTTCTCATTTATTTTTTTATGTTTGCTCTTTAATCATTTGCAGCTTCTGTCTTCTGTTTCAAATTCTAAATGTCTGCACCATGTCTGGGTATTTACAGCGTTTTATTTTTTTAAATAAGCTACATCAGAATCGGTATGGTTGTTTTGTTCGTCACTCGATGTTTTTATAGTCTTGAAACCGTCGCAGGAACATGCATCGAATCAATGTGTCAAATGTGGAGCTATAAATGTTAAGCAGAGATCGTTTGAAAGCTGAAAAGAATTTCAAATCCAGTAGAGAAATATTTATATTTTTCCTTTTTTTTTCTTCTGTAGTTTATTTATTTAAGTTTTTGTTTCTCTGTTGCAGCTAAATGGAGAGATTTTATTAGTTGAATTTCAGTGCAGGCAATGCTTCTCGTCGCATCAAACCCATTAAATCGAAAAATGAAAAGCAGATCCTTTTGAGGGTTTTAACTTAAAAGCGTCTCAAAATTCCAAAAACGGTTGGTTTTGCTGTGGGGAACATTGGCCCCGTTCTTTGACCCTTTCCTCCTCATACATGTTGCACACGTTACTCAGCCAGTGACAAGCTGTTGAATATGGATTAGAATGTTCTAAATATATACCAGAGCCTTCCTTTAAGGCCTCCGCTAGCTGTCGGTAGTCGGGATTACATATGCCGAAAGAAATATTATTGAGATTTTAGCATTTCAGATTTATTATATGTCCTTTATGTGCTAAAAGAAATCACCTGAGTCCACATCATTGATAGTAAAAATCTTGAACTCCCAGACGTCATACTTGACACATTTTTGCTTCCGTTCACAGTATAAAAGCTACAGCTAACATGTTCTTTTTTTTCAGGAGGTTGATTCTTTTTCCGATAAATAAATGCTACACCAATAAGGAAAAAACACATGTTTTTATTTTATTATTATATAAAGATTTCTGGAAAATTTATATGTTGTAAAACAATTTTTACCCAAATTTGATAAAAATTAACTTTTTTTTTCTTAAACATGTGTTTGTCAAGGTAGATAGTCCAACTGAAAAATTATTTTTGCAACCGCAACATTAAAAAATCGTGCTTCAAAAAGATAGAAATGTTGTATTAAAAGTTGGGTGTGCAGAAAAGCAGCAATAAATTTACATTCTGTGCAAAGTTCCCATTATTTATCTAAGATGATGCATTAATGTTTTTTTTGCTTTTATTGTTGCAGCAGGTTGTATTTATTTATCTGGGATATTTCTGATAACTTGAAATTTTGAGATTTCTTTTCACAGCGCTGTTTTTATTTTTTGTTGTTTTTTTTTGTTTGTTTTTTTTTTCTCTTACCATAAAATCATTATTCACTATTGTAATTTTAATGCCATAGCTTATATTGAGCTTATTTTTTTGTTTTTGTTTTAATGATTTGATCTGAAGTGGTGTTTAAAGCACACTGACACCAGTTGTGTTACGTTTGTCATTCCAAGAGATGACGAGTGAAATGTTGTACATTTGAAAGAAAAAAACAGGGTTTTACAAAAAAAATGTTTCTAAATAGAGTTTTCAACCCCTTTAATTAGTCTTTTCTTTTCTCCCTGCTTTTCTGAAAATGTTATCATAAATGACCACCAGGTGTCGCACTGCAGCAACAGAATGTTGCTCTGAATTCAACTGATCCAAACTTTTGACTGAGGAGAGAATGGCTCAAAGATTTCACTTTCTGAGTAAAAATTAGCTTTACCTGGAGTCGGATTGTGTTCCTTAAATTTGGACTGTGTGAGAGAAAAAGTGAAAACTAATCTATCGTTCCCTTTAAAACCAGAATCTGACATTCAAACTTGCTTCTTTTTAGAGGTTTATTTTAAAACGTAATGAAATGAGAAGGCGGGCCTTGCGCGCGGAAAAAAACTTAATGTTTTTTTCTTTAATCATTTGTCTTTTGTTGATTTTTAAAAGAAAAAAATATATATAAAGAAAAGATGATCAATACAGCTACAAAGGTTTGGAAAAGAGGCAAACATTTTCTAACTTTTCTTTTATGAATTTGCTTGTACAAAAGAAATGTAAAGACGTAGATGTAGAACAAACAGAAGTGAAAACAATGAAATTCAACCGCCTCCCTGCAGATGCTGCAAACAAAAATCTGCCCATCGTGTTAAATAAAACTTAAAACTAACATTTTAGAAACATAAAAAGATATTAGTGGATCATATATTTTAAATGTTTTAGTGAAATGATCAGACATGCTGTCCACTGAGATGCAATCTGACCTGCTGATCTCAAACGTGTTCTTTAAATTACAGCGATTTTAAATTTCGCTGATGTTTGTCAGGTCTATTAAGGTAGCTCTCACATTTGGGTCAAAGCTTGTTGAGAGGTCTGTCTGTACATCATGCGAGGGGAGTAATCCGATAGTGAGCACATTGACAAACGTAATACAAGATTGTTCAGTAATTTAGCCCTAACAACATTTTGTGCACCTCAGAAGTAAGAATAAGCGTACTAGATATTGCTAGTCCATCAGATTCTTTTAAGTACGGAACAAACTTTTTAAACTTTTTGTGGGTTTAATTAGATGGAACTTGTATTTCATTTGCACAGCCCGTCTGCTTAATGAATACTTGAAATCATATTTGCAGAAGATATATTGGTGGTAGCTCCGGCTGATTCGATGACAGATGGTCAACAAAAATGATGCCCTCATAGTAACTTTGACTTTTTTTTTTTTTTGCATTAGAAAATCAGATTTGGTAGATCTGTTGCTGAATTACTGACATGCATCCCTGAAATCAGTTGAAGCACAATGTCAGTTTGGTAGCCGGTTCATTTGTAACCTCATTTGGTGCCTCTGATGACCTCTATTTTCTGCACGGACACGACCGAACTCGCAGACTGGGTGACGTAGCATTTTCAATGAGTCCTTCATAAATGCAGTTGGCGCATTTTGAACTGCACTTTTCTTTGAATGAATGCTTGCCTTTTTTTGGCTGCAGTTTGAGCATACAGAAACCTTTGGAGCTCACAGTCAGTTGGCCCTGATCCTGCAAAGATGGCTGGTCTCTTATCTTTTGACTTTTGTGCATTTTTAAAAAAAACAAAAAAAAACAAACAAAAAACAAAATAAAGGTCATGATGAAAGCTAGAATGGTTGGACAATTTCAAATATATCTCAATATGAAAACACATTTTTCAGGGAATGCAGCAACGGAAAGCAGCAACTTGTCTCTTTTTGTGAGAGAAAGCTCCTGTATTCAACATGTGCTTTGCTTCAATCTGTAAATAGTTGAATGGCTTATAAGTTTTACTTGTAACCTTTTCAGGTATTTTTGTACAAATAAGGGACTGATATATTCTGTTTATTGTTATTAGAATAAATCATTAATACCTTGATATATAAAAAAAAACCCTTGTTGTCTTTTTTATTGTTAACATGCAACTAATTCAATAAAATGTTATCACAGAAGTGTATTTATGCATAGCATTTTGGGTAAAATTCTGTCTTTTTAAAGTGTTCAGTAAATTAGTTGTAGAAAGTGAAGTCATGAGATTATCCACTAGATGGCAGAATAAGAATGTCCTCAAATGCAGTTGCTTCTAAATTCAACGGTTAAACAATTGGTAACATTTTACACTTATATGGGAAAAAAGAACATGGAACGTTTGCAAAAGCTGTTGGAACACTCAGAACACCCAGAACACTCAGAACACTCAGAAGAATGTGGGTTACCCGTAAGGACCACAATAGCTGACATTTGACATGACCTTCGGATTATCGGTCATGCAAAAGAAGGAAAGTTTCAAAGCTTAGAGTTTTATTATGAAGAAAGAAGAAGACTAAAGATTAACGTGTTTGCAGCCTGCTGCCTCAGCGCATACTCAGGTGATTACTCACAGTCGGCACAGTGTCTCCAGTTCCTACTGCGAGTTACAGACTCCCCTGTTGACTTTAAAGGCAGTCTAAGTAGGTATTATTAGAAAAAAAAGAATCCAGACTGTAGTTTATATGGTCATTGAGGCTATATTACTCTATTTGTTTGGTATTTAGTTTTAGCCATAGAGAGGAAAGGCATAAACCATGTCCTATTATAACTGGGTTAGAATCCAGCCATCTGTACTATGGATGGATGGATGGATGGATGGATGGATGGGTTTAAGGTGAAACTCAATCCAACTTCTTTTTTTCAATTTCTGCTATTTTTGCCCCCCAAAATTGAATAAAACTATTAAAAACTAACTAATAAAACTACTATTCTCAAGGCTCAGCTTGCGTTCCAGTCAGTATGCTATTGTTCACATGTTGCTTATTTTTATATTTTTGTCAGACACATTTTCCCATCCATCCATCCATCCATCCATCCATCCATCCATCCATCCATCCATTTTCTTAACCTACTGTATCCCTTACGTGGTCACGGGGCTTAGATCAATTTTTTTATTATTATTATTTAAATTATAATTGTGATCTTCAACCCCAATACAAACTACTTGTTTGTTGGGGTCTTTTAGGGGTCAAACTTCAGTTTCCTGATCAAAAGATCTTTAGAGTCAGTTGTAACATTGACATATGGAAGTGTGACAACTTCAATTAGATTTATTCTGCATTTGTTTGGATTTTTTTTTCCCAATCCCACTAAAATTTTCTGCTTGTAGGATAAACAAGTTATTTTGGCTTCAAAGTGGCCTTGTGTGTGCAAATAAACCAAGACGTTTTACAGCATGAAGAAAACCCACAATAATTAGGTTTATTTTTTTTAGGTCTTTTTTTTTTTTAAATAGGGGAACATTTTCTGGGCCAGCAACATGTCAAAGACAGCAGCAGTTGGTTATGTCCTGTAAAGCTACACTTACACCGGTCATGTGACTCACAATCAAGAACATGCGTTTAGCGCGTCCTTTAAAGCCCATTAAGCCCATGGTGTTCACACTGGACAAGCAGGGAGGGGCTTCTTTTTGCTTTTCTACTGTTATACTAGCGCATGGCAGCCACCTACAGTTGGAAGAGACTTGGTGTGAAATGTCAAAGCGGCGTTAATGTGGTGAATCTTGCTCTAGGCCTTTTCTTTCACAGCTCTATTCTGATATATGAAAGACTTTAACATTCTATGACACCATTCATACATCACCACCAAATCTGAGCCCCTAGTTGGTCAAAGTTCCACCTGGTTTAACTTTCAACTTGAGTTCAGATTTTAGATTTAGTTAGATTAATCTGTCCTAAAGGCCCGTACACACCGGGACGAATTTCGCCAAATTCGCCTCGTGACTAAACAAAGGGGACCAATGAGAGTGTGCACACCGACGCGAAAAAACGCCACGTGTCAAAGCGTCAAAAAAAAAAAAAAATGCCTCGGGTTTGTTTGTTTTTTTTGACGCCTCGCGTCGAAATCCATTCGACCAATGAGAATGGCGCTTTTGCTCACGTGTCTGGAGCTTCTGAAGTTACAGTAAAACACAACTTGGGGGCGCTCAAACACAAAACTGCCTTTCTGAGCAGACATACCAGCAAAGAAGATAGACGCCAAGTAGCGGCTACACTGCCGCAAAGAAATGACGGACATTCTAAAATATCCCCGAAAACGCTCATGATACATTTTCAGCTCTTGTACCAGTCGATAAAAGTCACCATGTTCTTCTCTTCTCGTAACTATGGGATGTATCCAAAATCGGCGTCTTTTCCGGCGTCTTTCATCATCAACAGAACAATAATTTCTTCATCATTGGAACTGGAGCTGAAGCTACTGGTGCTTGAAATATTCATGTTTTTTTTGTTTGATTCTGACGAACAAGTAAATACTGGCTCTCTTCTTCTGAGTGAAAACCACCTTGTGTACAGGAGTATTTCTGTTTGACATTAAGCGCTATCTAATGTCAGGGAATGAAATTGCATGTTGGCTCGGCTCGTCGTCAGCGAAAATCGCCTGGGTGTGAACACAAAAGACGTGGCGAAAAACGCTGGCGAATAACGCCGGGCGAATATTCGTCCCGGTGTGTACGGGCCTTTAGTCTGACTAAGCTGATGGTTGGAGCCAACATCTGGGTCCTAAATGAGTTTCAAACCACGAATGCCTTCTTCGACCAAAAACAATCTCTGTTTTTACCCCCCAGCCGTCATACAGTTTCATTACAAATGGATTTTAACTTACATTTCATTTTGTATTTGTAAATTAAATTTAACAATCATACTCTTGGCAAAACACAAATAGGCTACGTTTATTCTCATTACTGAATATTTGTACCTTATGGGTCTAAATATTGATTAGCAATAATACTAGGTCATTTTGTCATGATCCAGACGTGAGTTCGGAATGACCCAGATGCTGAAACCCGGAAGGAGGCTCGGACTCAACGGTAAGTTTGAAGAGAATTTAATTAGGCCGAAACTTGACAGGCTTTTCCCTAGGTAGAGAGCGGGTGCAGGCTGGAGGAATCTTGAGATGGAAATTCCTTGAGGAGGTTCTGCGGCGGAGGCGAGGCTTGAACCCAAACGAGCAGAGGCGGCTGGCTGGAGGTTTCTTGAGGCGGCGTGACAGCAGCGTTGGAGGAAGGCGACCAGGTGAGGATCCAATAGGTCTTGAGTCCATAGGAGGAACAACGAACTGGCACCGGCTGATGATCCAGGAGGAGTTTATGAAGGCAGGAGTAGATGAGGTAAGTGGATCCAGCTGGTCGCATCCAACACAGGAAGGAGGGGGGAAGAGGGAGTAGCTGACAGGCCATGACACATTTTCCGCTTTGTTGTATCAATAATATTTTGTTTTATTATAATCCATATTGAGAAAATGAATGGTAAACTAATAAACAAATGGCCATTAGAGGCTGAAATATCCTCTTTAAAGTTATAGAAAATAAGGTAAACAATGCATGCCTAGCAATGAAATCAAGGTTGTGTTAAAACTGAGAGAAGAGTGAAATTATTACCTTTATACACCTCGGAAACAAGGCCAACATGTGATATTATTTCTCTTTCTTTAAAGTACAAAAAATTCAGCCTTTCACTAATGAGTCTGATGTCCCTATTCTACTTAGTTTTTATTTTTTGCCTATTATATCTTGGACTTTATTAAGTGGTAATTATAAGTTACATTTTTATAAAAAGGTTGTGTTTAAGATTTCCATGCTTTTTGTGTATGTGCATGTGCTTTGTGTTTGTGTGTAACTTCTTATGAATCAGTCTCTTGCGTTGTTGCTGAGCTCCTTTCCCATTGGTTGGCCTTGTGGGGGTTGGCGTGATGAGGGGCGTAAGAGGCAACATAAAAGCAGCAAATGTCTCTTGTCCTGCTTGCACACACAAACACACTCGCTGGTTCCCTGTTTGCTGCTGGAAGGAAAGCAGGAGGTGAGGATCCACTTTCTACACCCCACCGCTGAAGCTCTCACCTGCGTGAGTATAAAGACGCACAGACGCACATCCATACAGCGTGTCTAATCCCATCTGAGATAAGGCTGAGGATAAGAGCTGTGCCTGTCATCAGGGGAACAGCACCTGCACAGTGACAGACTTGTTGAATGATAGGGCTGTAGTGCTGAGCACAGGGCAACGTTCACATGCTGCTGTGCTGTTTGAGCAAGCAACATTACTAAAGTGATATGTCACCTACATATATATATACATATCTGTTTTTTCCCCCCTAGAAATACAATATTTGTTCCATCAGGTTGCTGTGATAAAAAAAAAAAAAAAAACAAGTAGAATTTGTCAAGGCACCCTTTTATTAAACACATTTTTCAATTATATAAACATTTAAATCATACTTTTTAAAGCAGGTAAATAAGTACTTAGGCATTCTGTCCATGCCAGACTAGGGTTAGTGAAACTAAAGCTGTATGACTGGCTTAACAGAGTAAGAGGGTCAGTGGTTCATTCATTTGTTTAAAACCTGCCGGCTTATACAAACCAGCTAAGTGGTTCAGAATTTTTTTTCTTTTTGCAACTAAAAGATTTGAGTGTACGTGAAATAAAAGACTAAAAGATTGATTAATCAAAACCTCAAAAGCAAAACTGCAAATGACTGTTGACTTATTGGAGCATTCTGTGTCAGAATAAACCACTAGGACAAGAAAACTGCCAGGCAGTTACAACGTTGTTAAAATTTTAAATTCCTTATTCCTTCACAATGAAAATGAAAAGACTTAGCAAACCTGGATGTTTCATTTGATCCCGTGTTTTAAATCAAATTGTGTTATGGCCACTAGTGAGAGTGTGCTTTACTAACACACAATGGTTTGTGATAGAATGCATTTATCAAGTTATCATTTAACAAGTAATATATTTATTTGAAAATAGTTGTGCCTAAATTTAAATGTGCTTCATGTCTATAAGTGACTAAAGCAATGTTAAAATGTTAATAATACAATTTTATCCAGGTACCATGGTGCAGATTCCTTCATGATTGCTCTGCTGCTTCTAGTTCAAAGGTTAAACTTCTGGGTTAATGTGTATTTGTGTGTGCTTGCACTTTTCCCATTGTTAAATGTGAGAAAAATCCTAAAAGAAGTCTCAGCGACTCCATTAAATCAATGCTTGGTTAAATGTGGGATATTTATGCCGAGTACAGTTTAGTTTAGTCTTTTTAGTGAGTTCAATTTAGTATTTTCTTATTGAATTCTATGTATTCATGATCCTTTTGATTTTATGTTTTACTTTTTCAACTACCGATACGAAGCCCATCGAGACGACTGTTGCTGTGAATTTGGGCTATACAAATAAAATTGAATTAAATTGAATTGAATTGGTTTAGCTGGACCATGGATGCTGCAGAGTTTCGGCGCAGAGGAAAAGAGATGGTGGATCATGTTGCCGACTACCTGGAAATGATTGAGGAACGACCAGTCTACCCAGATGTGGAACCCGGATATCTCCGTTCTTTAATCCCTACTGAGGCACCAGTAGAGCCTGAGAGCTATGAGGACATCATGAAAGACGTGGAGAGGGTTATCATGCCAGGGGTGAGTTGCTTTGTATTTAGAAGAAAAACATTTAGACTCTGTTGCTTTTACATTCTGATTCTAAAAACCAATGCACAACCAGAAAAAATGTGTGCTTAAAGTCCCAATCATAATTTTATCTATTTTCAAAGCGTATCCAGTGGTCTTTTAATTATGATTTTGCCATTTTTAGACAAAATAAAAAAACCTGGGTTGTTTTCTAGGACATAGAAAGCTGCAGAGTGGCAGGTGTTATTGGCGGGACCATAGATATAGATCACCGGGCAAAACGGGTGTGACGTCACCCATAGAAAATACCTTACCTCCGCTCCGGCTCCAGCAAAATGAAGCCATTTCAGTCGCCATTAGGAGCCAGGTGACTGCAATTGGTCCGAATCGGTCTTAGTCACGTTCCTAGGCCAACCACTGTTAGCTTAAGTGAGCTTGGTCGAAGTCCACACCACTTTCACTGAAGGCAGCTCGGGAGAATCTGTCAATCAAACGTTCGAGGTGGGGGCCAGAGGTAACCTCATGCTTTTACTGAGGCATCTGATTGGTCAGTTTATAACTTCAACAACTTGCAATAAAGAAAAAATATCATGAAAAACAAACTAGAATTAGCTAGAAGATGTTAGGAAAAGGTGTCAGAGCAAGAACGGTTATTCTGACAAGTTGAATGACTGAGTAACAGCTGTTTATTTCTCTATCTCTTTTCCAAACTGAATTTTTTCATCTGCTTTTGTTTCACAACAATTTGAATAAAGAAATACCCAGGAATGCAATGTTAAGCTTATTTTTAATTATCCATGTTCTCCATTATGAGAAAAATGCCACAAAAACGTGTTCAAAACACCAAAAACACAATTTCAATTGGAGTGGGTCTTTAAACTGAATTTTGTCAATGTAATCATTGCACCACTGTTTAGAAGAGGAAAATCGGCGTTGCCAAGAATAGAAATGTGTTTTTAAAATCTTTTTTTCATATAGAATATCTGATTCATGTTCTTATTATAATGTGGATCTAGCTCTTTGGAACACTCAAAAACAAAAAAAAACAATTTTCCATATTTAAGTTTAACATTGATATATAGAACTTTGGATGGATGTTTTTAGGAACAAGTTTCTTTTTATCATTGCTGAAAATTATGTTTTGAATTCCAGCTTCTCCAGATATTGCTTTTACATTGACATAATTTATACATAAATATTTTCCACTGAAATATTTTCAAATGAGCTTTTAACAGACTCCATGGATTAAGTCTTGCTTAAATTATTTGAGAAACAAAATTAGAAGCTCAATTGTAATATTGTTTTTACACTATTGACTGTTTACGGCATTAACGTGATCTATGTGTGCCTGTTTGATCTTTTCCCAGATAACACACTGGCACAGTCCAAACTTCTTTGCTTACTTCCCAGCAGCCTCCTCTTACCCTGCTATGCTGGCTGACATGCTGTGTACAGCCATTGGCTGTATAGGATTTTCCTGGGTAAGAAATGAAAATGCAAAAAAAAAAGAAAAACGTGGGTTTTTTTTTGGTGTAACTCTATAGTTAAAATCTAACTCATATCTCTAGTGTCACTTATTCTTTGATGCGTCTTCAGGCTGCCAGCCCAGCATGCACTGAGCTGGAGACCGTCATGTTAGACTGGCTCGGAAAGATGCTCCAGCTCCCAGAGTGTTTTATAGCCGGCACACACGGCCATGGAGGAGGTGTGATTCAGGTAGGCATCTGTTTTTTTGCTTCTTTGAAACAAGTGCAGCACCTATTCAGAACCATCTTAGTAATTCCAGATGGTTTCAGTCAGGTAATTAACAAAATGAGTATTAAACGATTCAAACTGTTAGTATGCATGTACTTATCTTTCTTGTTTTCTTTTTTAAACTCTTTAATGATTTTTTATCATCTTTTTGTTTTAACCTTCTTAAAAACTGGTGTCCACATGCATGGACATCCCATTTTGGGTTATGACACCACACTGCTTAACTGGGTCCTTGTGATTATGTGTGTAGAGGGTTAGCTTGGGCCTTAGGAGGTTCATCAATTTCTAAATTGTGACTGTTAGAATGAAAATTTTGGCGCAAAAGTGCCATGCTATCAGTTTTTATTAGGGAAGCTGTAATTGAGTGAAAATGAAACTTTAGGAAGCTCAGATATCCATGTCAGTTATTAAAGAAGATCAAAAATAAAATTTGATAATACCTAAATTAGAAAGTCTTGGAAAGAAACTTTTGAGTAGGTCCAGAACTTTGTGACCTCCAAAGAGGACCTTTGCAACTTAAAAAAGGATCAGAAATTATCCTTTTTGATGGGGAAATGATGGGGACTTGTTCAGTGGAGAAGATTATGCAGAGAGATTCGACATTCACTAAGATCCGTAAATTCTTTAGAGATACAGATGACTTTCCATTGCTTTTGGACAATCATCAACGCTTTATCCATTCATGAAGTGAAACTCCCTGAGGTCCTTCAAATGACTCAAGCACAGTAACTTGACAAATTCCCCTCAATAGCAACCACAAAAAATCTTGTTGCCCTTTTGTGTCAGTCAGAAGGATTATGAAGGTGCTTTCTACACATAAACACTTCCGATTTTTCTGTGTCCATAAACAAAGAGGAATTGGGTACAATTGATTTGTTGATGTTTCCCCCTGTCTGGCTCAAATCTGAGAAAATTGGCAGGAAATTGGCTTTTAATGTGTCATTCTGAGGCAGACAATAGAGACATGACAATGATGGTGTTGGGATTGTTCCGTGTGAAAAAGGCCAAAACATTGGTTTAGTGTTCCACTGACACAAACCCAGGAGCGGTGGCAGAGGATCCGCTCGACAAATGCTTGTGTTTGCGTTTAATAGGATGAGGAATAGTGAAGCATGAGAGTGCACTCTGATGACAGATCATTTCATGGCTCCTTTTGTGACCACCTGACTATGAAAGCGTGTGTATGCGTGTGTTCATCTTGTTTTTGTTTCCCCGCTCCCCTTTTTTAGTGCAGCTTACCGGCTCACTATGGCAACCAATGAGGCTCTTCTCACTGCAGCAAGGCTAATGAGTGTTTAGACAGCACTTTGCCAGGCTATTATTATAAACATGGTGTCACTACAAAGGCCAACCTGGATACTTAAAAAATAGTAGCAGCCTCTGGGCTATCATTTGTACTACAAACTCGGGCATGAGTGCAAGAGTGCATCAGTTTTGTTGGACAGCTGGTAATGATATGAAAAGGTTTATTCTTATTGCAAATTGTGTTCTGACCAAAATGCTTTCTTATTTTTGTTTGACAAAGGAGAAAAAAAATCAAAATTGGATATGGATAAGATTTAGTGCAATCTGTGATTTACTTCCTGAAGAAATAGTCTACATTTTCTGCACATTGGGGGAAGTTTGGAAAACCAAACTCTCTTTCTTTCAGTCATACTTTGAGACATGTTTATGAAAAGTTTATTAGTTTATTGCTTAAATTTCTGATGACTTGAAAATGTTTCCTGCTCCTACTTTTGTCTAAGACAGGGGTCTGGAAACTTTGACACCTAAAGAGTCATTCTGATTGATTTCTCACTGACGACAACCCAGTAGAAGCCACAAAGTTTTACCTACGCTTTAGAAAAATTAGACACTGATTTGTATTTATGTTATTTTTACTGATAGATAAACATAGCTGAACCATTGCTTTTTCAGGCATTGATATAACAGAAACAAAAAGAGAGATAAGCTTTTTATTAAAACATGAAGTAGTTTATAGCTACAGAGCCCTGGATGTGACATAAGAAAATGGTTTCCCTGAATTTTGCGTTTTGTGTTCACAATTTAGGATTTTGTGTGCACAAGTTAGCATTTTGTGTGTACAAGTTAGCATTTTGTGTGTACAAGTTAGCATTTTGTGTGTACAAGTCAGCATTTTGTGTGTACAAGTCAGCATTTTGTGTGCACAATTCAGGATTTTGTGGACACAAGTTAACATTTTGTGTGTACAAGTTAGCATTTTGTGTGCACAATTCAGGATTTTGTGGACACAAGTTAGCATTTTGTGTGTACAAGTTAGCATTTTGTGTGCACAAGTTAGCATTTTGTGTGTACAAGTTAGCATTTTGTGTGCACAATTCAGGATTTTGTGGACACAAGTTAGCATTTTGTGTGCACAATTCAGGATTTTGTGGACACAAGTTAGCATTTTGTGTGCACAATTCAGGATTTTTTTTGCACACAAGTTAGCGTTTTATGCGCCACAAGATAGCACAGGACTATCGTTCATGTCATTAATATTCAAGCTACCTGTTTACCTGTGCAGTAATTAATTGTTTTGTCTCATAGGACCGTGCAAATACTTTTCATGTTTTTATTTATTTCATCTTTTGCCATCACTGCATGAAAAAAGTGACGTTTGGTCTAAAATGTGGCCCAGCAAACATCATTCAGACATTTTTCATTTAAAGTGATCTAGGGTTAACCACCTTTGCTGTTTTTCTTCGTCAGGGCACAGCCAGCGAGGCGACCCTTGTGTCTCTGCTTGCTGCTCGCTGCAAAGCAATCCGACGGGTCCAAGCGCTTGACCCGAAAAAGTCAGAGGCAGAAATTCTCTCCAAATTGGTGGCATACACTTCAGAGCAAGTAAGTCAAGAAATATATATTTTGTCAACTTTTCTTTCTTTTTGTTGTTGTTTGTGATGTCAAGGATGATCTGAAATAGCTGATCAACAATCCCATAACTCTTCTCTCAACATTCTAGATTAATTTGTAAGCTAATTTGCATCCCTAACCCATCTTTTTGTACTCCCAAGTATATAATTATAGAGGGTCATAAAGCTGACTTTAAATAAGATGAAGATACTAAAAATAATCTAGAAGAAACTGAAAGAAGAATAAAGAAACTGAATATTGTTTTTAAAAAGCTTGCAACTGCAGTCTGGTTGAACAGCAGTTCACACGACGTCATTAATGGTTACCCGGTACCGGTAAAAGACTTGGTTCGAAAATAGAGCAGATGGAGGGTCAGTGAGCCTCTATCTAGCTCTGATCAGGTTTACTGCCAGGCTTGTTTTGTGATTTGATTAGGAAGTTGCCTGAGGGCCTCACAGACCTTTACAAAGAGTCCAATTTGTTTTTTTTCTTGCAGTCTCTTTAAGAGCTATGTACTTCAGCCCAGAAAAACGCCTCTTCCTCTACCAAAAGAAAAATAAAAAAATTGCAATTCACCAGAGTGTAGATATGACACAACCAAAGATTAGTTAAAGAAAGATCAACCAGAAAGTCAATTATTGTTCCTCTAACTAGCTTGTCCTGTGTTCCATGAACTGAAGGACATCCTTGTTCTTAACACTGTGTTCATTTAGGACAAACAGACCTGTTTTTGAAAATAGCATTTGCTATGGATGAAGACCATTTGTTAATGATAAAAACCCTTGATCTTCAACATAGTGTTTGTTAAAGATGAATCAAAAGTCCTGTACTTGAACATGGCGTTCCTTACACAGGAACACTCTTGAGCTTGAACATAGCGTTCCTTGTGAACAATAGACCGTCATGCAATTGTCTGGTTGTCTGGTGCTTTAGATTTATAAAGATTTGTTTGAAAAAACATGGATAGAGAAATAAATTCCCTGCTGCATAAGCCATTTACAATAGAATTGGAAATGGATTTGAAACTGGTTGGTGTCAAACAAAAAAAGACAAAGATACTATAAATAGACATTTGCTTTTATACATACAGTATGACACATTAAATCTATTAAACATAATATTGACTTTATACATAATGATTAGCATTCGTAATGATTTATGTGTGACTTATAGTAGATGAGGTTATATAAAAAATGTTATTTGTTATTTTTCTCTTCTTTCTTGTGTTTTTTTTAGATTTGAAATGGTTCAGTTCTTAGCAAATAAACTTTTTTACAGTTATAATGTAAAGAAATATAAATACATATATATTTTTTATTATTATTTATTTTTTGCAAAATCAGATGTGCTGTTTTTCAATTCTCATTAAAGCTGTTCTTTCCTTCTCCTTAGGCTCATTCGTCTGTGGAGCGTGCAGCTCTGATTGGTGCAGTGATGATGAAGAAAGTTCCTACAGACAATCTGTATGCTGTCAGAGAGGAAATGTTTAAAAGGATATTGGAAGAAGATAAAGCTGCTGGACTCATTCCCTTCTATGTAATACAAACAAAACCATCAAAAATACAATTTACCACAGTACTAACCAACTGTTATACAGTTGCCTTCTCTAGGGATTTAACTTATTCAGTTTCTACTGCAGTATCCACTAATATACAGTGTTAATGGGTAGTTAATGGTTAATGCTGCTGCTGCAAGGATGTAATTTAATTGTAAAACAGTTGTGCATGCCCCAAGGCTTCTGCTGAAAGCGGACATTGTTTCTGTTCAGGCTAATATCTGTCTGGTTATACGTATACAATACAATCTGATCTGGAAATTAAGAACAAACAACACAACTATCTTAAACTATAGAATGAACAGAATGCAAAATTATCTTCCGTATAAAGCAGAAAATTCCAATATTCCTTTTCACATTTTGTGTTTTAGTTCTGTGCGACTCTTGGTACCACTCCATCCTGTGCTTTTGATCACATCGCCGATCTGGGGCCCCTGTGTGAGTCCAGCAGCCGCAACCACAAACACTGACTACATCTGATTTATGAGAGGAATCGGACATAAACGCACTATTTAATTTAATTTGTATTACAAATATACACCTAAATCATTCCACTTATGAGTTTCTATTGGTGTATGTGATTTAAATACTTCTCAATACATAAATAATCAAATTAAGAAATGAAAACATCACTTTTACAGATATTATTAAAACCATTTTTTTTTCAGGTAATCAGGAGAACATGTGGATGCATATTGATGCAGCTTATGCTGGCAGTGCTTTTATTTGCCCTGAATTTAGACCTTTATTAAATGGCGTGGAGGTGAGTAATTTTCAAAAGAAATATTATCATACTGCACACCCTGAAACAAATGTGTTTTTTGACATATAATATATGCAAATATTTTGGTAACACTTTACAATGAGGACCCCTTATTAACATTAGTTATTGCATAATTATGCATTATTTAGTTATTAAATAACATGTTAACATACACTAATATGCATCATTAATTGTCTTAGTTAATCCATTAGTTGGCAGTTAACTACTGGTTGTTAGGTAATGATTAGGTAATGCTTATGAGGCTTTACAGCATTTATTAAGGATTAGTTCAGGCTGAAATCATTAAGCAAAACTTTGCTAACCTCCTGCTACTAAACTCCAAATAAACAAACAAACAAACAAACAACCATAGTAAATGATTACTTCAGAAATAACTAGTTCGTTGTTGATGCATACGTGACGCTAAGCATAGGGAAACTTTTATTAATGCTTTGTTATCCATTATATAAGGTTGAAAGAATAGCATTAGCTACACTTAGTAATGCAAAGTAATGCATAAAAGTGACTTTTGACACGTTATTTATTACTCAAATAATGCTCAATTATGCATTAAAAAACGTTAAGTGTTACCAATATTTCTATGTTGGTTCTCTTGTCCACAATTAAATGTGTTTTTTTATAATTGAAAACCAAAATTCGAAATATGGAAATGGAAATAATCCCCCTCTCTATGTAAATTTAGACTGCCTGCTTAATCGCATGTGAAATATCTGTCATTACATCCATGAAAGGAAGGACCAACCTACTTGAAAAGGGCAGGAACGTTAATGTCTCGGAGGAAGCTTGGAAGACTGAGCAATAGTCTGAACAATCGCAAAACTAGAAAACCATCAATCTGTCTTTTGAGGCTGCCAAAGCATCTGTTGCTTCCCAAGCTGTGCAGAGACGTGGAGATAAGGGCGGAGTAATTTCCTGAGGCTGTAGCAGACCTTTATATAGCACTGTTTATTAAACCCACAAGTTCAAACAATGTTACTGTGGAGGCAGACCTGGCATATTCTCCTTTTTTTCTGAAAATAATCTTGCACTTTTAATGTGAAAAATAGGTTTCCTGAATAAAAGGTTTAAATCTTTTGGATTATTTTAAGGAAATTAAAAAAACAACAATAAATAAACAACAAAAACAGACCCCCCCTCCCCCTCTAAGACGAAGCTGCTGCAGGTTCGGTTGCTAGGATATAAATGATTGACGTAGAGGCAACCGGCTCTATGTAAACTAATAGTCTAAGTCCCAGTGTCTCCCTATGCTGTTATTGCATCAGAGAAGGTAGAGAAAAGGATATTACAAAGATAGCCAACAAAAAGATTGAAACAGATTACAGATTAGGAAGGGAGCGTCTCTCTTTGAGTAAACCCAGCCCGGAGAGGTTTTATTTTGCTATCATTTCTATATGTTTTGTGAAATATTGCCAGGCTGTTGGGCTTTTATTAAAATTTAAAATATTATATATAAAAAAAATTAAAAGACAATATATATAATTATGCTTGACATCGTGACATGATGATAATGTTGTTCCCACATCAATTAAGTTGATTAAAGATATGTTACAAGTTAAGGACATCTTGTATGTTTGTGCTATTATTTTGTTAAAAATATTACGTAGAGTTATTGTAATTATTAAATTGTCCTTGTTCTTTTTATAGTATGCAGATTCCTTTAATTTCAATCCACATAAGTGGATGTTAATCAACTTTGACTGCTCCGCAATGTGGTAAGCATCTTCTCTTTGCCTTTATTTTGCTGCACTTCCATACAACATCCTCCAAAATCAATAAAAATTACAAAAGAACACAGGAAGTGTGCCTATAGATTATGCAATCAGAGTCACTTGAGTATTTATTTATTTATTTTTTTGCAAGGACCTCTGTTGGCACCATGTGGTACTATATCCCCACCTGTTTACCCTGCAGACAAATGATCCAAAAAAGCAATATGAACACTCGTATCAATCTGCACCTTTGTAATTTGTTTTGTAAGAATAGAATAATGCCTTCCACCTGCCATTCCTGTCAGCACTGACAAAACAAGACATGCTCTAAATAAAACGGAAACACTCATAAACCATAAAAGATTCCACATGGAAGATGCATGTACAAGGTACCTCCATTGCCCTTGTTCTCGTTTCCGTACCTTTCCCACTGAAACATTACATGTTACCCTCAAAGATAATCCTATAGATTAGCCTATACACTTTTCTATTGAGATCATTATTTATGTCCTATTTAATCTAATAATATTACATAAGTAAAAGTTTGCTTTAAGAAAGTTTTCAGATAGACGCTTAAACAACTTGGTTGATCACCCTCATGTATCATCACAGCTAGTAAGTTAATCATCACAAGTGGATAAGGTAAAAAAAATTAAAACCATATCTTTGAGTGGTATATTATTTGCAAAATCACATATAGAAATATAGAAATACATTTCTGTGGATCCAATGATAAATAAATAAATAAATAAACAATAAAATTGATATAATGTATGTTTCTTTGCTGCCAACAGGGTGAAGAAGAGAACAGACATCATTGGAGCCTTTAAGATGGAACCACTATACTTAAAACATGAAAATCAGGAATCAGGTAAAATAGTTTTTGGACTAAAATGACCTCAGTCTGTTTTCACAGTCAAGCACATACAAGCAATAACCTGTTATGTGTTTCTATCCGAGCTCAACTGCACACATTAGCATTTCAAAGACTGCTCAAGTGTTGTGCTACAGCTCTTAGATGCACTGAGCTTCAGCCTAATCAGGACAAATATAAGGTCTCATGTGATGCTAGATGGATATAACAGTAAGAATTGACGCCTGTGAAGCAAATCAAGGGTAGAGTGCCTAAAGTCACTTTTGGACTCCAGATTGAAAGGTGTTTGGTATTTTAAGTAGTTAATTTACCTGTTTGTATTTGAATTTGCTCATTAAGTCCAGTTTGCTGCATTTTTAGTCAAAGTGGCTGGATGGGTCAGTTTGCTGCGTGTCAGACCAGGGTTCGTTTCAGGGGCACAATGAGCTTCATCCATTGTCGGTCCTTTGGCAAGATGCTTCGCGCTACTGCGCAACTATGTAGCTACAATGGGGGCCCAAGACTGGGTTCCCCTGTGCCGGTCCCCAGCCCGGATAAAACACAGGATTGTGTCAGGAAGGGCATCCAGTGTAAAAATCTCTGCCAAAACAAATGTGCGACTCAGTGGAAACTTATCCATTGAGGTAACCCCTGAAGGCATATGCCAAAAGGTGAAAAATAACTGCATTTTCAGTCAGACTATTGTTGAGAGGGTCTAAAAGTCTCTAAACGTTGAATTTCAAGAACAGGTACCACCTGATTCTTTTTGAATTGCACATTTGTGTACTCAAGAAACAACATCCTGAAAATGTAGAAAGACAACAAGCAGCACGCTTTTACATACTCCGATTGAAATCATAAATCTTTTGTGATGTAATTCTATGTCTCTTCCACAGCTGCCGACGTTCTCTCAATTAGCTGATGGGCTCACATTTGCTCTGTAATTTGTTTGACAGATTGTTAGATACACGCAAAAAGAGGCAGTTACCTCCCATCACAGTGACGCAGCTCCCAGAAGTCTATGTTCAGGCGGCATTCACCCATCTACCTAATTAGTGGTAATTAGCTCTGCTGACAAATGCCTCCATTGTTCATAATGAGCTACCTGTGGGTAAAGTGGCAGCTATGCCACGGACAAGTTGCTGGCGATGACCAAAAGAAACAGCTGTGAGCGACAACCCGAGACAAAACAAGAAATAAAAAAAAGCCTTGTAGAGTTGTATAATTGAAGCAAAAATACTTAGTGATATGTTTCTGCTTCGTTATGCTAGCTATGATATACATTAGTCAAGGGTGAATAAATCTTAAGTGGTCTACATGGGGATATTTTTATTTTGTGCTATGCTCATGTTTACTCACACACATTCACCTTTTTCTTTGAACAGGCTTGGTCACTGATTATAGGGTAAGATGAGTTATCAATTGCACAAATAATTATAATTATATTATAGTATATATAATTATAATAATTATATATACATTCCAAAAACGAAAAAAAAAAAAAAACAACAAAAAACAACCTTTTCTGTCATGCTGCAGCACTGGCAGATTCCATTGGGAAGAAGATTCCGATCACTCAAGATGTGGTTTGTCTTTCGCATGTATGGACTCCAAGGCCTGCAAGCTCATATAAGGAAGGTTAGCAAATGACTGATCCAGCTTCACTCAACATTTAGGGGAAATACAAGCAAAATAAAAATGTCACCTCCGTCCCTCAATTTGACTCATAACCTCTATTCATTTTCATCCAGTTAAAGTCCAGTATTTTATTTTATCAGCATGCTCTACCCAGTCAGTTTTGTATAAGTGAAATGACTCGTTCTTGAAGCAACATTTTTTTCCCCATAACTGGTCTTCTTTTTTTTCCTGCTTTCTCCTAGTTTTAAATCCTTCACGGCTGAATGTTTCCTCTCCTCCTGATCTTTTTCTCCATTCATGCAGTCTGCTCTGTCAATCAGATGGGTCTGTTTCATGTTTAGTTTCCATTTTAAACTAAGTGGGCAGGGGCAGAGCTCGACCCCGCAGGAATAAGACATTTACCGGACATGTGTCTATTACATCATTTTTCTGTCATGTTTTTCATCAAATTAATAGGTTTTAAAATGATTCTTTTGAAATCCATTGCTATTTTTTTTTCTTTTTTTTCCCCCTCAAAAATAAAAATGATTTTGTTTGTTAGCTTTACAAACACTAATAGGCAACCATGAATGGAAAATGTTGCAAGTAAGTAATTAATCTTAATGACCATGAGAAAAAAAAGATCCACCCAAGTGAGATTAAGAACAAGTTATTTTACTGTTTTTTGGACTATAGAGTGCACCAGATTGCAAGGTGCATCGTCAACAAATTGTCTATTTGTGCCATATAAATAGTGCACCAAACTATAAAGCGCATTAAGCGAGACAACAGAGTTGGAGATACTGACAGTCCATCAGTCAGTCAGATTTATTAACAACGATCACAGTAGCTCCAGAACTTGTGTGCAGTGCACTGCAAGTAAAGCCACAATTGAAGCGCTTGCCATGTTAGTTGTGTAGGCGTATTTACAATACCTGTAACTTTCAACTTTGTTTGCAACATATAAAAAAGACTCATACTTCTAAAACAAACAAAACTGTGACTATGCTGACTCCTAAACTTGTTAGTAACATGTAAGAAAAACACCGCTACACATGAGCATATTCACAATAACACACAACCTTGTTTGCTACAAAAAACGACTGATACGGGTAAAACACACGTTACTGTTACTTCGCCAACCAGGTTGGATGTTAACATAGCCAAGTAACATATTGTATTGTGACTACGCTAACTCCCGACCCTGTTAGAAATATGAAAAAAAAAAAAAAAAACCTCCTAAAATGATCAGTAAGCTTAACTAGAATTAACCCAGATATACGGTGCTCCAGTTTATAAGGCACACTGTTATTTATTGAAAAAAATGAAGGCTTTAAGTGTGCCATATAGTGCAGAAAATGTGGTGCTTGGAATCAAACACTGGAGGTCGGTTGGAGGTCATTTATTCAAAAAACAATGTCTGAATTTATTAAGAGAGAATTGGCATGAAAAGTACAGAAGATGGCCTCTTCACCTTTCATCCAGTGTCTCTTTGATCTTTGGTAAATAATTCATGCCATAGCAGCAGGTTTGATGTGATCCATGCAAATACTCTGAATAAAGGAAATGACATTTACTGTGAGCAAATCTGAGAAAAAGCTATTTCATCCTACCTCAATCCTCATTTTAGACTTTTCCACATGTACATTGTGAAAACCGTCAAAAAACGAGACCCTGGTAAATTTGACAACAGCGCCACCTGTTAAAAATCCTACAAATTACAGCGTTTTGTGTGTGACGTGGTTTGTGGTCAAACAATAGTTTAAAAGGACCGTCTATGGTTGTCTAATGCTGTACACAACACAGTTACATTGTTCAGAACATTCATTTTTCTCCTTTACTTAACATGAAGGTATTCATTTCTGTCAACATCTCTAAAATATTTGTACATGTTTTTTTTATATATAATTATATTATTGCTAGTTTTTTTCTTTCATTGTCGTTTGTTTCCACAACATAGTATTTGAATGTTCATTTAGTGGGAAAAAGTTGTGCTTTTGAAAATTAATTTCCATTAAGCAAAACAATGCAACAATGAGAGAAGTGCATTTGTGAGTCCATGGGCTGTACACTTTTCGATTAAATTTTTATTTATTTATCATTTTATTTATTTATTTTTGCAGCAAGTGGGTCTTGCCAAAGAGTTTGAGAGTTTGGTGCGAGCAGACAAGAGGTTTGAGATCTGTGCTCCTGTTGTCATGGGACTGGTTTGCTTCAGGCTTAAGGTATCAACACATTCTCACATTTTTCAAGCTTTTTTTTTTTACCTGACGTCATAAGAGCCCAATGCACAAGCGAAGAAAGCAAAATGTAAAATAACCGACAGAGTGACACAACTAACTCAAGTTGGTTGACCTAATTTGGAAACCTTTATCTCAAATTGACACAAATAAAAAATCCTGTCTATATTTCATCATCGCTGCTTGATTTTTTTCCACTTTGCTTTTTTTCTAAGGGCACCAACGAGCTGAACCAAAGCTTGCTGAAAAAAATCACCAAGAGCCGAGAAATTCATCTAGTGCCTTGTCAGCTCTCGGGCAGTTTTGTCCTCCGTCTTGCCATCTGTTCTCGCTCCACGGAGTCCCGCCACATCCAGCAAGCATGGCAGCACATCACACAGCTCGCCTTTGAGCTTTTGCAGGAGCACCATAATTGACAACAAGTTGGCTGGTTTGGCTTGTGCTCCCTTCAAACAGAACCAAAAATTTATGAAGCATGCTGATTTACAAACTATATGGAAGATTCGCTGATTAGTTAGCAAAGTTATTTTTGCATATATCTTTCAAAATGATTATGCAATTAAGAGCAACTTAAAATCAAAGGAATAAAAATGAATAAGCATGCACATTTCAGATTTTGAATCTGCAGCTTCTCCAACCTTTGTCTTAGGTTCTGTCTATCACTGTTTAGCAACAATGTCATTGTCTTAATCATAGTGCACTTATCTCCATGCAGACTCGGATTCACCATTTCTGTATTGTAGGCTTTGAAGATTTCGACTGTAGTGTATTATTTTGCACAGAATTTATTGTAAAACTTGAATGAATCTTTAAAAACCGACTTTCTCCAGCTGCTGTTGGTGTTGCTTCAAAAGAAACATGGAAGGCGTTTTAAGTTGACAATGTAAAAACAAAAGAAGTGTTTTACATGATCAGTAGAATATCCAAGTGCAATATGTGTTTATGCCCTAATTATTAAAAAATATAAACTCTAAAATGTATAAATTCCTATTTCAAAAATTACATCTTTATATAGATAAAAACTGACGGAATTAAGTCCCTTTTTGGTGAACACTCCCTGACTCCACAATGTGTAATTTCACTTTGATGCTTTTTTTGAATTGGTTGTTGATGTTTAGAATCTACGCTAGAATCCTGTCAAAATATTTATAGAACAGGCTGCTCAAGAAAATAGTGATTCTCTTGTGAATTATATTTTAAAGATGTTAAGACTAATGTTTCTCTACGTCTTTCTGCTTGGACATGTATAAAATGTGGCATGTCATCACCGCACCTCCCGCTTTAGTCACTTGATCGAGTATTTCAGGTGTTTCCTCCTTGGCCTGCCTGTGTGTTGTATTCAAATCTGTGAGTTTGCGTCAATAAAGTTTGCTGTAGTCTGAAGAGGTGTCTGATTTCTCATGAAAAATTAAGACTCACATTTATAGTTTTCTGTTCTGTCTTGCAATAGAGCTGCAGGGTTCTTGAAAGAAGTTGTAGCTACGAGACCACAAGTTTAAGCAATAGATAAGTAGACAGATTGATAAATAATAAATGTAAGCAAAGCTTTTCTTTCAATAAAACAGGAAAACCTTAATATTGTCGCTATGAAAATAAGAAAAAAATCACGGGCTCCGGCAACCCACCGGCCCCAGCGGGTTAACAAAATAGATGGAAGTTTAGGACAGAACCCCTGTCATTGGATGTGTATTCCAATGATCGTTTCACTGAAAAACGACACATGCCCAAAGTCCCATGACTGGTAGATGTGACGCGGCGACCTAGCCCAAATTCAGATAATTGAACGCTGGCCACGCCGCCGCTGTCTAGACCACATGTGTCAAACTCAAGCCCCGGGGGCCAAATGTGGCCCGCTATGTCATTTTTTGTGGCCCGCGAGAGCACAAAAGTTTTTAATTTCTTAGAATAAAAAATACAATTTGGTGTGTATTTGTTCATATTAGAGGGATTCAGACTTGAAATATCAGATTGGTCAACGATACATTAGGACTGAAACACTGTCCATATAACCTAACCTGACAGAATCTAATTTAAAAAGAATTTATACTAGAATAACAAGTAAACATATGTTGTCTATGCAACTGTAATTGTCACTTTAAAAAGTTATAATAAATAAAGAAATAAGTTATTTATTATTAAGGAGTATTGTGTTTATTTTTCATTACATTTAGTTACATGTACAGTATAAGTTTTATCTGGCCCTTTGAGGACAGCCACTATGTTGATGTGGCCCTTGGTGAAAATGAGTTTGACACCCCTGGTCTAGACCTACGCGCCGCAGGGTCTCAGACTGCGTCTCTACCATTGACTTAACATTAAAACATTAAAATCTCTGCTGAGAATCACGTTCTGTGTGAACGCAGCTTTACAGTGCTTTAGGGTTTTGACTTGTCAGGGCCTGTGGAGGGTCGTAGAGGAGGAGCATCTTAAGGCTGTGTCACACAGCCACTACGTACATTTTGCGTACATTCATACGTGAATATAAGTGGAAAAAGTGAGAAAGGTTGTGATCTTTGAAATTTTCACAGATGTATCAAAACGGAACCGTGTTAAAACCATGAAGTACTAGTAAAACACACAAGGAACACATAAATCAACATAGAACATGAACCGTTAGTGATTATTGTGCTGTTTATTTGCAATTTATTAGTGATTCGTGTGTCAGTTGTGTCATTTTAACACGATATGTGCGGCGTATACGCGATATAAAAGTTATACATCTGTGAAACATGCATGAAAAAGTCTGTTAGACACACATGGAACGGTCATCGAAGGCCACAAATTTGTCTATCTTGCAAAAAGAATGCACAATTGCTTAAAAATGATGTTACAATTGCAGATAAACTATGTGAAATACGCACAAACTGCATAATGAACAGCTCAAAACTGAATTCACATAAAGACCCCTCAGCTGAAACCTTCAATGGACACCTGCACACAATGACAAATGATGATCGCAAGAAACACTTATGAATAAATCACACAGAAGATCTCAATTTAATACGTGAAATATTTGTAAAATGTACGTAGTGGCTGTGAGGCACTGCCTTTAAGGGGAGCGCAGGTGTGTCTTGTGGTTCCTTGGAGGTTCGTACAGCCACCTCAAAGGGAGTTATTATGATGGAACATACCATTGTCCTGTGTGTGTGGTAACTATATCGTTAAGTATTTGTAAGGCAAATGTAAGTTACACGCACTTCTGACATCCGAGTGATGCTGTCATAAGGTGCATTACTTCACACTCTAGCATGCACAACATGTGCAGGTGATAAGATCCTGTAGGATGCCCAAACAAACTGCCCTGGTTGTCTAATGTCCGTGTTTTTAACAGTCAGGCCGTGTATAATTATCACATAAACAGCACTTACAGGCCCCTTGCGAAGTATGCAATATTTAAAAAATGGTAAAAACTAGAAAAATACAATTGTTGTGCCTGTGTCTCACAAACACACTTGGGCTATTTCTTCAACTGAATTCTCTGGTTATTCATGTTTTTGGGTTACTTTTTGGAGCGATTACAAATTATTTGGGTAATAGTGGTTTAATTTAAACCCAATTTATGTTGTTTTTAAATAAAAAAACCTCAACCCAACTTTAGTTTTTTTACTTTGCTGTTGTTAGTGTTCACTTTACTCTTTCCCTGCATGTTGTTCAAGTGTTTGGTGTGATCTGTTGCCCGCAGCATGCCTGTAGCCCTTGTGCTATCCTATGACCCCACCCTTACATTGATGTGTTCTCCCTACCATGACAAAGGTGGATGAAGGTGGAAAGATTTCATGTAATCCATGGACACCAGTGAAGATCACAAATCATTGAAGACAAAAGGTTAAGCGCACTGTCTAGTGGGTCTAGATGAACCAACTCCCAATGTTAAAGTGCCTGGGATAGCACAAGGGGTAGAAAAAACATTTCTCTCTACGGGCTCACTGAGGGGTCTACTATCGAAAGATTTAGTGTGGGCCACTAAATTTGCTAATTTTTACCCACAGAGCCTGTATCCAACCATAAGGGTAGTTGTGACTAATGGGTAAGTAACTTTTCCACACATTACGTATTCTAATTTCATTCTCAAAATATATCACAATAGACAGCTTTTTTAAAGCTTGTTTACTGTGAGCTTTTCATATTTTTTTGGAAGAAACAATACCTATCATACCTAAACATTTGCAAACATTATCTGTAGAAGAAACAATACCCGTCACTAAAGTCTGCTTTATTTTCTTGCCTCAAATGACATCAGTCCTCAATAATGTACTTTTAACTCTATCTCCATTACTGCACTCTCCAAAGAGGCTTTTAGAAAGGCTTGTCCCCAATTATGATGAAACATTCATTTGAGCTCTTGAAACAGAACAAGGAAAACATTATGAAGCACTCAGTGCTGCAGAGATATTTTACAGAACGTGTAAACGATATTTTATGCATTTTGTCCACACTCCGTCTGTGGGACAACATATGTAGTGCACAGTTTGCTCACTAGAGGGCGCCAAGTTATTTGGAGTTTACTCAGTCGCTTTAGTACAATTCTCAGATCAGAATTGAAGTTTGCAAATACGTGTGTGCATTTCTCAAAATAATTTGTACAAACAGCAAAACACTATGGATTTCTTGCAAAAGCCTGTAACTTGCTCAAAATCTTTAGTTCATCTCTCAAAACTAAGTCTTTATGTCATTGAACATATCAGTGCCATCAGAATGTCAAGTCCTTGTGTCATTGTCTACGAACAAGACAGTTAAATTACTTAGTCATGTTGTCAATATAACTGTGTACTTTAGAGGGAGGTTCTGATGTAAACTAAAGTTTTGATGACAATCATTGTAAAATGTAAGTCACACCTTTTTTGTTTGATTGCAAGAGACTGGACAAGATTCACATTTACACTTTTATTGTTCATATTGTAATTTGTTGACAGACCATGTCATACCAACATAGAAATAACCCACTGCAAACAGTAACAAAAAGGGAAAAAAAGATAGGACAATGTTCTGTACAACAGTACAGGCAGTGCAGTAGGAATTTGTATGGTCTTCCTACACCTCTTGTCGTTCCTGTATGTTAGGCCACAAATTCTCATCCACATTACAGCGAATATAATGGAGATGTATAGAAATATTTTTGTCAGATTATGACAAGTTGGCCAACCATTTTGCAGTTAAAGACTTTTGCAATGAACTAATGACTAGGTGTTTTGAGGAGTAAGACTATTGCACGGTGAAATATATAATAAATTTTGATCAACATGACATAAACAATTGATAATGAAGCACAGAGCAGAGAACTGTACATAATCATTTGCATGGATGTACCAAAGCAATTGCAACTTGTTCAAAGAAGTGAGAAACTGCTTATATGATGTGCACAAGTGACATCATGATGTGAAGATTGAACAAATAGTTTTGGGAATGTCATTCTGATCTGAGAATTGTACTAAAGCGACTGAGAAAAACTGTAAACATCTCAAAGCACTTGTGACCTGCTTTACATTTATACAATGCAAACATTGCTCACTTAATGATTAAAATACATTTTCTTAGTGCTGTGTATAATAAAATGATATTTTATTTTACTTTAAAATGACAAACTGTTTGAAATTATTATTATTATTTTGGCTGCACTTTAACTGATCACATAGGATTATTCATTTGAAAGTGATATAATGTCATTGATGCAGTAGATTGCATCCTGCCAATAATAAGCAGACATACACATCCCCCCATGGAGCACTAAATAGTTCTAAGTGTTTCCCTCAAACCACAGAAAAACTGAGCTTTCAGCTTTAAAACTGAGTCTGAAAACACACGACTTTGCACATGTTAAAGCAATAAAAAATGTATTTTAAAAAGAGCTGATTTCAACGATTTAATGGCGGAAAAAATTCCATTAGGCTCATTTTATGAATGTCAACTTTCAAATATTTCAGACGAGGCATCAATATCTGAGCTCTTGTCCCGTATATAATCAGCCTCCAGTCTTCTGTTTAAGGAAATGTGTTAAAAGCTTATCCCAGATGCTAATTTTCACTTGGGAGGCATCAGATGGGAAAACATTACAATCTAGCAACCATCAGCTGGATCTGAAGTCACCTCACTGATCATGTTACAGCATCAGCATTTAGAGTCTCTGGCACAATTATTGCAGTTAACACAAATACTTCTAATTCTATCAGGATAAGAGTTTCCTTTGTGATGATTCAATAGCGGGATGTTAAGTGTTTCGCAATTTCAACATGAAACAAATAAAGTTTTAAAGTTGCTTGTCTCTAAAGGTCTCTGAAGTCAGTGTTTATTTAAGGGAAAGGGGGTACAGGTTTTGCTCTGACAGAAATCAGTTTGTGTACTTAAGAAAACACTAAAGGTGTTGCATAAGTAGAATGAAAATAATTAACCAAAGATGGAAATTCTTATTTAACAGGAAATACCACCAAGTGACAAAAAATGCAGAGAAACAAGTGAAGATCAGAGGATAGAATTTAGACTAATAAATGAGATAATGTGGAAGATAAAAAGTGAGCAAAGACCTGACTGACTGGAGTGACAGAACAAAAAGAAGTAAATAAATGTTAAAATTCAAAAAATCAGAACACCAAAGAAAATCATTATATACACTGACCAAAAATATAAATGCAACACTTTTGTTATTGCTCCCATTTTTTATGGTATGAACTCAAAGATGTGAAACATTTTCCACAAACACAAAATAACCAGTTCTCTGAAATATTGTTCACAAATCTGTCTAAATCTGTGATAGTGAGCACTTCTTCTTTGCCAAGACAATCCATCCCACCTCACAGGTGTGCCATATTAAGATGCTGATTAGACAGCATGATTATTGCACAGGTGTGCCTTAGACTGGCCACAAGAAAAGGCCACTCTGAAATCTTCAGTTGTATCAAACTGATACAATGCCACAGATGTCTCAAGTTTTGAGGGAGCGTGCAATTGGCATGCTGATAGCAGGAATGTCCACCAGAGCTGTTGCTAGGGAATTGAATGTCCATTTCTCCACCATAAGCCGTCTCCAAAGGCGTTTCCGAGAATTTGGCAGCACATCCAACCGCCCTCCCAACCGCAGACCACGTGTAACCACACCAGCCCAAGACCTCCACATCCAGCATGTCCACCTCCAAGATCGTCTGAGACCAGCCACTCGGACAGCTGCTGAACCAATCGGTTTGCATAACCACAGAATTTCTGCACAAACTGTCAGAAACCATCTCAGGGAAGCTCATCTGCATGCTCGTCGTCCTCATCGTGGTCTCGAGCTCACTCCAGTTTGTCATCGTAACCGACTTGAGTGGGCAAATGCTCACATGCGATGGCGTCTGGCACGTTAGAGAAGTGTTCTCTTCACGGATGAATCCCGGTTTACACTGTTCAGGGCAGATGTCAGACAGCGTGTGTGGCGTTGTGTGGGTGAGCGGTTTCTGATGTCAATGTTGTGGATTCGAGTAGCTCATGGTGGTGGTGGGGTTATGGTATAGGGAGGCATATGTTATGGGCGAAAAACACAGGAGCTTTTCATTGATGGCATTTTGAACGCACAGAGATACAAGATCCTGGGGCCGTTTGTTGTGCCGTACATCTAACAACATCACCTCATGTTGCAGCATGATAATGCACGGCCCCATGTTGCAAGGATCTGTACACACTTCTTGGAAGCTGAAAGCATCCCAGTTCTTGCATGGCCAGCATACTCAGCGGACAAGTCACCCATTGAGCATGTTTGGGATGCTCTGGATTGGCGTATATGACAGCGTGTTCCAATTCCTGCCAATATCCAGCAACTTCGCACAGCCATTGAAGAAGAGTGGACCAACATTCCACAGGCCACAATAGACAACCTGATCAACTCTATGCGAAGGAGATGTAAATGGTGGTCACACCAGATACTGACTGATTGTCTGAGTCCCATGACCCCCTCAATAAAACAAAACTGAAGATTTCAGTTCATACCATAAAAAATGGGAGCAATAACAAAAGTGTTGCGTTTATATTTTTGGTCAGTGTATATATATGAAATACAACTATGAAATACATTTCAAACTGTAAAAGCCTACATCCAGAAAATAGAAAGCCATAAAACATAAAAAGAGACTCTGATCTCAAAAGAGTACTTTCTGTACTGTACCAAAACATAGCACAAAATCAGCTTTCCAACTGTCAAGCTGCAGCCAAAGTGTCTGCTGAGTGAGAAGTGGGTTGATAGTGGCTGGACACAAAGCAAAATGGAGAGGGCTGCAGCTAAAGCGCACTGACTCATGCATTAAAACCCGCAAATTAGAGGCTTGAGGGATAATTTGCTGTCAGTTTGACATAGCAGAATACTTCTTTTGTGTACAGCGCATAGGCATGATGTATGTAGATCACTTTCTAATAAACCAAAAACTGCATCATAACTCACTCTGAGTGACTAATAGAATGAAGTACCTCATCATTTGGTTTTAAACAAAGCATCATCATTAATTCCAGATGCAATAATATAGAAAAAGGCAAACAATGGATAGTAGGTGGACAGAAATATCATATTGCAGTAAAAGATTTTCAGTGCAAAAACTGCAGAAATGTACTTTTTTAAACTGTTAAATGCAAAAAACAAAATTATGATTATAGGTGTATTTTTTCTTTCTGAACAACGTACATTCATGCAACCACTTTGAATGGAAAGTCTATGGAAACACATAAACATGCGTTATGAGCTTCAGCATTCAAAACACTCACACTCATTTTGAAGACTGTTTTGGGCACTACGTACAAAATGTGCCTCCATTGTGAGTGTAAAGTTAAACCAGGTGGAACTTTGACTAATCAGGGACTTAGATTCCCTTTAATTCAGAGACGTGCCACCCATTTAAAAACTGATGGAAGAGAAAATAATTGTGAAAAATAAGACACAAAGTCTTTCATATATCAGAATAGAGCTGTGAAAGAAAAAGCCTAGAACAAAATTCGCCACATTTTTTTAACAACACGACATTTCTTACCAAACTTCTTCCAAATTTAAGTGGCGGACATGCGCCGGTATTAGGTAACGACAATGCAGAGTGAACACCACACTGTTAAACACGCAGTTTTGGTCCAGTTGTTCTGCTCAGAGCACAAATCCTATTCAGATGGAGGTAATTCAGAGAACGCCAGAACAAAGTCTGAATGGAAACAAACAGGAACTACCTCAAAAGATGGGTCCAAGAGCAGTCAACCCAGACTAGGGTCCGCTTGGTTGTATTCAGACTGAACATTTGCTCCACATTATCGAGGGAAATGAACTCTGGTTCACTTTCAGCCGACCAAATGTGTCCAGTCTGAATACACCGTAGGACTTCAAAAAACTTGAACTCCATCTCTAGGGCAGGAGCTCTCCATCAAACTGGAGAGGACCAACCCCCCTTTTCCAATCAAGATCTAAAAAAGTCCTCTAAAAAAGATGAATTGCTTCAGTGGCAGAGGGCATCCCTACTGGAGTCCAACACTAGGTTTAATTTGCTGCAGGCTCAATCTGGTTGTAGATACGTAATGGCCCTTTGTAGAGGATCCCAGATCTCCTTGTCCCAAAGGGGTATGACCAAATACTTTTTCCAAATTCATACCCTCAACACTAGGGTGTCAAACTGATTTTCTGATACACGTTCAGGTCATTAAATACCAAATTCTTTTTCTCAGGTCTGGGCATCTATGCTTCAACTGCCGTTGAATAGGAATAAAGGGATGGACCTTGAAACTCAAAAAGTAAAGACAGAAGTATTTGTGCAGACCTGAAGTTTGTCTGTCTCAGTGACCACACCATTTACTCCATTTGCTTGCGGTGAAAAAACATCAATGTTCTACATGTTTGGAAAAAGGAAATTCACTCACATATGCACCTAATTAGTAAAAAACATTTCTGAGTAATGTCTTCCCAATATATTTGTGAAGGTCTTAACAGCTCTAATGTAGCAGGTTTGGATGTAAACTGACAGACCATAATGAGGTCGACAAACTCTACTGAGGAGTTCACCCATTATCAATAGCAACAGTGTGTATGGAGAGCAGGATCCGAGAAAAAAACGACTTTCTTCAGTGACCGGCCCACTAATTTTGTTATTATGGAAGCCAGTTTTCATTCACTTTTACTTAATCCCCTCTTTTCTTATAGTTCTCCCTATTGAACCTGCAAAAATCAGGTAGGACAGGTGGTTGGTCAATCCCAAGCTACAGGCTCAGATGAAATTTAGTCTAGGTTTCTTCAAGTCCAGGTACCGCTACTTGCACAGGGCAAAACTATCACCTCTAAATAAGAGAACTGGCTTTTAAACTAACATTGCTGTGCAGATATTCTGATCCAATGTCAATCAGCTTATTACCTCAATATGCATGAGCAGGTGCTTGTCTGATTAGCATTGTAAGAAAAAGGTCCTAAAGGCTGTAGGACATGCAGCAGCAATTTGCACATTGCTGGTTATAGGTTGGCGCCACTGTTCAGTGGCAGAGCCATGTCAGTGTGTGAATGCGTGTGTAGATGAATGGGGCTGTGCCTGTAAAGCGATTTGGGTCCTCCAAGAAGGCAGCAAAGCTATATATATAAGTATAGGCCATTTTCTATGCTTCTTCAACAATTATGTATGCACTAAGCTCTAGGTGATACTGTATGCTAACATATTGCTCTGACGTGCATCATCGTGCAGTAATAACATGGTGTCATTTCTTCCAAAGTCTTCATTCAGTTGTGCAAGATTGTGTGTTTGTCATTCTAAAGAAAGCAACTCTCTTCAGTTGCAATTGCTCATGCGAACTTAGCTGACCTATTCAGGACAGGGTTGCAGGGGGGGAACTTTTATGTTGTTCTGCTGACCAAACAATTTTTCTTTTGCAAATTGTCAGCAAAAAGAAGGAAACAAGATGTTCTACATTTTCAATTCCAAATGCATTTGTTGACCTTTAAATGGAAAGAAAAATGTCACACACTTTAAAGACATTTGGCTGGGCTACAGAGATGCCAGCATTAGTTGATGTTTGTTGGATGGGGTTGTGTGTCTCATAGTTCTTGTCTGAAGCTATTTTAGAGGGGACACCAACCTTTAGTTAGCTTTGCCCTGAGGCAGATGAAGAAGACTGTTTCCGTTTGTGCAGTTTGATCATAGCACAAATGAATATAGTTCCTCGAATGGATTAAATTAGACTAAGTTTAACCAGACAAAAACAATAATGGTGCAATAAAGTGTTTGGAGATTTTGGCTTTTTACATTCAAGTGAAGTCTTTGCAAGTCACTTTACCTTCGACCTTCCTGACCCTAACATCTGCTGCTCAAACTTTTTGCTTCACAGTCGTCAGTCTCCAATGAATCTTAGGAAAGGAAACATCAGTGAATAGGACACACCTAACACTTTAGCATGGGCCTGGCTGAGGGAAATGTATATCATTTGTATCCATGAGGCTTCTTCTGTTACTTGCAAATTTGATTTTCATTGTGCTGCCTTTCCGGTTGATTTCAGCAGTAGGTCTCAGGTCTCACGTTAGGCTGCTAAAAATATACTGTACATTCACTGCCTTCTGAATCAGACACATAATTCACTCTGGCCAATCCCATCAGGGTCTTGCTTTTAGATAAGAAGAACACTTGTGCTGAAATTTCATTGATTAAACGTTTGATGAGTCATAAAATGGATACAGTTATGCAAAATACCGTGGAGACTATTCATAAAATAACGTTTTCAGGGGAGACAATCACAGGATGGGAAACAACAACAAAAGGTTTTAATGGCATATATTTAATCTAGAAAAAGGCAGTAATTTAAAAAATAAAATATTGGGAAACCTTATTTTTGTAGTTAGAAAAGGTACATAATGTTAGGTAACAACCCAAACTTTTTTGTAACTGACGTGGAAGTAAACTTGGTGATACCAAATGTGGCAGTTCCTTATACAAGTCTGGGTTTAAAATGAAAAGATTTCCTGTTATTAAAAGATTTTTGACTGCTAAGTTAAAGAAAATCTTTTCGGTGTTTATTATTAACTTTGCAATCACGTGGAAGTGTTTATCTGTTTGACAGGCTTCATTTTTGCTGTCTAGGTCCAGAGAAAGACAAAAGAGGAGGTTTATGGATACAGTGAATATGAAGGTAACTGGTTTTAGAGGAGAGGATGTAGAAGACGGGGTTTGATGGAGGAAGCTGATTTGTTGTGGTGATCCCTGTAGGAAAAAGGAAAAGAATTCCAACAAAATGTTAGAGATTTTTGGTCCAGTGCATGCTTCCACCTATAGAAGTCATTTTTTTTAAAGATCTGCTCCAATGAAACTGTTTTAACATGTTCTTTTAGCATTTTTCTCATGATGGAGCACATTTATAAAAACAATTAGGATTAAAATAGCCAAATATCTGAGTATTTCTTTATTCAAATCATGAGGAATCAGGAGCAGATGAAAAAAAGCCAGTTTGCGAAAACAGTCGGCGGGCCTCAAGCTCCCTGCTCCACTCCATTCCGATACGACCACTTGTAGACAAATAGATCCAAGTACGTCTTTGTTTTCCTTATCTGAGCTGGCATCTGGCTCAAAACCTGTAAGTCTAGATAACTTCGATATTGCTCGCCATTTTAGTTGCACCAGTAATGTTAGATTGGGGCTGTTAGGGGCTGTAAGCTAGCGGTAGAGAGTGTAAACGAAGGGATTATGGGAAATGTGAGCAGACTTACTCTGCGCCAGCAGTCCTGGCCACAACACAGAGGTGAATTTCTCATGACCTACTGCTGCTCTACATAAACTATGTCCTAGAAGGTGACACAGGTTTTTTATTTTGGCTAAAAATTGCATCATTATAATTAAAAGACCACTGGAAACGTTTTGAAAATTGATCAAAAGATGATTAGAGTGGGACTTTAAACCAAGATGATCATGTCACCTCATGATCAGTCTTTCAATTCCTTTTTTAAAACCAACTGATGTCCACAAACAAATGGCTCCACTCACAGCAACCCCATTTCTAAAACCATTTTTAATGTTGTGCAGTGAATCTACACTTCTGGTTAAGATTTGAAAGCCAAAAAAACATAAAGAAATAGCCTTTTTAATAAAATGCACAATGCTTATAATCAACAAACTTGTGTTTTCATGCATGCAATTAAATCTTTCGTAGTAGCACATATCAAATAAACAGTAAACTGCGACAAGTTTAACAAAACAAACACAATAGTTACATGGCACAGAGTCTTGGAAATGTTAAGTCAGTGCCTCTATCTGTGTTTTTAACACACCAGTGGTTGCCAGGCAGCATGTGACACGGGTAAACAAAGACTTTAGGGCTTTTGAGTCATGTTTATCTAACTTATTTAATACTGATATTTAAAACTGATTGAATATGTGGAGTTTCTTTTTCTATTGATCTTTTCTCTGCATCTTGGTGCTTTCTGGTGTCTCCCTAGTTATTAAATGATATCATACAGGCAGACAGAAAAAAAGAAAAAAAAAATCAGGGACTTCTCGTGTTTCCACAAAGTGGTGCAAAATCCTGAGACATATTCTGCGTGCACATGCAACAACACTCAATAGAATTAGTGGCAGGCTTTTAGCACTTCGCTCTGTGGAGCTGAAAGCTGAGCGAGAGTTTTCTTAGTCCAACAACTCCTTGACAGAGACACAATTATGACTCATATTTTTCATAGACTCCTTTTCAAGAACCTGACCTGAACATGGATTGGGGAACTTGCAGGTATTAACACATCCTCCAGTGTTGTAATCCAAAAGCTTGTTTGTTCTGCATTCACTGCAAGTCAAGTTTATCAAGAGCTTGTGACAACTCAAGAAACAGACACAAGCATTGGACTTTACCCTGTTGATTACATCCCTAAACCTTCTCTGCTTGTTTCATTGAAACATGCAAGTATATGTTGTGCCTTTAGTCACCATTAAGCAGCTGAATGTCCCAGTCTAGGTGCTCCATTGCATCCTCGAGTAGGAGGTGTTGCATCTTCAGGAGTCTGTGCACTGCTCCTCCCTCCCTCCTCTCCTTCTCTCAGCTGTGTTAGGGCTCTACACTCATTTTCTGTCGAGCCGGTCATTCCTCAACTCTCTCCGGCTCCCTTCTTCCCTGTCATCTTTCTCAAGAGCAGTCTCCCCCCCACTCTCAGCCTCCATCTACAAACCAGCTTTTCAAGGTAAGATCCAATCACAACACATAACATGCTTTAAAAAAAAAATGTTAGCACATAATGTGCTCAACAGAAAGCTTGAACCCTTCAGCTCTCTGAAGACACTGGATGAGGCAGTCAGATTTCTGAATTCATCCCTGTGTGCGTTACTCCAGACCGCATCAACCAGTTTCAACAAGCAGAGCCAATAACATGTTTTCCAAAGACAGGGTGTTCACACGGCTGACTTCAGAAAAACACTCAAAGTGTTTTTAGTCATTAAATGTGTCATGATGTGCACGCTTTATCATTAGACCTGTTGATTTTTCCTGACTGACGTACAGGCTTGCTGAAATTCTGTTACATTATATACTTTGTTTATGCGCTGGAGAAAGTGAATAATACTGTAGCGCATGCAGGACAGAGTTCCTCCCTCTGCAAGAACACACACAGCAAGTTGAATGGTGACTCTAAGGTGAAAGTAAATGTGGTTGTAATACAGTAAATGATTGCTTTATCTGTATAACTCTACACCATCCCAATGGAAATTCACCTTGAAATTACCACGTATGCAATGAAAGAAGCTGAAAACGTAAGGTACCCATCAGAGCAGTGGCAGAGCTAAAATATTTAATATTGGCAGCAGAAGACTTTGAAAGGGTGGCGAACAAGAACAACAGAGCTGAAGGCTGTTACACATGAAAGGATCAAAAATACCTTTTTTAAACAGTTTTATCATTAATAATAATCATAAAATAGCACTTCTTTTAGCAGAGGTGCAATTATGTTATTTTTAACATCAGAGTTGTGTTCTTTTTGCAATAATTATATTGATAATTTCTTCTTCTTTGTCAATAATTATACAAATATTTACTCAAAAAATGGGGGGATAAAGCTTTTTGCTGCCACCCCTGCATCAAAGGAATGACGGATGGATAGTGACACAAAAAAGACAATCTAATCCACTTTTGTGCTTATTTATTTAATGTACAAAGAGCCCTTTACTCTAAATTTCCACTCCAAAGCCTATTGAACATGTGAGCATGTTTAAGGCTTGGCTAAAGTATAGTGACAAAGAGAAAACTAAACCCTGAAACACATGCAAACTGTTATATGATATATTGTTGGGACTCTATTTGGATTCAATGAAATGTTGTATTGATGGTAAATCCTGCTTCTATTCCATAAACAGAGGTGCACTGCTTTTCCATTGTCCATAATGACATGTGTTTTGCCACAGCACTATTGTTATGAACAGTTTGCAACAACCCAAGAGTAGTCCATTAGTCAGACCCTTCCAGACCCTTCAGAGCATAAATAACATGTTCATGTAACACCGGCGAAACAATGTTGAGCAAAGCCATGAGAGTTGCAGGAATGCACTGCTGAAGCAAGACAGAGCTTCTAACAAAGATCCTTGACAACTCCTCTCTTTCTGTTACAGTCTTGGACTTACAAAGAGATTTTGATCTGTGTCCAAAAAGAACAGTTTGCATTTGCAAGGATCCAACTGCACAAGGATGAAAAATGAAAGTTGGAGATTCTTTCTTTTACCAACAAACTGAGCCCTCTTTTCAGTGTGCTACTGACATTTCTTTTAAAACGTTCCTGATTCCTGAGAACTGCTGCATTTTGTCCCAGTGTTTTAACAGTCTGAAACCACACAGCTGGTGGACTGGCACCTGCTTGTACGTATAGCCTTTCAACTTTTTAAGGAGGGTAAATATTTAGTAATTCAGTAATCACTAAAATCCCTTCTGATGCTTTTCCCAACTTCACATTTGAAGACTGTTTCGTTTTTCATTTATTTCGGCATTCCTTTTATTCAAGGTCAACTCACATATTTGTGATGATCAGTGGACTAGAACTCCTGACTTTTGCACCTCTTGATGCCATCCAGGACCGTCTTGAAGTGTTTTCTAACAGGATCTTTTAACATGTTTTAAAAACCTCCCTTTGTTTGTTAACAGATGTGTGAAAGCTTTCCTCCAGGGCTTGCACATGTTGTATTTGATGTGCTATTCCTTCTGATATCTTCAAAGTTTTTCTTGAAGTTTTTGGTGAATAAAAACAAAAAAGGAAATTTTGGTTTGAAACTAAAATGCATTATCCATAAGCCCTCAATGCTTAACAGCATCACATACTTCAGAGGCCGCTACCTGAAAGCAGTTTACCACCTACTAAAGCTTTCTGTTCTCTCTTGGAATCAATTGTATCAATTTACAGAGTACTTTAGGCAGCAACTCAAAGTAGGAGTATTTTATTTATGCAGTCAACTTTCCTTTTTTTTAGCTAACACACTGTAAAATTGGATCTTGAGAAAGTAAAAAGACTCTTATTTCAAGAGCAAATGTCTTATTTTCTGTCTTGCAAGAAAAATCTTATTCAGAACGTTTTTCAAAAGCAAAACAGTGACTAGATGTTTTTCTTAAAATAAGAGTTCTTGGTAAGACCATTTTTCTTCCCCTATTGGCAGGTTTTTAACCTTTTTAAAATCCTTTTCTTTTTCAGATTTTAAGAATTTTAGACCTATGTACAGGTCTAAAGTTTTAAGACCTATGAATAGGTCTAAAATTTTAGACCTATTTACAGTGCAGCAACAAATCTTTAACCACGCAACTTCCCAGTTTTGCCAAGCACTTTGTGCACCCTAAATGAAGAAAATGCAATTCTATTCAGTCCTTGCCAATAAATGACAGTAGATTATGAAGCTTACTGTACATAAAGGCAATGCATTTGAAGATTTAAAGAACACAGAAGCACAACAACAGCTCACAGGGAGAGTCGAAAATGTCCAATAAAAAAGCAAAAAGTCAAGTTAAGACATGTTGTGGTCTGCTTATGAGCAAAGATTAGTGACACGTGTTATACTATGACTGTAATGCAAACATGTATGATGCAAAAAGGAGGAGCAGCGGCAGGTTAAATTTATTAGCAGAACAAAAGCATATCATGTCAAGTTTTATTAGAGTTTCATCAAATTGTTTACATTTTAAGCATTGAACGGTAAATGGTATAGACTTATATGGCACCTAATTACCTTCTTAGAAGGCCCTTACATGCACAGTCCCATTTACCCATGCACACACACACACACACATTCACACACTGATGGCAAACACTGGTGCCAACCTATAACCACGAGGAGCAACGTGGAGTTCAGTGTCTTGTCCAAGCACACTTCAAACACATGGGCTGGAACTGAAGCTGCAATCTCCTGATCGGAGGTTGACCACTGCACCCTTTGCACCTTGGTCACCCCATTAGAGAAATATCTCATCAGCCCCATTCTTCAAATAGTCCTGTTTTGATACATTTTAACAGAAGAAGGTCATTTAAAACATTAGAATAATCTTCCAAAAACATCAGAGGAAAATGTAAAAGAGCCGGACAGGTTATTATTTCAGACTAAGTATACATTTTGTGCTGTAACCATCACATTTGGCATGGATGTACTGTATCTTAGGATGCCCTTTTTCAAGAATTTATGTTAGCCACTAGAAAAATCCAAAATGGATTATAGAGATGGCAGCCATCCACTCGATTGTCAACGTCTTTGCCCCCTCTCTCAACAATATGGGTTGTTCATGCACTAAATGCAGTCTTGAAACTTGAGGTATACCAACGGAATACTATTATATGTATATTATTTCTATATTTTAAGATCTTGGATTTTCTTGTGGCTATCATGCTTTTCTGAAAGAGGGAATCCTAAGGTACAAAGGCCAAATTTGGTGCTTATCAGAACCGGATTACGAAAACTCTGCAAAACTATAAAATGAAATAAATCAGTAGGGGTGGGATTAAATAAAATTTCTTCTTCCCACTCCTTTTCAAGCAATACATCAAGTTCTAATTGACTTTAGTTAATGATCACTATATTTAATGAATCAAATGTGACTTAAATGTCTTTGTTTTTCTTGTTTTTTTTTATCCATGCAATTTGTCATTTCTGTAAGGAGTTTGATAAATCTGTTATTTTTTTTGCATATTGTCTACAACTATTGCTTGAAATAGGCATATCAATCAATCAATCAACCAATCAACCAATCAGTTAATCAATCAATCAAAATACAACAAATTGCACCATTATTTTAATAACTAGCTCTGCTATGCTGTCCTTATGTTTATGTTCAGCTTTGCAGTTTCGTCAGTGATGAACTCAAAGAGAAGACAGTGGAGAAAAAATACCTTTTTTTTTTTAAACTTTTCGTCATATTTATTAGGAACAGCAGTCAAACATATTTTTTCAGTAACGTTTCACAACAACTACTAACAATGTAACTGCAACACACCAAACGAGATGACATTCCTGTCCTCGGAACCTGCGCCTCATGAATAAGGCATGACATCACATTTGGCAATGACACTCAACTTGATAAAATATAAAATCTTAAGAGCCAATGTTATGAAAGACCTCTAAAGGAAAAGGGGTTCAAGAAGAGTTATTATTATAATTATGGATGTAAATTCAAGTTTAAAAACGTTTTCAAAATGACCTCAGAATGTTTTACTTGGTGAAAATGGGACTGTGGATTTGTGTGTAAATTTATTCATTATGAAAACACACTCCCACAGATAAACACACATAAAAGCAGGTGTCATTTTTGTCGACTCAAAAACCCACAGCTTCCTCATTGAACGTCGCAGCTCAGTGACTCATGGTGTTTTGCCGTCGGCTGCATTTCTCAAAAGAGGCTAAATGTATTTTTTGGTGGTAAATTCATCAAAATAACATTTGTGGTTTTAAAATTTTTTACTGATCCATACAAGTGGTTAAAAGAAATGACTTAATTGGATCTGTTCAGGTTCTGTAATTTCAGAAACAATATAACAAAACAGTTCCAGCTATATTATTGTTATAAGAGGGCCTTATTTTACTGCTGGTAAAGGTCATTTGTGATTTAAACTTTTAATTATGTACCATGGGATGCGCCAAACTCATCACTGAAGTTCTTGTGACAACATCTCTAGGTTTAAGAGTGGCTAAGTTCACACAAACAGAATTACAACTGGATCCCATGTATTTATCTGTGTGGTGGCTCTTCATGCCTCTGCCCACTATTATCGATACACTCCGGAGTGCTTTGCAGGGGTTTGGATATAGCTGGTTAGGGTGTGTCACCCTGAGTGGCATCTAAACATTTTCATGCAGTTTATGCTACAATAATCAGTTGTAAATACATACATATTTATAAGGTTATAATTGTTTCTACTATCCCTTATCAAATATCCCCACAGGTTGAGAGCTGAGGATATTTTGGTAAAGCCAAGTTCCTTTTTACATTTATTTTTTTGTCATCTCTGTGTCTTGCCAACAGGAAATGGAAAAGAGAATAGGCTACAAGTGTCGCATAGGAGGAGTGGTGCTTCTCCTGCTGACTAGCATTGCTGCCCTCATTGCTGTTGCTGTCATCCAGCACACTTGGAGATCGGAACAGTACAGCCAAGAGGTGAAATAGACCGGAGCTAATCCTGTTGAATTTGTTGTTTCCACTTGTGAATAAGTAAACATGTCAGAGGCTCTTGTTTTTGTGGCATAAAGAAATTAAGCAAAGCTACGTTCACATCAAGCACATGATGTGCTTTCAAGAATGTGCTAAAAGTGCTTAATTGAACACGCCTGAAGCGTAGTGTTCACACTGGACCGTTGCTACATGATACTAGTACACGTCTGCCACCCACAGTGGAAAAGAACCTTGGTGCAAGATGTCGTGTCATGTCTGTAGATTAGATCATGTCACGTCGGTACAAATCTTGTTAATCTTGCCACAGGCTTTTTTTTTTCACAGCTCTATACCGATTGACAGTTCTTTGAATTAAGAGGTACACAATCTAAAAGTCGTCACAGAAGCCGAGTCCTTGATTGGTCAAAATTCGGTTTAACTTTATCGCTCTTGCCTAACAGCAAGAAGGCCCCAGTTCAAGTCCCGTTTGGGGGACCTGAAAAAGAACATCACAGGGGGACCTTTCTGCGTGGAGTCAGCATGGTCTCCCCGTGCATGCGTAGGTTTTCTCCGGGGCCTCCAGTTTCCTCCCACCGTCAAAAACATGCCTCATAAGTTAATTGGTCACGCTAAATTGTCCCTAGGTGTGAGTGTGAATGAGTGTGTGATATGTGACAGACCTGTCCAGGATGTCCCCTGCCTTCGCCCACAAGTGGCCGGGATAGGCTACGGCAGCCCCGTGACCCCTCCCTGATTGATCACAGTTCTGTGTTTTTGTGTGCGTTTGCATAGACTTTTCATTGAAAGTGGCTGCCGAAATGTGAGTCAATCATTGGCATGAACGTAGCTTTAGAGACGTGGGTGCTATTAGAATCTCCTCCAGTATAGGTAGAATTTATTTAGGATTTAGAATTTGTTGGAGATTCTTAATCCCAATAACTGCATTCTTAGACATAATCTGTTTTTAGCCAGCATTAATGGAACTTTTGATAAAAAGTGAAAACCTTTTTTCTGTTTTTTTTTTTCCATTCCAGTATGGCATAGTGATAGACTCTGGTTCATCTCGTTCGACCATGTTCCTGTACGAATGGCCAGGAGAGAAGGAGAATGAAACAGGAGTAGTGAAGGAAAAGACAGAATGTAGAGTTAACGGTGAGTATTTCATAGATTTTAAATGATGAAGACTTTTTTATATTTTTATTTTTTGAGTGTCGTAATTAGAGGTTATATATCTAGCATTGGAAGCATTGTTTTCCATGAGATGAATTTGACTTCAAATAAACACAGAAGTAGCAACAGCAAAAATGAAAACACAAAAAAAGAAGAAATGCTTTGAAGGTTTTCGCTCCGGGAGAGTTCTTCCTGTTCAGCACAGGTCTGCTTTGTCCCTACAGCTATTGCTATCTCAGAAATGACAGGGGACAAGCAGAAAGACGCTGAAGTGTGGGAGGCATTCAAGAATTGCACGGATCAAATCCTCAAAGAAATTCCAGTAGAAAAGCAGAAATCCACATCTCTTTTTCTTGGAGCTACAGCTGGAATGAGACTGCTACAGTAAGAAAACATACTCTGTTATGTCACCATTGACTGTAAAGAACACAAAAGAAACCTACAAACTCGCCTTTGATACTTTCTTTCATTCATCTTCTTAACCCGTTTTGTTCTTTTCAGGGTCATGACACTGCCGGAGCTAGTCACTTTGATACTTTTGTTTTCCAATTTGTTTGGAATGTGGCTGTGTGACACGGCCTGATGTTAAGTTATGTCTTCCTCCAGTCTGGACCAACTTTGGTGTCTATGACATGTTGTGTGACAGACTTCATCAAATATTTAATCACTGAAAACAGAATTTGTGTAATGTCAACATGGTCCTCAGGCAAGTGTCCCTCAAGGATATCCATGCCCCTGCCACACCTAGTGACCTAAAAGGGGTGTTTTATTTGGGATCTCAAGCTTTTAACTGTCGGCCTGGTCCAGTTAATAATTGATCCGTTGTATCTCTGGCCTTAGTACACACAAAAAAGCAAGGTTGTAGATCACTTTTTTACTACGGGCATGCTGCGGGTGAGCGGTCGTAGTGAACACATAGACAACAAACCAAAGTAAGGAGTGGGGTTGAAGTCAGTTAGATTTAGGAACATTGTTCGAAAATGTCATTTTTTCAAGCCCCCCAAACCTTGCACACTGTGCAGGGAGCTTGATAAGTGGGCATGGCTTTAAGAAATAAGACAATCAAAGTGTAGTTTGTGTGTGCGTCCTACAGGCACTGGCACTTACATGTCACGTGCACACACTGTGTGCGCAGCGTTTCCACTTGGTCAGTAAGTGTGGTTTGGTTGTAGTGCAACAATTACAGTACGTGACAAGGTTTCAATCATTAGACACAGATCCAAAACATAAAAAAAAGAAAAATATGCTAATAGTGGGGGGGGGGTTTCAGAAGATAGTTTTCAAAGCCAACTTCTATAACTGTTTATTAAAGTAGTTCTTCGTCCTCTTTATCCTTTTGAAGCACTGGTGTCAAACAATCACATCCAGTAATTCATTTGGCCTTCCTTTCTTTTGTTTTGCCTCTTCTTTGTACAGTTTTTATAGTTAAAACATAAAATGAATCAGTTTCATCCTATATTTTCGCAAATTACAACTTGATGTTTTTGTCTTCTCTGCCTTCAAGGTTAAAAGATGAAAGCAGGTCCGAAAAAGTCATGAGAAATCTCAGGACTTACCTGAACTCCCTACCCTTCAATTTCCAAAATGCTTCCATCCTTAGTGGGGAGGAGGAGGGGCTGTATGGGTGGATCACGGTCAACTACTTGATGGATAACTTTCTGGAGGTTTCAGAGAGTCAAAATCTCAAATTTTTGTTCATATACCCAGAGCTTGAGTTTATATAAAATGTTGTTATATTTACAGAGAAACCTGTTGAATACCTACATGCGCCCTTATGGGGCAAAGACAGTTGGATCCATGGACCTTGGTGGAGCATCAACCCAGATAGCGTTTGCAGTTCAGGAACCAGGCAAAGGACTTGACTACATGCATGTCAAGCTGTACGGTTATCCTTACATTGTCTACACTCACAGCTTCCTCTGTTATGGGAAAAATGAGGCTGACAAAAGATTCCTGGCCAAAGTACTGGAGGTAACTTTAAAAGAAGAGAAAGACTGAAAAATTCTTGAGGTGTTTATAATCCAAGCTTCTTCAAGAAACGAAGCATCATGCCTGCAAAAGCCATTAATGCCGCTAAAAGTTTGGCATTGATTAGTAAATACTGCTGTCCCTGACAAGCTTAGGGAGACTAGTCCAGAATGCATTATGTCATTAAGATTATTGATTGAACAAAGAATGCCATCACACTGGCCTTTAAGAAATGCATTGTTTCTGGGAATTTACTGCTTCACTCTAAAATCTAATGGAAACGCTGCAGAGAAAAACGCTTTGCTGTTAGAAGAAAAGAATTGTAAGTGTTTATTGTTTTTATTGTTGCATAAAGTTGCTTATGATACACACATTATACAGTTTGCCTACACTGCTTGAACTCTTTTGGTTTTTCCTGGTTCGTTTTGAAATGATGTCCACACCTGTTCTGTCCCTAACATTTCATTGTGATTTCTATTTCAGAGTACATCCGATCAGTCCTACAAAACCAACCCCTGCTACCAAAAAGGCTACAACGAAACCATAAAGATCTCTGATGTTTATGACACCCAATGCAATCAAAAACCCAAGAACTACAACCCAGATCAGTCCGTCCTGATTGTTGGAACGGGTGACACAGAACAATGTGGAAAGCTAGTGGAGTCCATGTTTGATTTCAAAACGTGTTCCTCCTCACAGTGTTCCTTTGATGGCGTGGAGCAGCCTCCCGTCACTGGAGATTTTATGGTAACTCAACATTTATGCATATAAGGCAAATGAAAGTATAGGCTGAATGTAACTGAATGTGGGTTTTGCTTTTTGCAGGCATACGCTGGATTATTCTTCATTTCTAAGGCCTTGGGGAAAAATGGCACATCCGAACTTGATGATTTTGAACTCGCAATGAGGAAGTTTTGCACCACAGACTGGGAAGATGTGAGTTCTCCTAACTTCTACCCTGTAACACGTGATGAGAGCAAATTTTCTTCACAGAAGAATAACCTAAACATTTCCTAGCAGAGTTGTCACTGAAGGTGTTGTCCGCAGAGTTTGAAGAAAATGGGCTTGGGTCTTACATCATGAAACATGGCTTCTTCTTGAAAAAATTAGTTCTTTCCCATCAATTTTTGCTCACTGCAGTAGTGGTCCAGGGAAGCTGAGTGTGTCAGATCACAAAGCTGCAAATTTTTATCATCTACAAAGTCATTCAATGTGTTCTTAAACTGAACAAATAGGTTGGCAGTCCCACCCCTGTAAATTAGATCTTCCTTCCTTTTTTTCTGTTAACCCTTGTGCTATCCTAGGCACTTTAACAGTGGGAGTGGGGTCATCTAGACCCCACAAGACAGAGCGCTGAACCTGTTTTCTTCAATGATTTGTGATTTTCACTGGCGTCCATGGATTACATGAAATCCTCTCCCCCTTTATCCACATCATCATCATGGTAGGGAGAACACGTCAATGGTCATCTTGACCCCATAGGATAGCTCAAGGGTTATTAAAGAGAAAAATACTGTAAAATTTAGTTTTGTTCCACTACTTTTGTTCATAGTTTTTGTGACATTTGATTGATTTTAAGTTTTCTATTGTTCATGATTTTTTTCCCTTTTGTTGATCATTTCAATCCAGTTTACTGAGTTGTAGTGCAAACAGTGTTTTTCATATTCTAGTGATTCAACCAGTTCTGGCAGGAAGTATTTACTACTGGCAGAAAAGGGGAGTCAACATCAGTCGTGTAGGTTTGGAAAATCTATTTAACTCACTGTTCAATTAAAAACAAAAATATTGGATTAAGACTACTTTGCATTAAAAGTTTATAGTTTAAAACGGTACTAGCTGAACTTCCCCATTAGAACTTTGTGATTTTTTAATGTTTGGAGAGCTGTGACCCTCATCAGCCGCATGAAAGTAAGTCAGTAAACTTACATCAGCATGGATAATGACTTATAACGGATTAGCAAAAATGTAACAGTCATGCAAAGTCCATTGTAATCTGTTTAAAGAGATTACAAAAAAGAAACGCTACTTTAATTGTAATTTTTTACAACACCATCACAACTAAAACCATATTTTTGCTAAGCTAGTGTTTAACTTACCCCACAACACATTAACTTACCCCACAACACATTAACTCACAACAAAACACAACACAATAACTCACAACACAACACATTAACTCACAACACAACACATTAACTCACCACAACACAATAACTCACAACACAACACATTAACTCACAACACAACACATTAACTCCCAACACAACACAATAACTCACAACACAACACAATAACTCACAACACAACACATTAACTCAAAACACAACACAATAACTCACAACACAACACAATAACTCACAACACAACACAATAACTCACAACACAACACAATAATTTACAACTAGAGGTAAGATCTTAAGCACGAGCACGAGCCCGAGCCCGACACCTACCCGAATTTCGGGTAGGTGTCGGGCTTTAAATGACAGTCATTACGTTCGGGTCGGGTCGGGCCGGGCTGGGCTTCTCTCTTGCTGACTTTTTTAACCCTTGTGCTATCCTAGGCACTTTACTGTTGGGAGTTGGGTCATCTAGATTCACTACAGAGCTCTGAACCTTTTTTTTTTCATTTTTTTGTGATCTTCACTGGTTCAATGGATTACATGAAATTTTTCCACCTTTATCCACCTTTGTCATGGTAGGGAGAACATGTCAAAGTAAGGGTGGGGTCATCCAAGATAGCACAAGGGTTAAATAAATATATTGTAATGGCTGCAAAGAAGCTCCTTGTCAAACAGCTCTTTATTGATCCTGTATGTCAGAACGGTTACCGCACAAACCAAAAGGCACAGCCAGCTTCTTCTTACTCAGAGGGAGAACGTTCACCAAACCCACCCACACACACACATACACACACAGGTAGACCCCGCCCCCTCCCCCCAGCCGCCAGCCCACCGTTGATTGACAAACACTGTGGTCCAGCTCTGCGCACATGTCGTGAATGTAATCTTCCCTCCGCAAGTCTGCATCTATTTTGTTTAGGGATCCCCGATATGGAGCAGCAAGAAGTCAAGGATAAACTTAAGACAGAGGAACTGAAAAGGCAAACACGCACCGCCGCGGCTGCAGTATGTCTCCGTGTAATGAAGCGAGTGCGCATCAAGATCTCTCTTTCACTCTCTGGCCTTTTTTTCTGTGTTCCAGCGCTATTTCGTTGTGCAAATACATTTGTCATGTAGGGAGGAACCTATGCGCAGCGCTTCCAGCGGAACTCTATGCCACAACAGCGAGCTTGACTACGCGCGCGGCTGCAGCGACCACTTTCTGTTAGAAAGAAAATAACTTTCATGATCATAAAAATATGTAGATTATTTTACCTTTAAGAAATCTGGCGGTTTTTTTCTGCCAAAAATACTATGGGTTAAATTGAAATTTCGGGTTTGCTTCGGGCTCGGTCCTGCAAATCAAGTTATTGGTCGGGTTCGGTCCGAGTTCGGGCTTTAATGCCCGCGGGCCTGTGTTGGGTCGGGCTGGATTTTTTAGGCCCGATCTTACCTCTACTCACAACACAACACATTAACTCACAACACAACATATTAACTCACAACACAACACAATAACTCACAACACAACACAATAACTCACAATAACACATTAACTCACAACGGAAGTAAAGCTGCAATGGAAGTGCTTTTATTCTGAAATTTCCACTGGGCTAACAGAAAGTAACGTCACAGTGAGCTGTGGAGGGAGCACGTTTTTTCTACAAGAGAAGCTAGCAGCAGTGTTGCCAGCAGTGTTGTGTTGTGAGTTAATGTGTTGTGGGGTAAGTTAATGTGTTGTGGGGTAAGTTAATGTGTTGTGTTGTGACCCTTCTGGGCCACCGTAGTAATGAGTTTAATGCGGATAACTAACAACCTTTTATGAACTTTTAATTAGTCTTTTTTCTTCATTGCAATTTAAATCCCAGTCCCAACATCTTCTGATTTGTTTCAAAAGCGTTCCCAACGGTCTTTCAATTGTGATTTCTTTAGCCAAAACCAAAGAACCTTTGCTGTTTTCTCAGAATTTGCCTCTGAGTTGTGAGTGGAACCATAAGTGGTGGGCAACCCCAGCCTCCCTTCCTGTCACCCATAACTAAGCTATCTGTTTATGCTCTCCCACTAACTTACAGCCCCTGACATTTCAAACCTAACGTCGTCAGAAAAGTTAGTTCAAAACACCAAAAGCGCGATTTTCATCAGACTGGGTGTTTAAATGTATGCCCCAAAAACATGTCTTTGTGTTAAATTCATGATCAAACAAACAAAAGCTTAATGATTAACAAGTCAAATAATTTCCTAGCATCAAGTTTGCATCCAGTTTTGCTTTTGCATAGTTCTATATGACCTGCAAATCTCTGATCTTTGTTTTCTTTTTCGTAGCTAACAGTCCAAAAGAAGGACATCAAGGCAAGATACCTCAAGACATACTGTTTTGGAGCTCACTATGTCCACGCTCTGCTGGTAAAGGGATACAAGTTTAACAACGAGAATTGGAAAAACATTCATTTTCAAAGACATGTAAGTAAAAGTAAAAAAAAAAAAAAAAAAAGACAAGACAAGAAAAAAGTTAAAATAAAATGGATATGTTTTAGATTTCAGTACCGCACTGAGGCGTGAGAGAAGCCCTAGACCAAAGGCCTAAAATCAGGCTGACAGACCAATTTGCTTTTGAAGCTGCATTGTCTGCTGCCACAAAGGAGGTATCTGAAGACTGAGGGAATTCCCTGTCTGTGACTCGCAGCGCTATATAATAAAAGACGAAGCAGCTCTTGGAGATTCAGTTGTCACAGCTGCAGTTTCCTAATTGAAAAGACATTTAGATGCACGACAAAGACGTTTCTGAGCAGCTTTAGATGCCTCCACTTTACAACAAGAGATTTTGTGTGCTCCGTGTTGCACGCACAGAGCCTCCAGGCTTTCAGGGTGTGGGGCAGATAGGGGAGCCACTAAACAGACTCACTGGCTTTTCTGTAGGGATGTACTTTGCCTGTCATGACTCATTCTTTGCCCTGGAGCTTTCATTGTGCAACAAAACGTTTTCGGAAGACTGAAGATAATAATAATAAAAAAAAATCTGATGCATGGTATAATCATATTCATTTTCTCTTTTTTAGGTTGGAAACACAAGCATTGGCTGGAGTTTGGGGTACATGCTGAGTATGTCCAATATGATCCCCTCTGATGTGAAAGTAATCCTCCCGATTGCAAACCCGGTCTTTTCAGGTCTCATCTTTCTATTTACGGCGCTTATTATTATAGGAGTCGTCCTTGTATCTATTATCATCGTTCGCATGTGCTTCTGAGAATGTAAAGGACCCCTGGACACCCCTGGAATTGCGGGGTTCTGCAGCCTCGGGTTCGGAGGCCTACGAGTCAAACTACTAACTAACGTGTTCTCTTTTTCATTTGAGGCAGTGATGCAGAATTTACACGGACACCACGTTGTCTTAGAGGGTGGCTGTTGGCACAGAGGCAGAACTGAAAGTAAAATGAGGAAGCAAAGAGTTGACAGGAAAGTAAAAAGTTCAAATCCGTAGAGGGGGGGTAAGGGGCATTTGAATTCTGCTTATGTCTTGTAGAATCTCAGACAGGATCTTCAAAAAGAGGAAGATGACTCAACTTGTTTTGTAACTCAGGGAAGCTGGCACAAATTTATATCAGATCTGCTTTGTTTGATGGAATGGCTGTCTGAATGGCGCACTTTGTGCATTAAGGTGTCATTTATCAATGTTTGCGCTTCCTTACATTCACAAATCCTCCCAAACTGAGGTTCAACATGTGTGTTTTGTGAGATTATGGTCACATAACAGTTGAGGCCAGAGCATGAAGAACTGATCTAACTGTTTTGCTGTATATTGCTGAATTGGAATTTGTCGAATGCTTTTTGGATTCAGTTGTATTGTTTTGCAGGTATGCTCTCTGACCCCAGCAGCTTTTACTGTATATGTGGTAAAGGGTTAAAAGCATGACCCGCAAAGTAATAACACCTGAAACAGACTTCTTGTCATTATTATTGCAGATTAACTAAATGGAAAAAATATATGTATGTCCCCATTCTTTTTTTTATTGTGATTGATTTTGATCGTACTGAATGAGCATAGAACAAAAAATGTCACAATCAATTACTGACAGCTTTTACATTAAAGGTGACAAAAGTTGAATTTTTCACAAGTTTCATGTCATTATAATGACATATAAATTAGCGAAAAATGATACGTCGTTAATGGTGCATAATAAAATGGTGTAATTATGAATGTTTTTTTATGTTTGTTAAGATATGTAAATTTGAAGATTTTCCTTCCTCTGCAATAAAAATAGTCATGCATGTTTATGTGATGCACTGCTATGTTTTACTATTGCATTCATATCTTCCATCTCTCTTCTCAATAAATAATATCCACTAACTGCATGTCTTGTGGTGGCTGTTCCATAAAGATGCCATTATTTAATTAAGTGATATCTGATGATAAAGTTCACATTTAGACACATATATAAACAGCCTCTTCAGACTAATCTCAGAGGGAAAAAAGGCATTTAATATTGAAGACATTATTTTTTTTATTTAAATGCATTTCATGTGTTTTGTTTTTGTGCATTATAGAACCTCTTTTACTGTAAATCCATATTAACAGCCTTGAAACCTTTTTTTCCTGACATTAGACAATGTTGCCCTCTAGTGGTAATCTATTGCAACCGCAATATGTTTAATGTACGAACAGGCATGATTTCTTTTTTTTTTTTTATTGAAAGTTTTGTCTAAAAAGAAAAACAAACATACCAACAAAAATAGAAAGACACATCTGAAGCTACAGCAATATCCACTGATTCTAAAGACACTCATAATCACAACTTCAATGACATGGAGGGCATGTTGTTGAGCAAATAAAAAAATAGCATCATCAAAGATATATCACTTGTATTTTCCTTTACACATCTGTAAAAAAACAGAAAAAGAAATGTCATAAATACTAACTTTGTCCTTGTCCTTGTTTTGCTCTGCAGCCAGTTATTTCCTACTAAAGGTTTGAACCCGGTTGGTTTTGGTTGATCCGTCTGTTTTATTAGATGACGACATGGAAAGACCTATAGACAGAGTCAACCAATATAGTGTTTTTCTTTCTTTTCTTTATCTTCTGTTTTCTGTTTCAGTTTGGCCCCAACACAGCCAAGAAGATGTAAAAACACTCATCTCAAGACAACCAGCGCCCGCAAAAGTGAAAAGTGATTAGCAGCTTACACAATATAATCAATTCTCATTGAAAAAAAAAAAAAAAAGAGAGAAGTAATCTTCTAGGCTGAGACATATGAGCTGAAATGGTTCGTTTTAGAGAAGCCCTTTCTTTACCCATGATTCTTAGTGGCTGGGGGTTTTCATTTGGGCAGCCACATCGAGTTACTTCATTGAAAAGCCCATGTTTCAGTCAAAACATTTTAAAATTGGCAGTTAAAAATGAAGGTGGATACAAACATAGAAGAGCAAAAGCTAAGACCAATCTTCAGCGGGATGTGGACCCGTTCTTGCGTTTCTTACAGGATTATCATCACATTGGATCACTCGTCCGGTTCAGAAACCTGTCTGCTGACGAAGCATTTCACACACAAACGGCACGTCGAGCAACAGAATAACCCAAGCTTTAGAGATGTAAAAAAGGAAGATCTTTTCCACTTTTCTTCATCTTTGGTATAAAATATTCCACCTGCAGGCTGCGTTAACTCAGCAGTTAAGAAAGACTCATGAAACATGTCAACAGTTTGACTAAAACTATTGCTCTCTTCACATCTACAAAGTTAAACTTTTTTATTTGCTTTTTGACAAAGGTATTATTTATTTTCTTCTTTAATCAGAAAGACAAGCCAAGCGTGCAAAGCAAAAACAAAAAAATAAAATACAACAAAAAAAACCCAACAAAATAATAAGAAAAACTTCAAATATGGTGTAGAAACAGCTTTTTATCTCACATCTGCATTCTCCTTGGAGCAGTGGCTTGACCCTCCTTATGAATCACATTACAGAGCTTTCATTATCAGATTACCTGCACTGCAACATATAATTTTTAAATCCTACAAATAGTATTTCTTTTTTAAAATCCTGTACAGACAGCTTTGTAGATTTCATCTCAGAGGCTCTCGGAAACCTTAAAAACATCTTAATCATTCAACCACTAAGTTTGTTTTTCAGAAGTCCAACACAATGGAAACTTTTTTTCCCCCAAAGTTTGAGAAAATTAAGGCAATAAAGATTTACCAAATATTGACATTCTATAAAACGAATCAAATGATAAAAAAATGAACATAAATGTAGCTTAATATCAAAGGAAGACAGCCTGTTTACTCCTAGACTTCACTTCCTTTTTATTTTTGTAAAAAAAAAAAAGTCAGAAAATGTTCCTGCACATTCAAATGTTTTTCTTTTTTCTTTTTTTTTGTTTTTAATTTTTTTTTATGGTGGGTTCAGTTTTGATTCTTCAGTCTTGGTCTCTTTTCTTCCTTTTTGAACCAAAGTCCAGTCTAAAGGTGAAAAAAAAAGATCAAATTGAAGTTGAGGTCCTTTAGTTCAACAATCCTTTGTTTTTTATTTCTTTTTCAACCAAGTACAGAGGATATTTTTCTTTTCTTTTCTTGACTTTGTCTTTTGCTTGCTGCCTGTGCACAGAGGCATTCGGCATTCGTTGTTGTCCATATCCTCTCTGTGATTTTATCCTCCGTCATTTTGATTTTCTGTCACTACCGCTATCATGCAGTCCTTCAGAAGGCAACGTTGCAATGATTCCTTCCACTCTTGTTACCTGAGGGAGACAGAAACAGCAGTGAACAAGGAGAAACGCAGAAACAATGAAATGTGTTTGTGTTTCTAAGGCAGGCAGCAAATATTGACCGCCTTCTGGATGACTGTTAAGTTCAAATGTAACTACCACAAGGTTATCTGAGAGCATTAAAAATACATACCAGAAAACTCTGGGAAAACTTTCAGTACAGCTTACTAAACAGAGTAATCCAATATATATTCAGCATCATTTCTTACTGAAATAAAGGCCCACTGATGTCACACACAACTGAGTGTGGTGAAATGAATTCTCTGCGTTTGACATCTCTCCTGGGGGACTTCAGAGTTACAGCCACCATTTTGGTGGTTTCTTTTTAGCTTATGGCACTTTATGTTCAGCCCTTAGGTCTGATGTCCACCTTAAATGTCACAGGACTACTATAATCCTGCAAGGTCTCTTTTATGTGTCGGTGTGCTCCCATTACTTTATATGTTTTTATCTGAGGATGCACCATCTGTTGAGGTGAACTGGCTAACAGGCTTTTTTTCATGAGCTCCCATGTTTGTCATGGCTCCTGAAACATTGACATGTTAGATCATTTTGAGTTTCAACTTTTCCTTTTTTTGTAATTATAGTTTGGTTTCAACATTCTCCATTGGCATTTTTGTGGTTATTTCATTCAAAGTGTAAAGTCAAAGTTGAATATAGGAGTGATGGTTGGTTAGGTTTCCCTGGACTTAAATGAGGCTTTTAAACTTCATTAATTATTATTATTATAATTATATTATAACATATATCATAACAAGGTCTGCCCTAAAATGGTTTCAGTGCTATCTGTCAGACTATACGCAGTGTGATACGCTGCATTAACCCTAAATACAATTCACGCATCAAATTTGCATGAGATTCACCATCTACTGGCAAGAGCTGCGTCTGAGTGACGGACGCATTCAGTGCACCTTTTGTCTGTGAGCCAGTTTGACAACTTGCTGTCCTACATTTATTTATTTATTTATTTAACCTTTATTTACCCAGGAATTGTCCCATTGAGATTAAGAATCTCTTTTCCAAAGGAGTCCTGGCTTCTCCTGGTACTACATTAGTCCCAGGACAAGAAAAATAAGAATAAAATTAGAGAACCTTTATATTATTCTTTATGAAACGAAGTAAAATGTCATAAAGTTCAAGAGGAGAACAATCAGATTCTACCACATGTTGGTTCTGGAGTTCACCCGCTGATAACACAATCAATGCATCATGGGACAAAGCTGAGTCTCTTATTGGTTGACGTGATACATCTTCTTTGCCAAATTTGAGATGTTTAAGCTCTGGATGTGGTGAGCCATGACGCGACAACCAAAGCGAGCAAAACCCACTGCAGCCAGACCGCTGCGCCTGTCACCCAAAACACACTGTAGAACCTCTGATGGCATCTGCACATTGACCCAACAATAAATCGGAACGCCCCTGATGTGTGAATTAAGTTCAGTATAAACACAATTCTAGGATGAAATTTAAGTTATCGTGGTTTATATCAAGTAAAACTTGGGTACCACAAGGGTCCATATTGAGACTCGTATTGTTCAGCGCAAATCAGCTTTGTTTAAAAATGAAGTCCTGATGTATGCAGACGATGCTGTTGTTCATGTCCATGCAGTTGGAATTGCCCTAAAATGATCAATGGATGTCACCAATCACAGCTTCAAATCATCCTTCTTCTCTGTTAATGTCAATGTCTTACAACAGTGCAGAAAAGCATGAAGCCTAAAAGCAACAGTGGGCTGAACTTTATAAAAATTAAAATTAAAATGTGAATGGATTTGCCATCAATTATTGTTTACTTGTTTGTTTGTATGCAAATTTAACTTACACTTGTTCATCTTGAAAAAATCCAAGGATTCAAAAAAAACTTCACCTGAGCTGTTTAGTACCAGGTATTTATTTCTGAGTCCCACTGGTTGAAGTTTTGGCTAAAAATGTCCAGGATTAATTTTAGGTCAGTGAATCAGATCGTTCAAAATGAACCAATATTGACTTTGAATCATATCGTCAATCACAAAGTAGGATATGAATGGAATCATTGAAATGAATTGTTACACCCCTATCAGCAGCTAATCAATGTGGATATATTACTAAGATTTAACACCTGATAATGATTTTCCCTTTTTAATTTATAGCTTTTCCATGGTTTTGTGTAGGTATGCAGAGAGGTACCATGCAACAAGTTTGATCCAAAACATTTCTTCTCTTGTGAAATGATTGTCCTTGTTCATGATGCCCTTCCAAAAAAAACAAGTAAATTATCTCAAGCATCACAACTCCTTTCACTTTTGTAACTCCTGGCCGTTTGTGGCTCCAGCAATGCGTTTTCAATCAACTGAAGGCCTTTGAATTGATTTACTCTAACACCAAGAAGGCAGATCCAACAAAATCAATACACACGCATGTCAAAGTGAGTGTCTTTTTGTTAAAGGATGCTTCATGTTTTACATCATGAAGCTTTTTCCCTCCATATGTTGATCTGCGTTCTCAGATTTGACTCTGCTTCAGAACAAGTCTGGCACACAGATATTAAGACAGTGCAGTAGATTTAACCCCTTCAACTTCTCCCCTAAAATAATAATCTAAGACAACTGAAATCCCTAAACCCTTCATTTAGTTTAAAAGGAAATACCCCAAAGTCAACGTTTACATGAATCACTGCAAAAGGCTTCTCTTTTTTAGTTTTTAGGTAAAATGAAAACTTTTACAACATTATTAATGTTATAAAATGAAATGGCTCCATATTTCTCATCATACTCACTTAGTCTGCTGGTATGAGTAGGCTGTAGCATGATCTACTGTAGTCTCCACTGATAAAGACTGCTGCCCGCTGGCATCTTGTGATGAAGGGGCAGTGGTCTGTGAGGATGGGTCTGTCACCACACCCTAACAGGAAAACAATCAAAGTTATACAACTCAAATTTAATCTGGCCTCCTGAAATATTTGAAGACATTGAAGACAAAAATACAATCTAAATTCCAGTTAAGAGAAAATGATAGTAAAAAAACCAAACAAACTATAAGTTACTCATTTTATTTGACACAACCTTTAAATCAGTTTTGTGGAATATGGTAAACTGTCCAATCTGTGCCTTTGGGACACACAAAAAAAGCTTTTTTAAGTCATGCTTGCTTTTGTTCTCACATCCACTGTGATGGCAGAGGCAGGCACTGCAGAGTACTGAGGAATGTAGGTGCCTTGCATAGGAGCCACTGCGGCAGACATGAACTGCAGAGACAGAGACAGGGCCAAAGACAGTTTTAGCACAGGCACAAGCGAGACGACCTTGAGAGTTTTTGAATTAAAAGACCCACTGAAGACAACTACCCAGAAACCACTTCATCAATCAAGCAGCCTTTTTTAATCATACAAAAAACAATTTCTACTATTTATGTCACTGCGCGATCCTGTAATGCTTTAATAAGAAAAGGCATATCTTGTGATATTTTACAATCCATTTGATGGTTTGGCTGGCCCCCCAAGTCTCTTGCATGACCCAAGCAGACAAGAAAAAGGGGAACATTGAAAGGCTACCACTTTGTCCAGGAGTGTTGTATGAATCACAAATAAGTGATAATGGGATACAAGTGGAAACCTAAAGACACGTTAACAGGATGAGGGTTAAAAGGAAGCCTTACAGTGCCTGTGGGGCCCAACGAGAGGTGGTTCATCTGCTGGGTGAGGGGAGTCATTACACTGGAGGGATGAAGCGACAAACTGGGCTCAATGGCTGCAGCTGGAGTGATCACAGCACCCTGAGCCAGGAGGAGAGAAGGGATAAAACAGAGTACTGAGCAAACGCTAAAAATCCAAACACAAATGAGAAAGTAACCCTTTTATGGCATTAATACGACACTTCAGCCCTGCAACTGGACATAAGTGAATTCTTTGCTTTATTTTATGAGCAGTCTTAATGTCTAGAGATAGCACTTCTCTGGTATGACACCAATTTAGTGCGATTTACTTGTAAAACTGAAATTAACTGGGTACTGTCAAGCTTGCATGAGGAATGTTGACGACAATATATCATGAAGTGGGGTTCCTGGTCAGCTGCAAAAACAGAAAACTTCGTCAAGATTTTTTTGCACAGTACAGGCAAAAACACAGCAAGTAAGGTTAGGTCTGGGAAAAGTCTGTTACTTTACTTTTTGTTATTAGTAAATAATAAAAAATAATAATATTTTTGTACCTTTTTAATGTAAGTACCAAGTGTGACATTTTAATAGACTTACAAACTGTCAAACTAATTAACTGAATGCAGAGATAGAGATTTAAAGCTTCAATTTCTCCTTAAAAAGCAGAACTTAGAACTTCAAAATTGAAAGTAAAATGAATGCGTGTGTTTGTGTTATGGGGTAGTCAGATGAACGGCTCTGATACATCTTTAAATTTTTTCATAAAAATGTTTTCATGAAATATGTCACACAGCAAAAACTGACGGCTTCTAAACCAAAAGCCGAGAAATTAGCCTTTATACAACGCTATAACAGATGATGGAACCTTTTGAATAAATTCACATCAACTAACGTACTATTAAAAACACAATGACTCTAAAAAGCAAAACAAATTATAAAAGGAAAATGACATCACATTTGGAAACAATATTCTGAAAGAAAATTGTACAAAAAAAAAAAATGTTAAAAGAATTCAGAAAACAAAAGGAGTTTTCAGAAATCAAAATGAAATTTAAAACAAATGAACTAAACGGAAAAAGATGTTTTAGCAAAAGCAATATGTGCCAAGCTAAACCCCTACCAACTACTTTGACCTATTGTAAAAATAGCCAAAACAAAAAAAAGCTGTGTTGTTCTTTGACTAAAGAGCAAGTTCATCAAATTCGCCATTGTGGCAGGACGTGACGAGTAACCCTTGGAAAACAATCCCATTTTTCTTTGTTAAACTTACAGACCACCTTAAGCCGTAACACCGGGACGAAAGGTGTTTTCGCCAGCGTTTTTCGCCACTCTTTGTTTACACCCAGCGATTTTCGTGACGTGAGCGAGCCAACATGCATTTATCCTGACATGATGGCGCTTAATGTAAAACAGAATACTCCTGTCCAAGGGTCGCTTTCACTCAAGAAGGAGCCTATTACGCCTTTCAGAATCATACAAGAAACATAAATTCAAGACCAGTACTCAGCTCCGTTCCATGATAGAATTATTGTTCTGTTGAATGAAAAGACGCCGAAAAGACCCAACATCATCGAGAGATGAAAGTTTTATCGACTGGTACAAGAGCTGAAAATGTATCATGAGCGTTTTCGGGGATATTTTAGAATGTCCGTCATTATTTCTTTGCGACATGTAGACGCTACTTGGCGTCTATCTTCTTTGCTGGTATGTGTGCTCAGAAAGGCAGTTTTGTGTTTGAGCGCCCCCAAGTTGTGTTTTACTGTAACTTCAGAAGCTCCAGACATGTGTGCAAAAGCACCATTCTCATTGGTTGTATAGTTTTTGACGCAGCGCGTCAAACCAAAAAAACGAACCCGAGGCGTTTTTTAAAAAGTGACGCTTTGACCCGTGGCGTTTTTTCGCGTCAGTGTGCACACTCACAGTGGTGCCCTGTGTTTAGTCACGAGGCGTTAAACGTCGGCGAATATCGCGCGCGAAATTCGTTCCGGTGTGTACGGACCTTTTCATTGACGTGTTATCCCTAACATGAAAAGGGAGAAAAGGATAAAGGTGGAAAGATTTCATGTAATACACCAGTGGACACCAGTGAAGATCACAAATCATTGAAGATAAAAGGTTCAGCGAATTGTCTAGTGGGTCTAGATGACCCAACCCCCAATGTTAAAGTCCCTAGGATAGCACAAGGGTTACACCATCTCCTGCTGGCTTACAGCCCCCTCACAACCCCAAGCTAACATTACCCGTGCTTCCAGCTCAGACGAGGAGAGCAAATACCTACATGGATCTATTTGACTGTAAGTGGATGCATCGGAATGGAGCAGAGCACGGAGACTTTGGCCCGCCCATTTCATTTCCTGCTTCACAACCGAGAGCTTTTTCAAACATGTCCTCCATCATAAGAAAAATGCTACAAGAACATGTAAAAAACATCAAAAACACAATTTTCATTGCAGTGGGCCTTTAAAGAAATATGAGTCAATGATGGAAAAAAAACATCATTATTCAACCAACAATGTCCTGTAATACTGTACCTACCTTTTCCAGTTTCCTATTTTGTCTCATATTTTTAACATTTAATTTGATTTCTGAAAATTACTTTTATTTTCCAAAATGTTAAATGGAAGCCATGAACGTCTACCTTACCCTTTTTATTGTCCTTTTTTCTCATGATAACAACGTCTACCTTTCCTCTTTTTCCCCCCATGTGAGTGTTTCTCGTTAACATGAGAGCACTGAAAATTGAGTTTTCATTGGTATGTATATACGTATATGTATCACTGTATATCTGCTTGTAGAAATGGAAAAAACAAGCATGCATCATTCTGTAACCATGTAGACGGCCTGGTCGCCTCATTTAGTCCCTGATGAAACTGACAACTAGCGCAGGGTCACTGATCTGCAGCCACCTGCGCAGTTGCAGCCGAGCCGACCTTCTCCTCAAATGATGATGATGATTTGGTTGTTGTTTATGACTGACAACATCAGCACAATATCTGCCTGAGTTAGACTATGATTAAAGTAATCAATTATAAATTGATCAGTTCTCCTGGTGTTTAACACTTTCTCTGTTTTTGCTGCAGATTGTAAAAATAAAAAAAGGATGTATTCCTTGCTAACCTGTTATTACAACATGCAATATATTATCTTGAGAAAACAACTCATACCATCTTGTATTGACGAGAAAAAAAAACAGTTTTCTTGTGATAATGTGATAATAGATGTTAACACGTGAGAATGGCAAAAAAAGCAAGGTAGGCATTCCTGGCTTATGTACATTTACCTCTAATTTTGTTTCATTATTTTGGATTTATGTTGCTTTTTTACTAATTGTTTTGCTTTTTAAATTGTTATTGTGATCTTTAATAGGTTGTTGCATTGAGTGATTTGTTAATTTGCACTGTAGGGCAAACAACTCAACTTGCACACCTTGCAGACTTGACAGATAAAACTTGAGAATTCAGGAAAGATGTTTCTACTGTAAAGCTCCTCCACTGTAAAGGGCTTTGAAAACACTGATGCTCTAAGCTGTCCTTTTTCTAGTACTCCTCTGTTCCAAGCCCAGCAGCTCTGTGCAGCTTTAACAGGAGACTCCTTGCGGTGTGTACTGACATGCCTGACAACATCCCTGTCAATGTGCGCTGTGATAGCTGCTTTAACTGCACCTCCTATGAACACAGACAGCATCAGTGGATATTGCAGTCAGCTCCTTCGCACAAAGACAGAATGTCTGGAGGAACACAGTGGTTAAAGTGGGGCATTTTAGGTATCACCCTGCGGTGTCTGGGTTTACAAGGTGGCAAAACAAGCAAACAACGCTTCTCGGAAAAGATCATCACGCCTGACAGCTCCACAGGAGCGCAAACTAAAATGCTTGAAAGCAGTTAACAGCAGCAAAGGGTTCACAGACTTCAGTCCTTGCAGGAGGATGTAACTGAGCAGCACCCAAAGCTTTGCAAACACTGTTCTCTGTGGAACTACAGCTGCATTTCCAGACATTTACAGAGAAACACAAACTTTAATTCATCTACCCAGAAATCCCTTCAAAGCCTTAGCAAGTCAGGTAAATTTGCCATTCTCCTGCTTAAACTTCTTTCTATCTAAACAAAACCTCAATTTCTCTAATGAGTACTCAGTTTTCATCTTCCATCCTTTTTCCATGCAGTCTCACAGCAGGACTCCATCCAGCAGAAATCAGCTTTAAGAAAAAAGGAACCCGTAATGACTAACTGTCGGCTCTGATTTATTGCTCACTGTGTTAAATTGGTTATCTCTGCGTGTGCCTCATGTGGACACTGTGTGTCCGAGTGTGAGGAGTGTAATTATACATTGTAGAGCATGTGTTCAAGTGATCTGTGCATCAGAATTTGTTCCCAGGATAACAAATGAACTCAGGAAGAGAAACGGACGGACATAAATTTATTTCCCCTGAAGGCAGAAAACACATAACAGCTTCACTTTGAACTGGCTCGCTCTTTTGTGTGTCTCTTCTACTTATCGCTGATTCTTCCTTAGTTTTATCTAAAAGAACTCAAACTGACAGCCCGAATACTCACCTGCTTTTAATTTGATGAGTTCAAAACTACAAACACAATCTGGCATCAATTGTGGAATATTAAATATGACAAATATGTATTGATAAAAAATGATGAAAACTGTTGCTTATTTGATGGGACGTCATGTGCAGCCCTTAAAAGAATCTGAATTTAAGCATGTTTATAACAAAATTATTTTCTTCTGTTTATTAATTAAATCAAATTAAATTTTTTTAGTTTAGTTTTTTTTTTTTTTTTTTTTTTTTTTACAAAAAAAACACCTTTGTCCTTGTTGAGGAATCTACAGCCCTTCATACAGTTGTATTTGCAGATGGACATGTAAAGATGAAAGGTTTGCATAAACAGCAAACAAAAAATGTGTATTTCTTATTATTTTACTCATAAAGACCATGAATCCTGATTATTTACTCTCCATAATGCCAGTATTGACATTCCAGTGTATAGTTGGACAAATGCTTGAATTTTCTCCATTGAGACTTTAGAGTTATTATGAACAAAGATTTTAATTTCCTAATTCAGATGCAAAAAGCAGAAGGCTCAAGTAAGGTACCCCTTTGTCTGTGTATGATCTATTTCTACACCATTGTAGTTATCATAAATAAAAAATATATTTTTTTGTTTAGTTTGCGTTTTTAACTCATTGACATGAGCCATTCATTTGCTGCTATGGTATATCAGCTCTTTTCTTGACTCCAGTTTAAAAATTTGAAGCTATGACATGTTTTCTAAGTGCTCAATAAATTGGTCACAAAGAGTACAACATCTGTCAAAGTAGCAGGTATTATCTGTGTTGGGGGGGGGGGCTCTGCAGCTGTAGGAAAAGAAATAAGCCTCTCCGAACCTCTGAGCCTCTCTGCTGAGTGCAGTTTTAATTTGCCCAGCTCCTCTGTATCATAGAAATACAATGACAAGTCTTCACTTTGTTCTCTGACGAGGATTCTGCATGCACAAAGACCATGCTGGAGAGAAAAAGCATGCAGCCTAAATAGCTTCTTTCTGTTGCTTTTCTCTTAATTTACCACTTGTGATGCTTTTTTTTCCCTTCGTCCCCCACTCTGTCAAATCTTCTACTTTCCTTTAGCTTCTCCTCCAACTTATCTCTCTTGCTACTATCTCTCTGTCTTTAAATCTTTATGCTTTCAGTTCGAGTGGCCTGCCAAACAATAAGAGGGGACATTAGTTAGAAATCGTATTTACAGATGGGAATTATCCTTTCCCACAGACTAAACTTTAAATGAGACACGAAAGCAGAATGCATTTAGGATTTGCAAGATAAAGAGGAAGAACCATGGGAAAGGATGACAACATTCTCTAAATGACTTATTGACGTGTTGGACGATACTTGTTAGACTTTCCTCTGTGTATATTTGGTTAAACCATGCTGCTTTTTATGGCAGAAATGGCATTTTTGGAAGTTTCACAGGTGGTCAAACCCCACTATTGGAAGTAAACCAACTTTAGCTGGAAGACAGTCTTAATGTGCCACTTTCTTTAAAATAATAATAACAAAAGGGAATACATTTGAATAAATATGAATTAAGTTAGTTACATAAAGCAAATATTAAAATTTATGTAATTTATGTTTCTGTTGCACAACAGTGTTTATTTGCTGTTCAGAGGCAAAGTTCTTTAAGTATATCATTAAATTTAGAAATATACGTTAAAAAAATCTGTTTTTTTTTCAATATTTTTCTCTTTAATTTTCTCTCTGTGTCACTTTATTCACTTTCATCACTTCTCAGTTCTCCCTGTCTAAACCTAACTAGAACAGGTTGGATGTGAACCTCAGCAAATGTTTGATTTTTCGATAAAAATCAGCTTGTTGCCATATATATATATATATATATATATATATATATATATATATATATATATATATATATATAGACAATGAGGCCAGACGAATAAACAGGCTGTTCGCAACTCAACCAGCGAAAGTGTACGCTCAGTGGCAGGGTCAAAACAGCCGAGCAGACCCACCAAGGCTAGAAACTGAACAGTACTGGAAAAGTATATGGGAGAAAGAGACAGCACATAACAGCAATGCCCAGTGGCTGGTCTCTCTGAGAAAAGAACACAGCAACCTCCCTGAACAGAATCCAGTAACCATCACAGTGGCAGACATCCAAGAAAGAGTCTCAGGTATGAAGAACTGGACAGCACCGGGCCCTGACATGATACATGTCTACTGGCTAAAGAGGCTTACCACACTCCACGAACGCCTGGCAGCACAAATGAACCAGCTGCTAAGAGATGGGACTCACCCCAAATGGCTAACGGAAGGGCGAACGATCCTGATCCAGAAGGATCCCTCAAAGGGTGCAGTCCCATCCAACTACCGGCCAATAACCTGTCTCTCCACAACATGGAAGCTCATATCAGGCATCATTGCAACCAAGATAAATAGGCACATGGATCAATACATGAGCAACACACAGAAGGGCATTGGTAGAGACTCCAGAGGAGCCAAACACCAACTCCTGGTCGACAGAACAGTCGCCCAAGACTGCAGGTCACGACACACCAACCTGTGCACAGCCTGGATTGATTACAAGAAGGCCTATGACTCAATGCCACACACATGGATCACTGAATGCTTGGAGCTGTACAACATCAACAGGACTCTAAGAGCCTTCATAAGAAACTCAATGAAGCTGTGGAAAACCACCCTTGAAGCCAATGGGAAACCACTTGCACAAGTGTCCATCAAATGTGGGATATACCAAGGTGATGCTCTGTCCCCACTGCTGTTCTGCATAGGTCTGAACCCCCTCAGCCAAATAATCAACAAGACTGGCTATGGATACCGACTCAGAAATGGGGCCAACATCAGTCACCTCCTCTACATGGATGACATCAAGCTATATGCTAAGAACGAGCGTGACATTGACTCCCTGATCCACACCACCAGGATCTACAGTACTGACATTGGGATGTCATTCGGGCTCGAGAAATGCAGCCGGATGGTGACAAAGAGAGGCAAGGTAGTCCACACAGGGGGGGTCTCACTCCCAGAAGGAACAATAGCAGACATTGAGGACAGTTACAAGTACCTTGGAATTCCCCAGGCAAATGGCAACCTGGAGCAGGCAACAAGGAAAGCTGCAACAGCTAAGTACCTTCAACGAGTAAGGCAAGTCCTGAAAAGCCAGCTCAATGGCAAGAACAAGACCCGGGCAATAAACAGCTATGCACTGCCAGTTATCAGATACCCTGCAGGAATAATAAGATGGCCAAAGAAAGAGATACAGACCATGGATGTTAAAACACGGAAGCTCCTCACCATGCATGGAAGGTTCCATCCCAAATCCAGCACTCTGAGACTGTATGCTAGCCGCAAGGAAGGAGGCCGAGGACTAGTGAGCGTAGAAGCCACTATCCAGGATGAAACATCCAAGATGCATGAATACATCAAGCTCAAGGCCCCAACTGACAGTGTGCTCAGTGAATGTCTCAGGCAATGGAGAGCAGAGGATACAGTGCTGGAAGACAGATCCTCATGGGAGGACAAACCCCTCCATGGGATGTACCACCGGACCATAACTGAAGTGGCTGATATCAAGAAGTCCTACCAATGGCTAGAAAGGGCTGGCCTACAAGACAGCACTGAAGCGCTCATCCTGGCAGCTCAGGAACAAGCCCTGAGCACCAGAGCGATAGAGGCTCAGATCTACCACACCAGACAAGACCCAAGGTGTAGGCTGTGCAAAGAGGCGCCTGAAACAATCCAGCACATAACTGCAGGATGTAAGATGCTGGCAGGTAAAGCATACATGGAGCGGCACAATCAAGTGGCTGGAATAATATACAGGAACATGTGTGCAGAATATGGACTGGAAACCCCAAGGTCAAAATGGGAAACACCTCCGAAGGTGGTAGAGAATGAAAGGGCAAAGATCCTGTGGGACTTCCAGATCCAGACTGATAGGATGGTAATGGTGAACCAACCAGACATCGTAGTGGTGGATAAAGAACAGAGGAAAGCCGTTGTGGTGGATGTGGCAGTGCCAAGCGATGGGAACATCAGGAAGAAGGAACATGAGAAACTGGAGAAATACCAGGGACTCAGAGAAGAACTGGAGAAAGCCTGGAAAGTGAAGGTGACAGTGGTGCCTGTGGTAATTGGAGCACTCGGGGCAGTAACCCCCAAGCTTGAGGAGTGGCTACAACAGATACCTGGAAAGACCTCAGACCTCTCAGTCCAGAAAAGCGCAGTGCTAGGAACAGCTAAGATACTGCGCAGGACCCTCAAGCTCCCAGGCCTCTGGTAGAGGACCCGAGCTTGGAGGAGAAACCACCCGCGGAGGGTGAGAGGGGCGTTTTATATATATATATACATATATATATATATATATATATATATATATATATATATATATATATATATATATATATATTTTTTCTTTTTGCTGGTTTTTCATTTGTCTGCTAATCGTTTTACTAAGCTATCCGGGTCTCCTCTGGTTTCCCCCAGACCCAGGTCCAATTTCCTGCACCTTTACAACTAAATGTTATTTTCATTCCAAGCTTTCAAGGTGACTGTAACATGAATCCGTTGTGCCAATTTTCCAATCCACTGGCCCTATGCTGAAGGGAAGTCAGCTCCTGAGGTGAGGCCATGAGGACATTTTGCCCCATTCATTCTTCTAATTAAATGTTTTACTCTGTTCTTTTTTCTTTCAGAAGAAGTAACTGGCAAAACATACTTCAGTTGAAGCTCAATTGTGGGGTAAAAACTGAAAGTTTTTGTGTAAGAGGAGGTAAATAGCTTGAGGGTTACATCAAGGTTATTCAAGTGCAGAATAACAGAAGGCAGAACTGTCAAGTGAGTCTTATTTAGATTTTTATTGACAGCACACCTACTCTCATTCAGCATGTAAATATACAGCACATGTGGAGGTATTCTGACACATCTGTGTGCCAAATAATATGAGGAAAACGTGCTTGTGTTTGCAATAGACCATCTCTCTGGCCCTGTGGCAGAGCGTCGGCCCGACTGTGGGCTTGTGGGTTTGAATCCATAAGACCGAAAACTCTAAAAATGGTCTGTGGCAACAAACATTGCTTTAACTGATTGACACTCTATAGCATTGAGCTAATAAATGTGCAATAATGCAATAATTCTCAGATGTTTCCTTTTCTTCTGTTTTTGTTAATGCAGTTTCCCTTCATTCCAGCAGGGAGCAATCTTTTATTGTAGATTTGGGTGTCAGCTTTACAAAGCTTTTCCAAGAGCGTTTTTGAATGAATTAAAGCACTGTGCACATTTGTCTTAATCAAGCTATCACTGTGTTGGGATGGTAAACACAATCAGCAAACAGTCAGCATTCATTTTAAATGTTCTCTCACAACCTGTGTGGGTTTTTTCCCAGGTACTTTATCTTTCTCCAGCAGTCCAGATGACAGATTGGTGCAAGATTGATTGACCAAGATTACATAATTTGACAAACAGGGAAACATGCTAACGGTTACGTCTTGCCAATACATAAGGTCACAAGGCAGACTTTTGGGACCTGCCACGTTGTCATGATTTTTCTCTATTTTCTGAACCTTTATTTTGTGTAGTTATTGATATTCTAATCAATAGTAGGTTTGTTGTTGTGGTAAAGAGTGGGGGAGTCAAGTCAAAAGATATTAGAGATGACACATATCTGTACTACAAGGCGCACTTAAAACCTTTAGTTTTAGTAAAAAAAAAAAAATGACAGTGTGCCTTATAATTTGTAACCCTTAATATATGGATTCACTCTGGTTGTGCTTACTGATGTTGAACCCCTAACTACTAAAAAACTATATAGTGTGGGACTATGCAGTGCCCTGGATTTTAAAAGCGATTCGGACTCCATGCTCACTACTTTTTTGTTTGAAATGACGAATATAACATAATCAATTTCATGAAGTTAAAAATCTAATTGATATGAGTGTTTTGCGATGACCATTTATGAATCCAAAATGGCAAAATGGTGAACGCACTATATTCCAGATCCAACTTTAGTCTGCTTTTTTACGTATTGCAAACAAGGTTGGGTGTTACAGATATTGTGTAAACGCTAACATGGCTAACGTGTACCGTATCACAAAAATCTTTTAGTCTGTCCGAATGTCTTCTCTACTTCCTGAAGTTGTGTTCACATGGAATACAATTCACGCATCTGGGGCGGCCAGTTTAAATGCTGAATCAAAGGTACAGACGCAATCTGAGATATTGTGGCGTGATTTAAGCGGCGCGGTCAGAGTCCAAATATCTGAACTTGGCCGAGGTTGTCACATCTACCAATCAGGGACTCATCTTTGGACATGTGACATGTTTTGGGACTTGATCAGCTGTGCTGACCCCTGGAGGCTGGCTGGCGGGCAGAGATAGATGAGTGGCATTGGGGAGGTAGCCTGCTCAGGTCTCCTGAACTTTATGATATTTTTCTTATTTTCATCATGACTATAATAAAAAAAAAGGTCTTCTAACTTTATTCTTGTTTTCCTTTTTTCCCTCCCAGGTTAATTCAGGGAAGTAAGTCTTTAAACTGGGTTCAAACGCAATGCATTGTGGTCTACATTCGCCAAACCAGTTACTGTGAACAATAACGTTTGATTGATTGATTGACGGACTTAACAGTGTCTGTAACTATTTTGTCACAAATGTGCCTTATAGTTTTGTGTGCCTTTTACAGACATGACGAAAGGACATCACATATATGCCCTATCTATGACAGGGAAACTGAGTTAACTTGGTTTTGTCAACACATAGCACAACAGACGTACACAGTTACACACACAAAAGATGAAAATCTGTTTCAGAGACTTACTGTAGGTTGCATAACATACTGTTGATGTGGCATCCAAGATGTACTTTGAACCTAAGCAAAGAGAAAAAAAGAGAAGCAAAGGCCAGAGGTGATGACAAAACAATCAGATATGATGAAGGAAATAGAAAGAGGAAGGATGGAGACCAGGGCAAAATGAAGGACATGAAAAATAAAGTAATTAATTAAGAAGGGGATGGGTAGAAGGACGCAGAGGGGAGGTCAAAAGGATGAGATGAAAAAGGAGTTCAAAGAGGATTGTTATAAATGGATATAGAATTTGGGAGAGCAAAACCCGTCAAGATGAAGAATTGGAATGCAGAATGACAGGGAGGGAGTGAAAATGAGCAAAACGAAAGAGAGAAGAAAGAAAATGAATCATTAGTGGAGGACTTTACCAGCTCATTTCAGAGGCTCAGCCCCTGCAGCAGCGTGTCTTAAACAATACCTCATCAGTAACTCTCAGCTCACTTTACAGCATGTTATGTTGTAATTAGGAAAGGTTACATGGAGCACAGAGAACAAAACAGTGTAACAGTTACTGCTCTATTGTGAGGGTTACATCATCAAAGCTTTCAGAAACACATTGCAACTTTCATCACACTCACATTCTCATTATTCCATCAAAACATAAAGAATCTGAGCACCACTTTGTAAGGTATCACAGTCATGGCATCAGAATGTTCATGGGGGGTTGAAATGACACAAGAAGGTTTCCAGTTTTGTTTATTCATTCATTAGGATAAGCGAACTGTGCGCTGTGGGACGTCTGTCTTTTCATGTGCCTACCATCGACAGCAGGTTATGTTAACCAGAGTGTGCTGGTAAAAAGCTTTTAAGATGTTTGTTTGACAAACTGGGGGATGAAGAACAGACTCAAGCTCACATAGAAACACCAGCTGCATCTCCAGCCAGGTCTGACATGACATGGTTCCGCGTGCAGTGGAGCTAGATAAGAGATGTCAGGGAGAAGAGCCATGTTTGCTTTGAAGTGGGAGATCAAGGTGGAGAATGTTTTGACAAAAGCCTGTATTTTATGAATACTTGACGTAAAAAATGTCACGAATGCAGAATCTGCCACTTTTTGGTCTTTTCTTGATGAAGAAGAACCACTGGCTCCTTCTGGCTAAAACAACAATACAAAACTAATAATGAAAAATTTACTTCAAAACTGGGATCAAAGCTGTAGCAGATAAACCGCATAAATATATGATATTTCAAACATCCTTGGCCAGCTTTAACTTTATACTTGGCTCAAGATGATATACTAGTTATTCCTAACTTTCCTTTGTTCTAGAACCTCCACTTAAAGACATAATATCTCAACTCAAGGTGTTCAATTGGACCACCAGTTATGAGGTCTATTGTGTTTTAAAAGAGATAAAATATCACTATCGGAATATCTGAATCTAAAATTCCAAAGCCTGGTGCCCTAGAAATTTCCTAGAAGTCTCTAAAAAAAAACTAGTGTGCATCAACGGTCTCAAGATTGGCAAATGTGAACAACAATGCATTAATTCTTAAATTAAACTAAGTTTTCATCATAAGTGGATTCATAGATGGTCTTTGTAAAATGATCATATGTATTAGGCTTTTATTTTGGTAAATTGGTATAGTTTTTTTGGTGTATATAAAAAAAAGTTTTGAGCATGGCGTTCAGATTGCTTATAAAATCCAGGGCACTAGATAGTTGCACACAATATAGCGTTTTTTTAGTAGTTTGGGATCAGGGAGGGAATTAGGACATAGCTTAAAATTGAGCTTAAGGGTTATCCGTAGATCAGTAAAAGTGGAAGCTTAAAAAAATCGGACGCTAACTTCAGCTTTGTCCAAATATTTTAGGTGCGATTGATAAATGCAAAAAAACAAAAACAAAACTGATGTTTTAAAAACGTGAAATAGAAGTGTTTAAAAATCATTTCTTTTATTAAAAAGGTATTAATAATTTATAATAAAAAAAAAAAAAGTTAAAAAATTCACTTTAGTTTCCTAACTAGTAAAGTGTGTGAAAAGCCTAGTATCTCATTAAGGCCGTGTCACACACCCACGTTATACATTTTGTGCATTTTCCACATAATAAAGTTTGGTCTTTCTGGATACATGTGTGATTTACATAATTCATACGTATTCCTTGCGTTTGTCATTCGTTGATGTGTGCAAATGTCCATCTAGGGTGCCAGATGCCACAAGAACAGGCAGACGAATTGATCCAAATGTAGCAGGTTTATTAGCTCAGCTAAAGGTTCACAAAGCTCAATCAGGGTCAGGCAGATGGGGGTCAATGACAGTCAATGAAATCATCAGAGGAGAGACGGTGGTAATCAGGATCCAGGCAAGAGTAAGGGCAGTCGGTGGGCAAAAACAGGGTCAGGAGACAGAAGATCAGGTTGGTAAGGAAGGCAGAGTGGCACAAACAATACTTTGCACTGAGCTTCACTCAGCACAGACCTTAGTATGCTGTTGTTGATGAATAAATGCGAGTCAGGGGTGCAGCGTCCAGGAAGTGTGCATTGGGGTTGCTTGAAGCTGTAGTTCGGCTAGAACTCTGGGGATGGCTACCGCCGGTGACCAGAGGGGGAGACAGAGCTATGACTTCTGACATGTCATGAATTTGGTTTTGAGCTGTTCAAAAATTTTGGTTGGTTGAGAATGAGTTTACGCATATTTAAGGCATTTTAAACGCAATTATTACAAAAAACTTCCATTGTTGAGCGTGATTTTCGCGAGGTGTATACACAAAATTGTGGCTTTTCATGACTGTTCCATGTACAGTACAGACCAAAAGTTTGGACACACCTTCTCATTCAAAGAGTTTTCTTTATTTTCATTCACTCATTCATTTTCTATTCCGTTTTTCCCTTTCGGGGTCACGGGGCTGCCGGAGCCTATCCCGGCCACTTGTGGGCGAAGGCACGGGATGCCCTGGACAGGTCACCAGTCTGTCGCAGGGTAGAATGTCCACACACACAAATCACACAACCATTCAGTCTCACACTCACTTAGTCTTTCAAACCATCTAATTTTTTTTTTTCTTTGTGGAGAGATGCGGCCCTCCAGCTTTCTTCTTTGAATTATGTTTATCGTTCTTTTGGAGCGCTAATTTAGAGCACGTTTTTGGACGGTGGGAGAAAGCCGACGCATACACGGGGAAAACATGCAAACTCCACACAGAAAGGTGGTATCCCCATTGATGTTGTGTTTTTCATGTTCCCCAGCCGGGACTTGAACCTGGGGCCTCATTTAAAAAACCTTGATTTGCGTCAGAAGTGGCGTACGGATGAAACATAGGACGTGCGTACGCACAGAAATATTCGGATTTATAAAACCGTGTGCACGCACATCCTACGCATCCTTCCCTTAATAAATCACAATCAATTCTAAATGCTGCGCAGCTTTTGCGGCTTCATGACACGCCCATATTTGCCCATAAATAATCCCTGAAACGCCCACAAATGAATATTCATTGATAACGAAACCATGGCAAACACCGAGAGAAAATAAAAAAAAACGGAACTTCACTCGATGTGAAGTAGAAGTTATCGTTGGCGAGGTGGAAAAGAGGAGAAAAATGTTGTTTGGAGGGCACAGTGTGGGCATTACTAATGCCAAAAAGGCACTTGAGTGGCAAATGGTGGCAGACGCCATAAATGCTGTAGCCTCACAACCGAAGTAAAAAAGAAATTGTCGGACATCAAAGTCGAGGCAAAAAAACGTCTGGCGCTGCATCGCCAGAGTGTGTCTGCCACGGATGGGGGACAGGGGACACCGGAGTTGACCCTTCTTGATGAGAGAGTGGCGGCAATTATTGGGGAATCCCTTTTACGTGGAGTGGTGACGGGGGGGGGCACCAACGCGCCAGATGCACCGGGTGACACACCCCTTCAAGCTCCAACAGGACGGCTGGAGGAAGTCAAAATCGTCTCATAAGCCACTCGTCCTCGTTTGCCAGCAAGTCTTCTTGCTGTCTGAAGATGCGTTCACTCCCAATTCTTCCATTTGCCACATCTTCTAAGAGCGCAAGATCAGCCATTGTGCGTCATTACGCATTGTGATGGGGCATTTTATTTCCATCCATTTAATTGCATCTGACAAGCTACAGATGTCAATAATAATCGACGTGGAAATGGGAAATTGTTCAGCGCAAATGTAATTTCTTGTTGCTTTCTGAATGGTTGAGACATACGCCATACATTGTTTTATCAACAATAAAACAAACTAAGGCATATGCATGAATACCATAATTCCGTAGCTTATGAAAAAATGTTTTACTATGAAAACAACTTTCTCCAGTGGACAATTAATACGTCTGTCTGTCTGTCTGTCTGTCTGTCTGTCTGTCTGTCTGTCTGTCTGTCTGTCTGTCTGATTCGCACGCATCTGGCAGCGCGTGCACACGCAGGAGCTCCTCTTGTTTTATTGTTTTTAAAAGAATGTATTTCTTAAGTCATTTATTTATTATTTTATATGCTGCTTGCACTGTGGGGTAAGAGGAAAGCAATTTCATCTGTGCTGTATGTCTTACGGATGCAGCATATTTGACAATAAAGCTGACTTTGACTTTGACTATATCTGCTCCTCCACACGGACACATTGACGAGAATATCAGTTTTGTACATTATTTCGTTCTGTTAACTATATTATTTATGAGGATGAATTGCACAACATGCCAATATTGCAGAACATATTTCACTTTTCCTTTTGCAAATATGTGTTCATTTGAATTTCTGTTGTAATTTTCGTTTGATTTTTATTTGTTTGTTTCACTGCTGATCGATCAAACAGGTGTTTGTGTAGGCTGTTAATTGTGAGACTTGCATTGTGAAGTCTTCATGTTATTTATGAGAGGCAGTATTGTCATTTTCATTTTCACGTGTTTTTTCCATCTGCCGACGGTGTCGCCGTTTCTCATTTCACCCGTTTTTGTGCGTACGCCTGGGTCAGAGCTTGCGTGAAGGACGCACATTTTCCCGTCAAGTTGGCTTTTTATAAATCTCAATTATTGCGTAGAGAGTGGCGTACGCCTTCTCTTGTGCGTACGCAACGTTTATAAATGAGGCCCCTGGAGCCTTCTTGCTGTGAGGTAAGAGCGCTAACCACTGCGCCACCGTGCAGCCTTTATTTTCATGACTATGAAAATTGTAGATTCACACTAAAACTAACACGTGGAATTATAAACATAACGAAAAAGTGTAAACCAACTGAAAATATGTCATATTCTAGGTTCTTCAAAGTAGCCACCTTTTGCTTTGATTACTGCTTTGCAAACTCTTGGCATTCTCTTGATGAGCTCCAGGAGGTAGTCACTTGAAATGATCTTCCAACAGTCTTGAAGGAGTTCCCAGAGATACTTAGCACTTGTTGGCCCTTTTGCCTTCACTCTGCGGTCCAGCTCCCCCCAAACCATCTCAATTAGGTTCAGGTCCGGTGACTGTGGAGGCCAGGTCATCTGGTCCAGCACTCCATCACTCTCCTTCTTGGTCAAATAGCCCTTACACAGCCTGGAAGTGTGTTTGGGGTCATTGTCCTGTTAAAAAATAAATGATGGTCCAACTAAACGCTAACTGGATGGAATAGAATGCAGCTGCAAGATGCTGTGGTAGCCATGCTGGTTCAGTATGCCTTCAATTTGGAATAAATCCCCAACAGTGTCACCAGCAAAGCCCCCCCACACCATCACACTTCCTCCTCCATGCTTCACGGTGGGAACCAGGCATGTAGAGTCCATCCGTTCACCTTTTCTGCGTCGCACAAAGACACCGGTGGTTGGAACCAAAAATTTCCAATTTGGACTCATCAGACCAAAGCACAGATTTCCACTGGTCTTATGTCCATTCCTTGTGTTCTTTGGCCCAAACAAGTCTCTTCTGCTTGTTGCCTTTCTTTAGCAGGGGTTTCCTAGCAGATATTCTACCATGAAGGCCTGATTCACACAGTCTCCTTTTAACAGTTGTTGTAGAGATGTGTCTGCTGCTAGAACTCTGTGCCATTTACCTGGTATCCAATCTGAGCTGCTTTTAACCTGTAATTTCTGATGCTGGTGACTCAGATGAACTTATCCTCAGCAGCAGAGGTGACTCTTGGTCTTCCTTTCCTGGGGCAGTCCGGATGTGAGCCAGTTTCTTTGTAGCGCTTGATGGTTTTTGTGACTGCACTTGGGGACACTTTTAAAGTTTTCACAATTTTTCGGACTGACTGACCTTCATTTCTTAAAGTAATGATGGCCACTCGTTTTTCTGTACTTAGCTGCTTTTTTCTTGCTAAAATACAAATTCTAACAGTCTATTCAGTAGGACTATAAGCTGTGTGTCCACCTGACTTCTGCACAACACTGATGGTCCCAACCCCATTTATAAGGCAGTAAATCACGCTTATTAAACCTGACAGGGCTACCTGTGAAGTGAAAAACATTTCAGGTGAATACCTCTTGAAGCTCATCAAGAGAATGCCAAGAGTGTGCAAAGCAGTAATGAAAGCAAAAGGTGGCTACTATGAAGAACCTACAATATGACATATTTTCAGTTGTTTCACACTTTTTGGTTATGTATATAATTCCACATGTGTTAATTCATAGTTTTGATGCCTTCAGTGTGAATCTACAATTTTCATAGTCATTAAATTAAAGAAAACTCTTTGAATGAGAAGGTGTGTCCAAACCTTTAGTTTGTACTGTATGTCTAACACATAATTCACGTTTGTACCATTGATGTATAACTTTTATATTGCTTATATGGCGCATATATTATGTTCAAATTACGTAAATGATGCACTAAACACTAATGAATTGAATTTAAACAGCTCAAAAATCATGCACTTTCATGTTCTAAGTTGAGTTACCTGCTCTTTGTGTGGTTTATTTGTGCTAAATCTGTAAAAATTGTAAGTAAAGACCACAACTTTTCTCACTTTTTCCACATTTATTTACGTATGACCAATTTTCATCTGTGCAACATACGCAAAATGTCCTTAGTGGGGGTGTGGCACAGCATTTAAGTTCATTTTTACTTTTGTTCAGAATAGACTGGATTGATTTTATTCCTAATTCAATAAATCTGGATGGTTTGTTCCAACAAGTAAAAAAGATACTAAAAGAATATACCACTACATGTGCTCTAAGCTTTGTCATAGCTCTTCTGTGAGGGTTCACTTACCTGATATGTGGAAACTGGAGAGGCGGCAATGAAGGGCGTGATTGATGTTTGAGCAATCATCCGATTGGTGGAGATGCTATATGGTGAGGAGTAGAACCTGTAGAGCACAGACCCAATGTTTCAGAAAGCTGGGTAAATTTTCAGCAGGAATTACTACAGAGGTTTTTTTTTGGATCTCAGGTTTAGCTCTTTAATAGAGTAAGCAGATACAAAAGTGAGTTTTTTTGTTTTAGAATGTGCTGTAAATGTCATCAACACTAAAAAAACTGATTAGGCGTAACGGCTTCCCATAGAAACAATCCGTATATCATTTTCAACCATCAAAAACATCTTGAAATGTGATTTAATGCTGCATTTCGACAGCATTAGTTTACAAAGCAGGCTGCTGAGTATAATCATAGATTATTACTTTAATGTACGAGTGGGTGAAATATTTCAATATTGCACTTTATGTTTCCACCTACACATTTTGAGAAAGCTGGTTTTTTTTTGCAACATCCACATTTTAAACTCTGCTTATTTCTCTGCCCGTGCTTCTGTTTGCCCTTCTGCTTTTGCTCCATCTCTTTTTTTTTTCATTTCACCCCCACAACCCTGCTGCAGTAGGACGCTGTAGCTCGAAGTGCTTTATTTATCATTGTGTACCTAGAGAGGACATGTTTCATCCGCCAGACCCTGTTGCTGTGCCCGATCGATCCCAGAGTGTCTGTTGACTGAATAATGGAGCGAGGAAGGGGAGGCAAAGAGATACACCAGGAGAGACCCCTCTGTGTCTATTTCTAACACAGCCATGGTTATGTAAAATGCCACTTACTATAAATCAAAGATTTCTTTAATAGGTGAGTGAAGCACTTTAAAAGTAGACAGGTTCCTTTTCACAACACTTAAATGACTTGTATTTTTGAGTTCGATTAAATAATGTGTTGTGGGTTTGTTGGTGGGAACTTTTCAATAAACATTTGTGTATTGTACACAATGAAGTCAATCGAACCCAACAAAAAACCCCTGTCAACAAATCATTGTAAAAATGAAAGGACCTCTCAAAATAGCTAATTTTTCTTGTTTTTTCATATATATTTCTTATTAAGGAGATCCAGATTGTACTTTGGTGTAAATTTCTGTTCAAACTGTACATTTTTTCCACATTTATATCTCAATGGACACAACAAAAGAACATCACACTGGAGCTCCAACACTATCCTTTCATTTTCCAAATGACATCACTGACCTCTGTGGAGAAATAGGAACAATCTCACTCTTCTGAAGCAATTTCACACACCATTCATGTGATGGGTTGATTACATGTTTTATGTCAGGCGAGTATATATTGACAATAACTATATAATACACTTGAAGGAATGGCATGGAATCAATATTCATGGTGTTTAGAAGTGCTGCATCACCCTTTCAATAAAGTCCCAAAGACTAAAATGTATCTTTCATTTTTCAAATACAACGATGAAGACATTACAACAAAATTATGTAAATGTCTGAGTATGAAGGTCACCATATAGAAAAAATATATACACATCAGAATAAAGTCCTAAAAGTATGAGAAAAAAATGTAAAACATTTACAAGACTAAAGTTGCAAAATGATGAGAAAAAAGTCGTAATTTTACGAAAAGAAACTCGTGAAATTATGAGAAAAACTCTTCATTTTACAAGGAAAAAGCCATGCTTTTTGATTTTTTGGTTTCGTAAGCCTCCATCCAGAGTATGTACCAACTGTGTGGCGACCGTGGTGCAGCGGTAGGGCGGTCAACCCATGATCGTAAGATTGCAGCTTCGATTCCCGCCTTGCACGCCCATGTGTCGAAGTGACCTTGGGCAAGACACTAAACCCCACCTTGCCTCTGGTGGAAGGTTGGCGCCAGTGTTTGGCAGCGGAGCCGCGCCATCAGCGTGTGAATGTGTGCGTGAATGGGTGAATGGGACTGTGACTGTAAAGCGCCTTGGGCCTTCGAAAGAAGGTAGAAAGTGCTTTATAAGTATACACCATTTACCATTTAACAAATTTCATCAATGCAGTCATTTATGGTGATGCTATAAGACTTTAGTTTATTAGAGGGTGCATGTGCCATAGTGCTTTTGGGCCTTTGCTACTAAACTGCTGATGACAAATCTCCTGCTTGTGGGTCAAGAATCTTCTTCTGAAAGGTTTTTTTTTAAAGTGGCCCTAATACTAGAGACTTTCACGTATGTTTTAGTAATGCATCTCACTTTTGGGAGTCCATATTTTACCCGTTGTTTTAAGAAATTTCATAACAGTTTATCTAAGAATGCTTCTGAGAATCAAAAACCTTCAGCCATACAATCCATTCTCCAAAGAGGATTGCCTTATGAATGAGCTTTTATCCTAAAGGATACACATGTAGCTATAATTTATGCTCAAACGGAGGAAAACATAGTTGAACAACCCACAATTAATTGTATTTGTTCAGTTTAAATAAAAAATGTCAAGTTGAATGGATGATCTCTGCTAAAGTAAAGACTGCTTTTATAAAAGTAGTGATGCAGAGATTGAAAAAAAACAACAACTCAGTCTTATTTATAATGGAGTGGTATAGATTCATCTTTTTGAGAGTATAATTAATATATGACTTGCATTAGAGATACTGTGGTACTGTCACTGATGAATACAGATGAGGGAAAGCAACAGGGCTGTTCGATAGTGTTCCCTGATTGTGTGTATTGTATTTTTCATTACTTTGATGTGCATTGAGAGAGGGAGAAGTAGCGAGCGGAGGACAGATCCAAGGTTATTGATGGAGGCTATTAACCCTGAGCAGCAAGCTGTCAATGGTGACTTCAGCACTGCCATTTACACAATGCACTAAACATGTAATTGTGGACAAAACATTACTGCGGCATTGAAGATAACCTCTGATGTGATCTGAGCAGCCTGTCAGGGGTACGTATAAAGATTTTGAGAATGATGTAGTACTGACCTCAGTGGCTTTACAGCAGAATGAATTCTTTGCAGAGGAGTTTGATGAGTAAAAATCTTGAGAAAAATGTGACAATGGAAGGGAATGGTTTATCTTTTTCATGAAAGAGATGGAAGGTGCCAAAGTATTCTGCCCAGTAAAAACACAAGTTCCTGATGAAATCAGACTGGTGCTGAACTCGAAAGGGAGCTACCAGGTCTGTAACTGATACATACCCATCTCATCTCCTTGGGCTGACTTTCAATTTGCCTTTGCCCTCCCACTGACCCCGTTCAGACCCCCATTTTTATGCAAACCCTCGTCCCTCGCTGCTTGTCGTCTCTCTAATTAGCTGAATTAGCATTTCATAGTCATTTATCGCTTTGCCGGAAGGAGCTCAAAATGACCTCGGAAAAGAGGTCGGAGAGTACTTAAACACCGCAAGCGCACAGATGCTCGCGTGTAAGCATGCATTTATGCACGCAGCAACACACAAAAATACACCAGGGAGGACCCAAGCTAAAGCAGATGCTAAAAAACAAAGGATTACAGGGGTAAGGAGATGATTTAAAATGTGCAGAGGCAAAAAAAAAAAAAAAAAATCTGTTTGAGCGTGAGTCAGGAGCTAAACAGGAACTGACTTTTAACATGAGATGAGGAGCACGAATGTGCAGAACACAAATGACGCAAAGATGTTAGCCAAGACAAAAAAACAAACAAGGAAACGATAATAAAAGGGAGAAAGACACATGTTCTAGTGTAGAAATTTTGATGCACAATAAAAGCCACCAGCACCTTACTCTTCTGTTTGCATTTACTTTAAGAACATTGCAGACAGTCTTGCTTACCCCCCCCCCCTTACTTGCAAGCAATCAAGACCAGCTTGTTTGACAGTTTTTGTTAAAAGGCCCATAAAGAACGTCAAACTCTACCAGTGAGCAAAAGATACACATTAAATGTGTTCATTCCTGTATGTGAGGTTGCATTACCATCCATGTCAGGGATAACAGTTGGCACACTGTGCTCGTGTCTGCAAATTTTCAAAAGGCGGCTTGCATGTGTTCTGCAGGAGAGATGCCGAAATTGTGACTGCATCTATCTATCTATTTTCCAGACCCGCTTAATCCCTTACAGGGTCTTCAGGCTTCTGGAGCCTATCACAGGTACTGTTGGGCAACAGCATGGTACACCCCAAACAGGTCACCAGTCTGTTGCAGGAGCTGCACACTCACATGCAATCCTATAGGAGCAATCTAGAGTCAACCTATGCATAATAATTTGGGAGAAAGGTAGAGAAAACCCATGCATGCACATGGAGAGCATGCAGAGGTCAGAGTGCTAACCAATGTGCAACTCTAAAAGTGACTGCAAAGTTCTAGAAATGTGCTATTTCATGACAAAAGTGATCACCTACCCATTCTGCACCACTGTGGGGTCATACGTTAAAGCCATACCACTCTGGAAGATAGAAGACACAGTTATCAACATTAAACTGGAATTATTCTTTGGCAGAGTGTCGTTAAAAGTGTCATTAAAAGCCTTTATATATCAGAGACATATAAAGGTCTAAACAACACATCTGGAGTAACTGAGACACAAAAACAACCAAAAATATTTAGTCTGTTCCTCAATCTAATTAGCTGCAACAACAAACTCATGCTAAAATACATGTTCTTTACAAATTGACAGTAATGAGCACTTATTTAACGATTGTTTCCAGAAAAAAGGGTAACACTATTTAAGGGTCCTACCAAATGCTATTTAGTAAACCAATACTCAAAAGGTGACACTTATTCTGTCAAATATTTCTTAAGTTTGTAGTGTTCCCCCTAATTTGCAAATATTAGTTTGTGCACTGCTTTTATGTGTTTGGGGAAAACTGTCCTGCATTTCAATGCTTCTTATGAAGACTAGAGTGGTAGAACTCTCAAGCAGTATATGCAGTTTTTTGTCCCCTCTTGCTGCTCCACGCAAAGATTTTTTTTTTCTCTCTCCAAATTTGCACTTTGATTTCAGAAGAGTAGCCTGATGCTGAACTCAGGAGCAGTGTTGTTTTTTCCTTAAACACTTTGTTTCTAGGAATGAAGCTGATAGATTTAAGGAGCAATAAAAAGTGGGCAAAACATGAACAACTTTGAAGTGCAGAATTTATTACTGTCATGGATTTATTTCCAACTCCGGCCCTTTAACAAACATTAAAATGAAAAAATAAATAAATAAATTGCACAAGTCTTTCCACCTTGGGGAACAATTTAGATTCAGAGCTGGTTTTCTGTTGATCTATTCAACTGTCTTTTGAAAACAAAATATTTCTGTACCAGTACTGTGGAATGCTTGCGTTCTAACTTCTCTTTCTTGGCAGCGACTGGAACTATTCTGCTAATGTAGTGGCATGCGCGCTTCACATGTGGAAGACATAACAAGTGCATTTGTAAATGCGTCTGTAACATATTCCTTATGTAACTGCACTGTGGTCAGATTTGGTTAGAGGAAAGGGGCTCTATTGGAGGATTGCATGTGAGGGTGAAATAAAGAACCTCAATGCATAATTATGACCAGATGTCTCTATTAGTCAGTCTGGACTCTACGACCTGGTTATGACAAATGTATGAACCTCTGACAAGTTGCTTTGAGGCTCAGCAAGGCTTGTCAAAACTTAGGCAGTTGGAAAAATGTGAGGAAACTCAAAGAATTGTGAATTGTGAATCAAACTTCCTTTTGAACCCATGCTAAATGCATGTCACAAAATGCATATTACAAACGGTAAAAACAGAAACAGAAAGTGTCACTTCTTGCTTTTCTAAACACATGTGGGCCTGGAACACAAAGACGTTCATGAAAGTCAAACACACATAAACCACAGCATCCTGTTGTCGTCGTGGCTTTTCTCGCTACAGTCACAGCCAGCTTCCATTCCACTTTAAACCCCTGCTCTTTTTAAACCTCTATGCAATGTGAGCATTAGGTAAACTGCAGTCTGTGTGTGGGAGTTGACAATATTATTCACTTTCTTTTGTTCTGTAAAATTAAAGCTTTGAGCTCATTGTGCCACAGTCAATCTGCCTTAGTGATTTTTTTTTAAAGAATTTGCATTTTCAAGTAATGGATTCAATAACCTCAATTTATTGTTCCAAAGTTACTGTTAATATAAGTCTATCTTCCTTCACTCTATACACCACTCATCAACATGCTGTCATTCTGAGCCAAAAGTTAAACTGCCAGTCTTTCCTTCGCCTTTGAAGTCATATTCATCTCTCCGCATTCCAGACATTTTTGCTGCCTTCCTCCACCCTGTCTTTCACCCCGTCCCACACCAGAAATGATGCTTTGGCATGGTGTGGCATTAAACCCCCATCAACATTTTTTCATCTATGGTCTGAGTGAAGCCCATGCATGGATGACATGCATGGGGCGGCCGTGGTGCAGCAGTAGGGCGGTCGTCCCATGATTGTAATATTGCTGGTTCGATACCCGCCTTGCCCGCCCATTAGTCGAAGTGTCCTTGGGCAAGACACTGAACCCCACCTTGCCTCTGGTGGTAGGCGGGCGCCTGTGTTTGGCGGCGGAGCCGCCACCAGTGTGTGAATGTGTGTGTGACTGGGTTAATGGGTCAGTGTCTGTAAAGCGCTTTGTCCTTGTAGAAAGGCGCTATATAAGTATACGCCATTTACCATTTACCATGACGTTACAAGGCTCAGAGCCAAACCACCAAAGATTTATGTACCTTTTTGTTTTCTGCACATCTTTTTGTATAACAAATAAACCATTACTTGTATTCTGAAAGTCTCGCATTATTAAAATATATTGTTAAAACTGTTTGCGGAATATTATTATTATTTTTTATTTAGATTTTTTAAACTTGTCCTGTCCAACAGCTGAGCAAATAAGAGCTGAAGGCCTTTTACTATTACAATAAGGGGCTGTGCATCTTCTGGTAGCAAAGATGTATATATATGGATTGTTTATGATGTTTGCCATAAGGTTGCATTTGTGAATAGGAACAAGTCATTCTGTAAAACATGTGAAAAAGTACAATTTTTCAAAAAAACATGTCATATTAGTAAAAGAAAATGCAAGGCCCATAGCAAGATGCCAAATGAATTTATCAATCCATTGTGATGTGATTGTCATGCATTAACATGTTTTCACCTCTCCTTCTCGTGTCCAGGGTCGACCGTTTTGAGGATATTTCACCTGGGTTTGCCTCTTCTTTTGGCCTCCGTCAGCAAACTTGCACAGCAAGGGCTCTGCAGGAGCTGCAGGGTGAAGTTGGAAGGCATCAACAAGCAGAAACAGGAATAAATTATTTTGACAAAAACTGAAAGAAAACATCCTCTGAACTTCAAAGATGTAGGGTAAAGATACTGGGGGTTAAAACATAAATACTGTATAACAGAAAACTTCTCTTAAAAATGTATTTTTTTTATATCCCTATGAGCATTTGGGCTATAGCTTGTTTGTACTGTGTTATAATAATGCTTTGTCAAAAAGAATGCAGAGGCAAAAACAAAACCACAGGCCAACCACTGAAGCATGGACAGCACGCTTAAACAAGACATAAAACAGACATCCTGAAAATGTTAAATAACTCCACACAATTTAACCCCTGGTCATTACGTGGAGATTATAATCACTCTAAAGAAAATAAGATCCTTTTCTGAAACAGATTAAGCAAAAAGGCTCAACTAAAACCAGAAATCTGCATCAATATGCTAAAAAAAACTGCTGTATATCAATTTGTGACATTTCCATGAATGTTGGAATATGAGTCATAGTAAATGACAGTTTCTTGGAAGTTCTTTACCAACAGCATGGCCACATGACTGGACATGATGTACAGTACAGTCTAATTGTGATGGAATTCAATAGATTTTACTACACTCCAAATAACGTTTTATACATATATACAGGATATTTAAAGCTCACAGCTGAATTCCCATGCTTCTGTAACCCCAGACAAGATAAAGGTGGTTTATAAAATGGATAAAGATATCCGGTTTCTTTTTTTGAGTGACTATTTTAGATATGTACTGTGAGAAAATTCCATTACTTTTTATTTCTTTCTTGTCTGGTTGAGAAAGTGAGGTTCAAAATGGTCTCTACCGAGTAATGTGCAGTGTGGTTTTATTTTAAATCAAATCAAATCAAACTTTGTTTATAAAAAAAACACTTCTTATACATTGCGCAACTCGAAGCACTTTAACATTTAGAACAAAAAACACACAATATTACAATAAAAACCCAACCCACCCTTCACCCTTTGACTCCTCTCCATTAACACATATGACCCATAACCCCACACACAAGGAATACTGATAAAAGTAACTACTTCCTCTGCTGTGAGGAAACAGTATTTGGGAATCCCTTCATTCCAACAGCCAGCGCGGCCATTGGCACATCGCCACAGTGCCCACCCAGACCGGGACAGCAACAGGGTCCACTTCCCAGCCGTGAGGCTGCAATGTTAAACTCCAGCTGCCCCAGCAAGGGCGACAACCGCAGTAACAACCACCGACCAAGCCAGCAAGCCCTAAAATCATAATAAGATGCTAAAATTAAAAATAAAGCTATGGTCTAAAGGGGCTTTTAAGAAAATAAGGAAATTGGTCATAATTTGCTTTGGATTAATGATGCATTGAGTTCAAACTTCAGTGGCAGTCATAATATGAACCAAACTCTATTGACACTTACTCTTTAGTGTAATTACTGTATTTTCCACACTATAACAGGGCTTGTTGTTCACCTTTTGACATATCCTTTTTAAGGGCTCGCCACAGTGAATCAGCTTTCATTGATCCAGTCATTCGGTTTGGTGGAGATACATCGGATGCCCTGTCTGACATAACCTCTTATTTTATCAAGGCTGGGGGCCGGCACAGGGGGACCCAGACTTGGGTCTCCATGTGGCTACATAGGTAGACAGTAGCCTAAAGGTTTTTGCCTAAGGACCCACAGTCGATAAAGCTTGTTGCACTCTCTGGGAAATTAACCATGGTTCCCCATGCATCAGTCCTACACACAGCCAATTGAGCCAACTATTGCACTAGAAGGTGCACTTTAAAGACTTGTATGTATTTATAATGCGCCTTATATGCTTTCTATATAGATTCATTCTGGTTCTGCTTACTCATGTAGAAGAGACTTTGAAAATACATTCAAATCAAAGAGGGGCATCTTCTTTTTCTACTCTTTACTAGTGCATGTGCGCCACCTACTGTTGGAAAATATCAAAGTGGTGTACTGTAAATCTCCCGAATTTTTTGCTCCAGGCTTTTTCTGTCACCGCTCTATTCTGATAAATTAACCCTTGTGCTATCCTAGGCACTTTACCGTTGGGAGTTGGGTCATCTAGATTCACTAGACAGAGCTCTGAACCTTTTTTTTTTCAATTTTTTGTGATCTTCACTGGTTCAATGGATTACATGAAATTTTTACACCTTTATCGACCTTTGTCATGGTAGGGAGAACATGTCAAAGCCCATTTTCAGTGCCCAAAGGTTTTTTTACGTAGAGCCCAAAACCTGTCTTAAAAATTTGTTAAGTGGTGCGTGGATGCAAGAGTTTTGAACCCAAAAGCCCGATATGGGCCCATAGGCGCATTTACACAGACTTTTCATTGGAAGTGGTCGCTGGAACACGTGTTGCCAAGGGCGGTGTGAATGTAGCTGGAGAGGTACACTGCACTCTGTATGTTTTTTTGTGAGTTGCAAACAAGATTGGGTGTTATTGTGAATATGCTAAGGTGGCTAACGTGTAGCTGTGTTGGACTGTTTTTTTTAACATGTTACGAAAAAGGCTGGGAGTTAGTAGAGTCAGTTGTTTACATGCTACAAAGATGGTTGGGAGCTACAGGTATTAAAAATACACTAACGTGGCTAACTTGTGTGCTACAAACAGAATTACCTTGAACCAGAGAAATGTCTGAGTAAACCCCTTTTGTAGTTGAGGCCAAACTTTATTAAATTCCATCATGTTTGAAAATCTTTGGTGCTGGACCGGACGGAAAAGGAAAGGAGGGAAGAAGAGAGAGGAATGTTAGAGAGGAGGTGGGATAGGAGGGTGATAATAGGAGGGGGGGGGGGGTAGAACCATGAAGCAGCCTAAAGCAACAACTTTCCTGGATGTTTATCATTACGGTAAGGTTCAAGTGTAAAACAAATCTCAAAGGGCGGGGCCTGTCCACACACACATTCAGATGTTATAAACACACCTATTAACTGCAAAGATGTCCACATGTCAACATGAACACAAAACATGCACAAAATACAGATATTGTTCACACACGCATACTTGTGCCTTTAAACCAACTAGTGTGAAATATTTCATTCATTCAATCATGCAAACTATTAGTGCAAAGGTGAGCTAACTCCTGTGCTCAGGTGAGTGTTTATGTTCTTCTAAATGGATGATGGAATGTGAAAAGAAGGAGGAAGGGTGACCAGCCATCCCCACACCAAGACCCCCGCCGCAGCAGCAGCGGCAGCCAGAACTCCCAACGCCACCCGGCAGCAGGCAGAGAACAACCACCCCCTGGGCGATCACATCCGCCACCCAGGCCAGGGCCAGCAGGACCACCACGAGGCCCCCAGAGCCAGAGAGCAGGGAGGCACGGGGGGAAGAGAGCGCCGCCCCAGCCCAACCAGGGGAGCAGCCCCCCCGCCGCGCCGGGAGGGCCCAACGCAGGGCCCCACCCGAGAAGAGCGCCCACAGCCCCAGACGAGCACCTCGTCACCACCCAGGAGTTCTGGGTATCCCCCCGCCCCAACCCCAGGTACGAGCCAGGACCCCCCAAGGGAGACCCGCTCAGCGCTCCAGGCAGCCACCCACCCGGCCTACGGTTGGTCCAGGAAGGAGCAAGGCAGGGGACAGCCGGCCCCGCCCAGGAGGGGGGCACCCCGGAGAAAAGAGGGGCCCACAAGGGTTGTTGTTAACATGGCCCGACCAGGCTTGGCCACAGTTGGAATGTGGGCGGGGGCCCAGCGCCCAGGGGCAAAAACCCGAACCCACCCCACAGGGAAACGGACATCCCCGGCTCAGGTGTAATGTGAACCCCCTCCCTGCGCGGAGAGAGCCCCGCCGGGCCCAGGAAACCGGCACCCAGGAATGCAGTTTTTAATGTCTAACTGATTGACAGACTTATCTCTGACTCTTTTTTTATGACTTAAAGTGCCTTTTTTGTGATATAAGTTTGAATATAGACCATTCATTGATGGTGCGCCTTATAATCCTGTGTGCCCTATAGTGCGGTAGTGTGAGTGGTAGCCTGTTTCTAATAAAGATATTCCTCTTTTCTCAGACTTTCTGAATCAGGATGGTGTTTTATTTGACAATTATTCTGAGAATGTAATGCAACAGCAAAAAAGTGACAAACTTCAAAAATGCTTTACAAAACTCCTTTGTGCGGCTACAACTCACTGAGATGAAACCCTACGATTTAAATGGAGACACGTTGTGGCAGCATTGAACACTGAATGACAATAGAGGTTGTGCTGCTTTGAATGTGATGAATGAAGTGTAACTGTTATAGGTGTGGGTGTATCAAAAAGGTACTCAAACGTGTCAGAAAATACACTTTGATCATTTTAACTCTCATTTCATTGTAAAACCTAAAATAAATCATAAAATGATTTTGCCTGGATCAAGAAATTGTCTCTTGATCTCAGTAAAGTAGAAGATGAGAGGAGATAATGTCAGAGGTGACAACTCAGCAGTTAAAAGGCTGAGATTAAAGTCTTTGCAAGTACCTGGAGCCTGGCAGAGATCTCCAAAGGCAAGCAGACGTGAAAAAACAGTGGCATATGATTACCCTGCATTTAGACTCTCTGTATTGTACTTTTTCCTAAATTAGAAAACACATTAAGGGCATCAGTCAGCATTCTTTATCTCTGTCATTCATTGTTCTCAATCTCTTTTCCTCATAGGAAATTTCTCTTTTTCAAAAAATTGCACACAAAAAAAGCAGTGCATCTGCGTGTATTTGTACATTTGTGTGTAATGCTATGTTCACACCAGCATGTGCTGTGCTAAATGTGTGTCCTTGAATGTGATATTAACATGATGTTCACACTGGACTGTCGTTTCCTGATCCTTGTGCAGGTACCTACAGTTGGAAAAGGCTTGGTGCAAAATGTTGAAGTGGTGCAACTCTCGCGTAACTTGCAGCTCTATTCCAATGTATGAAAGACTTGGTTCCAGCCGGGCACAAACTGCAATAATTAATTTCTCCGCCAGGATCAATTTTCAAACGTCTGGGACTTCTGTGAATCACGCCACATTCACTCAGGTCTCTGCAATGAATGTTTAAGCAACCACTCATGATGAAAAGTCTATGTAAACGCACATACATACACGTTTCAGGTCTCTGAGTCCAAAAATCTCACGTTCACACATCACTACACGAGTCCCACTCTAATGAAAATTGTAATTTTAGTGTTTTGAACGTGTTCTTGTAGCATTTTCTCACAATGGAAGACATATATATAAAAGAATTTAAGATTAAAACTGCGATTCTGAGTATTTTTTTAGTCAAATTGTGATGGATAGGGCGCAGATGAAAGGTTTGCGGTCATGTACGTCTTTGGTTTTCCCGTCCGAGCTGGCATCTGGCTCAAAACTATACGGCTGAACATTAATAAGATTTTGATGCTACGTTCACACTGCGGATGTGATGCATGTTCTTTGCCATGCTGAAGTGTTTACACTGAACATGCGAGGAGGGGCTTCTTCTTCTTTTTCTATTGTTTACTGCATGGCGCATGACCGTCAACCATTTTTGCTTTGTTGGGACAATAATCTTGTGCGGGAGCACACAATCAGAGGTCTCCATGACAGGGAGGGCAAAAATTGCATCATCACAGTTAAAACACCACTGGGAACACTTTTAAAATAGAAAAATATATAGTTGGAGTGGGACTTTAGACAGTTTTGGGGCTCTAAGCACACAACGAGCGGTCAGTGAAAGCACATTGAAACTTTAAGCAGTTGTACTTTGACCAGTCAGAAACTTGGATTTGGTCGTGACATAAGCGTACAGGTTTAAGTGTTAAAGATTGACGTTAGTTTGATTGAAGTTAGTTTCTCTCTTAACAAAGCTGTCTCTGCAGCAATAGCCAGTGGCTCTCCTGTCTTTAAACCTGTGTGGTGTTAGCCTATTAAAATAAACCTTTTTAGCCTAATCCTTTATTTACCTTTCTTAATCATATGTGTGTCTAGTAGCAACTACAGCTGACCTTCATAACTCAACAAAGTTTTTTTTGTGTGTGTTTTACTTTGAGCTCTCTCTGTTACTTGTGATCCTGCAGCTCCCACTCATATAGTATGCCTCCATGCCAGTTTATCAGGGTACCTATCTTCCTGCCCACATTTGGCTGCCAGGTTTCTGTCATATAGACTGTATCCAGTGACTGTTTTGGACCATTAAATCTAAATTTATGTCAACATACTGCACTGAACTTTAGTTTTGCCCTTTAACTTACTTTGACTACAATAGTAAGTGTTTGACTTTAATGACAGGAAACACGTGTGAGTTGATAGCATTCATATACTTCTGATGACATTATATCTGATTGATATTATATCTGCATCCTAACTTTTGTGCACCCCACAAAAAGAGGAAGATACATCTGACATGAGATGTTGCCTTTTTCAATATATTTGTTGAACTAAAGTCTGCTTGTAATCCCACCTGCACAAATTAAGATTACAAATATAAAAGTGTTCTTGCCATGTCCCTCGTGAAATCTCACTGATCAGCACTTATTGAATAAATATGATAAATTACGAGGACAAAGTCTAATGGTGTGTTGTTTACCTCAGCAAAAAAATTGGACAATAAATGTGAGCAATCTTTATTTGGATGGACACAAGGTAAAAACAATGTGGCTTTAAAAAGTGCTTTAGGGTGGTGAAACAGAGATTGAACTCAGCAGTATTTTATCCTTAGATTACAAGTTGGGTGTTGGCAACAGTCCTTGTAGCTGGTATTGTGAAAAGTCAATCATGTTGGGTGAACAATTACTGGAGCTGTGGGTTGTTTCAAACCTGCAAAACGGCCATAAAGAAAGTGTTGAAACTTCAGCAGAATAAAGTAGCATTTGTTTTCATAGTGGCGACAGGGTCAGAGGAGACAAACGGGGACTAAAGTAAAAATTCAAATTGATTATGCTTGTCAAAACTGTCTTAGGACTCCTTTAACTGTTTTTAGGTGATAAAAACTCTTTCCATGTATATGCCAATATATTACTGTTGGCACACAAAAGAACATGTTTTTTTTAATTAAATATTAGTTCTTTTACTGAGCTTTTTTCCAACCCAGTGGTAAGAAGACCCGATCTCTGACACACCGCCTATCGCTCAGTGTTGGTGCCACCCATTTCAAAACTTTTGCAAAGATGTTTGTGCATATTGTGCATATAAAATTACTTACTTACACCTACTTTCTCCATGGAGAAAGCCTAACAAACACACACAGATCAGCACAGTCTGGGGTGGTGCTGGCGAGCAGACGCTACCTGGAAGGGGCTGTTCTTCACTTTTCTGTGTCACAATGTGAGAACCAGCTCGTTTTGATGGATTGATAGGGGCTGGTGCTTAGAGCGCAGGTTTTTAGAGGAATACTCAGAGATGCATAGATGGATCAAAATACCGCTTTGAGGTTTCCTTTTTGTGAGGAATGAACATTATAATAAACTTAATCGTTTTAAAAAGTTGATTTTGCATGGTATAGGCCTTTTTAAAATCACTAAAATGTACATAAATCATAATAAAATGCATCGTTAACTTTGGAAAATTACTTTAGAGCTACAATATATAGAGCTTGCAATATATGCAAGATGGGTGATGCAAAGGTTTGACAACCATCTATTACAGGTAAAACAACAGAAAGGTTATGAATTCCTTCTACTTTTAACAACAACAGTATTAGTTCTGAAGGATTTTCCATTCTGTTCAGCCATGATGCATCTGTTTTTCTTTTATGTCCCTCACAGTTTGTGGCTATGAGACTTGTGGTCATCACAGTGCATTTCCTATAATTATGTTAACAAAGGAGAAAATGGCACAAATGATCGTAAAACAGCACTTTTGGAATTATTAGGAAAATTTGAAAAGAATACATATCTTCAGTAGAAAATTAATTTTTGCTTGATTTTGGTGTGCACGCCATCCTGCAACGCCATATAAATGTGTTCATGCAAACTGCGTACAACATTCTTTTACTCTACAAGGGCACTCTACTCATTCTAATAATGCAGGTGTGAACTCCTAAAATAGGAACAAACTCCTCAAGTGATCCACATGTATTATTCAACTCAACCTTAAATAGGCCCATTCTTTCTGTGCTGAATATATGATGATATGATGAGTTGGCACACTTTGTGTAGCCTTTTGTGGATGAGTTCACAAAAACACGGGCTTCTTTTATGCTCTCCAGTCTGCTGGCTCAGTAGAATGCAGTAGTCGGTGTACATGAATCCCTTCATAATTACATACAAACTGACACCGTACATAGTGGACAAAGTAGATAGAACAGGCAAATACATGCAGCTCATTCATTATAAAGGTCATCCAACTGGAGGGTGTGCAACGGCATGGTTGCACTTGTGTATTAATTACATTTTAGGTCACTCTGGTTCAACTTCACAACATGCAAGTGAAGCACAAAGTGGTGCAGACGGGAGAATTGGGGTAATTAAGTCTTTGGGTGCATCACTGAGGTTGTTTGAGCACTTCTATTTAGTTTGGTAATGTTTGGTAGGAAAGCTGCTCATGTGATCCTGAACTTTTTCCTCTTAATGAGAGCTTAGTATAGTGTGAAGCCATTTTACTACGGGCAGAACACATAAGTACTTCAACATTTCACAGTACTTCAGCGTTTGGAAGCTGGTGTTTGTGGTGGTACGAGCTGGTTTTAGGCGTTCTGCTCAAAGAAAAGGGTATGATGTTCCAAAGGAAAGCCCTGAGGGTAAGGATGAAAGCCACACTGAAAGGATAAGCGGTGAAGGAAGGCAAATGTCACAACAAAAAGCACAAAACTGCCAGAAGAGAGATACAGAAGTGCCACACAGCAACAATCCTGTTCTTCGAACACACCCCAGTATTTTGCAGAACCAAGCTAAGCATTGGCTCTGATATGCCTTCCTGCATCTGCAGAATTGGTGTCGCTAGAAGAATTTGTATCCAATGCTGGATTATTTCCCCACCATAGATCCTGCTTTCTGGGTTGATTGTAAGAAAGAAAATTAGGAATATAAATGTAAATGTCTCTAAATGTAACCTGATGATAATCTTTTGATCAAATGAACTGGAATACTCAACTCTTTGGGTTTTATTACACAAATTACTAAATTATATGTCCAGAGCAAATATCAGATTTCTTTTTGACCTCAGTTTTATTAATATGTGTGCTTAGCATTAATATCTCTTCTCCTTTTATTTTTAATCCTCCAATTTCTCTCTATTGTTATTCATTTACCACTTGTCCGTGCTCTCTTAGAATCTGTGTTAAAAAGGCAACAAGTTTTGGCTGTTTATTCCAGGGCAATAGTAGACAGATTGTTTACTTCAGGGACCATCTGTCAGTGGTATGTATATCTGCCTCATGCATGAATGTGCCTGCCCTTATTCTCGTGCAGAGAGAAGTAATCATGCAGATCGTCCCACTAAATCAACTTAAGGAGGTCTTCTGAGTGGGAGGAACGGAGAGTGGAGAGACAAGGAATAATGATTGATTAGCAATGTGGATGAATGGATTGAATGTGGATGAATGCAATGGCCAATTGCAAGAACTGTATATGCCACACATGGCATTGTGACAGATAGTTAAAAACACTGCTTAGGTTTACCCTGTAAAATCAATATTTTTAACATTAAAACTACTTTTTTGACATTTTTTTTAACAATCTAGAGTAAAACTCCAAACCCAACATAAAGAATAAAACTTATTCTTTTGCAAACTTTGCCTATTCTGACTAAACTGAGTTATAGTTCTAATCAGGTGATAATGGAGGTGTTATAGCGCCCCTTAGTTAATCTTAATAATAATGCTGTTGTATTTCATCAGGTTAACTGTACCTGTCATGCCTGGGGGAGTTTTCAAAAATTTCCCATTGAAATTTTGAATGACCACATCACACTTCTCTGTGGACTCCATCCTGCAACACAGAGAAAGATAAACTCACTTCAATATTTTATTTCCATCATATAAATAAATCAAATATTAAACAAACTTAGATTTCACGAGACAGGGGATTATTCAAAGACATGCTATGTCATTCATCACTTATGAGTTTCTTTATTATTTTATTGTGTTGTTGCTGTGCCCATAAACTTTGAAATGTAGAGAAGTGACCATCATGATCATAGTGGCTAAAGAACACAATGTTGTAGAAGAAAAAAATTAAGCTAAGTAATAAAGTGCTACTACAGGCATGATGTAATCAAAATCAAATCAAACTTTATTTATAAAGCACTTTTCATATAAAAATATAACACAAAGTGCTTTACATTAAAACACAACAAAATATAAAAACAAGCATGACGATTAAAATAAACAAGCAAAAAATGTATAATAATAAATAAATAAAAATAAATAAAAATAAATAAATAAGCCCCCCACTCCTTTCACACCTCCCACCACCTAACTGATGGGGAAAGACAATGAAAAATAGTCTGAGCACAAAAACAAGATGTTGGAAACACTGATAATTGGAAACTCCCCCTCTGTGAGCACAGCCAAATGCAGCATCATAGGCGGGGACCGCTCCACCACAGCTAAGTGGTGATGCAGTTTCCCATCCAGAGCCGCAGTGGCTTAACAGCAGCCGACCCAGAGGGAGCGGTTCCAGCTCAGGAAGCACCGGAAATAAAAATTAAAATAAAAACAAGAATCAAAAAGTAAACATATTGATAAAAACAATAAAACATTGAAATAAGGTAAATTAAAATAACGCGTTAAAAATCTAGTTCAAGTTCATAAAACAAGATAAAATGGATAAATAAATAGATAAAAATAAATAAATAAATACATATAAATAAATAACTCAATAAATAAATAAAAGTAGTAAAACATTAGCTAAAAGCCAGGTTAAAAAGATAGGTCTTGAGCCTTTTCTTGAAAGCATTAATGCTCTCTGCGGCTCTCAGGTCCTCTGGCAGACTGTTCCATAAACGTGGCCATAATGTTGTTGTTCACCTTTAACACCACATCCATGTATTTTATCCGGGCCGGGGACCGGCACAGGGAGACCCAGACTTGAGCCCCCTTGTGGCTCCATAGGAAATAATGCGAAGGGTTTTGAACAAGAACCCACACGGGATGTAGTGTGCGCTGATAGAAATATTCATATTCTGTAATGAATTTTGACATAAATTGGTCTCAATACATAGATGACAAACTTAATTAGCAGTTTATTATTTATAACCAGCTCAGATAATACAATCTTTTGTGCTACATTTTAGAAAGCAATTCTGTGGTGGCCTTGTAGTGGAAACAAATCACTCAAGCCAAAAATATTCAAGATCTTGAAAATTGAAAAAGCAAAACTAATCATCCTTGTCTATGTACTTAAAACGTTTTCTGATTAGTACAGAGCATATCCAGTATCGCTTCAAATAACTTTTAGTTGAAGTAATGGACAAACATCATCATCCAATCAGTGATGTCCCGTAGTACCTATATTTTCCGGTTTCTAATTGTGTCTGGTTAATTTTTAACATTTTAATTTCTGGAAATAACTGCTGCTTTCCAAAACATTTAGTCTGGCTAGTTGTCAGATAGCAATATAAATTGTTGTTTTTTTGGTCACATCTAATCTGTTTGGTGTTTAAGGTCAAATATTAGTAAAAAAGCAGACTATTTTAGATCAGCCTTAAAATCTATAGATGATTAAAAACCCTTTATTTGCAAATAGAGTAATCATGTACAGCAAAACTTTAAGTCTGTTTTAAAGTGATTTCAATTGCTGGTGTCAAACACACCCCAAACTCAGTCTACAAAAGCGTGCAAAGAGGAAGGCAGTGCATGCAGATATGCATGCTGGCAAATGTGCCCTACATTTCAAGAAGTGTAAACTTCTGCCTGGTTAAGCATTAGAGCAAGGATGTCAGTTTATGCCTGAGAAAAAATGCCTTAGGTAGCCCCTGTGTGTGTCTGCATGTCTGAGTTTTCTATGGGGTTTCCTCTCTTTTGTCCCTGTTTAAAAGCTCCATTCAGTGTGATCTGTTGTGTGTCATGTTCTCTTTGTCTGCCCCTATTCAGCTCTGCTCACCCAATCACAGTTCAATGACTAATTGCCTGCTTGGCAAGCAAAAGCCAGTGTGCCAGTGTGTGTGTGTGTGCCAGAGAGAGAGAAAAAAAAAGGTGACTGAGAGGAGATACTGTGTGTGTGCGTGCACTTGTTTCTCAGTATGGATCTGAGGTTTTCTTCGTATAGTAAGTGACCCAGAATGCATCCCTGTCTGCTTTCTGATCACGGGCACACTGGCAACGTAACTAAGAAGACCTCACAAAATGAAACAAAAGATGAAAAGGTGAGAATTATCAAATCTGTGGTAAATGTTGCCAAATGCCTTCAACATTTATCAATGCACTTTTCCTGCCAAGTGCACACATTTATGATGTGTGTTTTGGGGGTTTCCAGATGTAAACAGAATTTGTTTTAATGCACACCTGGCAAAGCCGACTCCTCTGCTTAGTCCATTGGCATCCCTCAGTATTCTTGTTGAGATGACATGACCGAAGGGTTTCAGCATGTTCTCCAGCTCCTGCTCATCCATGGACACCGGCAAGTTGGATATGTAGAGGTTGGTGGGGTCCTGCTCCTGTTGCTGTGGAGAGACAGATAACAGACATGCAACGGTTTCTTTTTTTTCCCAATTTATTGCTGTACATAAAATTCCAGTCTGAGAAAAGCTGATACATTTTTAGAACAGCACCACAATGAAAAAGGGGAAGAAGGTCAACAGATTAAGATGCAGAGTTAAATAAGTATTATGAAAAACAATTGAAGACCCACTCAGACGAAGGTTGTGTTTTTAACGTGTTCTTGTTGCATTTTTCGGATGATGGATGACATATATTACGACAATTAAGTGTAAAATTGCATTTCCAAGTACACTGACTGAAAATATAAACGCAACACTTTTGTTATTGCTGCCATTTTTTATGGTATTAACTCAAAGATGTGAAACATTTTCCACATACAAAAAAATAACCAGTTCTCTAAAATATTGTTCACAAATCTGTCTAAATATGTGATAGTGAGCACTTCTCCTTTGCCAAGACAATCCATCCCACCTCACAGGTGTGTCATATCAAGATGCTGATTAGACAGCATGATTATTGCACAGGTGTGCTCTAGACTGGCAACAAGAAAAGACCACTCTGAAATCTTCAGTTTTTTTTTACTGAGGGGGTCAGGGGACTCAGACAACCAGTCAGTATCTGGTGTGACCACCATTCGCCTCATGACGTGCGACACATCTCCTTCGCATAGAGTTGATCAGGTTGTCTATTGTGGCCTGTGGAATGTTGGTCCACTCTTCTCACAGAAACAGGGAGGGGAAGGGCGGCCTGGGTTGCTCTGCGTCAACAGTTCTACCCACAACTCTGAGGCAAATTTCTAATGAACAACTGCCATTTTGAAGAAACTATCTCCTAGAAAACCAAAAGCATTAAAAAAAACACACTCTGGGAATGCTTTTAAAATACCTCAAAAAGATTTACTTTAACATACATACATACATACATACATTATAACTTTGTGAAAATGTAAAAAAAAAAAAATCATTTATGTTTTAGGGTAATTCTTCATCAAATTCAAAAATGTAAATTCTTCCATGACATCTTGGGTGCACTGTCCTTCTGTTATTGCTATAAACTGTTATGTGAGCTTTTACTGGTCTATATAATCCTGTGGGCTGCAGATCTCCCCTTTATAGCAGTTGTGCTTTTCATTGTGATCTTCGTAATAAAGTTTTTATGTTTTAGGGTGCGTATTGTAAGACACGTCTTTGAATTTGTAAATTTAATAATATTATAGGAAAGAAAACTTTTTAAAATTAGATTGCTCTTTATTTTCGTTTGTTTGCTGAAAAATGAAGAAACTTGTTTCCAAGCGTCCTACCATTAGTTGTACTGATGAGGTTTCTGTTTGGAAATCAGTGCTTGTAAAGACAATACATGTCTGCATGCGATGGAAGTGTGATTCAGGATGTGTTTGTGACAAGTCCCCCCCGAGCAGGGCCCATTGAGATACACCCATTCCCTTTATTAATGGAGGGTTTTCCTTTGCTTGCATAAGAGATGCCTGAAGAGTGGGGCTTCAAGCTTAAACAACTGTGACCAAAAATGTTTACATGGTAAGTGACTCTGAAAAGCATAAGAGCGCCACCACAAAATGTAGAAAATGTTTGTATTTTTTGTTGAATTCTGATTGGAGGGATTTTATATTTGTAACATCCCATATAAAAATACCTTTAGTGATATTTACCATGAAACAACAGGCTTTATTTTTGCACATACTTGCGTGAGCATTTAGGTTTGCTCAAATTTAATATTTTCTGAAACTACAGTGAGTTAAGATAGTGAGTAGAATGCAAGGTAAGTAAAGAAGTTGATCTCAAATTTGCAAAACTGACAAGCTGCATCTCCACTTCTTCAGGTCTCAGACGGCATGTCAGTATTTGAAAAATGTCAAATGAACTTTCTTTTGGGTAAAGTTGCTTCGGAACAAACAATCAAAATGATTTTAAGCTGCTCTGCATAGAAAAACCCCTACGTTTTCTGCACAACATAAACTCTTCATAAATTACTTCTTAAAACATTCAGTCAAAACTTGGTTTTACTAAGAATACAAATCTTACATTATGAGCTGGTCCCAGTTTACTCTTGAAAATGTCTTTTTTTTTTTACCCTTTTTTTTTAAACAACACTCTCTTCACCTGTGGTGGTCTTGCATTAAGATTTGCTGGCAGTGCAGGTAAGAAAAATAGCAAAGACCAAAAAAATTTTGCTCAGCTTGTATTAGTGAATGTCAGAGCTTTCTCTTCTCTGATAAAGAAGATGCTTTTTGTAAATAATTACCAGCAGCTGCACAATTTTTGTCTGATATTAATGTCTGCACATTTCTCTTCATCCCACGTACAGTACAGTTCCTGCAAGAGGCATAATAGGAAGTCTTGTTTTAAAAACTTGCATCCACAATGTGCTGCATTGAGGTGCCTATCTGACTCATGCTTCATTTAGTGCTTCTTGTTTTTATCCAAACCAGAGCTTATATGTCTCTGTCACAGTTTACTCTTAAAACAAACTTCCTAAAATATATATATATATTTTTTTCTTGTGGTTGTCTGCATGGATATTTGCTGATAAAAGCGCAGATAAAAGAAAAATAGAAAACACCATAATGGTGTAAACATTTTTTTGCAATGTCGCCCCCATTGTTGTCACTGGGGCCCCACTCTGGAGCCAGGCCTGGGGTCGGGGCTCGCAGGCAAGCGCCTGGTGACCAGGGCTCTTTCCATGGGCCTCGGTCGGGTCCAGCCCGGAAAAACAATGTGGGATCACTCTTCCATGGGCCCACCACCTGTAGGAGAGCTCAGAAGTGGCTGTGCAATGTAGGTTGGATGGCGGTCGAAGGCAGGTTCCTCGGCGGCCCAAACCCCAGTCATGAATCTTGGCTTTTGGGACATGGAATGTCACCTTTCTGGGAGGGAAGCAGTCTGAGCCTGTGGGGAGGATAAGTTGTACCGGCTAGATATAGTTGGGCTCACCTCTACGCACAGGCTGCTCTGAAACTCTGTCCCTTGGAATCTCTTCTCTACCATTCTGGAGTTGCTCATGGTGAGAGGCGGTAGGCTGGTTAGGGTGTTTTGCTATTTGTTCATTTATCCCAAGTTATATCGTCATCGCAATGTTGATCATTAATATCGCAAAACATGAGTCTTCCTAATATTGTGCACCCCTAGTCCATCTGATAGTCGAACCTGAGGTCTGGGAACAACAGTGCGGTTTCAGTACTGGTCGTAGAACAGCTCTACACCCTCTTTAGGATCCTAAAAACTGCATAATCACAGTAAAAAGACCGATGGGAACACTTTGAAAATAGATCAAAAGCTGATCAGATGTTGCCCATAATTGGTTCAAAGTAAAACATACCAGACACTTTCAATGTAAAAACCCATTCGGTGAAAAGTCCAACAAATTGAATCTAGTGCCCCTTATGTGTGATTAACTCTTCACTTGGCTGCAGAGTCAATGCAGTTTGATTTTTACTGCTCTAACCATCCAAATTCACTGACACCTGTACTTATAAAGACTTTGTACTTGTTCTATGATAATCCTTCTTATTTATGGTTTCATTTCTGCTATGTTCCAGACAAAGGTAAGCACAACAATCCATACAGGTCTTGAGATCGCCAATTAAAATCCCTTCCCACATCACCATGACAAGTGTTTCCTTAATCTTCTGGATTAGGATTAAGGTAAAATTAGGGTACAAACTTTCAAATGCACCTTCCAAAATACTCTTTGGTCTGTTTCCTAGCATGCATCCTAAAGAAGTGAGATATTGTTTGAGTGCATGCGTTTGAATTATACCACTATACTTCCAAGTTCATTTTTGCTTTTTTGACAGTTTAGACAAAGACGAACAGGAACCAAAAAGAGCCTTTCTGCTTTTATTACATTTTGAGTTCTTACTTTTAATCTTTTCAGCTTCACAAAATTGTAACTGACTAACTATTACTATTTCTTATTAATCATGCTTTTCTCATTTATTATTCCCTCTACTTTCCTTTCTGCAAGATTAAAATCTCATCTCCTTTCACAGCAGCTTTGCTGTCTGACATTATCCCCACATTTAGCTAATATTTCAAGAGCAGAAATTGTCTTTGCCTCCCATTTCTCAAATCTTGCTTTTATTATCTTCTCATGTTTCAAGTATGAAAACATTGCGATTATCTTTATTTACCTTCATTTTCAGTCATCTTTCCTTGCAGTCTTTTTGTCTGTATTTCTTTATCATCCTGGTTCCAGGGGTAGATCTTTTATAGGGAAAGTGTCTAAATGCTCTATAACAGCTTAATAAATACTTAATGAACATATGAATATTTTATTAATCCTAAACCCAGATATCCTCAGGGTTTCATTAACAATGGAGATATACGCTTTCTACTTTTCTTTGTAAGAACCATGCTATTGGATGGACGGGTTGATCAAATCAATTAGAGATGCCTTTTACCTCATGTTTGAGTATTAGTACAGCCTAAAATTTGTGTTTGAGCAATTTAAGTCATAATAAATTCTAGAAATAAATAATAAAACCATTAATTGTTTTGTCATTTACAATGGTCTGTATGTATTTTGTGGTTTTCATATTACTGAATACATTTTTAAAAATTGTGTTAAATGATCTAGAAGCAAGCAAAAGTCCCTATTTTTAGTACTCCAGAGCTTGTTTTTTTGTTGTTGTCAGATGGTAGGGTGTATAGTTTTAAGGATTTGGAATCTTGGAATTATTGAGTCAACTGAGAGCGCCTATAGCTTAAGAGTCGACATGCAAACATGAGATCTTTTTGGCAATAAATACAAATAAGTGAATACATAAATAATCTAATAAATAAAAAACCAAAAACAAAGGGTACATTTTAGACTTTACCTTTATTGTTGCAGGCCGTTATGCAAAAGTAATGTCCCCCAATTTATAAAACATACAACAGCATTAGATTAGAAAAAGATCATCATCCCATAACAATATTATCTATATAGTCAAGTATTGACATAGATTATTTGTATTTGTTTTTGGAAATCTATTACATTACTTCTCCTCCTCCTCGTCTCTCAAGGAACGATTAAGCTACTGTCAAAAGATCAACAAAAAGAAGAGCACCATAGGATGACAGATGTGTGTGTAAAATATTAAATTTTTGTTGGAGCAGTGTGTGTGCCATTAGTGAAAGGGCCTATATCATGCAAAATCAACTTTTTCAGCTTTTAAGTGTATTATAATGTTCATTCCACACTATAGACAACCCTAAAGTGGTATTTTGATCCATTCACGCAAAAAGCGAAAGGCTGGGCCTTACTTACTCACAAAAATAACTTATATATTATCACATACATGGCTATTGTTTACACTGAAAAGCTTAAAATAAGCATTATATAGGTCCGTTAAAGCAATCAGTGGCTGCAGGTACAAGGAGGTTGTTTTTGTTTTGTACAGTTTGAGAACAGTCTATCATTTGATCAGGGGTCATTTTGACTTTGGATGTGGTCAATCATAAAATCTCTGACGTTACATTGTGCAATCCCTAAAACTCAACTTTTAATTAAAACCATGACAATATTTCACTTTGGTAAAGCAACAAGCACAATCTTTCATAACAAGATGTACAACATGTAGGATCCCACCCCCTTCAGAAAGAGCCACAAGTCCCATTATGTGGCTCAGGCATTCCTTCCTCTCTTTTTTTTTTTTGCTTTTGTAGTACTGTTTAATGTGGTGCTGTTGCCCATGGGATTCCAGTTTTAACTCCCCATCTTCCCTCCATATCCAATTGTTCTCATTTTTCATTCACTGCCTCTACTGTGTATTAAGAGACCAGTAATTCATCACAGTCTAAGCAGTGTTAGCTGCACACACATATCTGCAGGCTGCATGTCTAACAGCTGCCCAGAGCTGGAATCAATCACCCAATATGAAGATGCAGAAACCCATCCAAAGAGGTCAGGCAGGTACTGGTGGGGGTGGGGGATTGATACCAATAGAAAGGCAACTACGGTGGAGACAAAGAGGGCAAAAAATCAGCAGACAGATCCAGAAATCTTTCTTGTTGATTCCTAAAGGGAAAAAAATCCTAATATCAATTCCTGTGGCATAAAGTCTAGATCTGAGATTAACATTACCATTCACTGTCACAAAATAAAAAAGTGCAGCTGTCCTCAGAACAGAGATGCTTCTCTTTCATTACTTTCACTCTGTCATTTGGTTATGCCTCTGGCATGTCTTCATTCAAACAGGCAGCAGGGTGAGGATCTTATTTTAAATTTCTCCAGCGCCATGAACTCAGTTCAGCCTGATTTACTGTGTATTAAACTCCAGAGGACACACATGGTTGCCTCCAAAATCTCCTGGATTAAGGGCTACCTGAAAATCAGGTCAGATTGTAAAACTGAATGATGTGTGTCTTCAAGGTGATCAACAGCACAGGAAAACCACCATGGACTTTAGTTTTATCCTTTCATTTTACTGTGTACGTCATAGACATTCGATACAAGTAAGAGTTCTGGTTTTTGCAGAGATACTCACAGTTACACCTGGGTCAGTCAGCATCTAACTGCTTTAGTTAGTTTGAGTGCAAAGCCACTCATTCTTCTTTTTTATGGGATAACTAGAAAACTCAACAAACTGAAATCAAACAGATCAATAAAAAGGTCATCACCTATTATTTGGTTTGTCATCAAGTATTTTGTATTTTGCATTATATATTTACCAGATGACATCATGATTTATACAGGAAAAATTACATGCCTTTAGCGGAACAGAAGCCATTAGCTGTAGTAGGGAATGTGTTGACTTAAAGTCTTCCTATTTACTGACCCACTCAAATAAAAATGGTGAGTTTGGTGTTTTTATCATGTTTTTACGGCAATTTTCTGATGATTGGATGATGAACATACACACACACACACACACACACACATATATATATATATATTGTTAGGCTTACTTTTGCATTTCTGAAAATATTTTATTAAAAACATTGTGAATCAAGAACAGGCAAAACTACAGTTGGGAAAAGCGTCTATCTCTTACGGACAAACTATAATCTGCAGACCATGTTCTCCCTGCGTCACTCCATGCCAATGCATTCACTTGCAGACAAACAGATCCATGTATGTCTTTGTTTTCCTCATCTGAACTGGTATCTAGATCAAAACTGTACAGCTGGGTAGCTCTGAAAAATGTTCTAGAATACAACAATTTTTTTAAATTTTACCTATAAAAATGGCATAAACATATTTAAAAGATCACTGGGGAACGGTTTTACAATAGTGCAAAAGATGATCCAAGTTGGTCTTTAAAGTGAAAACACTGTCATACTTTTTTGTCATACAAAACAGTTTTCATGTAACACAATACTGACAATGAAGAGAAAGGAAGAACCAAAAATGGAAAAACCAAGCTATCCCAGCTATTAAATAAACATGCTATTATTGAAATTTTGACAAATTACACATGATCCAAAATGATGGGTTGGTATTTTTGAATGGTTTTCACAACAAAAAGCCTTTGCATGGGGATAATAACAATAGAAGTTTTGAAATTTGGAAAACACTTCTGGAATAAACCTTTAACAAACCCTGAGGAGAAGTCCAGTCTTGCTCGTTCATAGCGTTTGGTTTAGTGTCTAACTCCAGGAATGTCTCAGGCTTCATCCCCTTACAAGCTTGTATTCGACGCAATTAGCTGAAAACATGAGCCTGTCAGCATCAAAGAGGGGAGAAAACCTCTCCTACATATTAGTAGAAGTTTTTTATTATCATTATACGAAGACCTCAAAAAGACTCTTGATGGTATTCAAGAAACGCTGAAATTCTTTATGGATCAGGTGTCGGCTAAGCTAACGCCACTTTGGGAAATGATGTAAGAGTTCCGAAGATTTCGGGCTCAAAACGAGCAACGAGAAAACCGGGTCGACATTCTGGAGAAACGACTGGACGATGTGGAACAGCAAGTAAGGATGGATAATGTCATTGTCACTGGATTACTGATCAAGCCTCGAACAGAGCTGAACGCAGGAGCAAGCACGCAGGAGCGTGCATGTTTGGAGAAATCTCCAAACATGCACGGCTTCTCAGGAAGCGTAAGCAGATTTAGAACACTTGGGTTAAAGGCTGCAGGATTTACGTCAAACCACTCAATCCACCGGACTGGTCCAAGGTTCTGGTTGTGAACACCATGAAAGACTTTGAGAAGTGTTTGATCACGGTCGTCTGAAACAACATGGAGTAATAAATCAAAGAGCCAAATAATTTCAAGAAATATGACACCTGGATTCATCACTTTCTCCATCTGTCTGACGTCACCTGAATAACAGCAGAGAGTTCTGACATGCAGACAACTTGACCTCAAATTTCACCGCAGCTGATATCAGCTGAAGAAGGATATGGACCTGAATCTAATGTCTGCAGACATAACATGGAAGAGAACCAGAAACTGTTTTGAACCCAGAATGACAGTTGTTATTCAGCAGAAGAAGAAATGCCAACCTTGGACAATCGACAGATTATGGACCCTTTTATTTTTCCCTTACAGCATTACCTTATTATAAAAAAATAAAAAAAAGAAAGAAAAAAATATATATATAAAAAAAGTAAAACAAATGATTAATCACTTATTGAAAATGGTTAAATTGATCGATGTTTAATGATATTACTTCAGTTGCTCCAAAAATTCGTAAATTGATTCAAAAATCTCTCCTAATGTAGCATAATTTTGCACATGTTTTTAACTTTTGATACTTGATGAAATTTTGATATGAAAATTCCTGAAACAGTGTTATGTCTATTCTACTGATATAGTATTATGTTATAATCACATGAATGACTTAAAAAACATGAAGTAACATAATCTGCATATATTTTAGATAACTGATATGCATTTGCCATGTTGTTTTCTAAAATAGTTATTTTTTACATAATAATTAAATAATTCATCTTTGTCATGTGCTTTATCGATACCTAATGATTCTTAATTCTGTCTGATAAAAGCTAGGAACCGGATATTGATAAATCATGTAATAAAATGGTTACAGTATAACGGGGTGGGATTATATAAGTTTGCCATCTCTCGGTGGGTGGAGTGTCCTTGCCCCAGGTGGAGGAGTTTAAATACCTTGGGGTCTTGTTCACGAGTGAGGGAAGATCGGAGCGTGAGATTGACAGGCGGATCGGAGCGGCGTCCGTAGTTATGCGGTCGCTCTATCGGTCCGTCGTGGTGAAGAGAGAGCTGAGCCGAAAAGCAAAGCTCTCAATTTACCGGTCGATCTACGTTCCAGTACTCACCTATGGTCATGAGCTATGGGTCATGACCGAAAGAACGAGGTCCCGAATCCAAGCGGCTGAAATGAGCTTCCTCCGCAGGGTGGCTGGGCGCTCCCTTAGAGATAGGGTGAGAAGCTCGGTCACCCGCGGAGAGCTCGGAGTAGAACCGCTTCTCCTCCACATCGAAAGGAGCCAGCTGAGTTGGCTCGGGCATCTAGTCCGGATGCCCCCTGGACGCCTCCCTGGAGAGGTGTTCCGGGCATGTCCCACTGGGCGGAGGCCCCGGGGAAGACCCAGGACACGCTGGAGAGACTACGTCTCTCGGCTGGCCTGGGAACGCCTCGGGGTCCCCCCAGAGGAGCTGGAGGAAGTGGCTGGGGTGAGGGAAGTCTGGGCATCTCTGCTCAGTCTGCTGCCCCCGCGACCCGGTTCCTGATAAGCGGAGGAAGATGGATGGATGGATGGATTATATAAGTTCGCTTCCTTCCACTCCCTTTCAAGCAATATTTATTAATATGTCTAATTATCCTAAGTTTGATTAGTCACTGTATGAATGTACAACTGATGATTGTATTGCTTTTGTGTATTATTTCTACTTAATTGCTTGAAATAAACCATTTCAAATCAAAAATCAAATCAAATTATTATTATTATAATTATTATGTTGTTGTTTTTTTTTTTACAAAATCTTTTGACTAACCTTTTCTGTTTTGAGATTAACTCAACCATCTACAGACTTGAGTGCAAACTCTCTCTGGACAACACTTACTGTAAGACTGAGCCAGCTTTACTGCCACTTTTTCTGGCTTGCAGCTTCTGAGTAGTATGTTTTCACTGTGTTAGCTATCTTAGGCAACAGCTCCTGGTTTTCTTTCCTTCGGTTGTTTGTAGAGATACCTTTGCAGATGCCTCTAAATCAGATGAAACTGGGACAAAATCTCCAGCAGTGACACTTGCCCATTGATTCTTGGGCTGAAACATGCTACCATGGAGGGTTCAGAGGTTTACTTCAGCAGCTACAAGCCAAGAATCACTGCATGACATGTTGTCATTTGTTTCAGAAGCAGAATTTGAAAGAAGTTGGGGCAAATATCTATTTTCCACTGGAAACGAGCTGCATTGACCTCACGTCCAGCCAAGTGGATGATCCAAAGGCTGGGGCATGGACCTAGACGCACGTCCTGATCTTCTCAACACTGATGAATTGTTTAACCTCATACAGACAGATTAATCCTTTGGACCTTTGAGTGGGTTAACTTAGTAACACTAGGACTCACAGTCGTGGTCATTTTGGCATCTCAGCCTTCTGGATATAAGAAAAACGTTTTACACCATCAAAATGTTTAGTAGAGATTTCTACCAGCTACACTGATTTTGTCTGAAAAACTCAGGGTTGGTGGGTAAATTTATGACAGGCCAACAAGAGATTTCCTGTCTCCAAGACTTCCAAGCTCCCTCATGGAACCTTACCCTGATGTTGGTTGCTCTTATGGTTCCACACTTTGTGCCACTGAGATGTGTAGATTAGATTATGGCAACTTTAAAGACTTGGTAAGTGCCTAGGCTAAGCGCACGGGGGTAATATCAGTGCATTCTACTTGCACTAAAATCTTCTCAGGGAATTAGAGGGCGACTTAAGTCCCTAGTGAGTAATGTTTCCCAGTTGTGCCGACTTCCTCAACTTCCCCAAATTTTTTCCTCTGAAGGTCATGAATAGCTGCACATGCTCCGTACAGAGTGAGCATTGTACATACATTTAAACAGAACCAAGAACATGAGAAACCTGCATCAAAACAGAGACTATGCTGCTGGGTAGTTGATTGCTCTGGTCTAGACCTCAAAGGAGTAACAGCCAGCGGGTGGCATGTGGCTCCACTCTATTGGGGGTCCTGCCACTTTATTGGCTCTGTTAAATGATGTATCAGATCAGAAAATGTGCACTGCAGCAAGCTGAACGGCTCCTCACATGTTGCCTTTCTTTTACAAGCTTGATGACACATTGCTGGCTCTGGAACGCTACACCTGACTGCCCACAGTGAAGAGTTTTCACAGTAGGGTGCCACCTCATGAGTCAAAATAGTGGGCCTTGAAGGAAATGCTGTGAAAGAGAACTTTAGGTTACTTACATAACTTCAAACCAGCAAAAAACCAAAGCATCCTATTTGCTTATTTGTAATGAGGAAGAGCTAAGCTTTTCAAAAAAAGCATCCCTGCAGCATCATAAGGAGAGAGATTCTGCCCTCCTTGATGCTGACAGGCTCATTTTCAAGCCAATCTGTGCTGGGAGAGTGGAACCCAGGTTTCCTATGAGCTCACGCGAGACACTCATGTGACTCATAGAACTAAGTCAAATCAAATCAAACTTTGTTTATGAAAACCGCTTCTAACACTCTAAGCAGCTCAAGGTGATTTAAAATAAACAGTACATTAATCTGAAGTTTTACCCCCCTAAACTAAATTAAGCTTTCAGTTATGCCCACCCCCCCTTTTTATTTGACAGTGTTTACTAAAGGAGCAACAGAAAATAACTAAGAAGTTAGCAAAAAATATCAATTCATTTCGAGGAAATCAACAGCTATTTCAACCTTTACCACTGGAATGAATGTATTCAGACCCTTTCTAAAAAATTAGAATATCATGGAAAAGTGGATTCATTTCCAAAACTCCATTCAAAAAAATGAAACTTCCATACAATGTAAATTCAGGAATCACTGTTTACCGGTAATTGATTTGAAGTATATCTAATTTTTTAAAATCCTGTTTTTGTGGGTTTAAAGAGCTGGAACCCCATTTTATTTAAGAAAAAAGACAAATAAATACTTAAAATAAGTAAACAGTGGGCCATGAATCTATAGTTTAACAATTAAGTTCCCAAAGTACAGCTTTTTTTTATTTATCATTTTTATTTATCATTCTCAAAAGTAAAACTCATTAGCTGAGCTAATGCCATTTCCAGGAAACGTGGGACCATTTCTCTGTGTGCAAATTACCTAGTAACAGGTGTGCACCCGATACTAACTGGTGCGCACCTGTTAGTTTTGTTTTTGTTTTTGTTTTTACTTCTAAATTTTTTTCTTCAATGGCCAATTTGTACATTTCAACATTTTTATGTGCCTTTATTTTCTTTTAAAGAAATCTTGAACTTGAATCTTGACCAAAGCATATCTATGCACGAGCACTTGTGTGATTTTCACACAATTTATTTCTCTGAATAACCAGCCAATTCCGGGTTAGTGAATTTGCTACCATACACACAAATGTGCCTGCTGTGTGTTTTGTTCTTTCACTTGACACTATTTCATCCTGATCAATGCCTTTGTCAGAAGGAGCCAAAGCTTGAAAACTGTGGCCTGTTGCCATGGTTATCTCTATTTGAAACCAATGGGATTAACCCTCGAGGGGACAACTGGGGATAGCGAGAAAGAAAGAGTGAGCAAAAGCAGTGCTACCAGGAAGAAAAAGCAAGAAATGTATGAGACACACATTTATTGGCAGAACAGCATTAGGTCAGAAAGAAAGCACAGATGCAAAGAAAAAAAAAGGGAGAAACACATCGTTTTTTAAAGTAATTTAAATAAATCACAGATTTTAAGATTCATAGGCCTCATTTATTAAAGGTTTGCCTGCATAAAAACGATGCACAGGCAATTGTGTCTGTTTGATCCATTTAGTATGTTTGCCTTTTATGACAGTGCAATTTAAGCATTTCTGGTATAACCCTCAAAAACTTGGGAGTAGATGCAAACCCTCCATGTGATTTATTAAATATGAAACAGGTGGCTGCTTTTGCGTCTATATTTAGAACATCTGAAAAGCTACTGGCACAACTATACACACAAACGGGTGTGGCCATTGTTGCAAGGAGGAAAGCTAGACACCACAACGAGCAACAAAGACAGCACATCATTTCAGCTGTTTTAATATGCCAGGGGCAAAGATTATTGAGACATATTACCTATTTAGAGTTGGAATTTTGGAGCTTCTGAATGAGTTACAAGCTAATTTGGAACCAGTCATGGTCATTTAAAGTGTCAGTAATTAATTCTGTTTATCGCCCCCCCACCCCTTTTTTTTTTTTTTGCCATGTCACATTTTTAACTTAGATGATGCTTTTGTGCAGGTCAGTGCGCTCCTTCTCATCTCTAGTGTGTGTCTCCTGTTCTGTGCAAATGCCTATGCTAATTTCATCCATCCATCTTTAAACCCTCTTTAGCCCCAGTTGGGGTCATGGGGATGCAGGAGCCTATCCAGCTACTGTTGGACAAAGGCAGGGTAAACCCTGGATAGTTCACCAGTCCATTGCTGGGGCAACATGCCAAATCCTCATTTAAATATTGCAGTTTGAATCTTAATTGGGGTGCATTACCATGAGTTAATTGAATAAACTTTGCAAACCAAAAGAAGCGGCCAGTGTAGTAAAGCGACCTTGTGCCAGAAGAGGAAACTAGGTGGGATGACAACAGTAAAGCAATTGTGATTGGCTAAGAGAGTGTATTGCTTCATGGTAGCAATCAGACCTAACATAGTTTACACACAACCCAGAGCTTTTGTGCCACATTGAGAAACACAAACACTAGACAAGGTGGAAAGGGTGTTAAATTGGCCAAAATGGAAGCCCGATTGAAAGTAAAGAAAAGCACAGTTCGTAATATTTAACTATTTATTTAGTTACTAACATAATGCTTTAAGTACAGGATCTTTTTTGTTTGTTTATTACTATGCAATAAATATCAACATTAGGTGCAAGTACTATTTTATTCATTTTAATTGACTTGTAAAAATGGATCAGAAAAGTCAATTTTTTCATGAGCCGGAATGTTTTTTTTAAAGTAAAAATGCTAAAACGTATTTTTCCTGGTAACTAATAACTTTTATGATAACGCAGTTTAATTACTATCTAAATTACCATTTGAATTAGGTAGTGAGTAACTATAACTAATTACTTTTTAAAGTAATGTTCCATCTTTCGGTTAATGTTGAATTTTAATATACTAAGATATTTAATGTTCAGTTTTAAGTTTCATATCTGATCATTAGGCAGATTATTGAAAGCTGTCTTTTACAAACACGGGGGGGGGAGCATAGTTTTGGGAAATCATTTTTCAAACAACTAAACATAGAGTAATCAATTTACTTTTGATTATTTTAATATTGTCTACAAAAAGTTTAGCATACCCTTGCATAAAAACTGTATCATGTCACACAGCTGTGGATGGTTTATTACAAACTGAAGAATATATTTCTTTGGGACAAAATGTTATTCCAAGCCTTTGTTTAGCTGATATGGGACCCTGTCCTCTCTAGACAAAAGTTGAAAAGGACAGTCCAGACTGTTAGCAGTGTGGGCAAAAGTCAGGGCTAGTAGTCATACAGGGGTAATGAATGGCTCTCTAAATATACCTCACCTCTCAAGACAACCTCTTTGCACATAAAAATGAGAAGAAAACATGCAAAAATGACACCAGAAATGCAAGTTCAGATGACTCTAAGCCATATTTATAGATTGAGTTGCTGTTAGTTCCTACCACAGACCACCACAAATATTACAGTAAACAAAGATAAGAAAAGGAAAGCGAAGGCTTTCTTAATATTTTTAGTATATAGCTCAGATACATTGGTACTGTTAACATAATTTGTGCTGAAAGTGATTTGAAAGGGTTTTCAGAAGCATTAAAGACATTTTAGTGTTTGATTTATGTCAAGTGTTCAACTTTGACTGAAAGTTGTGACCCAAACACGCTTTCTGCAGTTGCTGTGATCACTCATCCCCTTGTTTAGTGGACTCCAATGGAATTCCGTTTCCCCAAATACTTTCAGACCCAGGATGTGATAAGCATCGTTTTAGTTTTACACTTTCTGTTCTCTCTTTGAGCCAACATTTTACAACTGATAAGTAACCAAAAAGGTAAAAATGTTCTAGAAGTAAAGCACTTGGGGCACAAAAGGAAAACAATAACAGTGACACAAATTCTCAGAGTTAAACCCTGGAGGCCTTTAGCGTAAGGTTTTTGGTTTTCTACGCTATCCCTTTCATCTTTTTTATAAAAACTAACAAAACTGTGGCCTTCATGTGTGAACCATTTAGTGGTTTTAAACATTCAGAAAGATTTTAGTTATAGGACACTTTGAGGTGTGATATCTTTTTGTCAATTCTTTTTTTGGTTTCGGCTACCGTCTTTTCCATACTACAGTATAGGGCACACCATCAATGAATGGTCCATTTAAAAACTTATTTCATATATAAGGCACATTGAGTGAGACAAAAGTCTGCGTTCTCAGTAACTTGTTTCTGACTACGTTAACCCCAACCTTGTTAGTAACACATAAACAAAACAAATCTGTTTCTACTACACGTTAGCTGCGTTAGCGTATTTATGAAAACAGCCAAACTTATTTGAAACTTAAAAAAAAAAAGCAGACCGACATTTTAACAGAGCCCCATGTTGCTCCTAAAAAATTGCGGCAATTTCCATAAGCACAACCAGGAATGATCCATATTTAAAGCACTCTGGATTATAAGGCCGCCGCCATTTTAAAAACAATATTGAGGCTTTTAAGTTAAGTTTTAAGCTTGCAGACAGTACATAATGCAAGAAAATATATTGAAATATGTTTCAAAACACAGATGATTTTGTTTATTTTCATCTTGATCTATACCCACAACTTCTTGCAAAGTATCCTTCTATTTTGCCCTTCATCCATCTTCTTCAGCCCTAAAAGGGTCACAGGGCTGCCGGAGCCTATCCCGGCCACTCAGTGGACGAAGGTAGAGAACATCCTGGACAGGTCACCAGTCTGTCTCAGGGCCACAATCACACACCCATGCACACTCACATTCACACCTATGGACAATTTAGAGTAACCAATTAACCTATGACCTTTAGACGGTGGGAGGAAGAAAACCCACGCATGCATAAACATGCAAACTCTACAAAGAAAGGTCCCCCATTGGTGTTCTGTTCTGTTCTTGAACCGGGGGTCTTCTTGATGTGAGGCAAGAGTGCAACCACTGCATCACTTTATTTTTCAATGAAAATTAAGGTGTGTTTATGTCACTATTGAGCTAACAAAAGAGGCCAGATGTGGTCTGCATTGAGGTCAGCTGAATTCTTATTGAACAAAGACTTGATTTGATTTTATCTTTTAAAAGGTGAAGACCAGCCTGAGTCAGCAGATCCTGCTGCACACTTTAAAGGGATCCTGCTGCACACTTTAACACACAAACCAATGTAAGGACACACATGCACTAGAAAGGACACACAGAAAAAAATATTACAAATATATTAAGTGAGCTGTAACAAAGCTTTCTACTTTAGGCAATTGTCCAAGTTCATCCACGTTGTGATTAGCGTTTAATAATCTTAAGGTACCTTTTGTTCTTTTATACAATAGTTTATGACGACACTTGGACAACAAAGCAGGTGTTCTTTTTAGGTAGAGGTTACAACAAGTTGGCATGCATTTACTAATTCAGAAAACCTCAGGTCCAGGGAAACTGCAGCAAAACTACACATCTTCATAAAGCAAAACACCAAGACTACGGGTACTTTGGGAAGAACTTATTGGACTCGTAAATCAAAAATGGTTTCAGGTGCTATAAGGTAACTGTAAACCCACAAGTGATCAGCCCCTTTTTGTCACAAATAAGGAACGGCTTTACTAGCAGCACGATTGTTAGAAGAAGCCACCAAACACCCATCAACCAAAAGCTCAAAGAAGAAAATATCACAAAGTAGCTGAAGATGGGAACAATGATTGAAAATAAACAAAAAAAAGAAGGAAGATATTGAGGAGACAAGTCTAACTTTAAAGAAGAGACAACACCTCATTGGTTTTCAGTGGCCATGCAGACTCAGACATATTTAAAGGTTACAGCATTTGATTTGTGATATTCCCCTTTAAGGGCTTTGTCTCTGTCTAGAGGAGCGGTTTGGCTGCTGCTGTCTACAAAGTTTGATTGATGGCTGAATTATACCACTGGAGTGTGACTTGAGCCGACTATGCTGCCGGTCCAATGATAAACAACAAACTCGCCAAGCCACTATTTACAATGAGAGATGTGAACATCCAACAGCCCATCAGAAAATAGACGCAACGTGGTCACAATAAAATGAGAACATTTTAAGCAGCCTATAGCTCACTCATATGGTTCAGAATGACTTCAAATGCAGCAAAGGTCAAAATCTCCTTTATTTCTGTCATTTTATTTCCTTCCTGCACTTCCTTCCTCTCATTGATCACTGCATTTCTCTCTCCCAGAGGTCAGGTTGCCATATTCCCTTCATCTCTCTATCCTCTGGTGCAAGAGCTTGGGCTCCCACACTTTTCCTCCAACAATCTCTCCAGTGCACCAACCCACTCAGATGCTTATTCCATAGATGGAAAAATTTTGAGAATCGGCATTTCATACTGTTTTCCACATACTTACCCCCTTATAGAGCACTTCTTAATCAAACTGGGCAGCACTTATTTGCTCCTACTCAGTTCACGGCAGCATTTCTTCATTTTCTTTCTTTGTATTATTCTATCCAGACAATCTCAAAATTATTTTATTCCTTGTGTGCCTTGTTGACTCTATGACTGTGTCTAAATGCTTTCTTAAGATTATATTTTGTAACTGTGGTATACGTAAGGGATAATGCCTGACAAGGAGTACAGTATTTGAAATTAATCCATCACTGGGCGGGCCACACCTCCATGTCATCCATTAATTCCCAAAGAAAGGACATTATCCCACTTATACCATGGTCACTGACGAACAGAAGAAATATCAAATCAAATATTAGTACTTTAATCATGTTGGTATTTAGGTTTAAACCCATTTTTCAGTGTGGTAACGGCTACCAAGCCTGTAACGACCCCACTCTGCCACAGAGGAGGAAAGTGGCTTATATACTAAATCTCTTGTTAAGGGATACAAACATCATTTTAGAGGGACATTTCACGTCTTACCGCTTGTTTTTGTCTAGACCAGGAGTTCTCAAAGTGCCGCACGGGGATTATTGGCGGCCCACGGGAACATTTTTTGTGGCTCTCAATAAAAGACAGCCAGAGCAGGTTCCTTTGAGGAAAAATGTTCTGTTGGTGCACAACATTTTTGGTTTGGTGCGCAATTGATGAGAAGGGCTATTTTATAAATAAAGTTTGATTCGATTTGGTGAGAAGAAAAGGCGCTTTCTTACTAAATGAAAAAATGCTTACTTTGTCGTACCTCAAGAGCTGGATAAAGTCATGTGCCTTATTTGAAAGCAGGTAAATGCAATGCCTTAAAGTACTCAATATAAATCGTCACTATGCTACAAATCATAAACACTATGACAAATTTACCAGCGAGGAGTGCAACAATAAGCTCCAACACCTACAACAAGGCTGTGTTGCACACCAGATGTTTACAAAAATGGCTAAATCCAGTGAGGCTGTGACAGGAGCTAGCTACGTTGTGGATTTGAAAATGGCCCAGCAAAGCTAGCTCTTAAGTGACAGGGAGTTTGTAAAAAGAATGTATGCTGAACGTAGCTGACATTGTTTGTCTACAGCAAAAGAAAGAGTTTGAAGCAATAAGTCTATCAAATGATACAATTACAAGAACAATTACAATTACAGGAACCTCCGACCGCAACTGGGAAAACATCTAGTTAGTTGCACAAATAACACTTAGTCATTAAAGTTACTAAAAACAACTTCTTCTGTTCATCCATTTTTTTTAACCAAAATTGGCCCCCAGTCTAACGTCGAGTCCTTTATTTGGCCCTCCACTACAAAAACTTTGAGAACCCCTGGTCTAGATGATGAAGCCAAAGTTTGTTTCATAGAAGCAAAGTCCTTAAGCAGTTTCCTAGATCGCTTTTATTGCAAGACATTTTCACCATTGACTCTGATCATTAAACATGTACCAACAAACAATCAATTTCTTTCATTAATTATTAATATTTGATTTGTAAAAAATTCAAATTAAAATTTGTAAATTTTAATATTTATTTGTAAAAATATTTACAGGCACATATTCACTCTGTATTAAGCAATAAGGCAAGCAAGACAGTAAAATAGGCAACAAACTATTTAAAACTAAAGGCAACATTGCTGTCGATCATAGGATTTGATATAGATACTGGCATGTCCATCATAGATCCCATAGGATGCCAGAGAGGCTTTGTCTTTTGATAAGCTGTGGAATAACATATGCTAACCTAAGTTCCAAGTTTCTTTTGCTCCGGTTACCATCTGGGATTTGGGCCAGCGCAGTTATATAGAACACTCAGGCTAAATGACCGAAACTTCTTTTTTAGTTTTCCCTTATCACTTTTTAATGAACACCCTTCTGCCAATCACCATCAAGTATTGGACCACGATAGAAATGATGCTAATAAACAGTTCAAGAAATCTCATGCAAAAGATGTCTTCAACAAAAAAGTGTTTTCATATCATGTGTTTAAGAAATTTATTTGACTTATGAACCATGCGGGTTAACAATACACTGTACTTCTTTCATTTAATTTGATTTATTCATCTATTTCCCTTTTTTCTTGCTCCTTGAAGGTCCCCTCAGTGGAGGAGAGAAATCCCCTGGTGACCCTCTTTTCTGTCCTCCCCACCTGCTGTTGAATACTCCTTTCAGGGGCATTGCAGCTGCTGTACCAGAAAGTAAGCACCCTCATGTGAACCTAACTACACAATATTCTTCTTCTCTTTAGTTTTATGAGGAAATTGATACACTGATGGGATCAAGTGTTGTATTTCAGGACAAATCCTCTGAGATGGATAAAACCTCTTACACCCAGTCAGTGGTTATGAGCTCCTGATTGGTTCACTAGTATTTATTTATTTTTCTTTTTTTTGGCCATGGAGGGTCTTTCATTGTGGAAATACCCCACTACAGCTGTGTACTCAGCAAATTTGATGATCTTATTTGCTCTGGGAAAGGCAGTAGTCATATAAGTAAATAGCAAAGGGCTTCTCCGTAAGGAGCCCCTTTGCTCCATTTCAGGGATCACTATACCCGTGCACCAACACATGCAATTCCAGTTTTCAGGTGTAAAGAAAAGTGTTTTATTTTATTTTTTATAAAACGAAAGAAGTTTGTCAAAGAGCCACAATGGGATAATAAACTTAAAGCTCGAGCAAACATCAATAAAGAAAATCCTGGCAGAAATGTTCCTCTTATCAAGGTGGGAAAGGATGCTGTGCAACAAAGATTCAAGACAGTGATGCAAGTGATGCAAGACAGTATCAACAGTGGTTTTACTAGCACACTGAGCAAATTCAAAGTCGTTTCTGGATGGGTGTCTCTCCCTTTAAGTCCCACACCCATCATCTTTTAATCTATTGTAAAAGTGTTCCCAAGGGTCTTTTAAGTATGATTATGCCAAATCATACTTTTTTTTTCAGAACATACTGGAGTTGATTAGAAACTTGCCTCTGAGTTGTTGGTAGGACTATTGGTAAGGAGTAAGCCCGCCGCCACTTCCCTTTTTCCATCTGTTCATGCTCTCTCCTGCTAGCTTACAGCCCCTCAGAACCCCAAACTATCATTACCCGTTCCACAAAAATATACAGAGCAATTTTGGAGCTCTCCAGCCGTACAGTTCAGACGAGGAAAACACAGACATACATGGATCTAGTCGTCTACAAGTGGATGAATCAGAAGCAGAAGAAGAAGCTTGTAGCCTGCGCAGAGTAGGGTTGTGCCGATGGACGATATCATCGTCCATCGTGATGGGTGACTGACATCCCGATGGAGAGACCACCATCGTGATGCCACGCCCCCGCCACGTTGCGAGTGGACCCCATAAGCCGCGGTTACATGAACAAAATATCTTGATGGGATCAATGGTCGGATTAGAATCCAACCGTGTACATGGGCCCAGAAAAATGTTTTCAGAATATAAAAACGTTCACTAAGGTCACACTTTCCGCCGGAATAAAAACCGGAAGGATATAAATTCCGCCGAGCGGCTTTTTTTTCAAACTTTATTGAATGTAACTATTAAATACAAAACGACAGCGCCGAGCGGCTATATTCATTGACATGTCAGCTCGGTAAAATACGAGATGATCTTCTAAACGTGCTTTTAATAATGTTACGGTTATTATGAAACACCTGTTCGTTCATCATTTGAATCTTAATCCGTGTTGTCAGCGCTTTTTCTGAGCGCTGTTGTTAGCCCATGTTAGCATACTGCTATGCTAACATGGGCTAACAACATTAGCTTTGGGTGGCGCTGCATCCTGGGAATAACATCACCGTTATTTAGTCGGGACACGACTGGAAACACAAATCCACGTCATTGTTTGAATGTTTTTATAAGGACTGAGCGACATTTCTGCTTTGAAGTCCAAACCGCTGTGTCTGCTAACGATCCTAGCTGTGCTCAGACACACACTTTTAGACCCGGTTCTGAGTTCGGTAGCTCGTACCCCTAGAGCTGCGGGACGGATCGCAAACACAAAGCTGTAAGTCTGCGCTCCGCCGGTCCACTTCGCTAGTTAAGTGCGGGAGCGGACTACTTCTTTTCTATTTTGTTTGTTACTTTTTTTGTTGAAGTCACTTCCCTCAGTTTATACTGGATCACGCGGATGAGTCATTAGTTGGGAAATAAAATGAAAAAAGCAAAATAACGAATAGCAGTTATATAACAATGAAAAATGTTTTTTAAAAATCCCCCCCCCCCCCCCCCCCCCCCCGACGATGTCATCGTCCATCCCGATGGTTGACAGCGAACATCGTCAACGGCCAATTTAGGGGACATCGCCCAACCCTAGCGCAGTGTATTTTTTACGCCACAAATACCCACTTTTTAAAAGAACATTTTTTTCATCTGCTCCTGATTCACATGGATTTGAAGAAACTTTTTTATATATGTCCTTCATCATCACAAAAAGACCACAAGAACATGTTAAAAAAATCCCAAAACATGATTTTTATAGAAGTGGAGTAGGCAAGCTGAAGGGAATGCAAATTCATGTGGAAGGACACTGATCGGTGTCCTCCCCATTACTGATCCGAGCAACCAAAGTATTGACAAACCTTTTTCTCCCAAAAGTTATAATCTGTGTTTCAAACCTGGTGCAAAACTGGCTTATTCTGTTGAGAATTAAAGCATCGGCGTCCTCCACCTGTGTCATTAATGGACAATCTGTTATCCCTTGGACTCCCTGCTGTCCCTTGACACAAAAAAGGTTTTTGATTTTCTTTTTATAAGCCTGCTCAATCGTAACAGTTCGAATCAGATCAAATTGTGCCAAACCTTGACCTTAATTCTGATTTTTCTAGGTGCTGGTAGATTTGAAGACACAGACATTCCCAGTGCATATTGTAAAATGCCAGTAATAGTCAGTGTCCTCCATTATATTCGCATGAATTGCAATAGGATGCAGCTTCCTTGAACATATTTGAATGTCTCAATTTAAACCCTTAAACTTGCAGTCCTGAAGTATAGAATTTGCCGCCCTAGGCCACACTCCTCTTTATGCACTTTATATTAATGTATGACTAATTTTCATTCGTGCAATATGTGCAAAATGTAGGTGTGACATGGCCTTAATTACTACCAACTCAAACATGTTTCTGTAATCAATGGGTCTGTATGTCCTTCCATCACTGAGTGCTTTTTCATCTACCTCTTTCCTGCTAGCATCTTTCAACCTTCAGGGCTCACTAGGGGGATTCTATAAAGCTGTCTTTGAGTTCTTGTCTGTGGTTGTCTTGACTCTTTTGCTCTGATGTTTTGGACCTGTTCCTGTGCTGTCATGATCAGAGCCTTACACTGTACTTAAGGTCAGAATTTTCTTGCCACTGGCAGGATCCTTCATCTTTCTTCTTACCACCCTGTGTCTTTCAGTGCCTGAAGCATTCTACCATCACTTATCAGAGAATGGACAGGGGTGCTGACTTTGACACCTACTAATCCTCACCACCATCACACTTTTTTGTTTTTTTCTTAACTTTTTCATAGTCTTACAATCCTAGAATAGGTGAAATTGTAATATAAGTCCTGGACAAATGATTTAACTATTGTTCCGACTAAATGCCTCTATAATTTCTTGGGTTGTATACATGTGTGTTTGTAAAGCATCCCCATCCTGAAGGAGGAAAACATGCTGAATCCCTGGTTGGTCTTTAAAGCAGGATGTGTTAATGATAAAAGTATTGGAGCAGTACAAATCTGTGTGCGCATGCATGTGTGCAAAAGAAAATTACAAACTTTTTACTAATGTTGTGTGGCTACTGTGTCTGCAGTGGCAAACATTACTGTCTCAAGCAAATGCCAGGGCTAGCAGGTTCTAAATAAGCAATGCATCTTCCAGTTTATTGAAATTCTTTAAAGATCACACAGAACAGGTTTATATTCTCAATGTGGGACACTTACTTCCTAATGAAAGTATAAAACCGTTTATGCTTCCAATTAAAATGTAGCTCAGGTCCCTCTAGATCTGCCTCCTGTCTCTTTCTTAGAGCCACTGTCTCTAAACCAACAACATGGCTGCTCTCACTACAGTCGTCTACTCCTTTCCTACCATTTTTCCTCACCCTCTTTTGTCAAATATCACTCCTGAAACCTTCCTCCACTCATTTCAACCTGCTTGCACATGCTCCTTCTCATTCTACCACCTTCTCTGTTGCTCTTGTCTGTTGACACTTGGTACTTAACATCCTCCACTTTCTTCACCTCTGCTTTTTGTAACTTCACTGTTCCACTTGATTCCCTCTCGTTTACACACATCCACTGAATAGCTGTGCCCGACCTTCTTTCCTGTTCTTCCAGGACAAACCTCCATCTCTTTAGAGGTCCTTTCACCTGCTCACTACTCTCTCTGCAGAACACAATGTCATCAGAAATCAGAATCATCCATAGAGATTTCTTAATAACTTAATCTAAGTCCATCTTGTCAGGGGTTTTATTTTTTTTGTTTGTTTTTTTTGCTTATTTGCAAAAATGATAGTTTACAGAATGGATGTGTACATTAAAAGTTTTAAGATTTGAAGACAGCTGTTTGTTACCCACTAAACTTATCTGTTTTGCACAGGTCAAATGCTGTCAAACCAATAAATGAGCTGCGGTTTTCAGGGTTGACAGTGTTATAAAGAATGCAGCAAGAGTAAAATCAGTTGTTTACTTACCCAGGAAACAAATACAAGTAGATAAAATATATAATATAAAGTTGTTGTCGTTGCCATTTGAGCATATCCCTCCATATGGTTCACACGCAATTGGTTAGGCAGAGGTTCTTACGCTGGACGCTCTTCCTGACACACCCCTTTGTGGCTACATAGTTAGGCAGTAGTGTGAAGGATCTTACCTAAGGACCCACACTGGACTAACCTCATTGCGCTAGCTGCAATCAAAATAAACTATAAAGTAAATAATATGTAAAATATGTTTCTGGATATGGACCTCTGTTGCTATATACATTTTACAGTCTTTTGGTCATTTTTGTTTCCATCCTGGCCTCTTCTGATTTTCTTCTGTTTTATACTAATTTTTGGATTTGAAATGATAAGACAGGCAAAATATCCAAGTGGGAAAAAAATAGTGAGAAATAATCCAACATTGTCTTTTCCTTTTTTGGGTTTCATTTTACTTACAGTATCCAATTAATAATGCCATCTCTCTCTGTGCCATTACAGTCTATGGATGCTAACAAAAAAAGACAAATTGACACATATGTACTTACAGTCAGGCTGGTAATGCAGGGTTAATAAGATTGAGAGCAGCTGATGGTTGTGCACATTCGGGCCAAATTACATTTAATTTAATTTGATTTGACTCACCAGAATCTCTCAAAATGCTTTTTACATTTTTATTCCTGCCTTTACTGCCCTCGTCTTGCTTAGATAAGAAATTCATGGCTCAGGACAAAAACACAAGAGGATCTGGTTGAGTAGATTCAGGCATAATATTATTTTGCAAAGTTGAATGCGTTGTTTTTATGTAAAAGAAACAGCCTTTTTTTTTTTCTACTAAACCTATTTGCATTTATTAAATAAAAAAACTAAAAAAAAAAATATAGAACCATCTCACAACAAGCCATAAAATGTCTAAACCTTGTCATGAAAGCAGAAAAAACAGTTCTCCATGAAAAGTTGTCAGGCTTAGTAGAATAACCACAATAATTTTAAGTAGTTCTAATCTATTTTACATATGAAGTGCATAGCAAAAGTGCATAACACTTAATAATTACAATCGTGTTTACAGAAATCCCTAATTAATTAAAAATATCCAATGGTGTGGTAAATTACACAAGAATAAAAAATCTGTCAAGCTCTTTACAGCCTACTCAATGAGAGTCAACATCTGGATTTTTTTATTGAAACAAGCCCTGCAATGATATTCACTTACATTACATTACATTTGAAATTTAATTTAGGTGGTTCACAGTTTCTTTTTTTGTTTGTTTTGTTTTTGTTTTATTACACTGTGTCAACAGCTTAAAGGGAGTAGTTTAGTAATGCATGTGCAACACCGGTGATATGCAAGTTACCTCAGGATTAATAAAGTACCTGCCTGCCTACATCCATCCATCCATCAATTCATCCATCAATTCATCCATCCATCCATCCATCCATCCATCCATCCATCTATTAAAACTAACATGGCGTAAATGGTAAATGGCGTATACTTGTATAGCGCTTTTCTACCTACAAGGACAAAGCGCTTTTACAGTCACAGTCCCATTCACCCAGTCACACACACATTCACATACTGGTGGCGGCTCCGCTGACAAACACAGGTGCCCGCTTGCCACCAGAGGCAAGGTGGGGTTCAGTGTTTTGCCCAAGGACACTTCGACTCATGGGCAAAGTGTCTATCATTGGATGATAGAAAAAAATCGGAATGTGAATTTTCTGTGAATAGCTGCGTTTAGCTTGTTAGATCAGCAGTAGGTTCGCTGTCTCTACTGTGTGCTTACAAGGTTTGCAAATCATTTAACCAAACTGAACTGCTGCCGCACTTCTTGTAGTCCTTCCATTGCTCTGTGAACACATTTGTTATGTACCACATCAGTTCTGCCTCAAAAAGTAGTCACAAAGTCATTACAAAGATGAGATGGGATCTATTGGAATGGGTGTACCATAGTTGCAGGATGAGGGTGTGACTCTGTGATGAAGTTTTGTTTGTAAGAAGCTAATGAGGGCTATTTTTGTAAGAGGCCAAACTTTGTGCGGAAATCATTTAAGCCAAAGCTTCTTGGTCTCCTCATGGGTGGTGATAAATGGTTCTTTAACCAAAAAGAAAAAAGCTGATGTTCTGTGTAAAATGGACTATTTGGTAGCAGGTTTCACAGAAAATTGAATAGAATAAATTATTATTTGTCTGTCAGCCTCTCTGGGTTTCTACTGTTTCACTACCTACTTTTTTGCTTTTAAGCTTGTATGCCAGGGTCTATTTTTAGCACTATCATTTATGGACAAGGGTTTGAAGAAATATGCTATCTGTCTGCAAAATGTTTTCCATAACAGCAAACGCATATAATACACAGAAAAAGTTAAGATTATTCATTCATTTATTCATTCATAGGCAGAGATTTGCATATTCTTGTAGAATTCAAAAAAAGATTTTATGGAACTTTCTGCAACAGTTCCAGTCAGTTCATGTGCTTCTTACAATCATTCTGCCTGTCTGGATATCAGCATGGAAGAACAAGTATGCAAACACTCAAAGACTGGCCAAAAAGTGAGTCAAAGCTGTTAACAAAGGTGCTCGAGTGTCAGCCGACCTTTGTATGAAAGGACCATTGAGTGTTTATGGCATCACCCATAGAAAATGCTTTACTTCCGGCTCCAACAAAATTAGGTCAGTTCATTCGCCAGCCTTTTAAGCTGTCCATGCCATGGCCCCAAGTCAGAGCTAGACAAAGGGAATAATTTTGTGATTAGCACACAATCATTTTAAACATTCAATGTGGGACCAGAAAGTACCACATGGATTTATTGAGGCATCTGATTGTCCAATTCATAACATGAATAGATTTTACAACAAAAAAGAATACTTTGAAAAGAAAACATTAGGATCATCAAGAACATGTTAAAACAGGAACTGGAGCAAAAATGATTCTGACAAATATAATGATAGAGTAATAGCTATTTATTTCTCAATAGAAATCTATGGAATTTTGGCTTCTTGGAGCCCAATGACTTCCAACTCTATGTTATTGCAAAGCTAAGTGCAAAGATTGTGTTTAGTGGTGCTGCTTCCCGAGGATCTGTTGTCAGACCATGTAAAAAGTGCATAAAATAATAAAGCTTAAATACGTGAGTCTGTCCTTCTTTAGAGTCACTGTTAGCATTACATCTCCCATGATGCATCAGGTTAAAATGACTGTGTAGTGAGCTGCTGTTAACTGTTATGGAGCACAATATACACAAACATGGAACAAACAAATTCAATTTTAGACTTTAAGCAAGTTTGAAACATTTGAAGTCAAGTTTAAATAAAGGTTTAAATAAGGTTTGGCGAAAGGTTGTGGGGCCATGATCGTAAGATTGCAGCTTCGATTCCTGTCTTGCACGTCCATGAGTTGATGCGTCCTTGGCCAAGACACTGAACCCCACCTTGCCTTTGTTGACAGGCGGGCGCCTGTGTTTGGCAGCGGAGCCGCCACCAGTGTGTGAATGTGTGTGTGACTGGGTGAATGGGTCTATGACTGTAAAGCGCTTTGGGCCTTGTAGGTAGAAAAGCGCTATATACAGTAAGTATACGCCATTTACCATAAAAGAAAGTGGCCAACAGACACATTTGAAATAAATGTAAAAAAATGTATTCAATCAAAAAAACTTTATTTTTTGTTAAATAGTTAAATATTTTTATTTAGACAAAAGAACAAACTTGTAGGAACATGAATATAATGTTGGTCTTTTTTGTGTAAAATTTACCAAGCATGTTGTCACTATATGATTGTTTAAAAATTGCAGTTGCTTTGGTATAAACAAAAAAAAAACATTTCAATACATTAATTAACTATTTAGAAAAAATATGTTATTTGATCAGTTTATTTTATCTTTGTGTGAGGTTACATCAAATTGCATTGTAATAAACTGGAGGGAAAAAAACTAAATGGGAAAACGTTCAACTAATTTTGTTGAAAATTATTATTGACAACAATAATAAGTTTTAGTAAAAACAGCTGGACTTTTTGTGGCTAAGTTATTACAATAAAATACATGTTAGATTGTGGAGAGACTGTTCATCATCATCGCCTACACATCATTAAGATAAAGTGTTGCATAATGGCGCAAAGCCGCTTTTCTCCGTGACAGATTCACTTGATTTACGTTCATTGCATAAGACCTTCCCCACTGTCGAGTGTTGCATATTAGCGCAAGGCTACTCTGCTGGAATTACGTTACAATAGTGGAAAGAACGTCAACAATGGAGCTAAAGGTCAGCTGTCAAAAGGCTAATTCAATTTTTTGGTACTTTTTTTGTTTATCTCAGGAGCAATCTCCAAAAGTGAAAATAAAAATAAAGATGTGACAAGTTCTCAGATGAAGACAATGGGATTCATTATCATTGTGCATTCCTCTCAGTCTTCCCTACTTCAGCCCATAAAGATCCCTCACATCCTTTATCTACCCATCATGGAGGCTTCAGGTGGGGCAGTCATTTAAATTAAGAGGAAACAAGGGAGGGGGGACCAGAAGAGAAGAGCAGGCAGGTGTGGATACAAGCAGAAGGTACCAAGGACAAAATGAAGGGGAGAAAAAGAAAGGGAGAGAGGTGTGAAATGTCAGTGCCAGCGGTACCATCTCACTAATTAACATAGTGACCTTGGCCCTGTGGAGCTGTTGTTTGCGCACGCATGCAAACCCAGAGCACAGAGTTGGACGGCAGGAAAGAAAAGGGGAAAAAAATGACAGCGTGATTTGAATTTCAGTACAATATTTTTAGATTACTGAATATTTTTACTCATTGTTGCTCACCTTTACCTCACACATATATAAAAACCTCCTGCAAGTAAAGAGCCGTTTATAACAAGGAAACAAAATAAAAGATACACTTTTTTCCCACATACTGTCATCAGCGAAGAGATTAAACTTTGTCATTCACAGTTGCATGAGACGCCACAACAGTCTGCTTTGTTCCAGGCACTAGAACGAGTATGGATCAACTTTTAAATGTCAACTTAAAAAAAGAGATAGAATGGGAGGGAAGCAAGCAAAATGAAAAAGTTACTGTGAACTGGCAGGAGTCTGGGAGGGCAGCTGTCGCAGTAATCATCTCTCAGGTCAACAGTAATTACCAAGAAGACAGAGGAAGTAAGTGTAGGACACAAACACAAGCTCCGAGCACACAGCTTTCTTATTTTCTCATTGGTCTCGCTGTATTTTTTTCTCTTGTCTCATTTATTTCTCCTCTCAAATATGCACCTGCCACAGAGGCGATGTCAGCTTAAGCTGAAGGGTTTGAGACACAACACAACTTACAACAGCTTGTTCATGCTTCGGCTTCACTCTAATTAATTCATTGGAACTGTCGGGAAGTTGCACTAATTGTGGTTAACTCTGAGGTTAACAGATACATTTTCAGTCTGCTTGTGGTAAACAACCCTTCATTTAGCATCCCAAGATACGTCTATCGCACTATAAGGCAAACTTGAAAGCCTTAATTAGAAAACAAATAAATAAAGAGGATCCATAGCCATATATAAGGAGCGCCTTATATATGGATTCATTCTGGTTGTGTTTACTGATGTTGAAAAAATTTTGAAAGCTACAATGCGCTCTTTCAAAAAGTCAGTCTCTTTTTCGAGAGTTGCAAACAAGGTTGGGTGTTATAGTGAATATGCTAACGTGGCGTATAGCGGTGACAGGCTATTTTTTGTACGTGTTACTAACGAGGTTGGGTGTTACTGTAATTACAGCAGTGGTGGGCCGTCAGGGCCTTCAAGGCCTTCTCTGAAGGCCTAAAAAATGTCTGAATCATGTATAAATTATATTTTGTTCATGCATACTAATTAAATCATTCCAAATGGTCTGTTCATTCCCTTTAACTGTGTTTATGATGCTTCTGCTGCTTCCAGACAGACGTATTTTCACATTGGAGCATTTAACCAATCGCATTTCAGCTGTCCTTTGTTGCCAGGCAGGGTCAGACCTAAAGAGGCCTACAATATCAGTTCTGAAGGCCCTGTAATGGACAATTAACGTTGGTCATTTATTTCTTTCAACCAATCAGATTTTGAGTTGGTGTCAGCAGGGCCTTCTAGCAGGCCTAGGCAACGTCACAGTATTCAGACCTTCTGATTGGACAGAAGTTTCAGGAATACAGGAAAAAAATTTCTCTTAATAAGAATGGTGCTCTCAGGTTTATTCTTACATCCATTTACAGCAGTGTTCTATAACCCAAACAAACTTAATCAGTTTCACCTAACTCATTACCAGCTGAAAGACATGACCAGGTTAGGGAGGGGAGCCACTGTCAGCTGAGGACAAAGGACTCCTAACGACCCAAACCATTTAATCTAAGCAAACAATGCTATCCAGTTTCAGGGTTGTCTCCTCTCCTATGAGCATATATAAACCAGCTCTTTTACCAGCTGTTTCAGAATTGACAAAGCCTTTTGGATACGAGGTGAAACATTTTCAACTTTAAAAACCAAGTCCAGATGACAATATTTAACCCCACTACTGTGTTTGCTGGCTGTAGTTGCAAAACGAGATTTTTTTTAATGTTTTGTTTACTCAGTTTATTTAGAGGCATTTATTGTGGCTACAAGAATTTTCAATATGCAATGCAAAGCTCGTATCTCCATCGTAAAATGGTTAATGAGGGGCTGAGTGATTCAGACGTAGCACTACTGAAGGACCAGGTGTGTAATGCACAACCTGCCACTGAATTATGGTTATGTGCCAAACATGTAGCCGACAGACTTTCTTTTATATGTTACTAACAAGGTTGGGTGTTAGCGTATTCACAGTCTTTTTTTTGTTTTAGAGGTATCAGCCTGTTTTTTATGAGCTGCAAACAAGATTGTGTGAAACAGGTATTGTGAATACGCTAACGTGGCAAACGGGTAGCATGCTACCAACAAGTTCTAGAGTTACTGTGATCGTAAATAATGAAGTCTGACATGCAGAACATATCTGCGACTCTTGTTTTGCTTAACGCGCCTTATAGTTTGGCCCACCTTATGTCTAACATCATTTTAATAATACACTATTTATTGAAGGTCCACTTTAAAATCTGGTGTGACATATATAGTTCGAAAAATACAGTATTTGAATTTCTCTGATGATTCGGCCACAGTAGTGTGGCAATATGTCATTAACTTTCAAAAGAATATCAGAATAAAAATCCTTTCAAAACTTAACTGTAGAGGAGATTTACCATCTGTAAATTCAGAAGCATTGCTAGTATTAATATCTGTTCTATATTTAAAGTTTTATTAGTATTTCCTATTGCAGAATTTCCAAAAAACAATCCTTCTAGTCAAGAAAATACTAGCTGTGAAAATAAAAAAAAAGCTGTAAAACAACTTAAAAAAGGTCTAAGAGGGAAAGTGGCCCAGATTTAAGCTCCCATAATGAGCGGTAAAAAAATATTCTCTTAACATCTTTAATTTTGTTTGCCCTTTCTGCTACTCATGCATCTACAAATGTAGAACAGTTAACAGAGTGTAATTCTATGCATGGACAGTTTTTCTTATGAAAATGAGAAAAGTATTCAAACCAGTTTTTTTTCTACATGCGCAAAAATATAATTTCTACTTGAAATATGATCAAGGTTCACATCCTAGTAAGAAATACAAAATGATTTCATTCAGAAATGACATCTTGCCCCTTATTCCACCTCCTGAAAAATACAATCTGGGAGAAGTCAAGAGTTCTTCTTTCTGTAATAACAGTTAAACACATCAACACTGCTGCTCCTAATGACCCTCCCTAAGCAGTCAGATATAAAACAGGAAAGGAAAGACTAATGAAAATAAGTTTAATAGAAGAGCAGGACAAAGGTGGCCAGAGGTTTGCTAATGTTTAATTCAAAGGAATGTTACTGATGCTGGAAGACCGAACTACTCTGTTCAAGTCTCTGCGGTTTGTATATGTAAATGAAAAAAAAGTTTGCAAATTAAGCTTAAGCTTTCAAAGCTACATTTCAAACGCTACATTTTCCACAGACGAAGAATAACCAACATTTGAACATTTTGTATTTAACAGGAAATTACTACTGCAGAGATAATAGTCTGCAGCCAACAAACACATGCATACTGATTTTAGCCATAAAGATGAACTATTCAGTTTTACATACTGATTGTCAACGATTGTTGCATGAGACACATTTTCTTAGATTTCGTATGTTAACATCATGAAGGTAATGCATAGGAAATAATCCTGTTTTTTCATTTCAAGCAAGTAAAATATGGAATCCTGTATGATTATATATAAAAAAAAGCTATGTAGGTATAAGTTTGGATACAAAACACGAAGTCATACAATCACATGCAACATCCTTCAATACAAGCCTTGGTATTGATAAGGAAGGATCAATTGTTGTCTCTTCCTGTTTTTGTTACATTATATTTGTAAAATTGGATTAGTCAATAATTGCACCCAAAACGTGAGAATTGAACATGTAAAAAGCGATATCTCTGCTTCATTTGCATTATAAAATAAAAAGGCCTATATTGGATATCAGAGCTTCAACAATGTGGGTTTTTATTTTGAAAGACGTGCCATTAGGCAAAGATTGAATTTCCTTAGGCAACAATTTAATCCAAAATCTTAAGTAAAGTTGATGATTTGTTGGAGAGAGGGTTGGGAGGCATCAGCATTGATGCACTTTGAGATCTGCTGAAAAATCAAGTTTGACTGCAGTGTGAAAATCTAGGAGGACACTAAAAACGGGCAAAAATCCCATTTTAAAATGTTCCCATTACTAAATGCACGTGGGAGATTTTCTTTTAAGATGTGTAACATAATTATTAATACTAACAAAAAACAAGTATTTGCTCTCTACAGACTATGCAGGACCACCAGTCATTCACCAAAAACAAGCATATCAGAGAAGACAGATTGGGTTTAACTTACTTTTGCCATCTGTGCTTGGACTCCATTGGCTTTGAGTGAAGCTACAGCTTTCTGGGCTGCTGCAGGGCTGTCAAAATCCACAAAACCATAACCTGGACACACAAAATACACATAAAAAATGTCAAACACAAATGTCTAGTTTCAGTTTTATTTTGAAGTAAAGCTACTCTTAAATGTGTGCAATTTTTGGACTATCCACACACCTCTGTCTGTTTTCTGTCCATAAAATTTCTTCGTTTCTTAGGGCGGCTGATTAAAAACATGGTGCTTTCTTCATACCTTTTGTTTTTATTCTTCAGCTGCAATGTCATTGAAACATTTACATTCCCAATGCTGCAGTAGCAATGAGAAGAATTCAAAGAATTCTGGGCCCCACTTAGTTTGATATCACAGCGATAAAAAGTGCATAGCTGTTTGAGAACGTAAGCATCTGTGAGACTGCAGAGGCTCTGGATGTGGGTTGGGCACTGCAGGAAGAACAGAAGGACAAAAGGTCTCAGCATAAACATATTAATTCTTCCTATCTGAAAAGCTGCATGTCGTGCTGTATTAGATAACTGGTGAAGTTGAAACAATACGATTTAAAGGCAAAACACTGTCAGAATTGAGTGTGACTCCCAAATTAAACTCAAGTGTATCACAGCATACATGCAAAAACATTTTAGGAATGTTGTTTCCACGAGAAAAGATAGGAGAGGGACACAATTCAAGAGGGCTTTAGGTAACAATTAGGAAGAACATCAGTTCTGAATAGACCCAGTTGAGGTTTTGTATCTCCTGTAATTGTAATTTGAGGTGCCTTGAACATTGAAAGCACACCAGGTGTACTTGTCTGATTACATGAGTTTACAATAAACAAAGTAGAGGCTTGGGATTTAATTTGCAGTGGAGGCATTTCTACAAGCTGCCTCTATTACAGTCTTACTCGGATGTAATGCTTCTTCTTTATTAAAGTTCCAGGAAATTGAATCCACATCTCTGGAGTCTTGTTTAAGATCTCTAAATAAAGTATTGAGTGAATGTAGTGAGTTTTTTTTCCCTCACGCATTTAGGCTGGGCGAAAAACACCCCAGAATATTCTCTGTATTCTGCATTTCACCAGCACAACACCAATGTCCAGACAGCGGTCACATTATTGTTGAGGATATAAATGGTAGGAATGTTTCCCTCTGCATTCTAATTTCAGTTTAGTGACAGAAACATTACTTTTGAGTATGTTCATTTGTGTTTTTTGTTTTTTGTTTTCAGAAAATGACTTTAAACTGGACTCATGTTCCAAACAGAAGTACCTGCTGGTTCCATAAGCCAAAATCCCATGGACTTCTATTGTGAAATAAATATCTATTATTCAGTCATTAAATTACAATACAAAATCATGTAGCCTCTTTGGACATATGGGTTATCATTGCCGCTTTCACATGTTTGTCCACAACTGGCAGAAGAAACCACACTCATGTTACTGTAATGTTGTGTGTTTTTTGCTTTTAATGTTAAAGCGCTTCGAGCTGCACAAAATGCATGATAAGCCCTATTTTATAAATAAAGTTTGATTTGATTTGATGTAGACCCACAAATACTTAATAAACATACAGATCAACTCACATGTATGTACGTACGCATATATGTCAATCACATTTTGTGCATGAATGAGCAGGAACCTGTGCTAAGGTGATTGTGTGTTTGGACAATGATTGAATGGAATATAGATAATTAAAACAAAATGAAGCAGCTGCCCTGAAGCTCCCCTCATCTAAAAGGTCAACCAGACATCAGCAACCCAGACCAGGGCTTGAGGGAGCCACCGCATGTGCCCAAAAACAGGTGGGTAAAGAAGAAAGGAGAGCGCATGCCCCAGCTAAGCCTGAAACTGGCACTTCCCTGTTGTCCCTGGCATAATATACGAGCACCTTGCCACCAAAGATCCCACTATCCTTAAACGAGGGGCCAACCCCAACCCCAAAGATGAACCAGGCTCACCCAAGAGGTAACCACACGATACTCCAGGCAGAACACCAGCCTGCCCCCATGGATCTCCAATAGGGTTCAATTCCCCCGCTCATGTGGGGGAACCCAAGCAACAGCTGGAAGTCCCTGACAGGAATAGTAGGTGATGTTGGAAAAGGTAGAGAACCCAGCACACAGAAGCAAGGACCAGAACCATCCTCAAAGGGACACAGACATACCCCAGCTCAGACGTGAGGGATACTCCTTCCCATGTAAAGAAAAAACCTCCAGCCAATTCCAAGAGACATAGCCATGACTGCTGACTCCCCTACAAGGGACAGGGTAGGGGGCATAGGGCAGAGGATCAGTGGTGATCCCCCCCCCCCCCCCCCCCTTTATATAATGTGTGAGTTTTTGTGTATATCTGGGTTTTATAGTGTTGGAGTCAATAGTATATGTATTAAGAGGGATCATTGAAATTTGTAGTTGGGGCTCTGTTTGCATTGGTGTCCAAGAACTCTTCTTTCAAAACATCCCATGTCTAATATACAACTGAAACAAGGAAGGGGAAGGGGTTCTTTACAGAAAACAAGGGGGGAGGGAACGCTGTCAAGAAGCTCAACCCCCAAAGTTCAGCACAAACCAACCCCCCAGATACCCTCATAGAATATCAAGTCAGAAAGGAGGGTAGTTGGGGGGTCAGGTTCCACACTGATTTTCCATTCAATTTACCCCCCGTCTGCACACATGTACACACCACTGTGCAGCTCCTGACCATGTGGCTATAGGCAGAAGCCTCGTATGGAAAACTGCCTCCCCAGGTCGAGTTGTTCTGTTTTTGGGAGTCATCAAGATTTTAATTTTTGTTAGTAGTTTAGTTTGTTGCTTTGTTTGGCTATCAGTATGGTGCTAATTAATTGTTGTTAGTCCACCACCGGGGAGGACTTTGCATCCAGGAGTCAGATCGCTGGGCCCCATTAGCTGTAGACTGCTCCAGCAATAACTGAGCCTATAATGCTGCATAAATGTCTGTTTTGATTATGCAAAACTGCAAGTCTGTGAACTTTTAAGCCTTTGCTTAATGTTAATGCCATTGTGAGGTGCATATATACAATGGCAGAGCCATAACATTTGGGGGGGAACATAAGAATATGTTAGATTGAATCAGAAGAGTGGGAGGCCGTTATAAATGCAAGTATCAAATCTATATATTTCAAGGAGTTTTATTTTTGTTATTAATATTAAAACAGCAGTTCTTTTAGCTGAGGTGCTGTTAAAAATATTGTTTTTGTTAGTTTTGCAACACTTAAAGAAGCTTGTATTGATGATTAGATGATTAGGTAAGTGGGTGGTCGGGGGGAAGGCTTTTTGCTCAGGGGGCAGCTGCCTCCTCTTACCCCCTGTAGCTCCGCCCCTGAGGTTATTTTTTTTTCATTCGTTCACTGTTCAGTCAATCTGTGGCTTTCTAACCACCCAAATAATATATACTGTGGTCGACAAAATTGTTGGTACCCCTCAGTTACAGAAAGAAAGTCACAATGCTCAGTGAAATGACTTCAAATGTTCAAAAGTACCAATAAATTAAAATTCATTGAAAATTAAATAATCAAAATCAGCCATTACTCTTGAGTTGTTGATTAACAGAATTATTAAAAAAAAATTGATTAAATTGGGCTGGACAAAAATGATGGTACCTCCATAAAAGACTGAGAACTAATTGCCCAGGGGGTCATGATGAACTCAGGTATGTCCTTTAATTGACATCACAGCAGTTTCAAACCCATAATCAGTCAGTCTGCCTATTTAAAGGGAGACAAAAAGTCACATTGCTGTTTGGTGAAAAGGTGTGTACCACATTGAACATGGACAACAGAAAGCGAAGGAGAGAATTGTCCCAGGACATTAGAAACACAATTATAGACAAACATCGTAAAGGTAAAGGCTATAAAACCATCTCTAAGCAGCTTGAAGTTCCTGTGACGACAGTGGCACATATTCAGAAGCTTAAGATCCACGGGACAGTAGCCAACCTCCCTGGACGTGGCCAGAAGAGGAACATTGAAGACAAATTGAGGAGACGGATAGTTGGAACTGTATCCAAAGAGCCCAGAACAACCTCCAAAGACATTAAAGGTGAACTCCTAGATGAAGGTACATCAGTGTCAGATCGCACCATTCGTCATTGTTTGAGCAAGATTGGACTTCATGGGAGACGACTAAGGAGGACACCACTGTTGATAGGAAATCATTAAAAAGCCAGACTGGAATTTGCAAAAATGCATGTTGACAAGCAACAAAGCTTCTGGGAAAATGTCCTTTGGACAGATGAGACAAAACTGGAGCTTTTTGGTAAGGCACGTCAGCTCTATGTTGGTAGACTCAAAAATGAAGCATCAACCAAAAGAACACTGTCTCTACTGTGAAACATGGAGGAGGCTCAGTTCTGTTTTGGGGCTGCTTTGCTGCATCTGGCACAGGGTGTCTGGAAGTTGTACAAGGTAAAAGGAAATCTCAAGATTATCAAGACATTCTGGACAGAAATGTGCTGCCTAGTGTCAGAAAGTTTGGTCTCAGTGGCAGATCATGGGTCTTCCAACAGGACAATGATCCAAAACACACAGCCAAAAACACCCAAGAATGGTTAGGAGAAAAGCGTTGGACTATTCTGAAATGACCTTCTATGAGCCCAGATCTGAATCCCATTGAACATCTGTGAAAGGAGCTGAAACATGCCATTTGGAGAAGATACCGTCAAACCTGAGTCAACTGGAGCAGTTTGTTCATGAGGAGTGGGCCAAAATACCTGTGGACAGGTGCAGAAGGCTCATTGATAAATACAGAAACCGTTTAATTGCAGTGATTGCCTCAAAAGGATGTACAACAAAATATTAAGTTATGGGTGCCATCATTTTTGTCCAGCCCTATTTCATTAGTTTATCTTTTAGATAATTCTGTTAATCAACAACTCAAAAGTAATGGCTGATTTTGATTATTTAATTTTCAATAAAATTTAATTTATTGTTACTTTTGAACGTTTGAAGTCATTTCAGTGAGCATTGTGGACTTTCTTTCTTTAAATGAGGGGTACCAACAATTTTGTCCACCACAGTATTTACTTTACTAATTCAAGCCTGAATGACAAAGATAAAAATATATTTTATTTATACATATTTGGACTGATGACAAGGCTGTAGAGAAGGGCAAAAGATTTGAGGGAGGGGGTTACAACAAGCTTTTGGGAAATGAAAATGAAAATTCTTACAGTCCTAAATCTTTTTCTCTCTGTCTACAGTGCTGCCTCCAAACCCAAAAAAAGCTTTTATTTTCCAAACTCAAAAATCTGTTAGTATTGACTTGAAACAGACAGGCTCACCTTTTTTTTCAGAGAATTAATGTTTTTCTTTCTTTCCTTAATAAAATCACGGATCAAAAAGATTTTTGCAAATTACAGGGGGAGTAAATCTTGTGTGATTGCAGCTTCCACATACAATGACATAATGTATTTACGTGCTCTAAACTTCTTTCCTTTTTTCTGTCTGACATTTTTTTTACTAAAAAAAGGGGCTGTCTGCTAAATCATCAGTTTCTAAGGATCCCCTTCCGTTTCTGTCAGCTCCATGTTATTTTTAACCCCCTCCCTTCACCTCCCTGAGCACCCGCCCATCCATCCCTTCCGTTCCAGGAGAACTTGCTGTGCCAATTTGGTCTCTCTTAGTCACGCTAAGCACTTACCTTGTCCCGACTGAATGCCTTTGCGATCAAACCAACACTAATTCAGCTGTGCAGTGCTCAAACTGCCAACTGATAATGAAACTCTTTTAGCGTGAGATTTAACAACAAGCTACATGAAGTGTATGGTATAGTGTTTGGATCCCAGACTCTGCAGCTGCTGATGAAAGATCCTGTCTGTAAGTCAATTCTTGCAGCAAAATCTTTGGGATTTTGATTTGCATATAAATTTGAACACCCATTTTACCGCCGCATGAATTCGATTTTTTTTATATAAATGAGGAAAATCTTTAATAAAAAGATCAACAGTGTGGAAGGAAACATTCCAGGAGACGTTTAAGGAGACATGAAATGGCAATGGTACAGCTCTACAAAAAGCTGATAACATTTTTCCAAAACAGCAAAAAAAGAAGTTTTTCAATTTTACGTGAAGAATGAAGTTACTGAAGTAAATAACCAGTCCATTTTAGATTAAAAAAAAAAAAAAAACGGCTTAACCTCTTCACACTGTATGTCGCTAGTTTGCAAAGTACCTTTAAATCCAGGACTTAATTTATCAACACCTGGAACAGAATTATTTTTTAAAATAAAATTGGTATAAATAAGTACAGGCACAGGGTTCAAGTTTCTATCAATAAACTGAAACACTTGAGACTAGGTTAGATGTGACCAGGTGCAGAACGACAAATGTATGTTTGTTCACCTTTAAGCTTATCCCCTCGGGAGTCGCAACAGCACATGTGGTTTGGCAGAGACTTATACGCCGGATTCACATACGTATATATGTGTGTTGTATATTATATATATATATATATATAAAACGCCCCCTCTCACCCTCCGCGGGTGGTTTCTCCTCCAAGCTCGGGTCCTCTACCTGGGATAGGCCTGGGAGCTTGAGGATTCTGCGCAGTATCTTAGCTGTTCCTAGCACTGCGCTTTTCTGGACTGAGAGGTCTGAGATCTTTCCAGGTATCTGTTGTAGCCACTCCTCAAGCTTGGGGGTTACTGCCCCGAGTGCTCCAATTACCACAGGCACCACTGTCACCATATATATATATATACACATTATATATATATATATACATTATATATATATATATATATGTTTACAGTTTACATGTTCTGCAGACCGCGTGTTTTTTACATTTTTGCAGCTGTATTTATTTAATATTTAATATTTATTTCTCTATTTAATAAGAATCTAATTTTTGATAATTTTTTCATAATAATTTTAGTCTATGTATTATTATCTATATCTGTCTATTTAATCTATCTATCTATCTATTCCCTTCCTGACACAACCCTGTAATCCAATGGTCCCCATGTTAAGTTTTGGCAGTTTTTCAAGTAAACATTCCCTTTCCCTTCGGAATGGGACCTTAAGCATATCTTTTAAAATTTTATTTTGCGTTTTCTTTGTTCTTCCTTAATATCTGATGTCTCCCTAAACTTGGTTTTGAGGTGCAAGCAACACGACTTTCCTGTGTACTGGCTAATCTCCATCTGTGGGGTCAAAAGAAAGCTCCTGTTGCTCTATAGCCAGATTTGCTGCATTAAATAAAGGATGCAGAGAAATGAGAACCACGTCAATCTAAATTCTAACCCCTTTGTGTTCCTCATCAACTTGATTATATTGGCTGCACTGACTGAACAGTATTTGCACTGTTATTGCAAGTCTTTTACTGCCCTGCATGCTTTCTGTGTTGCTGTTATTAGAATATTTTATCCTATATCTACGCCTGCTGGGATTAGGAATAACAAACCTGCATTAAAAAAGGTTAAGAAAAATTGATTTGCACAATAATGATAATGTCATGGAAACAATGAAAATGATAACTCATAAAAAATTAACTGCTAATTGACTGACCACTCAAAGGCATGATGGGAAATCCAATCTAGTATTCTTCCCAGGGAGTTCATAACAGTTGATCTTATTTTCTAAGTTGTATATTGTCAAATTGTACTAAAAGGTTTTTACAACAAAGCATCATAAAGCTGTATAAAAAAAATGAAATAAATACTCTTTTTTTATAAATAAAGAAAAAACGGATTGACAAATCATTTTAAGTGGGTTTATTGAGTTTTCGGCCCTGCTTTAGGGCATTATATAATGAAATCAGTAAAGACATTGGAATGTGTGTTCAAAGCTCACAGCCGTGTGCGTTTTGTGATTATCAGTCAGGTGCTGGAATCCTAAAATAAAGGAAAAAATGTGCATAACTGGCTAATTGAAGTGAGCCAAAATTATGGCTTAACCAAAGGAGACTGAAAGAGCTTCAAATAGATTTTTTTTAAGAATTTGGATCCAAACTGATGGTGTTTACTGTTCCGCTGCAGCTATTAGAATCGGACCGTTTCCCGTCTTTCACTTATCTTGTTGGGAAGTGAAACGCTGATTGTACAGTATTTTTGCAGCATGTTGGTTAACCTCCACGGTTCTGCGGATGAGTAGCAATCACACTGAAGACATGCTCTCGCGTGCCTCTTGAGAAACAGATGACAACAATCACACTGATTAAGACTTTGTTCAGACCTCTCCAACAATCAAGAAGGCCCTCCTCGAGAACACTCGCCAAAGCGTTTCAAAACACATAGCAGCTTTCGGTGTGTTGTTCATTTTGATTTAGCCTGTAACAACAGCGCTCGTGTCTCACTTTCAAAAGCTTCTTAACTCTGAGCATCATTAGGGTGCAGTGCTGGAATCACCATTACAGAAACTCTAATCAAAATAAAGACACCCTCATAGTCATTGCTTAGATTAAAATTCAGATTAGGGATGAAACTGACTTTATGGATCTTTTTTCTTTGCTGGCTAAATAGAAAAGTAAGAAAAAAATATTTTTGGTTGTGCCATATTTTTATTACAACATTAAAATGTTACCAGTAAAGTACCCTAAGGGTAACCATTGATTTAGATTTGAAAACTAGGAAAAAAAATCATCTATGAGAACAAACAAAAAAAATCCCTACTGTGGAAGCTAATTATTTTGCCTTTTAGCTGCCAAAGTAAATCAATTTTCACTGATGTTTTTCAGACTGTGGTCCAATATCTGTATTTGTGAAGCCCCTTTGAAAGGCATCAAAAAGGCACATTGTACTGAGTCGTCTGATGTTCACTCACCTTTGCACTGATTGGTATTTTTGTCCAAGATTGCCTTTGTTGACACGATCTTCCCATATCTGCAAAAAAGCAACAATGGAATGCTGGAATTAGCTGATTGTCACCTCGCTCACAGCAAATGCTCAAAGATGGACAACTGGAAAGTGATGGCTTTAGGGTTAGAAAATGAATCCTTTTGATTGTTCCTTAAGCTTTGAAATGACAGCAAAACAAAAAAAGCTTAATGGATAATATTTATGAAAACATTAATTTGGATAAAAAAGCCGCTTTTCTTATCAGAAGAGCATCGGTGTTCAACAGATAAATAATTACTTGAATGTTTTCAACTTTTAATAAAGAGATCCGTGTCATGGGTTTCAGTTTTCACACCTAGAACACGGATTCTGCATGTTATTTATTATGGTTCTTTATATTATAGGTTCTTGCAGGAAAATGTAACCATAGAAGATTAACAGGTTATTTATCTATCCATCCATACATACATCCATTTTTAGAAGCCCCTGAATCCCTTTCAGTCAGGGTCACTGGGCTGGGCTACTGTTGAGCGAGGGCGGGGTACACCACTGCTAGGTCACCAGTCTCACACACACATTCACATGCACACCTACAGACTATTTAAAGTCACCACCTTACCTATGAAGTATATCTTTGGACTGTGGTGGGACTCGAATCATTGCCCTCTCACTGTGACGTTAGAGGGCTAACCACTGCACCACCATGCAGCCCCAGGTTATTTATATATAATTTTAAAACAGTTCATGCTTTTTTTTGCAGGGGCAGAAAGTTATTTTTACTTTCTTGTTTGATAAAAACTTTGAGCTTTATTCTTTAAAATATTAAATAGAAAATTGAAAGAAATTAGAAAGCAATGAGAGGGAAAAATGTAAATGAATTTATATTAAATTGCTATTTATTTAATTAAAATAATAATAAGTGAACAAAAATATATCTAAGTGGCAACAATGTTATTGTGGGACTTGTTGATTTCTCCTTTTTATCAAAATATCTAATACTTCCATAGTTTAGTGAAACTTTAACCAACTAATTGCAGGTGTACTGATTCTTTTGCATATACAAGACATTTGTAAGAACATGTCCTGAAGTATGCAAGTCATATTTGATGCGTATTTTCTTCTTCTTTTGTTGCACTAAATACTATAAAAACATGTTACACAATCTTGGTCTAGTCGTCTGCTCATGACTGTTTTGTGAGTCAATAAATTCCATGTAATGCCTAATTTATTCAGTTTGATCCAAAAAAGGAACACAGTTTTATAATGATTATATTAATTTAGTTATAATTACAAGTAGTGTGTTACGCTTTGCCTTAAGGCTTCAATAAATAGTTTAAAGAACAGTATCTCTTTGGTCAGGATGTGAAGGGTTAAGTCAGCTAATTGTGAATTGTAGTCATTTTTTAAGGCCATGCAAATGTGACATTTGTTCATTTGTAATTAAATATATAGAGCCTACATCTTTTCTTCATCTGCATCCTTCTACTCCACACTTTTCGTCTGTTACACCAACCTCTGCTCCTCCTTTTTGTAGAGTTAATTTCCTTTTTTAAAGAAAACCTTGTACTGCTAAATCTGAAGTCAAATTACTTGCCAAGTTGTCTGGCACTTATAACGCTCAGCTCGGTGGCTATACCTGCGACACTGGCTCAGAGACGCACGAGTGGCTCGTCAACCCCATTATTCCGCCTCTGTACCTACAAGTGGGATGCTGATGCACAACAAAGGTGCTTTTTTTTGCCTGTAATAGGCAGTTTGAAGACGGCTCTCACCTGGTGTCATGATTACAGACTAGCTGACTGCAATTAGCCACATTCAAAGCACCGACTGCATGTTCTCAGCAACTTTTGACAAAGAGGGAGGACAGAACAGCCTGAAACAGGGTGAAGGTCTTTAGTGTGTAAATAAAACATGCACATATCAAATCGAGTAACACCTTTTGCTACTTCTTGTATTTTCTGACCAGAACTGGAATAGTTTGGTAAATGAACCGCGACGTAAAGCAGCTCCTGATTGAACACTTCCACTAATGTCAGTAAAGCAGAGCTATCTCCTTTTTGCCTCAGGGTCAGTTTCTGGTGGGAGCAGAATGAAAAATGGAGTAAAAACTAACACTTTAAATATGGCGAATAGATTAACTTTTTTTTTTTTTTTTCAAATTGCTCCTGGAGGCCAGAGAACACAAACAGTACTTGCCTATAAATTATCATAATAACCAGAAATGTGTATGGCACCCAACCCTACTTAAGGAGCCAACAGGAGAAACACACAGCCTCTTTACCCCCCATCTGTCTGCTCCGTCTGCCAACTGTTAATGTGTCCTGTCTGCTACTCTATATGTTATTCTCTTTGTCTGACACCTCTGGGTCTCTCTTTGTTCCCCCAATTTCTCCCCATTCACTTTACTTTTATTCTCAGGCTCCTAGAAATAAGGTAATAATGCTTCTTATCAGACCAGTCCTTTAGCACTCCTGGAAAGGGGAAAGAAGCCAGAGAAGGAATGAAGAAGGAGGAGAAACAGAAAGTCCGACAGGGCTCTTGGCCCTCATAGATCAGCCGGGATCACTGTCTGGCTTTGTGGATGAAATGTTCTTATTAATTTGTTCGCGCTACTGCACAAGGACTGACTGGCTGGTTGAATGACTGTCAAACAGACTGACACACTGACAAGCTGGCTGACTGGCTGATCACTCCAGGTGATTGATGGAAGTATATTCCCTCTTCTACAGATGGATCAAAGTGTGTGAGAAAGGCGGAGACAGAAACAACTCAGTCTGAATACTTTCTGAACTGGGCAGGTTTATAGAAGCAGGGAAAAGAAGGAGAACGACTCAAAGGAATGAGAAATAAAGGAAAGAGAGAAGAGACAGTCGAGAGATAAAAGGCAAAACGGAAGTGCAGCAGTCAGGGAGAGATGGAGAGATAGTAAGAGGTGTTTAATAAAAAAGAGATCATTTAGTTGTCACCAGCAGGAGAGTATCTGTCAGCCGACTGCTTCAGTCAGTGAGAAGAATAATTTACACTAGTTTGCTTGACAGCCTCAAATTCAACTCTATTCTGAAGGGCGACATATGGAATAAAGACACAAAAAAAGACTTTAAGAGGTATTTATCCCACATAAAAGACAAGACAGCTTATAATCTACAAATCAGCACAGAGAAAAATCTTTTTTTCCCCAAGTGTAAATGACTTGAATAGCTTTCAAATAACTGCAATGACTTAAGGGTCCTTGAAGATATTTCAAGATACAACAGCTGCAAATAAAAGCTGACTAGTCATATGTTTGTGTACTTTCTTAAGAAGTCATGTCAGGGATAAAAAAAAAGGATATTTGATGCTGAAACTGGTTTCTGATTGATCCATGCCGCAAATGGAAAAACACAGACAAAAATGTGTGATTTATGACTAATTTGCACTGGCAGACACACCTGGACATGCAATGACTATATACTAAAACAACAAACACGTACACCATCTATAACCATCTATGTTTTTGGCATAGTTTGGCTGGGGGTCCGACTGATACTAAGGTTCGGCGTTTAAAAAACAATAACGACAACCTCTAGGGGGCAGTGTGGGTGTGCGTATCAGTATTTGCTACCGACAGCAACACAGAAGAAGAAACACCACTCAGTCTTGTCCTACGTTCACACCGGGCTTGGAAACACGTGACCAATTCCTACCAAAAGTCTAGGTCAGCGAGTTCACTCTTGTGATAACGCATCACTACGCAAATTTTTGGCTAAATCCGAATAGCTTCCCTACCCCTCTGGCTCCTCCCTGTTGCTCCAATTGTAGGGGCGTTTGAAGATGTAGCAGTGTCTGAAAGTGTTTCTGTAAGGAGGAGCCATGGCGAATTAGGGCTGGCTATTCCTCCACCAGACAAGTAATCTGCAGTGCTTTGTGGCATGGAGGACTAACGCATTTCTTCACGTGGCTGTGCTCTGAAGCACGAAGTTTACATTTAAATGTAAGTATTGAGATTTTGTTCTTGCGGGACTTTTTTAAGATATAAAACTAGTGTTGCTATGCATTTTTCAAACACTGGCAGCTACGCGTGTACGTAGATGACCGGCAACTATTGATGACATCATCAAGAGGTAGTAAAATCCAAATTTGACTGTGGCTTTGCCAGTGGCTGGGACGAGGGAAGTCTGGGCATCTCTTCTTAGACTGCTGCCGCCGCGACCCAGTCCCGGATAAGCGGAGGAAGATGGATGGATGGTTATGTCCAAATTCTTTCACTACTCACTATATAGTGCACTATATTGTGTTTGCCATTTTGTAGTGTTGTCTGACTCTGCAATTCCAAAATTGAGTGCCCTAAAAATTTCCCAGAAGTCTCTAAGAGACCAGTGTGCATCAATGCTCATTAGATTAGCGAATATAGACCACAAGGGATTGTGTTTGAACAATTTTTGAAAAAATAAAAAAGTATTTAAATGTATTTTTTAATAAACCATCAATATATTCACTATCAGAACACAGTGTATTCGTAAATGGTCATCCTAAATCGCTCATATTAATTGGATTTTCACTTCATTAAATCAATGACGTCATGTTTGCCGTTTATAAAAAAGGGATGAGAATGGTGTCCGAATTGCTTTTAAAATCCAGGGCACTAGACAGTCCCGCATATATTTTTTTTTTCCATATTTTCCATATCTCTTTGCTTGGAGGGATAAAGGTATCGGGACAGTAAGAAGCCGAAGGGGTAAGAAAGCAATTCAGATTCAGCCTTTAACTCTGTCTTTAGGTTCTATGGACAAAAGGCGTGGCTATTGAACGCATGTTAAAAGTTCAATTTGACCAATAAAGGACTCAGACTTGGTAGTGACGTATAGGTAGTGCCCTTTTTAAATTAATGGAAGGGCCAATTGTTCGAAAGCTCATCATGAAGGAAGAATGATAATTGCAGTTTGTGCCCACCCAGAATTACTGTACATGACGCAAGTCTTTCATATATCGGAATAGAGCTGTGAAAGAAAAAGCCTGGAGCAAGATTCATGACATTTGCACTGTTTTGCCATTTCACATCAACCTCTTCCAACTGTAGGTTCATACCCTAGCATCGGGTAGCAACAGCTTAGGGTGAACACCACATGCTCATGCCTGTTTAGGCCTGCTGACATCAAAACACATTATTTTTCAATGATTTCTTTCTAGACTTATTACATATTAAGAAATCAAAAAAGCATAAATAAAGAATAAAAGAAGAAAAGGTTAGTAAGAACAAAATGTCAAACAATCCAGCACAATCCAGACAGATGTATTATTTTAGATGTGGCATTTAATCCTGAGAGCCAGAAGAATCTGCTTTTTGTGAGGAAAAGCCTAAATAAAATATTGCTAACAGATTAGATGAAGTAAGAAGGCTGAAGAGGCCGTGGAACAATGTGAGAGGAGAGAGCAGAATGTCCTGTTCTGAACCCAGCTGGAAGCTTTCCCTTGATTTTAGCTGAAGCCTGAAGTGAACTGAAATAACACCCACCTGCAATTCTCATAAAGGCAGTGATATGTGAGATATTCATAAAAACTACTGGAATAGTTAAAAGAATAGCACAAAGCAATAACGGGAAAGCAGATGGTCGAGGTCAGAGTGATCCTGATGTTCCATCTTAATGACTTTGAACAAAGCAGATCTAAATTGTCTGTTTTTCCAAATTCTAAACCACTAAATTTACAGTAGAAATAAAGAGTTAAAAAGAGACATAAAGTTTGTGTCCAAGCTAAACATTAAAACCACTGCATGAGAAGAAAACTAGGCTAGGTTATTGGAAGAAGTAAAAGTTTCTCAAATCACAATGAGAAAAGATTATGTACAACTGAAAATAAAAATGAAATCAAACTTAAACAAGACATTTACATCATTTAAATGAGATTTGCTTTTTTTTTTTACATTGCATTTAGATTTAAATTCTGCATCTAAACAACCACATGGAAATGGTTTTTATTTGTACCATGTACCATACCTGTACCGTGCCAAATCATTTTTTGAGCTTTTTAGTATATTGTAATGTTCATTGCTCATGAAAAGAAACATCAAAGCAGCGTTTTGATCCATACACCCATTTCTGTGTATCCTCGAAAAACCTCTGAGCACCAGCCCAAAAGTGGGTTCTCATATTGACTGCAAAAACATTGGACGAATCGAGGTGTGACATCACCCAGAGAAAATAACTTACCCAGCTCTTGCAAAACGAGGCAAAATCTCTCATCAGTGCTTCCTGATAAGGGCCCCACCATGTTGAAACCAATCGACAGTGATTTGACAGTGAGGGCAATGTCGACAGTAGTTGCCATAGATAAGATGACTCAGAGCGACTCGGATCAATCACTGTCAACTGGTTTCAACATGGCGGCACCCGTACCAGGAAGCAATGGTACCACCTATTTGGGAACACGAGAAGAAAGGGGTTGAGCTGTCCATTGTTTTATAGTTAATGGGGTTCTCATGACCTGATGTAGACAAGTGAGTAACAGTCCCCTTTTTAATATAAATCTGGGGTTTTATCCATTATGAAGCCTCCTAGAATTTGAGTCTTTAGCATTTAAAACACTGGTATTTCTTTGCATTACATTGGTCAGTCATCGTTTCCTGGCTGTTTATATTTCAGTCTAGCTCCACTATATGTAAACATTTTCTCTTGAAATTTGTAATCAGAAAACACATGCTTTTTATAATCAACCATAGGACATTATACTCTTTACATTTTCCCAAAATCTGGTTTAAAATTTGAATACAAATAGCTACACTTAACTACTAGCTCTGTCACAATATTTGATCAAGAGTTCAGTTTTCTGCTTTGACAAATGTTCTCATTTTAAAAGTCTGCTTAAATAAATATATGTTTTAGCTATCTTTATTTTTGCTCATAGACTCACTCCTAAGGTTTTCCTCTAAATCAAAAATATTCTCTACCCTCATAATTGTTCATTTAGATTTTCCAGCGTAATGTTTGTGTAAAAAAATGCCATTCTCTATTGAAGCTAGGGTTGTAATCCAGTACCAAAACCATTATTCTACTGGGTGAGATTAGTACAAAGAGAGATGTTTCAGGATAAACATTCTTTTAGAAGAATATTTATTAGGTATTTGCATTAAAATAAAGTTTTTTATGTATTCCAGTAAAACACAGAGAAGAGCAATAATGCCAATCTCACAGCCTTTCTGTTAACTATGGGTTTTTGAGCTAAATGTCAATAAGAAACTTAGAGGCCAACGTTTGACAAGCTTGAAAAAAGTCTGTCAAGTATTCTTTGAGCGGATATGTATGTCTGTTGGTGTGAAGTTTTAATGACAGTTTTCAGAGGACCATCATCGTTTTTTTATTTATGTGATTGTGAAACAAGAACCACACTCATAGGAATCCCTATCATAGGATATATGCATAAATTGAGTAGACATTTACAGCCTGTGTATGATGGTGTGTCTCAGGATGCTGCGGGTCTGAGGGTAGCAGCTTCAGCATCTTCACAGGCAGCATCTGTATGTGGTATCTACTAATTGGGGATTCAATACTGCTGTCTTGTATCTTACATTTCCCTCATTTTTCTGCTTCTCTGCCAGTTAGACTCAAGCAGACAAACACAGAGGGAGGATGGAGAGAGTTTAGTTCCACAGAAATCTTTAGAATTTTCCCTGTACAGAAGTCTTAAAGTGATGGAAATAAACACTTTTTGGTGTAATTCCAGGACAAAAACGCAATGTAGTGCAATTATTTTAAGATAGCTTCTAGAATTTAGACTCTAAAAAGAGATGCAGAGTGTAATTTTACTCATACAATGACAAAAAAAATACTTTTTAGTTTATTTTATTTAACCTTTATTTAACCAGGTAAGCTATTAAGAGCATGTTATTATTTACAATAACAACCTGGGAGAACCAGGTAGTTATTAATAAGAACCTGTTCCTAATTGACAGTAACAGCGTCTCATGATAACGTTTGTGTATAAATATGCAGTGTTTCTTTCTGTATCAGTAGCAATTTAAAGGTTTCCCTCATTTTGTCTTGACATCGTGGCTGCTGGTAAATAAGCCACAGACCTTTGGTTTAATGGGGTTTTTGTTAATGCCAACACTGAAGAAGATAAAGAATGAACACTTATGTAAAAAAAAAAAGAAATTAAAGCCGCAAGCGGCGTTGTATGGCCCGCAGACGCAACCCGCCTTCCACGCCCAACTCTACGCACCACCGCCGCCTTCACCGCCCTCACCGCCCTCACCGCCCACCTTTGATAAGGGATAGTAAAAGCTTTATAAGCTAATAATGCTAACTATGCTAATCATGCTAGTTAAGCTAATTTGGCTAAAAGTGCTAGCATAGCGATCAGCATTATTAACTGATTCAGAAAAACACATTAGCTAAAATGCTAACTATGCTAGCTATGCTAATATGGCTAAAAGTGCTAGCATAGCGATCAGCATCATCAACTCGCTCGGAAAAACACATTACCTAAAATGCTAATTATGCTAACTATGCTAGCTATGCTAATATGGCTAAAAGTGCTAGCATAGCGATCAGCATCATCAACTCACTCGGAAAAACACATGACCTAAAATGCTAATTATGCTAACTATGCTAGCTATGCTAATGTGGCTAAAAGTGCTAGCATAGCGATCAGCATCATCAACTGGCTCGGAAAAACACATTACCTAAAATGCTAATTATGCTAACTATGCTAGCTATGCTAATGTGGCTAAAAGTGCTAGCATAGCGATCAGCATCATCAACTGACTCAGAAAAACACATTACTTAAAATGCTAATTATGCTAACTATGCTAGCTATGCTAATGTGGCTAAAATTGCTAGCATAGCGATCAGCATCATCAACTGACTCAGAAAAACACATTGTTTAAGATGCTAATTATGCTAACTATGCTAGCTATGCTAACGTGGCTAAAACTGCTAGCATAGCGATCAGCATCATTAACTTACTCAGAAAAACACATTGCTCCATTGGTGAAAGCTACATGTCATGAGTTGTCAAATAACCCACTTTTTTTCAAAATGGCCGCTTTTCTGTTGATTTTATCTCCATAGCAACCATTTTATGTTTTGTTTGCCTCGGGAGGACGAACGGATTAACGTCAGTTTCGGACAAATCGGGAAAAGTAAACTTTTTGTTGTCCTTAGCAACAGTGGTTTTATGCTAACCACGCCCACATCCCTTATATGTCCTTGTCCAGTGTTTTTCAATGTATTCAGATCCAGGCATAAATGCATGCAGTCAATTTTCACTGTATTGTATTGAAAGGCATGGGAGTTATAACAGTGCGCCACTTTGCTAGCTCGCCACGCGCACGCCGTTCAAAATCTACAACTTCTAATTCCAACATTTTTTTCACAGTAGCTTGCCATTGATGCCCAAAAAGTTTCGAGATGATCGTTGAAATTTTCTACGACAAGTTTACGTTTGAATCTGATGGTAAAGGTATTTTTTATAGAAAATTCAAGATGGCGGCCGTTTCCCGAGGTCAAAGGTCGACAAAACTCCAGAGGTGATTGTAGACTTACGCTAGGGACAAGCCAGTCAAATTTCGTGAAAATCGCTCGAAAAAAAGTTCATTTTTCCATATTGTGTAAAAACGCGAAAATCTCAAAATGGCCGATTTTGGCACAAAATGGCCGCCAAACCATAGGTCGTGTCGCCATCACGTAATGATTTCAAAAGTTTGATTGGATATATCCAACAAAGTTATCTCGGTTTCGTTAGCCGATTCTTAAAAAAAAAATCCGAATTTTTTTTTTTTTTGCCGAGTCAGCACTTTTTTTTGCGATTGTTTTTTGCTTACCACGGCCATATTCCTTTATGGATTTTGTCGTAAGTGACACCGTTTTGTTCAGTGTGGGCCAGGGAATCGTATATTTCATTTTCACAACATTCCGATAAAATATGTGCGAGCTAGCTAAAATGGCGACTGTTGCGAATTCGCCACGCGCACGCCGTTCAAAATCTACAACTTCTAATTCCAACATTTTGTCCACAGTAGCTTGCCATTGATGCCCGAGAAGTTTCAAGACGATCGAAAAAAATCCCTAGGACGAGTTTTCGTTTGTATCCATTACTAAAGGTGCTTTTTTCGGATAATTCAAGATGGCCGCCCCTTCCCAAGGTCAAAGGTCAACGAAATTTCTCTGGTATTTGTAGAATCAAGCTGTTGGCATCTGTATCCGATTTCATGAAAATCGCTCAAACAAAAGTGTCGTTTTCCCATATTATCAAAAAACACGAAAATCGCCATTTCTCAGAGTTCGCCACAAAATGGCCGCCAAGCCGTAGGTCGTGTGGCCATCCCATAATGATTTCATAACTTCTTTGGGATATCTCCAACACACGTGTTTTGGTTTTATAACTGTATTTCAAAATATTTTTTTTTGGCCCCATAAGCAATTTTCGGCCCATTCATTTTTTTTACGGGAACGCTCGCCGTGATGTCATCGACTTCGGGGGGGTGACGTTCTCTTTGCCGAAAATTCATTTTCAATTTATTCTAGGTGTGTGCCAATTTTGGTGAGTTTTCGGGTATGTGGCGGGGGTCAAATTTGAGCTCAACGGATCCGTTAGAAAGAAGAAGAATAATAATAAACATTCGAAAAACAATAAGAAGTTTTTTCCCCAGGGTGCTTCCTATGTATTTCAATGCGGCCTGTCTTTTATATAGTTTCTTTTTGTCATTCAACACGAACAAGATAACCACTTATGTAAAAATTATGCTCTTACTATGGTCATTCACACCAGAAACAAATGAAAAATGCCAAAAAGCGAATGCATGTACCTATAGTTGGAAGAGGCATGGTTTGAAATGTCTTGCATCTTTCGCAGTTCTGTTCTCATATATGAAAGACTTTATGTCATTATTCCAACTGGGCAATTTTTAATATCCCCTCCATGATTCATTTTCAAACAGTTTGCACATCTGAGTCCCTGATTGGTCAAAGCTCATTTGGTTTAACTTTTATATAGTCCAAAAATGGATGTAAAACCTTTTCATTATGACGAGGGGATGGGACAGGTTTAATAGCGAAAGCCCCAAATGCGCATTTACACCCATTTAGATAGACTTTTCATTGAAAGCAGATGCTTGAACGCACGTTGTGGAGGCCAGTGTGAACGTAGCTTTAGAAATAACGACATTAAAGTGCTAGCACAAGAAAACATGTCTTGACATCAAGAACACAAAACCTAATTTTACCATTTACTGTGGAACTTGTTCAACAGAAGGTAAATAATAGTTTAATAATAGTTTTTTCAGAGGAAACATTCTTGCAGAGCACTCAGAACTGAGAAAAACAATATTCTAATTGGATTGTCTTTACCAGATTAGATAGATAGATAGATAGATAGATAGATAGATAGATAGATAGATAGATAGATAGATAGATAGATAGATAGATAGATAGATAGATAGATAGATAGATAGATAGATAGATAGATAGATAGATAGATAGATGCTTGGGAGTGTCAGAGAAATTGTCCTTGCGCTCCACTTGAGATTCTGCCCACGTTCTGCTCTGTCCCCAGACGTTAAAAGTGTGTCCATAGTTTGGGCGACTGGTGGAGTGATTGGAAATGTCAGCTGACAACAGCACTTTTCACTGACACTCTGTGAACTGGCACACAGACAGCGAGAGACAGAAACGAAGGGGTACACGGACAGAAGGATGAAAGGGATGGCTGAGGACAAGATTGAGTTGAAAGACCGGTATTTTTTGTGAGCACATGTAACGTAGGTAAAGCTTTCTCTAAAAACAGAATACAACGATGGATCACAACCATCTACCTACACGTGCACCCCTCTCCTAGTGACCTTTCGTAAATGTTATTGGCTACCGGGCTCATTGACTAGCCCCCTATGATTAAAATTTTATTAGCCCTCTATTTCCCCAAAAGCCCACAGGACAACACTGAAGTACAAGTAGCCTGCAGCAAACAGAGAATGGCAAGCAGAGCCCATCCTGGCATTTTATCATTTTCCATTTTTCACTCAAATCCAAAAATAGCATGGATATGATGATCTATAGTAATACCATTAGCAATAAAACAAAAAGGATGAATATAACCATATATCATTTTGTTGACAGTTGAAACCCAACGCTCTTGAAGAGATCTAATCAGTATTACTGCCATCAACAAAGCACACAAGCGCAACAATCCAGTGAACGGCTTGTGCCACTTTTGACATTTCCACACTTAGAACACATCACAGACCAGTATAAGTCTGCTTGGTCTGTGTCTAAAGGTCAGAAACACATAACTTGAAGAACTTCTTTCAAGCTAGCTCATGATGAACAAATGTCTTGATTACTGGAAAAGGTTCACCAGAGTGCTTACATCTTTATTGACCGACTGACTGACTTTATACCTAGTTGCTGTTAAGGCTCTTCTCAGTTATCTTTGGAAGTGCCTCCACTTCTTTTTGACTGTTTGCTGATAGAAAAAGGACAATTTCAATTGCATTTTTCTTAATCTTGCACCGTCTTCATGTCATAGGGCTCTATCCCAGCTACTTCAGGGTGAAAGCACGGTACATCCTGGATAGGTTGCCAGCCAATTGCAGGGTCACACACACTCACATTAACTTCAAAGTGATAGTTTAGAATCACCAATTGACCTAAAAAGCATATTAATGGATTGGGGGGAGATGGCTGCACTACGGGCATTCGATTGTGCTACGGGAGTGCATGCAAGCTCCAAAAAGGCAGGTGTGAGCTGGGATTTGAATAGGGACCTTCATTGACCACCACCTCAGAGCAGCCACCACGTTACATCTTTAGTTTTTATTATATTGGATCATTACATTACATATGAAATACAAACAAGCTGTTATAATTTTAACTATAAAAAATCCATTATTTGTGTGATTGCTGTGATCATGCATTGTGCTGAGCTCCCTCTTTATACTGGCATCACCTTTAAAAAATGGTGTAAAAAAAGCATCTGTCAATGACAGAGGAATTTAAAACTGCAGATGATGGATGGAGGGATGCGTATGTCAATCCTGCATGCGTGGGTGATGCAGAGGAGGGGAGAGCGGATGGGTTTGGCCCAGGTTGTGTTAGTTTTCCTCTGAGGAAGGAGAGAGGATGAACACGCGGGTCAAAAGCAAACGGAAAATCGTGTGACTTAGTTGAAGCTGCTGCTCACGCGAGACAAGTTATCCCAAGCCCGACTGAACCGTTGAGCAATAGAATAGAATAGATGAACTTACGGCTGGCAGAGCTTGATAAGGTCCTGATCAGTGGTGCCAGGTGGTAGGCCTCGGATATACAGGTTGGTTTTACTAAGTTGCTCCACTAGTCCTCCTCCGTGACCTCCACCTCCTCCTCCTGTAGTGCTAGGGCTGGGTGGAGCCATGGGTGGAGGCACAGGAGCATGGGAATGCTGTGGACCAAAAAAAAGAGCAAAAACTAAATAAGTGTTAAAGCACACATTTAAAAAATGAATTTTAATGTTTTGACTACACAAGAGCAACAACAAAGGTGTTGAGTTTTCAATCATACTCCCATCAAATCAAGCATCCCCCTGAGTACCAAACACATATCCTGCTGAGTTCTCTTTTCCTGCCCCACTCAAAGGTCTTGATTTAACAGGAAGCAAATCAATTAAGGAAGCAGGATATGAGAAACTAGAAGCAGTTGGCAATTAAAGCAGACATTAACCACGAAAAAATGCATCCATAAGCAAGGATAAGACTGTAAGGAAAAGATAGAAAAACATTGCAGAGCACATTGATTTTAAGCTCTGCTAGAAGCGACATTTAGGAGTCTGACAGTCAATGTATGAGAAGAAGAAATGATTTTTATTGTTGACAGGTCTTGAAAAAGAATGATGACAATTTAATCACTTATGTAGAATAACATGAACATAAATTACAGTCAAATGAATGGGAGTTGTGTTTTCTACTGCAGTTTCATACTGGCCGGACTGCTGTTTCACCCTTTAACTCACTGAAACATCTCATATTGGCCTCTGCTGTCCAATTACACAGCTCAATACTGACTTAATGGCTTAATAAGATGGCCGGTCTTTGGCAGAGAGGAAGGGCAGTGTGAGGATTAATGAGTGTCTGGCACTGATAGAGCACCCAACCATGCTCTGCCTAAGGCGAACTATTAGGATAAGTTCAGAGGATGTAAACAAGCTTGATGGCTCCAATGACAACAGGGTTGAAAATGCTGATGTTCTGAGCTGGGCTAAGGTCGAAATCCCCACTCTGGTAATAGCAGAAAGAAATCGGGTGGAACAAGTTCAGGACTAGGAATGGTGAATGGAAGAGAGAGTTAAAAACAGATGACAAAAGAAAGACTGTGTAGGTGGAATGGTATCTGAATGTGTAAACACCTAGTCGAGTCTGCACAAGCTTGTGTCTGAGTGTTAGCAACACTTTGTGATAATGACAGGCTGTCAGCACAGAGCAATGTGCAGCCGGAACTAGCTCTGAAGCTCTGATATTAATCCATTACCTGTGCCCCCCCCACACACACACGCACACACACTGGCATGCAACTGTCACACGCACATGCACACACACACGTAAAAGACAGCACTAGCAGGATTGAGTTTATAGATATATAAAAGACGTGCAAGAATACAAGAAATGCCTCTTTGCATCAAACATATGCAAGCAGAGTTCAACCCTAATAAAGAAAATTATGCAAAAAATACTGATGCATAGAAGATCATATCTAATTTTTTTTTACAGATGATACAAAAAGTTACATAACTGAAAAATAAACAAATCAAGTATGTGTCTCTGAGCTTTAGATTGATTCCATTATTTCCATTATAGTTTCCAAAATATTGTCCACTCAACTTATTTAAACAAAAAATAATTAAAAATACAAACAAAGGAAAAAAAGGTAATTTGGGATGTTTGAGAAGCATCCTCTATATATTTAACTATGTTTACTTCGCCCCCTGTAACACGCGTTCAAGAGATCTCTTTTAATAAAAAGTTTAAGTGAACACGTGTTTCGGGATACTGTGTTCAAAACGTTTGTTTCTACCACTATTTTTAGCCTTTACGTACAAAAATCTGCTTTGAAAGTTAAACTAGGTCAAACTTTGACCAGAGACCCGTATTTGGTAGTGATGTATGGATGGTGTCCCATCTCTGACAACAAGGCTTTCCTATATCGGAATAAAGCAGTGAAAGAAAAAGCCTTTTGCAAGATTTGCACCGCTTTGATGTTTCGCACCAAGCCTCTTCCAACTGTAAGTGGCAGACATGCGCTGGAAGCAACAGTCCAGTTTGAACACCAGGGGATATACGCAGATTCAAGAATTCACACTTAGCCCGTTTTTGAATGCACATGACATGCACAGTGTGTACGTAGCTTCAGACAGAAAATGTTTAATGAACAAAGTGTTCATTAAACATTTCCTGTTTAATGAACAGAAAATTTTTGGTTGTTTGGTCGTTTTTTTTTTTTTTATGAAAACCACCAAACAAAAAAAGTCTCCAAAACAAAATATCCAATCCAAAATGGATTAATATGTGCAGGTTTAAAAAAAAGGGCATTCTTGAAGTACATAGTCATTTATATTATTTAACAATCCTTTCATTCAAATTTTTTTTCTTTGTCTGTCTCTGGAAGTGTACACTTGAACACACACAGTCAATCAAAGTCTTTGCCCAGGGACTTCCTTTCAGCCACGTGTGCATCTGCAGGAGTTGGGCTGATAGTAAAATGTGTGTGTAATGTGTCAGCGGCTGTGATAAGGGGCATCCTTTGAAGCATTGAAATCTCCTCCCTTCTACCACCAGCTGTCAGATTTGACTTTCCCATAGCTCAGTTACCTCTGCTCCTCCACTCTCCTCATTCAGCCTACGCGTCTCTCTTTTCTGCTTTCTTACCTTTTCCCCTTCTTACAGTTCCCTTCTTTAAGGATTAGCCTGCAGTTGCATGTATAGACTCAAGGCTGCTACTCAGCTGGTGCTGTTGACACTCTTAACAATGCACAGTAGCAGCACGGAGCAAAAAAGGGCTTGGAGGCAGCAACACAAACTGTCACACAAAGCAAAAACAAGTGGTGGGATACTGGATTTCACAGATGCTAAAGTCAACAACTCCCAAGAACAACTCTGATAGAGGTTCAAAACAGCTTCTCAAAACTCTAAAAGCTACTTAATGATCCTTTATTTCATGCTATTTGTTGCATCAACCTGTCAAGTCAGAAAATGTGTCCCCATGTTAGCTAATAAAAAGTAACATTTCAGTTGGAGCAGAAATAAATCTAAAAATTCTTTCTTCAAACTGGATTTTGTTTCTAACTAGTTATGATAGGAGGTAGACTCCTCCAGTTTCATATAAAAATTGTGTGTGCATCAAAATTGCATAAAAGATTTGTATTCAATGGGACACTTGGAGACAAGTTGAAAAATCAACTTTTTTTGTCCTGCAATTACTGAATAGAAAGAGCTAATGTATTATTTCCAAACAGATTATAATGTAAGATACTCTGATCCAAAACAATGATGCAGATGATGTTTTTAACAATATGACGTATATATAAATACATTGGAGAAACAGATCTTTAAGAACAAAAATTGCTTAAGCTATTAGTTGCTATTTATGAAACACTGAACTAAAAAACAAATAAAGTTAGTGCAAAAATAAGATAGTTATTTCAACATTTTTACAAGATTCAAGAAGTAAGCAGAAATGAAGTGCTGCTAAGTAAATGATAAATGGCGTATACTTATAATGCACTTTTTTATATTGCTTTAAGCCGCAAAGTGCTGTATAGTCACAGTCCCATTCACACACTGATGGAGGCTCCATTATCGCACAGTGGCACCGACCTACAACCACCAGGACCAATGTGGTGTTCATGTGGTCAAGGCGGGCATGGCAAGGAACCAAATATGCGATCTTCAGATCAGAGGTCGACTCATGACTAACTGATTAACATCAAATTGGAGAAGTTTGAGAAATTAAGCATGTTTTCTGGACAGTGAATATTCCTGCCATTTTTTTAGTTTAAACAAATATTTCTAGATTGCTTTATACCATCTATCCATTTTGTTACCCCACTATATCCAGGGTCACAGGACTGCCGGAGCCTGTCTCAGCCACTGAAGGTGGGAGACACCCCAGACAGGTCGCCACTCTGACCCAGATTGCCTCATACCATTTTTGTAAGCAACTTTCCAAGAATCTCTACAAATCTTCCCAAATGAAAACAGTTCTTTATTTTAAATGCCAAACAAGACCTTGACAGGAAAATAATTAGGACTTTTTTCTTACCATACTGAAACGCAATGTCATTGTCTACAAGTGTACTCAACAGTTGATTAACAATCTGTCAAGACGCTGAACTTCTGCTTAGATTTGGTCATTTAACAGCTCAGTGATCCCAGGCACCAAAACACAGCACAAAAGAAACAAACAAAAGAGGAGAAAAACATGATGCTGTAATGTACCCATCACAGCATCCTGAATCTGATCTGCTGGGACTTGAAGAGAAGCTGTACAAAACAAAAGCTAGAAAATACCACAGATTAAAAGAACTACAAGCATGCTCAGTTGGCTGTGTGTGGGACTGGCACATGGGAAGCCAGGGTTCGATTCCCAGGGGGCGCGATGGGCTTCATCCAGTGTGGGTCCTTAGGCAAGACCCTTCGTGCTACTGCCTAAGTATGTAGACACAAGAGGGCCAATGTCTGGGTTGCACTGTGCTGGTCCCCAGCTCAGATAAAATACAGGGTTGTTTCAGGAGGGGCATCTGTGTTAAAATCACCTGTGTGAATTAGTGAAAGCTGATTTGCTGTAGCAGACCTCTGATGGAATAAGCTGATCAATTACAAGAACAGTCAAAATTCTAATTTCAATTTTAACACAAAACATGACCCATTAGAAATAATCCGGAACTAAATTTTTTAGCAGTTATGAATGACTTTGCCTCCTTAAAGTACTTAAAACTATCATTTGTAAAAGCTGAATGAGTCATTTGGTCATCTTTTCTGAAACCAAATCTTTTTTGTGTCTGTCAGGATGTGGCCGCTGTGAACAGCTGTAAGCGTACCAGCTTCAGGCTTTAAGCGGTCCCACCCTTCCCAGTACTTTTCCCTTTCTCTCATTTTTTTTTTTTTTTTTGCATGTTTGCTGTTTGTGGAGTTAGACGCATCACCAGAATGTTTGGAAAATATCATTAAAAGGAGCTGGTAGGATGGCAAAAATGTGTAATCAGTTGATTGTTTTTCAGTATTTTTGTTTGAAAGCAACACCAAAGAGCCACACTGAAATTACAACCATGTATCTCTGTAAAAGATGAACTTTACACAGTAACAGCTCTCCTGGTTAGTTTGTGTACCAAATAAAAAGAAAACACGGAACACACACCAGAAAGTTATGTTCTTTACAAATTGAGTTACTCCTGGAAAGCTTTTTGACAATAAAGCCTGTCTGCATTTCACTGTAAATCCCTTGGGTGGAAAAGGAAAGCAAAGGGAGGTTGTAGTTAGTGATTTGGAAGTGGGAATGTGGCAGAGATGTTTCCCAGTCCCACAGAGGGGTTGGGGGGGGGTGAACTTTAGATGACAGTTCGGAAGGAAGGAAGGAAGAAAAGGACAGCGAAATCGTGAAAGATGAATGCTTGAGATGGATTAGGAGAGGGTGAAGGGAAAAGGGAAGCTTTGTGGTACATAAGAAAAAAAGGAGGGGGGGCATGAGGAAATTTAAAAAAAATGAGTCGTTCCGGCCTTTTCTGATGCTTCCTGAAATGCAGAGGAAAGAATGCAGGCTATTTTAGGGTCCTACGCTGAAATGTGTCCTTACTCTCCGTGCCTCTAAACACAGCAGCGGAAGGGTTTAAGGAAAACAGCGGAATGGAAACACTGCACCAAATATACCATTTGTTTGTGGATTACATGAGCAGCTAAAGTAAGCTTTGGCTATTGCTTCGCAGAAACCTCATGAAGAGAAAGCAAATCATTACATTTATGAAAAACTTTAGAGAAACTAGTGTGTCCCAACCTCATTTTTAATAAGTTTACATAAAGGAAAAGCATACTTAATATATGCAACAGCAGTAAAAAAGAGAGGAAAAATAAACTCATTCGTATTGTATTTCACATGAAAGCCGAGAATTTATTTGCAGCACACAAGTAATAACCTTCTTCCTGGAAACAAGCCTAATGAAATCCAATATATAACACTTATACTTTTCCAAGTGTCAGGGTGAGGAATGTGCATGTTAGATGTACAGGCTTGTCTTCAGATTAATCTGGGGAGCGAATGACATGCCTTAGGAAATCACTGTAGGGTTGTTTAATAACACAATTTTTTAAGTGTAGTTTCAATAAGCAGCTCCATGGAAAAGCATCAGCGGTTCTTTTTTTTTTTTATATATCTTTGCATGAGTGCAACTATAAAAATGTCCAATCAGCTGGCCTAGCTTCATAGGATTTGAAAAAAAAAAGAAGGCATGTCAGCTCTTCGTTTTTCTTTATTTGAGGAAGATTATTGCTCACGTTGGTTGCCATCCTTAGAAATGTGAGACAATATGATGTTTAAGATTCAGCAGATTTTGGGAAAATATTCATCCCTCCATCTGTTTGGAAGAATTATTACTTTTTTTTTTGTTCAATTTATTATTGTCAGAAAAGCAGAGTACTAACCTCCTATGAGGATTGTGTTAAGTTTCAAGATTTGATTAGAAAAAAGGCAAAAAGAATTTGCTGAATGTAAAAACTGAAAAAAGTGGGAGAAGTTTCCAATGGCAACCCATTAAAAGTCCCACTCTGATCTTCTTTTGATCTATTGAAAAAATGTTTCCAGTGGTCTTTTAAAAATAATTACAGGTATGCCGTTTTTAGCCAAAATTTTTAAAAACTATCGTTTTCTAGGACAGATTCTCCAGGAATTCATTTGAAATTTACCTCGGAGTTGTGGGCGGGACTGCTTTTGCGGAGAAAGTCCACCGCCTTCTCATCATCCATCTGTTTAAATGCTCTCCCACTAGCTTACAGACACTCCCACCCCCAACCTAACATCCCTGGTGCAACAAAGATGGCGAGCATTTTAAGAGCTATCCAGCCGTGCAGTTTTTAGCAGGATGCCAGCTCAGATGAAGAAAACAAAGACGTACATGGATCTATTTGTATACAAGCGGATGCATCAGAAGGGAGCAAGTGGCTTGCCGTAGTAGCTTCTACGCAACAAAAACAATCTCTTTCCGCTGGTGTTTTCTCATCTGCTTTTGATTCTCAGGAATTTAAATATAGAAATACAGAGAAATGCAATATTAAGCTTAATTTTATGTGTATACAGTATGTCCTCCATCGTGAGAAAAACACAATTTTCACTGGAGTGGGTCTTTAAATCTACTGCTGCCTTTGTAACAGTAACCTTTCACACAATGAAAAAAATGGCTGAAATTGAAAGTTCATCTTGTATGCAGAATAAATAGATTTAAATCTTGTCTTCTTCACCTTTTTATCTGCAATTAAATCAGCAATGCAGCAACACACAGATGCTTATTAAGGTTCTTAATATCAAATAAAAGACTTACACCAGACATTTTATTCAAAAACATAATCACCTGGGAACCATTCAATGATTTTTTTTACTTTCTTTTTTCAATATTTCATAAAAAGTATATTTTCATTTAAATTTGAACAATTCAAAGAGCAACACCTATAATGTTGTTTATGTGCTTAACCTTTCCTTACTTTCTGTTCTTCTCAAACTTTTTTCTTTAGTGTTGTTTCACTGCTGCTTATCTCTCACATCTCCTGTCTCACCGCTGACCCGACTTCTTTCCCACACCTCCTCCCATTTCCCCTCAGAAGATCGGGTCGGCTAGACGGCTTCCCGGCGGAACGCCATGTTCCAGCCCACTACCTCTCCATCTCTCTTGCTAACATCTGCAACAACAGCATCAACACGCACTTGGCCTGTCATAAACAAGTTGCACAAACATCCCCAGAGGACATCCAGTTTGGGCCTGCTGCTCAGTGACCTTGTGAGAGATAAGGAGGAGATGGAGAATAACTGTGGTAGGTTGCTTAACTCCCACCATGGTCCCTTTGCTGTGTTTAAGAGAAGGTTACGTAGAGGTGAGACGTAGGCTGAAAGCCAGTTCATAGGCATTCGGCTGAGCATAAAACCGATCTGAATTGGAATGAGGCTGGCCAACCGAAGGCTTGTGAGAAAAAAATGTATTACACTTTAATGTACTTTGGCTCTGTGCTTATTTTTGTGAAAAACACAATGTAAATCTGGAATTTTAGTCGCTAAATCGCAATGTTATTTCATCTCAGGGAAATCCTTTGCAAAAAGAAAGCTTTAATATTTTTTTTTACACATCAACTTATTCACTTCTGGGATGTTGAAGTTTGGATTTTTCTTTTTTTTTCTTTTAACTTGTTCTGTCCAACAACTGAGCAAACAGATTAGAGCTGAAGGCCTTTTGTGTTGGACAGGTTTTTACTATTACTAAAAGAGGTTATATATCTTCGGAAAACCAGAGTGTAAATTTGTATAAACCCCTTTTGAAGTTTTGATTTTGATGACTTACTACTGTCATAAACAAGCCTGTAACAAATCTTTAGTGGTGACATGTTGGAGCAGACACCTTAAACCAGGGGTGTCAAACTACAGGCCTCGAGGGCTGGCTCCCTGCTGGTTTTTTCAGAAACCCTACTTTCAGTGCTGAATTACAAAGTAAAACTTACTGTAATTTAATCAATTTTGTCAGCAATGGAGTAACGTAATGAATTACAGTTCAAATTTTGGAAATGTAGTTACAATGACTAGACTACAGAAACCCTCATTACTTCATTACTCTCATTTTGGTGCAGTGAAACATAGGTGACTAATAAAACAAATTAATTTGCGTAAACAGTTGGCTCTGACATTGTCTTTTGGTTAAATGAACCAAAACAGATACTAAAAATATATATATATATATATAAAAACAATTACTGACACATGCATGCACGAATGCATACTAATGCAGAGTTGGAGATGGATTAAAGTAAGATGAAGAGAGTGGAAATATGGATGTGGACAAATTTGTAGGGTCATTCGTCAACTGGATATTTGAATTATTTCCAGTTTGCTGAAAAAAAGGCAAAAACATTTCAGTTAAGTGCAAGTTATGTCCTGGAGATAAACTACTTTCCGAGAATTTATTTGCAGCACACAAGTGCTGCTTGAAGGTCAGTCAGTACAAAGCTGTAGTTCTGCTTTGCAATGTTGGATTCAGTTTTATACATTTGTCTTCTTGTAACAGGAAATTGGTACAGGACTAGTTTAGTTTAAATAAAACAGATAACTGGTGGTAAACTACTAACATAGGAAACTGAGGTTTGCTACAGAACACTGGATTAAGATTAAAAATCCAGGAAGAATGCCTAATAAAAACTAGAGTCTTTGAAATAATGAGAGTTGGAAAGCTTTTACCAGACTTTCATTGATGTTAAATCATGTGGATACCTACTGCTGTGAATATATTATGAAATAAATTATGTGGAGAAGAATGTATGCTGTATGACATGATTAAAGTTTATTTTTAACCGAAGGCCTTTAAACCTATTTTTATAACACTAGTGTTTGTATGTGAGACTTTGAGGAGCAACATTAGAAGAAGAAGCTTCAATTGACTGTTTTATATTCTGTGATCATCTGACAGAGAAGGAAAAAAATTAAAAAACGTTTTAATATTTGTATCATAATTTGTGGTTGACAATATGATTCGGCTGATTTTGGTTCATTTTAAATGAACCAATTCGATCTGTAAGGATGGACCCAACATTTTCTGCTGCCATCACATGTGTGTTGTCCGCTGTGATGGTCGTTTTGACGCTTTAGTAAAATAAACCTGCCAGTCCAAATTGTATTTTCCAGGATCAATATAATCAATTTATTTCATTTTGAAACAATTGTATAATGGTATAGGTTGATTAGATTAACAACTTGCCACAGACAAATCAATCTGGTTGGAAGGTAGGAATAGAAATCAATTAATCGATTAAGTCGATTAATGTTACATCCCTAGAAAAGTATAAACATATTATACAACTAATGACTGTTATTTAACGAATGTACTGGGGGAAAAAAGAAAACACCAATAATTCTCAATTTTTTATAGTTATTCTAAACTATGTTATTCTAAACTATGTTTTTGAGGTTTATGTACTGCAAGTTATTTTGCACTGCAAGTTGTATGTAACAGAGGCAGAAAATACCTGGAATACCTTTATCTATTTGATTGTCATTATTTAAACAAAAAGTAATGAAAACCCCTTTGATTCTTATGAGATGTCTGTTAGTCTAGAATGTCTTGGCTTTTTAAAAATTGTACATATAAACAGATACAGATTGTAACATCAACAACAATAGAAAAACACCTTCAGAAATAAGAAGTCATGCTATTTCCCTTTCACAGTCTCAGATTGACATTTTGGTTTGGTGTTTCACAAAATAATGTGTAACTTATTTTATTTCTACTCTTATTTTTTTGGCTTCTTTTCCAATCAATGTCTGTCAAACTCAGCCGTTTAGATTGTAAACTGTGCAAGACACCCCCTCTCAGAAAAAAAAAATGTAGAGGAGGAAATGAAAAATAAAGAGGTGTATTATCAAGATCTTTTATTATGCGTATTTATGCTAATAAAATCTTACTTTGTTCAAAAAAATTGTCTGTTGCTCCTCCTCTTATTGCCCCGCAGATAGCATATTAACCCCAAAAAATGAGCATAAGCAGGAGTATTGTATTATGAAACAGATGGCCCCAAAAAGACGGGTTCTAAAAGCTGCCCTTGTGATTGAACAAAATCATCAAATGTTAATTTATTGCACAGTTTCAAAAAATGTATGTCTAAATCTTACACTGTTTGGTACCTTTCTCATCTTTTTATTATTCTTGAAATAAAGACAACTTATAAACTGATAGAATCTTTATTTCAGGTTATATAAGACATTTGGTTTCTCTTCTTCCTCCTTTATAGACACCTTTATGCCCTCTTCTCTTTCACCCATCTCCCATCTCTTCTTCTCTTACTCCTTCAATCTTCTCCCCCTTCCGCGCAAACACCATCCAGGAGATTAAAAAATGAGGAAACAATCAAGATCCGCCTCATTAGCATATGAACAGGAGTCTGACAGGCAACTGCAAAGATGACAACAGAGCCTTATAAATCCACCGCAGCCCCCCCACACACACACTTTTTTTTTTTAAACCCCAGGAATGACTTTTTCCTGTATTTTGTTGAATGAGACAGAACAATCCTGCAGCACTCCTTTCAGGCAGTCAAATTACCATCAGAATGAGAGGGCATGAAGCAAAAGACAGAATGCTTATATAGCGGCAGGTCAGAGAATGGAGACTATAGAAGAAGTGTGCGGGCAGAACAATATTTTTCCACAGCAACAATGAGGAGCTAAAAAGATAGGATTGGAGTGTGCGCCTGCACCGATGTGTGTGTGTGTGCTGGATTCCCTTAGACAATCAGGGACTGAACAATAGAAGCTGGCAACTGTCTTTAAGTCTGTGATTGTATGTGACAGAAAGAGGGGACAGGTCTACAGTCATTAGTGAATCAATTAAATGACTATAAATGTAGAAAAATCACAATTGTGAGTTATCTGTTATATTACTTAAGTGGAACAATCACTGCGTCATTATATTGAATTCACTATTCAACTTGTATGTGTGTGTGTGCGCACGTGTGTGTGTGTGTGTGTGCTTACATCTAAACACATAGAGATCCATGTTTTCTAAGAAAAAGAGTTTAATCCTGTAAACCCTCTTCTAATACTGCGGTTACACGCGATTTGTGGGATAATTCGTTGCTAGACGCTTGTCTGAAAATGTATTCATAAACTTGACACTCCTGACACGTGTAGAAAAAGCTACCGCCAAAGGTTTTTAGCCTCATTGCTACTGACTGTATATTCCACTTACAAAGCATGGAAGACACAGATGATGTTAAGAGATCATGTTTATTTATTCTGAAGAGTTCTACAAAAGCATCAGTAAACTGGTCTCCATGTCTGGGTTCATGACATCATTCAGAGACGTACCCAAAACAGCAAGGTTCACCATCTAACTACCGCAGGCCCTGCGTCTGAATGACGGCCACTTTCAGCGGCACTTCAGTCTCTCTAGCCTTGTTTCCACTGAGCGGCACGGTACGGTCCAGTTTAGAATGGTCCAGGCAATTCCGGCAAGAGTTTCCACTCAAAGTTGGACTGTCACGCCGCATGCTTGGTGAAGACCAGTTGCGTGGTAGTAGTACGACCACAGCAAAAGCGAAGCTTTGAACAGTAATGATGAAACTCATCCAACAGCTCGTTTTCTTTCCACTCAGCTTCTGGTACCTCGTACATACGTCATTTAATGTTTGAGAGAAGATTGCAGGCAGCACAGAGGAATACACTGGCGCTTTCTTTTGTTGTAACAACCTTTTGGGCAATCAATAGGTTTCATCATGGTACTGGTCAGTTCCATTTTTCTATGGACGAACATCCCCAAAAATGCTATGGTTTGGTCTGGTTTAATGGGTCAATTTTATAATGGAAAGGCTCAAAATACCAGACCATATCATACCCTCCCTAGAAACAAAATAAGAATATAATCAGAGGACCTTTTTAGTATGCTTTCCTTGCAAAAAAGAAAAAATAGTTTAGATATAGACAATTCTCCTTCATATGGGTTTTGGACTTTACCCGCTGATCTCGTCATCAACACAGTGCTTGCCAAAGCTGAGTCCCTGATTGGTTTACGCGACATATCTTCTTTTCCCATTTCAGATTTTTAAAATCCCAACACTCCATGACACCTAAATAATGCAAGAATGCTTAAAATGTGCTGCCAAACCAACGCACCTCAAATTTCGCTGCAGGACTTCTACTCTGATTTCGTCTATACATCGACTTAACTTTAAAACTGGACGCACCTGTGTGTATTGCATTCGGTGATACGCGCAGGGCCGCTAATAATTGCATATGTCTGTAGGCACTCACCAACAAAAACCTTCTGAGCTGCTCTGTAAGCAAACCTTGGGTATAATTTATGTATGGTAAACTCAAGACATCTTAAACATGAAAGCAAAGGAAATGCATGTACTACAGTTTGATGTAAGGCAGCAGGAGGATTCAATAGTAATTTCCTTAAGCAGGGGAAGCCGTCTTGCAGCTTCAGTGCACCACTAATTCTGCATAGCCTTTGTTAATGCAGTAACAGTGTTCAATATGCCTCCGTCTTTCAGACTGACTGAGCTTGATTTAAACAGTTATCTCTGCCTTGTCTGCTCTTAAGACCACTGACCATTCATTATTACTCCAGCCCTTTTCTTCACTCTGTTCCCCTTTTTTTTTTTTACCTGTTTCTGCTCTAATTAAATTCCTTCAAATCTATGAGGGGAAAATATTCATGGAATGAAAGAAGAGGAGGGAGGAGTAAAAGTGTGCAAGGTTAAGGGTGCAGAAATAAAGTGAAGGAGGAAGAGATCAGAGTGTAAGAACATATTGAGTGGAATCCAAGCCTGTTGGCTGAGACCATATGATGACCTGTGAATATCTCGAGGTAAAATTTATAAAAAGGAATCTGAAAAAAGGTAAAACTTAGTCCAGTTCTCCTTTTATTTTGTTTAACTCCTCAAGGGGAAGAACAGACAGAAACAAAACTGACCAAAACACCATTTTAAACCCACGAGCCCTGATATTACTTTTAGTAGAGCAAAGTAGAAATTGTTTAATAACTTGGCACTTAAGACTTGAAGTCACTTAAACCCATTGACTGTATATGAGAACTGGACTGAGTGACTCCTCCCCCCTGGCGTTCCAAAAAGGATTTACTCCAAGAAGCCAAATTCACATAGACTTCTATAGACAGCTATTAGTCAGTCATTATATTTGTCAGAATATAATGACTGCTCTGCTACCCTTTTTAGTCCAACATTCAAAATGTTTGATTGACAGATTCTCAGAGGGAGACCTGGTCGCAGAAAAGATGGTGGCATAATTAGCCAGAAACTTCTAATTATGTTTTTTAGAATTGTGGCACCTTTTATTAAAACATATTAATGTGAATAGGGTATTAGCAAAAGTCTTCAGATTTGTAAAACTATTACACCGGAGCATTAGCTGCGGATTTCCGCTGACATGTAAGACTTTCTATGCTTATTGAGGAAAGGTCACTTTAAATTTTCCTTACCGGCACAAAGACGCTTTTTTCTGCCTATCAGTTGCATAAACAGGCGCAAACTTCCAGTTCGGGACTTCTGGTTCCGGCTAATAATGTCAGAATGCCATGTTGTCTGCAACCAGGTCCTCTTGGATTCTCCTGAGACCACTTTCTAGTGATAGAGGTGTGGACTTTCAACAATCAAACTTTCAACAAGCTGATTGGCAAGAGTGGTTGCCATTGAAATGTTGACTCAGACCTACTCGGACCAATTACTGCTAACTGACTAACATCTGGCTCCAATATGATAATGTATTGCAAAAAAAAAAAAAAAAAAAATAACTGACTTTATTTCGTTGGAACCCACAAGTAAGTCATTTTCTGTGGATGACATCACACTTGCTTGGTCCAGTCAATGCTCAAACCTTTTAACTGCCCACTAAAGTAGCAATGATAGGCTTAGGGTTGCTATTCTGAGATGGATTAGTACAATCTGCAACCAAAAGCAAGTTTGCATCTCATCGAGAAAATACAACAACTCTAAGTTTTTTCTTTTTCCATAAGAAACAGTGCAGCTTCTCATACATTCGAAGTTTACAACTTTGATTGTCTTTGTCATCATTGGAGATGAGGACAAAACGTAACAATTCATGAAACCTTTTCGAAAAACAACAGCGGGACATTGTGAGCTGCAGTCTGTGTATTCCATGATCATAACCCAGACAACCATGTGTGCTTCAATTGATTTACAGACCTGATCAAATTACCTGGAAAAGGTTAAAAGTATCCATTACTGGCTAACATGCTTTTGCTGTGGAACACCGGGAGAAAGAGGAGAACGGAGCCGGGGCCACATGCAGCAATGATTAAGCTCAACTGTATCCTGGAGACATCAGTGAACCATATAATTCAAGGAGGAAAACCAGGTGTAGCAATGAAAAACAAGATAGAAACAGGTAAAGACTGTAAAGTAAAAGAAGAGAAAACATGAAGTTAAATGATAAAATATTAGTCACTGTATTAGAAAGCTCACCTAAAAGCCCTAATTTTTTCAGACAACAACAGTACTTCTATCCAGAGTGCCTTATATATGGATTGTTTTTGGTTGTGCATATGGATTTTTTTTTTTTTACGAGTTACTAAAAATGTTGGAAGTTAGCATAGTCGCAGTATGATTGTTTTAGCAGTATCAGTCTATTTCTTTACGTGTTTCAAACAAATGTGGCAGTTACAGGTATTGTGAATACGCTGACGCAGCTAACGAGTAGCATGTTACAGAAAAGTTCTAGAGTTACTGTGAATGCGTCTAATAAAGTCTGACTGACTGACTTATCTCTGATCAGTTTATCTCACTTATGCACCCTACAAATGAAATACATTTGAAAATTGACAGTGCGCCTTATAATCTGTTGCGCCCTATAGTGCGGTAAAATGTATAAAGTTTTTCAGAATGCATGTAGCAGGGATGGGATTATAAAAAAAAAAATCTAAGGACTGAAAAAACAGGGAAAGAATTGAAACACAAATATAGGAGGAGAGAAGTTGGAGAGTCTGCAAGTTTGATGCAGTTTATGAGAGCTGCAAAGGAAAAAGTGAAGAGCTGATAAAGCAAGAGAGGCCACCAGAGAGGTCACTTCTGCTGTTAATAATTTATCCTTTAAAAACCAGTGTGATGCTTTAATTGGGGCTGTGGCTAATCCTGCAACACACACACTCACACATACACACACACAAACCTCAGGGAGCCTCTTAGCAGCTGTGCTCCAGCTAAATTGGCTGCAGCGGAGCGGCGACAGCACTGAGTTCCCTCCAGGTACAACACAGTCAGCCAAATCAGCAATATGAGGCCTGCCAAGCCCGTCGCATGCATATGGGCTTGACACTCCTCTCTGTCTCATGCTCACTATCACTCATCTTATGGCAAATCAAAATGACAAAACATTCCCTCCCTGGTTAAAAAAGGTGCCAAGGAAAAGATTGTAATGGGCAGATAGCTTTCTAAAAGTAGTTTTATTGGCATTCATTAAGTCAATACATACAGTAAATTAAATCAAAAATCATCTCACATTTATATCTATAAAGAGTCAGCTCCTCAAGGGCTTAGTTTGTTTTTGTGTTTCTTTTTTTTTTTTTGGTAGAAGTGAAAAAATCCGGTGTTTGGTACTTGCATGTGGCCTGTGGCGCCATACGGTGCAGAGAAAAACATTTTTAAACACCACCTCTGAGGCGCAGAGGAAGACTATGAGGAAGATGACAATAGATAACAACCTCCTGGCAGCATTTCACACTTCCATATCCCTTACAATATTCAATATCTGCAGCGCCATGTCATTTCTGGAAAATGGTTTAGCTCCACAACTCTAACACTAAAAAAAAAAAAAAAGAAAAATCTATCACTACTTTGCATTTTTGTAACCATTTTATATTCAATAGTGCTGATCCCATGATGCAGCTGTGGTGCTCCAGTAAATTCATGTTGTGTGTTTTGGTTGAACGGATGCTCTGATAAGAATTTTTCCTCCTACCTCTGCAAAGACACTCTTTGCAGATTTTTATAGCTGTTCAGCCAAAGATTTTCAAGTATGCTGTTTTCAGCTTGAAGATAGCTTGCAGGGACGCACACAGAGAGCATAAGACGCCTATTATTCTACCATAACACATCGGCTCTCCGTCAAAGATAAACACTCGCTATGGGCTGCTCTGTAAGAAAATGCTTCAACACTCTTTGTTTAAATCAAATTAACAACATCTCTTCACAAAAATAAATTGATAGGTAGATTTGCTTAAAAGAAAAGGGATAAAATTCGGAATTTCATCATTTAGTCTCAAACTCTTTGACACAAACAGAGGAAGTTAGCATAAAGGCCCGCTCCAATCATCCAACTATTTTTACAGTGCTCCCGGGGAATTTTTAAATAAGATTACGACGTTTTTAGCCCAAATCAAAAACCTGTGTCATTTTCTGGCACATAGTTTCTGCAGAGTGGTAGGAGTTCATTAGAAATTGGCTTCTGATTTTTATGGACTGTTGGCGGGGAGTAAGCCCAGACCCATTTCCCATCACCCCTAACACCTTCAACCTAACATTTGTGGTGCAACAAAAATGGCGAGCAATATTTGAACTATCTAGCTGTACATTTTTGAGCCAGATGCCAGCTCAGACAAAAAAAACAAAGACGTAAGTGGATCTATTTGTCTGCAAGTGGCTGCATCAGAATGGAGGGCAGCGGGGAGCTCGTGGCTCGCCGTTAGTAACTTCAACATCACAACTAGAAGCTTTTTTTTAACAGCATATTTACTTCCACTCCTGATTCACAGTGATTTGAATGAAGAAAAGGGTATTTTAATCATAATTTTTCCTAAATTTGTCTCCTTTCATGAGAAAAAGGCCACAAGAACATGTCCAATTTTAACCAGAATGGAAAGTCATGCTCTGCTATCATTTAATCAAACAACTAACCAGCTAAACATCTACTTGCTTTATCGCTGAAGCTAACCTTCACCTGACTCTCCTCTTCATCAGACATTAAAATGTGAGGCTGTGATCATATGTTTGCTTTTAGTTTCTCTACACCTATTTTTTTTTCATTATTTGGCCATTCCATCTAATTTTTTAACAAAAACAGAACATTTAAAAACGCTACTTTTGAAGTAGGAGACTTTTTTGGCTTCTTTTTGTTTTCTGTCCTAATAGTTTTGTGACAAATGAGCAGCTTACTAACGCAGCAGATAAAGACTGAGGAACTAAATCTTTATCATTGCATTTCACAAAGCACCAATGCACAACCCATGGCAGTTTGTCAAACCTGCACCCCTTAGCAGGTGTGATGATTTCAATGGACGACACCAGCACCACCACCACAGCAAAATAAAAAACATTCATTTGCCACAGCTGCTGAGCATCTGATGCCAAATATAATCTATGATTCACAGGTTACCAACAAAAACCTGAAACCCTGGAGTCACAGCCCTTCAAAAACACGCAGGCATTAAGGTTATAATCTAGATCCTGAATGCATGGCTCCATGAAAATACCCTGCATCTCTGAAATCCTTTTGTTGCATGAAATGTCATAGCACATTAGATACATGAAGGATTATGCCCTAAAAAAAAGTGATGTGGATTCAGGAAAAGCATTAAAAAAGAGAAAACCAAAGGGGGCAAGGGTGTAATGTGAGGAATCCAGGTTAGAGAGGGGTGACTGGTCACAAGCGGTTTTCTTTTCTTGGATTCATTCATGTTGGAATTTTCTCTGCTCGCCTCTTGTCCTTTCCTCCAATTTCCCTGTTATTTCACTGTTTCAGATAATCTCCAGATCTGGAGTTGGCTATGCATATGAATTCTGTACACACACACAAACACACACAAATGAAGCTTATCTATGGCAGAAAAGTTGAGCTTGTTTGGCAGACTGCAACTAACAGCTTGTCGCTGTACTTTAGAAGCAAAGAAAAGTTTGTTTAGAGACTGTTTTCTCAATGCTTCGTCGATCCACACTTTTTCCAGACATATTTTCCCTTTTCTTGGGGTTTTTTATTTCAATCTGTTCTTAGATGATTTCACTGAGCCGTTTTTTTCTAAAATTATGATTTTTTAAGAACTTTTGTCTGATACGCTGACAATCTATTGGGTTCCTATGATCTGAAGACATTTCCTATTATAAGGATACTTCTTAATTGCTTTCTATTGTCCTTCCTTCTAGAAATGTAAATCATTTTTTATTTCAAGTCCTCGTATGTTATTAAACTGGAGCTGCACTAAAAGCAAAGACTAAAACTATCAGTACATCTTATTAGGATACTCCCCACTTACATAATAACTATTTGGGTTAAAATCCTCTAATGCAGTTATTGTGTGCTGTGTATCCTGGCGGGTCTGACAGAGTACTGGTACTTGTTGAGGGACTGCCACGGTTTCAGCGTGACAGTGCCATGAAAGACTCAGAGAGACCTCCACTGAGAGGGTAATTCCATGGTTGGCATGGATAAGAGTGCTACAGTTAGATTTGCTGCCACAGAGTGCTCTTTTTAGGCTGCATCTAATACAAGTATATAGCCGGTGTGTGAGTGTGTGTGTGTTAGAGTGTTTTAGTATCTGTCCTGGTAAGTATTCTTTGAATACTTATTTAATCATAAAATGATTAAATACATGGCTAAAGTTGCCTCAGAATATTGATATATTACAAATATATGACAGCATATTATAGATTCACCAAAAAATTCATAAATATTTTCTATTTGTGGTGCAAAACACTCATTCTTTGAATACTTACCAGTAAGGAATAAGGAACTTGACAAGTTCAGACTTCTTTATGTCCCTTTACATTATTGTTTAAAGGTGGCTATTTTACAAATGCCTTTGGTTAAAGACTCATTCCAATAGAAGTCATGTCTTTGGTGTTTGTAACATGTTTAGTGGCATTTTCTCATGATGGACATATACAGTGTATAGATAGATAGATAGATAGATAGATAGATAGATAGATAGATAGATAGATAGATAGATAGATAGATAGATAGATAGATAGATAGATAGATAGATAGATAGATAGATAGATAGATAGATAGATAGATAGATAGATAGATAGATAGATAGATAGGTAGACATGAACTCCTGCCACTCTGCAGAAACTATGTCTGAGAAAACAACACAGATTTTTTTTTAATTGAAAATGAGCCTAAAATTAGCCTAAAATTGGCACAATGACAAATAAAAGACCTCTGGAAATGCTTTTAAAAGAGATCAAAGGATGATTGCATTGGAGCTTTAAACATAAAAAATGTAAACTAATTTCCATTTCATTTAGCAACTTTTAATTGTGTCAATTTATTTGAGTTATGTGCTCCGGTTCTGAGGGTTTTCCCGCAAGAATATGTTTTATTGCATTTGTAGTTTTTGAAGTGATTTAGTTAGAGGCTTTTCTGTCATCATCTTGACAAATTTTGTCTGACATAGTATATGAATTCAGCTTTACCACAACTTTATCATTTTGCAAAACTCAATTCCTTGTGAACATGCAAAATGAACCAAAGGAAATCAGGAAATCTTCAAGAAACCGCTTGCAGGACAGATTTTCTAATGGCGTCAGAAAGACGCTCTTATACCTAAAGTCAGGTCAATTATCAAACCAGCACAGACGTCATCAGAAACCATGTGAAAGACACAAACACAAGTACTAGGACTTTAAAATAATCATTCAAAAATATAAATACAAGCACCTCTGCAGACTCATGAATTCACACCGTTCCTTTAAACGTACAAACTGAATTTCGGGAAAAAGACGTACTGACAAACTACACTTGTAAATCCAAGTAAGCATGTGCATACAAAGATGCAAGCATGCACATGAAGAACCTGCCCCTTAAGATCTTAATTATTCATACAGGAAATCAAATCAATAAAAAATGCAGATTGCTGCCGTACCGCATGCGGCAGACAAATGAGTCTGTCCTCTCCGATGGTTCAGCGTAAATGAAAACACGCTACTGGAGTTCACCTCGCACTTTGTTTAATCCTAGAAATAATAAATCAACTGTTACAAACTATTACAGAGCAACAACTCAGGGGGCCTCCGCTTATTTAGCCTGAGTTTTGTGCATTTCTTTTATTTTTCATTAACAGGCAAAGTTTCAGAATAAGACACGTTCTGTATGAGACAGACAGATCCGGTGGACAACGTTTCTTTTCATTTAATTATTGCAAAACTGTTTGTTATGCAGAATGGCAATAGTTCATTAGAAATTCGGCTCTTAATTTTGGGCGGGTCCATTGGCACCGGGTAAGCCTTTCCCCATTACCCATCATCCCTTTGTTTGTACTCTATCCCGCTAGCTTACAGTCCCTCACACCCCCAACCTAACACAACTGGTGCAACAAAATGCAACATTGGAGCTATCCAGCCGTACAGTTTTGAGCCAGATGCCAGCTCAGACGAGGAAAACAAAACACGTACATGGATAGTTAGATCTAGTAGATCTAATTCTACAAGTGGATGCACTGGAATGGAGCAGAGCAGGGAGCTTGTTGCTTGCAGTCATAGCTTCTATGTCACACCTACAAGCTATTCCCAACAGCATTTATTATTTGTACCTGATTCATAATGATTTGAATAAAGAAATACTCAGAAATGCCATTTTAAGCTTAATTTTGTTTATAGATGTCCACCATCATCAGGAAAATGCTACAAGAACAGGATAAACCCCAAAAAACCCACCATTTTCATTGGAGTGGGTTTTGAATGTAAGGATGATTCCGTGAAGTTTAGTCCAGCACAAAAAAATAAAGTTTATGTCTTCACAGTGGTAACTACACTGTGCATCACAGTGTTTTGCTAAGATGTCAGAGCAATGATTACTCTATGAGCGGTTTCACTGATGCTGCTCTGGTGGCTCTTTTAATCCACCGCTTTACAGTTCAGCTGTGCCAGTATCAGCAGCACAGTAACTGCCACCAACAGCTGCACACACAAACCCCTTCAGAACTTTGTCACACTGGTACCCATTTCTCAACACTCACACATTCAGCAGATGCATGTTTCAAGATGCATCTGACATTTCATTTTCTTTTTTCTTTTTTTATGAAAGTCTATTCACTCGAAATTTTAGAAATATGTGCCACCAGCCCTGAACTTTTTTCTTGACTGCATGGACCTAGAGGATGGGTTCAGGTTAGGATTATGGTTGAGGTTAGGATTAAAACACCAAATAGTTCCTGAGCGCGGCTGTTTCTGCAGCTCATCGCTCTTCCAGGGGATGGATCAAATGCAAACACACATCAAATCAAACACATTTCACACACCTAGGTGTATGACAGATGATGGGTACTTTTACTTTATGTTTAAATTTAAATATGTGCAGCTAACAAGAAAATGCAACCTTAGATGCACTTACATTATGCCGGCAATGCGCATCTTGGCTGCACGTATTATGTGTGGCCAACATGATCTTTCATCACTATTTGTGCTGGTAACATCAACCTTAATTTTTTTATTCCTTCATTTTCCTAGAAAACATGTTTGCGTAGCTTTTTTCTGATAATGGAGGGCATATATGAAAAAAATTCATCTTAAAACTGCATTTCTGGGTCTTTATTCAAATTGTGGTGAAATCAGAGCAGGAAGATAATTGGAGTGTGACTTTAAAGTCCAGACAGGAGGCAAAAGCATATTTTTGTTCAAATAAATGGAAAAAAACCATTGCTGGTCTATGTAACATTGTAGTAAGAAGTAAACAATAACTGTTTTGTTCTAATTTGTAAACTAACATACATGACTTCAATATTATCATGATGCTTAGCTGTTTCTAGAAAAGTTAATATAAATTTCTGAAAATAATTAAATCAATTTATCATATAAATGTTTTTTTTTTCCCCATGCAGCATTGCTCTTTGCTGCAGCAGTTTTGATCAAAATGAAAGGGAAAAACAAATACCAAAAAGGCTTCCTTTAAAGGAGCTTTAGTAAAAGTTTTCACTGAACAGATTCTCTGCAATCAGCAGCAAACAATGCCAGAGTAGCCTTATGTGCACCCCCAAACACTCACAGACACACACCCCCACACACACATATACAGTACACACACATAATTACTGAGACAGCTCTGATAAAAGCATGAGAGCACCAAAAAGTAATTTGACTGGAGTCCAACAATAGGAGTGTTTTTGTGTATAATCCCTGTGTGAGTGTGTGAGCGAGAGCAGCTGAACCCTGAAGAGGTGGGTGTCTGAACATGTGTGTTTGTGTGTCAGAGAGAATGTGTGGAATCAAGCTGAGCAGGGAGGGCTTTAATCAGGATTTCATTAGCAGGGAATAGGAGATGTTTGGCCTGGCCAGCCACCTTTGGCTCGGGGACAAGAGAGTGTCTGTAACCCAGCTAAACTGTGTGCAAGGGCAAAGACTGTGGTAGTTTCATAGAGTTTAACTGCCTTTCTTTACTTTCTTTTTTCCTCTTAAAGAAAGAAATGCAACATTCAGGTCACACTCCTACCTGGGAAATGACCCACTGCACTTCTGTTGAATGTGTACTTGCATGCACTCTGGAGGTAAATAGCAGATCAAAGCAACCAGCAAGGTAGGAGAAAATAAGAAAACAGGTAACAGAATTCTGCTAAAAAAAACATCTTTATGCCTTTTCGTCTTTAAAGAGAAACTTGAATTACCTCATAATGTTTAAAAAATGCACACCTAGTACTTCTACAGATACTAAAATCAGGTTTTTGTGCTATTTTTAAAAATAAATTCGATTTTTTTGGGAGGAATTTTTCATTCACTGCAGAAACTTGTGCTGAAAAATGTGCTTGTAGTGTTAGTTTGCATTCAGATAGTTGTGAAACATCTTTCATGTCTTGGTAATGACCTCATTAAACCTGGATTTGTGTTCTGGTCATTTTTACATTTTAAACAGCAAAACTGAAAATATAAAAATATATATCTTCTTCTAGACTTTATAGCTTTTCTGAGATCTTAGCGTTTTGTATTCCTTGTGATTTTTTTTTTTTTTTTTGCTGTTGGATGTCTCTAAAGATCTTATTAAAACCTTCGCTTATCTCAGGAGTAGATTGTTTTAAAAATGTTTTCACATTAAAATAAAGGATTTACTAAATAAATAAAGGCCTGCACGTGACCTTAGAGTATGCGTTCAGTATAACATAAATCAAGTAAAATGTGATCAATACAGTTAACAATGTCTGAGTGTCGGAGATGGCTCTTCACCCATGATGGAAGATTTTGCTAACAGCTTCCTGTCTGCCACAGTAAAGAAATAGACAGCTTCAACCACTACCACAGGGTGATCCCACAACCAGCTCCAATTCTATAAAAAAAAAGAAAAAAAAGAAAAGTAAAGACATATTTTACCTTAAGTTGGAACATCTTGTAAGATCTCTGCAGCAGTTGCATCAAGAATTCTTCCTTTTATGGGGTTCAAGTGTTGTGTTATCAAGAAACCACATAAAGGACCTTCTAATTTCCACTTCTACTCAAAACAGGTCACAAAAAGGGGCTCACACAGGTGGAGTTTGGTGAACTTCAGCAACTCATTTGACTTTTCAGGTACATTCACAACATCACAATGTATGTTTAAGAGTATGTTTAAGTCTATATAATGTGTGTGAATGTGCGTTTTAAGCTTCCGCGTTCAAAAGTATCGCGTTAAGTTTGTAAGACCACTGAATGTGAATTGAAAATGAAACTGTGTTGAATTGTGACCAACCGGAGACTCGGATGTGGTGGTGACGTTTGGATGGCGTTCCTTTTTAATTCAGGTAAGTGCCAACCGTTTGAAAATTGACCATGGATGAAAAGTTAATAATTGCGACCGGCTAGATTTATCTGATACCGAGTCCTTCATATATCAGAATAGTGAAAGATAGATAGAAAAAGATTGGACCAAGGTTTGCACCAGTTTAACATTTTGCACCAGGCCTCTTCCAACTGTAGGTGGTGGATGTGCACTAGTACACAGTAGAAAATGAAGATGAAGAGTGAACACCGCATGCTAAAAGGGCATTCAAGAACACAGATCATGCCTGGTGTGAAGGTAACATTAGGGAGAAAAAAAGTCTAATGGACAAAGTCCTTCAGCACAGCACCCACTTAGACAGTTTGACCTAAGCATGTTGCAGGCGATTCATTAAACATCCCAGTGCAAAGCCTTGACCCATTGAAAAAGAACATGGCACGTCCTCCTGAGGTTATTCATCATGTTTCGGCACATAACATTTTTGAAATGTAACGGTGAGCTCTGTGACTTTCCCTTTGTTACGCTGCACTTTCAGGGGATGCACGATTCTAAAAGGAGGCTTATCAGTGGTGCACATGAGGAGGGCTTAACATTCCATGCAACTAGAGGGGTGCATTGTATATAGTTCTATCAAAGTGCACTGTAATCACATTCACCATGTAGTACACCAAGTATTAACATTTTTATTTACTTTTCTAAATGTTGAGGATTTCTTTGTGTCATTGATGGGCATGATGTCTTGAAGAGAAGTTTAAGTTCAGTTATTCTCCCAGAGATGTAATAAGCTAGGAAATTTCACGATATAAAATGAAAAGATGTATGTATTTATGGCAACAATCTCTTAAAGGCTTTTAACTTTGTTGTATAGTGTAGCAATAGGTCACGAGTGCCTGCACTGACAGAAAAAACCTGTAAACTAGACCAAAGTGTGAAGGTGAAAGAGGAAGAGGAAGCAACATCTTCCAAAGAACAAAAGCAGGTATGAGCTCAAAATCCTTCTGACTATTCTTTTAATTGTGCTTGCTGTAGGAATGGATCAGCTACACTCCCACCAGTTCAGATGGTGTCTGACGAATTAAAACAAACAAAATTTCCCATGCTTACAGCAACAATGACCTCTCGTCATTAACTTTCAAGTCTGTTAGTACACAGAAAATATGTGTGAACACAAAGTACAACACTATCCCACTTTTTATAGTTGGTATTTACTCAGTTCACCTAGAATGTTAATTCATAGAATGTTAGAATGTTAAATCCATAATTCATATTTTTAAGCTTATATTAAACAGTTTTATGCAGGTGCATCATTGTCCAACTGGTTGTGTGTAAACCAAGCTACCACAGAGGTTAAAAAAAAAAACAATTCTATGAGGGTGACCAAAAACTAAAGGAATCCCACCAAAGAATCTTAAAATCCCTGCAAAAAAGAGGATTTATGAATGTCTAAATGGACTAAAAGACCCACCAGATTTTCATTATAGTTTTGCTGCAGTAATCAAACACATACAATTCACTTAGAGCCTAAAACAAGATGCAGCTTGGGCTGATCAGGCAAGTAACCACAGGAAATGTTTTTCTCTTGACTCAAAAAAAATAATGAGGAAATGTGAGCTACACAAAAATGCCAAATGCTATACATAAGGAATATTAGTTTCAGATGACCCGAGGCTTTTCACTGACACTTTAGCAAACCAGATCACAAAGACCAACATGTTTTTGAGTGCTGCATGCAAATTAATGTTGATATTCCTTTGTTTTAATGTAGTTTCCAAAATACTTTTCATCTGCCATTTATATATGTATATATTTTTTTGGTTTTATATGTATATTATATTTCTTCATTTGATGTCTATTTAATGTTTTTTTCACAAAAGCTTAAGGTGAGAACTAGCTCTCAAAACAAGACCAATCAGCACTGCATAAAGCAGTTACTGGATAATTATGCAGAGATCAAACTTACTAGTGCAATGTTACTACAAACGGGTCTACACAGTTATGGCTAAAATGCCTATTAGTTTTCACCAGTGTTAGGACGAACGTCTTCTAAAAGTAATGCACTGTACTTTACTACTACAGGGTACACTAAAATATGGTCATGCAAGCCACTATTAATGTTTTTTTTAATAATGTTTGACTCCGTAGATGTTCTGTAACTCTTGTAATACAAACAGCCTAACATTTGAGACTTTTTTGTCTTAAGTTACAAAGTCACATTTCTTGTTGGACTTCTGGTTAATCCCATTTTTTTTCACAGAGCCAGTGTTTACTGTTGTTCTAGGCTAGATAGAGTAATTTTATAATGTATTTATTAGACCACATTTTTGACACATATGTTGTGAGGATTTTTTAATAATAAAAATTACAGGTAATCTTTGCTGTCTGGAAGTAACTTAAATACTGGTAAGTGACACCAGAAGGGGGAAGCTCCATTTGCACTCAGGAACCATTTGGTGTTTTAACCTCCCACTCCAGCCCTTGATGCTGGGTGTCAAGTGGGGAACCACAAGGACCCACTTTCTGAGACTTTTGTATGACCCAACTATTGATTAAAATTCCCATTGTCAGTGCAGACAAGTGTCAAAAAGGTATTGATACTGCTATTGTATCTTCTGAAAAAGCTCACATAGTTTAAAAACTAGAAATGATCTTCTGGAACCAGTGAGTTACATAACCAAAAACAACATTTGCATCACTTGTGAGATACTCATATTTCTAAGCCATCACTCTAACTGAAGACCAAATAAGCTTAAGATTAAATGTCATTTATGCCAAAATGCTTTAATGCAAAAATTTAAACAGAATTATGACGCTGTCAGTGTGAAATGGAGTAACACAGTTTTGGCTCAAGTACTTTCATGTCATTTCTGAGAAAGATGGTTTTATCTCAAGCTTTTCTGTGTGTTGTCGAGTCCTTGGGTGAGATATTAAATGCCCAACCTGCCTGTTATATGTCCACCAGCATATGACTGTGGGGTTAAAACTGCTGCAAATACATACATCAATCAGTTACTTGTCCAGTCAAGGGCGTTCAGACAGTTCAGGTTGTAGATACTCGACATTCGAAGGCATTTGGATAAACAGCAACTGATCTACTGTGGGCTGTGGTCTTTCTGAATATTCTCCATTGTGCCATCAGATTACATAAATTAGGACGGCTGGGTTCAAATTTGATTTACTGTATTTTTCTCACATATTAGATGCACTTCAAAGCCTTACCTTTTTTCTAAAAACCAAAGTGTGCCTTATATAATAATTAATTCTGATTGTGAATTCTGATTCATTGGCACTGCGCCGTCTACAATTGTGTGCCCTATCATGGGTAAAATATGGTAATTATTGTTGCTTTAGGCATGTGATTTGTTTGTTTTCTCAGCAAGACATTGCAACTTCGCAGCACTGTTTCCACTTTACAACTGTGTTGGTGTAAAATGAATACTAAAAACATCACGAAGGACTTTGCAGACGATAGATAAGGTGAAGACCATTTTACTTTTATCTGTCCTTTCAATATATAAAAAAAAATCCTGAGCAGGTTGACCTCCTATCTCTTGAAACTACATCTTGTCTATGGTCAGGGTCATACCCTCCGCAGTGATTTACTCACACACACTTACAGTAGCTCAAAACCAGAGGCTGCAGTATCTCTTTTTAGATCACACCAATAAAATCTGTGTTAGGCCCCTTAAAACTGTCCTGCAAGGCAGCCATGTAAAAGGCCAAAGCCTTGCATCTTAAGGAGGGAACATGTTTAAGCTCTCACAGTTTGAAATGCTTCATCTTGTAACTGAATTAAGCTATAAGCATGTATTCTAACTGGAATTATGTTGGCTGCCAGACAATGTTAGACTGTTGTACATTGCACGTGAAAGCGCTGCTGACTGCTGAAGCCCTTGGTTATTTCTGAAGTACAACTGCTTGAGAATAGAGGGAGGGGTGCAGTGGGGGTAGGTGTTGGGGTGCTCTGACAAGAGCTTTTAAGAAGCAGAGAATCCATTAGACAAGGCTTGCAACAAAGTGGCCAACTATTAAAAATGCAGCAGCTCCATTATTCTCTGACCCAGCCTACAACTTCACCACATTTCTTTTTTATTTCCCCTTGGAGCCCTATTGCTTTTTTTTTTTTTTTTTTTACTCTGGATTTTTTTTTTAAAGCCATATGTTCTCCTTTTGATGTGTATCACTTTTCTCCTCTTCACGTCTTTCTCTCATGCCTATTCCTTTTTATTTTTTGGTTCCATAACTTAGTTTTTGAATGCCAAGCATTCAGGGGAAGCTTCTCTCATCCCTTAACACTGTCATCTTTTAGGTTGGTCTGCGTCCACTGGGTCACTTCCATGTCTGACAATAAAAGAACATATACGGGTGGTTAGTAGACGCCATAAAAGACTTAGGGCAATATGAACAGATGGTAGGAGAGAGCCAGAAAGACAGAGCCCTGAGAGGCAAGATAGGGTCAAACAGAAAGTAGGGCGAGTGTTGGGTGGTACAAGAAAAAGGAAGAAGCATAAAGCCATTGTCTTGCCCACTTTGGCATATGATGCTATGAGATCAGGCCTAAGATCCAGAATAAAAAGGTTGGGCTTCAAAACAACATGCTAATATTGTATGTCGTAAAACTAAAATTGATGCAGGCAGCCAGATGTGATGAGAAAAGGCACGAGCAGAATGCATGCTGGGTCATAAACTCTATATCCCTTGTTTACTTTGCACACTAAACACACACTCGTCCATGTTCATATGTGGGAAAGACGTGCGCTGAATTATTTATGGTCGCCATTTCAGCTGTGCCAAAAGTTCTTTATGTTTGACAAGAGAAGGAGCAGAGGCTTTAAAGGAGACAAGGAGGGAAGGAGGCAGTTAATGTGAAACAGCAGATTAGACGATGGCTTAATCAATTTTCTTGGTGCCGTTCATGTATTTATACAATCGTACTTCCATGTTTAGTGTGTCCCTCTTACTCTCACGCTTTTGTTTGCTCAACTCAGACAAGCCAAACACTGGCCACATTTATCTAGCGCATAATAGAGAGTAATTGAATGTGAAAAGCTCATTTTTGAAGGGACGCAATATTCTATTTAGATGTCCAGGCGTGTCCATACGTGTCATTACCTTGATATCAGTTGAATGCCATTTCTCATTACCTTAATTAAGGCTCCTTGTGTGCCAGTGAGCGTATTAGCACGCTGATCTTCAGCAAACTAATGATCTGCTGGTTGATAATGCGACTTTTTCCCTCTGTTAGCCTCTCTTATCTTGCTCCTAGTGATTATCATCACAGATTCTAAATCCAATCATCATAAGAGGCTAAAAAGATTTAAAACCGTAAATAGCAGCACTACATTTGAAGATACTCAATGCATGCTTGTGCAAATAAAAGTTGATGTCCTGACTAATTATTGGAGGCAAGCATAGACAAAGCAAAGAAAGACGTGGTGAGTTCTAGAAATAATGAGAGGAAATGTTTGTACTGTATTCTTTCATCATCATAGTCAAAAAAAATGTTTTAAATATATGTTTGAAGAGCAAGTTGGCATCTAAGTAAAAGTCTTTGCCAAATTAAAGTTACATTAGAGACTCAATTTTACTGAAGTGCTTCATAAATAAAATGTCCATGTTATAATTTTATGTGGAAACACCAAGTTTTTTTTGTGAAGGTCTGACTTAAAAAAATGAATTTTGGAAAAAGTTGACAAAATACTGGGAAAACAATTGACAATGAGATTTTTTTTTTAAACACCTTTGGGAATCACTTATAACATTTAATTGTCTAGACGGGATTTGTAGTTGAAATCAGTACAAACAAACAAACAAAAGAAACTGAAGTTGGTGTTAATCCTTTTCGGTTTGTTTTTGCTGTTTTCTTTTGCCTTAATTAACACTTCTATCTAAATCTAAATGCAACAACTAATCAAGCAGAAAGTAGAAATTAATGCAGAATCGAAGTTTAAAACACAGAAGAAGGAAGAAGAAGGCGAGTTAAGTAAGCTTAAGCACCTCATCTTCCAGTATTTAATTACCGGTACTTTTTGGAATGAATGAATTGCTTTTATTGTGACTAACCAAAACAAGTAGAGGTCCAATGAAATTGCTCTTTTTCTAAAAAGGGAAATACACAAGGAGAAAAAGAGGAAGTTTCACAAACTGTTAGACATTTTTTTATGGACCTCTACCAACGTCCACAGCTGCTGTGACCATGTCACGGGCTGGTTGACGAGTCCCCAGACGCAGGGAAAGAGCCTCAGACACAAGTCAAAAGTCTAATGAATCTATAACAAAAAAAAAAAAAAACACCAGATGAAAAGAAAAAAGAAAAACCACGGAACAAAAGCACAAGGTGGGCATACAAAACAACCAACACTGAATTCAGAAAGCCAACTTAAATAGGGAGCAAGCTAAATCAGCAAATGTGCACTGCAGAGATCAGGTGAGGGTGTGGATCAGCTAGGAGGAGCCACGGTGGGCATGCACAGAGAGAAAAGGTGAAACACTAACAAAAACCAAACAAACACATGCAGAACATAACAGACAGCTTTACCGAACCATCATCCTGCCAAAATGATGTCCTTTGACATGACTGCCATGTGTCATCAATGCACAGCTTTTTATTGTAAACATTTGTCAGAATTTGCATGTTGTTTTTTTTTAAAGTACAATCATTTTTCCTTTTATTTACTTAACAATACAGTATGCAAATATAAAATGTGTAAAACACTCCATGTTTCTTTTTGACCTTTACAAGAGTCTATACCAGTCTCCAAATCCAAAAGCTGTAAAAGCTATTAAGGATAAGTATCTTTTTAAATTTGATTACCAAAAAAAAAAAAACATCATAAGCATCTCAAGTGGTTTAAAAGAACTTATTGTGTAGTTAACCCTCTCCTCCTTGTCAGGCTAAAACATTCTTAACAACCAGTAGGATGTTCCTTTGTTGTTTCACTGATAATGTCACAAAGATCAGGGTCTCCTCAAACATCTCTCTTTTAGGCCTTGTTAAACCTTTAGGCCCTGAAAACCTAAAAAAGAAAAAGTGTTTCGGACTAAATACATTTTTACCACAGTTTAATGTTATTGCTTAACTTCTTATAAAACATAACCTTACTCCTGTTTTAATGTGAAATTTCACCCAGTTTCTAAATTTCTTTTTGTTTTCATTTAAATGACCAGAAAAACATTTTATGAAACAATTTCTCAGTCTTTTAATCATAGTTTAAGTCAGTATATTAATTGGTAAATCAGTTTAGTTTGGTGTGGATGCTGCGGGATACAGTTTTGCTGTTAGTCTCACAGCTCAAGCTCTTAAATCTGTCCTATACTGCTCAAGGTTGGCTCAGGTCTGTTTGGAAACAGAAATGTCTTGTCATTAATGCAAAACAAAATATGAGTTTAACTACTCAACAAAAGAGTTCTTAATCCAGTTGTTCAGCAAGAAAAGGGTCAATGGCAGAGTTTCCTTTTGGGACATGTTTAAACCACACACAGAGCCAAAAAGAGTAGTCAGTTACTGTTTACGAATGCCGAAGCTAAATTCAGCTCCAAAAGAAGCTTTGACATGATAGGTACTTACAAACAATAGCCTGTAGTTATAAAAAATAACTTCTTCCCTAGTTTCGATATTTTCTCTTGATAAGTCTGAACAAATCACACAGAGAATGTAAGACTGTAGCCAAACTTGAGCACCACCCTATTCTGATTTCTTCCTACCCTGTTTTGGACATGATTAAGTACCACTAGACTCACATAAGAAGACATACAGTGCCTCCCTGCTCCTCACTAATGTACACTAACTGAGCCTATATCCCATTATGGAGGCAGTACAAGGGCAAATCTGTATTTAAAAGGCACATTTGCACACACTCTCCTCTGGTGGACTTCCTATTGTTAGTATAAGAGTGTCATTTCATGACAGCATGTGGTGCAAACGTGCATAGAGGCTGATTTTACAAGGCCAGAAAGCTGCCCATATGTACACACGAAGACATGCTTGATTACCACAGGAGGATAATTGGCACCTCCTGGGCAAAAAGAAAGAAATTATAGAACCCAATCGGATCAATGAGCAAAAGGAGACAAATGTGCTGAGCAGGAAATAGGGTCAAAGAGGAATGAGACCATAAAGACAACAGATTGAGCATTGTTGTGTTTTTCTCACTGTAGGGCGCAGCGGATTGTAAAGTGCACTGTCAATGAATGCTTTATTTTCCAACTATGTCATATATAAGGCGGACCAAACTAGAAGACATATTGAATGAAACAAAATAGTCAGAGATACGTCTGACAGTCAGCCAGACTTTATTAACTGCGTTCACAGTAACTCAAGGAATCATTTGGAACACGCTACATGTAAGCAACATTAGCATATTTACAATACCTTTAACTCCCAACTTAATTTGCAAAGGATAAAAAATAGATTGATACTTCTAAAACAAATAATGTTATAACGCTAACTTCTAAACTTATTAGTATTGTAAAAAAAATATTTAAAAACACAGTCGGACACCACCAGACATTAGCGTATTCAAAATAACACCCAACCTTGTTTGGAACTCGTAAAAGAACAGACCAACGGCGCTAAAACAAACATTATTCTGACTCTCTGACTATGCTAACTCCCAACCTTGTTAGTAACATGTAAAAAAGCATAGTCTAACACCAATACATGTTACAATAACACCTTAACTTGTTTGGGAATTCGTAAAAAAAACCAACAAAAAAAAAAGACTGATTTTGCTAAAACAAACATTATTGTGATTTTGTTGGGCCAGAATTCCTGTTACCTACATTGTAGATACCAGTGGAACTAAGGCCCGACAATGACGTAACAAATGGACTTACATCTTTTAATGTTTTACCATGTCTGATTAGGACTCCACAAGATTAAAATGTTTTTAATATGATAATAAGGAGGTACTGGATGGTGGGCGAGACTCCATGTCCATATAACTAAAAGCTGTGGGCTAACAGAAAATAGTGGGGCTGGGTTCGACTGGTTTTGAGATGCTAAGAAGATCTTCTGTTTTATTCTGGAATAAAATGACCCTTTGAGCAGAAGTCAGATTCCAGGTTTTTTCGGGGTTTTTTTTAAAGTTCATTTTTCCTCAACAACTAACTTCCAACCTTGTAAAAAAAAAAAAAAAATACAACAAACTTACTTGAAACTTTAAAAAAGGCTGACTAATTTGGCTACAACAAACATTACCGTGGCTATGCAAACTCCCAACATTGTTAGTGACATGTAATAAAAATAACACAGTACAACACCGCTACTTACATATTTACAATAACACCAAAACTCGGTTGGAATTTGTAAAATAAACAGACTGACGTTCTCACAAAGCACGGTATTCCTCTCAAAATAACATCAACATCACTAAGAACAACCAGAGATAATCCATATATAGGGCGCTCCGCATTATAAGACGCACTGTAATGTTTTAAAACACATAAAGGCTTTTAAATGCAGAATATAAGGTACTTGCATACAAATGCTCTAAGATTTGAAGACTGAAAGCAATACAGGCATATAAAAACTTAGATACCTATCTAGGTCAATATGGATGATTAACTAAGGAATCTTAGAAGCTTAAATGACAGCGAGCTAAATGCAAAGGTGTCTAGCAGGAAGTGAGTCACTCACATACCTCACTAAAAAAAACATTAGTGTGATTGATCCGCAAGAAAGTAAAGAAATGAATCACACAAAGTCAAAGCCACAGGTCTTAATAGTGCGAGGTAAAAAAGAAAGACGAAAAAAAGAGGAACAGATGCAGATTTTGTTCATCATTTAATGTATTTAGCAACATGCATGCCCTCGTGGCGCAACCGGAACCATGTGTGTACACTCTATGGAGCTAGTATCCAATTTGATTTGACCTTGACAGCAGAGAAGGGGCTGGTGGGAAAAAGAGGATAGAAGGATGGATAGAGTGTAAAGAATGAAGCGATACTCTGGGCCAGATGCCTGTTGCAGATACTTGTGAGAAACGAGATGACCTTGAACTGATGGAGATAAATCATGAAACTAGAGAGCCGAGCCACACACAGACATGAGTAAAACTGCCTGACAGGAACTCATCAAACACTCAAGTTAATTTAACCTGCAAGTACATGCAGCGTAATGTCTGGTGGCATGCGCCTACAAAATACCCAGTAAATTGCTCATGCTATAATTGTTAATAATAATTTAACTTTATACTGCATGCAAAAATTATTAATATGCCATGGTTAAGTAAAAAATGTAAATGTCAGTTTTCTGGTGTCACTTTTGGAATTTGTGTAACCTAGGAAAAGAGTGATATTCAATGTCTTCACACAGTCCACAATTAACATATTTTTTTTCTTCCTTACACTAGCCAAAATGAATTTATTCATCCACTTTTTCAAACAAAGCGCATGCATGCTGATTGGTATTAACAAATCACCCCCAGCTTATTTTTGTTCATCTTGAGCACATTCTCGAAAGCCTCAGACGGCTATCACATGTGAATGTGCACAGTTCTGAGATCAGCAGATATGTGGGTGATGCTGATGTGCCATATGCAAATGAGAACCTCTATCCAGCAGTTAATTAGGAACCTTCTTTTTTTTTTTTTATTTATTTTTTTTAATAAAGACAGAGTTTCTGCAGTGGATGTGTTTGAGGAAATGTAATCAATTTGTTACAAAATTATGTTATATAAAAACCTTCAATCTGGCTATAACTTTATTTGCACATGAATCTACCATAAAAACTGCAGTTTAGCCGAGAAAGGAACAGATTTTCTTCCTGAATTGCAGTAGTGAGAAAGAGCAGCCAGAGATAAATGCAGTCTCACATCTCCTATAAACTGGTGTTTTGTGAGGCTTTGTTAAGAATTCTACTGGCATCGCCACAAATTCAATATTTGTAAAGGCTCTAACCCTTTCCAATTTTTTTTGCATTCCTTTCACTTTTTTGGGTAGAAACTGTTGCAATGCATTTTACTTCAGGCCATATCCTGCATGAGCAGCGTATCACCTGTTCATTAAAATGTTGATTTCAGGCCAAATTAGGAGGAAAATGTTTTAAAAAGTAGTCTTTTAGTTCTGCTACTGTGATAAATCTTGTGTGTTGTTGTTAGTTTGCCGTATTTTTAACACCTGAGCAAGAAGTTTCTTACCTGCTCCTCCCACGCTGCGTCCACTCAATACCATGATCTCTCCACTCCTACTTGCTTTTCCTTTCTATTTCTCTCACTCACAATCACATTCAGGTTTCCTTAAACTTGCAGTGAAGCTTCCATATTTCTCACATTTTACTAGTACACGTTTAAAGAAAGGAAAAAAAAGATGGAGAGAAAGCAAGGGAGAAGGATGAATCACAGCAGACAGAGAATAAAGGGTGATATGATGCAGGAGCAATCGATCAGGCCTTTGTAATCCATTTTTGTTCGTAGGAGGTAGAAGAATCAGAGTGTGACTTAGTAAAATGAATTTATCAAAAGTCTGAGTGCAGATTATTATTATTTTTTTTTGTGTGTGAAAGTCATGTGTGCATTTTATCTATGAATAAGAGAAGAGAATGTGAGGAAATTAAGAGGGGTAAAAAAGGCCGGGATGAGTTTTAGCACTGCGGTAATCTGAGCAATAGATCAGATTCCATCCATCTTTTCAGTAAATATGAAATATGTGATGGAAATGATCCGAGGAAGGGGGGGGTGCAGGCTGCAGGAGATGGTGCTAAGGGAGTGAAGGCGCGGGAAATAGGGGGACAAAGTAGGAAAGAAAGCAAGGGGGCTGGGAAGATGGTGGGGCCCCCCTGCCCTGAACTTGAACTTGTAGCTGGAGGGAAGTGGAGGGCTTGGAGAGGGGAGGATGGGGTCAATCGCTTAGAGGGAAGAGAAGAGAAAAACCAAGGCGGCTGAGTTTAGTCTCTCCTTCGCCAGCAGACACTCAGACAAGTGGACATCATCCTGTTTCATAAGCACCATTTGTCCTGATGTATTCTCTATTTTCTTTATTAGAGTGAATACATACTTCTGCTTTATTGTTTAGCCCCAAAACAAACATCTTTCAGTAAGTCTCAATCACAATCTTGAGGTCATGGTCTGTTCTAACAAATATCCGGAAAATTGGAGGCTGTCCTGAGCAACTGAACAAATAAGTTTAATAAAAAATGGCGTTTTAGTTTGAGCCATTAAGAAGACAAAACTCCAACCCGCACACACTCAGACAGCTTTGAAGCAGAGGGTAAAATAGGTCAGCAGAGATCACCATCTTACCTTCGTCTGGAGATAGTGGGGATAGTAGTAGGTGTAGTGGGGGTACATTGGCTGCTGCTCCAAACGTTTTCCCATGTAGCTGGAATGCAACTGAAGGTCCTAGAAGCTGGAGATAGAAGCTCACAGGTGGGGCACGATGGCTTCCAGCTGCTGGCCTGAATCCTTCAGAGGGGCTGTTTCCAGGAGTGGAGGATACAGGGAGAGATTCCGTCTCACTTGTTCAAAGGCGATTCAATGAAGAGGCGGTGGACAGAGGAGCAGATAGTGTGTGCGATTTCAGTCTGTCTGATTGTTTTGGAGCTGGTAAGGGATCATCACAAACACTGCCTTTTCCCCCGGGTCTGGAAAAGAGATGCCCGGGAAAGCAGCGGAGAGAGGCTGCTGGAGATGGATGTGTGGGGTGAGGAAAGGAGGATACAGAAGGATAGTAGCAAGACGGGAAACAATAGAGGGAATCGAAGAGCAGGACTCAGAGAGGGTAAAAGGAGAGGGAAGAGGAGAAGGGGAGGGGGGTGAATGGTTGGGTTTAGCTTGCCGGGTCTTTGCACTCTCCGCTTTACGAATTAGACTCACTCCTCTTCTCTCCTGCCTTGAACATGCCCCTCAGTTTGCTCTTCCTCTCCTTCTTGGGTTTCCCAGTCACCCTCTTCCAACTCCTCTCCTCTAGCAGATGAGATCCCGATCCCAGCAGGAGTCCAGCTGGATCTTGAAGAACAGGCTGCTCTTTGCTCTATCCTGAAAAGACAGTGAGACCAGCGATGAAGTCACACATGGATGTGGAGCTGGAGAGAGAGCAGGAGGAGGAGGAAGAGGACAAGGAGGAGGAGAGAGGGTGGTCTGGAGCTGAAGCTGTGACTGCTTTTTTCTCTCACTCCCTCCTTCTTTTGTTAAGCTCCGGGGATTGATGGATAGGTAGATATCGCTGGTGAGGAGGATGAGCAAAACGGAAAAAAAGCCCTACTATGAACTCCTCTCGCAGAGGAGGAGGCAGATTGCTTTATCCAGACGCACACTCATTCAGAGGAAAATCCCATCTGATCCACAAGGTGCCCCTCCAACTCTTTTTTTTCTCCTCTTCCCCTTCGGCTATCCCTTCCTTTCTTCTCAAGCTCTCTCCCTGTCGGCTTGCTTCCCACTGAGCCTGGCAGCCGTCACTGTGTCTGTTTGTGTGTGAGCGCTGGCAGCGGCGGCAGTAGTGTGCGGCATGTGTGTGACTGTGCGTGTAACTGAGAGGGGAGCGTGTTTGTGTGGCTGTTGGTGTCTGCTCCACTCTGCGTGCTGAGGCATAGAGGGGCTCGGCTTCAGCGCAGCCATGCTCCTCCCTCCGTCTCTCTTTGCAACAGGAAAGTGGGAGTGGTTCTTCCAGCCCTCCCTCAAGTCCAAATGTGCATGTTTGTTCTCAGAAGAAACTGTGAGAGACAGACATGGGCCGTCCTGCTGGGAAAGCCAGGATGGGAGGGGGAATGAAAAGTGGGAGCTGGTTGAGGATGCATTAGGATTCTAATTTGGAAACTGGATCTTTATAGGTGCGGCAATACAAGAACTGTGCAGGATAATACTTATATTTCACACCTTTCATTCACAAAGTCCTTCAATGTTGGTGTAATATCTGCCCTTACGCATAAATACATGCATGCACAAAGATTATATTGATCTTTCTATAAGCTCGAGTCACATACGCCGGTGAGGGGTCAGTGTGGAACATAGTTGAGTGGTTGTGTGGCACAGTGACCCACTGACACACTGCTGTCTGTTATATGATGTAACCAGGTTTAAGTAGTGCTCTTACATAAGCACAGTGAACCATGCATGAAAAAGCGGCTCTGCCCTCCGACTACAGCTCTGTATGTGTGTGTTACACAGAGAAATGACAAGAGCTGGCAGACATTGCAAGTTCACTGTAGTGGAAAAAGAGGCACTAGAACAGAATGCAAACACCAAATCTCCTCTAAGGTGAGACCTCTGTTCCTTCAGGATAGTTTTATGACTCCAGTTCTCAGGAAGACAAAGATGCCTTACTTAAGGGTAAATTTGTGTTGATTCTTTGCATGTTCTTCTGTTACACATTCATTGCAGTTATTTACAAGCTCGCACTATCCTAGCACATATATCAAAAATGTTTGGCTTCAAATCAAGTAACAATAAAACCTTTCTAAGGGAGTAAATAAACTGAACTTGTTTGGATTTAGACATTTTTTTCTTTAAAAAAATAATTTGAGAAACTAAGGCAGTTTCTATTTTTCTTTTAAGTTGTGATATGAATTAAGTATAAAGAAAAAGAAGGCTGCATTACACAGCCACTACGTACATTTTATGAATATTACATGGATGAATATTCATCCATGTAATAAATGCGTGAAAAGTCTGTTAGACATCTGTGGACACAGGCGGAATGGTCATTGACTGCCACAAATTTGGGTATGCATCTCACAAAATTCGCATAATAATTGTGCATATTCGTCTACTTCATTCATCGTCTAAACCTGTTTTGTCTCTTTCAGGGTCACAGGGCTGCTGGAGCCTATCCCTGCCACTCGCAGGCAAAGGCAGGGGACATCGTGGACAGGTCGCCTTTCTGAACTGGGGGCCTTATTACTGTGAGGCAAGAGCGCTAACCACTGTGCCACCGTGTAGCCCTAATTATGTATAAACTACGTAAAATACACATAAACAGCATCATTCTCAACAGACTAAAAATATTGGTCAGCTCAAAATCAAATTCCTGTGAAGCCCCGTCGGCCAAAACTCTCGACGGATATCTGTGCACATTGACAAACGCCAAACACACAAAATTTACATAGTGGATGTGTCACATGGCCTTAAGGTATGTATTTTGCAAAACAAAAACTTTAGAAAACATCTAGCTTAACATCAGAGATCTATGAAGCATTTGTTTTGCAACTGCTTTCCAAAGTCATTATTACTAAACACACTTACTTGACACTTTATTAGACACACCTGTCCAACTGCTCATTAAAACAAGTTTCTAATCAGCCAATCACATTGCAGCAACTCAATGCATTTAAGACATGTATGGTCAAGACAATCTGCTGCAGTTCAAACCGAGCAACAGAACAGGGAAGAAAGGTGATTGAAGTGACCATGGAATGGTTGTTGGTGCCAGATGGGCTGGTCTGAGTATTTCAGATCTACTGGGATTTTCATCCACAACCCTCTCAAGGATTTACAGAGAATGGTTTCAAAATATCCAGTGAGCAGCAGTCCTGTGGACGGAAATGCCTTGTTGATGCCAGAGGTCAGAGGAGAATGACCAGACTGGTTCCGGCTGATAGAAAGACAACAGTAACTCAAATAACCACTGGTTACAACCTAGGTCTGCAGAAGACCATCTCTGAATGCACAACACATCCAACCCTAGACAACCTACACACAAAGACTCACCAAAACTGGACAATAGAAGATTGTAAAAACGTTGCTTGGTCTGACGAGTCTCCATTTTTGCTGCAACATTCAAATGGTAGGTTCAGAATTTGGCATCAACAACATAAAGGCATGGATCCGTCCTATCTTGTATCAACAGTTGAGGCTGGTAGTGTTGGTATAATGGTGTGGGTATTTGCTTGGTACACTTTGAGCCCCTTAGGACCAATTGAGCATGGTTGCAATGCAACAACCTACCTGAGTATTGTTGCTGACCATGTCCATCCCTTTATAACCACTATGTTGTTGGTAAGACTATTTATGGCAGTTTTTTTTTTTTTTTTGCTTTTTCAAAGGACATATTCAGATTTTATAAATTTTAATTTATTTCTTATTTGTATTTCGTATTTTTGCAGTGCAGAAATGCACGTTTGTCAATCAGCTTATTACCACTACACAAAAATGATTACTGAATCATCACAGGTAGCAAAGTTGATTGGTAAGCGCATTCTGCAATTAAACATGTAGGATGCAGAAAAGAAGACAGAAACATTGTACCACCTGAGGACTGAAATAAATGCTCCACAAGAAGAGTTGGTAAAAGGTAATGACTGCAGGTCTGACAACAACTGTGTTTCCCATTAACTGATATTTCAGTAGCTGGAAAGAACATCCACTATGTGCAGCGATGTGTGAAGGCAGCAGTCTCAGCTGAGTCACAAGCTGTAAAATGACACAACAGTCGCACAGATCTGTTTTTGATGTTTATTTTTTTTTTTTTTTATCTCTGTTGCCTTGTTACCATGCAAACAGGGATTATTTATTACATTTTTATACACATACAAATTGTCAGTGCAGTCCTTTAATATGTGTTTTAGTAAGTACAACCATGAGTTTTTTTTTTCATTTAGAATAGCAAAATAATGAAAATGTTGTTAATGTTCGAAAATGTCCAAGATGAATAAATATATCTCTTTGTGAAGTTTCTAAACCACTATTATTGTCTTCAATGTTTGCTGATACACATTTTACAGTGATGTATGTTGAAAATTTGACTGCAGCAATTACAGTGGATCCAAAATGCATTCATAAGTATCAATTACAAAAATTTTTATTTAAAAAAAATCAAGCAATACATTTAAAAAATTGAAGAGGCTAAAATTGTCTCCAGTCACCTTGTGTAGAAGATTTGTTGGGAAGTCACTTGAGATGATCATGTTGTGGATCATCTATGAGACCCACTCCTAGTTGGACACGTCTTGAAATGTGTCCAGGTGCCCTTCCCTCCCCCTTAATTGGTTTTTCTCATTGTGAAAGAATGGCTTCTCCAGAAAGGATAAACTTGACATCCTATCTTAAGTCAGACCCCAACAACCCCGCAAAGGAATCTTTTTTTTTTTTTTGCCATCTATCTGTGATCTGAGCCATTGCTTCAAAACCTATAGTTTATGGGTAAAAAAGAGTTGAAGAAGGACTCAGCACTCCTCTTTCTCTTAGTCAGCTGAGCTGAGCCAAAAAAACAATCCATGAAATTGAACAAGCTCAAAATGTAACCAGTATATTAAAAAAAAGGCAATAAGGACAAGTTTTGGTGCATCAAAAAGGATTTAAATGAAATACATTCATAATAAAGAGATCTTTCTAAGTTTAAAAAAAAATATGTAAAGGCAAAAGTCTGACTAACCCAAATGTGTTGACCGTACTCAGACGTTTTTGCAGAAAACAAAGCTGCTTGAAAAAGACATTTCTCACCTCTGGAGTTTGTGAGGAACCAGTCAGTGATGTTCACTGACTTAAATCTGCTAAAACACCCAAAAAAAGGCAGAGCCTGTTTCTTTAAAACATTTTTGTCAGTTTTTGCTCCTTAGACCTTTAAACCATAGATGTATTCACCTGTCTAGAAAGCATATCTGGCCTTTTTCCTGACGGTTGCTGTAACAGAAACAGGCTTTGGGTATAATCATCCATTTTTACATATATTTAGATATGTACGATATGATATGTATGATTTTTTTTCATCCTTTATTCACCCTTTATTTATCTTTTATTTTCAAGGGAGTCCTGCTAGGAGGAAACAATAATTTACATTTACAATAAAAATGTAAACATTTAAAACATAAAATGATTAAAAATGAGAGTTTATGTAACACAGGTACTGGATTTAAAAATATTCAGAGGAAGGACTTCTATTAATTTCCACCTTTTTTGTAGAGTGTTGATTACTGAACATAAGTCACAGTTTTGTTCTAACAGGCTTCTTAACAATGTAAAGGAGTTACCCAATGAAAGTCTTGCTCCACTTCAGCCCCGGATATAGAGGATAATCAGTTTTTCCAGCCTTAAAAAAATAAGGAATGTGATTCAACAGCAGTAAAAACCAGTTGTAAACAGACTGAAGCCAAAATCTATACACTGCTTGGTGTTGGAAATACCTCAGGTACAATCACGACCAAACACCTCAGGTGAAAGCTGTTCTGATTAGAGATAAGCCACATTTGCAGCACTAGCATTAAAGGAGAGAACAAGCAGATATATAATGCATGCCCCGTGTTCTGAGAGACAGAACTTTTTTTTTGCTGGGCAAACATGGATTTCCTTATTCCCCTCTAGACTAAATACAGCTATTATAAGCATCAAGAGATTTGCAGGTGTTCAAGAAATAGCTGTTAAGGCTTTACCACACGGTTAGGTAAACTTAAAATCATTGCTAAGACCAAATAAAGATGTGACATGACACTTCTGTCTCAGTTCTTTTCCAACAAAATGGCAATGCTTTGCACAAAAACGGAATATTGAATCAAGCAGAGTATATACTGTTAGGCTTTCCCTATCACAACAAAGACTTAGACAAAAATCATGATCAGCTCATTGACCAGGTGGAAGAGTGTCCACTCTGAAAAAAGGGGACTGTGAATTTAATGAGACCCAATGCCACTTAGCATGAGGGGGGTGAAGTGGGGTGCTTAACATTCCAGATTGCGGCCATAATGCTACCGCAGAGGATGAGTCAAATGCGGAGAACAAATAACAAAAACCAACAGGTGCTGTAAGAAAATTTGAAGAAAAAAAAAAAATCTTTAAAGCTAGTACTTTAACCAATTCATGATAACTTTTTTAATTTATAACTGCTGTACAAAAAAGTACTTCATTTATTTATTCATTCACTTCCGGATCGAGTTCTGAACCTTGCATTTGGTCAGACTGCCCTTCCACCGGACATTTCTGATTTGAACCAAAGCTTGTAAAGAAAACCATGTGACTAAAGATCTCTGCAGTCATTGGTCAGGAATTAAGAGGGCGGGGCAAATGACGTGAAAAATTATGATGTCCTGTGCTTTGCAATCCTTGTAGGGATAATTCACTGATTCAAACTTTATATTTCGCTCACTAGTTTTGAACATCTGTATCGATGTCAGATTAGGAATGGGCCGATATAATTATTCCGGTCGATAAACGATATTCCCTTTGCAACTGTGGCCGACAGCCGATATTTGGCGTTTGTTTTGTCCCTCTTCAGGGAGGACGGAGAAAATAGGTAACATAAAGGAAAAATGAATATGCGGGCGGGGTTAAAGTTGGCCACACAGCGGTTTATTCGGGCAACACACATAAAAACCAAGGAAACTAAAGGAAACTGACCAGCAAAACACCAAAGGTGGAATAAATTATGAAATAACTTAAACCAGAATCAAACTGAGAGGGAAACCAGAGGCTTTCACAAGTTAAGACCAGGCAGACAGCAGGGGCAGGCGGAAGAAACAAATTCCTCTGAGGATTTACTGGACTAGAGGATCCTGGGAACTTTTAAAGCTTCCCTCCCAGCCAGGCGATTGGAAGCTGCCCTAATCAGCTCTGTGGGAGGGGGCGGAGTCAGCAGCTGTGCAGGAGCTGGACTTCAGCAGGAGCTAAAACTCAAACACATTCACACACAAAACAAGGAGACATGACCAGGGGTTATAACACCAGTACCAATACTTATATGTTTACAGTAACACAAAGTTTAGATTTCCTTTTTGTTTCTTTATTAGAAATGCACAACTTTTCTTTCAATGGACAATCACATTGTACTTAACCTTTTACAGCAAAGGATCTCACAGGAACAAGTATCACTTTAAGACTTTCATAAAAATATATTCAAAAGCATTCACACCATTTATTTAATATTGGACATAGCTGTAAACCTTAAGCTCCCCATTGCCAGGGATCTATTAGGAACATCACGTATCCCTAAAAATAAATTTTACCTGAAAACAGTCAATAACTGACTATGACTGTAAACATAAGCTTCCCAATCTAGAAGCTACAAGTATACATTTCAAAAGTAAAATGTTTCTGAAAACAGGTAGAAGAATGTCGGTAGAGTTTTTTATATCAGACCGATACAGATTAACTCAAATTATGCTAATATTGTCTGATATCGATACTGGTGCCAATATATCGTCCATCCCTACATCACATACAACACTTTTTACTTGCTACTTAGGTACAGTGGAGGCAAGCTGCAAGGCGGTTACTGGCAAGAAGATGGCGATGAAGGTACTCCGATAAGTGTTTACATATAGACATATTGGTTGTGGGTAAAACAGTGAAGAGGAATGTATATCACGTTAAACGTCAGTTTAATGAGCATTCATTCATCCAACTAAATCTCAATGATTTGTTGTGTCTCATCTTCATGGTTGCTAACTTCCTACTTTGCTTACATCCCATAATGCCTGGCTACGGTGCAGTTGATTCCGCTGGTTGAATGTTCCGTTCCAAGCATGGAGCCTTTTCACCTGAAGAAAACAAATTGGAGCTCAGTCTGACTGGAAACGAACCGAGACTATCTCGAAAGATGGGTCAGAGAGCGGTTCCTGGTCTCTGATCCACTTGGGTGTATTCTGACTGAAAATTTGTTCCGGATTATCGGGGAATCTAATTCTGGTTTACTTTAAGCGAACGAAATGTGTCCATTCTTATGTAAAACTGAGGTCATTATACTAGGTCCTAAAAACCTCAGAGATCCTCTGTCTGATCAGATAGTCTCCCTGAATGGCGTAAGTATAGCCTCCAATTCCACATTTAGAAACCTTGGGATTTTATTTGACCAGGATTTATCATTTAAGGCTCACATATCTCAGGTGTGTAGAACTGCCTTTTTTCACCTGCGGCATATTGCTGAGATCAGAAATATACTTTCTAAGAGTGATGCTGAAAAACTCATCCATGCATTTGTTACGTCTAGACTGGATTACTGTAACTCTTTGTTAGCAGCGTGTCCTAAGAGTTCCTTAAGAAGTCTCCAGCATTGTTCAGAACGCAGCAGCTAGATTGTTAGCAGGAACTAGCAGAAGAGATCACATCACTCGTGTGTTAGTTTCACTTCACTGGATCCCAGTTGATTCTAGAATCAAGTTAAAAATCCTCCTGTTAACCTATAAGGCCTTACATGGAATGGCCCCGTCCTATATTAAGGACCTCATAGTCCCTTACCACCCAAATAGAACACTTCGCTCCCAAAATGCAGGACTGCTTGTGGTTCCTAGAATTAGAAAAAGTACGGTTGGAGGTAGAGCGTTTAGCCACCAAGCCCCTGTCTTATGGAATAAGCTCCCAGCTCATGTAAGAGAGGCCGACACAGTTTCTACATTCAAAGTTAGACTGAAAGCATTCCTTTTTGGACAGGCTTATTGTCAGACTAGCTACAATTCAGAGAATATTTAACTTAATGTTAATGTGTTTAAATTAAACTTAATAACAATAACAATTAGTTGTTAGTAGGCTACTAGAAGTTTGAAGCTGGGGTAACTATGGTGCACTGGGGTTCTGTCCTCTTTTCTCATCTACTTCTACCCTTCCTCTCTTCTCTATTCTTGATCATTATTCATCATTTAGTTCCCTCTGTTTGGTGCAGTGTGATTCATGTACTGTCCCTCTTTCCCTCTCCCCTCCTGGGGAGTGGGAGTGCTTCCAGATTCCAGTTGGGTCGTCCGTGCTCCTGTACCTGAGCATGTACCTCCTCTCTGGCTCACCTCTACTACTGCTCCTACACCTGGCTGTGGATCCTGCCTCTGGCTCGTCTCTGCTCTGTACCTGGCCGTGTACCTCGTCTCTGCTCCTGCTTCTACACCTGGCTGTAGATCCTGTCTCCGGCTCGACTTGCACCCCCGACTGTCCCCCCAACTCCATCTGGTTGAAGCTCGTCTGCTGGACTTTAAATATGTAGTTGTAAAGTTAGATGAGTTAATTCTTCTCTATAAGTCCTGGTAAATCGCCTGTCCATCCTGGGGAAGGATCCCTCCTTCATGTAGACACCCCTGAGGTTTTTTCATTTTTTCCGGAATCCAGTTATTTTAGGAGTTTTTCCCTTACCGCGAAGGGGGGTCTAAGGGCAGGGATGCCAGTTTAGTTTAGTCAGTTTGTTAGTTCAATTTAGTATTTTCCTATTGAATGCTATGTATCCCTTTGGTTTTATGTTTTACTTTTTCAATTACCTATACGAAGCCCATCGAGACGACTGTGGTTGTGAATTTGGGCTATACAAAAAAAATTGAATGGAATTGAAAATTGAAATCAATTAAAAAAATGTACTCCTTTTATCCACTCTAGGCCAACTAAAGCGCCTCATGTACGTCATATCCCTTTCCGAGTCAAAGACACTAATCTGGGTGAGCACATCTTTCAGATATTTACACATAAACTTAAACTGAAACCTTTTGGCAATTAGGGGGACAAAGGTGGAATTTAGTTTGTGAGTGAAAACCTTTTTTCATTGAAGAGAACCACAAGCGGACATGGCAAGACGAATGCACCTTTATTCAGAAGCCCCATGTTTGGATTGCACAACAATGAGACCACTGACATATCTGTATTAGTACAGGAATAGTGCACAAGCTCACATCTTCATTGGAGATTCTGCTTACGGTGGAGTTTGTTTAAATAAAAATGATAGAGAAAATTGATTCTTTCAACAGCACAACAGAACTATCTTTGCATCTCACTTCCAGCCCTGCCACACCAGAGCTTTCTAATTACCTTGTCTATTGAAGGGACAGACATAATAAAGATGGTAAATACACACTTGTTAATTAATTTCAAAATAAAATAGACTTTCTGTCTGCCTTTCAACAGGAGTTAATTATGTGCTAGCTTTTGAGAAATGAATTGGTGCCCGCTGCAATTTCTCGGCAAAAATGACTTGGAAGGGAGGGACGGCGTTCAGGGCCGGCCATGACGGCGTTTCAAGTGCAGTCAGTGTCTGACAAATACCAGACAAAACCTGACAGCTGGAACAAAAATATCAAAGTCTTTCCTCTGTTCACAAAGCTCCCAATCATCAAAGCAGTTTTCAAATGGAGCAGGAAAGGCCAAGCTGCGTCACAGGGGTGTGCTCCTCTCATCACGGACCACCAGATGTACAACAAACGCAGTCCAGGGAAAAAAAGACAAGTAAAAGTCTAACATCTTAGCTGTGATACAGCTGGGTAAACAGAAGAGGACAAAATAACCTGTCCTCTGCTTGGAAAACACCAGCCAAGATATCATCACACACAGACAAACAACACAGTGTGGTATTTGCACACAGTAGATTTACAATGGTAAATGGTCTATTACATAAATTGCCACACACAGCATGAGGGACCCCGTGTCTTTGTTAGTCTTGTGGAGAACACACACAAGGGCCTGCTTCTTATCTGAAACAACAACACATTTCTAATTTAAGGGATCCAAGTAAGAAAAACCCCAGGAATATACAAAAATGTCTAAAAACTGAAGCACCATCTTTTATTTAAATTAACAGCAGCGCCTACTGTCATATTTCATTCTTTTCAGCTTCTCTAAAGCCCACATACATCATGACTGCATTGAAGAAACACAAATCTATGGATCCACTAACAGAAGAATGATGGAATAATATTTAAATTAACTTTTTTCCCATTTATGTCTCACACTCCATCTCTGATTTGTGGGTACAGATTTAATAAATTAACATCAAACAGATCAAACCAAAGTGAATGTTATGCCCTTTTCTTGTCAAGGGGAGATAGATGAAAACAAAAAATAATGATTGTGTCCAGACAACCAAGAACAATCTATAACAAAAACACCAAAGGTCTGGCTCTATAAAAAGTAGCTAATTTATTTACAAGAAAAAATTATAGGTGAAGCAAAAAGGCTTCAGGGTGAACCACAGCCAAAACAACAAACAATTCCCCAACCTATCTTAGAAAATGGCGATTCCGCCCCAAAGCTACACTAAACAACAATTAGTCACAATAAACAAAAACTATACAGCGTGGAGCTCAACACAAAGACAACACAAAGAACACTGCAAAACACAAGTCTGCTCAACATACGTCAAAGTCAGATGGAGAAGAGAGCCAAGCCGAGCTGAAGCTGAGCTGAAGACGCACTGCAGCAGAGCTCCCTTCTGGAGGGCTGGAGGTCCACCTGGTGCTTGTAAGCCTTGTGCTATCCTAGGCACTTTGGTATGGAGAGTTGGGTCATCTAGACCCACTAGACAGTGCGTTGAACCTTTTTTCTTCAATGATTTGCGATCTTCACTGGTGTCCATGGATTACATGAAATCCTCTCCACCTTTATCCACCTTTGTCATGGTAGGAATAACACGTCAATGTAAGGGTGGGGTCATAGAATAGCACAAGGGTTAAAGGCTGCCTCCATCAGCTCTGGTTCAAAAGGAGCCACATTTTTCCTGCACCACAAAAATACAGAGGTCCCACTCTGATGCAGAAAATAATGCGCAAAAAACAGAACAAAATGAAAAAACAGAGCTAAGCGGCCACAGCCATAACACTAAAATAATATATTTTCAAATCCTGAATGCTGCATATCACAAAATAAAAAACTAGATATTTGAATAGATAAGCAATTATAGTTTAAAAAAGATATAAATATGATTGTTTTTAAATAAATATGCTTCATAGTCATCAAATGTTACTAAAGAAAAAATAAATTGCATTTAATTTTACTTCTGATTCCAAAAATAGGAGATGTTAAATTGCTTTTTTTACAACACCATCAGGCAGAATGGCAACAAACTGTGTTTGTTAAATTTCTGAATCATTTTCATATTCTTTATTTTTTTCATGTTTCTTTCAATTGGCAAAAAAAAAAAAGCTTAGCAAAACAGTTAAAGATCTGAATTTCTTTTCTTACCAAAAACCCTGAAAAAAATCTATTTAAGTAAGTTGAATTGTACAGCATTTTGTAATTGCGCAGGTAAAAATGTATTTAAAATAAATCATGTTTCAGTCAGACAACTCTTGCAGTAAGAAATATTTATTTGACATTTTCCACATACTTTAGTTGGCATTCACATCTTTTGGTTTGGCATAAGGCTCCGTTCAATTCCATGAGAGATTTCCATAAAACTTTCGGGTAACAAAACCCCCCCTTTACGGAGCCCAAAGGTGGAAGCCGGGGAGGAGGGTGGGGCGAAGAATGAGCGCTGAAGGTAAGAAAGAGAATGAACGCCTGCGCACCTGGCTTAAATAGGACGCTGAGCAGGTGAGTTAATTGACTGAACCGCCCTAGGGTATTAGCTGTACACTGCTACGAGTATCTGCCCGAAACACGATTAAAATCGTCATTTAAAAGCAAAAATGGGTTAAAGAAAATCCCCAAAACATAAAAGTACTTAAACCTTTAGGCACGTCAAACACATTGATCCGAATCCTCCCAAATCTGTGCCTTAAACCTCATTCCTGAAATGTCTTTAAAAAAAACATGATTTATATCTCAATAAAAAAACCATGATTTATATCTCAATATATCTTTGGTTTATGTAAAAATTCTGTGTAGTCAAAAAAAGATCAAATTCATTTTCCTCTCTGTGTTCTTGTTAGTCATTCATTTTGCCCACACAGTCAGAACAACAGTACGTGTAATTTGGCAATAATTATAATCAAAAGAAAAACAAAGCTTAATTGCTAAACTGCTATTTATGCTTTACGAGCTTCAGCAGTGTATCACATAAAACCTGTTTCATTGACACAATCTCAGCTCTTAATTAAAAATACAAAAAATGGTAAAATACCATAAAATGGGGACGTTTCAGATAACAATAAAATTCTAAATCCTAGTTATTGTTGATCATTCTCAGAAAAACTCCCACTGCTAATTGACAAAATGAAAGAAACAATAATTACTATAAGAGACCAGCAATTACAAACCTTTTCAATTGGGTTGCACTTGCTGACACATGACCAACTCTTGCAGTCCGACTGTAAGAAACAAAATTAGACCAGATGATTGTATGTGTGCGTGCATGGGTGGGACGGACCTGGGGGCTGGCTCGCTGGGACCCTCTGGGGCTTTCCCTCCCCATCACAGAGAGGGGAGGGCACTTAAAGGGTTGGGGAGGGGGGCACAGATAATATGGGGGGGGGGTTGTAGTGGGTAGGGTTATGGGGGGTGGCTGTGGGTGCGTGTCGATCTCTGGGTTGCTCAGGTCGCGTGCCGGGGCTGGCTTGTGGAGGCGGGGCGCTGGTCGGGTGGTGGGCGGCTCATGGGTTCTGGGGGCCCTGGCTTCATCCTTGGCCCTTGTCTCGGTGTCCGGCACCCAGTGGCCCCCATGGCTGTCGCCTGGTACGGCTAAGCGCTCCTGTCCTGTGGCCTGGGGGCCGGACACCGGGTTCGCTTATGCCTCTGGGCGTTGGGGGGCCCCCTGTAGAGGGGCCTTCTCTGCGCCTAGCTGGTTGGATGGGCGGTCCCCGCCTCCCCCCATCCCGGGCTGCCTGGGTCTGGATGCGGGGGGGGGGCCCTGGCCTTGGGGATCTCTCCTCCCCTCTCCTGGTCTGGCTGCTCTGGTTGGGTAGGATCTGGTATATTGGTATCTGGTACAGGATCCCCACAACACAAGGTTCACTTCGGCAGCATGCATGTATCTCCACCCCCATGTGCACGTGCACATGCACACTGGCACACTGCTCCCTGTCTGCTTCATCCCTCCTCCTAACCCACAGTGTATTGATGGACAGATGTCTTCCGCTCATCTTCGTGTCAGATTTTCACCCTTGATGTAATATTTGTCTTTCCAGCAGATCTGATATAATTGTTACAGCTTAAAAGAATAACTTATCCTAATCAGTGCTTGTGTCCCCCCCTTTTTTCACCTTTCTTCCTTTTACTCTCTTCCACCCCCCCCCCCCCACACACACACACACACATTCTTTCCCTCTTCTTCCCCACACACACTAAATGTAACAAATAAATAAAAAAATAATACAAGAAAAAGGGGTCAATACAAATCTACACTCTGGCTTCTAAAGTTCTATAACCTCTTTTCATGATAGTAAAACCTGTCCAACACAAAAGGCCTGCAGCTCTAATCTGTTTGTTGAGTTGTTGGACAGAACAAGTGAGAAAAAAAAAAAAAAGGAAATAAAATTAGACAGAGAGTAGTTTGTGTGGGCGATTACGTATTACATGCACAAACCATGCATCCAGTCTATGAAGAGCCAGTGTGTGCACCTCACAACGACATGAGTGTAGCTCAAAGGCACCGTACGACAGCATCACCTTTACGTCATGAATGCATGCAACTTCCATTATTCCTAATACTTACCAATACATTTACCACACAATGGGACAGTCCATTTTCATGATGTCCCTTAACCCTGAAGAACACCAGACCATTTTTTTCTTTAAAATACAATTATGTGTATTTGACCGCAAACCAAGTGGACCACAGAATCCCTTTCTGATATTTTTCAGTTACACTGATGTCACCATGGATTCTTATGGGTTGAGGTGACCACACAGGCCTCAAGGTACTGCAAGACACACGTGTGCTCCCCGTGAGACGCAGCTGCACCACCATCCATGGGCCCAGACAACCCAAAAACCCACGGCACCTGTACGGCGTAAGAAAGCCAGCAAATAGAAACACTTAGCAACACTCACAGAGATCAATTATTACAAAGTAAAACTGAAATTACAAGATTACAGACTTTTAAACACCAATAACCCTTGTGCTATCTTGTGGGGTCCCACAAGACAGTGCACTAAACCTTTTTTCTTCAATGATTTGTGATCTTCCCTGCTGTCCATGGATTACATGAAATCCTCTCCACCTTTATCTACCTTTGTCATGGTAGGGAGAACACGTCAATGTAAGGGTGGGGTCATTTGTACCCCATAAGAAGGCACTACGGGGTAAGGGATTTCAAGCAACTTTCACTTTGCGGGAGAGATAACAAATATTAGTGGTGATGTAAACAAATGTGTGGGTTGAATTGCCCCGGAAAAAGACAAGATTGGTGGAGGTATTTTGGTGTACAATGCAAGAAAGAGTTCTGAAACTAGTTCAAGCTAATTACAGTGTGTCTTCTTCAACGTGGTCAACCTCTTGATGTGTCTCAATCTAACAAGCAAAACTTCTCAGGCCTTTTGAAAATCCATTTCATTATATTGTCTCTTTTTTTATATTTTACCTCTTATCCTCATTATCTTCTCCTTCCTCCTCCTCCCACCACCTCTCAGCAGAGAGCAAACTTTAACACAGATCATCACTTTATTAAAGTGGGGGGGGGAGCACAAACGTCAGTGGCTTCATTTGAACAATTATGCAAATCAGACAGGAGATGAAGCTTTTATTAATGTTAGAAAAGTGTTGCATCAGATACCACTGAAGTTCATTAAGTTACTCCAGCTATGGAGGAATATGTTCTGATTAGTTTGATGTCACCACGGTCTGCATAACAGCGTTTCGTGGCGCTGTGTAAGCGCAAATATGCCCCTGAAATGCGGGATTAGCTGTAAAATGGGGGAAACTAATGTTTTTACACAAAAGATAGTGAACAAGCTGAGTTATTCAGCTTTTATGATGAATATAGGGTAGGAATTTCTGTGTTCTTTTGTTTTTTTGCCAGTAAACTCTAAACTTGGGCGCAATCTCTTTGCCATATAATGGAAAAATTAGAGCGAACCAAGCTCAAACGTTATTCCCATTAACTATTGCAAAAACAATGATCCTCCATACCAGGCCAGCGTTACATTCTCTCTGTGGGTACGAGGCCAGAGAGTTGCTGGACCATTACTGACTGACTCCAGCCCATGGTTTTCTGTGGCTCCGAGGGGTAATTAATTTCAGCAAACGACCGCCATGTCTGTCAGCTTTTATAAACGAGCGTTTACGCGCTATGGACAATTTAACCACTCCACAGAGCCTGCTCTGACAGAGATGAGTAGAGATGTGGATGAATGTGTATGTCTGTGTGTTTGTGTGTGTGTGTGTGTGTGTGTGTGTGTGTGTGCGTGTGGGTGTGTGTGTGTGTGTGCGTGTGGGTGTGTGTGTGTGTGTGTGTGGGTGTGTGCGTGAGAGTCAGATCCGGAGAGCGGTAAAAAGAGGTGATAGTGGCTGCGCCGCCTGGTGACTGATGGGAAATTTAATCAATCGAGTAAGCGCATTTACTCTCATAATGTTCACGCCACATCCATATTCATAGAGCTGATTCGCCCAACTACAACCATGTTGCACCGCACCAAAATTATACCACTTGATGGATTTCACTTCATCTCATCAGGCCTCATCAAAGGCCAGCGACATCTCTGCTAATTATGTGCGGCATCATTGACTAAATATCAGCATGGAAGTCTAGTCAGATGATATAACTCTACATCTAAGCTTAATTTGATTTTTTTTTAAATGACAGTCCACCACTAAATTCTGGTTTAAAAAAAACAACCACAACATTTTCCTTTTTACTTAGGTCACTAACTGTGTCAGAATATATTCACCACACAAGTAAAACAAACGTTTTCCCTCCATCCTCAAGAAATTAAATACCATTTAAGATTTGTGAGCTGTTTGAGAAACCATGGGTTTGGCTTGATATAACCATGATGCAATGCAGCTGGATGTCGTGCAAGTGTTGTATTTCTTGCCAGATATTGGATAGTTCATGGCCTACAAATAAAAAAAAGCCATTTCCCACCCACATAAAGAGCAGTGCTGGGATATTAAAACATGAGGCCTTAAATTTAGGCCAGAAATATTGGAGTTTTTATTTAGCCATTACATCATTGTTTGACATAAAGTTAAAAAACTTAGAGTTTTGCATTAGATATGGTATTTCCAAATTTATTAGTATTAAAGACATTGGTCATTGAAGATTTTTGCACTTATTTCATAGTAACAGTTGATTTTTTACTGTTGAAACGGTGCATTAGAGTTCTGTTTTATTCCTGTAATAACCTCATTGTCTTCATCTATTTAGAAACTTAAAAATGTGCTGTGATTTTCCTATTGAAAATGGGATAAACAATTTGGCATGAATATATTAAAAATGAACAAAAGCATTAGAAATCACTTAAATACCAACCAATAAACAACTTTACCCTCAGCTTTTGTTTCGAAATAAACTTCAGATTTTTTATTCAAAAGAATTCTAAATAACACAACAAACTACGGTGCTCCACCAGCACATGCACCCAAAAACAAATGAGGTCTGGTCATTCAGGACAGACCTTAAAAAGCTTTTTCAGGTCCTCTATTATGGTATTTTATTGTGAAATGTAATTCTAAAACCCTCTAATAATATCTCTTTAATTTCAGTCTTTCTCAGCACATGACTTTTTTTCATACTCAACCCCATGTTTAACCGTTTTTTTCCCCCCCTAATAATTTCCAGAGCAGAGGAGGTGCGGAGCTACAGCAGAGTCACTGGGCTCTTGTTCATCTGTGTCCTGTGAAAACGGCTCCGTTTGCCTCCAAACCTCTCAAGTTGCAAGACTATTAACACTGCAGCCTCACCCCGCTTTGTTGCCCCTGCCAAAAAGAATTTGCACGGCATGCCTTGATGTCAGTGTTTTCACAGCTAGAAGTACATTACTGTGTGACATCAAGCCCAAGGGTTTAGAGATCTGCTGGATTGTATGGCAGGGCCTTTTATGGCTTTTGCAGGAATGTATGACAGCAGTACGCCTCTGTAAATACTTGGCGAGGATGACTACAGTACACCACAGCGAAGTGCAAAAGCAGTGCGGAGATTGAGGGGCCTACGGCAGGAAGCAATCCCATAACCATAGACATTTTTTCTGTCTGAGACTGGGATATGAAGAATATTAGACTTTGTGTGGGTGCTGCGTAATCATTTCTGTGTTCGAAAAATAATTCTAGTTGTAGACAATTTTTTTTATAACATAACACTCCAGGGTACTCCCACCATGCACTTACCTTGTCTACACATAAAACAACATATGCGCGATTGGTGGCTGACACAAAAAGCCCATGCACATGCACATTTCATGCATCTTGCCAAGTTATTGTAGTCAGGGCAGTAGAATGTGTTTACCTCTCTAAGGTATAAGTGTTTGATTAAGAAGCAGCCATCTGGCAGAGAAGAGAACATTTCTTATTTTATAAGCTAAATCAATCCTGCCATCCGGATAAGGTTGAAAAATCTTCCCTACAAGCAGACAGTAAGTAAATCTAAGACTAAAGGCACCAGCTTGTGCCAGCATGTGGTGCAGCCGAGTGACTGGAGTGTTTCCTAATTTCTCACATGGGTCCCAATCTTTCTCAAATTGATTTGTGAAGGTTTTCAAAAGATTGGCTCCTGACTCAAACATAGCACGTTGCATAACGTTGTCGTGCATTTAAGTTACAAGACCTAAAACGGAGCTGATGCTCAGCTGCATATGCCAATAAACCCATATGTGCATACTGCTACTTGGGCAAGGAGAGATAATTTCGCAAGATAACTCATTTATCTAAAGGATAAATTTTTACCTAATGGCAAAAAGAGAAATAATTTTCAAAACAAATTGTCAAGACAGTTCTCCTGATGGTTGTAACACCTGCCTCACTCCATCATTTGCATAAAAACTACTGCTGTCTATTAGCAAAAGTTTTTTGACATTCTAAAACTTTAAGTTACAACTACTGTATTTTCTTAAAAATAGGGATGTCCCATTCAGATTTTTTTTGGCGCTTCTGAGTCATTTGATCTCTGTTGATACTGAGTCCCGACCCGATATTTTTGTAAAATATTTTTTTTTATTCAGCATTTTTTATAATTTAACACTTAGAGCACATCTTTAAAGTAGCTTCAAGTAAATCAAGTAAAAAAAGTCAACTATTACATATAAAAACTGTAGTGTCAGTTCCTTCAGAACTATTAGTCTTTTTGATTAATTATGATCCATGTTTACATGAAAAATTCTTTAAAAAAACTGCAGTGATTTTTTCCTAAAATCCTTATTGCAGTAGGACAATATGGTATAAAAATTATTGAGAAAGTTCAATATGTGAAAGTTTGGTGACTGTAGCTTTAGTATCTTCAGAACTATTGAACATTTTCAATCAGATGTGATTCATTAGTATTAAAAAACAATGACTTTCTTCCAAAATCTTCAATCACGTGATAGGATGGGGACATCCGTACTTGAAAGTCTTCATATTTCAAAAAAATGACAGCACACCTTTTATTCCAGAACTATATATTGATTATTTCTGGTTGTGCCTAATGATGTAGAGACCATTTTGAGAGGTACATTGCACTCTTCAAAAAATCTGCCGGTTTTTTGTGTTTTACAAACAAGGTTGAGAGTTAAAGTGAATATGCTACTGTGGCTAATGTGTAGCAGTGCCAGACTGTGTTTTTTTCTTTGAGTGCTACTAACAAGGTTGGAATTTAGCATAGTCACAATAAGGTTGATTTAGCGGTGCCTATCCATCTGTTTTTTAATTGTTGCAAACAAGGTTGAGAGTTACTAGAATTTTAATACACTAATGTGTAGCGGTGTTGGACTGTGTTTATACTGGGGTTGCACTCAGACTGACTGACAGACTTATCTCTGACTCTTGTCTCTCTGAATGTGCCTTATAGTTTGGTGTGCCTTATATATGGCATCGTTTTGAAAATATACCATTCATTGATAGTGCGCCTCACAACTCAGTGTGCTCATAGTGCAAAAAATGCAGCATAATGAATTTCAGCCTCTTTTTTGTGAATTTCAAAGATAAATAAATCTACTAAACATACAGAACGTTATACAGCCAATTCTTGCAAAGTCTGACCTTTTACTCAAAACCCTGTGGTACCTGACTGCTCACCCTCAGCCAATACTGCTGCTTTAACCTTCCTGCTCCATTAAACCCAACACATTTAACCCAGTGGTTGAGCCTCTACTTTATAACTCACTGACTTTCAATTGGAAGATGATTTGAATGTATGGTTGGATGTGAAAGAAGTTGTTTTCTCCATTATAACAAAAGGTGTCACACACTGCTATTGTTATTTCAAAAGTCACAATGGGATCTCCACCTTCTCTGCTTTCCCTGTTACTGAATGTACAGATTTTGTTCACCATAGGTAGTGGTAAGGGTTAAGCATCTGTAGTATAAAGAAAGCATTTAACTATACTGCCCTTGTCCTGCAGTGGTGTTAAATTACAAAGTATTTTTTTTAAATGCAGCAACAAAGCTTTATCCTACATACAGTCTGCTATGATATAGGTATATGCTGAGTCTGTGGGAAACAGAAAAATAATCTGCTCAATTTCCCTGAAGTATTTTTTTTCTGAAAGAAAACTCCTTTTGATAAATAATCCTCCACAACAACAACAATACTTTTAAGCTATGACATTCTAGATATAATTTAGGGTATATTTTCCTTTCATTTCTTAATATTTGTTGGACATCATTGCCATTTAGGTATGTGATTGTAAACTATTTACATATTAGAACAAAGAAAATGTTCCTTCTGATATTATTTAATGTCATGAAGTTCCTTCTGATATTATTTAATGTCATGAAACTCTTTTTTTGTCATTTTATGTAACTGTATTTGTTGTCTATGTCTGTAACTTTTTGCTGCCTCTTGGCCAGGACTACCTTGTAAAAGAGGTTTTTAATCTCAATGGGACTTTCCTGGTTAAATAAAGGTTAAATAAATTATTTTTTTTTAATTATTTTAACAGCACTTATGAGTGAAAGTATATTTGCATGAAAAAATGATTTGAATTGCAGAAAAAACAAACATTTTATAAAAAATATTGAAAGGGTAAAGTTGAATTCAGCCACCTCTGAAGAAAAATTAACTTCTACTATATGCATCTAGAAAATAATACATATTTCACAGCAAATAGCTTTCCAGCATAATATATATAGAGGTTCTGTGTTAAACGGTATTTGGAAGTCGTCCCCTTCAGCCACTTTTGTCACTCTTGCATAAAAAAATACAATCTTATTTTTCTTTAATTATAAAAGCTCTCCAGGCAACATGCCTAATTATATTTAACTGAATACTATTTTCTTTAAGCTTAAACTAAAAACGACGAGTCACAGTGCATAGATATAGTTAGAAATTAAGTCTATGCTGCTAAATTCTGAGTTTCAAATCCACACTGCACTGTTCCCTAAAGTCTCTAGTCGAGCCAGACATACCAAATTGCATCTTAGAGTTTGGAAAGAACATCAGAACAGTTTGGCTTAACTCAGAGTATGTAAGCATTTGAAATAAAGAGGTGAGGTACCTTAATCAAGTCTTAATTAACTTAATTAGATTTTGTCAACCTAAAAGAATTGGAGCTGAAGTTAATAAAACTGGTAAGACAGTATATGACGTAAACTTGTGCAGCATTTTTCTACCTTCCTGGAAGGGTCAATGCGCTTTACACAAATTGCCCAAGGACAATTCGACGCATGGGCGGGTAAGGCGGGAATCAAACCTGTGACCTTCCGTTCAGGGTTCGACCCTAACATCTGTATCATGACCGCCACATAAAAATAAGTAAACCAAAAAATAAAAGTGTCATGAAACTCTTTTCCATGTCGTGGTCATGTATGTTCCTTTTGTAAAATAGACATTCACAGAGACAATATTGTCCCCAACGAGTTGCCGTTTTAGGACAATAGACTTGTTTGTACTATTGACTGAAGCTGCTTTTCTCTTTAAAACTGTTTTGACTCAACAAGATGTTGGATACATTTCTCAAATATTTTGGACCAATTTGGCATGAAAATATCACACATTTACTTCCAACTAATCTGCTGCTTATGAAAGGCCATTCAATGAACAGTAAGTGCAATATTATTTTCAAAATAGTTTCTAAAATGATTTGATCTTTGTGACATGGTTCATTATTTGTATGGAACTGGACAAACAAAGTTAGGCTGCGACATCTCAACCATGCTCAACTGCTATTTATCAGCTTATAAGTTTTTCAGTTGTTTGTTTTCTCTGATCTTGTTTAAAGTAAAAGTCTTTCTCTGAACACCTCTTTGATTGAGAGTGGGAAACTGAAAGAAACATTAAAATAATGACAATTTGAACAATAAACTTGTTTTTTGGGATTAAAAGCTTCACCAGAGTAACTTAGATATGATTAGAGGTTTATTGAAGTACTTTCATCAAATACTACATGCTTCTTTGTTGGTATATAACCTTCTGTGCACATTTTAGTCAATGCTGTAATAAAGCTGTTATTCAATACATTGCATTTATTTTTTCTAGACAATTACCTCCTGGCTTTGTTGTAAACAAGTGCACTTATTACAAATAGGCAGAAACACATGACTAATGCATCTATATTACTTTTAGTATTAATATCACCTATAATTTCATGTTTATTCACATAATAAAAACAAAGTGCTCAGTTGGCGACTGTGACCTCTGAATCTAATGTTGTATTGGTAAGGTCTATCACCACTACCAGATTAAGTTAGACCATCTAATGTAAAAAGTGTGAACATGGACAATAATTTATCCTCTGCTTTATTTTGACCGGCTCAAATAGAGTGGGCGGAAGCTAAAGAAATGGCACCCCAAGGCAGGAAGACTGCTCACTCTCTGGTGAACAGATTGGCATAGGAGGAGCTCAGAAAAGGGCTTAAAGACAAGCCGCTGGGCTGGTAATGTAGCGGCCACCTGACTGGCTCAGCAGAGAATATTGACGCCTGTCTGCATGACACTTACAGCAATGCAGCCTGGGAGAAGAACCTTGGCAGATGCAGATAACTCATTACTTAACTTATAACAACATTAAAGTACCAAATTAGTGACAAAAAAAACTGGAAAGAAAACTGGAAAACAGTTTCAGTTATTTTCTTTTCCTGGAAAGACTAGGATGGCATGATCTACTCTATTCAGGGGACGTGGCTTGGCAGAAAAGTCACTCTGCTAAGCCACGTCCCTATGCCTATGGGCTCCTGGGATTACAGGGGCATGCAATCTGACCTCCAGAAGTACACCGACAGAAGCTGCAGAACAGGCCTTATAGTTGCTGTAAAACACGAGAGCTGAGTCACACAGTCAGGTCATGTGGGTGAGAGGCCCTGAAACTGAAGAACGCAGACCCCCATGAGCCTAGATATTACCACCAATCATGTGTGTAAGAAAGGGCATTATGATATCATACAATAATGCAGCAAGTGTAAAAAGGGGGTGTATTAACTATTTAAGGCATTTTCTGCATTTTACCATAACATGAAAAGGTTTACAGGCTCTAAAAATGTGCAAATGCATGTTTTGCATTTCATTTTTTAATTTTTGCTGCTCTGTGAGCATTAGAAGATGTATTTTAGGATTTAGATTGAATTTCTGGTGTGCAATTATTTAATGGGTTTCTTCTAAAATGAAATGCCAAGCTGTAGTAGCCCTTTCTCACCTTGTTTTCTTTGAGAAAAAATATATAACAGGGAATTTTCTTTTAATCTGTAGGTTTTACATCCATGGAAAACATAGCAATTGTTGACAGGCACCACTTCCATTAAATTATCTTTGCTCCATTCAAACATTTCCATAAACGTCCAGCAGTTATTAGTGTACAAAAGAGAACTGTTAATCATTACTGGCTCGATCTGAATGCAAACTCTCTGTAGAGTTAGAAAACTGCTACACTTCACGTAAATCAAAGAAAAAAAGACATTGAAATCCTTTGAGCTGTAAAAACTTTGACATCAATGAAATGTGTCATATGGCAATAGCTATAGCTTTCATTTTCTGTCACATTCACATAAATTTCAAAATCCCTGAGACATTACCTGGGTGGAAGATTTTCTTTTGTTGCAGCACACATTTCATATTTTATGATTATTCTGAGTACAGCTATGAAATGACAAGCATTAACTGTTCTGTGATCACGTGTTGCCCGTTTCTGTTATTTATTAGGTTTATGGAGGTATAGAGGGGTAAATCATAAACAAACTGTTTTGCAAACTTCGTGTCTGTCTTTTTTATGTACAGTAATAACATACTAAATCTAATGATTCATGGCTTTGACTTCATATTTTTAGCTGTTTTCATGCCACAGACTTAATTTGAGAATGATCAGGCAACTCCTGGATGAACTGCATCTTGGACACGAAGCTAAACATTTTAATAGGTACATCTTAAAACCATGGCTCCCAAAATCCTTAAAAAAAAGAGCTGTCATAACTCTCTTCTACCTTAGCAGAATCAACACTTTTCCCCGCAGCTGAATTTACTTTACAACTTCTCTGGATGTTTTGGCTCCCACGTTCTCTGGGCTCCTGGCACATCCGCAGAATTTGCCTGTAGTTCTTGGATTCCGGACAGCCCCTTCATCACATCTGGTCTGCTCAGCCTCCTGTGGCACCTCAGAAGAGGGCACCTCTATAAATCTACCCGCCACGTAGTGGGGAAATTAAACTGGCAAAAAGATAAATGGGAAAAAAAAAAGAGTACAGACACTGAGAACAAACAACCAGTAATGATCTAAGTGATCACACCGAGTGAAGGATGTATCACAACCTAAGCACACTCTAAGTACTGACTTCATCTCTTCCTCAATAATCTCTTTAAATCCCAACAAGCCAAATTTTCTTTTTACGTTTTGATTTTTCACTATCCCCCAACAATTTCCACAGAAATACATCAATGTGATCATTAAGTCTGTAAGTGCAATTAATGTCTGTGAGGTGAGGAATGACTCATCTGGAGATTTTGAGATGCATCTGTGAACCTTGCACTGTTGCCAATTAATGAATTAATGCACACAGGGGAAATAAAATCACACAACTCCCATTTCCTTCTGGTCTCTTAAAAATAAACCTCTTATTGGGGTGGCTGACAAGTTACTATGCACAAGGTGCCAAAGGTCATGTGCTATAAGACGCTCTTTATTCGAAGAGCTGCTATATTTTGTATGCTACACATTGTGAACGTGAGGATACTCTTTCTACTTGCTGTGTGTGTTTTGACCTAAGGCAGCCCTTTCTTTTGTGGAGTGTAGATGAGCTTGTAAGGGAACCACAATGCGGGTCCGTGACTGAACACCGATACCATTAATTCTTCTCATTCATTGGGCTGACATTGTTAAGAATGCGCTGCATTTCAAACACAGGCAGAAACCAAATTCATGAGTTCTGATAACTTGTGAAGAAACTGAGCAGTAGTAGGAGTGTGTATTGACAAGGGTCTGGTGATGCAATACATATCACAATACACATTCCATGATACAATATATTCCCTGACTGTACCATAGAAAATATATCACAATTTTTTTAAGAGTAAACAAACTGATCAATAGTAGGGGTTTGTATTGCCAAGAGGCTATCAGTATGATACGTATCCCAATACACATGTCAGGATATGATATATTCCACGGCTGTACCAGAGACAGTATATCACAATGTTTAAAAAAGTGAACAAATTGATAGATAGTAGGTGTGTGTATTGGCAAGCAGGTGATATAATACATTTTATGACACATCTGTAAGGATACAAAATATTCCACGACTGTACCAGAGACAATATATCCAAATGTTTTTCTTACTTTGAAAAAACTTTTCTTTGAAAATTAATTATTACATGAATAAAATTGTAAAATACATTTTATTTAATGATCCGAACATTAGGACTGCAACTGTGTCTCATATAAAATTTGCTTTTACCAAGGCAATTTCCAAGTGTTTTTGGTCTTGGAAAATTAAGAAATACTTTCTTACTTTTAAATCATTTCAGGCCTGATAAGTGCATGAAAAGGTCCTTCAAAAATGAGGAAAAGAAAAAGGATTTATAAACATTTAAGTGTGATGAAGCAGTGTGACAGGGTGAAGGAGAGCAACTGAATAGGCCTATGATAATTTATTTCCTTGGCAGTCTGCACTGCAACGCTGCATCTCCGTTCCCGAAGTAAACACGTATTTCACCACTCAATGCCATGAAAACTGTCTTTTTTCAGAGCGCTGTACACATTACTCTGATCAATCAGGTTGCTGAATTAGAATCTTTTATGAAGTAGAGCAGAACTTTCACTCATTTTGCCTTTGGCACATTGAAGCTTCAGAGTGTTTCAGGTACTCACTTGTTCTTATATGAGGTCACCACGTAGCTCTGAAATCTACGTTTCTATATGAAAGCGATAGTTCCATCTGCAGCGGTACCGGTACCAATTTGGCACCAAGTTTCAGTACACATCCCTGGTTAAAATTAAATTGTACATGTATCATTGAGTTCTGTAATTACAACAACCATGATACTGTTGAGTGAACATCTAGGGCAAGATGGTTTTTACGAGATTTTGTTGCCGTTTTGATGCGGTGTATAGCTGCTGAAAGAGGCTCTCAGTGGTGTGCTAGTGGTTTACCTAATATCGTTTAGGCAGCATTTTAAATTGATACAAGTATCAAAAAATATAATTTTACGATATTTCACAGAATCCATTTTTTCCTGCACCCCTAATGTAGTGTCTTAAAAGCAACTATTCATGATGAGTTTTCTTTTACATCTTGGCTGCAGTCTTTCCCAAAGCTAATGTAACCCAGGGTGCTTCAGTGTTCTCTCCATTCTTTAGCTATGAAGCTTTTTACTATTCTCCGTGTAACTATCAAAGATATAATACAGAACACAAGTACGGGAAAAAGAAGTAAGAAAAGTGACAGCACATGTTTTACCAACAGTGAGAACTATAAAAAAGATGAGAAGGGTAACTCAAAGATGGATGGAGTAAAGGAGGGAAGCACGTCCTCCACCAGCTACATTTCTCTCAGGCACTCCATGGTGCTGCAGAAGGAGGCAGCTGGTGAGAAGAAACTGTATGAGTTTTACACAGCGTGTGTGTGTATGCCGCATGTTTTGCGAGTCTGGGGACTGGCAGGGGGTTGACAGATTATCCATCGAGATGCAGGTTGGTGGTTTCCCTCTGTCTGTCTCTCGTTTGCCAAAGTCACTCACAAGCCTGTTTCATCCTGTGCAGCTCAAGGTCACTGCAACACTTTGAAAGTTTGGAGGATACAAGGAGCTTCAGAGTGACTCAGCTCTTTTTCTACCATATGACAGATCTAGCACGGTCTATGCTGGAAATACGGCAAAAATATATTAATTTAGCCTCTCGATATCAAGGTTCACCATTCGGGGTCTCGCAGATTTTCATCTTTGCAATTTTACATGCAGTTTTTTTCTTTACAACACATAGTGTTGATGGGGTGTAGATGTTGTCAATCAATTTAATGTAATGTCTGTTACGGTGGTGGGTGGCTCGAGAGCCGGTTGGACCCAGATGCAGAGGCAGGAGGCACAAAGTTCCGGGGCAAGGGGTTTAATTACAAACACAAAGCGCTGCCGGGCAGGATGACAAAACCAAAAAACAAAAACTCACTGTGACGTGGCATGAGACAAGGAACAAGGAACGGGGAACATGGCATGGCATGGCATGGCATGGCATGGCATGGCATGGCATGGCATGGCATGACATGACATGACATGACATGACATGACATGACATGACATGGACACCAGAACAGGAATAATGGACCAACACAGGAGGAAGGCAGAGACAAGACTTAAATACAGACAGGGCAGACAAGACACAGGTGAACACGATCAGGGCAGATGGGAACCAAAGGAAGTAAAACTCAAGAAACAAGACAAGACAGGAAACCTTTCAAAATAAAACAGGAAACAGAACTTAACCATGACAGAACAAGACAGAAAGCAAAAACCAATACAAAAGAAACTCAAACCATGACAATGTCTCCTGTACAGACAAATCTAATTGTGTCTCCGCTCTAATTCATCCCAAAGGGGGGCGGGGATGCACCGCGCCAACAGTCCCCACAACTCAGAGGCAAATTTTTAATAAACTGCTACAGAAACTATCTCCTAAAAATCGACAGGTTTTTAGATTTTGGCTAAAAAGGGCAGAATCATAAATAAAAGACCACTGAGAATGCGTTGAAAACTAAAGAGGATTGGAGTGGGTCTATATTAATGTATTCTTACTTAAAATCTGCCATGATGTTGGACAATGAAATCAACAAAAGATTTTTTTAAAAATTGATAATCTACCATCAATTAACATTATTTGCAACATTTCTTTTTTCTAAAAGGAAATGTGGAAAGTATGTTTGTATTTCATTTTATGCTATGTTTGAAACAGAAATGATAGAGAGAGAGAGAGAGAGAGAGAGAGAGAGAGATACCTCTTTTTCTTAGTCTATAAATAATACAGTTAAGATGGATTAAAAACAGTTATAAGACAAGGCCAAACAGAAACGAAGATATCCATTTCATGTTAGATGGTATTTCATGTATTTTTGCTCAAATTTGTGGCAGTACAGTTTTGCAATGACTAAAGTGCTTAGAAAGATCACCAGAGTGGTCAAATGTTTCTAATAGGGGGAAATTTCAGAGCATTAAGCTAACATCTGCCTTTGTTTTTTGATGTATTGCTTTCATTGCTTCAACCGATGGGCATTGATTGGTTAAATATAATACAGCTCAACAAGCCCTGAAGGCTGCAAATGCATTTGTAGAGCTGTATCCTTTTACTTGACATCAGAGTGAGATAAAGATATACAGTATTTTCACACCTATAAGGCGCACTAAAAAGTCATGAATTTTCTTCCGCCAGCAGGGGGCGCCCTATGAGCCGGTGCGCCTATTGTGTAGTTGTGGGTCGTAGAAGAAGATGGAGTGAGGAAGGGAGAGAGACGTAAAGGCCGAGTGGAACCTAACTGCAGTGCAACTATCTACATTTTAAAGCCTCTTATGCTCCTTCTACCTCATAATAACCCTCAACCATTTCAGTACAGGAGGAGTAAGCAGAGAAGCAGCTGGCCCGCTGCTTTAAGCTGCTGCTTTCGCTAGCGCAAAGGAGAAATGCAGAGGGAGACTGGCGCAGTTCTGTGTGTGTGTGTCTGTGCTGAAAGGAGCAGGTTTTCGCCAGCCCCTATGAAGAAAGGAGACCCGCAAGTCTGTGTGTGTGTCTCTGTGTGTGTGTGTGTGCTGAAAGCAGCGCCGTTTTCTAACGCATAGAAAGGAAGAAAGGAGACGGCACACGCGCGCGTCTGTGTGTGCTGTGTGTTTAGCGCTTGTAAGGAGGAAGGGAGACGGGAGACGAGCCGCAAGTGAGCGACCATTCAGTTTGTGATCAGTTCGGGAGAACAGTAACAAAATAAAAATGTTTCCTCTAAAAAAAAACAGAGACTGGATGTTTTATTAGCCCACTCTAGAAGCGCTGAGGTTCTGAACGGGGCATTAACGTGCGCGCGCCTTAACACCCGGTGCGCCTTTTGTATGTGTCAAAGACTGAAAAATCCCCCGTGACTGAGACCGCGCCCTATCATCCGGTGCGCCCTATGGTCGTGAAAATACTGTAATCTCATGCATAGAATAAGAAAGTGATGACATGTTGCAAGAATGTATATTTGTTCTATTTTATTTTTACATTTATTATCAATATAAACTAATATTTCCTCAATCAGTAATATAATATGCTTTTATTCCGAACAGACTAAATAATTTCACCTTTAAGACCCACTCCAATGAAAATCGTGTTTTTAACATGATATTTTCCTCATGATGGAGAACATATATAAAGCAAGTTAGAATTAAAATAGCTTTACTTAGTATTTGTCTTTATATTTTTTGTTGTGAATCCACAGCAGATGAAAAAATGCCCTTTGAAAAAGCCTATAGTAACTCAGAGGCGAAGTAAACAACACAGTTTTTTTTTTTTTTTAAATTTTGGCTAAAAAATAAATGATCATAATTAAAAGACCGCTGGGGACACTTTTGCAATCAAAAGATGATTTGAGTGGGAATTTGAGAAAAGGTGGATTAACATTTGGCTCTGATCTGGTCACTACTGAGGTATAGCAATGGTTATGATTGTTGACGTATTTGAAGTACAGTTCTTAACTTAAATCAGAGCCATCCCTGTCATCAGGGGTGCATATTAACCCATAACACCTGTTCTCCATTGGGAGAAATGAAGCTGATCCGAGGTACAGTATTTTTAATTGTTCCCTAATTTTCCCAGATTTAATCTAGAACTATGTTCTGTGAAACAGAAGACACCAAATTGTATTTATTGAGTTTTGTTTTTCATTTTTCTTAATTTCCCTTGATGTCACTGGGTGTGAGAAGAAGCTTGTTTGCCAATTTTCTTGTTTTCAATGTCAAATATAAAAATCGGTGGGCCATAACACACAGGCAGCCAACTCTAGATTTTGGATTTGAACCACATGCCTTTTTGTGAACTGTTGGGTTCCACATTGACGTAGCCATGGTTCCTCTAGCTTTGATCAGTTTCCTTCTCTATTTGACAAAGATGTATTCTCTTTATTCCCCATCTTGAACAACACTCCAACATATTTCTAAACATTCAGATAAACATTGAACAAACTGTACAGGTGTTTAATAATTATGAATACAAATACACTTTGCCTAGTTTTAAACGTCTTATTGAGATATTTTATCCATCTCTCTTTGCCTTTCTGTCCAGATTTGTCTATGAAAAGCTGCCAACCTCTGTGGGCTTTTTGGAATTTCTCTGGCTGAATCATCCTCTCTTTCTTGCTGTCCTCCATGATATCCTCCCAAAAGTCTCCCAAGAGTCAGATGTAACTGGCTCATCATGAAAAGAGTGTGGGGGTGTATTTTAGTTTGTGTGCGTAAGAGAGGCTGAGAAAGAGAAAGACCCTCTTCATATTTAGCACTCGCTGAATCTGGGAACAGCTCGAAAAAGCATCAAATGACCACCAACCTTTACCCCCGGTTTTCTAACGAACAGCTTCCCAGTAAGAAATGTACCAACGTTCACACGTGCTCCAGATTAGTTTCCACTCATTGGGTTTTAACTTTAGTTGATCTAAATACATATTATTTATTGTTTAGTGCAGCTTTAGTAAAAACATGTTTTTAAAGACCTGTGGCCAACTCCACAAACCTCAATTCCCGGACCTTACAGCAGCACCAGATTTATGCTTCACCACATTCTCCACATCATAGAACTAAAACAGCCTTTCTACCCACTTATGTCTTTGCCTTTACAAACATTAAGTCTTTCTCTATCCTCACTAAAACAATTGATTTTTGTGAGTTTCCTAACCAATGAAAGACTGACAAACCTTTCTTTTATGGCATGGAGTCTTTACAAAAACTGAAGTCTTATGCTGCCTTTACACAAAACGCTTTTCTTTGGACACGCACCAAATTTGCAAAAAAGTGTTCATAAACTATATGTCCCAGACGCGTGTGGGAGGAGCCACTGTCCAAAACCTGGAAGCATCGGCTGCAAATCTTTTTCACAATGCACGGCGGACGCGGATGATGGTATGAGATCAGGTTTATTTATCTGTAAAAGCAATGGAAAGTTTCCATGTCTAGGTTATGAGGTCATTCAGAGACTCTCCCAGTACGGAGAGGAACACCCTCTAATGCCAGAGCTACGTCTCAATGACGGCCGCTTTCTGTCTGTGACACAGTTGGACCCAGTTATTTTATTGAAACACCAATTGACGCTTTTCCACAATAGAACAGTGCAAATCAATAAATACAATATTAACAAAATTGTCTTGTTATTTTAAATGTGCCACTTCTGGACCAGAAGCAGTGTTAGAAAAACCTACACAATAACCTTCTTCACGGCGTCTGCGACATTCTTCTTCAGTTAACTTTGAATGTCCGATTTGCAAAAGTTCTTCAGGAGTTTTATGGGTAGAAACAGACTCAGGTCTGGGTGATGAATCAGGAATAGGTATTGAGAAGGAATTGTTAGTGGATGTCTTTCGAGGGAATTGATTCTTTACGTTTTGCCGTTCTCGAGGACGGAGATCTGAACGGAGAGCTGCAGACACAAGCTCTTCGAAAGTCCGAGCTTCTGGCTGTGAGCAGAGATGGTCTTTGATGTTTTCATTAAGTGATTGATAGAAAATGCCTTTTAAGGCAAGATCGGGCCATCCTGCTTCCACCGCTAAAATTCGGAAGTCGATCACATGATCGCGGACTGATCGATTGCGTTCTTTTAAGTTCAGCAATCGTCGTGCAGCTTCTTCCTGTTTACGAGGTTGGTCAAAAATGAGTCAGACTTCAATGATGAAACGATCATATGATAAATGGGAGATGGGATTGGATGCTATGAATGCTTGGGCCCATTGTAAAGCTTTATTTCTAAGGGAATTTATGATTAAAGTGATTTTGCTGTGATCAGATTGATAGTACCTGGGTGCTTGCTGGAAGATCAATTCACACTGTAAAATAAACCCTCCACAGGCCTCGACGTCTCCAAAAAATGGTTCCGGTTGTAGAGGGAAGTTTTCTGGTGCGGGGAAGGACCCGGAAGCGGAAATGGCTTGGTTACTAGTGGATACATGGGATGCTGCAGCTGCTGTGGTATGAGAAAATTGTCAGGTTAAATCATGAAGAGTCTTTGTCATACCGTCCAGACGATGAAACAGATCCTGTTGAGCGGCGCCTATTTGAGCTAAGGCATCTGCTTGACGTCCGAGCATGATTCCCTGCTAGGTAACTGCGAGGCGAAGTCCTTCCGGGTCAGCTGGGTCTGGAGTTTGGCCAGTTCGTTCTGTCATGTCTAGCTTGGCGAGACAGACCCAGACGCTGGAACCCGGAAGGAAAACACAGGTGAATTAGTGGGTGAGTAATAATGTTTTATTTTTTTTGGTCCAGTAAGGTAGTTGATGTTGCGGGAGGTCAGATGATGGCTCATGTCCATGGCTCGTGACGTGACCGGAGGCTACGACCATGGCTCGTGGCAGGAGATTTGGCAGAGGTTTGTGGCGAGACTGGAGGTAGGTGGAAGCTTGGATCCGTGAGAGATGAGGACACAGGTGACCACTCGTGGAAATGACATCCTGAGCATGACAGAGAGCGAGACTTAGGCAAAAAGCAAGAGTACATGAACTAAAGAAATAGTGACCAAACTATGCACCATCAGGGGCAACGAACTGGCGATGAATGCTGGTTCAGGATCTTGTAGGCAGGCAGGTGATGAGGTGAGGGGTAACAGCTGTGTTGCATCAGGAGCCAAGCAGAGAGGGGAGGGGGAGGAGAGCTAACAGAGGCACCATGACAGCAATGTTGATTTGAAATAATTTTATATAAAACAGATTTATTAAACCTAATAAACAGCATGAATGGTAAAAGATTAAATACCGTTTTAAGTCTTCATTAGGTGTCTTCCGAATAACTTTTTTTGTATTGTAATTTCTCAAGAGTTAGTGGCGTCTTATATTTTAGACTTTACTTCATTAGAATAACTCCTGAACGGTAGAGCTTTCTTTTACAGTACAGTACTTACGGTGTACTTAAGTGGTATTTACATGGTACTTAATGTGTAACTACTGGGTACTTTCAGGGTACTTACATGGTTCTTTCTATGGGACTTTACTGGGTACTTACATGGTACTTTCTATGGAATTCACTGGGTACTTACATGGTACTTTTTTGTGTCTTATCTGTACTTACATGGTACGTACTGTGTATTTATATGGTACTATTTGGTTCATACCTATGTGGTACACACTGGGTATTTATAATATACTTACTGGGTATTTACATGTTGTGCAAAGGTGTCTTTTATGGTACTTACCACATGTATGAACAAGGTAAGTACAAATAAAGTACCTTGAATGTAAGTCTACACTCGCTGAATGTTTCATGGTATTTACTAAAAATTTTACACAGAAACTACCCCTTAAATACACTAAAACTGGACTGTAAAAGAAAGTCAGCCCTATTTCCACTCAACTACATGGTACTTTCATTACTAAATACTGGGTATGTTCACTTGAATATTACTTGGTACTTACCCCTTAAGTACACTAAAACTGGACTGTAAAAGAAAGTCAGCCCTATTTCCACTCTATTACATGGTACTTTCAGTAGTAAATACTGGGTATGTTCACGTATTACCTTCCTATACAGTGTACATACACACTTGGTCTTCTGACCTTACCAAATGAGACAATGCTAATTTGTTGGTAAAGGTGAACTAACTGCATTGTAAAAACATATTCCTACTTCTTGTAACATGAGGCAAATGTAAAGAGAAACAATACAGCAGTGAAAACAACTATCTTTAATATGATACATGTCTGCAGCATACAAAGTGTCATCACAATGAAATATGTTTTAAGTACAAAACAGTACAAAGGAGAATTCCAAAAAACACATTATTGGCCTGAGCGTCGTGTTTTTTGTCCGTCAAAATTCCATCAGCAGATTTTGGTAACGGTGCAGGACTTCTTCAGGGTTTGTAACTGCAAGAAAATTTACAATAAAAGCTCAAATGAACATAAAAAGCAAAACAACTTTGATGAAGTACAAAATATATTTTACTTATTTAATCATTTCTGTAATGAGTTTGATAAATCTCTGTGAATTCCTTATTGCATTGACTGCAATGCTTGAAATTAATCAATTATCCTCATTTATAAACATGATAATAAATTATTCACAACTTTATAAATTAGTTACATAAACAAAAATAACAAAAAAGAAATCAAAGAAAAAAATCAAAATTGCTATAAAAAATCTAATTTGTTTAGACAAAGAATGTCAAAGTAATCTTTTAATTGGCAATTGCTGTGTGTATTTCTTCTTTATAAATATTATTCGCACCTACAATTTGCATTAGAATAAAACACATGGCAGTGTAAACGAAAAGGAAAAAAAGAAATAAATAGGCAATTTCAAAGTCAACACAGTTGCTCAAAATATGTTTTATATTTTCAAACAGTTACCTTCACTGTTGGGTGGTATTGTTGTCTCTGTTATATTTGATAAAATAAATAAAAAATAAAATAAAAACGGAGAAAGAAAAGAAAATGGGGAAAATGCAGTTAAACTCTACATTCATGTAAATAATATGTCCACTTGGTGGATTTAACTTACTTTAGCTTACACTCCTGTGGCTTCACGGGTTCGTCTGGGATGTCTTCTTCACCATTGCTGATCTAAAGCGGTAAAAATACGGAAGTACGTCATCATTATTTTCAAAATAAATGCCTTTCTTTGTTTTTCCCAGAAAGACATGCGCTCAAACGAGCACTGAACAACAGACGTTATCATTTAGGCTACGTGCTAGTTTTACAGGTGCTCCTCTCCTGGTAAGTAACAACAATGTTTGTAGATATTCATTACAAACTTTGAAAAGTTATACATTTTAAAATAACTGAATTATTGCAGTAAAGAAGCAGGCATGCTCTGACGTCACGTTTCAAACACTGAAAGAGCAGCTTAAAATCACGAGGTTAGCTTTTCTATAAAGTTTGATCAGTTTAAATATTTACATATAATTTATCCAATATTTACAAAAACACTGGCTTACCTGCCAAATGAAGAGAAATTCAAACTGTCGCACGCGCCTCAAGGCTCTCCGGATTAATGCACGCTCACGTTGTCATGCTGCATTCAAGTGCGCTGGGAATTTGCAACTTCGCTCGCCCAGACCTACTCAACAAAAGCCCACACTCTGGGTGTTTTTAGTATTAAAAGTAAATATTTACCTTGTTGTTTTACATATTTTCCTGACATTATATATTAAAACAAGTCCATGTTTAGAACAATATTTTAAAAAAGTCAAGTTTTGAATAATTTATTATCATGTTTATAAATGAGGATAATTTATTAATTTCAAGCATTGCAGTCAAAGCAATAAGGAATTCACAGAGATTTATCAAACTCTTTACAGAAATGATTAAATAAGTAAAATATATTTTGTACTTTATAAAAGTTGTTTTGCTTTTTATGTTCATTTGAGCTTTTATTGTGAATTTTCTTACAGTTACAAACCCTGAAGAAGTCCTGCACCGTTACCAAAATCTGCTGATGGAATTTTGACGGACAAAAAACACGACCCTCAGGCCAATAATGTGTTTTTTGGAATGCTCCTTTGTACTGTTTTGTACTTAAAACATATTTCATTGTGATGAGACTTTGTATGCTGCAGACATGTATCATATTAAAGATTGTTGTTTTCACTGCTGTATTGTTTCTCTTTACATTTGCCTCATGTTACAAGAAGTAGGAATATGTTTTTACAATGCAGTTATTTGACCTTTACCAACAAATTAGCATTGTCTCATTTGGTAAGGTCAGAAGACCAAGTGTGTATGTACACTGTATAGGAAGGTAATACGTGAACATACCCAGTATTTACTACTGAAAGTACCGTGTAATAGAGTGGAAATAGGGCTGAGTTTCTTTTACAGTCCAGTTTTAGTGTACTTAAGGGGTAAGTATCAAGTAATATTCAAGTGAACATACCCAGTATTTAGTAATGAAAGTACCATGTAGTTGAGTGGAAATAGGGCTGACTTTCTTTTACAGTCCAGTTTTAGTGTATTTAAGGGGTAGTTTCTGTGGTACATTCTTAGTAAATACCATGAAACATTCAGCGAGTGTAGACTTACATTCAAGGTACTTTATTTGTACTTACCTTGTTCATACATGTGGTAAGTACCATAAAAGACACCTTTGCACAACATGTAAATACCCAGTAAGTATATTATAAATACCCAGTGTGTACCACATAGGTATGAACCAAATAGTACCATATAAATACACAGTACGTACCATGTAAGTACAGATAAGACACAAAAAAGTACCATGTAAGTACCCAGTGAATTCCATAGAGAATACCATGTAAGTACCCAGTAAATTCCATAAAAAGTACCATGTAAGTACCCTGAAAGTACCCAGTAGTTACACAATAAATACCATGTAAATACCACTTAAGTACACCGTAAGTACTGTACTGTAAAAGAAAGCGTTACCCTGAACTTATTTGGCATATGTGATTAGAGTTGCTTTGGAATCTAACAACACTGACCAGCACCAATCCCTATTTTGAAATTATTGGGTTTTTTATAATTGAAAAAAAAGTGCAACCAGCTCAAGTGAATAATAAAATTCAAGGATATAAAATGAATTTAAAAGCACACAAAAAAGCAAAATTAGCAAGCACTCTCTACACTGAAATACTAAAAGTCTTTAAAAGAAGGTTGACAAACCAAAGATGGAATAATCCAAAGAAGCAAAATGTTTGTTTTTAAAAGTTTGTTAGACTGCTAAATGAAAATGTTGATGGGTGTTCGGGGGGAATAAAATCATTTTTGCCATTGACTTTGACAAAACAAAAATCTTTATTGTAACAAAAAGGAAAAGGAAAAATCTATCCACTCTCACTTTCATTGACAAAGTAGTCTCATATCTCAGTTCTTTGAGATACTGATAGATTCTGAGGGGAGGAACAAAGTGTTTAAATTGATGCAGCTTATGGGTTTTCAATTCGCCTGACATGACCAATCAGCCTGATTCCATGGGTTGTGAAACTTCAAAAACTGCAGAGCTTAACTCTTTGAAAAAAATTGATTGAATTGATCTAAATCCTTATATTTTTCTTTTAGCTGCCTTCTATAGTTTCTAAATGTCAAAAAAGCCAGAGAGAGAACTTCTCCCACTGCTGTCCAAAAGCGCTACAATAAAAGTTATCATCATTGATTGAATAAAATCAACAGAAGGCCTAATGGTTTAATGTTATTTGACACGGTTTTACTGAAAAGACCATTTCTGAGGTTTGATGTTTTACAGTTCATCTATGCCAACTTAAAGAACTCATAACTATATGTCTTAATATTTGATACTGGCCATAAAGTTGCCAACATGGTGAAATGGATAACACTTTATTGGGATTGGCTGTAAACTGGAACAGGTTTACTCATTATAAACCACGATGAAAAGCAAATCAATTTCTCCAGCTGCCAGATGCATACTTATATTGAAAGGATTTTTTTTTTAAATGCCCAGTTTTGAGAGTTTGCACACCAAAGCACTTTCATTTATTCATTTTATATTTATTTTTTCTTGCTATGGAATGTAATAGAGAAAGCTGAAACTGTTATAAAGCACGACTTGAGCAAGCCAAAAGAAAAATATTGGTTTTACGACTGAAAAAAAAAAAAAAAATTCTAAACGCAGAGGTAAAACATCCACACTTAACTGCCCCATGAGGGGCCATGAACTGGCTGGCTGGCAGTTTGTGGAGGGCTTAAAAGGTTTGAGTTGAGGATGTGATGTGCAGCAGGTGTGCATGAGCCTGGTGGAGGCCGCTAGGACCTGCCTGAGGAAAAACACGGACACGCACACATGCACACACAGGGAAAAAGGTGGAACTGTTTGGGGAGAGTTTCATGAAACGTGCACTTGTGTGCATAAAGCCAATATTTCCTGTTCAAAATCAGACTGACAACCACAAAAAAAAAACATGCAACTGTAAGAATGATATTGATTCAGTATTTTACCAAATAATACTCCCTGCAGACCTTTAGTTGCACATCTATATTTTTGGTCAATAAGGCATGGATGCAGCTGAATCTATTTATCAGAGCGAGTAAAACTGCTAGACAGGATTCAGAGTTTTGCACTTCACATAATGATTATGAAGGCTACAGTATTTCTAAGATGCCTCAAAAGTCAAAATACCAGAGTAGGGTAAACAAACCCAAACTATATTACATTTCCAGTCCAACTGAGAGGCTTTGTGCACAGAAATTGTTCTGTTTTTATAAATAACAACTTGCTGCTGTTAAATGAGAGACAACAATGAGAACGTGTGAAAGAATGAGAGGTGCCGAGAACAAGGGAGCAATCTGATGAAAAGGAAGAGATATGGAGCAAATGCAAATGTGAGAGGGAGAAGTGAGAAGAAATGAAATCAATAATAAACGGCTCCATAACAGGAACTTAATCAGAGCAGCAGGTCCCTATATTGCTCCTGACTTGCGCACGCATCACCGCCGTCGATTCAATTTACTCCCCAAACCCTGAAAAAAATAAATAAAACATGGAAAATAAATTGATACGCTCATTCAAATTCATTAGAACCCGTCCCGGTGTGCCTACAGTACATAATATTCCTTGAAGAAGTAGAAGAAGCAAAGTGGAAAATGGAAAAAAAGAAAAAAACCAGGATACCACTATTTTTGGAACGAATGAAGGTGAGGGAACCGACTTCTAAAAAACCTCCTCAAACACAATAGTCTTTCTTTTGCCCCTCTAATGTAAACATACTCACCACTGTATGTAAATAAGAAATTTTAAAACTGCTTACACACTACATTAATTCAAAATTCAAATTCAAATTAATGTTATTTATATAGCACCTTTCATGACAAGAAAGACAGCTCAAGGTGCTGTACATAAAAACAAAAACAAATGCAGAGAAACACCAACCACTATCCGTACAATAAAATACATTAAATTAGCCCCGCACAATAAAATACACAAAGACAAACACCAGTGGAAAAAAAAAACCAAAACAAAACAAAACAAAAAAATAACAAAATCAGAAGGCACCATCTGCCCTGTCCTCCTATTGGCAGGGGTGTCATTATAGACCCAAACACCCCAGCCGAGGGTGAGAAAACACTCGTAAACAGTCTCATTTAAAATAAAATAAATATGTATTATAATATCATAAAAAGTATACAAGTAAAATTCTAGATTAAACAGATATGTATATGATAAAATGTCATAAAATACAAGAATAAAAATTCTAAATTAAGCAAATAAAATGATAAAATGATGTGATAAAACATCATAAAACGTAAAAAGAATGAAGAATAAATACATATGTGATAAAATATCATAAAATATAAGAGTAAAAAATAGTAGATTAAACAAGTAAAATGCTAAAATGATGGGGGTGTAGTAATAAAACATAATAAAACATAAAAAGACATAAAATCTAATTAAAAGCTAATTTAAAAAGGTGTGTCTTTAATTTATTTTTAAAAACCTCCACAGTAGATGAGGCCCTCACATCCTCAGGTAGACTATTCCACGACGAGGCCCGTAGTATCTAAACGAGGCCCCGCCGTGGTTTTTTGTCCTGACCCTGGGGACCTTCAGCAGGCCTGCACCTAAGGTTCTAAGGGCTCTAGGAGGTTCATACGTTAAAAGCAAGTCGGATATAAAAGAAGGACTAAGACCATGGACACTCTTAAAAACTATTAAAAGAATTTTAAAATCAACTCTGAAGCTGACAGGGAGCCAGTGCAAAGATTTTAAGATCGGTGTAATGTGCTCCCTCTTCCTAGTTCTTGTTAAAAGGTGTGCAGCAGAGTTCTGGACTAGCTGCATGCGATTGAGAGTGGTTTTCTTTACACCAGAAAGGAGAGCATTACAGTAATCTATTTTTGATGTAATAAAAGCATGAATTAAGGTTTCAGCACTGGCTCTAGAGAAAAAGGGTCTCACTCAGGCGATATTCCTTAGATGGTAAAATGCAGATTTAGTTAGTTGATTCACATGTTGGTCAAAGCTAAGGTCTGCCTCTAGAATCACCCCAAGGTTCCTTACTGTGTCACGTGTAGTCATAGATTTGGTTGACAGATAAAATTGGACCCTATCTCTCTCAGCTTCAGAGCCGATTACCAAGACTTCAGTCTTGTCTTGGTTGAGCGGCAAAAAGTTCTCTCCCATCCACATTTTAATGTCTAAAATGCAATTTAAAAGGCTATCCATGGGTCCAGTGTCATCAGGAGACACAGCTACATACAGTTGAGTGTCATCAGTATAGCTATGAAAGTTAATGCCGTGTCTCCTGATGACATCACCAAGCGGAAGCATGTAAAGATGAAAAAGTGTGGGACCCAGGATGGAGCCTTGGGGCACCCCACATGTCAGTTTATGCCTTTGAGATGAAAAATCATTTAAATTAACAATACAATCTCTGTTTGTGAGGCAAGATTTAAACCAACTAAAAGCTGTCCCAGTAATTCCAACCATGTCATGAAGTCTGTCTAAAAAGATTGAGTGGTCAACTGTGTCAAAGGCTGTACTCAGGTCCATTAAAACTAGTACAGATACTTTCTTCATGTCCGCATTGGACCTGAGATCATTTAAGACCCTGACAAGTGCCATTTCTGTTAAGTGATGAGATCTAAAACCAGACTGAAACTTCTCAAAAATATTATTTTCATTAAGAAAATCATTCAGTTGAGTAAAAACAAGCTTTTCTAAAATTTTACTTAAAAATGACAGTTTGGATACCGGCCGGCAGTTATTTAAATTGGACACATCTAAACCATTCTTCTTCTTCACTAGGACATGAAAACAGAGATAGTGTGATACAAATGCACATCACCCACAGATTTTACCATGGTGCTTTAAGCTTAACAAGTAAAATCAGATTTACATCGGCCCATATGCGGTGCGTCTCCCTTGCATTGCATGGGGTCAGTTTCATGACTGTTCATTAGTTTACATAGTCTCAATTGTGTCGCCGATCCACCCTTCCTCCCCCTGGCCTTTGAATGAGTGGTTTATCCTGCCATCCCCATGTCATCAGCATCCATAAATTTGGAAATCAGACCCCATGCTCTCTGCGTCCGCGCGAGTCCTTGTAAAAGTCGTGTTTTGTGTCATACATGATGTTATGTTTTTGTACTTTTTAGTGAAAATGGACAACCACGGTATCCGCAATGTTTTTATTTTGAAAGTACAGCAGAGGTTTTTATTTTGAAACTTGGACCTGTTTCCCGTTTCTCCGGCTTCTTGCCCCAAAATGAACAAGTTGACGGGCTGGAAATAGAATTCCTGCGTAAAGCTTGCATTGCGTTGTGGAGGGACAGACGTCATACGCAGACATAACAAAGGTGATGTAAACATTTTGACTGATTAATGAAAGTTCTATTTTTGTCCCTCAACACACCGCAATGGAGACACACCTCAGACAGACCAGTGTAAAAAGCTCTTATGCTGCGTTCACGTGGAACGCAATTGGTACGTCAAATTTGCGTCCAATTTCTCCCCTCGACGTACATTAAATTCACTCCTGAACCTTTGTCCAAAAATGTGTTCATAAACTTGACACTCCAGACGCTTCTAGAAGGAGCCACTGTCAGATGTTTTGAGTCTTATTGTCAATTGGAAGCATTGACTATATATCTATATAGCTCATATACAGTCATACGCGCGGAAGACATAAATTATGTTGAGAAATCGAGTTTATTTTGAACAGCTCTGCATGGGATCATTCAGAGACTCTCCCACTATAGTGGGCTTTATCATGCTGCTTTTAGTTGGAACTTTTAAAAGCACAAAACTATTTTAACTCCCTCTATAGTGGACTATAGAGGAAATTAGTGGACAATTCAAACAACTTCAGTTTGGCTCAGTGTCCTCCAAGTGTACTCCACCAAGTGATTCAATGATTTTGACGTCAGGGCTCTGAAAAGGGCCATCTGTTGCAAGACTGCTTGGTTTTGTTGTCACTTTCACTGAGTCTCTGCAGCTGTCTGTCAGGGCTGGTTGTAAAGCCGCAGAATTAATTTGAGGCCCATCGGACGCCTAACTGTAGGGTTTGTGACCACTCATGTAAACTACTGAAGGTTTTGACATTGTTATCTGAGAGCAACACACATATCTATGTGCCACGAGGATGTAATTATATTTCTAGGCGTCTAAGGGAAACAGTAATCAGACTCAAAACACTGAGAAAAAACAAAAGACAAAAAAAAAAACAGTGTAATCAGTAAAAGCAATGTTGTGTATGAGAGAATGTTAGATAATGAGGAGGGGAGCAAGGCTCTGTGTTCTCACCCAGGGACTTGAGTACTGTTCAGAAGGAGGCGAAACACTGACATAACAAATGTGGGATCTGCCTCCTCAGCTAAGATGTTTCATTCCCATTCGTACATAACAACTGCATGTTTATGCATTCATTTCCAGTTTGTTTCCAGATCTGTCTTATGCTAAACATCATTTCATCTTTCCGCTTTTACAAAAACTCAATCTCATTCCATTTTTCGTTTTTCCTCTAATTACTAGCGCCGAGTCTGCCAGATAGCTTCATGATGGCTGGCATCTCTTCAATATTGGCTCTAATTGAAAGATGAACAAGTTTATTTGGGTTTAATCCATTTCGTCGTCACCTTAGGACAGAAAGAAAGACCTGGAAGCTGAGGAAAGTAAAGGAAGTTGAAGGAGAACCACAGTCAAGGGCAGCCACAAGGGGACAAGGGTAATGCCTTTGGGGTTGACCCGTGCAGGTCGGTAGAGGGTTGTAGACAGGACCAGCCGCATCTTAAGAAGAACACAGGTGTGTCTTGCAGTTTCCTTGGGGGTTTGTACGGTACCTTAAAGGACATCATGAGAATTTGGGACGTACCATTGTAGTGCATGTGGTAAGTGCAGCATTAAGTATTTAACGCCCGTGCCCTTATGCCACACTCTAGTCGTTGGTAAAGTGTGCACACTGACTCCTTACAGACCGCACTCTAATATGGGGCGTGCAGGTGAAATGTAAGAGCCCGTAAGATTCCTGTTGGATGCCCAAACAAACTACACTCTGATTGTTTAACATTTGAACAGCAGTAATGGGCTACATCATCATCTCAAATGACAATATGGCTATCCAGCCTTTGAAAGCATTTTTAAAGAATAGAAAAAAAAATAATATTAAAAAAAAAATAAAAAATAAATCCTACCTAGGATGTCACTACAGCAGCTTTGAGCTGTTTGTATACGGAATCTCCTGTGGTGTCTTGTACTGTGGCGTTGGCAGATAGAATAACAAAAGATCTAGTTTTTTTTTGTGGTACAAACCAGAAGGCTAAGTCACACAGCCACTGCGTATATTTTACGCATTTTCCACATATGGAATTTCGGTAATTCGTGATACATGCGTTATATATGTAATTCATAAGCATTTCCTGCATTCCCTATTCGTCGATGTCTGTCGAGGGTTTCGGCTGTCAGGTCTTTACGTGAATTTGGTTTTGTGCTGTTAAAAATTTTTGGTCAGTTGAGAATGACGCAGTTTATGTATATTGTATGTAGTATAGTTATTTGCAATTTTTACGTAAATCTAACGCAAGTGATCAAGTGATCAAATACTTATTGACCTCAATGTATGTCCAACAGATTTTCCACTCATGTAGCACTAATGTATAACTTTTATATTGCATACACAGCACACATATCACATTGAAATTACTTAATTGATGCACAAATCCCTAATGAATTGCATATAAACATGGCAATAATCACGCACGTTTGTGTTCTACGTTGATCTTTGTGTTCTTTACGTGGTATATTCATGATATGCCTGTGAACATTTTTACGTAAAGACCACAACTTTTCTCACTGTTTCCACATACTGGATGTTCACTTGTGACCAATTTTCATCCATGCAATGTGGCGCAAAATGTATGTAGTTGCTGTGTGACACAGCCTATAGATCCTCAATCAGATTTAGTTGCTTTCTCTTTAGGCTCTTAGATCTCTGTGTGAGGACCTTGTATATCAAAAAATGCAGCTTTACTATGCAAGACCATTGACAGCATACCATGAACAGATCATCAAAAGTTTAGAAGTCACCATTTTCTCTACATGGGCAGGACATGTAGAACACTGAAAATGTGTCAGTACTCCTGAGAGACGTTCTATGTTATTTTGTTTTTCTTCTTTACTCTAACATCTTGAGAAATGTTTATCCCCCATGGAGCAGTCAGGCTTGGATGAGTTTGTAACTACCATTCAGAAATGATCTTGGTCTCTCTCCATCAGAAAAATACCTTCACCTCAACGAAAGTTTTGAAGGGTTTTTGGAGCCAGCAGTATGTTATAAACATTATTTCCAAGGAATATCTGAAAGTTAAACACTTCCTATTTTGTTTTTGACATTCTGACACCTGACCATTTTTTAAGCAATTTGCAACTGAAAATAAAGCTGTACTATGCGATATAGTCTCTCAATGGCCATTTCTACCACACAGCTCCTGTTATGTAATGGTTTTCCTTTGCTCTGCTGCGACCTCTTCTGGAGGTCCTCCCCTTCCTGAGGCTTGCTGTGAGACTCACAGGTGTTTCTCATTATGTTTAAGTTTCCTATTTAAGGATTGAGTTCCTGTTGTACTGTGTCTAAGCGTCTTTGAGGTCTGGCTCTTTCGAGTCTTCTGTTTTGCGCTCAACATTAAAAGAAACCTTTATTTGGATTCAGAACCTGTGTTTCTTTGTCCCTCCTGCGTTTGGGTTTTTGCCCCTGGAATCTCCGTGACATTACGCTTAGACCAATGTCAAACCCAGCAGGAGGAACACATGAGAGGGACCTACCTGGTTCTTCCACCCGAGGAGAGGCAGCCGCCGATGGGGTTATGTCGGACCTGGCACGAGAGATGCGTGGATATATGACTGGCATGCAACAGCTCCACGAGCGTCTCACAAGGTTGGAGCACGTTCCTTCTTCTTCGCCCCGTCAGACTCGACTAGGTCAACCAGAGCCATTTGATGGTACTCCTGAGGACTGTCGGGCATTCCTCACCTCCTGCCGCCTGCACTTCGATTTCAATCCCAGTGAGTTTCCCTCAGAGCAGAGCAAGGTGGCGTTTGCTCTGAGTTTCCTGACTGGAAGAGCCAAGCGGTGGGGGTTGGCTGAATGGGAACGTGAAGCCGATATCTGCCGGTCCTTCCGAGCTTTTTCCGCTCAACTCCTCGTTGTATTCGACCCTTCCACGCCTCATCGAGCTGCTGCATCCGAAATCCTACGTCTCAAGCAAGGGACTCGCAGCGCCGCGGAGTTCGCCGTAGAGTTCCGCACGCTGGCTGCCAGCACCCGGTGGGCGGATGAAGCCTTGGTGGATGTATTTCTTCAGGGTCTCTCCGTCGTTCTCAAGGACGAGCTGGCAGCGAGGGAGATACCGGAGGATTTGGAGGAGCTGATCGATCTTGTCGTTCGTATCGACCGGAGGATGAGAGAGCGCGGCCGTGCTCGGCGCAGCAACACCGGTTTCCGCCCACTGCCTCTGGAGGGAGTTTCCTCGCTCCCCCCCAGCACTCCACAACAGGCTTCTCTCCCTCCTCCCCCCCCGGAACCCATGCAGCTGGGAACTGGTCGTCTCACCCCCGCTGAGCGACGCCGCCGCATGGGAGAGGGACTTTGTTTATATTGTGGTCAATCAGGACACTTTGTACGTAATTGTCCGGGAAACGCCAGGGTTCACCAGCAATGAGGGAACTGGTGAGCCGTCAAACCTCCTTTTTTTCACCCTCACGGCCTTCTACCAAGGTTTTAGTGGCCTGTGCAGGAGCACAAGAGGAGTTTGAAACTTTAATTGACTCTGGCTCAGATGGTGATTTGATTTCTCAGGAGGTGGTGAATAAACTCAGAATCCCAGTTGAACCACTGTCTCCCATATTAGTCATTCGTGCCATCAATGGGTCTGTCATTCACAAAGTTTCTTCTAGGACAGTTAACATTAGGGTCTCAGTTTCTGGAAACCACACTGAGTTTATGAGCTTTTACGTTGTAGAATCTCTTAAACCACAGGTTATTTTGGGGTTTCCTTGGTTGTGCAAACATACCCCCCACTTAGACTGGTCTTCCGGAAGGGTGCTGTCATGGAGCTCTTTCTGTTTGTTAAACTGTCTCTCATCTGCTGCTGTACGTACTCCTGCGACTGTTCTCCAGCCACCAGAGCCTCCTAACTTGAGTAATGTTCCTCCTGTGTACCATGATCTCTGTGACGTGTTTTGTAAATTCCGAGCTAGGTCTCTGCCTCCCCACCGCCCGTATGACTGTGCTATAGACCTCTTGCCTGGAACACAACCACCCAAGGGCCATATATACCCCCTGTCTCCACCTGAACAGGTGGCTATGAACAACTACCTGCAGGAGAGTCTACAGGCAGGCATCATTAGACCATCTTCCTCCCCAGCAGGGGCTGGTTTCTTCTTTGTGGGGAAGCGGGATGGGGGTCTGCGGCCCTGTATTGATTACAGGGGTTTAAACAGTATCACTATCCGAAACACTTATCCTCTCCCTCTGTTACAGACCGCTTTTGACCAGTTAAGTGGGGCCCAAGTCTTCACTAAACTGGACCTCAGAAGTGCTTACCATCTGATCCGCATAAGGGAGGGAGATGAGTGGAAGACCGCCTTTAACACTCCGAGCGGGCACTTCGAGTATCTGGTCATGCCTTTTGGACTCACAAATGCTCCAGCTGTCTTCCAGTGTTTAATTAATGATGTTCTAAAGGATATGATCAACAAATTCGTCTTTGTATATCTTGACGATATTCTTATCTTTTCACCAGATCTCGATTCCCATGTGCAGCACGTCCGAGCCGTCCTCCAGCGCCTTCTCGAAAATCAGTTATACTGCAAGGCAGAGAAGTGCGAATTCCACACCACTCAAACCCGGTTCCTTGGCCATGTTGTTTCCCCAGGTAGTGTTCAGATGGACAACGCCAAGGTCAGAGCTGTTCTGGAGTGGCCCGTACCATCGGGACGTAAACAGCTCCAGCGCTTCTTGGGATTTGCCAACTTCTACAGGCGCTTTATCAGAGGCTTCAGTGGCGTTGCTGCACCCCTCCATAGGCTTACTACGGCTAAGGTACGTTTTATCTGGGATGAGGGGGCCGATAAGGCGTTTTCTGAGCTTAAGAGACGTTTCTCTACGACCCCCATTCTGACTCAGCCTGACCCCTCCAAACAATTTATTGTGGAGGTTGATGCGTCTGAGTCTGGAGTGGGGGCTGTTTTGTCTCAGAGGGCGTCCGATAACAAAGTCCATCCCTGTGCATATTTCTCCCGCAAGCTCACTCCTGCAGAGAGAAATTATGATATAGGGAACAGAGAACTGTTGGCTGTAAAACTGGCTTTGGAGGAGTGGCGCCATTGGTTGGAGGGAGCTGAACAACCATTTTTGGTCTGGACAGACCATAAGAACTTGGAATATATCCGGACCGCCAAGCGTCTTAGCCCTCGCCAAGCTAGGTGGTCTCTCTTCTTTGACCGGTTCAATTTCACGCTATCCTACCGACCTGGCAGCAAGAATGTCAAGCCTGACGCCCTCTCACGCCAGTTCCAACGGGAGGGGGAGACTGAGGAGTCTGCTGTTGCCACTACTATTGTTCCCTCTCACCTTGTGTTAGGAGCTGCTCGCTGGACTCTGGAACGCAAGGTAAAGGCTTCTATACCTGATCCTGCCTCCATTCCTGCCGGCTGTCCAGCTGGGTGCCTGTTTGTGCCTCCATCATTACGCACACTAGTTTTAAAGTGGGGTCATTCTTCCCGCCTGGCTTGTCATCCTGGAGTAACCAGAACCAGTTTTCTTGTGGCTCAACGTTTTTGGTGGCCTTCAATGTCCTCCGATATTAAGGCTTTTGTGGCTGCTTGCCCTGTATGTGCTAGTGTCAAGATCCCTAGAACCCCACCTGCTGGTCTGCTACACCCCCTACCTGTGCCGTCGAGACCTTGGTCCCACATCGCCATGGACTTTATCACCGGACTGCCCAACTCGAGTGGTAAGACGGTCATACTCACCATCATTGACCGTTTTTCCAAATTGGTGCACGCCATACCCCTACAAAGACTTCCATCTGCCAAGGAGCTTGCTGTTCTTGTGTCTCGTCATCTGTTCCGTTTACATGGCCTTCCTCTGAACATCACGTCTGATCGTGGACCACAATTCGTTGCTGCTTTCTGGAGGGAGTTCTGCAACCTTCTTGGGATTAAGGTTAGTCTCAGTTCAGGCTTCCATCCTCAGACCAACGGCCAGGTGGAGCGGTACAACCAGGATCTGGAGACAACTTTACGAGCCATGTGCAGTAAGAACCCCAGGACTTGGTCTTCTCAGCTTCCTTGGGCTGAGTATTCCCACAACACCCTCATCAATTCATCTGGTTTCTCTCCCTTCCAAGCAGCTTACGGCTATCAACCCCCTCTATTTCCCCACCAGGAACTGTTGGCCTCCTCTGTTGGTCCTGCAGCTTTCGTGAGGCGCTGTCAGCGTACCTGGAGGACATATAGGCACGAACTCCTGCGGAACCAGGAGAGGTTCACTAGAGTGGCTAATCGTCGGCGGTCTGCGGCCCCGAAGTACAAGGTGGGGGACAAGGTTTGGCTTTCTTCTGCTGATGTTCCCTTAAAGGGAGGGTCCAAGAAGCTGCTTCCTCGCTACATCGGTCCTTACTCCATCACTCAAGTAATCAACCCGGTGGCTGTGAAACTGGACCTGCCACGCTCTCTAAAGATCCACCCCGTGTTTCATGTCAGCAAGGTCAAGCCAGCCAGAGACTCTCCCCTTCAACCCGCTCCAGCTCCTCCTCCAGCTCCTCGTTTCATAGATGGCGGGCCCGTTTACACCGTCAAGACTCTCCTCGCCTCCAGAAGAGTGGGTAGAGGAATACAGTACCTTGTGGACTGGGAGGGATACGGTCCCGCGGATCGCCAATGGGTCCCTGACCGTTTCATTGTTGACCGGAACCTGGTCACACGTTTCCATCGTGACCATCCCGGTCAACCCTGTCGTCCGTCTGGTAGCCGGACGTAAGGGGGGGGGTTATGTTATGTAATGGTTTTCCTTTGCTCTGCTGCGACCTCTTCTGGAGGTCCTCCCCTTCCTGAGGCTTGCTGTGAGACTCACAGGTGTTTCTCATTATGTTTAAGTTTCCTATTTAAGGATTGAGTTCCTGTTGTACTGTGTCTAAGCGTCTTTGAGGTCTGGCTCTTTCGAGTCTTCTGTTTTGCGCTCAACATTAAAAGAAACCTTTATTTGGATTCAGAACCTGTGTTTCTTTGTCCTTCCTGCGTTTGGGTTTTTGCCCCTGGAATCTCCGTGACAGCTCCATGCCTTTTGACCTTTTAAAAAAGGAGTTTTCATCATATGAACCTTTTAAATAACAGTTTTGTTTGTGCTTGAGTGGACCTCAAGTGTTGCTTGAGTGGACTAAATGTCAACTAAATCTTTTCCTCTTTGTATGTTTATACTCCATGTCATTTCAAACTAAACAGATGTTGTACAAAATACATTTTTAAACTGTGATTACATAAGAAACACCTACATGGAAACACATACATGGTTTTTATGGTCAAGACAGCAAATACCATGCTGATAACACATTAAGGGTTAAAAAAGATCAGAAATGTTATACATTGTATGGAATTTCCTTGTTTATTTTTTTTGTTCAAATATTGCAATCAACACTTTCAAAACTCTAAATGAAGCTTTCAAAGAATTTTCCATAATATCATTTTTCATTTTGTAGAAAACAAGAAGTTGGTGAAATGTCCGGTCTAGGAGAAAAGGCCGTGAATGGATCTGCACTCCAGGAACCAAGAATATGACTGATGCATTCATGCAAAAGCTGTTTGATACCATTTTCCCTTACCAATACTAATATTTGTCAAGAAAGTATATTATATTTGTGGAAAAAGGCCTTTGTGAAATAACCTCACTCAATCTACAGACCATATATGAACGTCCATTGTTTTTTCTTTAGCTTTTTGAGTCTACAGTAGCATTAAAAAGATTTTAAACAACTATTTTAGCATGTTTCACAAGTCTTAATCATTATAATTTAATACATTGACATTTATTTATTTATTTATTTCCACAAAGAAAAGGAAAGAAAAAAAAAAACTCAACCAAATCCATATTCAAGCAGCACATAGTCAGTCAAAAGGGGTTTCTGTGAACTTTACTGAACCTCCTCCTATTGTGTATTCAACAGCTCAACAGGGTTTGAATTCTCTTGTGTCTCAGCAAAACGCTTTATCTCTGCCTAGTAACCACTTTTAAAAGAACACATACACACACACACACACAATGCAAGTGACGAACTAATACGATAAAGGAATCAGTCTTGCACCTGTAGTCAGTTTTAACGCATGGCCACCAATGTGCTTGTTCGCTAATGCAGACGTGTGGAGGTTCTGGCAAACACACGTTATTGTACTCATCTCCCCTCTGTGTATATCTCTGTGTATACTGAACCTCCCTGGCTTTCATTTTTATTTGATCAAATACTGTTTGGCTAGTTGAATAAACTGATTAATTGTTCAATTGGTAGGGAGTAGTAAAACTGAGGAGGAGAAGTTGAAAGTGCCATTGACTATATGCTTTTCAAAAAGTCATCTTAACAGCTTCAAAGCATAGAATTCACCAGTCTCTTGAACTACCTGGTCCTTGTTCTGACTGGAAACATAATGAGCATGAAAAACTACGTCAAGCTGCTTCATTTAATTAGTATTTACAATGAGGATCAGCAAATAGCTTATGTCAGTGAGCAGGAAGAAAACTGGTACAGAAACTAATTGCCTAAGGGAACTGACAGAATTTTAAACTACCACGTCAAATAAACTCTGTTTCCAACTCTGCTTGTTGTCACAAAGTTGGGAATCTGCTTTATAGCATAATAATCCCTCAGTTATTTTCAGCTCCAGTCCACAAAATAGGATAACAATAAACAGAAGTAAGATTTTTTTTCTGTAGTTAATAGCCAGCCTTGACTTCTGACTGTGTTTATTCATTCATGCTGCATTATTCCTGACAAACACTGATTATCACTGGAAAATAGGATAAATGTTTTTCATGAAACATCACCAGAAAATAAATTTACCTTAGTTAACATCATGTAAACATGACCATTAAATTAAGCCTCATTTTACTTCAAAGATAAATTCAGATACAAAAGCTGCCGCTATAGACCCAATTAAAATTTAAATAGTTGCTTGATCATGCAAAAACAATTTTGTTCAGGATAATTTATTGACAAGTGTAACACCCCTTTTTCCCTAAAGAATGTCTCCTCTCTTACATTATTATTCTTGTGCATACCTCGTTTTAGGATTGTTTGTGTTTCCTGCTCCACACAAATCCTTTTGGATTTGTAACCTACACTGTCCATTCCCACTGCAGTGTACACAGCGATTTGAAGATTAGCTCCATTGATCTTTTGCCTCATCTTCCACTAAACATGGTAAACATGCTCACAGCGGGTTTTAGACCAGATGTGAGATTCTATCTTTGAAGTTAAAGAAAGCTAAGTGCTGGATTCCTGGACTCACAGTCCACTTTTTGATCCCATCTGTTGCAACATTTCAGAATTGTACGTGAAGTCTGGATTAGCAAAGCTTGCCTATCATTCTGGAGGCTGATGCAGTGCTTTAGCTAGTAATGGGCAAATTTAAGAATTAAAAAATATAGTTACTCAAGTTGCATACAATACTATTGAGCACAGAAAATAAACAGAAATTATCTCAATTGGTTTGCTACGATGCCCTTTGTATGAACTCTTGCAGACATGGACTTTTCTTTTTCTTAAAGCTCCATACGGTTCATCTTTGGTCTATGTAAAAGTGATCCCAGTGGTATTTTAATTATGATTATGCCATTTTTAGGAAATATCAAATATCCTGTGTTGTTTTCTCGAACATACAGTAGTTTTTTGCAGAGCGACAGTAGTTGATCAGAAATTCACCTCTTTGTTGTGGGCTGGACTGTGGGAGCGGAGTAAGCCCGCCTCCACATCCCGTCATCCATCTGTTGACACTGTCCCCAGTGTACCCCAACCCAACATTGTTGGTGCAACAAAAATGGTGAGCAATATAGGAGCTGTACATGTTTTTCAGCCAGATTCCAGCTCAGACAAAAAAAAAAGGTGACCATGAATCTAGTCGTCTGCAAGTGATAGAGCAGAGCAGGGAGCTTGTGGCACGCACAGCGCTATATCTTCTGTCACGAATTCACTCTTTTTAAACTGCAACTGATTTTTTTGTAGTTTATTCACAAACAATTTCTGACCTTCTAATCCAGATCCTTTATTTCTTGATCATTACAAATTTTGCTTGTATTTGTTCCAAATTTTTGACACAGTTTACTACAGACGGCTGATATCTTTTGCAACATACAGTGTCTTGAATTGTTTTCTTACAAGACTTTAGTTATCTTTTCCACTGTTTCAGCTGGCAGCTCTCTATTGACTATTGTTTTTATTATAGTGACTTATAGGTTTCACTTCTTTTTATTAGAGATTTTGATAACTATTTTTTTTATGTGTCCTATCTTTTAAAACAACAACACAGCCGAATGAACATCTTGAAGCCATATTTTTGTCATTGTAGAAACTTAAAACTGTATCATTTTTGAGCACATATACTAAATGTTCCCTCTAATGGTGTTTCTTATGACCTTTCGATAGCATGGAGATCTTTTTAACACACACCCAGGGCACTATGTTTTACCCGTACACACACACACAAAATAATGTTTTTCTACACTTTAGACAACTCTGTTATCTTTAAGTCAACACACATGTTAATGCACATGTATTATTACAATTACAAGAGTTCATTTGTACTAATAACAATAAAATCTAAAAATGAAATTGGCATTATCATGCTAAAGTGTTCTAAATAGATGTGAACATCATTAAACGTGATTGTGGTCAGAAATCTGAAACGTTTCTTCGTATCCTTGTGTTTGAACTCCCTTTGGGGGCCACTGTGCCCGGTCCTCTGTCCAGTTTCTCTGAATTTTAACCAGTGTTACTTACTGGCAAAAAGAGAGATGTGTTCCAGCAAATGTGATAATGCACAGCATAACAATGACTTGGCTCCAAATACTGTTTGCCTAAGCCTTGGATTTCAAGACAGAGGCAGAAGGGAGGGGGGAAAAAACGTTCACACAGCATAAATCCGCTGGTCCTCAGTGGTTGCGTGCTTACGTGAATGAAAAGAAGTGTGCGTGCGTGCATTATGACAGCCACAACAATGGAAACTCCACAGCCTAATTGATATGATCAGCCCTAGTTTTTTAAGGATTACAGATTTGACTGTGAAAGCATATTTCTATGTTATGCACCAGACATGACTGCAGTATTTCATGAAAGTGTAAGTCAACAGATGGTTGGTTATGGCCCATTTCACCTTTATCAACTGTAACAATGTATTTGTCACCAATGGAGCTCTAGATATGTAGATATGTACACATATTTCTAGCTAGCCCATCAAAGGCACAATTAGGGCAGTGTTATACCTGTTCTGTCAACACTTAGTCATTTCTTGAGTGGCATCTTTGTGAAAAGATAGTAGTAACCCATGCAAACTAAATTAATAAAACTATTATGTTGATTTGATCATAAAAACTGTAATTGGTTTATTTAAGTAATAATTTATTTTTAAATGCCTGGAAGACTAAGTTTCTGTGACAATCTCTCTGAATAGATATTTAAAAAAAAACATCATATTGCATTTACACATTAGAAAATCATTTGGCAAATGGAAGGGGCATCACAGCAGACCTCAATTCCTTTTTAAGGTTTAAGAGGCTGAGTGATACTGCACTCTGCTATATGTCTAGCCAAGACTTCATATACTGCAGGTTGTAACAGTAGCAGTCGTTTTGTCTCACTTAAAACTCTAATCTCCTTTGATGCCCATTTCCACAAATGCATTTGTCAGCTGATTTTTCAGCATTTAGGATGGTTTGATGATGCAGAGCAAGTCAAAGTGAATACTTATCTTTAATGCTTAGAAGTATTTTATTTGTTTGATTCTAAGAAAAAAAAGACAACCTTTAGATTATATCTATAAAATGATTTTTAATTAATGAAAGGTTTATGAAGATAACAACACATTTTTCTTTTTTTTTCTTTTTTTTTTGGTACATTTTTCTTTTATAACCTCTTACTGAAAGGGGTTCATTGAGATGTGAGAAATTATTTAAACAACAATATAGGTCTGAGTGTGGAAGTGTTTTTTAGATTGGTTATTTTTGACTACCCCTTTGTATCATATTTGATAGATGTATTTTTGAGACCCCTATCTCATTAACATGACCAAAGGTTTCCTTAAAAACCCATTGTATATAAGTTGGTTCATGTTTGCTGACCTGCAGTTTATCATCATTCCACTAGGGGCAGTAGAAGAGCTTTTCTTGCTCATGCGTTAGTCATTTTTGTAAAAAATTATTTGCTGTATTGGAAGAATAGAACATTTTGTCATGTTTAATTATTTATAATACAGTTACACGATGTTAAAAATATGTTGATCAAATTTGAGACAATGGGTAAATAATGTACTTTTTTCCTAAACACATGCTGTCAGAAAAAAACATACAAAATCACCCAATGAATCATAATTGATGTTATGCAAAAACAATTTGGTTGCAAACTTTGTTTTGTGGATTTCATCAAAGGTTAAAAAACATCTTAATTCCAGAAAAATTTGAGTTTTCTGTCAATGATTTGATGTTTTGGGCTCTACTAGAATAATGACTGTTAAAATCGAATATGCTCAATTTATAACAACATGCATAGCATGCATTTGTTGTACAACATCTTATTAACTTTTAAAATCAAATATTTCTATCAGTGACTTGTTAAATTCAATTTGAGTTTTTTATTTTTTCATTTAATGCTTATAGTTAACAATATGTCCCACAAAACTGATAATCCTTTGAACTCTCTTTTTAGGCTGCTTCAGAGGATGCTGCAGTTTTGATGAATTTAAGGATGAATGACCTTGTTTTCCAAATGACTTCTCCTTGCTCGTGCTGCAGCCTGAACATTTGGATTTATGGGCACCGTTGTGAAAGTACTGTCAATTTCCCCCCATACGTGACATTAATGTGTAACACACAACATTCATTGCAGGTCTTCACTGATTAAAATCATATTTATTTTGCACGGATCAAACTAATTGCCATCCCTTGTTATCGATTCATTTGATTTATTTTTGTCTGTTCTAGGCACATCTCAAGGTTTCGCAAGAACAATGGATAACAGTTCTGCACACTACAGTTACTAAATTTATGCCAAAAAATATCAATGATTGCTTATAATAGCTCTAGTTTTTGCTTGTAAATGGAACTTGCAGATGAGCACCTCCAACAAACTTTTTGCACAGACACAACTACTGGTACTTGGCAGCAGAGAGAAATTAGGAGACATGCTACCTCAGAGGGTGCCTGAGTGAATAAAATAAAAAAGTCTTTAGAAAAAAAAAAACCTTATAATGGAAGAGACCAAATAAAAAAACACACGCACAAAGACACCATCTATCCATCTTCTAAACCAGTTTTGTCCCTTTCGGGGTCACGGGGCTGCCGGAACCTATCCTAGCCCCTCGTGGGTGAAAGCAGGGTACACCCTGGACAGGTCGCCAGTCTGACGCCGAACCACAATCACACACCCATACACACCACTCCATTCCACCCACACCTGGGGACAATTTAGAGTATCCAATTAATCTATAAAGAATGCTTGCTACGGTAGGAGAAAGCCGGAGTCCCCGGAGAAAACCCACGCATGCACGAGGAGGACATGCAAACTTCACGCAGAAAGGTCCATTGGTGACTATCTTTTCAGTTCCCCCCACCTGGGACTTGAATTGGGGCCTTCGTGCACCGAATAGCTCTAAGACACATTAATGTAAAATAACTGGCAGCACAAAGAAACAAATCTAAATGTTTAAATTGTCCCTGGTTTCCTTCTTCTGAAGGTAGGCTGCTCTATCTTTGAAAGAGTCAAAAGAAATCCTTATGTTATACCATCATTATACTGCCGCTTCAAAGACTTGAACTAAACCATTATGTCGTCTCAGGTCATTTTACAATTTTTATCACCACTGTCATTTAGCGGGTTTGTAGAGGGAACTCGGTTGAGAGCAATTTTTCAATTAAAAATCAAAAAAGTATGGCTGTAATCATATCTCAAGAATTCATTACATCCTACTTGCAAGAGGTTTAATTATTTTTCAATTAAGCTGGCTGGTATGAGTGAGTCTTAGACAATTCCTTACTTTTTTTTCCCCTTTTGCTTTGATTTTCTTTTAGTATTGAGGGAGATGATCATTGTAACATCGCAAATCTTGTATATTGCATTTGCCAAAAATAACATCATGCACTAATGACAACAACAAACAAGAAAAACAATGTGGAAGTAGTCATTTTATTGAGCCTTGAGAGAAGAGAGGGGATAAGAGAATGATAAAAGGGTATTTGGCTGCAAATCTTCAGTCTGTTTGAGGTGAGTTTTAGCACACAGTTCAAATAGCTTTAATCGTTTTTCCTATTTTTCTTTTCTGCATTGCTATCTCCATCACTTTTTCAATAATTTTAATTTCAGTCCCTATATTTCACCTCTTTGCCAGGCTCTGTACTTCATCTCTTAACTGGCTGTATTGGCCTTAAAGTTCTGTATTCAGCTATGAGTCTCATAATTTGTCTACTATACCTCCAATGCATTTAGACTTTAGAGAAGCATTAGTTCATAACCACATAAAGTATCCAAGCATTAAACAAACACAACTCTAAAGGGTGTTTCACCTTCAGGCAATAACTGGCATGTGGCTATTGCATGACACTAACATTTGTATTCACCAACAGATTTAAAACAACAGATTTCAACCTTTTTAAAGTAGTGTTGTCTTTTGTTATTCCCTTTAGATTATTACAGATTATGGAGTCCCTCTCCTCACAAGAAAGCAATTTTAACCAAACTCTTGCATGATTAGTTTTCTATTCTGGAACAAATCAAATCAAATTTTATTTGTATAGCACTTTTCCAACCCACGTTTACAGAATATCCACCAGATCAAAGCAACGAGCCAGACCCGGGAGATCTCACTAAATAAAAGTTAAAAAAAGAGATAAATAACTAGGGCTGTACTCGGGTACTCGCAATCTGCTCCTAAAAATTTGAGTACATTTGCAATAAACCAGATCATTGATTGAAACTTTATAAATATAGTAAAGTATAGTAAAAATACAATTAAGAAACAATGTATTAATTGCTTTGAAATGCAGAATATTGCTCGATTTTAATTTTATAAACTAAAAACAGTTGAATGGGGAGCGCCACTGTCACTGGAAGTAAACAAGTCTTCAAAATAAAGTGTTGGTCAAGCTTCCCATTTTCAAAGTAAAACTATCCAGCATTTTTTTTTTTCGTTAAGAAAATTAGACTGATGTTCAACTGACATAAGTTTGTAAAAAACTAATGTGCTTTAACACCGAGGCTTTCTCTTTAGTGTTAACATTCTTTTGGTCACAGTAACTTAAGCAGTTGACACATTTAACATAGTTCCAGCGGATTCTAATGCAGAAAAAACAGCCTTGCGCTTATATGCTGCACTGCACAGTAGTGGAGTGCTACATGTATGCAATCAACATGAATCAGCTCATTCTGCCACGGACAAAAGTAACTTTTCATACCGGCATTTCACCAATTTGCAATGCAATACAACGTAAAGTATTGCAGAATGGAACAAACAACAGGATTTTTTGTTTTTATGTTGTACAAGTTACTGCTAAACTTAACCAGGTTGTAAAAATGTATTAAATGTTATAAATGTTAAAACGTAAGGTTTTTACGTGTTAATACGTAAAAACCTATTTAAAATGACAGTTACCATTTCTTTCTATGTGAATCTTTGTGTTTTAATCAGTCTTGTTCATTATGATCTCCCGTTTTAAATAAAGCTATGAGTGATGGTGATTTAATACATGTTATTTTAAATTTACATCCAGTAAAAAGACAAACAACAACTGAAAAATTATATTAAAAAGTCAAGTGGTTCGATCTGTGAATCTTTGAGCTTGATTCGTAAATCGAATCAGATTGCCTCTGAGTAATGATTCACAGCCCTATAAATGACCAGATAAGTAAATAAATAAACCTTAATAGACAGATATAAATGAATAAATAGTGAATAAAAATATCAAAAAATGAGTAAAAAGAGAAAATCAAATAAGTTCCCAAATTTTAACTAAAAGCCAGATTATAGGTCTTGAGCTTTCCTTAAAAACATGAACAGTCTCGGCGGCCCTGAGGCATGCTGGGAGGCTGTTCCACAGGCGAGGTTCATAAAAACTGAATGATAAGTCATGATTCAGTATTCTGTCTAACAGAAATGTTCTTGACTCCATTTCCAAGTTTTATTTTAACACTATTGAACAAACAGACTGCAAAGAAAAACAGAAATCGGACAAAAAAAATGTATTCCTCCCTCTAACTATTCATTTTGTTCCACCAACATGAGGCTGGGTGTCTCTGGCAGCAGCCTAAACACAGAATTTCAAATACCAATCTTCACCGCAAAATGCTTTTTGCTTTCCCCTGGGAAATCCCACGACATACCTTGGCTAGGTAAAACATGCAATAAGACACATATACTGCTCCACATGGCTCTTTTCACAGTCGTTCTTTCCCGGATGTCTGGTTTTCAATTCCCAGGGCAGAGCTCTGCCAGCCCATTTATCCAGAATTTGCAGGCTTTTCTCTCTAAAGCTTAAATCTTTTTTTATTTTTATTTTTTATCTTCATTTGTTCAGGAACGAGTTTAGGACCACAGCTTCAGGTAAAGATTTAGATTGAGGGGTGATTGTTAAACTTTTTTTTTTTTTTAACTCTGCTCTGTCATTTCAGCAATAACACGCTGCTGCAAACTATGTACTCTGAACTCAAATTCTGTTGAAGTGCCACTCTTTTGCATAAGATTGCAGGTGACTGCTTACCCTAAGAGAGAAGTCAACAATTCCATCCCAGCAGAAAATAACAGTCTCAGATTAATACTAATATTGGTCAGTCTGTCTTTAGTGGCAAATTGGATAAGGTGGAAGCTGCAAATCACTTTCTGAGGAACCCAGCAATGATGCACAGTCTGCTTAAAACATTTTTAGGTTATTACGTGAATAATTAAACGTATGCTTGTTTGCTTTCTGTTCAATTGCTGAAAATAACACGCATTTCCTTTCTACTATGCAGATCTTTTGTAATATTTTACACTGAATCGATTTCATCCTGTTCTTTCCGTATTACAAATAGTAACCTAACTCTTTTGTCTTATTACTAGGGGTGTAACGATCAACCAATAGCTCAATTTATATTCCAACTATCCAACCAGATCGATCTTAGGAAATTTGTTATATCATTATAAAAATCATTTCAAAATTAATTCAATCGCTTATATCAATATTGGAAAATACCATTTGAATTGAGACATGGTAGGTTTAATTAAATATGACGTAAAATTTGTGTCATTACAGTGGACCACACACGTAATGCAGCAAAAAATGATCAACAATTATTGCAGTCCAATATGTGGAAAAACTTTGAATTTAGCAAAGTTATGTCCAGTGAGGTAGAATGTTCTGATAATGTTCCCTTTGGATTATTTTGATGTGGAAAAACAACAGTGAGCTAAACTTTAGGAAACTAAAATGTGAATGGATTTGACATCATTTCTTGTTTACTTTTTTGTTTGCACGCATATTTAATTTACACTTGATTATCTTGCAAAAAATACAAGCAATGTGGAAAACTTCAGTACCCAGGTATTTATCTCTGAGTCACACAGGTTGAATTTTTGGCTAAAGATGTCCTGGATGAATTTAAGGTCAGTGAACCAGATCATTCAAAATTAACGAATCGTATCGTCAACCACAAATTAGGATATGAGCAGAATCGTTGTTAGAATCCTTACACCTCTACATATTTTCTACATATTTTCTGTTCCAGCAGATGGAGTCTAGTTATTTTATAGGTTATTAGTTCATTGTTCCACTTGGAGCTACTTTGCATCCCCACTGTACTCTATTACTTGCTTGGTACAGATATTACACAGAAACCCCCTTTTGACGTAATCAATTGTTTACTTATTTAGGCTATTGCAAACACAGTTGAAACAATTTGGCCTGGAAAAATCTAGAATGTCCTAGATTATAGCAAGAGTAGTGAATATTGTTGGGTTTGATATTTCTTGAGAGCTGGCACTTAAATGTCCCACCTTGTCCATGAAGACAACACCAATAGCTTGTGAAAAAGAGTCTTCCAGTTCTCCTTTACAGTACTTTTTACTCTTTTTTTCGGAAACCCCAATCCAACTCCTTACAAGGCAGAGATGAAATTACAACTTTGCTGTTTTCCCAGACATGAGGTTGTCTGTCCTGTCGTATGACCGTATTGCTTATAATCAAAAACGCTTTCAAGAAACAAATCTGTGAAGACTCTTGTTCATCCAAAATGGTTCTAAAGTTTTCAAAAGGGTCATCTGGCCTTCGTTTTTAAGTAGAAAAACGTTTCCCGAAACTGAGTCCAGATGAGCCTTATTTAAACTTTTTTGTGCTACTTACAGGAAATCCTCACAAAAGCACCCAAACATGGAATCTGTGCTGCACTTTTTTCTGAAACCCAAACTCTGCTCATGTTGAAAGTTTAGGGCCAATTCTTATAATCCCCAGAATGTTCCCCTCCTTGGATGGAACAGCCATTACTTGATTGGTACTTCAGATCCAGCTTTGTGAAGCCAAAACATCCACTCTGGCTAGGAACAGATAAAATGTGCCTGTTTAGTGTTTTTCCAGCTGGGTTGATCTAAAGCGGCAGGATTTCAACCAATAGCCTGAGTGTCTTTTACAGCGACAAGAGGCTTTAGATGACAGCCTTCCAGTGTCACCACGGCTGCAGCTGTTTTAAATTGTCTAAATGAAAATGGCAGTAATTTGCTACCTTTCATGAGAACTTTACATCAATTTGGGGACATAAAAAGAAAAAGAAAAATGAAACCCTCCTTATTCGACACAGCGAGAAATGAGTGAAGAAGACAGCACACCGAAGGAGGTAGAAGAGAACAAGCATAAAAACACACGGTGCTCCATAAAAGGCAATCTGATTTTCAAAAATGACTATATTGTTAGCGTTCCACCTGGCAAGAGCTTGCACAGACTGGGAAGTGCAGCTGTGCAAACAGACACACACTCACCTCAGCAAGTGCAAAATGCAGTTTTTCAAGTTTTCAAGCATACTCTCATGGGAAACCATGTCAAGTAAATCAGTTTTTTCATCATCTAAAAGTGGTTCTGCAGGCCTTCGTGTGAGCTGATGTTGCAAAATTTCCACTCTAAATAGGACACAGCGATGAAGCCTGAATCCACTTCTTAATGCTTTATGACTCCGACAGTCAGACAGGAGTGTGATTACACTCTAGATCATTTTCATAATTACAGGGAATGTGCTAGATCAATCTTGTCGTATTATTTCCTCGAGCTGTTTACTTTCTTTGACCTAAACAATACGGTCATGTATCACACTGTAATAGTTCAGTGTCACGGTTCATCAGTTTGTCAAGGTGCGATACGTTTCCACACAAATAACCGAACTGTGAGTTAAAATGAGCAAGTCCTGCCACAAGCATCAATAAGTGCCAAGTATCTCAAAATTATGAATATTATTTAATCTCCCAGCACTCTGAAGCTTTGCTGTGTATTATTGCAAAATGTCATCTTACTTTTCAATAGCTCATCAGGCTGAATGGAGGAAGTGTGTCATCGTGTATGCTTTCAACAACATCTCCCGGAAGACTGTGGAAATCCTTCTCTCTTTCAGTGTCTGCCGTGCTCTCTGGCTAGCTGACATTTAGACTGGAGTGAAGGCAGATGGAATAGAGGAAGTCATAGAAAGGATTCTTCCCAGAAAAGGGACACAAGCCTCCTCTACCCTCAGAGGGCCTGACCCGGCCACCCACATCTGAAATCAATATGCTCAGTCATTCAGAGAGGGGAGCATTTTAAATCAGGGGAGAAGGAAGTCCTTTTGTTACACATATCTGAAATATTCAACCACCACCAGAGGCTCCCTTTCTAAAAGCTCTGAAATATACCGACTCCAACTTCGAGGAACATTTTTTATATCAGTTTGTTTAAGGAAATATTAAATACATTTGATTGGGTTGGAGAAAGAGAGGCAAACCATTTTTTTTTCTTGACGGTTTTCACACTGAATCCAATAACAATCTAATATAACTCATATATCATGGGCTGCATGTAGATGATGCTCATCAAGGATTGGGGAAACACACTGAATAAATCTATAAATTTGCATCTTAAATCTTTTAGATTTTTATCCCAGAATGGATCAGAGTGAAACAATAATGGCTTTCCATGGACAGAAATCAGTAATCATGAAAAAAAGACGGATAATTCTCATTCACTTCTACCCTGCAAGCAGATATTTGTTAAAAAGAGAAATGGGTTAACACTGACTCACTAGCTTAGGCATAAAGTATGTTGAAGGGAGACACCCAACTGCACAGTTGGAGGATAGGAATAAGTTATCATCTTCAAGTTCCCTTTTAGGGTAAACTATGCATCCTACCCCAAAACCTCATTCTGCAAACAAACATGGATTTTCATAATGTGTAATATGAGTAAAGCACAGTAGCAGAGCTTTAAGAACACAAGTGTTGTAATGGTTAACCATTAGCTCTGTTCTCAGCTTTGTGTTTAGCACTCTTCTGTGTTTGCGTCCATCTTCCATCCCTGCATACCCCTCATCACAGCACACATTAAGCTGATCCAAATGATTCCCTAGAGCAGTGCACAAGTGCAAAGTCTTAGTCTTTGGTGAGAGAACTGAATTGTAGACAAAAACGAAACTATTATAGGGTAAAAAAAAAACTATTTGCATGTAGAACACACTAACCAGCTAAAGCTAACAACTAATCACCTGAAATTCACATTATGGCATGAAAATCATTGTGTCAAGGTGCATTAATATGTAAATAAAAATACCCTACAGGCTTTACATTTGTGAAATACCAACAGGTTTTAGGTAATGTAAACATTTTAAAAGCACTGTTCTCTTGGTCTTTATTGGTTGGTGTGGAAGTATGGATAAAGATGGGTAAAGATGGCAGAAGAGAGTCTAGGGTTCGAAAGAGGATCACAACAGCCAAAGACTGTTAGCACTGACAGCCAATAAAGATACTATAAAACACGTTACACTGGTTGCATTTTTTAGATCAATTATAGATCAGTAAATTGGAACGAATCAGATGAACTAAAATCGAATATGAATTCTATAAGCAACTGAAAATTATAATATGAATTAAAATATTTGTTAAAATGAATCGTTACACCCTTGACAGTTTTGCTTCTTGAGTCTACTTGGTGTAAATTTTCTACACTTTATTGTATCATTTACCTTTCATTTAGTAACATATTTTATCTATTATCATTAATAAATAGTCCTTCATAAAACATTCTTATGTGCATAAATATTTTTTCCTACTTATATATTTTTTATTGGGATACATACAGAGAATACGTGACATTTCAGGCAAAAGTTTTGGATTCTATCTATGCCATTTTTTTACCATTTGTAATTTAAAGCACTTTTTGACAAAACAAGTAGGCATTAAGGTAAAATTGAAAGGGTTTATTGGATTTCTGTCGTGTTTGTTAACCGTTTCCATCCATGTTAGTAGAGCTGAGAAGGATCAGGGGTCCAACGGGGTAATTCCACTGGTTAGAAAACAAAGATCAGGGAAATCCCACTGACATGTCTTTGAAAAAAAAAAGACACCCAACTTCACTTAAAAGTGGTCAGTTTATCATTTTTCAGAGAGCTGATATGATGTTCAGAGGGTTTTCCCTCCTAGCCATGATAAAAGCTTCTTTTGTCATCAAAGTCCTCAAGTCTGTCATCTGTACAATGACAAGGTCGGAGTTCTGCTTTCATCTCAAACCAGATTTTTTCTCCCTCATCTGGCTTCATACACAGTTTGGTTGTGCAAACACCACATGCACTAGTTTACCTTTCCAGACTGCATCTCAATGCATTTTACAGGATATATTTCTGTCACAGCTTACTATACATCTGCACTTTCTGTATAACAACATTCTTTATGGCTATTTTTGTGCAATAAAATTTCTGCATAGAGTAAAGTGTTTTGAAAAATTCCCAACACAAACTATTTGAGGTATATGAGTGATAAATCACCAACGTTCATAAAAGATAAATTCAAGACAAGGATACGGCGCTGAAATTTATAATCTAGGCTGAACAGATCTGGGTGCTCCATCTTTCTTCTCAAGCACAGACTGTTGGTGGGTTTTTTTTTTTGTCTTTTTTTTTGCAAAGTCATGATGACGAGTTAGCTGACTCGTAAATCCAGGATGTTTGTAGGTGGGAAAGTTTAATCATTTGTGGTAAATATGGCCATCCTGTGGGGGCTGGCGTGTTGATGTTCATATCAGAGGCAGATAAACAGTGCAACTTACTTCAATGACAACAGTGGACTACTATCATACATTCCTTGTTGTCTAAGCTCAAAGGTTGGTCGTGGATAGTTAGATGGATGTGATACTAAAGTATTTTTTTTAACTCTGCTTACACGAGTGAAATAGAGCAAATTTTAGATTTCTGTCAGAAATCTAAAGGCCATGTCACAGAGCTACAGAGCTACATTCCATTGATGAAAATTGGTCAAATGTGAATATAAATGGAAAAAGTAAGAAAAGATGTGGTCTTTACGTAAAATTTTCACAGATGTATTGCAAATGAACCATGTTAAAACCACAGAAGTACAAATAAACAACGCAAAGAACACATAAATCATTGTAAAAGTCGCACGAAACGCAAATTTTGCATAAACTGTGTGTGATTTTTGTGCTGTTTATGTGCAATTTATTAGCTATTTGTGCATCACTAATAAATTGTGTGGCATATACATGATTCAAATGTTATACATTAGTGGTACATGCATGAAAAGACCATTAGACATAAGTACAACGGTCGTGGAAAGCCACAAATTTTCGTATGCATTGTCATGACTCGTCAAAGTTAGACAGACCCAGACGCTGAAAACCCGGAAGGAAGACAGGAGGTGAGTGAAGGTAAATAATAGATTTAATTTTTCCAGTGGATGACTTTGTCCTGTTGTGGCGGGGAATGGCAGGAACGGCAACTCCAGATGAGAGGGTGGATCTTGACGTGGCTGGAGGTTCGACTGTGGCCCGTGGCGTGGCTGGAGGTTCGACTGTGGCCCGTGGCGTGGCTGGAGGTTCGGCTGTGGCTTGAGCTCAGGCCTGATGTATGGAGCGTTGAGAGGAGGTAGGTACTCCGGGGATAGACTCCGCTTGGGCTGAAGCTGATGCTGGCGTCCACTCGTGGGATATGTAGGTCCTGGACATAGAAAGACTAGAGTTTAGACGAGGGTAAAGATACGTAACAAGAAAACTTGAAAGAGACCAGACTAGCACCATCAGGGGCAACGAACTAGCGTTGAATTCTGGTCCTGGCGCTCCTTAAGTAGGTCTGGCAGGTTGATGAGATGAGTGGACGCAGCTGGGAAGAATCAGTGGCCAAGCAGAGAGGGGAGGGGGAAGATAGCTGACAGAGGCACCATGACATGCATCTTGCAAAAATTGCGTAAGATTTGCGTAAGATTTACGAAATAATTGCGTATAAACTACGTTAAATATTCATAAACTGTGTAATTCTCAACCGACCAAAAATTCTGAACAGCTCAAAACTGAATTCACGTAAAGACCCCTCGGCAGAAACCCACGTGCAAATTGATGAATGACTAACGCAAGCAACGCTTATGGATTACATATATCACGCATGTATTAGAAAAGACTAAAATTTAAGTGGAAAATGCGCAAAATGTGCGTCGGAAACAGTGGAATTATTTTATGACACATTCTTCAACAGAGTGAGAAACATAAAGAAAAAAATTCATGACGAGATTTATAGAGAAATCCGTCAGGTCAAGGCACATGTCTCATTCCTGCTGACTTCAGCACAGAGGACTGTGGATGTCTCTGCACGCCGTCACACTGTCAAACTGTCAGGAAAAGGCAGGGGACGCCGGACAGACAGGAAGAATCAGGAGTGTTCAACAGAGTGGGAGAGCAATGCCATGACTGCTTAAGATAAATATGGCAACAATGTGACTCTCAAAGTCATTCCAGTGGTCCTGAATGATGCTTTGATTTTCATCAGGGGCCTGAGTCGCATAACCCACAGGTTGAATACGTAAAAAGGAAAATTTAAATAATGTAGTATTTGATCGTGACATAATTTAAGGTCAAATATTTAAAAATGTATTTAAAAATAATCAGCACATATTTTTGACTCTTGATACTTGATCTGCATATGCTATGATGATTTCAAAAATAGTTTTAAGTATAATTATATTCATGATTGTTCTAATAAAAACATAACCTGCACATATATTTGATACATTATCAATATATTCTATAAAGATTTCTGAAACATTGTTATGTCTATCTTTTTTATATATGTCTAAACATAGTCATGGTTTTTCTAATGAAAAATAATCTGCACATATTCTAGACAATTGATCTGCATGTGCTTTGTTGATTTCTAAGATAGTGTCATGTCTATTTTTACATAATCATCAAGTACATCATCTTTGTCATGTGATTTTTTGATACTTTAGGATTCTTAATTCTTTCTGATAAAAAGTTTTGAACTGGTAATGAAAATACGGTAGAACAGGGGTGAGATACTATAAGTTTTCTTCCTTCCACTCCCTTTCAAGCAATCTTTGATTTAATGTCTGATACATCTTTGTATGAATGCATAACTACTGATTGTATTGTTTTGTGCATTATTCTTGCTTTGATTGCTTGAAATAAACCATTTCTAATCAAATCTTACCACAAGTGTACCCAAAACAATCCAATATATTCAATTAACTTTTTGAAAATTCCATCCTGTTTGTAAAAAGTTAGAGACAGAACTACAAAAAAACAAAACATGGTCAAGTCTGTTCATATTCTTCCAAGACTTCCAAAAATGATTTGTTGAAAACACCATCAGAAAGCACAAAAACATTTCAGTTACAATAAATAATTAAGCAAAATAAAATTAAAGTTAAGATAAAATAAAAAGAAGAACGGGGTCAAACTAACACATTTCTTGTTTTCAGTTATGGATATTCTGGAAGGTGAGAGGACAAGATGATACACAACTGCTGTATGCTATGATCAAAATAGAATAAATGTATTCTGGCCTTTTTTAACTTGTGCGTTTAATTAAAACAAACAAAAATTCCCCCCAGTGAAAAAGTGTTAAAATCGTCCATTTATTTAGACTTAAAAACACATGGACTACAGTCAGTTGTCCAAAGTTTTTCAGAGGTGAAGGCCCCCCAGCAGTCCCTCTGCAACCTCCAAGGGCAATCCTAATGAATAATGAGATAGATGATAAATGTGGCCATATGGTAGAGCCGGCTGGCCAAGACAGAAGTGCTAGCAAGCTGCTAAACATGCACACATAAACACACGCCGCAGCCCTCCTTTAACTTTTTACTTGCAAGAAAGAAGAGTCATCAAACTCTGGAGACGGCAGTAGGTAGGGATTAATGACCTCCAGGTCCTTTAGATGGGAGTACGATGACCAACTGTGAACTCAAAGCTGCACTTCCTGCCCTGAAGTTCCAACCCAAACTTTAACGAGGGCTCACACTGATCTGCATGTGCCAGATTGTCACCCAACAGCAGTGACTATTTCATTTCAAGAGTTGCATATGTCTCACTCATAACTGTAAGAATTCTTTCTAATTTATATCCGTGTGCGTATGTGAGGCTTCAGCGGGTCACCGCAGACGCAGCCATATGTTGTCTGTCATTTTCTTGTTTCCTCTCCTCCACTGTATGCAATGCTCCATCCTCATTACCATTCGACACACATACTCCATCATGCTCACACTCTGTAGCTGCAGAAACACACAATAGCCTACAGACACGCCCACGCCAACTTTTCTGCGCAGAAAATCGTGGACTGAAACACGGCAAACAAGCCATTGTTCTCCTTTCACGGCAGATGCTATCTGTCTCTAATTGGCTCAGCAAAAACAAAGGAAAGGCCTTGGATCTTGCTGCATCTGTGCTGTTTCAGTCCACAGGGATGCCCTCCGCCTGCAACGACAAACATAAAGGGTCCTTGGATATAGCTGACCTCTGTGCTGCGTAACAAAAGGCCAAATCCTGATTACATGGCACAGTTTCAGGGTCCGTGATGAATCAGTAAGCAGCGAGCACGCTTTAAGAGAACGCCGTGTAAAAATGCCTCGAGGGATGAAGAGGAGCAGTGAGCGATGGAGGTGTCCCGAGCTCCAAATGCAAATACTGTCCCCACTCTTCTCATGAAGGCAACAAAGCAGTTGAAATATTGTCTTCAAAACAAATAATATATGTGAGACATTCACAGTTGTCAAAAGTTCTAAAAAAAAAAAAAAGACAACATGAGAAAGTGGGGTTGTGTTCACTGTGGGAGTAATTTGCGTTGATGAAGTTTAGTTCAGCTTTTAGACAACAGTGTGATATACGACCAGACCAATGGCATCATTGATCTTTACTTAAACTGCAGCAGTGCAGTGGCACTTGTTGGTGCGCCATTGCAGAGGGAGGGTAAACAGTTACTGTACTCTCCCTACGAGAGGGGAAACCGGATTACAAGACGCATCTTCAATGAATGGTCTATCTCTGAAATAAGGTCATATATAATGGGCGGCCGTGGTCTAGTGGTAGGACCTATGATCGGAATATTCCAGATTCAATTCCCACCCTTCGAAGTGTCCTTGGGCTACACACTGAACCTCAATTAGCCTCTGGTGGAAGGTTGGCGCCATTGTTTGGCAGCGGAGCTGCCACTGGTAAATGAATGACTGTAAAGCACTTTGGGCCTTCTAGGAAGGTAGAAACCACTATACAAGTATACGCCATAAGGCGCTTTAAGCCAAACAGAAGAGTCAGAGATAAGTCAGACAGTCAGTCAGACTTTATTCGGGGGAATGTCATCAGATAGCTGTCTCCTGATGACACAAGACCAACAGAAGCACTTTTTAACTATTTTAGATGTGAAATCAAGCATGGAAAATATTTTTTGCAGATCAACCAGGAAAAAAAATGAAATTTTAGTCACTGGTCCTGAAGCCAAGAGAGAGAAACAGCTATTGAAGTTAAAATGACTTTCATGAAGTCATTCAGAAACAGTCAGAAGCCTGAGTGTTATTTTTTACTCTAATCTAACTTTTTATCCCTCATATAAAACAGGTGGTTAAAACTGGTTTTTATCATCTTTTATCATTTATCATCTATCTTCTGAGATCTAGCTGGGGCCCGCCCACTACTCTCTCTTGCTGAAATGGAGATGCTAATGCATGCTTTCATCATCAGTAGAATTGATTATTGTAACGCCCTGCTAGCTGCTCTTCCAAAAAACAGCATTAAGAACCTTCAGCTTCTCCAGAAATCTGCTGCACGAGTTCTCACCAAGACCAGGAGGCGGGCTCACATCCCCCCGATTTTGAAATCCCTGCATTGGCTCACCATTTGCTTTGGAATTTATTTCAAGATACTTTTAATATACTAATAGTTTTTGTCTTATATCTTAACGGTCTTATGCCGTCTTATCTGTCAGATCCTTTAGTCAAATATGAACTCTCGTGGATTCTGAGATCCTCTGGCACTGGTCTATTAACCACTCCAGCTGTAAAAAGCAAAACTTATGGAGGCATCTTTTCAGCACTATGGCTCTCGTTTATGAAACAGTCTGCCAGAGAACCTGAGAGCCGCAGAGAGGATTGATGCTTTTAAGAAAAGGCTCAAGACCCGACTTTTCAACCTGGCCTTTAGCTAATATTACCATTTTTAATTGTTTTCATTTATTTTGTATTTATTAATTTATCCACTTTATCATATTCTATGATTTTACACAGAACTATTACAATTCATTTTACTATTCATTATTTCCCACTTTATGGGTAATTATTAATTTATTTTCCTAGTTATGGTTACCTTTTATTTCAATTTTTACTTCCAGAGCTTCCTCGCCACCTTGCTGTGGTGTCGCTGGGTCCCCGCCTGTCTATGCAGCTATTCACAGAGAGGGAGGTTCCAAATATTAACATTTACACCAACAAAATTTTTCTGTGCTCGGCCTCTTTCTCAAATGTTTATCTCCATCATTTATGGGATGTGAGGCGTGAAAGGGATTAGAGGTTCTGTGTTGGTTGGGGTGGGGGCTTTCTTTTAATTTTTATACTGTTGTGCTTGTTTTCTGTGTTTTTTTTTTTTTTTTTGGTGTTAGGCACTTTGTGTTATGTTCTACATGAACAATGCTATATAAATAAATATTGATTTGATTTGACAAATAAAAGAGACAAAAATACTTCTTAATAGCACTTATCCGCACTTGTAAATGTTGATTTGCATAGTAGCAAATCTAGGTAGAATCAAATTGCACCCTCTTGTGGCAGAAGGTTTCCATAACATGCAGCTTTTACTTATTCCCAGGTCTCTTCATCCCAGTTTAATTGCCAAATGATTTTTTTTTTTTTAAGTAATCGATAATAAAGAGAACCGTACCACTTAATGTTGTAGCTGCAGCATCCAAATCAGTAGCTGTTGAAATATTCAGGGATGACTCTGACCAAACAGCTGAAGAGTTTCCCTAATTTTGTTTTTTCAACATCAAATTACAAAGGCTGAACACATAAATAATTCATGGAACCCCTTCAGCACTTTCAGGTCGGTTTCCATCTTTAGTCATCATTAGCTCAACCTTCACTGATTGATAACCACCACTTTTTTTTTCTTTTATTTTTTGTATTACATTGTATTGGCCGTGTGCAACTCTGTATCTGAACATGACGGGAACGTTCATCTCTGCAGCTTAACACGCAGCTCAGTGGTTTCTAATTCTGACTTAAGCTGTCTGCACATCCAAGTGACAACTACAGCCCGGCTGTTAATAAAAATAATCTAATTCCATTTTTCAAGTGACCATTATTCCTGTAATGTGTTGTCACAGAGCTTACATTCGCCAACAGATCCTGCGTGCTCCAAACAAGCACTTCATTTGCGGCACTGAACCAGCACATGCATAATAATGCCTCTATTTGCATATATTATGTCAGTCTGTTTGGTGTGTTAATGCTTGGTAAATTCTGGGAGTAATCGCTCATCTGACGTTCTAATTGAGAGTTTGTTAATTGGTCACACTGATGCTCTGACACTTGCTAATGCCGGCGGGTATTTCCTTCGCTTCAGAGCCGCACAGCTAAAGGAAGGCTGCGTTGTCGCCCGTCTCAGGTTCTCCTAGTGTTGCACAATAATATGGTCATTAGATGTTCTCAGAATGCAGATTTGAAATCTGATTTCCTACATTTTGGAGCGTGAAAGTATCAAACGAGAAGATCAACTCTTAAAAAGGACGTGTCGAGTAATTTTTTTCTTTACTAAAAGGACTACACTTTTTTAGAATTTGGATAAGCAGGCGAGGATTATTTAACACTTTGCTTTAATACTTTTGTAGGCAGACAGGAAACACAGCAATAACAGTCAATTTTTGCAGATTTTTGATACTTTGCATTGGTTTTCCAATACAATTTCAAAGGATATTAAACATAAAACAAAGACAAAATAACTTGAAGAATTATAAATTAAAGTTGTTTTATTCAAAACTTTTAGCAAATGTTAAAATAGGTTTGATTTAGTGGCAGCACACATTTATAAATACATTTAAATGCAAAGTTTTGGTACTGAAAACTTTTAAACCATCCATCCTACATCACTAAAATTCTACTTATGAACAATAAACTTCCAAAAAAAAGGCTTCCATTAGAACACTGGACAGCGTAAAAGCACAAATGCAACACAACAAAATGTTCATAATAAGTGTGGCTGCATGAAGAACGCTCAAAATGTACATTACTGTTCCTACAATTACTGGAAAATAGACAAATGAAACCGCCTCAACCGCACAATACACTCTTCTGGGCTGCATCACTAACTCCCAATCATAAACATAAATAATGCAAAGATGTTTGGCTGTGCACTGAAGTAACAACTGTAAGTTAAATGACTTGAGATTTATGAAGAATGAATTCAAACCAACATTTTTTATCAAGTTCTCTGGAAAAAAGCAGTGTTTTACCCCCTTAAAGCTTGTTTTATTCTAAAAGGCAGTCTGACCTCTGTCAAAGGTCAGTGCACAGCCTGCTGTGTTACCTACACGCGTGTCACCTTTGCCGATTACTTCAGATGCTTCAGCTGCTGTCGGTTTGCAGAACTCTCAAACCTGAAGCCCTCTATGATCAAAGTCTCTCCATCCTCGTCTGCGCAGTCCGAATTCTCCAGCGCCGTCTGTCACAAACCACACGTTTTGGTTTTTGAAATCAACCGGGCTGTCAATTCTCCTTTATTTAAGTAGAGGAACAAGAAATGGTGCTAACGCTTCTATGGTTCGAGTTTGTTCTGGTATTTGTTTCCCTTCAAGTCAACGTACCGCTCCCCCTTCGCTCTGCCTGGAAAGGTCAGCAGCAGGAAAGGAGCTGAGCTTCTCCTCTATTTCGCTCATTAACAACTGAGCCTCCAGCAACACTGTTGATGACAAAGACACAGAAATGTCACGGCGGTTTCATCCGTGAAGGCAGTTCATAGTGCATTTGGTGTCCAAGAAAAGCATAAATGGGTTAGCGGGTGTTCTTGTGATTTTCTGAATGCTGGAGACTTGTAACAGGTGTTTACACCCACTCACCTGAGCAGGTTCCTCTGCAGAAAACAGTTCATGTGCATGGATCAGATCTTAGATTTACAAATCAACCCAAAAAGCTTTTTACAGCTTCTTTTGCAACTGCGATAAAAACAAAAATCAGGCACTTCAACATGTACAGGACATTTCTTTTGGTTTTCTGCTTCAGTTGGACTCCGGGCGACTAAATTAGGCAAGAATGTCAGTCATTTTCCTTTCATCTAGATGCTGAAAAGCAGACAAGTGGTGAATATCTGCAGAATTAGCCATAGCAAAGTAGACCATTAGAGAATAGATTACACATGAGAAATTAACAATCCACAATTGCCTAATGTGATCATGAAACCAGATATGTGCTTATGAAAAGACATAGGCCCCACTGACAAGGGTGGGGAGTGGGACAGGACGCCACTCCACTGCTTCAAACCAACGGAAAATGTAACCCTGACTATAAACCCAAGCAGGTTAACTATGACCTCCAGCTGGACAGAGTCTGTATTGCTAGTGTGCAAAAGATGTGTAAGAGGAGAAGAAGAAGAAAATCGGTTTCTAATCTTTTTGTGGTTTTTCAAAATAAAGTGTTTCCTGAATTTCCCTCTAAATGTCCACGTCAGGTATAGCAGGAGGTCTTAGGCTTTGACTTGTGTTAAAAAAATAAAATAAAATAAAACAAGTCATTTATTTCAAAGATGTAGAGAGAACTCCCATCGTCTGACTGAAGCAGAAAAACTAAATGAAATGCAAACTGGGATTATCTGGGATGAATGATTGGTAGGAGGCGGCCCCTACAGTCTTCTCACTTTACCTTTAATCAATAAGGATTTGATAGAACTCATAGACAGTAAACACATAAATAGATGGGTTGATACTCAACCCTTCTAAGGTTTATTTCAACCTCACCAGTTCAAAAATGGCGAGCAAATTTGGAAGAGATGTTTTTTTCTAGGTAGGTTTGTTTTGTAACGACGCTGTTTTAACAACACTCGGATCTCGAAGTACTGCAGGTTTAAAACTTGCATGCAAACATAAAAAAACAAGCCATTTTAGATTTTTTAACACAGCTGTGCAGAAAAACCCAGGAAGAACAGAAGCAAATTACCGAGGCGTCTCCTGAATACTAAACCTCCTATCTGCAAATGTTTCGATTTTGAGTTTAAAAACGGATAACAAGAAAAGCAAGAAAACCCCGCCCTGTTTTTTTCTTTTTTTTTTTTTTTTTACAAAATAAGATGTTTTCAGATAGGAGGTTTTTTGTGCTTTCATGTGTGAAGACTTGAACCGTTCAGCTTCTGGATGAATTTACGGCAGATTTGGATTGTGTGTCTGCAGCTGAAGATGACTTTAATGATGTTTTCCAATTTTTGGTGCAGGGCCGTACAAGGCTGCTCTCTTTCACTTCTTCTTCTTCTTCTTCTTTCCTTTTTCTTCTTCAAGCCCCAGTTGCTGTTGTTCTTAAGCACCTGCCACCTGTACTCTCATCTTTCACCCCTTCTGCCCTGCAAGGCTGTTATTTGCCATCATCAGCACAGATGCAGGCTGACCAGGTGTTGGAGCCTTTCAGCTTGTGTCACAGAAAATAAGGCGCACCTCCTGCTTAACTATTGTTAAGGGCTGCAGACTATTTGGTTTGGCTTATTTTCTACTCTTTGTCGGACTTCATACCTTTAAATGCAGTGGTTTGTGCTTGTTATTAGCCTGTGTGTCTTTGTCAATCAGGTCCAAAGTGCCATTGATAACGTCATGTGTTCTGCCTGATCATTTTAATACCTACATGTTTTCTTTACTCGGGCAGAACTTGTGAAGGTATTTGAGCACGGCTGGGTGCCCAAAAATGGATAAAAGATGGACGGACAGACAAACAGAGTTGAGGGGCATGAATAAGCTATGAGGTGAGGAAACTTTCCCACATCCCATGAAATGTTGCGATAGATCTTACTCTCAGGGGTCGTTGAGGTGTCCATCACAAGTTCCTCTCCAAGTGTTCCGTCTCCAAAAGAACTTTCTCCTAAACACGCTGGATTACCTTAAGAAAAAAAAACCCTGAGATTTTGAACAGATCTGCTCTAAAACATTTCATTGAGCCTCAAATTACTAATATCCCTGGCAAATGTTGACATAAAATGGTTTTATTTAAAGTAAAGAATGACAGACTGCTCTCACCTTAACCATGACTTATTTAAACTACCACCATAAGGGAAGGGATCCCACAAAGCCAGGACCATTACACTCAAAACCAGTTATTACCCATGGACCAGAGAGCTCCTAAATGAAGCTTTTAGCTTTTATTCTTTTGATTTTAATGCGTTTTGAACTGATTGCCATCTTTAATTTCATTGCACTCCTTAAATGATAAGCATAAAGCCTTTTATTATGTATTTCCCCAAAAAATTGTAATGCCACAAATGGAATCATTGTGGTTAAAAATAAATAAATCATCATCTTCTACTTACATTTGAACAAATGGGGACATTTGCCAGCACTTTTAATAATTAGTGGCTTTGACTTTGACTCAAAAAAGGACATAAATGACGAAACCGCACTTTGTGTTGTGTATGTGTTTATATGTTTTTCATCAATTCCTGATGAAACACATAATTAGCTTATTTCAAAATTATTTAATAAAGATCAATTTTAAAGATCACTTTATTCAATTGTAATATTCAATCATTAATTTGTCATTGATTGCTTCACCTTTCTAACAAAGATATTTTATTTTAATATCTGTATATCATTTTTATTAATCTTATCTTGTCAGCATGGAGGAAGAAAGTGTCGTTTGTGTTGGTGTCACCCGCTAACCCGTTTATGCTTACCAGCCGGTTGTTGTTGTGCGCCCTCTTGTGGAAAAGACGTATAATGCTCATCACTTGACTCTGATGCCATTCCTAAAATGTTGCAATTTGCTCTCAGTGTAAACGTTTTTGGAGCTGGGACAGCTTTAAAGACAACATTTTATTTTAAAAAATAAATGTTATAAAAACCAACCGGCTCCATACTTTTCTATTTCGTGAATCCTTGTTTGTCTTTTTCTTGACGTGTTTGGCGCTATCGCTGCTGTTGACTTCTTCTGTTGTTTTTTCGCTGCTGGCGTGTGACTAAAATAATTTGGTGTAATACCGCCATCTACTGGAAGGTGTCGGGATTTAATAACAGAGAAAACCATTATATGATTGAACCTCTGACATACTGTTTTTGGGTCCTGGACTGTAATAGGAAGAAATGACATGTGAATGTACAAATGTGTTTTAAAAATATAATGTCGCATTTTTTTTTAATTGATTCTGATTATTTTTAAATTTTATTCTTCTCTACTTTAAAAAATCATTTTAGCAACAATTATATTATTATTTATTTGTTTCTGGATATAATGGTTTTGCTAACATGCTGTTTTGAAAAACCGTTTTTTATCTATACTTGTTATGATCTCTGTTGTCTCTTGGTTAAGAAAGTGTTTTTGATTTGTGGGTTTTTGCTAATGTCACTATTTTTCTTTTCTTGTTGCTGGTTGCTGTCTTGTTTGACATCCTACTCAGTATTGATAAGAGGGTCAGGTTATCCCTGCATAGTGATTTCAAAATTTTGATAAGTCAAATCCACCTGATCTGAATATTTTGTTTTTTGTTTAAAAAAAATTACTGATTTCAAAGTTTGTTTGTAGTTTGTTTGTAGTGAATTCCGAAACTTTTAGCAAAGAAGTCGTAATTATTTTACCTTTTATATGTGTTTTCTTTCTTCCTCTTTTTATCAAAAAAGATGTTTTTATTTTTTTTGTATTGTGATACTGTTGTCTTCCTCTTAGACAGTGATGTTTGTTTTCATCTTAATTCAACCAGTATGTTCCATTGTCGTTCCCTTGTTATGTCTTAGAAGTTCCAATTTTAAAGCAATCACTTGTAAAACTGGTAAACATTTTAGTAGAAGTATATCTCAAGTCAGCAATAAATATGTCACAAATTATTACAAATTTATTCCTTTAAAAAAAAGAACAACTATGGCATCTGGCATCTTTTCTCCTTTAAGAGGAAATAAACAATTATACCTGTCACATTTGTAATATTCATCTGATTTATGGCATTCTAGACAGATCGTCCATAACACCTGCTGAAAATGCAATAATCCATAAATGCTTTGATGACACGATTTTCCATACTTGTTGTATGCCGAGTCTTATGGTAGGACTTAAAAACTTCTAAAGGGCTTTTTGTTTACATCTAAATCTATTCAACCTTTAACCAGACATTGTCAAAGACAAAAGCAGTCTGTCTTACAACTGTATCAAGGACAAAGGTCTGTAGAGAACTTTATTTGCTTAGTTGGATTTTATTATGTGTGTTACTAATAGTTGTTATTTGTTATCTTGTACTGTCATTTCATGATTTAGCATGTCTATACCATTATAAATGCTTAAACACAAATGTGCATGTTAGATTTTCTTTGTCTTTTCTCATTGTGACTGGCCCTCATTGACCTTCACGCAAACGTCGTGCTTTTATTTTGAAGGAAGTTCGGAAGTGAAGCATCTCCCGGAAGTTTTTGTTTTCTCACCTGTCAGTTCGGAGCAGACACTGTGGAAGTGTCCATCCTGGCCCCAGTGTTTCCACCTGACAGCGGGTCTTTTTTTTCGAACACAAATGGAAATTTTATGTGGCTACTTGATGCTAAATTGAGGAAAGCGTCTAACACGGCAAGTCGAAGTTAAATCTATAAAAATCTTAAATCCAATATTTCTTCACCTAGCTTGAAGACGTTAGCTAAGATCAGCTAGCTGTTGTCATCTTCACAGGTCGATGATACTTTTGCTCGTGTTGAAAATGTGTATATTAGACATTATTAATTAGTATTATGTGTGTGTTATACAGTACCTTATTAGTGGAACAGTCTTAGTCGCTTAAGCTGATAATAGCAGTTAGCTTCGTTAAGACCACATTTCCCTTTGTTTACATCGTTATTGGGCGCTTTTCTTTGCAGTTGTTGGGTACAGAGCTTTTGGTATCGTCACATCTTGATAGCTAGATTTCCAAAGGAGGAAATGGTTTTTAAAATGACTGATTTCAGACGACTTTCGTTTTCGTGAGTTACTCTGTGTTGGGGTCGCTTTCGATTTCTCCTGTTGAAGTCTTGAGTTTTTTTCTTCCTGGCACGATGACTCTGCACCATGTGCATTAGCGGGCGGTTTAGCCAAAAGGGGTGAGGCAAAAAAGCGTAATATATTGACGATCTAAGTGGGCTGACTTTGCATTTGCTGCATCGCTGTAAGCTAACATCTCCAGTTTCTCTAGCTGTGCTCTTAACGGATCTGAACGCTTTGTAGCTAGATTAAAATAGGGAAATCGAGCTTCTTTGTTGTAAAGTTTTTTTTAAGTCACACTTACCATTTTATATGTCTATTAAGGTTTATGTAATTATTTGTTTCTTGTTCATGTTTTAAATATATTTCAATTTTAATGTTATTCTTTTTACATTTTAGTTGTAGCTCCATTGTTTTCCTCAGAGGGATCCTCCATCGGATCTGGGGGGGTTCTTGTGGTATTGTACTCCGTGAACTTGGGTGGGGGGTCACTGATGTGGACATGTCCCCAAAATATCATTTCCCCACTTCAGGACGAAGCCAGGTCTCTAAATTCCATCATTTTATCACTCTTTTTATCATGGGGGTGGGGGGGGGGGGGGGGGGGGGTCGGCACTGTTTAAATTTTATTGTATTTTATGCACAGCACTTTGAGTGACATGTGGTGTTGTAAAAGTGCTAGATAAATAAAGGTTGATTTGATTGGATTTGAACTTCTGATATGTGTTTTTATAAATTGCACCTGACAAAACTGGTTTCTACTGTAGTTTTTTTTTTTTTTCTTGCGCGTGTTAATTTCAAGATGTTTGTAAGTTGTTGTATTTTAAAGACTTTCTGAGTTTAGAAATGGTTGTTAAAGCTTTTATGGTAATTAATTTATATTATGTTGCTTGTTACTCTATCTGTCTTCCTTTTGATGAAACAGTTTGGATCACTGTTGAAGTCCTGGGGGAGTATTGGATTTAAATACACATCAAGCTAGACTAAAGTGGAAGCATTCTGATTAGTCTTTTTAGACAAGAGAAAACTTTATTTTATTTTATTTATTTATTTGATTTTTAAACACAAAACGAAACGGTTAGACATAACAAAAATAAAACAATAAAATGCTTGAAACAGGGGCGGGTAGAAGAAAACGTACTTATTCCCACCCCCAATTATGTCATGTTTACACCACAACATAGATTCACATAAATATAGTGTAACATTTTTACTCATTTTGATATTGTAACGATCCGGCCGGACCGCCACTTTAGTAGGGTAACGAAAGCCAACCGCTCATGAAGAGGTTTTAATGGAGAGCTGTCCGTGCCCCATACACCGCACGACCCCGGACAGTCTCAGGTTGCAAGAAGAGAGAGGCAATATTAGCTTTTAAGCAACAAGCCTGTTTATTCCAGCACCCATACAGCCCAAACAGCAAGGAGGGTCACTTCAACTTCCAGCCCTCTGACTCAAGGTTTCACCCTAAGCTCCCCACTTCCCATGAGCCTTAGGGGCTGAAGGCGGGGCTAACCCCCAGGTCGCTACACTGCCCCCACCTAAGAGGGTTAGTGTCCCCACAACCCTCACATAACTGCATAACTGAATAACACAACACAATTAGCAAAACACAGGAACACACTGGCTGGAGACTCCTTTGCACAATCCTGGGTTTCGACCGCCACCGTGTACAGTCCTCCTCTTAACTGGCTGGGTTAGCACATCTGCAACTGACACAGTTCCATGCCAGCATGTGCCCAGCCACGAGAATCAGTCCCCGCCTCCGTGGAAGCACCACCATCAGGGTGCACGTCACCATGGGGGAGCAGACTCTCTCCAAGTGAAGAGCTGCACACCAGCAGCAGAAGGTCCCCAGGCATCCCAGGCGATCGTCTTCATCACTACGGCTGCTGTAGGGTCTGCTTCGTCAAACCCTCCTCCCCAAAGCGAAGCTCTGCTGTCCACGCTGACAGGTCTCACAGCTCCGCAGGTGGGAGGTCCAGCAGTGTAGCACCCTCTAACGTCAGGCCTGGGCGTGTGAGAAGTCCCCTTCGGCGTCTAGCCCTCATGGCCGGTCGCCAGGTTGACCTGAGCCAGGTGTGGTTCCAGCGTCGTTGAGCCATTGCGTCGTGAAGGTTCAGCTGGGCTGCGCACCGTCATCACAGTTTGGTCCAGATGGTCTAGCGCTGGCGTCGGGCAAGGCCAGGCTGCAGATGACGGTGGGTGCTCGATCCATCAGGGAGTTGATGTCGCCCTTTCTCCTCCCTTCTCCCGAACTGCCTCCAGAATGGCGTCAGTCCCTGCAGCGTAGCTCTCCATGGGGTGGCTCTCTGTGAAGTAGCAGTGGCTAAGGATCCCACTTCTGACACCAATGTAACGATCCGGCCGGACCGCCACTTTAGTAGGGTAACGAAAGCCAACCGCTCATGAAGAGATTTTAATGGAGAGCTGTCCGTGCCCCATACACCGCACGACCCCGGACAGTCTCAGGTTGCAAGAAGAGAGAGGCAATATTAGCTTTTAAGCAACAAGCCTGTTTATTCCAGCACCCATACAGCCCAAACAGCAAGGAGGGTCACTTCAACTTCCAGCCCTCTGACTCAAGGTTTCACCCTAAGCTCCCCACTTCCCATGAGCCTTAGGGGCTGAAGGCGGGGCTAACCCCCAGGTCGCTACAATATTTTCCTCCATACCATTCAACAAACTCACCCTACAGACAAAAATGCACATATTGTTTTGTGTTGTTCTTACACAAGGCTGTTTGATATCGTTACTTCTTAACGTATTTGTATCTCCCATTGTAATCCACTGCTCTCTTTGCTACAGATTAGTTTGGTGCAAACATGGAGCCCCTGGCAGTGGATGACGACATTTGTATCCTCAAACACGAGACCGCTTACACGGCTGCTGTCGAGAGTCCGGTGTCGGTCTGCGCGGGGGACGAATCGGTGGCTTCCCACTTTGCCTTGGTCACGGCGTATGAAGATATTAAGAAGAGGCTCAGAGATACGGAGCGGGAGAACGCCATGCTAAGAAAGAGGGTCAAACAGCTGGAAGACAAGGTATGAATGGAAACATGACAGGACAATAAAGAGCTGGGGGATAAAGATGATAAAAATGGAGGAAAGAAAGACGTGGAAATGAACAATAATAAGACATTTTATGAAATAAAAATTATCATACAAAACTTTGCATTCATTAGTTATCTATAGTCACTCAAAGATGCACAGAAGTCATCTTCCTGTCTAAAACAGAGATGGTCTGACTTTATGATACATATTTTCAGTAAAAAAAAATAAGAATTCTGAAATTAAATGATATTAAATATAATAATAATAATAATTCAGAAAAGTGTTTTCATCCCTTCTTCCTATTCTTGGCTGCAGCTCTTTAGGCCAGAGACGCCATCGGAGGGTCCCCAATATGTGAACAAGGCCTTCAGCGCATACAGAGGAATTTACATCGAGAAGGAGGACTTGCAGATGGAGCTCAACAAACTAGTGGGTCTTTAAATAACTGGTGCAGAGAAATATGGACCAGAAAGACGGCTTTTGCTCCCGCTCCGTATCAATTGTCCCTTTTTCTGCTTCTCAGAAAAAGGAGAAGAGTGACAGTGAGAGGTTTTTGACGGAACAACTGCAGGCCAAAGAGCTGGAGCTGCTTCAGCTGAGGACAGAGATGGAGACCAGCCAAGGTACAGGTAGAACATGCAGCCCTTTTTATTCTGATGATTAAATAGAGATGTCTGTTCTGCAAGAACAACACAAAGTGTTTCACTTACAGATTATATAATACTAGCTATAAGTCATATCTATTCTTGGGGGGAAAAAAAGCTGTAATCTACGTTCACACCACCCTCGCCAATGCACGCCAAGTGTAAGTCAGGGGTCGACAACCATGGCATGCGAAGGGAAAGACAATGGCACGCAGGGGTGTTAACAGTTTGTATTTTTCGGATTTGAAATAAAAAAATTCTGTTTGAGTGACGATCTCCTTTTAACAATGAGCTTGTTTTCTCCTATGGTGTCATAAGGAAAGGGTTCCTTCATGCAGCGCTGTTACTGTAACCCCGCCCACCTAGATAAACACTGCCACTTCTTGTCATTAAAACTATAGTTTACACAGTACTTTCAGCCTTCATGAACGGGCAATTTAAATGAATGTGCACCATAGTTTGCCATGGTGACATGAAAACATTCTAATAATGAGCGCAAGCTTTGAAACTGTTGCCGGCGAGATGACAGGTGGAGCCACATGAGCGAGTGTCTGTGGATGGAGCGTGAGGGCGAGGAAAAACTGCGAGGCTGATCACATTAGATTGTTTTAGCACATTTAAGAAAACCATTTATTGCAATTTTCACCCTCTTTTGCGATATGCATATTGCACAGCTTGATGTTGCAATATCGATAAATCTGCGATATATTGTGCAGGGCAGGCCTAGTTGAAATCATACTTCAGTGCCAGCAAACAAGCTTTTGGGTTTGACTAAAAGTCTGCAGTTACATGTGGAGCATTTGAATACTGTTAATATTTTACTCCTTTTTGGTTTCTCATGCACTGATATAGTCCATCTAAAAAGCCTCTTTAAGAAATTTAGGTAATTGCAATATTGTGCCTTTATTTTCTGTATAAAAAAACAAATGTGAAACTATTTTAATGTGATTTTTGCCTGTGTGTTTGTGGGTGAAGTGATGAAGAGCCTGAACAGCCCTCAGGACTTCTGGCAAGTGGAGATGGTAAACACGGAGATGCAGATCCACAAGCTTCAAGAGGAATTGGAACGAGTTACTCTGGAGAATAGCCGACTGCTGGAAAAAAGCACAGTAAGGGGAGGGGTCTGCGATAGAGGGCAGCCAGAAAGCATAAAGAAGTGTCTTTATAAAAACAACATATTTCCCAGAAATACAGTTTTAGAAATGCTAAAAGGGAAGAAGAGTAGCAATGACAGAAGACGCTGTGGGTGTGGCTTAACTCTACATAACTGCCGAATAAAAAGAAAGAGGCAACGTTTGCCTTGGCAGCTGACTAATTACTGAGAATTATTTCTAAAATCTATTTTTTTTTTACACTAATTGCATCTTCTCCTGTAGGAGGAAACCCATGGCATGAATGGACCAGACTTGGAACAGATCTGTGATGCAACGTATGATGCGAGGTATTTATATATGTCCCGTAGTTTCCTATTTTTTGTTACGGTTCTACAAACTTCACATATTATCAAACTGCTGGTTACATTAAAGCAGATGGCACAGTCTAAAGACCAATTTTATAAATCCATGGGGAATCTTATGGGGAATCTTTGTTCGGTTGATTCAGAGCAGAAAAGTGACAAGTGAAGAAGAAAAATGACCCTCCTGACTGAGTGGGTTCTTTCATTAGTTAAGATGGCTGTTTTGTTCCTTTTGAAATATAATTTTAAATAAATAAAGGATCATTTAAACAAAGAAAAACTGATAAAACAAAGGAAAACATTTATCATCCTGTTATTGAAGTTATAATATTTCTGTCAGTCTTCTCTGAATGGACATCATTCAGCATTTTTTTGGAGAACTGGAGCTACAAAAAATGTATTTAGGACTTCAAAATAAATCATGAACTCAAAATATCTAATAACGTGACACCATTTTTACTTTTTTTGTCCCTGTTTAAGACTACTATGATTCGTGTACAATATTCTCGCACTATATGGTTTTTTTTTCATATATTTTTCTATATCATGGGTCACCTTTTGCAGTCTCGCCGTTTAGTTTTTTTTGTTTGTTTTTTTAAGCAGCGCTCTCTGTTCTGCATCCTGATTGCCTGCAGACCTTGTCAATCAGCTTCCTCCTGTGCCATGCCTCCGTTTTAAAATACGAGCAGCTCTCCAAATCTACATAAATCTTCAATCACGATCAGATCTCTGTTTTTACTCCATAATACTGAACTTTTTTTTTTTTTTTATAAAGGTTTGTCCTTTGAGAATGTGAACATGTTCATGACTGCCTGATAAATGTGTATAAAAAGTCAATAAAAATAAAAACCCTTATTTACTTAGTCTGTTATAAATTTCCTGTTAAAGGAAAGTTGCAAAATGTCATAATGAGACGACGATCTTAACATCTCTCCGTTTCTCCTACCATATTCTGTGTGAAGTATGAAGTGGGTCATATTCATTCTGATTGAACAGATCCATCATTCTGTAAATAGTTCAAATTGTCATCTCACTGTCAGAAGAGTAGTTGATGATTCAAAGCTGACAGAGGAAGTGGAATGGAAAAGTATGGCTTGTTGTTCCTCTGGTCTAACATTTAGCTTTTGTGTTATTGTTCACAAACAGATTTCGACAAGAGCACAGTATACTTGCAGTATAACTTCCTCATGTTTAAAAGGTATTACAGAATACTTTTCCACATAAAAAAAAAACCCTAAAAACATCCACTTCTGTTAAATGATGACATATCTAAAATAACATTTTAGATTTAATTTCTTAATACTTAACACCCCCCCCCCCCAGTCTTTAAAATCAAGACGTCTTCTCTTTTTTAGTGGTCACTGTTAGTTGCACGGACCCTCTTTGGCCACTAGAGGGGGTTGTGGTCCATGACACGCTGATGTCCTGACAGATAGATATGTTGAGGACGATCAAAGTTAGCCTTAATCGCTAAGAGTGTGTCCCTTCAGATTTTTCTGCCTGTTTGTCTCTTGCTGGAGCAGGTGTTATTTTAGTTTTATAAATGTAGTGAAAGGATATCTTGAAGATGACAAAAAAAACATAATTTTCTTTAGTTTGTGTCAACTGTCATTTTTTTGAGTCTATTTTTGTTACTGTGTAATTAGTACTTTGAATTAAATCAGTGTGTTCTTCAGTCATTGATGTTACTTTGAATAAACCGTTTCTTAAAATTGGATTAGCCCACTAAAGTAATTTACTCTGCTAATTTTGTCAAATCTACTTGTTAGGACTTAAACTAAAAAAAAAATGGTTTTAAGAACAGGTCACTTGCTTTCTGAAAAGGCTTTTCATTTAAAATAAAAAAAAACTGGATTTATATATACACATGAATGGGATCCTTTCTATTTTTCAGCAAGGAGAAGAGTGTGCAGCAGACGTACAAGGATTTGTACAGCGAAGTCACTCATCTGCATTCAGAGCTGAGGCGTCAAACGGGCCTCATAAGGAAGCTGAAGCCTCTGCTCAATGAGGCAAGACAAGGTGAGGCAGCAGCTCAGGGAAAACTCTAGCCGCTCTGGTCTGTGCCACTGTTGGTGAATGTTTCTTAAACCTAACATTTGTTTCAGTGTGATCTCTCCCCCCATACTGCCTTTGCGTCTGGCTGGCAACCTGCAGAGTTGGGCGTTTCTCACCGACAATAAACATGTATATGTTCATACAGGCTACCATGAAGATGGAGCGCAGTCTTGAAATTGCTGTTCAGGCTCTAAAAAAAACTGGTAATTATAACTTCATAACCTGGGAAATATTTGGGGTCTATTATAATTGGCTTCCACTTCATTTGATCCATCACGTGTGTGAAAAAGAATTCCTTGATAATTCCTTTCAAGCCAACTGAACATGTAGGAATTCCAGCGTCTGTTTGTCTGTGATGGATAGATTTTCCTGATTTAAACTCACCAATCTTATAATCATCAAAATTAATTCGAAAGGGTCAAAATCTGCGGTGGAATCGGTTAATCTTTTTTAAGTTTCCTGCACTTAAAACCACTTTTTTTTTAAACAAATTTTCAATGTTTTACAAATTCTCCAGCTTGGTGGATATTTTTAAGGAAGATAAAAGCAAATGTCTACCAACCTGTTGGCAGGATTACTGAGATGACTTTATTTATTTATTTATTTTGCAAATACTAAAAGCCCATAAAATACCAGGAAATTCAAACTTCCTGACACGGAAACTTTAAAAAAATAAAGTCATCACCTCAACTCTCCAGGTCTGCTTTTCTTCCGAAATGACTCACTGTGAAGATCCCCTCTGTTGCTCCTTGTTGAAGTTTGAGGAACTGTGGATATTTCTGCCACCCAAACACTTTGAGAAAGGACATCATGAAATGGTTTGTCCTTCCTTTGTCCCCCCCCCTCCCCGGGTGCTATTACTTTTATTGTGGAGTGTCAGAAGAGGAGGCAGCGAGGTGAAAATTGGATGGAAATAATATGACAAGAAAATAAATCTTGGCCTATTTATTCCACTGAATAACAGGGTAATACTGTGGTTCGGTGATTCAGATGTAGTGAAATAAGGAAAACAGGGGTGGTAAGAGGGATGAGGATGAGGAAGGCAGAGTTGGGGGGGGGGTGCTCTGCATTTATTCAGTATTTCTATGCATCTGTATTCAAATGTTGCTTCTTTGGAATCACTTTTATTCAAATGCTAGACTCATGAGACCGTCTTTTGAGAAAAACAGCAGGGAGGAACGGATGCATAGATGTTTGCTTGGAAAGAGGGATGCTAACACAAAGAATAGTGGGAGCTCATTTCTGCTTTAATACTCGGCCAATATGATGAGATGAAACGAGCTATATTTGGGTGTGATTTATGGATATGCGCTATGAAAAGTAACTTTGTTTGTGCGGGTTTGTTTCTGTGTAAAACCAAACAATCGTGTTGATTATGAACTGATTCAAGTGCAATGTTATTAGAATGGAGAGGTTTGAGCATGCTCAGATGAAACTATTTGGGGAATTAGTGCTCGTTTTCCCTCTTTTTATTTTTTATTTTGCATTAATTTGTGCAAATCCTGGCATATATTTTTTTTTTGGTCTTCTTTTTCTCATTTTTGACGTCTGTCTGCCCCCTCCGCCCTCTCTGTACGCAGCAGCTTCGACTGTTCCTGTCCAGTGTTTGGATGATGTGGAGAAAAACAACAACCTCCCGGCGCCACAGCCCCCGAACGCCCCAGCGCTCCCCTCATGCGCCGGACGCCCCTTCCCCCCCGTCAGCGGCCCGCCAGGAACGCTTTTGCCCGACAGTCTGAGGGAGGACTGTTGGTACAACGGACCCTGGCCCTCTCAAAGCTGCAGCGCTCAGACTCTGCTGGGGGGCGAGGGCGGCTCCGTCGTGCTCCCCCCACCTCCACTGAACCAAGCCTCCCTGGATGACAGTTCACACTCCTTCCCCAGCCCCCCCAAACCCAGCGACGCCATGTTCTGGGAGGGACACTCCGCCGCATCCAACTCCTCGTCTTCAATGGGAAACTGCAGCCCCAAGAGCCCCCCCAACACAGAATGGGTCAAACCATTTTAGGAAGAACTGATAACGGGGGAAGAAAAGAAAGGACAAACGGAGGAGCATTCTCAAGTCTGCCACATTGCTACCACCTAACCTGCCTTAAGTTGATGAAACCATTCGTAGGTAGTGGACACCAGGCTGGACCTACTTGTTGAGGCTAAGAAAGCACTTTTCTGAGGTAAAGACAGACAAATGATGACTTTCCATCTGTGCACACCGCCTCAGCTTTGACCTGCTGGAAGACCCTCAGCGGTGTATGTGCCAGTGCAAGCACTCCAATAAGTGCTTTCAATCCCAAAGCATTTGAAATGTCCTGTGTCTATATATTAAACATAGCATACGGGCAAATATATAGATAGAGGCACATAAACAAGGTGCCTGTGTATGCGGATCCGTTTTTGGGAATCCCTGGCCTTCCTGTATCTGTATTTCCTCCTAATAAACCTGGTAGGCGTCTTCAAAGGGCCTCTTTCTGCATATATCGTGGTCACTAGAGCCAAAACCTAAAGGTAGATTTTGTATATTGGACCTGTTTAAAATCAAGTGTCTTTACACTGGACCCCTGTAAAGTAAACAAGGTATGTAGCCCTGCGTTTGTCTGTTTGTGTGCAGAAGTCTGCTTTGAACAATGACAGCAAGAAGTGACAGATAATCGCTGATTTTTGTTCCAGATTCCTTAGCTTAAAATTGAAATAATATATATTTATTTTTTTATTATGCGCAAGATTATGTTTTGGATTAGGGTTAAATATCAAATTGGAACGCACGTTTTTCCAGTCGGCATGGATGCTCGATTACAATGGAAAGTTTATGTACATTTTAAGATGAAGCAAGTTTTTTTTTTTTTTTTTACATTTCACAATTTGTGCAAAAATATCCTGCAACTTGCCTGTTCTTTTATTGTTAATATATTGTTTTGCTTTTCTAGACATATCAAACTGAATATATTGCCTTTCTTTCCCACTTTCAGCTTTTCAGACAATTCATTTTTCCATACTTCTACATTTGGAGGTTATACAAAAGAATTCCCTTCCATGTATTTTTTAAACCTGATGCAGATGGAAAGAGACATGAAGATAATGCGATAAGAAGAAAACTTTGCACTGTCCCAATGAGACATTTCTGTTTTGAACTGCAATCAGCAGAAAATGAAGAGTGTATAGAGCATTAACGTGGGTTTAAAAGCTGGACAGAATGTGTATATGTGTATAAATGTAAATGATGGCCTACTTTGACAAACGTCATTTTTGAGCTCAAAACTATTCATTTAGGCTTTTTTTCCCCCCTTTTCTGACACCAAGAGCTTCTTTTTAGGATCTTTCTGTGGACAGGAGTGACGTTGAGAGTTTTGAGCTTTGACTTGATAAAGAGGTGCACAAAAATCTGATGTAAATTTCCTTAAAATATTATTTTAACTTTTTTTTTTTCACAATTGTAATTTTAAAGACAAGTTCATTTCCAGCTCCAGTTTGGTACTTCTGCATATGTTTTGCAAAACCAAAATGCAATGTACAGTAGATATGGATTATATTTTAGACTCGCTGCACTTCAGACTGTTTGTAAATATGATTAATAAATGAGTAAATGGTATCTGGTTTGCATTTGTCTGGGTGTGGTTTCTGCAGCAAGGGATTGCTATACAACACCTGCACCATGGGGATATTAAAAAAATAACAGTTTTGGTGCATTTAGTCCCTTTCATATTTATGTTTGCCGTTAGTTTGAAATGTTTTCTCAAATAAAACATCTATTTTTAACTGAGGTATTGGAAGGGATTGTTTCTATCAAAGCTATACCATTGAAAATACAATCTCTTAAAGATATGGTTAATCCATATATAATCTAATCACAATGAAAGCAACATGGACCAGGCAAAAAATGTGAAAACAGAGAAAAAAAAAATGGCGATGAGAGATCTGCTTTGGTATTGGAAGTGGCGACTCGTGATTTAGTTGTGAGTGAAAGCCTCGACAGAAATTGAAACCTTTGATAACAGAGTTTCTTGCAAAAGTTTCTTGTATTTTTCATTTTTAAACCTTTTTCAAACCTCGTGGTGTCCAGCAGAAAGTGCTTTCCCAGTTTCTTATCAACTTAAAGAACTCAGTTTGCTTCACGCCACTGAGATATGGTTGCCTGAGCTTATACCTCTGTATTTGTGTACTTACTATAATTAGACCTCACTTTAACAGCAACATCAACACATTTTACCGTGTTTGCTTATTTCCTTTTTTCAAGATGAATGGTGGAGCCTGTTATCTAGTAAGAAACGATGGAAGATTTTGAGGTTTTGGATTATTTAAGTAGAAGTAAATAAAAATTTTAGAAACATTTTTGTCCTCTTTAAACCAAAATGATGTGCCTTTCATTATATTCAACAATACTTTACATTTTTAAGACACTTAGGCAATTTTAACCTTCAACACTCTTAGGTTATGGTGTTCCTTATATGTAGCAATATATTTCTCAATTCTACTTGGCTGTGATTCATTGTCTTTTATGCAGAGTTCTTCAATTTGTGGTGATCTGATCAGATGATTTGAGCACTTCCATGATAGCTGATATCCTCATTTATTTGGAGGTTTACACTACAAACACATCTAATTAAGGAAATACATCTTTTAAATACACATTATTTTACTATATCCAGCCTTTTTGGCATTTTACATTTACTATGTGTACTAGAATTCCCATTACTGCTGCGTCTATATGTTAAAGAATTCGGTTTACCATTCTTTTGTGGACTTAAACATTTTTCGAAATATAAAAGGTTATTTTAGTTCAATTTTAAGTTTGCTGTAACACTGAAAATATTGAGTCAAATGTTGAATTATGTTTGACAATTTCTCCTGGAATGATCTAAATTTAAGACTTTCAAAATTAAAGTTCCAAATAAAGATGGCATCATTCAGCACCATGTTTATCCATTGTAAAAACTAGAACAATGAAAAAGGAAGTAGCTTTTAAGTTTAATCTGCTTTAATAAGATATTAAATTGTTTAAACTAAAGCAACTAAAGTGGGGTGGGTCTCCCATGGGGGCCCTGGCTCGTGCCTGGTGTTGGGGTGGGGGGATGCTCAGAACTCCTAGGTGGTGGTGGGCTGCTCGTCTGGGGCTGGAGGTGCTCTCCGTGGGCGTGGCCCCGTGTTGGGCCCTCCCGGCGCGTCGGGGCCCCTGCTCTCCTGGTTGGGCTGGAGCTTGCACTCTCTGTCCCCCCCATGCCTCCTTGCATCGGGGCCCCCTGGCAGCTGATGTGATCACTCGGTGGGCGATTGTTCTCTATCTTCCATTTGTGTGTGTGTGTGTGGACAGGCCCCGTCCCTCTAGATTTGTTATGCATCTGAACCTAACTGTTATGATCATAACCATCCAGGAACTTGTCGCTTTATGCTGCTTCATGGTTTCATGTTAGAATGGATTTAATGGAAAGAATTCAATAAAATATCCTTAAAAAAAAAAAACAAATGTCAGTTTTCTTTTTTTTTAATTGTCTTTCATCAGAAAACACTTAATAGCTTTGATTTATTTATTATTTACAATTCAAGACAAATAAACACATGGTTGTTTTGTAGACTAAAGTAAAGTCTATTAGTGTGACTTTAGATCTTTCTTTCTTTTATCTCCAAACCAGGGCATTCTAATTTCTGACAGTATTCTGAGATTGTACAACATTAAAGCAGAAGTGCTGCACATGTGTAGATCACCAGGCGTGATGACTGCATGCTGACTCGAAGTCAGAGAAGATCCTTCAAATGCAGGACACCATATGCTGCAGATTACCGTAGATCAAACAGGCAAAACTTTCACTTTCACCGCTCCAGTAGCGTTCTATGGTCATTCTACGGCTTTAAAAAGAACGCACAAGGCCTGAGAGATTTACCAACCACACATTCGCACCGTGGCGTCCTTGGTGACAGGAAACTTGTTTTTTTTTTTTGTTTTTTTTTACATGCTTGCTGGAAGTTTCTGACCCCTGTGCTTGGCCGGGATCCCCGTCTTCTCATACTCCAGTTTCTCCTGAATGTACTGCTGTTTACATTCCTCAAAAAAAGCGGGATTCTGGTAGCTGGAGAAAACAGGAAGAGCAATGTCATTGTGACAGAGAGCTATTGATAAGGTAACGCGTGGTGAGCGCCATGTTGCAGAAAGGAGTGCCAAATACTTACTGATGCATCAGACAGTCCTTTAGGGCGGAATTCTCCTTTCGACACTTGAACGCCATCATGATACCAGACTCTTTGCAGCAGTGGGTAAACGCTGGACGAAGGCGGAGAAGAAAAGAAACAAGGGGGGGGGGGGAAATTAACCAAATTGGGTAAAAGAAGTAAATATGTGCTACACAGTAACACAAAACAAAGGCATATACTTTTTCAAATTTTGTTCGAAAAGTAAACTAGTGTGGTATGTTGGCAACATAAAAACTAGTTCTCGTAGATCTGTGATAAATCAGTAAATAAAAAAAATACAACTTATTTATAAACCAATGAAAAATAAAAAAGCTGGATTACAGGCTTCCCAACTAAAGGCTTTTTCTCTTTCTAGCTTATAAAACACATTTCTCAGAAAGAGGCTGACTGATACGGCGACGCGGCCGCCGACATGTTGGAGCCAGACGACATCAGTAAGCAGTGATTGGCTCCAGTCCACCTGAGCCATCGTTTCTATGGCAACCACTCTCGCTAATCGGGAGTGAGCTTGTTGTAAATCTACACTGTCAATCAAATGTGTGGAATATTCGAGGTGGGGGCCAGTGGGCGCCACATGCTTCCACTGAGGCATCTGATTTGTCAGTTTGTAACTTCAATAACTTGCAATAAAGACAAAATATCATAGAAAAAAAACACTGAATTACCAAGTATATGTTAAAGATGGGTCTCAGAGCAAGAACGGGTATTCTGACAAATATGACAACTGAGTAACAGCTGTTTATTCCTCAATAGAAGTCTGTGGGATTTTGGCTTTTTGGAACCAGTGGCTACATCCGATTTGGAACATGATGGTGGAGGGGTCACTCAGTCCAGTTCCAGTCAATGGGTGCCACACCTGTCGCTATGGGAACCACAAAATGATATACTCTGGAAGGAGGCGGGGGCTTCTTTTTCTAGTCGTAGCCATTGACTATGCCTCAATAATAGTAGGTGGTCTCACATTGAACATTCCAAACATTTGATTGACAGATTCTTCACAGCCCACTTTCAGTGGAAGCAAAGAAACGCTGGCTCAGACCAATCACTGCTTACTGGTGCCGTTTGGCTCCAACATCTCAGCCTCCGTATCGCGAGGAAAATGTCGACTGAATGGCATTCCGTTGGAGCCGGAAGCAAGCCATTTTCTAGTGGTGACATCACACTTGCTGGGTCCAGTTCTGATATACAGTCAATGGTGGCACCAGGATATTTTGCAGATAGTGTGCCCTCATTTATTGCAGGGGATCCGTTCCATAAGTACCCCTGTGATAGGATTTCCCCTGGGGTTAAGTCGAATTACAGATGCTTTAAGGCTGTAAAAATCCCTCACCACACATTTTATACACTATAAGACACTTTTCTCTCTTCTTTAAATTCTCAAAATTCAAACCTTCATAGAAAAATATGCCCAGAATATAGAATAAAACGAAGATCTGATTGAAAGTGTATGCAACTCTGGCAAACTGAATGTGCTGCATCTATGTAAGAGATTGTTTGACAAGATCAACAACCAGCCAAGGCGCAGATCATAGTGCTCGACTAAAAAAACCAAACAAAACAAAGTTATGGTGAAAAGAAATTAGTGAAATGGTGAAGCCGGGAATAGTGAAGACATAAGATAACATAAGATAAAGCTTTACCGTCATTGTACAGTCACACTTGGTATAACAGTACAATGAAATTGCAAACCGTCCCACATTGGTGCAAAGAGAAAGAAGAAAACATAAAAAAATAAAATTAAAATGAAAGGTAAAATGTGATATAGCGAGGTTACATCAGATTGTCGTTAACTGTGTAACGCATACCCAATTTCTAAACTGATGACCAATGGACACTTCTCTGTAAACTCAGAGCCTGACCAACCTTTTCAAACCTTCTAACAATCCTGCTTGAAACAAAACCCTGGGATGATTCTTAAGAGGGGCGCCATTTTTTCTTTTATCTGGACAATGCAGATTAAAATGCAAAATTAAAAACTGTTTCTGTGACCACACAAGCCATCATTAAAGAAGTGAACAACTTGAAAACATGGTGTTAAAACACTATGTCTTAAAGAACCCCCAATTTGACCACAATGCCAACGCCGAATGCTTTCAGCTGCCTAAATATGAGGTGTGAAAATTGTTAACGGTTACTTGAATTTTTGTGTCAAAACTTTGAAGAAAAAAAAAAAAAACACAGTATAGATGCTTCCTCTTTCACGCTTGAAGATTTATGGAAAATATCTAAGTTCCTGTCAGCATGCTCTAATAGGAAATGGAGAAAAAATCAAGGAGAAAAAAAAATCACCTACCTAACTAAAAGCCCTTAAGCAAGGACAGATTAGCAGCCAGTGGCTTGTGGCAGACACCATGTTAAATGCTCAAAGCCCTCACTGAAAACAAGGTGCTGACAGCGTTCCTCACCTTGTTAGCCAGCTTTTTCTCAAGGCTTTATTTACAGCCACTGGCCTCACATGTCCCCACTCAAAGAACAAACATAATCACCTCTATCAGCCACATCAGTATGGTTATCACACAGTCACTTTCATCTGGATACAGATGTGGAGGGGAAAAAAAAAACCCCACCCAGACTAATTTAGAGATGCAGAAGGGTGTAAGTAATCTAATCAACAAAAGCTTAATCCCTGTCCCACGGTGGTAATTGATGCCACGGAGAGTTGCTTCAGCAACTGCACACTGCAATAGAAGCTGATCCCGCGGATCAGCATCGTGTTAGGAGCGGCTCTTCCAAAGGGAAGCGGAATGCCCCCTAATGCAGAAGAGAAATGGAAAGCAGAAGCAGGGAGCATACTTTAAGGGTGCTCTGAATTGAAAACATAAAAAAAGAATTTATTAAAAGAACAACACTGATCGCTCTTTTAATTCTTTTCCTATTTTGCATCCAAACAAAAGCCAACTACATTTGATTAACAGGGAAACCTCAGCAAACGTTTGTTACACGTCAACAAGAAATTAGCTTTTTATTTCATTTAAAGTCCCATCCCGATCATCTTTTGATCTACTTTCAAAGCTTTCTCAGTGGTCTTTTAATCATACTTATGCCCTTTTTAGTTAAAAATCGTGTCGTTTTCTAGGACATCGTTTCTGCAGATTGGCGGGAGTTCATTAAAGATTTACCTCTGAGTTGTGGGTGGGACTGTTGGTGTGGAGAAACCCCGCCCCCATGTGCCGACATCCCCCTGTTTTACACTTCCTCCCGCTAGCTTACGGCTCCTCACAATTCCAACCTAATATTTCTGGTGCAACAAAAATACAGAGCAATATTGGAGCAATATTGGAGCTATCCAGTCGTACAGTTTTGTGTACGTACATGGATCTAGTTGTCTACAAGTGGATAAATCAGAATGGAGCAGAGCAGGGAGCGTGTGACTTGCTGTAATAGCTTCTACATCACGGCTACAAGCTTCTTCCTTTTTTTTTTGTTTGCTCCTGATTCACAACAATTGCAATAAAGAAATCCTCTGAAATGCATTTAAGCTCAATTTTCGTTATCTATGTCCTCCATCATCACCAAAATGCCACAAGAACATGTTCAAAACCCCAAAAAATATATGTTCTAATCAGAGTCAGGTCTTTCATATGTAGGCTGTTCTGAAAGACATTAAAATATTAGCATGAATCATCTATTCAGTGGGAAAAATCATGATGGGTTGGGGTCAGTAGAACGCGACTTTTTCTCAAAGCCCACAAAATCCAAGTGTGGGCTGCTTGTGTGTAAAGACAAAAACACGGTGAGCGTGCTGCCAGGCGTTTTTCACGTTTCTTTGTAAAACTCCAACACAGACACACGTGTGCAGACACAGGCACACAGCATGAGAGGGTGGAGGATGAAGGTGTGAAAATGAGTGGGACGAGAAGCTTGTAAGATGAGGGGGGTTTCCATTACCACAGAGCCACTGTCTGTCCCATCACCCCAGCCTGAATGTGCACCCTTCTCCTCGCGTGAGCAGTGCACACTGGCTGTGATCAGATTTTTACAAACCACATAACTTAGTCACTCTAGTTGATGCATCGCTGCAGTTGCCCCGTAGCACTGCACAAGCAAGACTAAGGGCAGTGTTTCTGTGCAGATGATGGTTACTGCTGGCATGGCAGTTAACCTGGCCTTTAAATACAATAAAAGCAAACGTTTAGAACAGTGTTTTTCAACCAGTGTGCCGTGGGAGATGGTCAGGTGTGCCGGGGAAAATTACCCATTCACTGATCTAAAAACAATTTCCCATCTCCAGGATACCAGCTCTGTGTTCATCCAAACAGGCCCTGATAAAGCCCTGAGTAGTTAGGAATATAAAAGGTCGTAAAATACTTTTTTCTTTGTGTTTTTTTGATTCTATTAAAGACATTTTGATAAGAATGATGGTACCGCGATTTAGCCGTAGCTACAGCTGTTTTGGGAAAAGTCCCGCCCCTTTAACTGTCTCCACCAATCATTCTTGGAGCCTTAATCACATGTCATCCGTCTGCCCAATCAGAAGTGGTTAAAGTCTTCACTTCCTTGTTTCGATTCTGCTCATAAAGTTGCTTAGTTCCAACAAAATAACAGCTAAAGCTCGTATTTAGCGGTGTAGCTTTCTGCGGGATCCGGTATCAGACCGTGGAAAAAGTGGAATAAACAATGAAGCTCAGAGACGCGAGTCTGTCTGGCGTTCGGCGACTGTTTGCACTACAGCTCCCATGAGGCATTGGGTTAAAGAGACAGCGTCTCAGCGCACAATGGCCGCATTTACACTACATGGTTCAAGTGACCCAATTCCGATTTTTTCCTCTCATGTGGCACAGATCGGATATGCTTTTGTAAGCAGGACAAAAGCGCACGGATTCCGATTTTCTCAGATCGGAATCAGGCTTCATTCATATGTGGAAATAAATCGTATACGAATCGGATACATGCATTTGCGTGTGCTCTGGAACAGGCTAGAAGCTGTTTATTTCTTTGCTTGGATCAAAGTGTTTTAGTACAGCACAACGTCTGCAAACACTTCCTCATTCAAAACTCAGAGAGAGCACAAAAGCCGGCCGAGCAGCCCTCCTTTTCCTCTCCCTCATCCAGGAGCTGCGTTAACTCCATGACAACCGCAGTCACACACACACACACACACACAAAGGGGGGGGGGGGGTCGCCATGCTAAACATTTGCCGTTTGGACCAACATGTATCTTCTAAATGTGCTTTTATTACGGTTATGATTATTATTATTATGAAGGGCCTGATCGCTCATAATTTTTTAAATCCGTGCGGTCAGTGCTCAGGTCGGCGGAAGGCAGAAATGCTGCTACGTAGTCCTCAGAACGTCTACGTTTGATGGTTTCAGCATTCTATAGTGTAAATGCAAAAAACAGATACGGGTCACTTTTAAAAGAGGATGTAAGCGGGTCATCAAAAAAATCGGATATAGTCAGAAAATCGGATTTGGGCATCAAGACCTGCAATGTAAATGCAGCCAATGAGTCTTCCTTTGACGTCTTGAAACCACAACGAATACACACCAGACAGTTTTTTAATCTTCTAACTTAACTTTTATTACGTCTTTTAGAAAAAACAGCTGCAGTTTCTAGCTTTTTCTGCCACAATTATCACAAAAATGCACGTGAGATTGCAGAGGTGCTGTAGATCAATACAGATTATAGAGTTTCTCCTGTTTTTTAATTTTTGGATGCAGGTGTGCCGCATGATTTTTGTCATTGGTTAAAGTGTGCCGTGGCTCAAAAAAGGTTGAAAAACACTGGTTTAGAAGCAGGGGCACACAGGTCAAACGTTTAAGGAATGGAGAGGAGAGACCCAAGAAGAGGATAGAACTGGCAGTACAACTATTAAAACTATTATTATTGTAAAATATGCTGGTTAACCATAACTGACTCAGTCCCATTGTTTTGAATTATTTTTTAATAGAAATATATATATATTAGGCTCTACGTCGTATTATTTTTTTTTTAAGTTTCCCTTAACTTTTAAGGGGAAAGCTTATCATCATCCTCTATCAAATATTTGCAGCTGGTTTAAACACTCGATTTAGTGTAGGAACCCTTAAAATGGATTTTCCCTTAATGTATTACTGGTTTTGTGAGTTGATGTCTTTAAAGTTGTCAATCGACAATAGACCTTATTTTAAGGACTTTGTTGGAATTCAGTATTATCATGCGGGATGTTATTAATCACCAGTGAAAGTTAATGCATGGACGTGGGGGTAATCTGTAACAAATATTAAAAAAGGCAAACATGTTCAAACAAACCTGTACTTATTAAGAAACTATTATTGAAAATAGCCTGCATCATCATTTGTTCTGAGGTTTTTACTATAAATTTACCGTAACTCAAAGAATTTGATTTAAAAAAATTCTGCCCTAATCAAACAGGACTTTTACTTTTAGACTTTTAGATCAAACTTACTGATCCAGATTATCCCCTTACTTCTTCACATTTTAAGGAATAATTAGGAATGGAATGACTCTGAGACTAAAAATCTAATGCCATTTTCAAATCGCTAACCTGATGCTTTAGAAATCAAATCGTTGATTTGATTAACACAAATCTTTACAACAACAAAAAACCTGGTGTATTAAAAATCAATACTCAAAAAAGGATCTGAAGAGTTCTGCACTTAATAAAAAGGGATGCATATTTAAAAATAATCAAAAACATTTAATGAATAATAAAAGTACAATGTCCAGAGTTTTGAGGTTGGTTACTCAGGCGCCAGTGATAATAAAAAAGATGTGTTTTAGTATTGTTTTCTGCAGTTTTTTTATATTGTTGTTTCTTTTTATACATTATATTTTAAGTAACTCATGTTAGACATCATTTTTTCTAATATTTAAGTGTTATCCATGTGCTGAGCTTTTTGGTTTGACCAAAAATGTAAAGATAACTGGCCAAATTGACAGAAAACTGTTGATTTAGTGCCATTACAACTCAAGTCCCTTCCTCTTATCTGTTCCAAAATGCCATCAAGCTCTGTGGATGTTGCTGGTCCAAATAAATGTGGTGTGAAATAAAATCCTACACTGCTCAGAGAGAAAAACAAACAAAAAAAGTATTGTTTTTTTTTTTTTTAGATCTCAAGTTCACTCAAAGTTCACACGTGATCATCTCCTTTCATGACGGCCACAATGAGGATGAATCTTAGTCTGCTGTACAGAGAAGGAGTCAGCTTTAACCCACAGTGAGTTAACTGGCATTTGCTGAGTTATCTATAAACTTTAAACACACCATCAACCTTGTCCGCACAAAGCTCCTTGGCTTTCTCCCTCATCATCTTGGGGATCAGCACGTCCTTCTCCACGTGTCTCAGCTGGACCTCCTCTGTATCAGATCAGGAGAAACGGAGGTAAACAAGGCAGAAGAGACATGTACCCATTGCAAACGAGGATGGAAACGGTTTCTGAGAACTGATAAGGACTACGGCTTTATGACGGTACAATGTCATGTGCAAAATTACAAAACATTTAAATGTACCTCGTAAAAAAGTGGGGTTCGGTTTGCAACTACCAAAAACGTCGTGGATTGATATGTCGCTAACGTCATGGCAAGACCGAGGAATGACTAGTAGTTATCAGAGATAAACATATTCATCTTTATGGTGAAATCACCGAAAACATTTTATACTTTGACGAGGCTTTTTATTTTTATAAAAGGACGTTTGTTAAATACCTGTATTTGTTGCTTCCATTATAGGGGACTCTCAAAACATTACAAAACAGAAGCAATGTGACCTAGCTAACGGACGCTGAAAACACTTCCGCTGACGTAAGAAGCTAGAAACTACAAATCCCAGACAACACGGTGTGCTATCGAGTACCGCCTCTTCCGACTTTTTTAAAGCGAAATTAACTTTTACATCACATTACATTACATTATGTTGTGTTGTGTTATTTTTTATTGTATCGTATTGTATGTACATTATATGATATGATATGATATGATATGATATTACATTACATTACATTACATTGCATCATATTATATTATATTATATTATATTATATTATATTATATTATATTATATTGTGCTGTATTATATTATATTATATTATTTTTAATAATAGTAGTGACCATTTTCTGGGTAAATACCTAATTATTTAACATTTCCGTAATCATTCTAAAATGATAATTTTTTTATATCACCTAGATCTAAATAACAAAAGTTGATTACTAAAGGAGACATTATTGTATGAAAAAAAAATGTAGCTTACAACATTTTTAAATACAAAATTTAATTATTAAAACTATAATTGAAACAATATTATTGTATTATCTGCTGGATGGATACTGAATGATTAGCTACCACAAATTTAAGAAATAAAATCTTTTTCAATTTTTTCCTGAAGCGCAGAATACTAAAAGACTTGTCATTAGCAATGACTTATACCTTGCATAATTCATAAAAGCAGTTTTAAGGAACAGTTGCAATAAATCAGTAGCGGTAAAATAAACACATTTAACTGATGCAAACAGAGAAAAATTCAGCCATTTGATCAAATTCTATTATATTCTATACTGGTCATCAATTGGTGCATTCTTTTCACAGTTCTGTTAAAATTTCTTCCAAAAAAGGTTAATATCAACTGTCTTTGGTCTGTTAATTTAGTATTAGAACAATCTTTTTTTTTTAGAATGTTAGTTTACAAAAAAATATATTTGTCGAGAAAAGTTTTGAAATGCCTAAAAGTGTAACAATTATTTAAATTGCTTAATTTTTTTTAATTCAAAACCTCACAAAATTTAATCAAACCTGTCAAGTAACTTAAAAAGAATGAGAAAATACGATATGCTGGTAATATGGTAGCAAATCTCTCCTGAAAGTATGTCAACATACAGCCACAATGTACCAGAGACTCAGCCACAGACTGCACGTTTCACACAGTCTGACCACAGTCAGGTGTGTGGCGCAAAGATCTTATAGATTCCAAGCGTATCAGCCTCACTTGTTCAATTAAAGAGACAGGTATTCTCTCCGAGACACGCAGAATCACACGCTAAGGAAAGAGTGTCTTCACACGAGCAGCAATACAGACTACACTTTGAAACAACTGTCAACTACCACCTCTATCCAAACCACACACACTCCATACGCCTTTACGATTCACACTCACCCACACACACCGCTGCCATAGAGGACGTAAGTTCTCAGCTCTCTGACCTTAAGTGAGTGCAAAAAGTCGTATCTCTCCTGTGAGAAGGAGCTCATTTCTTTCACATTCAACTCAAAGGAACGACCGCAGGCCACCACCTGCATGCAATGCACACAGGTCCTTTTTTTTTTTTTTTCTTATTTCACCCCAGTCTCACACACATAGACAGGTGGATGCATTCCAAGTCAAGACAGCATGCCCTTGTGTTTCCATGCCTCCTGACTCCAAATGGGCATCTGCTGATTTTAATAAAAAGAGATCTCTCCATTTTGCCAAACTTAGTGAATTTTCAATGTGGGGCTAAATGAAGCTCGCACAAATCATTGAGTAACCCCTGGATAAAATGAAATATTGTGATATTTATTGCCACTTCTTTGTGTATATTAATAGACAATTCTGTTACCAATGTTACAACAAATTTGCTTTCAATTTCTTTTTTATTTATTTATTTAGATTATTTTTAGTTGCAGTTTAAAAAAATAGTTTTGACAGCCTTAACCATTTCGCTTTATTACATCTTCCTAATTCAAAGCAGAATGCTGTTACGTGTTTTTTTTTTTCTGACAAGCAAGCTCTTTTTTAATAAAAATAAATGCCAACAAATGTTGGTGTTTCTCATTTACAGCTAAAAGTGTTTGCATTATTTTTTCCTTTCATTTTTTTTTTATGAATGTAGCTTGTCTGTCATTGTTTTTTAGGACTCCTCTTACTGTTTCTGCCATAAAATTCTTTTTTTTTTTAAATAAAAGCAATTCTTTACATATTATTTGACAAATTTAGGAAAATTAAAGGGAATGCAGAAATCAAATCCAGTTGGCTCAAATGTGAAAAATACTCACTACCCCAGGTAGCATTATGGATGATATGGCAGGGGAACGGGCTTCCAACACTGATCCAATATTACCCAAGCAGCAGGACCCCATGAACCTGACAGAAGGAGGTTAGCAAAGTTAAACCCTCTTACTACACGCCTCACTGCTCAGGGCCAACCACCAGCTCCTCCAACTGTCCACTGGCTGCCACACAAGCTCCATCAGACTATTGTAAAGACTTTTGGTTGATCACCTACACAAGGATTTCTGCTTTTTCTTGGGTGAATATTGCAGTCAAATTACAAAACATCATAAATGTTTGATGATGCAGATCACAACTACATAAAAGAGAATAAAGCAAGAAATACGCCTAGTTTTAAAGATAAAAAATAAACCTGAAATCAGAAAATTTGCATCAATTTAAGATATAACCTTGCCTCCATTGAGCTCAGGACAGACTCAAAGTCAAAGTTTGGGGGCCTTGGAGCACTCGAGTTTTAAAATGTGGGTGAGGAATAACCAAGAAAGGCTTACCTGATGATCTGAGAGTACAAGGCGGTTTGTAGAATTCTAAAAATTAAGATATATAATGATCATACGGGCTCCAATAATAGAGATGCCACAATTCTCAAATGAAAAAACAAACTGTATATTACAACAACAAACTAAATCGTGGGGAAAGGGAATTGTTGCATCTCTACTACATACCAGTTTGTTAATGCTGAAAGTGTCAAACAATTTTGTGCTAAAGTTAAGGATTTATTGTATCAGATTACACTAGGCTTAGCATAAGCCAACTGAAAGGTTTTCTTTATTCTTACTTACTTATTAGCATATTTATAAAAATGTTTTCTGAATTTTTTGTCGTTGCTTTGCACCACACATAATATATATTAAACTGAAACAAAACCATGACCCAAAACTTGAGGTCTGAACCAAATTGTGAGAAAAGTGAATCACGGCATCCCTAATTAATGCAAACATTTTTCCTCCACATTTTTTATCATCTCTATTTCCCGTGAAGTCTAGGAAAAAGAAAAGGCAAGAGGCAGAAGCCATGCTCTCATCTTTACATCTGCTCTGCAGCCTCCCTCACCACTCGACTGTATTTCTGGCTTCCAGGAGACGGCTCAGCCAGCAGATGGGGTGTGGAGTTGGAGTTTTTTGACAGTGTTTAAGCTTGAACCAAAGGGGGCCTCTTCAGGGTCGACGGATAGCGGATAATCCTAAAACTTGTGTGTGGGGATTACAAATTTACCAGTCGACCTCTGCCGCTGATTCTTTCAGGGGGGGCACTTTCCGTGAACCACTTCTGTGAAATTTGGCAATGACTAATTTTTTTTTCTACCCATTACTTGAGTACATCAGATATATTACCAGAGTTACAGCTGAATAACTTCCTTTTAGGTGGATATAATTTTTGGGAGTATCATAAACAAATATAAAACCACTGAAAGAAAAGTTATTATTGTATCTTTGTGAATCGATTTGAATGTAATTATGACAATTTTATCTAGAGCCACCCAAGTTTTAAATCTATAGTTGTATTTCAATGGGGAAAATAACTATTGCTGTTTTTGCTTTCCCTGGCTCTGGTCTTGTTGGCACCACCTGAGCAATGTCAGTATGCATTTCCTTTCAAGCAAGTGAAGGGGTCTGCCACTGTGCCACAATCTGCACCCACTTCTCAGGCAGGCTAAGCCCTTTGACACCACCGTTTTTAATTAAAATTACATTAGGAGTAATCAGCCAGAAGAGTTGTGGACAGAGGTCAAAGGCAATGAGGGAGGGGCAGTAGTGGAAGGGTTCAGATGGGAGGCAGGGTTGAGCACTTTTAGTGGTCTCTTCTGCAAGGCTTACGTGATTTTTGTCATCCAGTTACATGATGATTTTTTTTTTAACATAATGACAAAAACCTTCTTAAATCTGTTGTTTTTCTCAAATACAAGGAAAGGTTTCCTGTTTCTTTGTATTTTTTTTTTCAAACCTCGGTTCTTTTATGGTAAGTCTGAAAAATTTGTTTGTAAAATAGGTCATTCATTCTTTTTTTTTTTCTAAAAGATTTGTCTAGCTTTCTTCCTGCATCTGCAATAGGAAGACCAAATGTTAATATACCTTGTTTTTTTTTTCTGAGGAACGGGGAGAGGGCTGAAGAGCAGGGGGCACAAAAACCCTTTTCCTTCTCGCTTGAGGGGCTCTCGATGAGATAATTATGAGCTTTATGAAAGTACGCAGCAAAAAGTAGAAGAAACCCACCGAAAGAATGGATAGAGAGCAGAGGAAAATTACTTTTTCCCTTTGCTTTCACTTTATGGCCCTCCCCTTCACAAGAGAAGATACAGCAATGGTTGGAGGAGACCTTCTTCAGGAGGCATCCTGTGGCTTTTTGCTAGGAGGCAAAGAGGGACCGTCCCTCTTGCGCGTCCTCCATTCATTAAGGCGGAACACCTTTGACCGTTGCACAATGACCAAGTTTTCCCTCATTACATGGTCCATAATGATGAAAAGACGAAGAGGACAGAAATGAGGAGAAAAGTAAAAATGAAGACCTCACCATTTGAATAGAAGTTTGGTACAAAACCACTAGCACTAAACAACACCAAAGAGTACATCTTGTCTTTTGATCAAGTTCTTTCTTCATCTCTCTTCCATCTCTCTGTCCTTTTTGCTAGAATATGATCCTCTCTGGGCTTCTGTACCCACGTTGCCCACACTTCTCTGAGTGTCTGAATGCAGTTGATTATCAAAAAGGGAAAGTTTGTACCTGTTGAAAAGCTATCCTTGGTTTTTTTGGCTTGTTAATGCCAACAAAAAGCAGCCAAAGCAGATGGCCAGAGGACACCACATGCTGCGGAGAGCCTTTCAGACATGTCCCTAATAAGAATGCAGTGGTGAGAGCTCCGCTGAATGCATGCAGGAGAGAGGAAGATAGGTAGGAAGGAGAAAAGAAAAGAAAGGAGAAAAAAAACATCTTTTTACCTCTCCATCTATAATTACTCCAAATGAAGAATAGGCTCAAGAAATGGTCTGGGAGACTTTCCATTATGACATAAAAAGCCTGTCAAGCAGGAAAGGCAGAGCACAAGATCGATAGTTTTTTAATGGATGAGAAGAAAGAGAAGTTTTTGTAACATCTTAGAAGTAACCATGTATTTTCTTCATTGTGTGAATGTACGTACGCTCAAATAAAACCCCATGTGTTGCAAATGCACTAGAGCATTGTTCAAACATTCATACATCTATATAGATTTCTCTTATGCACTGCTCCATCAGTCCCTCAATCAATATTCTTTGGTGCTCTATTAATTTTTATTTTCTGCTCCTGCTTCTTAACTTTTACATAAAGCAGCAACCTTCTTTTAGTTCTCTTTTTTCATAGCTTTCATAGAAATGGACACCTAAAATGATCAGAGGGCTTCTCTGTGTCAACTCTGAAACGTCTCTCGGGCTGACAGCGATCTGGGAGTTTCTGACACTCTGATCCAGGGAGAATTTTCATTTTGTGCTGAAAATGGCCTGTAAATGTTTTAACACACAAAAAATGAGAACAGTCTGCGGTATTGCATTGGAATAGGTCATGCACGGTGGAGTACTCTTCTTCTTGTAAGGCCCTTCACACCTTAAAAGAATACAGAAGTTTGCACTGCAGTAGCGCTCTCGCAGTCAGCAAAGTGTTGCATAAAACAGAAATATGTGTTAAAAAAGAGAGACAGTGGTTTTAGGCATGGGTATTTTTGATCAGACACCAAATTGTATCCGAAATACCAAGCTGAAGACTTCATTTTGACTGCTTGTGAGAAAATTCTGTTAACTTTTTTTCAATTTATTATTTGGAATGACATTTAATCCTCAAATTTTTAGGCTTCCTTGTTTTGTCAAAAAATCTGACTTAAAATTAGTATAATAAAAAAAAACAGTGTAACCACTGGATGCACATTTTAGCCTGTAAAATGTCAAGTACAGTATAATGTAGTCCACTGGCTGTGTTTTGCGTGTGTGTGTGTGTGTGTGCATGCGTGTGTGTGAGGCATTGTGCTAAACTGAGAAATTGGGGTTACCAGGGGCTACAATGACCGTGTGCAAGGTTAAAGTACACATCTGTCCATTATTCACCAAAAATCCTCCCAATCTATTTATCGAATAAAGGGCATGTTAATTTTGGTAAAGTATAAATACTTAAAAATATTTAACTGCTTTAACATGTAAAATTAAAATTTAGTTTCAAATAAAAAATGTTGTTTTTATTTTTACGTTTTTTCTTGGTTTTTAATTTTAGTTCAATTAGGTACCTAAACATTAAGGTTCAGCATTAAATAGATTTTATATTATTCAGATTGAAACTCCCCTCCGCCTAGTTTCTTGTGATCTTACTTCTTAATTTGCTGTAACACCGCCTGAAAAAAAGGTCTATTCAGGGTTTCGGTTTCAAAAGATCCTCTGAAAGTTTGAGACCTTTTACATTATTTTTTAGGGTGATGTATGTTTTTAAATATCTTTAATAAATTATCCCCAACAATTAGTAACACTAACAATATACTCACTATATAGATGGAGAAAATAGCACAAGAAAGTACCTCAGAACTGTGTGCGTTTACTCACTTCAGCCTTATTTAGTAAATGGTTGTGTAAGGGTGAGCAGAGCTTTACAGGCAAGCAGTCCACACCTCGTGCAAGCGCTGAAATATAAACTGAAAATAACCACAATGAAAATAAGACAACAGAAAAACGAGGGAGACTTCATCGAAGAGTTTTATTGTATGCATGTACAGCTATAAATTGTACAAGCATTTTTTGAAATGTTCTTCCACTGCTGATATTTTTTGTCAGCATTACCAACCTGTAGTTTTTGAAAAATATCTGATTTTTTTTTTTTACCATCAAACACTTGATTTTATACTGTGGTAATACAGTTACTGTGAGTAATACAGCATTTTTTTTCTCTGTTTTTTTCCGTCAGTTTCGTAAGTTTCTCTTGATTTACTGTAACACTATTCTGTCATAAGCAATAAACACACATGCTGTGCAAAGAAACCAACAATGCAATTTGTCAATTAATCCTCTACTCAGTGACCCATGTTTGTCTGCTAATGACCTGATTAGCACACAGATGAAGATGACCCCCCCCCCCCCCTCCACACACACACACACATACAGCAGGTCTTGAATATTCCAAAAATCACGAGTCAAAGGTTTTTGATCGATAAGGAAAATATGTAAGCAATCTTTTAAACAGTAACTGAACATACTGGTAAAAACAAAACTGCCTTTTTGAGATTTTTGTTTGCTTTAGTAAATGAAAGAAAGAAATTGTCAAGGTATTTTTGATTAGAGATTACTTGTTAACACTGCCAGCCTAATAGCATTTCTGCCTAACTCATTTTTTTGCCAAATTGAGATATTGACCTAACTCTACTCTACTTTGGTGAAAAAAAGGTATTTTTTCTTCTTTTCCAAAAACCTGAAAAAATGAGTTAGGCAGATATGCTATTAGGCTGACGATTTTTATTCAGCAAAAAAAACAATGTGGATTTGATGAACTTGTAAAGTTGATACTTCTGTTTACCGTACTATAATTCAATAAGATACCATTTTTTCTTTTGGATTGGTTTGAATAGAGAAATTTAATATTATGAGCTTTTAATGTTTTTATCTGGTCATCTTGTTTTCATCCTCCTGAGAACCACTCCATTAATTTATGACCTCTATAGACTCAATTTTATCTTTTTAGGGAACCAAACATCCCCATTATCATACCCAAAAGCATGAAATATTAGAATAATAATTATAATTAGAAGGGCCAGTATGTCCTTATTTAAGCACACCAGGTCTTAGAAGACAGCTACACAAAAGACTCAGTCTAAAAGCTCAGGTTTACTACAGAAGACAGGGATGGATGGCAGGAGGGAGGGAGAGACAGAGAGGGGGGGGGATGGATGGATGGATGGATGGATGGATGGATGGATGGATGGATGGATGGATGGATGGATGGATGGATGGATGGATGGATAGATGGATGGATGGATGGATGGATGGATGGATGGATGGATGGATGGATGGATGGATGGATGGATGGATGGATGGATGGATGGATGGATAGATAGATAGATAGATAGATAGATAGATAGATAGATAGATAGATAGATAGATAGATAGATAGATAGATAGATAGATAGATAGATAGATAGATAGATAAGTGAAACATTTTCTTCATACACAAAATAACCTTTTCTCTCAAATATTGTTCACAAATGTGTCTAGATCTGTGATAGTGAGCATAGTGAGCATCCTTTGCTGAGATAATTCATCCCACCTTACAAGTATTATTATTATTGCACAGGTGTGCTTTAGATAACAATAAAAGGCCACTCTGAAACATGCTGTTATGTTTTTTTAGGGGATCTGGGAACTGCTCGGTATCTTGTGTGACCACCATTTGTCTCATGCAGTGTAACACTTAGCAAAGAGTTGACTGAGTCCATGGTCGCAGTAGAGTTATGGTGTGGGCAGGTGTATGTTATGGACATGGATCACATGCATTTTATTGATGGCATTTTGAATACACAGACATGACGAGATCCTGAGGTCCATTGTTTTGCCATACATTCAATAGCATCACCTGATGTTGCAGCATGATAATGCATGGCCCCAGGTTGCAAGGATATGTGCCCAATTGTTAGAATCTGTAAATAGAGTTCTTGCATGCCAGCATACTCAACAGACATGTCAGCCATTGAGCATGTTTGAGTACATGTTGCTCTGGACTGGTGTATACAACAGTGTGAACCAGTTATACCCAGCAACTTCACACAGCTGTTGAAGAGAAGTAGACCAACATTCTACAGGCCAAAATCGACAACCTGATCAACTCTGTCCCAAGTGTTGCACTGCATGAGGCAAATTTGTAAGCAGTCACACCAAATACTGACCAGTTTTCCACACCCCCAGAACCCCTCAATGTAACAAAACCACACATTTCAGAGTGGCCTTTTATTGTGGCCAGTCCAAGGCACATCTGTGCAATAATCCTGCTATCTAATCAGCATCTTGATATGGCACACCTGTGATGTGGCATGGATTATCTCAGCAAAGAAGTGCTCACTATCACAGATTTTGATGAATTTGATTAGTTAACCAGCTCAGTTTGGATCTTTTGTTGTGCTAGACAAAGGTCTGTAACTCTCAGAGACTCTTGTCTTCTTAGCCTTTACCAATTCAGAGGGGCATTATAGCATTCAAACTTCTAAACAAAGCTGATTAATTAACTCTTGGGCTTATAGCTCTGAACCATAAAGAGCCTGCAAATTACCTTAGGGAAAATGATCACAACTATGGAAAACAATAAATTAATCAATGAATCTAATGAAGCTTACATTCCATTGCTAGCATTTTGCTACAACTCTCAGTCAACTGTGGAATAACAATGCAACAGAAGAGGATCATAGTTAAATTGGTAATCACAATGTGATACCGTAGTCAGCACATTCCCATTTGAGAACAAAAAAAAGACAGGCAAGGGTCCTGTCTTTCTGCTAAGAGAGGACACAAAGCAGAAACTATTTTTTCCACCTCACTGGAGAAAGGGACACTCATCTAAAAGGAATATTTTTGTCTGCATCTACTTTCATGACATTCATAGATATGCTAAATCCATTAAATCTCCATGTTCTCTCTATAAGGAAACCACAGGAGAAGTAGAGTGACAGAATGAGTATAGTGCATTATTATGACAAATACGCAAACCATTTAGGTTCATTAATCCATCTCCTTTAAGGGTTTTAATAGACTGAGGAAGGTAGGGGATCAAATGGAACAACGTCTAAGCTACTGTAGTTGAATGTTAACGTAATGGTCCCAAATGGTTGAGGTGATTTACTATTAGTTAAAGGGTATTTTAGATAACTTTTTTTATTTTTTTATTTTTTTTTTTATTTTTTTTTTTTATTGAGCATCTGGAGTACAGGACATGTACAAAAGCAAGGTCAGCCGTCAGACATTTTTCAAACAATGCTCTTTTTTTTTTTTGTAAACAAGACAAACACATAGCTGAACCCCACTCCCACCCCACCCCACAGAACATGGGACGTCCGAAAAAGCAAAAACAATAGTATATATATATGTAAATATGATAATAAAAATAAATTTAAAAGAGATTACGCCAAGTGTTATAAACAGGCATGCACCACTAAGGCTCAGTGTTACAATACAAGAAAACAGGAGAGTTGTTGGAAGCTAAGATAACTTTTTTTAAACGAAACTTTAACCTTTTTTATGTAAAAAAAAAAAAAGCATGCGTGTTTTGGGTCAACATCCCACAACACAGTTGTTATGCAGCTTCAGTGCTATTGTTTTTTTGAGGATAAGTTTGATTTTCTGAAGTCAGGAACTCCTAAATGTGACCTAGGAGCAAACTGAGGCTGGCTGCTGACACTGGCAGATTGGTGGGCAGCAACTCTTAACACTACAGATTGGGTGATAATAACGAGGGAGTGATCTGAACAGACCTCAATTGGCAATAGCCAGCGACTTCAGACGTTCCTGTCAGATGAGTGATCTGAGAAGTTGTGGGTCTTGGCTGAGTTAAGCTTCTGTGGAAATAAATTTCTTGTTTTGAATTGTAATTAGCATGAATTTGGCTAGGCTCCTTTTCTTTAAAACAGTGCTTTTAGCATTAGGTCACAAAGATTACTTCAGACATTGCAACTCCACATATCACCTGAAATTGCCAATGCAGAACCTGCATTAACTTTATTATAAATAAAATCAAAAGAATCTTTGTTTTTTAGCAAAAACAAACTTGAAATTTTTTTTAAATAGACTTAAAAACAGTTTTCCTTCAAATCCAGCTTGCAAACCACTTGATCTTAATGAGACTATAGTAGGAATGAGGGTTAAACTAATAGGGCTTCATCCTGTATTTAGAGAGAGATATTTTCAAAGATAGCCATCCAAAATAAAGTCATGCTAACAGGATCTCATTAGCAAATGCAAATGAGAAGACACCCAATGTTCACAGAGAGGCAGAAGTGTATCTCCATGGGATAGCTGGAACATGACAGTTCACCAACTGCCCCCACGCTGAGCACCAAATGTGATGGTCCGCTCCTGCTGCTGCTCTTAACAGGATCTAGGACTAAACCATAAATGTAAATCAAGGGTAAGACACGTGAACATGGGTGGCTAGGGGCCCTCACCTTCCAAGTTTCCCCCAGTTAGAAGGTTTCTTAGCCAAGATAAATATTGAAATACTACGACAATATTCAATGTATATGTTCTGAAATTCTCTTATAAAACAAATATTTGCTTAGTCCACTGCTTAAAACGTTTCTGTATTTAATATGTCTTGTCTCAGTTGGAGACATTTGTAAGTTGAAGCAGATCTTATTGTAAAAGTTGTTTGACTTGAAAGGTCTTGCAGCAACAACTTTTCATGGATGCTGCATATTTTATGCAGTGGTTTGCAATTACCAAAACTTCAAGATCCGTGTAAAAATTCTTAGGTTTTCTCATGAATTAAATCACATGTCTTAAGTAGATCGTTTTCCTGCATAATCAGCGTGGACAGTTTGATTAGTCATGGATTGCAAAAAAGCTGGGCCACTATTCAATTAAAGTGATAATTAATTTGGTTTGCAGGTCTGTAAGTTGTAGAGAGGGTGTTTTGAGAGGGAGTGAGAAAGTCGAACTCTCCAAGCCAATCACGTCTCCCTTCTGCAGGCGTGTCTGTCGTGACATCACAAGCTACGCTGAGCTGCTGGCCTGGCTCCAGACCAACAGACTTTCAGCTTCCAGCTGGGTGGCAGTGTCCGAGGGCAAGGGCTGCAGTGACCAGGTCACCAGCTTTTTTCTTCTGCCTCCTGAGCACCGCAGCAGGGGGGTTTGTGGAGGGTTGACTGGCACGGTGGCAGGTTTCAGATACAGCCCTTTAGACGTGTCAAAAAGCAGGAAGAGCTAGAAGGAGCTATTGACTCATAAAGCAGAGATGGGGGAAGCTGTTTAACACTGCGGTTGCCCAATAAACACACAGATACAGATAAGTGCTAAGCAACCAAATGCTTTTAGTGCATTATTTGATCTTTTTTTCTCTGAAATTTATAACGGACACACAAGAAAACAGCACAGGAGCTAAAAAAATTATTAAAATTATAGTAATTATTTTTACAAGTGTATTTGTAGCATTTTTCTCATGATGGAGAAGACATTTAAAGAAAATTTATATTTAAAACTGCACTTTTTAGTGTTTCCTTATTCAAATCGTTATAGTTGTCACATACAAACTACAATCTGCAGGCCATAATCTGCAGGCCATAGACTCCCTGCTCGTAGCTCCAATAATGCTCGGCCGAAATAATTTATCTGAAATCCTGGTAGCTTAGTAGTTAGTATAACTGGGGTGTTGGCAGGGGGTGTCATTCAACCAAACATAATCATCTTGCTGGAGCCAAGTTTCTGTTAAGGCTAGTAGACTAAATTTGTTATCATTACGTTTGCACACCGATTTTATGTCGCCTGTCTCCTCTGCAACTTCAGAACCTCTAAATGTCTCCGTCGGGTGTCGTTACCGCCTGCGCGAATCACGACTCAACAGGATCTGGTCTTACTTTGGGCTAACATCCTAAGTTGTGATGTCACCAACTTTGGCCCGTGGATAGCCGCTGGGAGCTCCACGTGTCTAACTATAGAGGGGCCAATGACCAGAGTTGACAGTTCAGTGGGCGTGTGAGAGAACCGATTTTTGTGTTTTGAACAATGCGTCCATCCCACCAGTACAAACCAGTCTTGTGTTTGCCACGTTTGCTGTGGAAGCGCTAGCTAGATTAGCTCTTGTAGTGTAGAGTAACATGACTAGCTGGCTCAGCTTCCATTGTACAGAGCCACGCTTTTAACTGCTATTGCCTGGCCTCCAAGTCTAAGATAACACTCCACTTAACACACCTACCACTACCCTTACAAAAGGAGGCAGAATCCTCACTGATCGTATGGCACATGAGGCAGGAAAGAGGGTGAAAGCAGAAGAGGTAGAAGCCATGCTAAGGGTTAAGCTGAGGCTAGCAGTATTTAGCTAACAATAATGTTAGTTTGGGGTTGTGAGGGGTTGTAAGGTGGTGTAAGAGTGCGTAAACAAAGGAATGATGGGAAATGAGAGCAGGATAGCTCTACGCCAACATTCCCACCCACAACTCAGGGGGGAATTTCTAATGAATGAACTGCCGCTTTCCAGAAGGTATAACCACAGTTTTTTGAGTTTGACTAAAAATGTCACAATCATTATTGAAAAACAACTAGGAACGATGAAACGATATTTGGAATGGGACTTTGATCACTTTTTTCCCTCTGACCTCCAGTGTTTGATCATGACTGACTCAACACCTTTTCAGAACGCTTAATTAGGTCTAAAAGACAAAAGAACAAAAAAGCATCCTACTAAAACTATGCATTTGAATTACCTCAGTAAATACTTGATTTGCCAATATAAATGATCTAAAATTATTTTTCTTTGATTAGTTTAGGTTTTCACTGCTTTTTTTTTATTACTTTCACAAAGAAAACATCTGTAACTGACAGTAAAAAGTCTAACCTGCAACTGATGCCACAAAATCACAAGTTTTACCCAGAGATTTGCGAGAGAGGGGCTTTCAGTTATTGTTCTCACCTCTGATTCATGTCTTACCATTCAAGTGTTCATATGTGTCATATCGGTAAGTTCATAAAGAAAAAGAACCTATGCATTTAAGAGTTTGTAGGGTTTGGTTCTATTAAAATGTAATCAAGCACAACTTCATTCTATGAACTCAAGGTCTGTGTAACTGATTGCAGCAACCAACTAGTAAAAGTTTGTTGGAAAACAAAGGACTAAGCATAAGCAGCGGAAACATACACCTGATTCAAAACAAATTTCCTACCAAAACCACATTCACACAGAGCTCTGTGAATTCTCTGACTGCGTTTGTGAGTCCCTGAAGAGATGCAACAAGTCGCTTTCTTTATCAGGGCCATCAGGAGAAGTGTATTAGCCGTAGACTGCTGTTCAAATAGTTTTGATTTGTCTTGTTTGATATGGTTCATTTCGGAGGGGGGGTTACCTGCCTCACTAATCTCCTCAGCAGCTTTGTCATGGAAATCTTTCTCAGTAAACAAGCAGCAGCTGAGAATCGTCTGGAGCTGAGGGGAGAACGGCTGTTTAAGCCATTGAAAGGTGTGCCATTAACACAGCAATCACGCAGAAATCTGTCTGACTTTGAAGCAGAAAAGACTTTGAAACAGGCTGATGGGAAATGGCGCTTTCACACAAGCTTCAGAGAAAGATTATTACTATGAGATGTTTGTGCAAGTCTCTGAAATAAAGTGGCATTACGGGGACTGGATGCCCTCTTTCTGAGACTCTTGACCCACTTGAACTGAAATGAAGGATCAATAATCCATAACAGAGTTGACTAATTGAACTAAACATGCAGCCCTTCAAGAAAGCACTTTCTTAAGGTATTTTGATCTGACATTAACATGTTATGTGTATTTATTTATTTAAGGCACAATGCATACAACAAACAGTGTGGAATACTCTAAAAACAGTGAGAGACTGTAAACATGCAGGATTGTAAACTAGGCTAATTTCCGTCCTCTGTCCTGTTCTGACCATGGCCAACCACCAAGAGACTATAGATAAAATAAAATAAATAAAATAAAGTTAAAAAGTACATTAGTAACGTGAAATTGCATAAAATAAAATGACATATAATTAACTCAACTTACATTAGTTTATATGTGTTACTATATGAGCTGGACATGTGTTTTCGTGTGGATAATTGCGTTTTGACAGTGGAATTTGACACTGGGGTGCATTTTTAGCTCAAAATCTGAACAAAATGATGTACGAACACCAATAGGGTTGTTCAAAGATAGCAACATTTCACGAAGAAATGTGTCTGCAACCTTTTGGGTCACCCCAAAGCTCCTATGGAGAACTATCCGCGACCCGATGGAGTGTTTACAAAGTAGGATGCATCTGTGAACATGATGGGATGAAGCAGAAGGCAGTCTCTGTGATCCAGAGGATCCCCTGCCCCTCCCCTGCCGATCGAATCTGATAAAAAGGGCTGCTCTGGGTGCGTCATGGCCACAAGGAGGGAGTGCGTCTCCGCGCTCTGATTGGCCCGCCTCCATGCAGCTCGGCCTTTATTCTGAAACACATATTGCTGAGCTCTCTACCCAAAACACAACATGATGTCACAGGCGGGCACAGGACGGACGCAGCGGGTTCAAGGCGTTTAAGAAAGCAGGTCTTGACCCCAATTTAGAAACGGATACTGCAGGGGGGGGGACGAGTCGCTTGGTAAGTTTACGCGCTTTCAAATATTTTAAAACGAAATGCATATAAAGAATTTAAAGCTAAGACTTTGATGAAACATTTCAATAAATAAAATACAAAATAATTTTGTCACATTTTTAGTCTTTTTCTGCAAGTAGTATGTATTTTGCATTTTTTTATAATCATCATGTTAACCATGTTTACAAATGGAACTTTTGGCTATGGCTCTAGCTTTCCCCTGTTAGTTTTTTTTTTTTTTTTTTTTTTTGTTAATTTTGTTTCTCACATCAGACTGTCTGATCCGTGAAACATCACAGGTTTCTTCAAACGGAAAAATAATTGGCCGTTTCCCATTTTTTACGCACAGGCTGTCCCTTTGGGACACGTGCAGGACCGCAACTGAACTGAATGAATTCGAATTCATTAACTCCAAATGATAACAGGATTATCTGTTTCTTAGATGGAAATTGTATCTTTTTTTCCTCCTCTCTCATAGTCAAAGACTGTAAATAAAAACGAATTTATCATCATTCTAATTCGCTTTTAAAACTTTTGCTCCTCCAAATTTGTAAAAAAAAAAAAAAAAAAAAAAAAGTAAGGATTTTGTTTTAGAAAATCTGTTTTAAATTAATGTCAAGATTCTAAATTTCTGGGCTGGTTTTGAAAGCGAAGAAGCCACGAATTTCAAGAGTAGTGGGCGAATTTTCACTTACAGTTTCATATGACTCCCCTGCCCCCAAAAATCTGTGCACCCCTCTTCAGGTATATCATCTGATTTACAAGAAATGGTCCCATATATACAAAATCCATTTCTAATATCCTAACAGACTGGAAGTCAACGGATGATGAGCTGCGCGCTAAATGACAAATGTTTACACATTGTTTGATCATATCCGAGCTAGTTTGAATCATAATATATTTCGACTATTAATAAAATGTAAGATAATTTCCTTTATAATGAAACTGTAATTTAAAAAATAGAATTAAAGATACAAAATAACCCCGTCCAGTTTGTGCGTAATTGAAAGTGCGCACCATCGTTGGAGGCCTGGAACTTTGGACGTTGGTTTGCTTTTTAGTTGATGAAGTCATACTTATGACCGTTTTTTTCCATCAACAGTCTTCAGTGGATGCTCAACGAAGAGGCTGTTAACAAGGGATACGTACCTAAAGAGTTTTGGTAGATTCTTCTTGTGAGAAAACGCATCTCTTCTGAAAGAAAAAAGGCACCTTAATTGGGACTCAAAACTCTTATAATTTACTTGAGAAACAGTCATGCTCGGCAGTGAAGGAGAAAACAGCTCATACTCCGCAAAAGAAACGGCGGACGCGAGGCGCAAGTCTCCGGCCGCGGATGCGGAGGAGCCAGGCAACAGGTACGCAGAGCACGGGATGGGCTCCGAGCGCTACTACGTCCCTGCCACGACCTCCAAGCAAAGCCCCGAGGCAGCGAACCCCTGCTCTTTCATCCCCTACACCGCCAGCGGGGCCATGTACGGCCCGTCGAACGCCGGCAGATACTCCTCGTCGCTCCACCTGGGCTCCGTGCTGCCTCCAGCGGGGTTCTCGTCGTCCTCCGGCGGGCGCAGTCACTTCGGGCCGTCCTATCAGCTCGGCCAGAGTCCGGGCTGCATCTATCACCCGTACACCGGCTCGGGGCCCGCTCTCAGCAACGTGACGCTGCCAGGCGGCGGCCCCGGGGCCAGGGCCCAGGTCTACCTCTGCAATCGGCAGCTTTGGCTGAAGTTCCACCGGCACCAGACGGAGATGATCATCACCAAGCAGGGCAGGTAAGAGATAGGATCAGCATATGGGTAAAAAAAAAAAAAAAAAAAAAAAAAAAGGAAGACAAAAAACATAACAATAAAAAAGCTATGAGATTTATTATTGTTGTTTGTGTCTGGATTGCAGGCGGATGTTTCCTTTCCTCAGCTATAACATTACCGGTCTGAATGTGACTGCGCACTATAACGTGTTTGTGGAGGTGGTTCTGGCCGATCCAAACCACTGGAGGTTTCAGGGGGGCAAATGGGTCACCTGTGGGAAGGCGGACAACAGTGGCCAAGGTACTGAAGTTATAAATATTTACTATTTTTTTACATGTGTAATATTTATTTAAGAGGTATTTAGTCTGAATAATTGTATATGCAGATCATAATTTGTAAAATAAAAATACAATTACATTTTAGACGCCAATAATTTATGTAAACAATAATTCTCTATAGATGGGATTTTTTGGGGGTTAGAGATTTAAAAATGTGAGAGTTAGTCGTGCATTCTTAGTCTTCGGCTTGTTTGACACTAAAATTCCAATTTTTACACTAAAGGGAATAAAGTCTACATCCACCCAGAATCTCCAAACACGGGGGCCCACTGGATGAGACAAGAAATCTCCTTTAGCAAACTCAAACTGACCAACAACAAAGGGACCAGCCACAGCACAGCGCAGGTATTGTGATTAAGAATGCCAAGAAAAAAGTTAAAGAATTTCACTGAACTATACGTCTGTTTTCTAACATCAATTTTGCTAGTTGTTTTAGAGTCATTTTTCCACATATAAATATAGTGAAAAACAGAAGATTATATAATATTTTCTTTATTTTTTTCTCCCGCACAACATATACATATTTAGCATTATTCGTTTTATTTTAATAGAAAGATTACGATTTGTCTAAACTTTTCATCGGCTTTTTGTAGATGATTGTTTTGCAATCACTGCATAAGTACCAGCCACGGCTGCACATTGTGGAGGTGACGGAGGACGGAATTGAAGACATCACCAGTGACCTGAAGACCCAGTGCTTCACCTTCCCCGAGACCCAGTTTATAGCAGTTACTGCATACCAGAACACTGATGTAAGGAAATACATCCTTCTATACTTTTATTGTTTAACATTTTTTGTGAGCAGTATACCTCTGCACCTCTGTTCCCACTTTTAACCATGTTTCACATCTTGTTATGATTTTTATTCAACTGTTTTTGTGTTTTTTCTTAGATTACACAGCTGAAAATTGATCACAACCCTTTCGCCAAAGGATTTAGAGACAATTATGACTCGTAAGTATTGGACTTTACATTATTATTGAATAAATACTATGTTGAGAGTAAGAAATTTTAAAACTCTGCAAAACTCATTTAACTGCTTAAAAAACATTTTTTTTAAAGGATGTATACAGCTCCAGAGAATGACCGCCTAACCCCATCTCCAACTGACTCCCCCCGTGCCCACCAGATTGTCCCTGGCACCCGGTACACAATGCAGCCCCTCTTCCAAGACCAGTTTGTCAACAATCTTCCCCAAAACCGCTTCTACAACTGCGAGAGAGCAGTTCCGCAAACCAACAGCCTTCTTTCATCTCAAACGGAAGACGGCGCATCACAAAGGTGGTTTGTAACCTCCGTGCAACAGGGTGGAAGTGGAGCCACCAACAAGCTCGATCTCACCCCCTATGACGGGGACTACTCAAACTCCTTGTACCCGTACGGCATCAAGTCGCTATCCATGCAGACCTCGCATGCTCTTAGCTACTACCCAGACGCTCCTTTCACCACAATGTCGGCTGGGTGGAGCACAAGGGCAGCATACCAAAGAAAAGTCACCCCCAGTCTGCCGTGGTCACCCAGACCTAGCCCTACTGCAAGTTTCCCAGAGGACCCAGACAAAGTTAAACCGCACACAGAAGAGGAGGTGAATGGAAGTGAAGCCCTAATCAGCTCTTGGACTGAGAGCCACGCTTCAGCCCTCTCGCCAGACAAGACTGGTTCATATTCCATGACCTGCAAACGGCGGCGGTTGTCTCTTAACAGCACAAGTGCAGAGGACTCAGCCACCAAGTGTGGGGACCTAACGTCCCCTGCCCCCAACAGCTCCTACAGTAAAGAAACCCCTCCATCCAAAGGAATGACAGCTTACTATCCCTTTTATAGCAACCCCTGAGTTTTACTTCTGAGAAAGGGCCTCATGGTGTGAGTCATTCATGCTCCACTGTTATGAAGCATTGTATTAGATTTGGAAATCTAAGGAACCTGTTGTGGCAATGCAATTTTGCTTTTTCCTTTGAAAAAAAGAGGTCTGCATTTTAAAGATGGATGTGACCTTGTGGAAAAGTATTTTATTATTTGTTCATTTAAAAAAATGTTTTGCCTGTAGCATTTTGTGGTACCCTCATTAAAAAAAAGAGAACATTGTATGTTTTATTGCCACACACTCATTTATGCATCTACTTTGACTGTGAGATTATGTGTTTACAGATTATTTATTGATGGCCTGTTCTTTATGAAACGTGTGCACTCTTATAAGACAAAGAATATGCTGTATATAACTTCTCTGCAAAAGTCAAATGTTTGATATTAAAAAGCTTATGTGTTCAATTGGAAAATTGTTATTTATTAATTAACATACATACATACATACATACATTAATACATACATACATACATACATACATACATACATACATACATACATACATACATACATACATACATTAATTCAATTATTAAACTACATTTCGCAAAAGGCTCTTCAGCGTTTTGATGAAGCACGTGACCCCCGGTGAACCATGCGGTCTAAATGTGGACCTTTGTCGCACCCTACTGGCTTTACTCTGTCATTGCAGCGACAGCCATGTTCATATATGAATTTTTGCCCATCAACAGGCTAATAGGATATTTAGGTAACCCAAGAGTTAACAGTAAAAGTAAAAAAAATGTCGGTCTGTCTAAAATAAAGTGGTTAGCCTTGTAATTTTTTGTTTTACTTTGACTGCTAATACCTTATCTAGGTTTTTCTAGAAGATGTCTGTGTTTGAATTACATATCTCATTTACAGCATGTTTTCGTAAAATTTGTTAAAAAAAATGACAAATGACCAATTTACATGAAATAAATGACTTGATATTAAAACCACTAAAACCCAAAATTGTTGCGATTGAAGTATTTACAGCTTTAGTGGAACATACCTCACATTTTGAGCACTTTAGTAAGTAAATATATATTTTCAGCTTAGTATATATGTAATTTGTAAACAAATATGTAAAAATGCCAAAAGAGGGAAAATGCTGCAAAAAAAGTATATTTTTAAAGAAATGTTTAAAATATAAGCGTCTTCTTTTTTCTTAGCTTGTTTCCGGGCTAGAACCCAAACCTGGCAACCCGACCGACAGGCAGCTCCGCGGAGTTAACCGTGTTGAGAGAAGATATAGCAGCACCAAGCGCTGTTTAGAGGAGGGCTGCCTCACTTAACGAGGACAAAAACACTGGATTTTCTTTTTAAATACCTCACAAGTAATAGTTATACCACAGTGGCTGTTCCACGTTAGAGACATGTGCAGTTAATGTAAGTCTGAATACTTGACAGTCTTTATTTCCCGAGTTTAACAACTGTTCTAGTTAGCATTAAGTTAGCTTGCAGAGTAAGTAGCTTGCTTGCTAGCTCCGCCGCAAACGCATGCACTGACGTTAGTCAACGCACATGCTAGCGTCACGATGTTTTTGTTTTTGAAAGCATTGCTAGCCAGCAACGTTGTGTTTTTGTCAAAGGTGTTACACCATGTGTTCAGCTAACATTTCATAAGGTTAGTGATCGTTGAGTGTCTCTGCGATAGCAAAACATGATGTACGGCTGCTTATACAAGATACGATGCTTTTGAGCAAATGAACATGAATGATGAGAGTCCCATACGTTATATAGTCAGGAAGGCCTTTGGGGTTAAATGACAAAGTTGTTATTTTTTTGGCTAGCAGTTTGGGTGGTTATTCTTAGATGCGATTGTGTTGTGTGATCGTGAACTCTAATCATATTAGTAAATAGTAACAGACTGTAACATCCCCAAATAGCGCATGACTAATCACTAAATACCACTTTGGACAGTGTGGTATCTCTTTTTGCACTTTTGTAAGTGAGACGCTAACTGTGATTTATCCTGTGATTGTCTACAATGTCACGTCTGTCCTTGCGACACCAACTTGGCACCCAGACTGGATTGTAAATTGGTCCATGAGGTGCACTTTACACCTTTTGTTGGCTTTTTAAGATGGACATGCCGTTCTTATCATGCATAAATATGGATGTGTTTATTTACAGGTTAGGATGACACTGCCATAAAAACCTATACTCACCAATCTAGTTAAACTTTAAAGTGAACACTTGACAACTTGCTAATCTTCAATCTCTTAAAAAAACACATCACTATTAAAACGTTTATTTTATTTTATTTTTTTTGCTTCTAAGCTTTCTGTATTGGTTGTAATGTTATTATGAAATGTTTCTTTATTTCTTGTTAGTATTTTTGTGCCGTTGTGATCCTAACTTTGCATATTGGAATAATATTTGATTCATATTTGATATTTTGATGGCCTATTATTTACCATTTGGCAAAACTTGTAGTATTGTTAAGTTCCATTTAAGATATTTTGTATTGTAGGAAAAACTTACAGAATAAAGTTGAAATTGAGGTATGGGAAAATAGTATACAATAATAAAATACATAATAGGTATAAGGTGCAGAAATGTCAAATAGCAGTGAAGATGCCAGACTATGGGGGGAAAAAAGTAGACTGACAGAAAGTTAATATTTCTTTATTCATCTTTGCTCTGTGAACCAATGATAGGGGGATGATTCTGTCTGATGGTTAAATAATCATTGATGTCATTTTATGGGAGCGTGTCTTTTGTTTCCAGTACCTGAAAGGTGGTATAGAACAGAAATTGCATTTCTGAGTATTTCTTTATTTAATCCTGAATTTGGAGCAGACGCAAAAATGCAGTTCATAAAAGCTTATAGCGTGACACATAAGCTGCAAGAGGTGGGTCACAAGCTCCTTGTTCTGCTTCATTCTGATGCATCCACCTGCAGGCAAATAGATCCATGTACGTCTTTGTTCTCCTCCTCTGAGCTGGTATCTGGCTCAAAACGGTACAGCTGGATAGCTCCAATATTGCCCGTCATTTTTGTTGCACCTGTAATGTTAGGATGGAGGTGTGAGGGGCTGTAAGGTAGCAGGAGAAAGTGTAAACAAAGCGATGATGGGAAATGAGGGCAGGCTCACTTCACGCCAGAAGTCCCGCCCACAAGTCAGAGGCAAATTGCGATTAAACTACTACCACTCTGCAGAAACTATGTCCTTAGAAAACAACAGTGTTTTGGGGGGGGATTTTGCCTGAAAATAGCATCATCATAATTAAAAGACTTAAATATATCAAAATATGATTGGAGTGGGACTTTAACATTCCACCTCCTGACTTTTTTTTTTACAAATGAAAATATATGCCCGCTGTATCATCAGGCGAGTAGTTGAATGGTGGTAGTGGTCAGCCCTCGCACCTCACACCTGGCTGGGACCCTTCTGTGTGGTGTTTGCATGCATGGGTTTCCTCTGGGTACTCCGGCTTCCTCCCACAGTCCAAAAACACGCTTTATAGATTAATTGGCAACTCTAAACATGGTCCCTTAGGTGTGAGTGTTAGTGGTTGTTTTTCTTTTTGTGGACCTGCAATAAAGTGTCCAGGGTGTACCCCACCTTTGACCTTCAGTGACTGGCTAGGTTCCAGCAACCCCTTGAGCCCAAATGGGAATTTAGCTGGCAGAGGGAAGAGGATCACAGCCTGAAGGTTTCTTGTTCTCTTAATAAGTTTACAAAACTGTAAATGGCACATACATACACACTGTGTAAGTGTGTAGTTGGTATGTGGACTTAAAAAAGTTTGGGAGTTCGTTGAAGCTTCCTTTCTCTTGTGCAAAAATGGCGCACCATGTACAAAAAAAAAATTATCATTTAGTCATTTTAACTTAAACACCTCAGAATCCCCCCCCCCCCCCCCCCCTCATCTTCAAATTCTCTCATGGGAAAGAAGTACTCTGCATGCTTTCATGAGAATGAATGCGTCCACAAATCCCTCCCAAACACATATTTTGGTTTATCAAACAATTTTCATGCTTTGACTGCCAACATTCTTCAAGCTGATAAAAAGTCCAAACCTCAGGGGAAAGTGGTCGAAGCATGCACCAAAAAAACCTCCAATTTTGTCCATGCTCTGTTATCTATTTAGAGAAGCTTCCACCCAGAACACCCATCTTAAGAGAACAGATTAATATGTTACACATTAGTAAATGTAGGATAAAATCATTGCCTAGCTATTAAACTGGTTGGCTTTCTTATTTAGAGCTGTTTTAGCTTATTTTGGTTTCATGACAAGGAAATATACAGAAGCTTAAATGATTTGTTTTTGTTTGTGGTTAAATACAATCCACATGCTGCTAAAAAATGTGCGATATGTAAAACTGAAATGCAGCTGACTAGTAAACAAATTGTGCACATTGCACTAACATTTCTGAGCATGTGGTGCTCTGGTGGAAGCGGAAGGAAGGATCCCTGCATGGTCTTCTCTATTAAAGGATGCCTTGCTCCACAACGGGTCCTGGCCTCAGTGGGACGGGCAGCGTTGGCATAACGAGGTGGAAGCTCCTGGTGATGCAACAGGAAGTCTTATCATTTTCGCTGTGTGAGCAATGTGCTTTCAATGTTCAGTTATTTAGTAAAAAAAAAAAAAAAGCACTTAAAAGCATAAGGAGGGGGGTGACAATGCCCCGATGACGCGTACACAGACGCAGGTTGCAGAGAAGCCCGAGCAGCCTTGAGGATGGAATTCTTGTGACTGGTTCTCCACTGGCAAGGCCTTGCTGGACTCAATAACAAGCACAAAGGATTTAACAGTTTTCTTTTTCCTCCACCCCTCCTTTAGGACATGCAGCATGCTGGCGTATTTGACTTGAACTGCTTGAAAACGACTTAAAAGGCTGCTGTGTCTGTCCAGGCTTGAACTCCCCGCGTCGGGGACGAAATGGGGAACTCGGCCACCAAGTTCCGTAAGGCTCTCATTAACGGGGATGAACTGCTGGCCTGCCAACTGTATGAGAGCAACTTGCAGTTCAAGGAGGCTCTGGATCCCAACGCTACGTATGGAGAGTCCTACCAGCACAACACTCCGCTGCACTATGCTGCTAGACACGCCATGATACGCCTCATCAGGTCAGGTTATGCCTCACATCCAAGGGAACAATCAAAGTAAATGTCATGCATTTTTGCACTGTGTAAGGGGAACATCGGGGCTGTTCATTGAGATGGTAATCACCCCTAGTCTAGTTCTACGTCCCTTTGAGCAAATAGCTTTACATTTTAGCACTCTGCAAATGGTAAGCTGTTCTTGTTTTAAAAGAGAAAAATGTTCCTGTTTTGTCTCTATATGTCTCGGTCCCATCTGTCCCTCCCCATAGCCATCTGTTCTCAGGAATGCAACATGCTGGGTTGGACTAGAATGAGATTCCAGGAGCGTTCTCTTTTTCTAGCAAAGGGGGTTGAATGTGCTGCTTCTTAAAGGATCACAATATATTTCTGTAGTTGGGATGTAGGCAGTCCTGCCTGATTAAAAATGTTTTTTGAAATGGTGTTAAAGACAGTAATTGGAGAATATAAAGATGGACTGATATAAAATACATTTTTTTCAGTATTCACATAAAGCAGATGGATTCTAAAGTGTAACCTTACAGGATTATATTAACTGAGGTGCATTGTATTTTGAAACTTTATATTCTTAGTCCTAAATAATTTGTTTATTATCAAAAGTGTAAAAAGGTTAATGTCTGTCTGAGAAAAGTGTATAAAGTGTGTAGTGAGGGGTTTCACAGCCTTAAATCGTCTATAATCCGTCTTTGGGGAATTCCCCCATCACCGGTTATTTTTACAAAACCAATGAGATAATTTAGGGAACCCTGTACTCTGGTTTTACACAATTCTTGAATTTTTACCTTTATTTAAATTTCATTCCTGTAGGCCATTTCTCCTCAACAAAGATGGCAATCCTAACAAGCGGAATGTGCACAATGAGACGTCTTTGCACCTCCTCTGCATGGGGCCCCTGATCTTGACCCCCGAAGGGGCACTGCAACCGAGGATCTCGCGGCCATACGAAGATGAACTGCGCAGAGCAGAATGCCTCCAAATTATCCTTTCATGGACAGGAGCAAAGTTGGATCACGGACAGTATGAAAGGGCCGATGTCAATGCCTCTGACAACAAGAAGAACACTTGCCTTCATTATGCTGCTGCCTCAGGCATGACGACTTGTGTTGAGGTGAGGTTACAACACCACATTATCTCCCTACAACACAAATAGATTTATATAAAAAGAAACTGTTTTGGGATCCAATCTGAGTTTTGATTAAAGGTCTTTATCGTTTAAATATTATATACTAAAGTCAATCTTACACACATTTGAATTATGACATTTTTTCTTTTATTAATGAGGCTGTTCTTTTAATTACACAATGGAAATAGCTTAAAGTCATATGTTTGTGATGCAAGAATAGTTGTTTTCCAGATAAATCCCAAAGATGCAGTGTCAGTACCTGTAAAAAAAAAAAAAAGAGATAAATTGTGTTTATTAAATAAATATTGTTCACGCAATTTTGTTTCCATAATGCGAAGCTAACACAGCCTTAAGGAGAACACTCATGTGCAGATGCTGTGAAAATCGTAAATTTAAACCCTCTGGTGATGACACTCCATCATCCTGACACACCAGCAAGTGTGTGACGGCCCCGATACGCTGGCCGCTTCCAGTTTCCCTCCTGCAGCCCTTCTTTTATTTTGGTAGTCGCTAAGATTTTATTAGTATTATATATTTACTTTCTTTTTTCCGATACCCCTGCCCTATATGGGTACTGACACATATGCATTTTTATTTGCTTATATTTATTGCAGCATAATCATGTGTTGCATATTTCTGATTCAAGCGGTGCATTTTAAAATCTATACAAATATGTGTTCTATATTATATAGTGCTGTCATGCGATTCATTTTTTGTGTGATTAATTAATCCTGACCTGTGATTAGTTAATCTACTTAATCTATTTTTAATCTAACCTAATGATTCCTATCAAAGGCCTCATTTTGAGGGATTGTCTATACAATTTGTGACATTGTGGCTCAGTAAAAGATCAAAATACAACTAAAAAAGGGGCTTTTGGAAGTTTTGCTTTTATAACAGACTTTCAACCATTACTTTTACACCAACAAGGGATTCAACAAATAAAAAAACGAAAAAACAGTATGAACAATTTTCTGAGCAAACAAAAAAAAATATTGACCACGAACTTCTTATTAATATCTTATCTTATTAATATATAATAATACATGTTGACCTACCTTATTCCACAGTTTACCGTCCAATCCGTCTATACCATTAATTTATGATAATGAAGACGTCGTCTGGCTTTATTCCGTACATTTTAGATAATTGCTACAAAGTCACATGTTGATGATGTCACAGCAGCGACAAGCGCACACTAACAGGGCACATTTATGTTAGCTGAGGTAACAGAAAGCCTTCATGCTAGCAAAAAGTCGTTTACTTTTGAGAGCACAACAGTAATTATAGATTAAAAATGAGATCAACCCACTAATTTGTCTGTCATTATTTAATCTCAATTAATGCGATAATTTGACACCTACTGTTAATAAATGCAACAAAGTGTACTGTGTTTGTGTTACACATTTGTGGGAGCCAGAAAACAGTACTTCGCACACTCATTTGACATTCTGCTTCCTGATCTACAACTTTTGTCTCCAGTGAAGTTGGTTACGTGGAAAATGCAGGCATCACCACAGTAGTTTAACTGTCTCAAGAAAATTGGTCCATTTTATTTTATTGGAAAAAAAAAGAAAAAGCTTTCTTGTAAAAAACAAAAAAAACAAAAAGAAAAAGCGTGTCTGATTAAATGATTGTGACTCTTGACAAAGCAGCTTGGTGAGCCTGCAGGCGGATCACTGATGGACACAATGTGCTACTTCAGTCTCCAGCTGGATGCTAGATGAGAGCTATTCTAAATGTGGATCCTGTTGAAGCAGCAGCAGTAGCCCATTTAGACAGTCTAGTTTGACAAATGAACTCATCATTTTAGCAGCATCAAATAGCCTCTCTTAAACTAAAAGATAGATGATATCTGACAATCAAACTGATAGTTCAATTGATTAAGTGAATGATTTTTTAGAAGTATTTATTGACTCATTGGACCAGATTACAGTCAGTACTGACCCAGTTTGGAGAAGAAGATGAGGATGAAGCTAAGCTAACAATAAACCAGAACACGATAACTAGAAGAGTATATTTGTCAGTGCATAAACTCACAGAAAATGTCAATGTGCTTCAGGCTTACATTGTGTTGCATATTTGTCTGCTGCATTTGCTTTACATTGGACAGGTATTTATTAGGTCATTACATGTTTAGAACCGTAGGGAGGCAGTGTTTCTGCATGGCTGCAGCAGGTATACAGAAAAAAAACAAGACAAAACGAAGGCGTTTGCTTGAAGTATTAAAAAATGTTGAATTGTTTGAAGATTGATCTCTGTCTCAAGACCCTGTGACCCAGTTTAGTTGTTGTTACATACTTGCTCCACTTAAAAATGTAAATCTGAATAGATGGTTTTGTAAAGAATGGCGACAATCGCAGGATTGTTACAAAAGTAATTTGAAGTATTAAGAAATCTTAATACTGGGAAAAAATTGTGATAAACATGTTTGTACAAGATGTTTTCATTTAGTTGTGTGTATGTATGTATATATATATATATATATATATATATATACACATACATACAGTCCCTGACAAAAGTCTTGTCGCTTATCCATTTTGTAGAAACAAAAGCGTATAACCTCACTTTTAATGAATCCATTGGTTTTAGAAATGTCTCATATGAAAGCTAAAACCCTCCCAAATTATGTTCAATATACTAAAATAAAATTGCTTCACTGAAGAAAGATTGATCATTTAATGAACACAGAAAGTTCACATTTTGGCAAGACAAAAGTTTTGTCGCCTACAGAGAGTAATGTGAAAATTGAACAAATAATTTACTTCAAAAACAAAAATATGTTGCATAACATCAGTGAATTAAGTAGTACTTCTGTGAGATCCATATTTAATATCTTGTATGACTTCCATGAGCTTGAAGGACAGCATCCATGCGGTTTGACAATGATTCATACAATTTATCGATGAAGTCATCAGGAATAGCAAAGAAAGCAGTCTTCCATGCCTCCCAGGGTTCATCCAGATTCTTTGGTTTGGTCTTCCATGCTTCCTCTTTCATTCTACCCCAGACATGCTCAATGATGTTCATGTCTGGTGACTGGGCTGGCCAGTCCTGGAGCACCTTGATCTTCTTTACCTTGAGGAACTTTGATGTAGAGATGGAAGTATGCGATGGAGCACCATCCTGCTGCAGAATTTGACCCCTTTTATGGTTGGGAATGTAAGAGGTAGCTAATACTTCTTGATATTTTAGGCTATTGATATTGCCTTCCACCCTGCAAATGTTTGGCACACCCCCATACTGGATGTAACCCCAGACCATGATTTTTCCGCCACCAAACTTAACTGTTTTCTGGGTGAATCTTGGGTCCATGCGGGCTCCAGTTGATCTCCTGCAATATTTGCGGTGGCTGTGATGTAATTCAACTGAAGACTCATCTGAGAATTCCACCTTCTGCCACTTTTCCAGCGTCCATCCTTTTAGCAGGCTGTGGGCCTTGGCAAATGCCACACGTTTTTTCAATTGCCTTTTGTTTAGTGCTGGTTTCTGGGCACTGATTGGACCATGGAGGCCATTTTGAGACAGAATTCTACAAACTGTTGTGGTTGACACAGGGACTTGCGGTGACCAGACCTGGTGAAGCTCTGCTGCAGTGGAAAAGGGGCTGGCCTTGGATTTCTAACCAACAAACGGTCCTCCAGAGCAGTTTTCTTGCGGGGTCTGCCGGACCTGGGCTTGTCAAAAACATCTCCAGTCTCTTCAGATCTTTTTCTTATTCTTTGTACTTGACGCTGAGACACATTGAAGGTGTCAGTCACCTCAGCAGTGGATCTGGTCTTCAGCCTCTTGATAATCAACGCTTTGGTCTCAGGGTGAATCTTAGGCATGTTGCCAGAGGTCAAGTTGCAGTTGATGTGAAGGCCTGGTGTGTTGGGGTTCTTTTTATACACACCCACTAATTGATTGATCAGTAATTGATCACAGGTGAGGCTGTAATCTAGGATTGGGTGCATCATATGACAAGGCGACAAAACTTTTGTCTTGCCAAAATGTGACCTTTCTGTGTTCATTAAATGATCAATCTTTCTTCAGTGAAGCAATTTTATTTTAGCATATTGAACATAATTTGGGAGGGTTTTAGCTTTCATATGAGACATTTTTAAAACCAATGGATTCATTAAAAGAGAGGTTATACGCTTTTGTTTCTACAAAATGGATAAGCGACAAGACATTTGTCAGGGACTGTATATATATAAATATTAGAATCTGTGAACTTTTTTCTGAATGCTGCTTGTTTCACGCATAATCTAAAGCCAAGCTCTCCTCTTGTTTTTACTCGCTCAGCTGCTTGTGGAGAGTGAGGCGGACCTGTTTGCAGAGAATGAAAACCGCGAGACTCCATGTGACTTTGCAGAAAAGCAGCACCACAAGGAGTTGGCTCTACGCCTGGAGTCGCAGATGGTCTTTTCCCTCAGCCCTGAGGCGGAGGACATAGAAGCCGAGTACGCAGCCCTAGACCGAAGAGAGGTACAGAAAATCATACAAGGAGGGAGAGGGTGGACGCTCTTAGTTTATCACCTTTCAAATAAGACTGGCAATACGCAAATACATGACATAATACTGTATCTTAATGTTATCTCCTAAATTACTTGCAATAAAAAAAGTTTCATTTTTTTAAATACTGTAATCTAGTAGATTCAATCTTTTGAAAGGTATATTCAAAAATGGAAGTGGAATCTAAGCAGGAGCCTTTCTATGTGGTGTTTGCATCTTTGTGCGCTCTGTTCTCCCTCATCCTGAGAACACAAAACTTTGTAGTTGAGCTCAGATTGTTTATAAAACTACGTAAGAGCATGCAAGTCTGTTTGTGACCTTTTGACAAACCAGTCTTCTGTCTGGGGCTTTCCCACACGAGTTACCAGCAGTAGCTGGGGTTGGCCAGGAAAGAAAGAATTGAAAGAATCACCCGTTAAAAGAGAAAAACAAAAAGGTTGCAGTTGATAAAACATAGAAATAACTTTAAATGAAAACCTTTGTACAGCCAAATCAGTTTTAGTTTTAGTTTTGTGTGGCACCAATCCGATTCCCATGCATTTGTTTCTGAGTATTTGCTGCTGATCCAATACTTTTGCACATTTTTAAAAAATTAACAAATTAAAACAAAAACTTAGGTTCCCTGTTTTTTATTTTATTAACCTTTTTTCATCATTAGCACTTCAACAGAGAACTTATGTGAAGTAACTTGAACAGCCACGTAAAAATAGTGCAGCTAGAAAAATATTTAACTATTAACCAAAAAAACGAGGTGATAATGTGGGAAAGTTTTGTGGCCGTAGCTTTAGTGTCTAATTATTTTTGATCATATGTGATCATATCTCCAAAAAAATGAATAATGTCTTTCTTTGAAAATTGTGGTTGTAGCATAAATATGATGAGTATTCATGACTAGATCTTATCAATGTAACCATTTATTAGTTTTGGTTGTATTTGAAAGATTTGTATTCCGTGCCCCTCTGTCTGCAGCACGGAGACCGCCGTTTGCATTAAAACGAAACAAAAACACTATCTTTTTTCTTTTGAAATGCCTTTGTAGGTTTTTGCTTGAATTATGACAAGACTCAAGAGACACTTGCTGTCAGTTTTATTCGTTTATTAACAGAGTTTTTGAGCCTGGAAGTCAGGATCCAGGAATATCTCGCTGACTCTACCGAATTGTTTTGGTGCGCCTTCTGCTCAAACTAGTGCTGCATTCTGCTGCGATGTACTGCAATAAAATGTTGTTATACATTCATGATAACGGGACTTCTAGTAGAGTATTTATCTGTAATAATAAGCTTGAGATGTATGATTGGGAGACAACATCTGATTCGGATCGAGTCTGAAACTACGGGATCGCATCCTTATTAAAAACCATCGCTAAAATGCTATTTTTATTCTTTAAATTTGGAACCATACCGGTAAGATCCTAATAGTGATAATGAAAAAGATGTTTTGTTATTCAGTAACACTTATAACCCCCCTGTCTATGCATCTCTGGTGCCCTCTGAGACCCCACAATTACTGTTTTGAAACTGTTTAGGTGTTAATGTGGGTAAAAATGTGTGCTGGGTGTGGTCGCCTCAGTCAGATTGTTTGGCCGGACAGAACCTCAGAGAAACTAGTCACAAGAAAGAGTCAAGCGTGAAGCATGTGACTCTGTGACTCCTATCTGTATGTCATTTATTAGCTCGATGGGTGTTTTCAAGTCATGTGTCACTGCTTGAACTGAAAACCCCTCTGACAAAAAAGTGATGAAAAGTTTCAAAATGGAACGAAGAAACAACTTTGGTTTGTGGTTTATTTGTTACAAGCCATATTTGAGAGAAGTAAATAAAAATAAAAAAAAAACAGTTTTTGATGAGGAAACCCTATGAAGTCAAATGATTGTAATGTAATTTTAAATACACGTCTGTTATTTTATGAAAAGTAAAGCATTGTGGGGGAAATGTTGTTTTTCACTGTAGAAGAAACCCTTAAACTAAGAGGCACTTGGCTTTGAGACTGCATATAATTGTTTTCCTTTGAATAAAACATGAACCCAATAACAAAGGTTAAAGTTTTTGTGTTATTATGAAATTTCCTCGTTTTTTTTTTTAGAAATAGAGTTGTTTTTATTCTTTTTTCCTGCCTTTGGCAGTACTTTTCCCCTTTCTTTTGTTAAGTCCACTTCATCTTCTGCTTTTTTTGTTCACAAGATGACCTTTAGGTCTTTTTTTTTTCCTCTCCCATCTCAATACATGCCTTCTTACCTTTCCATTATTCTCTTGCCAGCAATCATATTTTCTCCACTCTTCTCTCTCCCTCTATAGCCCTATGAAGGCTTGCGGCCTCAGGATCTGCGGAGACTAAAGGACATGCTGATAGTGGAGACAGCTGACATGTTGCAGGCCCCGCTTTTCACTGCCGAAGCTCTGCTCCGCGCTCATGGTACCGGCACTCAGTGATGCAAATGTAGGGCATCTGTTTGCCTTTAAAATGGCTCACTCTGGAATGACCCTTTAAGCTCACAGACTCACTCCCATGAAAATTCTGTTTTTGGTGTTCTTAACATGTTCTTGTGGCGTTTTTCCTCACGATGGAGGACATTTACAAAGAAACTTCATCTTAAAATTGCATTTCTGAGTATTATATCATTCAAGTTGTTGTGAAACAGAAGCCGTCGAAAAAATGAGCTTATTTGTGATGTAGAAAATATGCTGGGCGGAACTCACCTCAAGCTCCTTGCTTCTAGCTCTCGGGAATGGGAAAAGGGGACGGCGTTGCTCTGTGCCAACAGTCCCACCCACAAGGCAAATTTCTAATGAACTATAACTGCTCTGCAGTAAAACTTTATCCTAAACAGCACACATTTTATATTTGGGCTAGAAACAACATAATCATAACTAGAAAAACACTTACAATAGACCAAAAAATTCTTGGAGTGGAACATCAAAGAAATTATTAATATTAGGAAGAAAAAACTGTATTTTACTGTCTCTAGGCTTTAAAAGAGAGACACCAGCAACAGATGGCTTGACTCTTATTATTTTTGCTTTGTCTTCTTTTTGATTTGTGTAACAAACGTACCAACAACAGTAAATTAACAAAACACAGATGTTCTATACTAATTTTTATAAAAACTTTGGCATTGCCATACCAAATCGTTACCTTTTTGTGCCTTTGATTTTGACCTCAGATTGGGACAGAGAGAAGCTCTTGGAGGCGTGGATGAAAAATGCAGAGGAGTGCTGCCAACGCTCAGGGGTCCAGATGCCCAATCCTCCTCCAAGCGGCTACAACGCGTGGGACACTTTACCCTCACCCCGGACCCCGCGCACAAACCGCTCCTCCATCACCTCCCCGGACCAAATAAGTCTCCTGCCTGCAGAAGACGAGTCTTCTCTGGTGAGGAAGGTTTTGTTTTCCAAAATAGCCAAAGTTTTGTAAAATAGCAGGTGGTATCAGGACTTTATATACAGCACTTTAGAACGCCTTTAGGGTTCCAAGGTGCTTCACTGGAAAAGAAAACAAATTAAAAACAGCATAAAACTACAAGAAGCAATTGACAATAAAATGCAGACAACAAAAATAAAATTGCAATAAAACAAATGAAAGAAAAAAAAATGCCACAAACTACTGAATATTAAAAGCCATTCTAATAAGTTACGTTTGTAGTTGATGTTTAAAACTGTTAAGGTCCAATATTATGCGTAATTCTGCAGGAATGCTATTCTATATCTGAGAGACGGCAATGGCAAAAGCATGGTCACCCCAGTCTGACATGTCTAATCAGAACATGTTACTTTTTGTTTATCTCCCTTTATGTTATCTTTAAAGGTCTCTATCTCATTCATTTCCTGTTTTGATAACCTTGATCTTGTTTGTAGATTCATCATCTCATCCAGAGGTTTAGTATTTATTGTAATACAAAAACTCTATAAAAACAAGTTCAGGTTTTACCAGCTCTGTTTCATTTGTGGAAAATGCTAAAGAAAGAATATCACATGCATAACAAATTTCTTTTGTCTCATTAAAGAACAACCAATCTGAGAAAATTGTTGCTTAAGCGATCTACTGTTCTTGTGTTTGTTTTTTTAGCATTATTTATTTTTCAGTCTTAAAACAAACCCTAAATCTTGTCGTCCACCATTGGTTAAATTGCTGTACATTTTTGGTAGGTATGCCATCAACTTTCCAACAAGATTCAAAATAGTCCCTGTAAGATAATCAGGGTTTCCATGCAGCCCTGCAATGTGCTCAAAGGTAAACAAGATTAAGGAAATCTACAGGTTGAGACCCTGTCAACAAAACAGCTGGGATGCAGTGTCTTCTACTGGTAAAGCTTGTGAATGAGCTTTCAGTCATAAAGTCAAATGACATGCAGGGCCCATAAGCTGTTTCCTTTCTTTTGTCCTCTGCCAACAGTGCTGTCAAATAAACTCCAGCAGATAAGGTGACAACACAGCTGAGGGCCTTAATGATGCAGTCTTTTCTGTTATCTACAACATTTTCTGAATGTTGACTAAAAACCGCTGTCTTAAGCAGTTCTGCGAGGCACAGGAACCATATTATTTACTTCTTATGCTACTGGCATCATGTTTAGTATTGAATGGATGCACCGATCTATAGTTTTTAGTTAGTTATCCTACAGGTGGAGCGCTCATCATTTTTTGAAGTTGAAGTGAAGTGTTTTGTCGTTAGATTAGAATAACTACAGCAGAAACCAATAACTGTACTCTCTATATCTTCCATGTATGATTCCTACAAAAAATGTGGATTGTAATATTTATGAAATACAGTTTTGATAAGTATTGTCAGAGACTGGAAATAAAACCGTGTAACTGGATAACTGTGCTGACTGTTAACATTTACAACTGCTCTTTTTATATCGACTGAGTGGGTTTGAGTGCCTGTTTAAAGCTTTTAGTTGTTTATGCCTATACATTCACTAATCCATCCATCCACTGTTGAAGTACATTCCCATCTGTTTGTCTTTTGTGTGTGCACTCAGACCTCTCTCTGTCTTTATTGTAAACTTTTTATAAATATGCCAACTGCTTTGTCATCACACGGCTGCAATACTTAAACATTTATGCTTTACTCTCATTATCTTTTCATTCACTATTTAAACATTCCTCTATTTATCTGTTAATCAGGCCTCTGAAACAAAAATCAATTTTTTTTGGTAAGATTTTTTAAGATTTTGAGATGAATGTGAAAATAAAAACTTTTTATAAAAAGAATACTCTAAACAAGCATGACCCTTTATGCTTTTTTTTTTCTTAAGATCAAATTTTTCATGTTAAACAATCAATTTGTTTTGCTTTCAGTGTGGGATCTGCATGTCTTCCATCTCCGTTTTCGAGGAACCCGTCGATATGTCCTGTGGCCACGAGTTTTGCCGATCATGCTGGGAAGGGTGAGTCGTTTCTACTGCTCAGGGTGGTCCCCTGGGATAGGCTCCAGCTATGGAGTGATATTTCTGCCACCACGTTGCACACAAAACTTTCTAAGTTTTTTTGCTCAAAATTTTTTTGTTTTTTCTTGCTTTCAAAAACGTTGTTTTGCTTTCAAAAACGTTTTTTGCGTTTGCAAAACACATTTTTTGCGTGCGTTGTATCAAATCTCGCTTTTGTCTTCTCTTTGATGTTGCTGACTACTTTGAGTGCGACTTAGCGTGATATGACTGCCACTGGCATCGCCAAGAAGAAATTCGCATGCGTTGTGTGTCATCTCACTTTTTTCCTATCTTTGCTGAGTTAAGTTTCGGTTTGACGTGATCAAGCTGCCATCAAACAGCTGCTGATTGGTCCAGATTCTAACCAATCAACTGTCTCTGTCACATATTGACGGTACTCCGACGCAGACATGGACTTTGGACTTTGTGTCGGTTCTGTTCGTACGGGTTTCTGCCATTTTCAACTATTCTGGCCCGTTTCTCTCAGAGTAAAACCCAGAACGTGTTTAAAATGTCTGCAGCAGAAAAAAATGTCTGAGCTCTGACTCCGTCCAGCAGGAAAGCAACACTTTTTAATATTTGTTTCTTAACTAAAAATAGCATTTTTTATGACTAATATTTTTTAACTTTGGACAAACGCTTACAAGTTCTAAAACATAAATGATAATAAAGGTCAAAAAATGCCTCTTCTGTGTTATATACATTGAGTTTACTGTGGTGAGCCACCATTCTTTTGCTCATTATTGCTGTTCATCTGATCCCAAACATGTGTGCAGCATTAAATAATATGTGCTTTGAATCTTTTATTGTTTTCTTTTAACAAACAGACCTTAAAGAAAATCACACTTTTCACTAATAATTTGCTCTGCAGGATTCACAGATCACACACAGGCCTGTTGATTTAACTTCAGCAGATAAACATGACAGTTTCAGGAGATCCTCAGCCATAAATTTAAAAATCTGACTTAATAAAAATGAACACACGCTAAAAAAAAAAAAGAAAGTATGAATTATTGTTCAAGATGCCAGTGGCAGTCATATCACGCTAAGTCGCGCTCAAAGTAGTCAGCAACATCAAAGAGAAGACAAAAGCGAGATTTGACACAACGCACGCCAAAAATGTGTTTTTCAAACGTAAGAAACATTTTTGAAAGCAAAAAAAGTTTTCGAAAGCAAAAAAAAAAAAACCAACAATTTTTGAGCAAAAAACTTAGAAAGTTTTGTGTTCAACTTAGAAAGTTTTGCGTGCAACGTGGTGGCAGAAATACCACTCCATATCCAGCAGCCCCCAAAGAGATTTAGTGGGTTCAGAAAATGGAGGAGGTTTTTTTATATATACATCATGCCAGTGTTAGTGTTTTATGTATGGATTTTATGTTGCTGTTAATTACTACTATTTACCTTTTTAAGATTTCTAAACTTAAAAATTCAAGAAGGAGAAGCCCACAACATTTTTTGCCCTGCCTACGATTGTTACCAGCTTGTGCCAGTGGAAGTCATCGAGAGTGTGGTGTCCAGAGAGATGGACAAGCGCTATCTCCAGTTTGATATTAAGGTACATGTGCAGCTTCTTTACAGTTCCAGCAGAAAAAAAGAAGGAAAGATATCCTCACACTAAGAGAAGAAAATAACAGGAACACAGAAAGTGTTAGAATTCACTTTCACATAAAAATAAAATTAGCACTTGAGAAATACAACTTATTGGATATGGTGCAACTATTTTACTTAACAACGAAACATACATTCTGGATTTATAAACAATACTCTATGTAATGTTATAAATACTAGGGGTGCAACGGATCACAAAACACACGGTTCGGTATCAGTTTGAAATTGATATAATTGTAATATGTCTTTGACTTTAATAACCCCTGTTAGAGATGAATGCCAGTAATTAAATGCATTCCTTTTTAAAATGAATTACTAATTCATTTCAGGTGGGAGCCGTAAATATTTGCTGTTCATTTGAACAGTTGTGAAACCCTCCTCAGAAATGTATGAAGAGATCTGTTGATGAACTGCTGATACGTTTCAGCCATCTTTGTTTCTTCCCCTGCTAACAGGCTTTTGTTGAAAACAATCCGGCAATCCGCTGGTGTCCTGTGGCTGGATGTGAGCGAGCTGTACGATTAAACAACCAGGGGCCCGGAACGGCTACCGGGGACTCGCTAAGCTTTCCAATGCTCCGGGCTCCGGCTGTGGACTGTGGCAAGGGTCACCTCTTCTGCTGGTCAGTATTTAGCATTATTTCAATACTAACACATTATATGGGAACATGAGAGATGGATGATCGGAAAGTTGCAGGTTCAGTGTCCTCCGTTGCTCCTGATGGTCTGTCTAGTTCCGCCTTAGAAGTGGATGCGAATATGTGTGCATTGGACATGAACAGGACTGTGACTGTAAGATGCTTTGGGCCTTAATGAAGGTAGAAAGTCCCTTTAAGTACATGCTATTCACAATTTATGCCAGTATATTTATAAAGTAAATCATTTTAATGTATCTGACTGCATTTGATAATGAATAGTTTGAAGTGTTTAGAAGAATTATGAGTTCCTTTTTACAGTAAAACAGAAATTGATTTGAAATTTGTGTCTAGTAGATCAAAGTCCAAAACAAATCTCTTATTTAGAAATGCAATATCAACTCATCAAATTCAGGAATCTATTACCGGTAACTTTTACAACAGTTTCTTTTCATTTATTTAGGCAAAACATTTTTTTTTGTTTGTTTTTAATGTAGGAATATTGGAAAACGCAAACACAAGCAGTCTTGGAATGAAAATTTGACAAAATGATATGTACTAACGTTTTGTTGAATCCAAAAACCAAACTGAATTAGTTTCTGAATTAAAATGAAATAAAAACAGTAAATTGGCTCTAATGTGAGGTCACTATAATGCTTTTGCAGCGGCTTTGGTTGATGGGTTTATTAGGGACCTATAATGTTATCTCAGTCTTTGAACAGTTGAAGTTTTTAACATGCATTTGTCTGGAATTCAACCCAGTTTCCCACCTTATCTGTCTGATGTGTATCAGGGAATGTCAGGGTGAAGCCCATGAGCCGTGTGACTGTCAGACATGGAAGTTGTGGCTGCAGAAAGTCACAGACATGAAACCTGAGGAATGTGAGTATCAAGAAAAATGTCTTTACTATTGATCTGAGCCTGAAGTAATTGTTAAACTGAGCTAATCCCTGAAGACACAAAAAGTTGGAAAGATTAGAAAATGATTTAAAAAAAAAAAGCTTTTGCAGATGTTTTCTTTAAATGTTTGCTGCAAAAACTCATTTCCACTTTGGCACGTGTGCAGCTATAATGCTCTACAGTGGATGGAGTACAGCCACATTGCTCTAAATGTTTGTCATTTTTTTTCTTTAGATTGAAAAAAAAATGTAGCTTAAAGTTTCAAAAGCACTTAAAACTAACAACTAGGAATTGTCTGAATCTGCTTGAAGTCACACAATAATCTGAAATGGCATTTTTTAAATTGGATTCTTAGATTCTTTTACTCTATGAATATAGTTATATATGTTTGGCGAATCTCATAGCATCTTTCTAACATAAATATGAACAAAATGCATGTATTTAGAAATATAGGGAAGAAAGTATCAAGTTCTTTACTTAAACTCAAAACCAAGTCTGTGTGAAGCACTTGAATTTTTTCCATGTAAAAATTTGGTTGAACCTTTTGCTTGTTTCCTCACTTATCTCTATGCTCTGAGTTTTGGTTATCAAGCTTTGAGCTAAAACAATGTTCAAAAAGTTTTGGAATGGATTAAATTTCGTTTTAAAGTAAACTTTCTTCAAGTAATAGATAAAGGATGAAACCAATGATTTTGTTTTGGAAGCATCCCGTTGTGTGTGTTTGTCTTTTCTGTGTACGTTTGTGCGAGAGTCACGGGGTGGAAGCGCATCTTGGCAGATGTTATCAATAGAAAAAAGACATTAGAAAATGTCTCACCCAGTGCAGCGGTTTGCATTTATGCAGAGGAAATGTCATTCTTATTCCTGCTGTGTTCACCGCCTCCCTGCTTTCTTGAAGTGGCCGGTGTGAGCGAAGCATATGAGGACGCAGCTAACTGCTTATGGTTGCTCACCAACTCCAAACCCTGTGCCAACTGCAAGTCTCCAATCCAGAAAAATGAGGGCTGCAATCATATGCAGTGTGCTAAGGTGAGTTGTGGAAGGATATTTGACACTTCTTAATTAAAAAAAAAAAAAAAGAACAAGACACATTTCTTTGTCGTTATTTATTAGGTTGTAATCTGAAGAGACAAAAAGCTCACATCTTCCTGTTTGTGACCCGGTTACTGACTATTGATTGACAAGGCAGACACGAATTGAGCTTATTTAAAACCAAAGCAACACAGTTTTCACAAGCTGGGAGTCGTGGAGTACACTGAGCGTCTTGACCTGTTATTACCTCATAAGAAATGGCTTTGCCCCGGTTGCTTGGAAACATTGGATTTAATGTTGCCAAGAAACCCTTGTCTTTTCGCTGCTGCTGCTTTCTTCCATCTCATCTAGTGTCACACTTTCTTTTTTTTTTTTTTTCATCTCAAGTCTCCATTTTAATTGCCTTCTTTTTTTTGCCTCTGTCTGTCCATTTGCCACCCCAGTATTGGTTTTTCTGAAGTACCGTGTAAACATAGTGTCTCCAAGACAACAGAGATGACAACTTTTTGGTGCTTTCTAAGCCAACTTCTCACCCACAGAGACGCCCTTTTAGAAAGTGAAAGTACATCGGCCTGGCTTCAGTGCTGTAGTAGTTTCTTGTTCTCTACTTTTAGAGGTACTTGGTGTTCTTAAATGTGGCTTTTTAGTCCTTTTAGTGGGAGCAGGCTCAGAGTGCTCACAGTAAGTTCAAACAGCAGCTTTTGTAAAACCTGGCTAATAATACAAAAGAGCCTCTTGTATATTCTCCCTTTTACTGAATGCAACGGCTGCCAAGAGGACTTTGAAGCTATTCTGCTCTCATCATTCTAATCCTCTGATCTTCTTTGCATTCATTCCATTTTTCTCAAACCTGCATTGTTAGTTGTTGATGAAATCATTAAACAAAGATGTGTTGAAAGGTACGCTCTCTTTAGGTCTGCCTTTTCTATTTTCATTAGCAAGAAAAAAAATGTCCCATTATTGTTAGAAGATAAAACGTGGTGCCACTTATTTATTCGTTTTAGAAATACCAAAGTAAAATAAAATTTTTACTCTTATTTATTCAAATTTTGTTTATTTGAGACAGAATGAAGCATTTATTTAACATGTTTACCTGAATTTCAACAGTTATACAAGACATTCGGACCACTTACGGTTAATTTGTGCATGAAGTTTTAGAAATGCTTCGAGGTTTTCTGTCGTTAAGTCTTCAGTTGCTCCGTTGCACCTGATGGTCTGTCTAGTTCACCTTCCTTCCATATCTTTTCAGTTTATTTGTAATTGGCTGCAGTGCATTGAAGGTCATAGCTCTCTTATGTGAAATAAATGATTCCCAGCCTGCTTACAAGCTAGTTTTATTTTTTCTGTTTATATCCATTTGTTTTTTTTAGAGTTCTTGAGATCTTTTCCCTGAATTATCCTTAAAATGTTTATGGATGGTCAAAACTTTATCATTGATTCAAAATTGGTTTGTTGCAGCTTTTCCATGTTCTATTTCATTAATGGATTTTATACGGGTACTCCATTGAACAAACTGCTATTAACAAATGCAGTTTTCCTTTGCACTTTTGTATCCAACACCTTGGGAGGATTTATTCTCTTGAAATCATGTTTTTCAACTCTACATATGTTATTAACTATGTTTTACACCAGATGTGGATGCATGTAAATTGAATTTACACCAGTTGAACAGCAGTTTTTCAATTACCAAAGATCATCTACTAATAACAAACTAAAGCTCCACACAGATAAAGTTGTAAACCTCCGCTTTTATAGACATTTTGACACTTTTTAATCATTTATAATGAACAAAATCAAATTAGGAAAGAAAGCAATGTGAGTACAGTTTTTTTTTTCATGTCAGCTTTGGTAATGAACTGCAGAAACGGAATCTTAAGAAAGTAAAAGAGCCTTGTTTCCAAAAAAAAAAAGCTGTTTTATTTTCTGTTATAAAAGAAAAATATTGTGAAAAAAGTTTTTCAAAAGCAAAATAATCTTAGTGACTAGACTTTTTTTTTTTTTTTTTTTTTTTAAACTAAAACAATAATTCTTGTTAAGACCACAGTTTTCTCACCCCTAAAACAAAAATGTCAAAGTTTAGGACTGTTTTTGTAGTGTGCAGTAGTGTAACACATCTGCTGTACCTCATGTTAAATCCTTTCAAAAGCAAAATCATATTTTTTCTATTTACCGGTACGTGTAAAAGCATCAGACCCATCGAAATCTGGATCTTTTCTTACACTAGATCTAGAAAACAACATGCTATAAACTAGGAGATATTTTAGGGAAATTTCAGCAATTTAAAGTTCAATAAAACAGAGAAAAAATGTGCAATCAAGTAAAATAATAAGCACATATGGCAAATAGACATTGTTAACTCATTTGGTACCTTGTGACACTGGACATTATGTAGCCTAAACCTAAGAAAGAAAAAGTGTGACTGCAAGACATGATTGATCAGTTTCAATATGACAGAGCTGAATCCTTTCTTCATCCTGCAGTGTAAGTATGACTTTTGCTGGATCTGCATGGAGGAGTGGAAAAAGCACAGCTCCTCGACAGGAGGCTACTACCGCTGCACACGCTATGAAGTCATTCAGCAGGTGGAGGAGCAGTCCAAGGAGATGACAGAAGAGGTACGCCATTGGACTGGAAAAGAAAGCCTATAAAATGTCTCCTGTTTTATTTTAAAATGTTCTGACGGAGCCTTATACTTCTCTGAATATCTAGCTGTTGCAGCAGGAAACTGTGAGGGTTTTGCCATTGCACGTGTTCGTCCGGATCCAACCACTGCTCACGCACTTTCACTAGTACACTTCTGTGATTTGTGAATATTATTGCCTCCAACCACAGAGCAGTAATTAGCTCTCTTTGTAACGGTAGAACTCAAAATGTGTTATATTCTCAATTTTTAATTAATGTAGCCTGGAGTGATAGCTGCGAAAACAGATTTACTATTGGTGTGTCTACAGCGTCCAAATGCACGCGTCATTTATCTGTCAACCCACCAATTCGTCTCTCAAAATCAGTTTTCTGATCACAAAAATATGAGGCGATTCAATTATTAACTGAAATATATAGTAAGGATTGGTTTAAGAGGCTTTTTTGAGATTGCAAAATAAAATAAAAAACTTTAGTGGGTTTATTCACGCATCTTCTCTAATATGCTTACACGTCAAAACTCATATTTCTCCCAAAATGCATCTTGAATTCAGTTATCCCAGCCTCAATGAGAACACTGTGAACGAGAACATGGTGCACCGGAGTTCATTACTTGTGACTTTTTATGGTCACTGTTTTTGCAGGCGGAGAAGAAGCACAAGAGCTTCCAGGAGCTTGACCGATTTATGCACTACTACACGCGCTTCAAGAACCACGAGCACAGCTATCAGGTGAAACCTGCAGGCTTTGTTTTGGTTTGTGTGATATTTGGTTCACAGTTGTAATCACAGTTTCTGCGACAGTTTAGAATCACAGTTTTCTATGTTTTTATAATGTAATTACTTCCTAATGAGAAAGAAACAAAACTACAGCTTTGAAAAAGTCTTTAGGTGAGGTGAAAAATTGAGGTTGATGTTTTTATTAATAAAGTGACATTAGCTTGATAGTCTTGGGTTCAAATTTGATAAACTTTCCTATATTCCGACAGGAAAATAAATAAATAAATAAAAAATATATATATATATCCTCCATTAATTCTTGTTCATGTATGATTTTTGAAAATCTTTTAATCAACAACAAATGCCTTTCCCATTTTTTTACAATAGCTAGAACATCACCTGTTAAAAACAGCCAAAGAGAAGATGGAACAACTCAGTCGAGCCCTCAGAGGAAGTAAGTTTGGACTCAATACTAACTGCAATATTCATTACAATCGTATCTCATTCTTTATGACTGATTTAGCCTAGATTTAATGTAGTAGAATGATGTAGAGTTTTGTGTTGCTAACATTTGGGAGAAGAGCACAAAGCTGTGAATCAGGGTTGAAAGCACCAACCAATTACTGTAGATTGCTAACCAGAGTGCTGTTGTATAACGTTATAGCAAAATACACAATTGAATGTGCCACTAAATACTTCATTGGAAAAAAAATAAAAACAAAGAACAGTTATTTCATTTGAAGCTTATCAGATATTTAAGAAGATATTCCGCCCCATCCGTTGACTCAAGTACTCCACACTGAAATAATACTCATCTGCTGTGGGTGTAAAAGTTCATGCAGGTCATTGAGGTCGTCTGGTGGGCACTGTCAACAACAAGAGATTTTGTTGTTTTTTCCATTAGGCTCAGTGGTGTTTTAACAGTATTGTCCTGCATACTAAAGCCCCCCCCCTCTCTGTTTTTGTCTGCACCTCCACCTCTATACACACAAGTTGATAATCAGCTAACAACAAGCATTCAAAATGCTAACAAGCAACTAATGCTAATAATTATCATGATAAATGTACACATTGAATGAGAGTGAGTTGTTGTATCATCCATTTAAACTCTTATGCGTGGGAGTTGCTCCTCAAGCTAAAGCCCCTCTACTCATGCAACCCACTTTGGGGCTGTTACACGTTTTTCGTCCTGGGCATTATTTTGCATTATTACAGACAATAAAGGAGTACAGAAAAACATGTATTAATTTTCCACTCGCTGTGCTCGTCTTTTTCCTTTTTTTTTAATGTCAGTAGGGTTTAACATTTTTTCTAAATAACTTGACAAACTAAGATTTGCTTTATGATTAACAAACAAGATACTTTCCTAAATCTACTCTAGAATGTTAAGTCGTCATAGCCAGGTTTTGCTTTTACCCACATACATTCAAATTCCTTATTTAATTTTTTCCTAATCTGATGTAACCACAACAGTTTATTCTGCTTACTTACAGACAACAACTTAATATTCTAATTAATAAAAAATAGAAATTTGACCTACAATGTAGTTAAAATTCCAAACCTTTGTTTGGAAGGTTTATTTGTTATTAAAAAAAAAAAAGAATTCTATCAATCATTTCTTATTCTTTGATATCGATGCAACTCAGAAGGCCAACAGGTTACTGCACCAGGGCCACTTTTTGGTTTAGCATTTCTATTTTTGTGAGAAATGATTTACATTGCAAAAATTCATTTGTCATTTCTAATTTCTGTTTCTTATCCTCTAGGAGAAGGAGGCCCACCTGACACTACATTCATAGAAGATGCAGTCCTTGAACTGCTAAAGACTCGCCGCATTCTCAAGTGCTCTTATCCTTATGGGTTTTTTCTGGAGCCAAAAAGCACAAAGAAGGAGATCTACGAACTTATGCAGGTCTTCCTTTTTATAAATAAATATTGTTGCTTTTCTTTAGACCCCAAATATTGTTTTTGTTTACGTATCATATTATTATTTGCATCATTAATGATTCACAACAAATGTTGTGCTTTTCTATTGCCCATATAAGGGAGGGAGATAGCTCTTTCCCCCTGTAACATCAGAGTTGAATGAGGCTTGAAACATCTCAAGTCTTAATTGGTGTTCCATCTTAATTCCTGATTTCAGAAGAACAGCACAGAATGACAACTGAGTGTGAGAAATTTGATTTGCATCATGGTGAAAATAATGAACCGCTGTCAACTTCTTCTAATCCACCAGGAATGCGATGCAAATGCTTAAAAACAAGCCAAAGCCTGATACTTTTTTCCCCATAGAAAAGGTTTTCAGTTAAGCTCTGCAGAAACATGTTTGACCTGTAGAGGGTGCTCTACACCGAAAAGAAATTGTTGCATCCTTATTTATGAGGGTATTTTTGGGCACAAAAGACTTAATAGTCATAATTAAGAATTTTTAAATATATTTATGTTATTAGATATGTCTCTTAGTTTGAGTTGTCTGTTTGTGTTTCTGACTGCAGACAGACCTGGAAATGGTGACAGAGGACCTGGCGCAAAAGGTTAACCGGCCATACCTGCGGACGCCACGCCACAAGATCATTCGTGCTGCTTGTCTTGTGCAGCAGAAGAGGCAGGAATTCCTGACCTCCGTTGCCAGAGGAGTAGCTCCCAATGACTCTCCTGAGGTTGCCAGGCGCAGGTGACTGAACACACAACCTTTATAGACCTAAAATAATTTTAAATTTGTTTTTTTTTACAATAAGTTATCATGAATTTACTTGCTTTTTTTCTATTCTTTTTTTTTTTCAAACAAATTTTCTTTTCCTCTTTCTGGCAGTTTTGCTGGCGGAACGTGGGACTGGGAATATTTAGGCTTTGCATCACCTGAGGTAAAAAAACAACAACTGTTGTTTAAAATGTTTAAGTGCAAACCCAGTGCAAACCCTTCTTAAATCAGAAAGTGTTTTTGTACATCCATAAAATGAATATTTTACTGGAGGTTTACTTTTCTGTCAAGAATTTAACACCACCCTTTTTCAGATTTGCATAGTCATTACTGGAATTTCTTGCTTTAATTTGGATTTTTCTTTTTGCCTGCTTTCTGCTTTCTAGCCCCTTAAAAACTTTCTAATAAATATCGATTAACACTCACTTTGAGTTTCAATTTAGGAATTAAAGTTTATTAATGTTCTGTTTAGTTAATCCACTCTTTGAAAGCAGTTGCTTTCTGAAAGGTAGCTTTTGATTTCTATGTGCTGGTTGTGCTTTTTGTGTTTGCAATTAGATCAGCGATTTATAAAAGTAGAACAGTTTTAGGAGTTTTGTGAACTTGACCTCTCTTAATAACTTTGTATTCTCTTAATAATGACTTATCCAGACAAAACTGGAACTCTATATACAGAACTGCAAAAATGATTCCTATCTATAGGAGCGGAGACAAACACAGACCGTATTTACAAACTATAGGCCTGTTTCTCTCCTTCCACAATTCTCAAGAAAATTTCGAAAAAATATTACATGATAAATTAGTTACATTTGTTTATGAATATAACATTATAAATGAAAACCAATAGGGTTTTAGAATTTAATCAACCAAAACATGACATACTTAGGTAAAAAAAAAAGTCAAGACAATGCGGAAACGCTTTAGAGCTTTGGCTCAACTCCAAAGATATTTTCCTCTTTGTTTTATTTTTTTATGTTTTTTTTTTTTTTTAATTCAGTTGCTTCAGGTCAAATATTGTAAATGTAACAACAGGAAAGCTTCAAAAACCATTTTCTGCAGCTCTCATCAGTAATTGTATCAATGCCTCAAACAAAAGTGCTTGCATCAGATACCTGGTATTTGAAGTGCCCTTTATCTGTGAAAGAGAAGTGCTTGATTTGCTGCAGCTCTGCCAACACTGCTGTAATAATATCCCAGCAAATCCTGTTTAATTGCAGGTAAAATGAATGTCTGAGCCTTTTGAACATTTTTCTTTCGAATTCAACCATTCATACCGCCTCTGAAAAGCCACCGTGATCTAAAGATACCCTGTTAATTTGACACTCGGAAGTGATCCCGACGCTTCAACGCTGCCCGGGCAAACACTTGTTAGAACTGAAAGCGGGCGACACAGGAAATTACCTTAAAACATAGCTATGGATCATTGCATGTGCGTAACAGGTGATTGGAGTGAACACTTAAGACGATAAAGCTGTCATCTAAGTAATAGTTTTATGGGCCCGCCATACATTTGTGCATAAATCAGTGCATCACAGTTTTCACCCTAGGTGTCCATTATTGTGCAGTTTGCAGACCGTAGCAGAGCTAAAGAAATTGATGCAGCTAAATCACTTCCTACCTAGATTCTGTTTGTAGAGTTAAAACCTTGAAATGAATATTTTTATTCAAGATGAGCCACTCCATAATTGTATTAAGTAAGGGTTGGGTTAATTCAAACTCACTCATGGATAAGCTGCAAGTATTCATCCAAATAACTAATAATATGAAGTAAAAAAAGTAAAAAGTAACAAAAAACAACATTTAGCTAGCAACAACCAAGAACAGTTTTCTAATTGTGCGATTTATTTTGTAAAAGTTTTTTTTTTCTTCTTTTTTTTCCTCTCTGCTAGACTTGTCTTGTAAAAGTAGTAGTAGTAGTAATAACCTTTTTATTAAAAGCTTTTTATTGGGCACAAAAAATGGGAAAAATAATTGTGCTGACTTTGGTATTTCCAAATACTGAAAAAAGTTGAATGAACTACATAAAACGTCCTCCTGATTAGTCTTTCTGGCTACCAGACTTACACTGAGGAATAAAGCAGGGATGAACTATTAAACTTTTGCTAGTGCCCAGTAGTCTTAAAGCACTTGTTGGGTAGCGGTGTTAACCAACCTTTGATTCTTTTTTTTAAATTGAAAATAAGACAACAAACCTTTACATTGGCAGAAACACTGGTAAGATATAAATGCTGTAATCACCTGTTCACGCCCACATTTGGAGAAACTGCACATCCCTGAAATATACAGTTCAAATTTTGCCAACAATAAAACATACCTAGAAACAAACAATCAAACAAGAGTACTGGTTTCTCCTCATAAATGTAATCAAGTAAAAAGTGCAGTGCAGAAGAAGTACTCTTTAAAGTAAATCATTTACTGAAAGGTGTTCTAGTAAAGGTAACTGAGAAAATGTGACTTACTTTATACTGCCACCTATTATTTTTTGCGACATTATTTAGATGTAAGTTAAAAAGTAGGTTATAAGCCAATTGAAGCACTTCCAAGTGTCCAAACCCCATTAAGACATTTAAGATGAATCCGTATTATCAAGTACTTTGAAGTGCAGGTAGTTGAAATAATTTATAGGATACAAAATTTATATTTATAAAATAAATCATACTCTTTTTGCTATAATTTGAAGGTTAAGGTATTGATTTTTTTCTCCCTCTCATATAGTCATTGCTATTAAAACAGGCTGCCTCTGTCCTGATTGTATAGATGTTCTGTAGATGTTATGATAGGTGGAGTATATGTTGGCAGAAATGCTAAAACAGAAAAACGCTAGCTTGTTTACTGTAAACTGTACATTATTTAACGTTAACGGAGGTTTATAACATGCGTTATTGAAAGGCTCATCTTCTTGCTTTCCTGCAGCGCTAAAGCACAATGTTTTACTAAGATTTTAAAGGATCTCAGTAGAAAATAATTTCTAAAGCAAAAGTCTCAAGAAATGCAAGGAAAATGAAAGTTTCCTAACATTTCTTTAATTTTGGGGTGTAATTGTTACTTGACTGCCACACCAAATAAATGTACTACAATACAAAAATGTATTGATAATTATGTAACAAGTAACATGACACATTTATGACTAAGGCTGCCTTTGATGGAAATAGTGATGCGTTTCAAAACAAACAAAAATGTGAAGTCTGCAGAAATGCTTAAGACATCCTGGAAATGGTTTTTCCTTCCAGTTTGATATTTGGGCCACAATTTTAACATTTAAGGAGTTCTAGAGTTCTACCACCTTTACATACAGTATTTAGTTTTTAAACTAAACAATATTTAGTTTTTAAATAATATTCATAGTAGAGAAAGCTGGCAAATAAAAACATGGTCAATAATTTCCAGAAGGACTGTCCTCAGGGACAGATGGGAAAAGGTGTCACAGTGTCTGTCCATTTAGAGCTGGACGGTGGAGGAATCATTATTTGCTTTACTTGATGACAGAGCTCTTGCTTTTGTTTTCCCTCAAATAGTATTTCTGTTTCTGCTGTTTTCTCCTGGATTCTTTGGCAACCCCCTTCATCAGTAAATGGCTTTTGTTTTTGGAAAGTTAGAGGAAACACTCTTGAGCACATTGTTTGGCTGTGAATGAGCGGCTCATATTGCGCTCTTTGAGGTTGTTTATTTTCTGAGATTGTACTTCAGATTTCAACGAGTACATTTGGTCAACACTTTTGATGTCCCTTTCTTCGACTCACTTCTGTTGTCGATCTGTTGTGTTTGGCTTTTCTCTCAGATTTCCCCTGTGCAGGTCTCTTTTCTTCCTTTGACTCACCTGTTTCCTAAACTTCCTTCAAAGGCTGACCGTTTTCTCATTCTTTTCTTTGTTTTTCAATTGATTTGTTGCTGTTTTCTTAATTTGTTTTAGTGCAACTTCCCTCTATTTTTGTATTTTTTTTGTCTGCTCAGCTTTAACATTGGCTGAGTGGGATCACTTGTGATGTCCAAACTTGCAACTGGTCTGTGTTTTCCACTAAACCACTATTGTAAAGTCTGCCAACGTGGTGCCAGTTAAAATAGCAGTGGTCCAATGGATTTTATTTTTTCTGCTTTAAATGATCGTATTATCCGCACTGGACCAAGTCTGGACCGGAACCGCAGTCTGCTTGTGACCCTCTGTCCTGTAATATCTGCTAAATGTGATGGAAAAATCTGACTTTTTAATAGTTTTTCCTCAAAATCTTTCATGATGTGATGAAAACATTAATACTTCTTTGGGAACTAAAGTATCTCTGAAATGTGACGATAGATTTTTTAGACTTCTTTTGCCTTCATTTACTAAAAATAAAAATGTGTTTTTGAGGTAGTTTGGTAACTGCAGTTTCTATTTGTTTTGAAGTAATATTTGACAAGAAGCATTTATACTTTGACTTGCTGCCGTGTACTTTGTTCACCCCTCAGTGTGAGTCCTGTCATAAAGCCATATAAAACCACTTGTTTTGGCTTACTTGTGGAAAAATGTTCAAACAAGGTTTCAATTTTATAGCTTTATTGTTATTATCTTAAACTGCTGTTGTCATATTACAGACAGGATGTCCGTTCCTTTTTGTGTTTTTTTTATTATTTTTTATATTATTTTAGACTTGCAGAAACTCCGATATTTTGTAAAAGAAATGGCTCATTTGCAAATGCAAACTAATTGAATCTGCTACGTTAAAGGTCGGTAGATTTTCCTTAGGATGTGCCACAATATTTATCTGACTAGTAGAGAAAACAAGTGAAAGAGGAGTATGTTTAAGACTTGCTTGAACATAGAGATTTAATTAAAAGCCTTTTCACTGAAAATGATCATAGTACTTCTGCCTCTTCCTTCATGAAGGGAGATGTTGGCGGTGAAACAGTAAAAACACACGCTCTTTGATTCTGACTCAGAAAAGCTTGGCACCAATGTGCAACACATTTCTAATGTATGGTGTTGCACAAAAATTTGCCATTTCAGAAGATGTATATTTTATTTTCTTCAGTTTTATCGAACTGGTTCGACTTTGCGACTTGGAGCAACAAACTCCACGCTACAGAATCTATTTGAAGGTTGTTGCTACCAATAGTGGGAGTCAGACTTATCTGTTTCCTCACCTGTAATAGAGATACTCTGTTGAGTGCTTATACTTGTATTTAGTTGCACTTTGAATTCAGGTCATTTCCCAAAGGATATGTTAAAATAAGAGTTTATAGTAAATATATTTTGTCACTTGTAATGTTTGTTTTTAGAAAATAAATACAGGGAATAAAAAAATCGATTAAAATTGGAAATCGAATTTGGTTTGGAAAAAATAAAATAAAATACTTTTAGGCCATATCGCTCAGCCCTAAGTTGCAGTAGACGAAAGAATGTCACCAGTGTTAAAGGGTTAAAAGTGAAACAAACATGTACTACCTCCTACTGGAAAGTTTTATTGCACTGTAGCCATAAAGTGTGAATCTACGCGAGTTGGCCATAAAAGCTTTGTTTGACAGTTTTTTTTCTTGTATGTTTTTCTCCTGGCAAATACAAATTACTATAAGTTACCAGATCAAACCTGTTAGAACCATAAAGTGATGGGTGGGTTTCACCTTGGACACCAGTATGTCCAGCTTCCTCCAGGTTAACAAGCAGCTGTGGATGACTAAGGAAGGCCGAAACTGTCATGTATTCATTATTTTTCAAACACAGTTTTGATTCTAGAAATGGAAGACGTTTAATTGATCTTTGAATCGCTGGAACACTTGGTGAGGTTTTTGTGAGATCAGGTTACAGTCCAATCTTCAAATTGTAATCCCAGGGACCTCAGGCTCCTTCTGGATTTGAAAGGACTCTCTCTTGGAACATTACGCTGACCTCATTGAAGCCAAAATGCTTTCTTTTTGCATTTAAAGGAACCAGAGACACAACTACTGAGTAGTTTAAAAATGAAATATTTTATTCAAAGGAATCAAAAGAAACTGCTGTAATAGTAACTTTTGCTCTTATTTAAAGGAGTATGCAGAGTTCCAGTATAGACGAAGACATCGGCAGCGGAGACGCGGCGACATGTCGAGTATCCGTAGCAACACACCTGATCCCGATGACCTCAGTGACAGCACTTTGGGTAGGACACGTTCATTTGATTGGCTGACTTTTATCATTCAGAGTTGTTACAGCTCTTTGTGGTGAAAATATGTTTCTGTTTTCTTTTCTTTTCTTTAATTTCCTGTAATCCTGGAAATACTAGTTTTAGGACCTAAAATAAGCTTTTTTTTTCTAACTGTAGACAAAGCTTTGAACAGCAGTTTCTTCACTACCTTATAACAACAAAAACCCTTAAGTTAAAAAATGGAAGAGTCCAGACGGTTTAAAAATAAGGTTTGAAAATGACAATGAGTTGCTTTAAATGGGTAATCAGACCAAAAGAGACTGTACCATTACAGAATAAATCAGTTTTTCTTATTGAAGTACAGAAAAACCACTCTAGTAATGCATTTCTGTTGTACGCACCATGTAACTCCAATAGATGCAGGTTTTGAGAAGGTGATTTACACAAAATTCTGAGGAGGTTGACACTTTTTACCAATGGATGGGTTGAAACATGCTAGCACTTCACATTGAATCATTAATTAGTCTATTAGGGGCGTTTTAAGCAGAATTAGCGGCTATGAAAAAGATTCTCCTGAGGTTCAGACGCACTATAAGACATACTAGTGGAATATTTAGTGGTCAGGGTGTTGACTTTACTGAATTTGCTACAAGTTCACTGACCATTCTCACTCGCACACAGCTCCACTTTGTAAAGCCACATCCGAATTCAAAGGTTCTATTTAGTGAATCTTAACACATAGATTAAAATGTTTTCATGACTCGTGACATTCTTGTCGTCAGACTGGGCTGTATAAAGATGCTGTCAGGTTCTGTGCAATAGGGTCAAATTTTCCACAAAATGTGCTCATCCAGTTTTTAATCTCTTGTATAATTGTTCGTAACACTTCTCAGAAAGTTTCTGACAGAATGTAGTATTAAGAATTATAAACAGATGGTTAAGAAAAACCTCCTACAAATTGAGATCAATACATGCCGTTTAACACCTCATAATTACATGTCATAGCTTTTTCTTATATATTGAAGGGAAAGTCTTTAATAGAACACCTGCACCATCTATTATTAACAATTTGCAGGTATTTGACATAAAAACATCTCTGACAAACTGCTAATTGTTCTGTGTATGTTTGTCCTGTTTAATATTTATATTCTTTTCTTCAGTTTTAAGCTAAAAAGAAATCTTTGAGCGAATTGAAGGTTTGGAGTCATCATAATGTTGAATCATAATAGTCATCATAATGAAGAATTGAAGACTAGTTAGACGCCCTTTTCATTTTTGATAGAGAGCTTAAACAGAACGTGAATGTGTAAAGTGCATTTAATTGGTTACACTCGGCTTTGATACATTTATGTGAATAGAATTTGAATTTAGAGTCTCAAAAAGTAATCACTTTTCAAGCTTGATAAGATATCAAATCCGTTAGTGTTTGGTTAGTCATTTTACACAACTTTACTATTTGACAGACTATTAATTTGCCTTTTTATCTGTTTCTTTGTTCATTTTAAAAGATCCCCAGGATGTTGGCGGTGGACGCAGAGAAGGTCCTCTAATGGTGAGCACACAGTTTCCTTTTTAAAAGCAGAACATTTTCATCCAGTAACTTTTTTTGAAGAATAAACATTTGTCTGCTTCTCATTGTTCTAGGGTCTTGGTTCCTTGGATGAGGATGACCCTAACATTTTATTGGCTATCCAGCTGTCACTCCAGGATTCTGGGATGGCAGGTAGTGGGTCCAACCATGATGTCCTCACCAGCGAAATCTCCCTTGGGGCAATTGGAAGCTCCCTGCCTTCTAGGCTTGAGCAGACCACTCCGGATGTTGGCGTTCCTCCCAGAGCTTCCCGGAGCAGCTCAGAACTGCTCGAGCTGGAAGATAAGTTGGTAAGAGTCGGCAATATTGGCAACCAGCACTCCACTGCCACAGGTGCTCCCTTTTCCGTGCAACACTATGAAGGTCACCACTGGGCATCCAGGGCGTCCGGGCAATTACCAGTGGCTCCAGGCAACACTTCCACAACACGTCTCTGCCCTTCTTCCACTGACACAACTCAGTCAAACCCACGCAGCATCCATGGGCCATCCTCGTCTTCTGCTTCAGCAACAAATGCTAACCTTCTTGGTAATATCATGGCATGGTTCCACGACATTAACCCCCAAGGTATCACCCTGGTACCCCCGGTGTCCTGTGATGGAGATTTAAACGTGGGCCCACACCAGACATCAGCGGCGGGATGCTCACACGAGGATATGAACGCCGGTGCAGTCGCCCTCTCTGAAAACAGGAAACCCGAGGACGTCCCGGCAGACGTGGCTCTCAACTCCCAGAGACTGGGTTGTGCAGAAGAGGAACGTGGCGTCGCAGAGCGGCCGACTCAGTTAGACCTGGTGGGTCTGGGCACCATGCCCACAGGAGCTCTCCACACAAATGCAGAGCCAGCTGAGAGCACATACTCAAAGTCCTGCCATGTGGACACTCCACTACGTGACTCTGTGTCCGACCAGCTGCCGAGCAGCAGCTCCTCTGAGTGGGAGGAGCAAGTGCACTTGGTATGATGTGCTTGGCTGAAGTTTTAGAGAGCTTTTTTGAAAGGCCAAAAAAAACCCCACTAAATTGCCAACTAGGTTGAAGAACATTTAATAAGTAGCTCTTCAGGTAGAATGTAGGTAGAATAGAAAATCTGTCTGTCATACTGTGCTAGTAAGTAGCGAAAGAATTCTTTAGGCCTTTTAATTTCATTGCAGGCACTAAGCCCGACAGAATAATCAGGTGGGTTTGTGCTTTTCCAGTATCGTCAGCGTTTCTCGCTGCCAGGCATTTTTGCGATGAAAGCACTAACCCCAGAGATCACATTATTTTCAGAGTCTCCTTAGAAGAATCCTATACTGATGAGCATAAGCAGCCTTTTGTAAACCTGCATTTAAAGAAGAAGCGACATTTATTGAGTCCGGCTGTTGTTTATTTTTTTTTGCCACTGGAGGAAAAACCTGCTGTTTTCTTTTGAATGTCAAGATGACAGAAAAATCTGCATATCTGCTCAGCTTCGTCCAAGTGTCAAACATCGACTTGCAAACGTCCACTTGCAGTCATCAAGTGGATTTTTCTAAAACCGTGCCTGCTCACCACAATCTCAGCGACTCAGCTAAATTTAAATGTAAACATTTTGAGCCATATAATGAGAAATCACAGCAAGTGATATTGTCAAATCCTGCTCGCTGACAGCTGGAGCGAGCTGTTTAATTTAATTTAGGTTTTAAGAAAATGTCAAAAGAAGTGTTTTTATGTGGGACATTCAGAAAAAAAAAAGACTTTTTAATGAATATTCTAAGAAGAAATCGAAAAAGGTCCTCGGAGCTTCAAAAGTTTCATAAGCTGACTGACCCAGAGGGACTGCACAGTCGGATGCACCCAACACTGCCATGTACTTTGAATTCAGCTCGTCTTTAAGTAATGTTTAAAGTGAATGTAAAGTGTGACAGACGGGCGTAGTCTTGTTTGATGCACTGCAGGGCAGGCCGGTCAAAATGATAACCAGGCAATCACCTCCAGGCTTGAGTGAATGAAGAAATAAATCAAGCTGAAGTTACAGTAATTTATCTCTGGGTAATAATGAACAAAGCTGTCGTAGATCTCTGCTGCAGCCCCAGAGAGGGTTGGGGGCTCTGCGTGCACAACATCCCAATGTGTGCTTGTTTGCAACAAGGGAAGTTTGTCTTTAAAGCAGTCAAAAATATAGTGCCTTTGTGTCGGTTCTTTTTTTTTTTTTTTTTGCCCTATACATTTCTGATAACAGTATAAAATCACATTTTCACCTAGTTTATTTTCTTCACATAACATAACACAAACTTTGAGGTTGTTTTTTTTTTGTCTCACCTTTGAAATAATGTCTGAAATTGTTGTAGCATGATGGTTTTTTTTTGTCGATTGTTGTGACTTTATGCCAATGGAAAGCATTTCTGTTATGGGTGAAAATAGTTTGAGGTCAATGTCCTATTTGCCGAAAGGGCTTTATGCCAAGTGCGATTTTGAGAGAAGATCACTTTCATCTGGTGTCTCCAAAATGTGTTTAAACAATTTCAAAAATGGAATTATTCACATGAAAAACAAAAGCTACTGATCCTTACAGCTAGGTAAACACAACTTCAGATCAGAAACTCAAAATATTTCAATGCCAGTATTTATTTAACAAATGTCTGCTTCAAATGCAGAGACACAAAGTGACAAACAAAACCCTAAAATCAAGGGCTTTAATTAAAATATGCCCTGATTTAGTTCATCTTGCTCTTAAAATGAGAGATTTGGCACTTTAATGTTGGAGCCTTTTTAAGATAAAGCCAAGAAGGGGTTTTAGGCCATTCCTAACCCTTTTGGGTTTGTTTTTTTATTCAGCGATTGACAAGTAAATAAAAAAAGGAAGGCAGTTGACATTTCTCTTTAGGGTTGAATATGACAGCATATTCCCCCTGAAGTCAGAAACAATGGTTACCTAGTTGTCGTCCTCTCGTCTTCGTCTAAATGAAGTTTAAATCGACAGAAGCTGTACTGTTTCACATGTGACTACTGCTTTTGCACCTGAAGACACTACAATTATTAAAAGTTGCAATACGGGATGAGTGTTTGTAAACCCTGGAAGTACGATCACCCGGACCCTTTTGTACAGACTTGTGTATCATTTGAGTAAATAACCTTTATCCCAGATTGAAACAATAAACCTGAAGACAAGTGGGGGCTTTGTCGCGTGTCTTGGAGTTGTCAAGCTGTGCCATATGGATAATGAATTTAACTGTTGTGTTATCGTGTGTACATGACAGAACCTGTTTGTGTAACATTTTCTTGTGCACGGAATAGGTACAAGTCTGAATGGAATTTCTACTTTCACCTCTAACGTTCAGGTGATTTATTTTCAAGTGGCATACCTTTTTGTAACTCATTCAAATTTTCTATTGTAAAGCAACTAATCCTTGAGATGCTATTTGCACTTTCATAGTCTATACTTGATACATTCCCTCTTTATATGAAAACTGTTTGGTGTGTGATGCCAATAAACCTTGTGTTGAATTTTACCAAGTGTCTCTACTTCTTACTGGAGACTCTGCTGGCAAAAGATAAGAGTGGGTGAAGCATTGCTGGTGTCAAATTCGTCTCCAAATCGAAGAATGGGGATCGCACTTCAATATGTTTCACTTGTCATTTCTAGCTGGCTGATGTGGAGCCATTGAAGTTCCAGAGAAACTTCTCAACCCGTCACGGTTCGGTCCTCCCCCACGCCTTCTTAAATTTAATGTAGTTGGGCTAAACAGATCTTTACATAACCCAGATCGGTTTCAAATCACTCAGATCTGCATCCTTGTGGACATCCTCTCTGCCGCGTATTTCAAAAATGTGATTTTATAGACAGACGCGTGGATGCGACAGGGATGTCCTCTATTGTGGAAGTCTTCACTGAACACATCACCTCGGCTGACAGCAACATCCGTTTCACCACAGAGGATGGAGGAAAAACAACAAGATGCCACGGTTTGGGCTGTAATTTTCACTCTGAGGAAAGATGACAGCCGCCACACTTGAGATATACCCCAGACAGATGTGTGCAGACTGACACCTGGGGCCAGATCTATGAACATTTATTCATACTCTACCCCACAGAAACTCCTTATTTCTGATGGAAAGAATGTGTAGTGCTCCCTTGCTCAACCCCGGTCCTTAAGATCTACCACACTGCCTGTTTTTTTCAGGTTTCCTCATCCTGCTTGCTGCTGATTAGCTGACTCAGCACGCCTGATTGACAGCGCACACCTAGTCCACGCCATCAGCAGCAAGCAACACAGATGTTTTTAACGAAAGCGCTAAAAAGTTCTTCTGAATGACAAACCAACACTATTGCATTGTCTTTTCCAGTTATTCTGTTGTCACAGTGGGAATACTATACTGTACGTAACAGTAAAAGCATCTATAGGATATAGATTTGTCAGATCTGCATTGCAATATATATTTTGCATTGCTATATTTTTATATTGTTTGAAAATACAAGAATATAGAATGAAAAAGACATCTAAAAATAACCATGAAAATATTTATCTTCAGTTACCAGCTATAAAAATGAACCAGAGTGCAAAGATTTTGCTCACACCGGTATTTTCTCTTCCCGACTAACAAAAAAATGTATTTGATTTAAAAAAAAAGAATAGTAAACATTATTTGAATTTGCCAGCAACATGTGAAATAGTTGGAACAACTGAGATAAAAAGTCTTAAGAGACTGCTGTAGCATAGCATTCACAAAGCAGATGCTTTTACTGCCTTACATCTTGAGCATACAATTTTTCTAAATTCTTTAAATGTTTTTACAATTATTTTGTACATATCCATTACGTTTGTATTTTTTCATGTGTAAGTCATTTTTAATCTCTATAAACCCCCCCTCAAAAAAAAGGATCAATGTGATCTTACAAAGCACACGGAAACAATATTTTTTGAAACCATATTGTTAATTTATTGCAAAAAAATATGAGTTTAAGAAATCATGTTTACGTTACATTTTACATCAATGCCAGTACATTAAACATGTCTCACACATCTCAGCATTTTTCTGTGTGCTTTAATATGTGTGGCGTGCACAGTGTTGTGTTAGTTACTTCAAAACTAATGCGTAACTGATTACTTTTCAATGTTCAAAAGTAATCCCTTACCATACAATATTACTCAGAGTTGTAATATGTTACAAGACTCTCGTATTACTTCTTCTTTTTATAAAACTTACAAAACATAGTGAAAAGAGTGAAAAAAAGTGAAAAGAGTTCAGAAAACTTCTTTGTACATTTAGATGAGAACTGATAAAGTGTAATAATGACAACTAATAGCTTATTTTTGGTGAAGTGAAAGCACAGGCAGTGCCAACTGAAGGATCAACAACAGGAAAGAAAGGTGATGACTATATAAAAAAATTTAAACACTTATTAGGAACACAAAATTGAAATTAGAGTGTCTACAAAGCTTAACTAGAAATGTGTGTAATTTATGTTCAATAAAAGCAGAAAATATATTCTGTTTGTCTTTTTTTGTTAGCATCTCATGATCATCATTGTCCATGAAGGAGGGACGTGGGGGTTTATCTGCCAAAGCACAAGTTTATGAACTGCATGATGATGAGGAACAAGCTGACAATGTCCACATACAGGGTGAGAGCGGCAAACACGTACTCCTCAGGCGAGATTTCATATCGCCTGTGTTTCCCACCCAGGATGAGCATGGTATCAAACACCAAGAACTGCAGAGAGACAGGCACAAAAAGGATGCCATGAAAAACCCCACATACATTTGAAGGCAGCATAGTTGCATTATCGGAGAATCGGACTACCAGGATTTCAAGGCTGTGTGTCACACAGCCACTACGGGACTACATACTTGTATGTTTGTTTGCTTATTTATTTACTTACTTACTTACTTACTTATTTATTTATTTAAGCTACATAGTCATCATTCTTTGTACGTGGGGGCCATGGGTCATATGTTTTAACGGAGGGGAGTGGGAAGGGTGAAGGATGGGTTGGGTTTTTACTGTAATTTGTGTGTTCTGTTTTTAATGTAAAAGCGCTTCGAGCTGCACAAAATGCATGAGAAGCGCTATTTTATAAATAAAGTTTGATTTGATTTGATTTGATTTTGCACATTCTCCTCGTATGCAGTTTCGGTCTTTTATGATACATGCGTGATATGCCATATTCAAAAGTGTGTTTGTGTTTGTCAATGTGTTCAGATGTCCGTCTAGGACACATGTGAAACTCAAGGCCCGCGGGGCCATGCTGATGTGGCCCTCTGTGAAAATGAGTTTGACACCCCTGGTCTAGGGTTTCCGCCGACAGGTCTTTACATAAACTCGGTTTTGAGCTGTTCAAAATTATGCAGTTTATGCCTATTTTACGTAGTTTATACGCAACTGTTCGCGCAAATCTAACACAATTGTGCGTGATTTTTGTGAGATGCATGTGCAAATTTGTGGCTTTCCATGACTTTCTAACGGACTTTTCACGCATGTACAACAGATGCATAACGGGCACACATCACATTAAAATTACATAACTGATGCATACATTTTGTGCCAGATTTGGCTTTTTGGATTTACGTATTATTTGTGTAGTTTTTATTCAAACTTCTTCCGTGGTTTTAACTTGGTTCATTCGGGATACATCTGTGAAAATTTGTCACAAAAGACTTTTTCCATGTATATTCACGTATGACCAGTTTCATTGGTGCATTGTGTGCAAAATGTACATAGTGACTGTGAGACACGGCCTTTACACAGGCTTGCTTTAGAGGGTGTGAATATAAACAAGAGGCCATAAAAATGGATGGTGTGCAGCTGAAATAAAGGGTGACTTGCAGCCCGTTCAGCCATGGTTTGCTTCAACAGCTATGGGAATGGATCTCAACATTGGAACCAACCACACATACAGAGGTGGGTGTGCAAATGCAGCCCACTGCTGCTGCTGAGAGGCGCATAATTGCAATCAAAGGGCACAAGGACATCAGAGTTACCCGAACTACTGTGGCAAACACTGGTGGCGAGCTTCTTGGCGCTAAAATCAAAGCTTGCATGACACACGTTCGCTTATTGCACTGCACCTTTGATGATCCTCTCTTTCAAAGATCATTTTCATTTGGTTTCTTTAAAGCTGCAGAGCTTTTTTTGTTTGTTTGAAGGCTTTGGTGCACTTACCAGTGAAAACACCAAGGATGCCAGGAAGGCGTAGACGATATACAAATACTGCAAAACAAATCACAATAAGTAGATTATAGCTAGACCAAGATTTTACACAAAAAATCCCCCAAAACACTTGGATCAGACGTTGGAGGTTAAAGAACACATCTGCTCTTCTTTTTAGTCTGCTCAGCAACATATAGGTCAGTTAAAGAAGACTAAATGTAAAGCTCTGCAGCTGATTTTATGCATGAGAATACATGAACTCATTTACCTGTGATTGGATGGCGGCACAAAGTATGCAGAGGGAAAATAAAGACCAGGCCAACGTCCACATGCTCGCAGCTGCTGGGGTGAAGTCAAACTAATGGGACAGAGACAGACAAACACCTTGTAATGAACCTCTTAATAATGAAAAAAAAGCCCTTTCTTCTACTCCTAAGTATATTGTGTTTTGTGCTTACGTGCAAAGTCTAAAGTGAAAGTTGTGTGGTCTGACAAGGCGTGACTTTTGAAGCCTTTATTTAGTTGCAAATCTGGCATCACTTAGTGTTAACATGAGTTTTGATTTGTCCTGTGTGCTCATGGGTAATAATCAGATCTTCTTTGTCAGGGCAGGGGAAATTATTTTACAACCCAATTTTTTTGTTTGTCCTATCAGGACATTGTGGATAAAAGTCACTAAAAGCAATTTTTAAGCATATTTTTTATTTTTATTTACTTGTTGTGAGTTTTTATTTGCTAATTAACAGCCTGGAAGTTTTTAATTTGTAATTTCTCTATTTTTTTATTTCATTTTACAGTTTTACATACAAGCTTGGATACGATCAGCAAGAAAAATGCAAGTACTTGAATTTTTTCTTTGTTTCAATTAAACTTAATTGCCCAAATCTAATAAACCTTGGCCATTAATCAAGATGCTGCTTTTCAGATACAGAGAAAGGAAGTGGGGGTGGCCTTTACGCCTGCGTGCCCTTTTCAGATTGACAGCAAAATAATGGCACTGTAGGAGAACAATGATCACTCGAGGAGCTCTAAGATGAACATGTAAAGGGCTCTGCGTGGCATTTAGTCCAGCCACTGAGAGATTAAAAGATTCTCTGCACATAAAAGATGCTGAAGCAGCAAAGATGAACACCAAGTAGAGAAAATGAACTCTGTGTGGCATCTACTTACTCTGATGTAATGCACTGATACAACCAGCAACCATAGTGTAGTAAAAACTAGACCAGGGGTTTGCAACCTGTAATGCTCAAAGAGCAATTTGGTCCAGTTTCTAACTAGCTAAATCTCAGGGAGAGCCGCAAAATTCTACTTCACTGTTATAGAAAAAGAAATGTTATTCATGTTTTTGTTGTCATTGAGCTTTTTCTTTATAAAATTTAGTTTTGAACATTTACAACAATCAAATTAAAGCACTGTTATATTTCGATATATTTCAATTTGACCTTTTTTTGTTTTACTTTTGACAGCGGCACATTAAAAAGTCTTTTCAAAATAAAATAAGATCCTCCAGCTGCAGTGAATTTACCTGAATTAAAATACAAGGAGGCCCATTAAAAACATGGTGTTTTCTATTATTTTGACGTTGGTATGCCTACCCCCTTTTACATGACAGTGATGTAGAATCCAGTTGTTTTTAAAAATGTATCACTGTAATTATACTTTATGTGATTTAAGAATGTTGCCTCTGAACGGCAACCACACACCCATATTAAAAATCTAAACATAAGAGACCAAATTGACAAAAAACTGAAACTCGTTAAGTTTTAATTTGTTGTTTTTATTTATAGAATTCTTTCTACAATCCCTCTTTGAAGCACCTCGTGTAGGCCGGGAAAATATTACGTTTTTCACATTACAAGTCTAGGTTAAAGCTCAAACTGAGCCAAGCTTCCCCAATTTTCCGAGGGTCACCCAAGGACGAAGATGAGGGTCCCATCACTGCTGCAAACCCTAACATTCTGGCTGCCCAGCTGATGGCCATTACCAGCTGCTGTGCTTTGTGTGCTGCGTATGCAGACAATCAAGCTGTCAGCTCACCACACAAGCCTCTACAGTTTCTGGAGGAAACACCGTTTCAGTGCGGTTTTATTGACTTTGCAGGCTCTAAGTGATTGCACACAAACACATAGAAGTGTACTGGTTTTTAGAGCACACAAAAGCAACTGACTCACACATCGATGTTCTAAATTAGTTTAGATTGCATTAATCACACTGTACTGTCCACAGTCAAATAACACGGAGTTTGGGTTCCCATTGGGAAGCTGAAATGACTTCATCTGAAAAAACACATTTCTGAGTACTTTTTTATTCACATTATTAGGATTCAGGAGCAGATGAAAAAGCGCATCTGGAAAATCTTGACGTATGCTACGGTCAGAGGCCACTTTCTTTCTACTCTGCTCCATTCTGATGCATCCACTTATAGATGACTAGATTCATACACGTTGTTGTTTTCCTTGTCTGGCTGGCATCTGGCTCAAAACTGGCCATCTGGCTCCAATATTGTTGGTTTAGCTTGGGGTTGTGAGGGGCTGTAAGCTAGCAGGACAGAGTGTAAACAGAGCTCGGTTCTAATTCCTCCTGACCATCAGAGCCGATGCTTCAAGCACTGACTGGTTATTCTTGTGCTTGCGTAGCTCAAGAATTGACTGACAACAACGTCACCTGTGACCTCCTGGTGACCAACGTGAGACTATAAAGTCAAATGGCACCCAGATCTTAGTCCCAAACATTTCTCACGAGAACTCAAGGAACCCAAGGGACCGGGAACTCTTCCGCTCATCCGGGATTCATAAAACCATTGTCAAATACATACATTTCGTTATAAATGTCGGGAAGGGGGGATGGGGTTACTCTGTGCTATAGGTCACGCCCACTAAAGGCCAATTTCTAATGAATGTCTGCCGCTCTGCGAAAACTATGTTTTAGAAAATGAAAAGCAAAATCATATTAAAAGACTAACAAGATTTTTCAAATAGATCAATTGGAGTGAGACTTCAAATGTTTTGACAATTTTAGCCTGGATAACAACATTTAACCAATAACTTTTTTTTTTTTTAAACTTTAAAAAATCATTTTGTGCCTCAGAGTTACAGTGAACTCCTCAGACTTTTTCCAAGTTATCTCATAAATACACTTCTTTGAGTGGCACTTCTGTCATTTTATGTGGTTCATAGTGCAATGACACAGACTTTGAAAACCGGGCTAAAGTGCTAAATGCCTCAGCTCAAAGAGGTTTAACTTGCTCTCACCAGTGGACGTGAGGAATTAATTTGACTGACATAAACACTGATCTCAGCAGTAGTCATAGTTTTTCCAGGACAGCAATCTCATCGCAGATTTAAACCTCTGCTGGGGCTTTGAGCAGACGCAGAGTGAGAAAACCTGGCCAACAGTGCAGCTTAACACGATCCACATGGAGGCACAGGAAACACACCTCAGAATACAATCATTTACCACAAACTGCAAAGTTGCTGCACTTCATGAAATGTTGCTTTTGACAGCCATGCAAAAAGAAGCTGAGAGCTTGTGTGACTAATCTCACCTTTGACTGTGACGCAAACAAAGTTATGCCTAAGGTAACAAATGCTGTTGCACCCACAGCCCACATAACAGCCTCGGCCTCGAAGTACCTGCAAGCAGAAAACATCAAATAGGTGTCCAGGAAATGCATCCCATAATATCAGGCCTAACATGTGAGACTGAGTATTTGCAAAAACCCTTTACTCAGATTTTCATAGAGTTTGATGCTATCTTAGCTTTGAAGATGCTGCAACACAATTCTGAGTTTTTATATTAACCTGAAACATGGTAGGACGGACATTTCTCAAAGCATTTTCTGCAATTTCTTTTATTCGCTGTTACACAATTTGCTGCGTCTTCCAAAAATATGATAATTTGTGTTTAAGTCACAGCCTTCCCTGACCTGATAAAGGGACATGTTGCCTCAGAGAAGGATAAAAAAAGAACTTGAAAACCCAGATTAGTATTTGCAAAGGTCCAAGTACTGAGAAACTGCGTTTTGAAGGATTAGCCATGCTTCAAGTTTATCTCCAGCCAGCAAGAGTGGAAAATGTGGTAAACCGGCAATGATAGCATCTAATCTGGTTTCCATGCTGCCATCAAACATGCTATCAGAAATGGATCAGATGCAATAATCAATGTGTAAATGAGTCAGATTGAGGCAGGCCCTCTTTCCAGGAAACACTTACACTGTCACAGATCCAAGCATCACGCTTTCTGTGATCGTCTGCAACAGAGAGGAAAGGGGGAGACAAATGGAAAATAAGTACTCTGCACAAAACAGGGAAACAGAGCAGGTGTGGAGGTGGTTTAATAGGATGCTACTCACAAAGAGGCTCAGGGCTAGATAGTTGAGGGGTGCTTGACGGCGAAGTTTGCCAAATATGGACATGAGCACAAGGAGAACCAATCCAACACCACTGTGCAGTAAAGAAAAAAGTTTTTAAAAACATATACAAGTTTGTATACTAAATATGTGGCTGTGGTTTTATGAGATGCAACTTAAAACCACCACAAATACTTGAAAAACAAGGAAACAATAGGTTTTATCCAGATTGTTTTAGTGGCTTACATCATGGAGTAGGTGAAATAGTTGTTTTCCACCACCCACATCTTGAGTTCGTCCCTATAAGGTGATCAGAGGGCGGGGAGGGGGGAAAGGGTGTTATAACAGAGGCACCGTATCTTTAGGAAATGATTGTGTTGAATATTAATGGAGGACAGAGCATTGCACACACGGGATATGAACACTATTTATGAAGAGACAGAAAAGACTGCTTTTCATTTAACAGGTCAAAAACATTGAATGCTCTTTCGTTATTCCCCTTCAAAGCAGTGGATTATACCGGATAATTGACTATAACATGTTTGCAGTGATGGATCCTATTGAAAACTCAGAAACTACTATGAGGTTTCTGCGACGCGGCCTCACCAGTAAATGAAAACACAGATGATCGCAACAGTGCACAGCAGCTGAGTCATCAGCGTCAGGTAGACTTTTTTTATGAACCCTGATGAGCAAAAAACAAAAGAAAATAGGCAAAAGAGTTCGAACTGTTATTGCTGCACATCATTTCAAAATGATTGCTTCTACAGCATTTGATGCCTGAAATACACTAGGTGCGAGGTTTAAGCAGTTTCCAGAGAACGCTACAAACTTCATCTCTTTATTCTGTTTAGGCTCCTTCAGCTCTTACCTTTCCGGATTGCTTTGTCACTAAAGTCACAGAAGACTGGGGCTTCTGGATAAGGAGGCGGAGCTTGGCCAAACTGGGGGTAGCCTCCATATGTTGGGGGGTCCTCAGTATAGCCTAAGTTGTCATAGGGTCCAGGAGGGCAGACAACAGAAATGTCGCCCTTCCCTACCTGCAACACACAAGCAATAATCTTAAAGTGAAAATAATTCTTCAGCTTTTATTTTTTGCCAAATTACAACTTTATATTTATATGAACCAACAAAAGTGTTATGTGCGTTTAAGCATCCAAACTGTACATGTGTTGTGGTTTTAATTAGATTTTATGATGATCAAAGCTCAGTCAAGTTGCAACTGTTCCAGTTCAAATGTCTGATTATTGTTACCAACCTGATAAGTCGTTCCTGTGTTGGAAGGGTCCTGATACATGGCAGGACTGTATGGAGGTGGGCGAAGGTCATGCTCTTCAGGGCCCTTGCTGTTGTTTATGTGATCCATCTTACCAAAAGTGAATAGATTCTTTTTTTCCCACAGAACTAAGGGAAGAACCACATGAAGCTCAGTCAGCGTAACGGCACAGAGACAGGCTCTTGGATTCATCACTGATGCTAAACTGGCAAATGGGGCAATGTCAGTGGGGAACAAATAAATGGGTAATTACAAAATGATGCATCACACACACAGCCACCCGTGACTAACATCCATAATTATTGCCTTAAACCTCAGTTTAATAGAGCTGTATGTATATTTAATGGCCAAATAGATAGAAGTTAATTGATCTCAGAGGAAATTCAGCTGTTGCCATAAAGGACAAACAATAAAATGACAGATTCTTCTTTGTACATCTACAGCGAAGAAATGAAAGAAGCCCATTCTTTTTAAGGTCCCTGGTTTTTAATTAATCATTCAAGAAATGAAGTCATCTGAAGCTTTACAGTGATCAATGCTGTGTGACATGAAACAACACTAAAGCAAAGCCGGAACTGACTTGCAGTCACAGAGCGGAGCGAACAGTTGCAAATAAACATCAGCACAACACATAAATTCACCTATAGTTTGATGAATGACAACATTCCCATCCTGTAATGTCCCCAATTAGTACCAACTACTGCACTCATGGCAGCACTTTATCATCTTCCAGATAAAATCACCTTTCATTTCCTGCCCAGGCTTCTGAACTTTGTTACAGGGAAAGAGCAGAGAACTTAAACATACATTTATGAACACGTTTTCGAAATAGAAAAACAGAACTCAGTCATATATACTACACTTTGTCCGAAGAAATAATAGAACGTGGTCTCTTACCTCTTGCTTTGACGGCCAGTGATCTAAACTGCCTGCAGTGGTGCTCCCCTTTTAAGGGCAAAGTCTACCTACTATCAGTCACAGTGAGAGGACTTTAGCTCCCAGATGACCGGATGCATCCTTCATTGAGCTCAACAGGACATTAGGAATAAGTTCTGCAAACACAATTATAACTCGCTACCACTGCCTCAGCCTTCATCATTCTCTCTCATCAAACTTTGCTGTTGATACCTTTCCTTTTTCCATTTCAACTAAGATTTTAATTTAATTTCTTGAGTCTAAAAAAACGTTATTATTCCCTAAAGGAAATTTGTAATAGAAGTCAAATTTTTGTAATTGCAGTTGCTGGAAGAAATGATGTGTAATCTTAAGTGATGATCTGAAGAAGCTTCTGGATGAAAATATTCTCTTACTTCACCAGTTTGTTATGTCGAGGATAGTGTTGTGTAATTTTTTGTGTAAGATGAGCCTGTAAATATTAGTGCTTTGCTACAAATAATGGAAAAAACCCACAAACATATAACAAAATCCATTGAGTTTACTCAAAATCACAACACCCATCATTATAACAAGGGAGGAAAAAAAAAGCACAAAATAACTCGGGTCAGTACTGTACTTCATGGAGAGCAGCCAACAAAGTGTGGACCACAAATAAAATGAATAAAATAAAATATTTTCTCACAACTCAGAAACTTTAACTAGTTGTTCAGCCTTGTTTACTATATTTTTGCAACAAAAAAAGAAAGTTCTGTTCAAACCCTCTGCTGTTCTTTCTGACTTTTTTTTTTTTACAACAAAATTAATAATATATGTTCTAAAGCCTTTTTTCCAAGAGCTTTGAAGGGACAGAGTGTGCTGCAGCTCAAAGCGCATAATCAGTGCAGATGTCCTCACAATTTTCAAAAGAACTGCTGTATAGTGCACCACGTAAACACTTGGGGGCGCTAGTCCCCTGTTCTTTCTTTGTTAATTGCAGTCATTTGGTTGTGACTCTCACCCTTCTGGTGCTGTCACCTCCCCACCCACCCAGCAGCCTGAAATCCTTCAGAGAGCTCTCCTAAACCGGCTGCCTCTTCATCTTATCTGCTGGATCAAATCCTTCATTTCTGTCGCCCACATGTGATATTTGTGTTTCTTTCAAAGAGTTGCCACAATCAAAAGAAAAACAGTGTCTTGCTGCTTTTTTAGACAGCAATGAATAAGAAATAGGATAAAACAAGAACAAAACGCAGACTTAGCTGCATCAACACCACACTCCGAAGGCACAGACATCTTCCCCCTTTTTCACTGATTCGCTCTCTGTTCTCTGCTGATTGTGGTGCCAGTCAATACAGGTCGGATTTCCAGTGCCTGCTCAAATCTGACGGGCCCCCTGCCCACGATGTTCATCAGAGCGGCTGGATTTGAATGGGCGACACTGCAAACAAAGTCACATTTGAGCAGGCAGCTGAAAGCAAGTCTGTGTTGACATACCAACAGGCGTGGAGGCAGATTCTATCTATCTATCTATCTATCTATCTATCTATCTATCTATCTATCTATCTATCTATCTATCTATCTATCTATCTATCTATCTATCTATCTATCTATCTATCTATCTATCTATCTATCTATCTATCTATCTATCTATCTATCTATCTTCTGTCAGCACGATCTTTAAGATAAGAGGAAGAATCCTGCGTCTCCATCTCGACGGATAGTGACAGCCCTGTTTTGTCTGCTGCCCTGGGGCTTTTGGGAGTGTGGACCACAGAGGGGAGTGTTCTGGCGTCACAGGGAAAAGAGAGATGTAGCCATCATGAGAACCTCTCTTGCTCTTTTGCATGCAGTTCTGTATACTACTACTTCTTCCCAGGTGGCCGGGCCGCTGAAGGATTTATTTGAGGAATTGAAGCAGTGGTTTGTGTGGCCTCAGAGAGCAGTAGCACTGTTCCAGCGATTGGTGCTACTGGATGCTCCCCTCATTTCTAATTTACAACCCCTCTGAAGCTGCTAATGCAGAATTTCTTCAGGATGTAAGGCTGATGAAAAAAGTTCTCCAGCGACTCATGTGACGTTTTGGGACTGCATGAGTTACTGTAAATAATGAGACACCCTACACTGTGTTACATTAATAACATAAGCCAGTCCAGCTTTGCGGAAAAAGGAACGCTTTTTTTTTTTTGGTTTTCTGTAAAATGAAAAATCCATACAGGGCTTTGACTCACTGAGGGCCAAATCAGCGCAGCTCTGGTTTTTAGAATGAGTTACATTATCTTGTTAAGCAAATGAGTGTAATCCAAAAGACACAGCTGCAGTCAGACTAACTAAATGGACATAATTAAGTGAATAAATGACCGTTATCCACTGTTGATTTAATATATTACATTACTGTTGCAGTGAGCACAGAGCTGCATTTATTCACATTAGAGTCAGAGTTTACATTAGCTATGTCTAGCATGAGCTCTCCATTACTGAATTATAAACAATCACAGAGAAACATCTGTCTAACCGTATTTAACAAAAAGCTCAATCAATTATCATCAACTGTGCAGCAGACACATCTAAACTTCATCCACTCAAACAAACTCATTTTATTCATGCAACAGATGCAAAAAGTTTCCTAAATATTTGCTTTGCAGGAAATACTGTCAGCTCTGACATCACTTTGAGGTCTACCTAATACCACACGCATAATAGAAGTGTAAATACAAATTTTTGAGAATTTCTAAAAGACTTTTTATCTTTCTGCATCCGCTGATCAGAGAAATTACCTTGAAGTTCTCCTCCGATCATCTTTTAATCTATTGTAAAAGCATTCCCATTGGTCTTTTGATTATGATTATGCTGTTTTTAGCCAAAATAAAAAAAAACTTAATCAGAAATTCACCTTTGAGTTGTGGCGAACAATATAGGAGCTATCCAGTCATACAGTTTTGAGACAGATACCACTTCAGACGAGGAGAATGAAGACGCTAATGGATCTATTCGTCCACAAGTGGAGCTTGTGACTCGCTGTAGTAACTTCTACGTCACAGCTACAAGCTTTCTCTGACAGTATTTTTTAATCTGCTTCTGATTCACAAATATTTGAACAAAGAAATACCCAGAAAAGCAATTTATGCTTCATTTTCTATATGTCCTCCATTGTGACAAAAATGCCAAAAAAAAAAAAAAACATGGAGTGGGTCTTTAAGGTCTTTACAAAAATCCTATCTATTGACTCTAATGAGCTACCTGGCTCAGCACCACTTGGCTGACTTCCATTCAGTGTAATTACTGTTAATATCGGACGATTTGTTTTTCTGCTTCCAGCTGTTTGAACTGTACAGGACTTTGACTGGTATGCATTCAATTTCTATTCTACAGTCCTAAAACCGACAGCTTGGACAGGTTTAACCTCCTTGTGACCCTGATTCGTCTTACATCGTCAAAAAATTGTATTAAATTTGACCAACCAGGGAGGTAAACATCTAGAAGTAATCTAAGCCAGCCCTGCTGTGAAAACAGATGTTTGCTCACCTCATCATAGATTTCTTAACACGCTCACCCATTCCATGCACGACAAGTTCTTGAGGTCAAACTGTGGTCTACATGGTAAACTAGCAAAAAGTGAGCTACGGCGAGGAGGGGTGTGCACAAATATCTGCCTCTGCATCTCCATTTCTTTGTTGTTTGCAGTCCAAAAGGAGAAATCCAAACAGTGCAGCAGGTATTGAGCTGATTTGTTTTCCCTCCCTCTTCCAATTCATTCTGCTCAGGAACTGTAAAAAACACGAACTCCAATTCCAAGCAGTGAAAAAGAAAACAATGCAGGAGAGTGAGGGCGAGGTTGCTGCTGCGTTGTTATTTATTTATTTAACAGTATCTGTCTGTTTCACATCAAGTTCAGAACCTCTTGCTGTGCATGTCCACAGCTGTAACTTCAGCATTTCTAGAAAATTTAAGATGATATGGAAATGTTTGTTTGCCTGAGAGGATGGCCTGAAGAGTTGCATAAAGGTCTCATAACATCAATAAAATATTCTTTTATTTTCGCTGAGTCCTCAGTGTACAAATAGCCTACAGAGCTTTAACCAGCTTAAAGAGTCCTGTTTATGCTAAATCTATCAGAGCAATGACACCAACAGCCTGTGGTCATCTCAGTGTCTGCAACCTGTCAGAACTAGCTACCCCTAAAGTTATTGATTCTTTTAAATACCACGGCAAAGTTACCTCAAAGCTACAAAAAAAGTGTCAGTTTCTATAAGCGTCAAACAAGTACTGTGAAAGAAAACTAGTTTGAAGCAGAAATGTTCCGTTTTAATGGCCACCCATGAAAATGGATCAGCTTTGTGTCATTTTGCAGCTGCTTTGTTTTAATCTTGTTCGTTTATTGGGTCTGGATGACGGTTTTCACACCCTTAGCTGTGGATGTTCAACATCAGAGTAGAGTATTTTAAAAGAAGATACTAGAGGAGCTCTGTCTGTGCAGTCAGCCAGACAGGACGGACTGTAGCTGTGATCATGACAGCAGCCTTGAGATGACACAGCTGTCATTGTGACCGTGGCTGCAGCCACAGCTGAGCCACAGATGCTCTCTTTTAATGGGTGTCAATGACAACGTACCATAGATGTGTGTGTGCAATGATGGTTGAGCTCGCTCACTGCCTGTTCAACGCTGTGTTCCTGAGCTCCAGTGGCATGTTGGTACCACATATTATAGAGGTGCGATCAGTTCAGGATGTCAGGCTGTATCCACCAAAGACTGAAGCGAAACAGAAGCCGAATCAGTCAGGACTTCCAGCTCCACCTCAAACAGAGCAGCTGCTCTCAGTCTGTGACGACCAACAGACTGAAATGAATGTTTCATGATGGCCCTCAAGTGGAAATCACGCCAACTAATCAATCAATGCAAACAAAGATAATTGCAAAATAATAATAATAATAAAAAGCAGCATTACATTTTAGAAATTACAAAAAATCCAAATAAAATCTTGAAAAACAATTCACAGTAAGAAACCGTAAAATAGGACATTGCTGATTGGATAATGTCAATGATTTTTGACATTTGAGTTTTTTCAAATGTGTCTTCAATGTCTGCATACTAAAAAGGTTTTCTGATTAGTACAGAGCATATCTAGTATCACTTCATGAAAAATAACTTCAGTTGAAATGATGACAAACGTCATCATTCAATCAGCGATGTCCCATAGACCTGCAGTTTCTTTTTGTTTCGTTTATTAACATTTCATTTTTCATTCTACAAATTACTTTTATTTCATTTAAATTTCTTAGAATTGTGTTTTAATTTCTAAAATTTTGTTTTTTACTCTAAAATTTAATGTCGTCTTTTTTTATTACTCGTTTTGCAGTTTGAGTTGATTGAGTGGTTTGTTAATGTGATTTGCACTTCAGAACCGTTGAAACATTTTAAAAGTATAAGAGCTAACAATATGACTTAAACTGACACATTGTCTCTGCTTTATGCAGAGTTTTCCCTTTAGCTATTAGAACTAGACTGTACTGACAGCGACTGGACCAGGGGGAATAAAAGTGTGTATTAAAAAAAAAAGCACAAAGAAATATGTAGGTTCAACCAAAAAAGAATCTTTATTAATGCCAGGGAGAAACTTGTATTGATCCAGTACTAGTCAATAAAATAATTACTGTAGGTTTCTGTCTGCAGTAATTGGTATCCACACCTGCTACAGTTAGGAATGATCTGCTGCATCAGTCTGTCCTGGAGAACCTTATCATCAATGGGAGGAAGAGGAAAAGCAATAAAGGGTGTTTTAACTTGGATCACCTAAATTCTGAAATTTCTTTATTTGAACTTCTTTACATTTATTAAGATTTGCATTTTCTGGTACTTCTCATAAAAGAGTCCTTATGTTAATATACACAAGAGTTTAAAGAACATAATCCTCACAGTAATGCCTGCTTTATCCAAAGTGATTCAGCTTTCTTAATTATGATTACATATGATTACATTATGATGACATATTTCTTCCTGTGTCAAAGCGGTAAGGTTAGGGGACTAAAGATGTTGACTTGGAGCCTCCAAAATATTCATGATGTGGTTTGTCAGGTCAGTTGGTCTGATGTATTTGCCAATGTGTAGGAGTTTTTTCTAACCAGGGCTTCAAAGCCCCACAGAGAATCTTAAGTTTCTAGTCAAGGAGGGTCTAAGGGCAGGGATGCCCAGTTTAGTTTAGTCTGTTTAGTTAGTTCAGTTTAGAATTTTCCTATTAAATTCTATGTATTCATGATCCTTTTTGTGTTAACTTTACAATTACTGGTACAAAGCCATTGAAACGACTGTTGTTGTTATTTTGGGCTATATAAATGAAATAGAATTGAATTAAATTGAATAGAATCTAATCCTCGGTATCCTCCACACTCACACCAACAACTCGGATCTCCTCTTTCACTACTTCTCTATATGTTCCTCCACCTGATCCCTGCTCCCACAACAAATCAAAGTGTCATCTGCAAACATATCCGTCCACAGAGATTCCTGTCTAACCTCATCTGTCAGGCTGTCCATCACCACAGTAAACAGGAACGAGCTCAAAGCTGGTGTAGTCCAACTTTCATCTTGAATTCCAATGTCCCACCCACATCATATCTCGCCACTGTCCTGCAGCTCTCATACATGAGCTGCACAACTCTAATGTACTTTTGTGCTACTCCAGACTTCCTTATACAAACCATAGCTCCTCTCTCTTTATCCTGTCATAGACTTTCCTTAGATCTACAAAGACACAATGCAGCTCCTTCTGACATTCTTTGTAGTTCTCAAGAAGCATCTTCAAAGCAAATATTATTCCTATGCATGAAACCATACTGTTGCTCACAATTGCCCATTTCTGACCTCAACCTCTTTCCCATGAGTTCACAGTGTGTCATCAGCTTTACTCCATGACTACATGTCTCTCTTGTTCTTACAAAGGGACAACAGAACCCAGCTCCTCCCTTCTTAAGGTCTCCTCTCACTCTCCTGTTCTTGTTAAACATCAGCAGTTTTCTTTTTTACTCTTGTAAAACAGAAACTCAACACCCTTCCCACCTCTGTTTCTCTTCCTTTTCAACCTGTATAAATCCACCTGACTAGAAGAAATATCAACTGATATAAAAAAGAAAAACTGCCATCTGAACCTCCAGCCTTCCTCTATCTAACTCTTTTAAAATGCCATTTCAACTCATTTTGGATGAGAAAAAGGATGCTGAGCTTCGTCTTAAGCTGAGCCTTTGAAATACACGTTCAGGCTTTGATCAGATGAGTGAGATGAATGTTTCTTTATTTTAAAGCCAGATGTTTTTAAATTTTTGACCACATGTACTTCTTATATTTATGTTGAAGTTTGTTGTCGGGCGACTTGCATTTGTTTCTGCTACATCTTCACTTCAGATTCAGACTGTTTCATTCAGCTTGTGGTATGTGGAGACATTTTTAGTTGTGATTTTTTATTTCCTTTTAAGCCTGCATAAAATATTGTTTTCCCACATGGATGCTAGATATATTCAGATAATTAAAAACATTAACATTTTAAACACGCCAGAGTTCACTTAAACATTTTTGGATATTTCTTTAGTCAAGTTTGAATTCTCTGAGATGCAGTTTAGTGGTAATTACAATCTTGACTCTTAACTCTACCATCTGCAGCTTTTTTTTTTTGTAGATAAACACAATTAGTTTAGTTGATGAAGAAAGTGTGAACTCACTGAGAGTGAAGAACCAAGAAGAACCTTTCTGCCAAAACAAATATCGTCTGGGACTTTTTTGGTAATGCTCCAAACAAGTTACTGCAGAAAATTGGGATATTTCAAACCACAGTCAAACCAAATGATGCAAAGCAAATAAGTAATTTTATATATTCAAAGGTTCTAACCTTTACAATTAATATATTTTCTTGTCTGTTTCGGTTTACCTCCAAAAATGCAGAAGATGTGACAACAACAAGCAAATTACAGTAACTCTAAGAGCACTGATGCCTGAAATTACAGCGTGGCGGTCTTCCTTCACTAAGTTAAATGATCAAAGCAACAGGGGAAAGTTCATTTAAATAAACAACCAAAAGAAAATTATTTTGTAAGACAATTCAACCCAGGGATAGAGGGATGTCTCATGTGGGAAGGCCTCACAGTCATTTACTGTCAGCTGTGGCGAGTGGTGCATTTTGCGCCATGGGCTTTCAGTGACTTCATTATTCATCCTATTTGTATTAATGCTCCTCACACTGTCATCAATTTTCAACCGAGGCTTAAGAATCTATAAAGATTCATAGTTGAACATAGTCAATACACACACCACTGTGACTGAAGTGGCTCTTTTTCACAGCTTATGACACGAAGCCTGATTATGTGAGTGGTCCTGCAAGCTGACTCTGGAATGCAAAGCCGGATACAATATTCGACTAACACAACACTAAGAACCGTACGAAACAACAAGCATCACTAAAAAGAGAAACTCTCTAAAAATGTAACATAACGAAAGAAGACATATACTCCCAAATGCATGAGAATTTTACAGAATGTGGAAATGAAGGTCGGAACCTGCAAACCTCCTCTCTGCACAGGAGGGAGTCTAGCAGAAATGCCATCCTACAGGGCCCCCACAACCCCACCCTTTCCCTTTCCATTGTGAAAAGCAGACTGCTGTACATCCACTTGCAAACAACCTGACACCCAGAAACAGCACCAGAGGGTTCACCACAGGAGCCTGCGACAGCAGCATAAAGAGTACAGGCCCCAACCCAGGCAAACTGCCCCCACTACGGTGACAGGGCTCCGGCACCTGAAAGCCCACCAGTCTGAGACTGTCTGTCACCGCCTGGGAGGGGTAAGTATCCCTCCTACTTCCACCACAGATGAACCTTGGCCAAACACTGGGGTGGGGAACTCCAGGCCTCATATGTTTAGGTTTTTAAGAAGAGGCTCAAGACCCACCTTTTTAATTTAGCTTTTAGTTGATTTTAACTGCTAAATTATTCTATTAGTTTTATTATAGGCTATTTTATGTATTTCATTTCATTTTATGCATCTTATTCCCAGTTTTATTTTATTTTTATTTTTTATTTTTTAATAAATCTTATAATTTTAGAATCTTATAATGATTTTAGCCCCAGTGTTTCTTGTTTCTTGTGGGAGTCTTTTCTGCCAGGGTTGCCGGCTTGCCCGGTGGCTGTTGCTGCAGTTCTTGCCCTTGCTGGGGCGGCTGGGGTTTAATTTTGCAGCCTCACGGCTGTGAAGTGGACCCCGGTGCTGTCCCGGTCTGGGTTGGCGCTGTGGCGATGCTCCCGGGGCTGGGCTGGCTCCTGGTATGAAGAGATTCCCAAATACCGTTTCCTCACAGCAGAGCCAAGCCATACTTGTTTGTTTGTTTGCTTATTTATTTATTTATTTATTTATTTATTTATTTATTCTAACTTTCATTGATAATCAATTTTCATTGTCGTGGGTCATGTGTTTTAATGGAGGGGAGTGGGAAGGGTGAAGGGTGGGTTGGGTTTTTACTGTAATGTTGCGTGTTTTTATTGTTTTTAATGTTAAAGCGCTTCGAGCTGCATGAAATGCATGATAAGCGCTATTTTATAAATAAAGTTTGATTTGATTTGATTTGATTTGAGATGTTTACATGTTTTCTAGATATCATTGCCCTAACCTTGGCTGATAACATGGGTCAGATGCATCCAGCCAATTAGAGCATGCATGAAAAGCAAGCAGGTTTTCCACTCTAAGTCAACACCCCGATTTAGAAAGTGCCTGCACAATATTCTAGACAAGTCACTGGCTAGTGTTGCCATTAGGAAAAGATCCCTCGCCACCCACCCATGAGATGGAGCTGACAACAGATAAAAGTTTTCTGAAATGGAAAAAAACATGAGAGCTAAGGGTCAAAGGACACAACCAACACTATCACGACCAGGTGCTGGTTGCCTCTTCAAGGGATAGGGTAGAGGACAAAGATCAGTGGGAATGATCCTTCTTGTGCAATAAGTGTGTGAAAGAGTCTGTATCATGTGTTGGAATAAGGTGTCCTAGGGTTAGGATTTTTGAGAAAATGAAAAAAGGTTTTAAGTGTGCCTGTAATTTTAAAAATACAGTGCTAGGTGTTCTTAGAATTATTTAGAATTCAATTCAATTCAATGGACTCTGTACTGGTAATTGAACCATACAGCAACCAAGAGAAGGATCCTACAAACACCAGGTTTACCACTTCCACCATGACTTTGTTTGTGAATGAGAAAAGAGACCAGGAGGCCAGTCATTGACGCAAGTAGTTTAGTTGATGAGAAAAATTTGAACTCATTGAGAGAGAAGAACCAAGACGGAATTTTCTACCAAATCAAATACTGGCCAGGACTTTATTGGTACCAGCTAGCGGCTGGATGGCTCAGTTGGCTGCATGAAGGACTGGCACATGGGACACCAGAATTCATTTCCTAGAGGGTGCAATGAGCTTCATCCAGTGTGGGTCCTTAGGCAAAACTCTTCACACTACTGTCTAATGGGGCTCAAGTCCGAGTCTCCCTGCACCAGTCCCCACCCCAGATGAGAAACAGGGTTGTGTCAGGAATGGCATCCAGTGTAAAACGCTCAACTAAACCACTTGTGCGGATCAGTGAAAGCTGATTTGACCAGAAAGTCCACACACTTTTCTTAATTTTAGTGCAGTGGCCTTGTGAAAGAATATCCACCTTGAGACTGAAAAAACATGAGTTAAAATTCTCAGCCAACTCATACCAAAGACTTCGGGACCCAATGCCTCCCTGCTTGACACTCAGAGATTGGCTTGGAGGAGTTCAACCACCAAATAAAAAAAAAAAAAGTGCAGCTGTGTCTGCAGCTAACCACTCCCCCAGAGGGTGCGTCAAATGGAGAGAACAAATTTCACACATCTAGGTGCGCGACAGCTAATGTAACTTTTAGATTACATAGAAATCAAGTGATTATAATTATTATAATGATACAAAGAGAACAGATTATGCAGTTTTTAAAAATAATTTTGATTACATTCTTGTTTTTAGAAGACTAATTATACTTCTCTAAAAAGTTTTGTAGGAGGACGTGCTGGACTTCTGGCTGTCAGATGCTTTCTTACTAAAATTATTTTAATTTCTGTCTTTTCTTCGCTGAAAGAATGACTTCAGACTGAGAAAATGGATGTCACATTTGTCATAATTATCCCAGAACAATAAGTGACAGCAGCATTTTCCTGCTGTTATAGTTTTGACAAGGACTGCTGCCACTATTTAATGGCAAAATGTCAACATGTGCTTCCTTAGGTTTTTAGAACATAGTTTGCTTGCTTAAGAAGCTCAAATCTAAGTGATGTTTGAAATAAAAACTTTGCTTTTTCTCTTTTTTACCTTAATTTATGGGTAGCATCTTTCTTAAAGTAAAATCTACAGTTCTGCAAAATACACATTTTTATACATGTAGCCTGTTATATATGGTTATCTGATAAAAGACAGTGATGTAGAAATATTTTTGACATTAAAAGTCAGCTTTTGCACTTTTAAATATAAAGCTGTAGGGCTCTCCTTTAAAAAAGTTACTTTTATACAGTTTTTGATTTATTTGTTATAAATTGTTTAATATGACATTAGGTATTATTAATTTTAAATAAGCCTCCTTTTAAATTATTGCACAGATTGATCTAATTTGGCTTTTCTCTAAGAAAACACATTTCAAAGGTAGTTTGAGTAAATTCTCTTTTCACAAAAATATGGTACATGTGACAAGAAAATAAAAATAAGATCATAGAGGAATATATTCAGTCTGAAACCTCCTAAATGAATCTACTTTGAGAACTCCATGGCAACCATGCCAGCAGACTTTTGACAAATCCAGTTAAGGATGAACTGACAGACTAATAGAGAGGTAGAGAGATGCAAAGACCTACAGATCAACAGCTGGCAGCACTGCAATATGTCTAAGTCATTTTGTACTGGCTGCTTATTAATTCCCAAGGGAATTGCAGTTTTTTTTTTACAAAAAAAATATTATTTGATTACCTTTAAGATATGCAGTCATGCATCCCATCTCCTTAAGCAACCCACTTCATAGACATTGAGGGATAGTTAGTATGGTTTGACAAAAGATAATTATACGGGTATATTTATTTATTTATTGTTATAAAAGGCATCAGATTGTTTCATTTTTTAAAGTCCATAAGCCAACAGGTTTGGAACTTGTGTCTCTGTGCCCTTTCAGATTTATTTCTGTCTGTGTGTGCATCCTTTCTTCACCGTTTGCCCTCTTACTCTTCCTTACTACTTATTCCTCCAATTTTTCCTTTACGCTTGTTTTCACACTGACTTTTTACAACCCAACCAGGGTTCATTTCCCTTGTTGTTTGGTATTTGCCGAAGCTCATCTTACTCCCCCTTAAAATGGTTCAATTCCTAGTGGTTCAGAAACAGTCCACCATCCAGTGGACCAAAGAGAGTAAACAATGCATGGCCGTTGTGTATTTTGAGTTAGAAATATAATACTAAGACATCAAAATCCCAACAACATTGGAGAATGAGTAGTTGGTAAATGTAGAGCAGAGACTAAGACATTTGTCTTTCTCTAGACACTTCAGCATTGATTTCCCAATTTCTTACCTTAGTCATATAGATAAAAGATTTGTATTATATTATATTATATTATATTATATTATATTATATTATATTATATTATATTATATTATATTATATTATATTATATTATATTATATTATATTATATTATATTATATTATATTATATTATATTATATTATATTATTCTTTACAGACTGGGGACAGACAAAACAGGGCAATGTAAAAAGGGAGAAAGAAAAAAATTCCACTAGTTATTCCCTCACAAGTTAAATAGATCAAAAACAGACTTCTCTGTTCTGTTGTGGCTTTCTTTTCTTTTTACCTTGCTGGGAGTGCCAATTTTGGACAGCCTGAGAGATTTCCTCAATGACTGGTGTGATTAAGACTTTGAAAACTGATGAAATACCACTAATGCACAGGGTGTTTTTAAACCAAACTCTTATTCTCAGCATGGCTCACATCTTCCATATTGAGGAGTACATTATCAGAATTAAACTTGATATCTCAAGGATTTTCCTTGTGGGAGAAATAACAGATATTTATGTGAAAGATGTGAGTGGCTGGTAAAAGCAGCTCTTTGAAAGGCTCAGACAAGAGATATCTGTTGTGCGCTGCCAATTTTTCCCCAGTATCAGGTTGTACCTGCTACCTTCGGGAACATGTCACCAGGCATTAGATTCTAATTAAGCACATTTTCAGAATTAATTGGTTGAGACAAGGGAGCTATTACATTTGACACCCTGTGAGCAATTAGATGGAAGTTGTCGTGTGTCAAGAGTAGATGTGATCTTTGCCCCAGGGTGGTCCACTTTGTCAGGGTCATACGGTCTGGTTCAAATCTTTGTCATGCCCTTTTTGTGCATTTAACATCACCTCTACATTCTTAGAAAGTATGTGAGCGCGGATTTACGTTGTTTGCCATAGAATGCCTTGTGAAAATCATGTTTTCAGTGTTTTTAACATGTTCTTGTAGTGTTTTTCTGATGGATGAGGACATATATAAAAAATTCAGCTTAAAATTGCATTTCTGAATGTTTCTTTATTCAAATCGTTGTGAATTAGGAGCAGGTGAAGAAATGCTGTATTAAAAACCTGTCACTGTGACGAACCTACAATGGCAAGCTTGTGCATCCACTTGTTGACTAAAATGGCATCTGGCTCATAACTATACAGCTGCTCCAATTCTGCTCACCAATTTTGTTACACAGGTAATGTTAGGTTGGGCTTGTATGGGGCTGTAAGCTAGCGGCATAGCGCATAAACAGACGAATGACGAGGTGAATTTCTAACAAACTCCTGCTGCTCTGCAGAAACTATGTCCTAGAAATGATACAGTTTTTTCTTTTTAATTTTGGCTTAAAAATGGCATAATCATAATTAAAAGACCACTGAGAGTGCTTTGAAAATAGATAAAGAGATTTGATTTAAGCGGCACTTTAAGTTTTTGTTAGCACACATTACCATTGTCATCATCTATTCAAATATTTAGCCCCAAATCATCAATCTGAGGAGTGTGACAGTTTCATTTCAGTCATTAGGATGGATTTACAGATGACTGGTCTCGGAGCGTGTTCATTCTGAAAGGGCTCTCACACACAAGAATATTTCTTGTAACTTTTTGAGCTGACGCAGAGAATTAGCAGTTTTGAAAGCAACCTTCAGACATATTAGTTGTCTACAGCATGTGAGATGAGCCCACGTTTATTTACTAGACAACATGGCCAGAATTCAATAGCCCTCCTTTAACTACTCAGGAAAGAAGAAAGTCATGTTGTTTGAAGGTTTTTAATCTTTGATTATTTAACATTTTTAATAGTGTGGGAGAGCTGTAGATGCATTTCTGGCAAAAGCTCAGGCCCTTTAGTAAATGAACCTGATTATAAACTTACATTTACTAAATAGTAAATGTAATAATAAATAAATAAATAAATAAAAGTGATGAAGGGTGAAGAGAAAGGTTGTGGAAATAGAGGACTTGACACTGAATATTGAGAACAACAAACTTAAACTAAGTAACTAAAATGAATATGGCTGAAACTTAACCCTGTAAAGCCCACCACATTAAAGAATTGACAGACTACGATGTTGTTGTTTATTTGTAAGAAGGAAAAAATCTAAAACATATTTAGCAAAATCCTTTTTAATAAGATATAGATTATATCAATTATAATACTTTGGGTGATTTGGTGGGTTTTGGCTCATAACAATATTAGTTCCATGTGCAAATATATTGACATGACACCTGATTTACCCCCTGTCACAAATTACATCCACACACTCTTAATATGGTGTAACTGTATAATAAATGATTATTGACAAATGTTACATTCTTTCAATACAACAAGCAGTAATTTAAAAAAAGAAATTCAAATAGATGAGTTAATTTCAACTGAAAGTTTTGAAAATTAGCAAAACTTTTCCCGCCAAAAATATTTTTGAGATTTCATGGCAGCGGACTTTTAAAAATGAGCAAGAAAAGCCCTTCTACTGCCCCTATTGGAATGATGATTAACTACAGGGCAGAACACATAATAAAATATATACAGCAGGTTTTTAGGTAAAGTTTGAATCATGCTGATGAGACAAGGGTCTCAAAAATGTATTTATTAAATGTTAATGTTAATAATGGTAATGTTGGGTTAATGTCAGAGCGGTGGAGTATAAACAAAAACCTGATATTAAAAAAAGAAAATAGCAATTTATGTTATTGAAATTCAAAAAGCTGATGGACATCATGCAGGTGCTCATCTTACACTTTCCTGTATAACACATGGATTTCAGGTGATTCCATTGTGAAAAAAAATTTTAAACTATATACTTATTTCCTAATCATTTCTGTTAGTCATATCTCTGTCTAGAAGTTGATTAACAGTCTTCTAAATGCACAAGAAAAGACTGTAAGGCAGTGGTGGTTGTAAACAGCAAAACACAACAGATAGATCTGCAACAGCAGCTGAAAATATTCCCTTGTGGTCTTGCAAAGATGTTTGTCTATAAATATCTACTGGACCACAACACTGAGCTTAAAACAGGAAACTTCATAACAGTCGTTTGCTGTTGAGCCATTTCCTCATTCAGAGATTCAGTAAAAATATGTCCCAATTATCCCAAAACCTGGCTTTGTAGAAAAAGGGGATTTTGTACTGCAATGATATCTTCTGTTCTGTTCCACACGTCTGTAAAGGTGTCTTTTGGATGATTAAATAACATTAAGCCATTTACTATTTGTTGGATTAACCCTTGTGCTATCCTATGACCCCACCCTTACATTGACATGTTCTCCCTACCATGATGACGATGTGGATAAAGGTGAAGAGGATTTCATGTAATCCATGGACACCAGTGAAGATCACAAATCATTGAAGAAAAAAGGTTCAGAGCACTTTCTTGTGGGGTCTAGATGACCCCACTCCCAATGTCAAAGTGCCTAAGATAGCACAAGGGTTAACTTGGTTGTTTTTATTTTGTTTCCTGATTCTGAGGGTCAAGTTGGTTGGTTGGCGTATTGGTTTATTTTCACATTGAAAAAATAAATAAATAAATACAGGCCAAAAATGTGGACACACTGTCTCATTCAAATGAATGGGAAAGTGTGTCCAAACTTTTGGTCTGTACTGTATATATATTTTTATAGATAGATAAATAATACATAGATTTAACATAACCTATTTAAGATATTTATTCATAAATTGATCAAAAAATACAGAAAATAAGAGAAGACGACAAATTACTCCTAATGATAAATAGACATTATTACATTTACAAACACACTTTTACACAGTACAAAGTGTATCAATTGAATATAATGATTACCAATTAAATATTAGGACTGTCATATAGTTTGTTCAATTGCTTGTAAGGAGGTGAGTAGAAAGAAACTTTTATGATCCTACCCCTGTCATGTGTAACTTAACTTTTTTTTAATATGATATTTTTGCCATAATCTGGACAACTAAGTCATCCTTTAGTTCATATATATTGTTATTTTGGTTTCTTTCAAAAAACAAACAAAGCCTGCTATATCCTGTAGACCATTTAGGTCTACAGTCAGAAAGAGATAAGAGTAATGTCAGCTTAGCTTACTCACAGAACATCATCTCAGCGCTGTATGTGGCCGCAGGGTCAAGCGGCTGTAAGGCAAGGCAAGGCAAGGCAAGTTTATTTGTATAGCACAATTTGTACACAAAGTAATTCAAGGTGCTTCACAAAACAGAAAAATGCATTAAAATCAAAATACATCATAGAAATAATCAATGTAAAATTTACTTTAAAAGAAAAGAAAAAAAATAGAAAAAAACGTAACGTCAATCCATATCACCCTCTCACACACACCTGTTGCACCTCTGATCTGGCTTCATGAGCTCCTCTGGAGCTAGAACAGAGATAAAACCAGAATCTGAGGTTGTTAATAAGTGGGATGATTCACACAAGGAAATGAAATTAAGATGCACCAGAGGCTGTGTGAAAGCAGCTGTACGCGGCATGAGAGCCAGCCTGTTAGCTTGGCACTTCATCAAGATAAAAAACAAAAACAGATCTTTTCATCCCACTCAAATATAAATGTTTCATGATGTCACCTGTCTTTAAACTGGCATATTGTTGTTTTTAACACTAAGGTCAGAATGAAATCCAACAATAGTAGCTCAGCTAAAAAACGTAGATAATTCTTGGATAAACGGGAGAAATTTCTGAGACCGAGGTGCAAGATCCCGTCACCTTATCTGTCTTGCTCCTGGTTTATGATAAGAAACCTGCCACTTTTCATCATGAAATTATTGTCCAAAACCTCAGGAAATACAACAGCAATCATGCATCTTTACCCCAGACACACATCCCCCTCTGTACTTTCTGCTAATGAGTGCATTGATCATGCTCACTGACGTCAGTTTGATGCCCTTAAGTTCATACCAACCTGAGACTTCCACGGTCTTAAATGTTATTTTCACAGAACGCCTGTAATTTAAATGGTGGTTAAACATTTATTTGGCTGCAATTGGGATGAAGGAGTTTACATTATTCATTTGGTGTAAGATTAAAAAGAGTATATCAAACTGTACAACTCTGCAGGCCCCTCACCCTTCGAAACACTACCACAGAACATGAAATCCTTTTTACATGATGTGGGATGTTTTAAGTAGCAAAATGTTACTTAGTTTCTGAATCTTTAGAAATGTGACCTTTTCAAATGTTTCATTATACAAAGCTGGACTTTTTGGCCAATAAGTCTTAAAAAAATGACATGCCTTTCAAACTCTAAACACTTCACCTGCTTACAAACTGTAAATTTCCTGAGAAATTAACAGCTTCCCATCTGCACCATGAACAGTTGCCACCCTGAGGACATCTGGCCAGCGAGAGTTTTGAAAAAAGAAAAAAGAAAAAAGGCTCATTAGTGAGAGACTCGAATATAAAGCAAGAAAGCAGCTAGTTAGTCAGCTGACAGTCTGGCCCATTAGGACCAAAGGATCCATGAAAGCACACACCACTCATTATACTTTGACATGTACTTGAAAAAAATGAAACAACAACAAATGTTGTGGCTGCAGAGGGCCTGTCAGAGAGTGGTGTCAAGCTGTCCTGTGGTCTTGAGAAACCCTGTCTTATGTCTAAAGCCATGTTTCCATCTAGGATGCAGCGTGTTAACAGAGGCTGGCTGGCAGTGTTGTGCTCTGTAATTTCACAGCATACACTCAATCCCTTGATGAAAGTGAAGGAGAGCCACAGGGTATCCAAACATCAGAGGCAGCCAGGGAACAAATCTTCATTACAGCACGCATGTATCTTAGTAAATTGATTTTCTCCAGCAATCATGTGCCTGTGCCACAGGACCACAGAGGCTTTTACTGATCAGGGCAGTCAAATTGACTTACTGGACTAACCCACTCAGTCACCAGTACTCAATAGAGCATTTGTTGTTAGGGATGACCAGGAGAGAAAATCAAGGGGATCCTGCTGCTAAGTAGCACAGGTCCTCCTCAGAGGATTCTCCGACACCTAAACCTGGGCACCAATAAAGTAGAGAACAAACTGGGGTCATGACAGAGCTGTGCTACCACGAGTGAACACTTCAACTAAGAAAATGCCCCAAGCTTTCTGCCTTCTTGGCCTGACACCCGCTTCCATTACATCATCACCCCTGTGGCAAACTCTGCTTGATGGAGCTTCTGAGTGACTTCAATTGAAAATCCTTCTGGCAAATATTTTTAATGCATACACAGATCCTGGGCTCAGACATTAAAGTATACATTTAACCCCGGGCTGAAAATAGAATGGTTCCTGTTATTTGTTTTTGTGGTGACTTTTTTTAGACGTTGTCTTCATTTGCATACACTCCTTCAATGATTGTTTTTCACTGTGATTCCTTTGATTAGAATCATTTTAACTCAACTTAGCCTTAATGTAAGGCTTTTTCAAGGATGAGTGTTTTCCAAAGGGAGTAATTTAAAAAAAACTTGAACATTTGTAGCTAAGTTTGGCTTTCATAATACACAGATCCGCAATTAATTTAACTATGCCAAAAGTTTAAGAGTGACTGGTCCACAAAAACTTTAGACACATCTGTTTTTATCCGACAAACAGAAAGTGTTAACTTTTAACTTTAACTCTAGCAAACAATGCTTAAGCTTTGGTCACATATGGTGGTTGACCCGTATGGTTGCTGCAGGTGTTGGGTCGTCCGGGCCCATGGAGGGGAGCACAGGTGTTTCATGTGGCCACCTAAAGGGATGTCATAAAAATGGAACCATTGTTGTGCGTGGGGTACATGTATTGTGAAGTATTCATAAGAATAATGTAAGTTTCATGCACTTCTGACATTCAGGTAATGCTGTCTCATTTACACCACACTCTAGTTATTTGTAAGGTGTGCGTGCAGACTCCTTACTAACTGCGCGCAAATGCTGCGTGCACAGGATGTGCAGGTAAGTGCCTGTAGGATGCTCGTTGGATGTCCACACAAACTAGTGCACACTTATCACTTGAAGAGCACAGGCTCCCTGTGCAATGCACAGGATCGGGGGGGGTGAAAAAGCGTACGACGTGCCTGCATCTCAGCTGCTTTACCCTCATTTACCCATACGTGTTGCACAAGCGTTTGCTACAACCTGTGGCCTGCTGCATGGTCATAGCAAAAAATGTTCATCAACATTTCTGCTCTCTGGTTTCAATTAGTGGTCTATGATCTAACAATTTTGTGCAAGCCTCCTGAGTGGCCCGTAGAAGTTTTTCCATTTTTCACCGGCGGACAGCCCGTATCCACGTGTAAGGGCAGTTGTGACCGAGGCTTTAGGTTTACCACAGCCACATAATTATTATGAAGACATCATGTTACCTATTGCTACTCTCACCTTTGAACTGACTTTCACACTTTACTGTTTTGTGTTTTATTTGGATAGTTGTTAGCTCAACAAGCAAAACCTTTTCAGTTTCACAAAAGTTTCTGTTGATTTCTGCATGGCTAATGTGTCTAGAAAAGGTGAAAGCAGTAAACTGCTAGATCTCCTAATATGAATTTTTATTTTAATCTAGTTTAAAACAAAATACACCTTTGTTATGATGTTACACTTAACCCTTGTGCTATCCTATGACCCCACCCTTACATTGACGTGATCTCCCTACCATGACAAAGGTGGATAAAGGTGAAGAGGATTTCATGTAATCCATGGACACCAGTGAAGATCACAAATCATTGAAGAAAAAAGGTTCAGAGCACTGTCTAGTGGGGATTAGATGACCCCACTCCAAAGGTTAAAGTGCCTAGGATAGCACAGGGGTTAAGGGTAAAGGTGATCTGTAGCATTGAGTATTCTGACCTCTTAGGTCTTGTAAACTTTACATGGTAATGTGGACCTGCAGGGAAGAGAAGTCTAGATGCCATAAGGAGTTCCAAGTGCATTCATATGCAGTCTTCAATCTGTGATATTAATTTCTTTCAACTCTGGTCTATGTTTTGAACTATATGAAATCAAATTGGTAAAGTCTGAAAGATAGTGATCCATCTTTATGTCAAGCATTTTAAATCAAGAAGTTTTAAAGGAAATTAAAGTAGCTTTGCCTAATTTTATTTGTAGGGTACGAATGTTATGGAAGTGGATCGTATTAAAGAAGAGAGCTGGGTTAAAGATGCACAAGTTGTTCTTCTCTGCAGTTTTTCAGATAGTTTTTCATATTATCATGTCTTCTTATAGGAGGAGGTAGAGTAATGTCATTGGAGCCTCATTTGGGAGCTCTCGAACCATAAATGGATAGTGATTAAAATGATTCAAATGGAAGGTTTAACAAAAGAACACAATGTTCTAAATGCTGCATGGGAAGCAGATTCAAAAAGTATTGTTTACGTTCATGTCAGCTACTTGTAACCACAAAAGAGGAGGGGGAAAAATCTTTGAAAAAGCCTGTAAACAAAGACAGGTTTAATGTATAATATACATCAGCTGCCTTTTAACAACAATAAAATTGAAGAGATAATTTTAATGCCTTCTGTTCTTTAAAGACCCACTCAGGTAAAAATCATGTTTTAAGTGTTTTTAACATGTTCTTGTAGCATTTTTCTCATGATGGAGTATATACATCAAGAACATTAAGATTAAAATGCATTTCTGATTATTTCTTTATTCAAACTGTTGTGAAAAAATCCACTTGGAAAAAATTTGTAGGTGTGATGCAGAAGCTACAATCAGCAAGCCACAAGCTTCCTGCTCCGCCTTATTCTGATACATTCACCTGCAGATGACTAGATCCGTGAACGTCTTCAATCTCCTCGCCTGAGCTGCATCCAGCTCAAGACTATAGGGCTGCACAGCTCTGATATTGCTCGCCATTCTTGTTGCACAAATAATGTGAGGTTGGGGTTGTGAGGAGCTTTACGGTAACGGGAGGCCATGTGAACAGATGAATGACGGAAAGTTGGGGCGGGCTTACTCTGTGCTAACACTTCCACACTGCAGTAACTATGTCCTAGGAAACGACACAGGTTTTTTGTTTTTGGCTAAAATTGGCATAATCAATTAAAAGACCACCGGGAATGCTTTAGAATAGACCAAAAGATGATTGGTGTGGGTCTTTAAATATAAACTTTAAAGATTAATATTGGTTAAACCAAAAAGAAAAGAAGAGCAACGCAAATTTTTACTTTATGTTTTATATATATAAATTAACGATTTATACATTGCTGATAAAGAAAAAAATACAAATCTTTTTGATCTTACATGACATTTACAAGTGAAATTTTACACGACATATTCAATAACTTACAAATGCTTTTATCTGCATAAAAAATAGACCTCTTTACAAAAGTTCTGTAATATGTACAGTTTCATATACACAGGTTGTTGAACGAGATATCAATTGTGTGGCACGTTTAAAAGCATTCTATTCTATTCAGGAGCCTCCGGATGTGAGACCATTTTACTATTTGCACCAGATGCTATTCTTGTCCCATCCATAAGAAATGTAAAGTTGCAAAATATATTACATATTGTTAACACAAGACATCTTGCCAAAGAGTGCCATCAAGTATCAAAACTGTATAAATGTACAAAATGGAATAGCAATGACAGGAGTCAACATAGTGGTACAAAGTACAATAGCAGCAATTGCTATACTGGGTCACTTTTTATCGACATGCACATTTATGAAACTATGAGCTGCTTCTTGCCCTCGCTTCCTCGATAAACCATCTGACATCACTATGCTAAATCATTGCAAACTGTGCAGATAAGTCACACGTGTGTGCAGTTTTATTAATGTAAAAAGTGTTACATGTTCAAAACATATGCCCATACAGTAGTCAAGGCACTGCAATGATGTAGAAATGTGATGACAGTTCATCTTTCAATTCTAAAACCCAGCTGGTCATGAAAGACGGTGTTTAGGTGTGCAAAATCTCTGGTGTATTCTGTACATTTGTTAGCAGAAGCACATGTCTTCTAAGACATTGAAATGACTACTTGTATCTGAAGGGGTGGGGTGAGAAGAGATAGGCAGGGGGGCAATGTTTCATCAGGAGGATGAATTTTCTGTCTAAGGCACGGTTTCCCAAAAGAATGAGAGGAGAACGCACTTTGCTTGATTTGTGAAAAGCAGAGCCAAAGCAGTGGATGGGCTCATTCTGTCTGTGAGTGGATGTAAAAACAGAGGAAGCATGACAAAGTTTTCGTGAGCATAAAACAAGACATTAAACCCTACTCTACCACAGACGGCTGACTTGATTTCATCTCAGTAAAATCATCCATCCAGTCTTAAATGAACCTCTGGGAAACCTGGCCAGCTGCAGGTTCAAAGATATTTTCAATCCTGCTGTTGTGAGACGCTCATAAATGTCAAGAAAAAATATATTTTTAGATTTTTTTTTTAAATATATATATATACAGATTGAAGGCTGAGGTTATGTACTCCAAATTTTTAGTAGACCAGGTTAAAAAACAATAAATAAAAATTCAAAGATTTATAACAGAAGGTTTGAAACCATTGGCCGCATGACAAAAGAAATATGATGTCCTCAAAAGAAAATTTTGAATTTAACTTACGTGGTAAAATAAAAAAAAGGTAGCTGTTTAAAGGAAATGTTCTGCTATTTTATGAGAACCTGCAACAGCAAATGCTTTAGCATCACCTGTGCTGCACTTTAGCGCTTAGATCATATATCTGATTGGTAAAAGGTACCATCCAAGGTATAATTGACCCTTTTTCTCTAAATAGAGTACAGCACTGACTTGATTACAGAAGAGGCAGTTTTTTTGTATTTTTTTTTGCTATTTTTTGATATTTCACTCCTGTTACACGCCCTGATGCTTAAAAAAATCACATTGATCAACTTTCACTTCAGAAACTCCAATATGTAAAATAATTCAAAAAAAGGGTGAAGGTAAAGTAAATGGCCTATAAGTGGACTGTTTTTTTTTTAAAGAAAAACATATAATTTTTTTCATGTATTTGGTATTGTGAAATAATCCCTCTATATTTATACTACAGAGCATAAAATACTCTATTTCATCTATATGCCAGAGGCTCTTTTATTCAAGGAGCCAGCACTCACAGAGTGCAGACATTTCTCTTCACCGAAAAACGGGGAGATTGGAAAAGGTGTGAGACGTACTCCTGCTTTCATTTTTTAAATCCCCTAAACTCTGCTGATTGCAGCTACCATTGTGGTTGCTAAAAGTGTGCTTCATGTCCTTAGTGTCTTTGCTGTGTGTTCACCAGAAAGTGATTAGAAACATTTCTTCAAAATAGTTTTTTCAATTAATGAACAAAAAAAAACCTCCCACAAAGTTCTATTCTCCTCCCTTCTCCAAGCAGCAGACATTAAACCATGGTGCAGATAGTGTTGAGATTGGGGTCGAACCGGACGACTTTCCCCTCGGCGGCTTTTGTGTTTGTGTTGTACATGGGGTTCTCGAACGTGGCCTGGCCGTTGTTGTTCTCGTGGACAGAACATCCTGTGTACTGCGCTTTATCCGTTTTTCTGCAAACACCACAAAACAGAGAGGTTTGCATGTAAAACCAGAGACACAGTTCCAATTACCCTCAGTCCTTCCAGTCACATAAACATGTTTCCATTATCCTGGAGTGAGCAGCTGCAAAAGGTAAATGAGGCTGTGTGGTAATTACTGTTGAAAAGAGCAGTCAGAGGAGCCCGGCGCCATTTTTTACTTGCATTTACTTACATAATGAAAGCAACATTTGCATGCCAGGAACTCTACACGTATGCATTCTTCGGAGAGGTAATCAGTTTCAATCACGCAATGCATTTAGTGTCACACATTTACAGTGTAAAGAAACAAATGCATATGAAACTTAAAGGACAATTCGCTTGTTACCATAAATGTTCTGATGCACATATTCTAGACTGGACCGGTGAGTAGCACGTTATGTCACGCTTTTGAAGTCTTTTAGGAGTGCGCTACTTTTCAAAGGAGGAGAATAATCACAGTGCTGCAAGCTACGAAGGTCCACCTAAGTGAATCATGGATCCCATCTGGATGTAAATTTGCTTTGGCTGTAGCTCTACAGGCATCAACAGAAATCCAGGGGGGGGGGGGGGGGGGGGGTAAAACTCTTAGAGCATGCAGAAAGATAAAATAGATGTGCTTTGAAAAATCTACAAATCAGAAAAAGCTGAAATTGGGTGGAAGGTTTTTGATTGTTGATTTTTTTTTAGGATGGTTAACATATCATACCGCTGCTTGTAGAGATAAAATCCTAGGCCTGCAAAGATGAGAGCGAAAAAAGGCACCAGGATGGCAACAGCCACAGAACTGCTGTTGGTAGAGCCGTTCGCCTCAGGGTCAGCAAGCGTAACGTTCTCTCTCTGACTCAAACCTAGAGGAGAAGAAAATAGAAATCAGACTTGTATGGAGAACATGGACAGTGGTCAGTCAATCTATTTAGATTTGCCCATTAGCAGACACAATGAAAATGGAGAATCGCAATGATACCAGTAAGTGGCTACGTGTCTGCTGGGGACAATGACAATACAGAGTAGATGGATAGAATGGAATAGATGAGAAAGATCATAGCAAGGATGAGTTTGGGACCGAGCAGTCTAATAATCATCACTGTAACTGTGAAAATCTAGTTTAGAATAGTAGTAATAATGAGCACAAAGAGATGAACAATGATGAAGAAGAAGATAACATCAGTCTTTACGTGGGAATGGGCCTGAATCAGTAGGAAGAGGGTGCAGATTTAAAAACGCACTTTTACAAGAAGAAAGAGGAAAAAAATATGCTAAAACACAGTAAGCTTCAAAATATATTGAGTGCTGGGCCAGGAGGGTCTTCCAGATTTTTTTCTACATATGTTTTTACTCCATATCTGGGAGGTCTGCAAATTTGCTAACAACAGCATGATACTTTTGCACAATGCTCAGTCAGGACCAGAAGGGGATGAGGCAAAATTCAAAATGAGTTTTTGAACTGAACAAAAAACAAGTTCAGTGGGTTTGTGAAGAGTGGCCACACTGAAAGTAGGGGAGCTGGATTCCTTGCTTAGATTTAACTACAGACCATTTAAAGTGTCATCCAGCTTTGCACACCTAAAACTTGCCTTTAAGCGTGTAAACCAAATTTTTTTGCCACTAGAAAACATTTTTAAAAGAATCAAAAGTGCAAAGTAACTTTTTAAGCATTCACCTCAGCCAGTGGCAAAGCTAGAACACTTTTATGTGGGGGGCAGCAGGGGGGACAGAAGACTTTAGAAGGGTGGCAAATGAGAGGAGCAGATGGGAATGCCATCCCAAATTAAATGATCAAAAATACAGATTTCAAAGAGTTTTATCATTGTTGCTTGTATTAATATTAAAACAGTGGTTCTTTTAGCCTAGGGGCTATTCTAATGTAAATCAGTTGCTCACAAAAAAAAGTGTAGAAATTCTTGAAAGCCCAGATGGGCCGGAATACACAATACAGAGGCGTAGCAAATAATTTGAGGGCTCACAGGCTCAAAATTTCATTTAAAAATATTGCTTTTGTTAATTTTTCAATGCTTAATTTCTGTAGCAATAATGACACTAATTTTGACCCAAAAAAATTGTAGCTGATTTAAGGACAAAACTCAATACATTAGCTCAAAACTAACAGCAGTTAGTAAGTTAGTAATTGATTACATTTAAAAATGAACCTTGTAAAAATCTCCTAAAAGTCGTTTGTGTACATTGTAGTTTTTATTTAGATTTAGGTACATTTGTAATGAAGTATTATTACCGTTTCTCAGCAACAATAGGCAGTTCTGTGGCTGTTTTTGTCATTTATTCTTACATGAAAAATACACTCTTGTTGATTCTTGTTGTCATCAGAAAGACTTTAACACAGAGATATTCCTTTGATGATTCAAGTCTTAGAATTAATTTGGGAATGAAAACTTTTCCATCAAATGTTTTGGTTCAATAGGATTTAAAACAATACATGGAATATTACATTAAAGCTGTAGAAGTAGCATTTTCACATGTTGCTTTTTTTCTTACTTAAGCTATCATTTGGAGGAATATTTGAATACAAATCTAACTACCTCCTGCAGGCTACCTTACCCATCTCCAGTTAACCACACCATGTAATCTGCCAGATGGCAAACAGTACTGTCTCAAATTGACTATTTCTTCATAATCGGATTTGGTGCAACAAGTTGGGCTGTGAATTTAAATTCCTTAAGAAAGAAAATAAGAAAAAATTGATTATATTTTGTGTCTGACCAGGTTCAACAGTTATGTCTTGAACAAAAAAACCTGATATATTTTTAAGCCTCCCTGTTAAGGCTTTTACCATGAATTTGTCAGTATGTTGAGAAAACCTTGAGTTACTTTATTGATTTTTAAAACACTTGTTGATGGTTATCTGTGCACTTGTAAGTCTTCAGAACGATGCTCCTCCAAGGATTGCTTTCCCTCCAGTTAAGCAGTCGATGCAGAAAAGGAAGATGAATAAGACAAAACACTGCTACTGTTTAAAAGGAGCAAACTGGTACACTGCTCTTATATTTCTTAAGCCCATAAACACCTGGCTCTGAATCAACTGTTTGGAGTCCGTTATACAATTGCAGTGCATAGTTAATTCAGACCGGCTTACCTATTTGGTTTAATCTTTTGGGGATTTTCCAACATACAAGGAAAATCTTTCCTCCAAAAATAGAAGTTCACACCAAAACCAGGTTAACTTTCATTTAAACTCATTTGACATTTATCAGTGTTGACAGCTCCTCTGACATCACAGAGCTGAGAGTTCCAATAAGATGTTGCCAATAAATGTCGATAATTTATATTTAGTATAAGTTGGAAGAACTAGGAGGGCATATTTACTGCTGCAAAATTAAAAAAGAAGATAATTATAAAACGTTTTTTCCAACATGATGTGTGACATAAAATAGCAGTCAAACAGTGTAATTGTTACGTAGAAAATATTCTGGGCAAGCCACAAGCTCCTTGCTCTATTCTGTTCTATTCTCATGCATTTATACTGCATGGGGTAAGGAAACTGTCAAAAAGAAACATATTTATAAAGACAAAGTTGTGCCCAAAGTTTTAATGAGCACACAACTTTGTCTTTATAAACATGTTTGTTATACCTGTTGTTTAACCAGTGAAATTTCATATTCTAGACAAAGAAAAAGTCATGTCAAATGTAAAACTAAATGTTATATTCCTATTTTGCTGCAACATTGTACACAAATTATAAATGTGTTCACAAATTTGTCTTTATTCCTCACCTCATGCATTTACTAGTAGATGATAGATGTCTTTGTTCTCCTTGTCTAAGCTGGCATCTGGATCAAAAATGTACGGCTGTTTAGCTTCAATATAGCTCCCCATTTTTATTGCACCGCTAATGTTAGCTTGGGGGTGTGAGGGGCAGGAGAAGGTGTAAACAGATATCAGTTATATCAGTTATGGGTGATGGGAGGGGGAGGGGGGGGCAGAATTGCTTCGCACCGACTGTACTGCCCACAACTCAGAGGGGAATTTTTAATGAACTACTGTCACCCTGCCAAAACTATTTTTTTTCTTTTCATTTTTGCTAAAAATGGAATAATAATAATAATTAAAAGCCCAGTGGGAACACTTTGAAAATAAGATCAGAGTGGGACTTTAATCTTTTGCCAAATCATACGAATTCCTTTCAGGACATTCTTCACACTGAGCTGGAATTTTTTCAATAGACTAACTGAACCTGATTACAAAATTAAAAAATCAGTTGTGAAGAATGAGAGACAAAGACAAGTGACTGATGGCAATGGAGTACTCAGTACTTTCAAAGAGGCTTACCAAGTCGCTGTAATCCAAACTGTCCGTAGTCTTTACCCTGTATAAAGCCTTGAAACACATAGCTGCCACCCTCAGGCTCAGCTGAAACCTAACCAAAATACACATACAGAGCTCAAAAATCGCTTCTGCATCAGCAGCACCAGAACCACTCAGCGTGTCACATGTTTACCACACCGCATCAAGACAAACTGCATTTAGTGCAAGAGTCAAAATGTTCTTTCATGGTGCAACAAAAAAAAACCTGACTATGTAATACGCCATCAATGGCTCTGAGATGAGTGGACACCTATAACAGGCTATGAAATAGACCTTAAAGATTGTTTGGGAAGACAAACTTTAGTTTCACCAACTAAAATAGAACAGTTTGAGGCTTTTTCCGATGTCAAGTGTGCCTCTACAGCTATTTGGGAAAGTTGTTTTAGGATCAGTCAAATTGCTATAAAGATCAAAAGAATCCTCTAAAGGACAGTGTCCTGTACAACAAATGGATGTCAAATAAAAGCAGCAATTAAAAATTGACATATCTAACACCTTATGTAAAGGCCACAATAGAATAATTAAATAAATAAATATATCAGAATTAATTCATATAATCCTAACAAAACAAGTAAATTTCATATCTTCACAACTTTGTCCTTGTAAAATGTTTACTTTTGTCAGTTTGTATGATTGAATTCTTGTAAAATTATGAGTTTTCTCATTATTTCACAACTTTATTTTCATGTTTATTAATTTAAAGACTTTCTTACAAAATTAAAGTTTTTTTCTCATAATTTCATAACTTTAGTCTTGTAAAAAGTTTATTTTTTTCTCATAATTTCATGACTTACTTCAGATAAAATGTTTACGTTTGTCTCATAATTTTACGACTTTGTACTTGTAAAATTCCGTCTTTTGTATCATAAATTCATGACTTTACCCCTGTGAAATGTTTACGTTTTTCTCATAATTTTACAATTTGAATTAGTAAAAAGTTTACTTTTTTCTAATAACCTTGCGACTTTATCCCAGTAAATGTTTAGATGTATTTTTTTTTTACATATTTAGGTATTTTTAATTTACCTACCTATACCATATTTAGGTATATTTAGGTACATTGTTAAAAAAGTATTTTTTGTATTTAATGCTAATTTGCTTTTTTTTCTGTCTTTTTTTTTAAACAAAGGCACATCAAGGCAATGAGGAAAAAACTGGCAATTCCATTCATTTAAGTCTGTCTTCCTTTTGGCCTCCAAGCAGACACAATCAATCTGCCTGTAATGCTTTTATCTGTAAGCTTAGATAAAATATAAACAGCTAAACTAAACGGTTATTTTTTAAAGAATCAATCCTCATTTATACTCACAAATCCATCCATCGCCCAAGTCTCATCAGTAATCCTACTCAAAGAGCTGTGGGTTAGTGCTCTCATCTGGTATAGCAAGAGCATTAACCGTGCCTCCTGGCGTTTATAGACTCCTACAAGGTAGGTGACAAGAGGAAAAGATAAAAAAGTACAAGTTAAAATGCTGTATATTTTTAAAAAAGGGAGGGAGAAATCCCCTTATAAAGGAAAAAGAAGGATGGTGGTAGAGAAAGGGAAAAAAAAATAAGCTGGGGAAAGGAGAGACTTCATAGTGTATAAACAGTCTGTGCAGGCTTTTTCATCAGTCTTTTAGACCAATAGTTAATTTCCAGTCTCATGCATGAGATCATTTGTTGATTGACTGATTGACATGGTGCCCTGAGAATAAATGGAAGTGACATTCAGAGGTGTTGGGGGGAGATGGAGAGGGGTGGTGCAGGCCAGGAAGTAACAGACAGATGGTTTATAAATGACTCACCAGAGAGCAGAAACTCCATGCTGCTGTCTGTTAAAGTAACATTCACTTTTCCAGTTGTGGCATTAAAACTGGTGACTATCAAGCTCATTGGCTGCTTCTGGCCCTTATAGTGGTAAGAGCCTTTCCAAACAAAGTCAGGTGCAAAAACATCATCAGGAACTGAAGGGGAAGAAAAAAAAATTAGTGAAGTACAATAAGAGCAAAGCCATTCAAACTCACTCTCTCTCTCTCTCTCTATATATATATATTAATCTCAAACTAAATACTTGTATTTAAATTACAAATGTTTAATTAATGTGAGGTGAATAAAAGTATTTAAGAGCTTATCCCAATCTTTTCATTTGATTTGAATATTATCAAGATCTTTTATGCTCTAACAATGTCAACTAATGAAAATGTTATTCACTAAGATTGAGATTAAGGCAGCTCATCTGAGAGTAATTCTCAATTGGTAAAATGGGTGTCAATTATGAGCATGAAAAGGTGACTGCTTGTAGTTAGCCAAAAGAAAAAAATAATTCTAATCACAGTCGGTATAGTCGCCCTGTATTGAGCTTGAGATCCAATTAAGAATTGCAAATAAAGAAGGATTTTCTCTAAGATACCCTAGGCTATAGCATCACCCTATTGAGATCTGTTTGCAACAGATTTTTGAAAACATTTGTCATCTGATGCTTGTATGTGAACCAATGAAGATAACCTGAATGAAAACGTTTATCAGTACAGAGCAGTGAGGGTTTCTGAGTTTGGTTTTTAAAATAAATGTTAAAACAAAAATGCATTCTTCATAATGAGAAGAATAACACTAATAGTCCATGCATCCATCCATCCATCCATCCATCCATCCATTCATCCATCCATCCATCCATCCATCCATCCATCCATCCATCCATCCATCCATCCATCCTCAGAATCCAATGAATCCCTTTTGATGTCACAGGACTACAACTAGTAATAATAAAAATAATACTATTGATACTAAAAATGCGCTTTTCTTGAAGATAATGTTCAAAGTAGCCCATGTCACTGTGGTTCAGTCCAAGTCCCACTATTGTCACATACAGCTGACTGTAATGAAATTGGATTTCTGCATTGGACGCATGCCCTGGGGGAGCGGTGAGCTGCAGTCACAGTCGCACTCTGTGCTTTTGGTTGTTTAACCCCCAAATCCAATACCAAGATGCTGAGTATGAAGCAGAGAGGCATCAGGTCCCTTTTAAATTTTAGTCTTTGGTATGACCCCTCCATGGTCTAGACACGCCACATCATCACATGTCACAGTGCTTTAGGATGTGAGTGTGTTTGATTTAAGCCAAGGGGCAACTGTTCCAAATATTTTAGAAACTAGAAACCACAACACATATTTAAATCTGAATGACAATAAACTAAATCCACTTGTCACCCTAAATCATGTCAGCTTTATTCATAAGAAAGATGTTTTTATCTTCTATCTTACATGTTATTTTTTCAAAATCTTAAATATTTAATTTTTTTTATTTTTATTTTACTTGTTTACTTTGTTACTGGCACTTTTCCTCTCTTTTGTCTTCTGCAACATTGCAGTTTCCATGTTTTGAGATAAAATCTTATCTTATCTTTAAAAAGAGAAGCCACAATTGTAATACTCACCTGTTATTTTCGGACTCGGTGTCCCTGTTACAGGTTTGACATTTTTCTCTTGTGTTTTTGATCCGACTGTGGAAGAAGGTAAATATGCAGGTGAGAAACAAAACCAAGTCCCAGCAGCTGCTGGGTGTTTCCAAAGCACTGGACTGTTGATTATAATGCAAATATATCTCGTAGTTCAATTTGAATATATGTATTCAAGAAAATATGTTGAATTAAACAGAGGGTTCATCACTTGTTTATTCTTAGTTTTACTTGACATGCTAACAGTTGGCACGTGGAATTAAATTCCTACTTTTCATCGCTTTTAACTCCCACATTCAACCTTTATTATCAACCTTCTGGAAATGTTCTAACTTTAACTTAATCAATCACTCCATCATCTGCCCTCAAAGACCTCCGTCAAACGCTCACCTCTGCACACAGGCACCTTGCCAGTCCAGCTTCCGTCAGAGCGGCAGACGCGGTGCTCTGAACCTCCAGTGAGGAAATAACCTGGCTGACAGCTGTACACCAGGGTGTAACCGTAGGAGGGCAGGTCTAGACCCACCACGTCAGCATTGGCTGGGCTCCGCGGCTGCTTGCAGGAGTGAGCTGGGGATTGAGCAGAGGGCACGCGTGTTGGCGAAAACACATCCACTCCCAGACACATGTAAAAACTTTGTCAGTGTATTCATGCACACGCCCCTTCAGCACACAAACTTCAGTGCATAATGAGGAATTCACAGGGGAGAGGAACGATGGGAATGTTAGGAGGTTAATTGCCTGCTCTGTTATGCGTCTGTCTTTGTGTAATTCGTATTCTTCTTGAGTCATCAAAAGCTTCTCACATTTTATTTTTGGTTTTGGCAAAAAATTACCTCACTGAATACATGAATTTAAATTGAAAATACACTAAAACAATGCTTTTAGAGATGAATCTATGATTACATCAGGTTACACCCTGCTCACTATCAACATTAATGAGCAATTTCTTTAAATAGGACAAAACACAGGATGGTATTTATTTGCTGATGGGTGGTGGAGGGCTCAAAAGTCTTCAGGCTTCAGACTGATTTCCAATCTAGACAGAAGTGCATAATAGTATTTTTAAAATTTTGCCACAATATTTTATTGTTTTCATTCAATTTTGAATTTAGTTTAATATTTCGCAACAGTAAGCCCTCTGTGAAACCAAAAACGCACCCAAATCACCTAAATGCTCTAATTCGGTAGTGAGGAACATTCAGGCTCTGAGCAACCAACAGAAAAAAAAAGGAAAAAAGGAAAACAACTTTAAATGTGGTGAAAGAAAAAAAATTGCCAACTGTCAAATGGAAAACAGCTGTAAGTGAGTAACCAAATTGGTCATTCATGTCATCATAAAGGTTTTAGTGGCAATGGGATGTAGAAAATGTGACTGGGATGAAAAGCCTTTTCGAAGTTGATGACAGAATTGACGTGAAAAGCAAATTTCTTTTGATACCACATCTTGAAAGTAAAAAAAAACACTTCTTGAGATAAGTGTTGATATTTGAGGTTTTTAATCGAATTCATCTCATTGTTTAAAATTTATTTAAAAAAAAGAATCACGAGAGTAAACTAAAGAAAAAACCTGAATGTTTTCTTAGTGTGAGAGCAGAGAGTGTCACAGTATGAAACAACAAACTGTCAGCGCATGTTCAAAGTAAGGTGGCTGTGTTTACAGACTATAAATACTAAAGACACTTACAAGGCTTCCTGATTGTTGAATCAGACAAAACGCATGTCCCTTATCAAATTCTTATGAGAATGTCATGTTTCCTTACAACTCAAGCAGCAATGAGATCTATTTTTGAGATTACATGCAGCCTTGAAGCTTCTGTCCTTTCACCCATCAACTTGTGATGTTCTGTGTTCAAATTTGGCCCGTCTGAAAAAAAGACGAGTAGTGGAAAGAAAAAAAAAAGTCTGTTTTATCTATGGAAGCCTAAATGTGACTTTGGGAACATCATTGTCGTCTTATCGTTTGTTTTAGTTGTTTATACCAGGGGTCGGGAACCTATGGCTCGCGAGCCATATATGGCTCTTTTGATGGTCACATGTGGCTCTCAGACAAATCTTTAATTATACTTTTTTTTTTTCATCAGACCAGTCATTCTCGGGCGCGATGCCATGCCAGAGGCGCGCAATAGTAGCGGTGCTTGGAGATTTGCGCCAGCACTATCACATTACTATTATCTATTATTTCACAGAGTTTATACCAGCTAGAAACCGGTGAATTGCCGTGCCTAAAACTGCGCGCTCCCGTCTCTGAGAAAGAGCGCGCAGTTGCGGGGACGGGATGTGAGGAAGAAAGCAGGGGGTGGGGGTGGGAGGGTTTATGGGCACTGGCAGCAATGTGAGTCGCGCAGGGATTGTCAAAACTTAAAACACGCTGCCCGTCACTCACTGCAGTGTGTCTGTCTCCTCGTCTGCATGTGAGCGGTGTTTGTCAAATCTAAAAGAACATTCAGACCTACGATCACGTTTAAAGTCTCAACGGCTGCATGAAGCTGAAACTCACCACGTATCAACCAGACTAGACCATCAGCAAAACCACCAGGAGAAATACTCATCATTTATTAGCAACAGCATAATAATGTTATTAAAAAGAATCCACATGTTTATTTTACTTTAAAAATGTTGAAATTACATTAAATGCTCACATTTACTTGTATATTTAGTTTTAAATATATTGTTGCGGACTGAGTTTAACTTGGCTGTTGGGCCGCGTTTAAAGTTCCGGAGTTCATTAAACGCATCAAGCAGAGATCTGATTGGCTTTTAATTCTGTCGCTCAGCCTGTTGTTAGGTAGTTTGGACCAATGAGGTTCAGCTATGGGCCGAATAAAGGAAATAGGAGGGCTGGAGCGGCAGTGAAGGAATAAAAAGTTGGGAGAAGCGCTCTCGTCTCAGCGGGAGAGATTCAGGAGTTGCTGAATTAGTTGTTCGGTGTTGGTTGCGGTCTACAGTAATCTAATAAGGAACCTTAAAAGAGGTTAAGTCTCCGTTCCTCAGTGTGGGACAGGGACGCTACATTATTGTATGGCTCTTTCTAAATTACATTTAGAAATATGTGGCGTTTATGGCTCTCTCGGCCAAAAAGGTTCCCGACCCCTGGTTTATACGTTGGTGCGCAAAGGGTCTCATTAATCCTTAAGAGGGAGTTAAAGGAAAAACTTTAACAATAACAAAGACATTCGAAATAAAGACAGATTTTACTTAAAATTATGAGGTTATTAGTAGAAGTAGCAGATTTGTGTTAAGGTGTTCCTATAACAACAACAAACAGACTTTTTAAAGCTGGGAATAGGCTTTAAATATGTGTATAAGAGGCTCTTTCTAAGTCAAAATCCAGATATTTTACTCTTGATGTTAAATTAAAAAAAAAAAATCTTACTGATTAACCGAAGATCAGCTGTTTGAAAAAATACTACTAAAAAAAGAAGTTAAAATGATTAATTTGATTATAGAATTTGATTTAAATATATTGAGATTCAATTCAGATTACTATTAATTAAAAAGTACACAAACATTGATTTCAAAGCCTCATTTAATTAAAAAAATAATAATTTTATAAAAATCTACCAGAGCTGATTACACAAATATTTCAGTGGTCACAAAAAAAGCAAAATTTCACTTTTAAAAATTTGATGTTTGTCAAAAATAAATTTTTTGATTCCTACTCAGTTGAAAAGATGACAAGAAAAAGGACAGAGGGAAATCAATACATTCTTTTAAGCCACACTAGATGTGGAGAGCAGGGCTGAGAAGCAGCTACTGAGGTGTTGCAGCCTAAAGCAAGCAGATATATACACTTGTCATAGGAGAAGCTGCACCTGCTGCATGAGGAGAATCAAGAAAACTGAGAACCTTGAAACACCATGTCCTTTCGGATCACTTCAAATTCACCTATATTGACGTAGCGGCTGGGAAAAGTTTGTTTATCGGGTTTATCATTTGAAAATGAGTGCCTTTCACAGCAGGAAAAGACTTCCAGAGACCACATATAAGGGGTTAGTGCAAAATCAGACACATACACGATGCTGCTTTAATTCAGTTGAATCTAACAAAACTTGAAATTAAAATCTAGTCATTTTTTACAACTGCTGCTTAAGTCCATGATTTTGTTGTTTTATTTTTATTTTGGCCTCTTTTTAACCAGGTAAGCTATTAAGAACGTGTACGTAACCAGTTGACTTTTATGAATAATTTTTAGATCAATAATTCAATTCAGCATTATTAACATAAACCATGTTAAACATTTTTGAATATTGAATATCACAATTTTGTTCTGTGATATGCTGCATTGTTCTGCTTCAAACTCAAACCCCAAAAAATTAAGAACCCACAGAATTTTCTGTAGCTTTCAAAGACACATTGGCATTTTTGTATGGCGCTATTGAAAAAAATTCAATGGTACAAATAATTTACGCTGTTGTATTTCTGTGTACATCTTAAAGAAAAGGAAAGAATGGACAAAATAAATTCTTGTTCATCTAGGAAAAGCAGCATTTGGACAAAATCAATAGAGATGTGTCAGGGTACAGACATTGAAATTTGCCCTAAAAACTACAATCCTGAAAAAAGCAGCACCGTGAAGCCTGACAGGGTCAACAGTTTGAAGAAACGAGTGGAGCAGGAATGGCTGAGGAGCCATCAAGCAAAGAGTAAAAAGTTGACAGGTAGTTTTTTTTTGCTGTCAGGTATTAAAATGAATGTCTCACAATTGTCAAATATGAACTCAGGGTATGGTAAAAGAACTATGAATATATTTCCTTTGTGCAAGTAATTCATGTGGAAAATTGTAGATTTATTTTATTTATTTTTTTTACCTTTGTGACTGTAAATTCAACTCAAGAGTGCAAACTGTACTTTTTTCTAGTTTACCAAAAATAAATGCCACAGAAAGGATACATTGTTTTTTAAAGTGATTGGCTGAGTCTCATGTCCCTACCTACTGCCTAACTACTATGAAACTATGAAGTGCAGGACTATCCTGATTTAAAAAGCAACTCGGATACTAAGTCCACTACAAAACCTAATAAATGCAGCCAGGATAAATAATAGAATAATATATAAAATACATGACACATAGAATGTATTAAAACAAATAAATAGACTAGATCATAATTAAACAAATAGTTAAAAAACGGGGAATTCATTTTTTCTTTTTTTTTACAATTAATTAATTTTTCGTTATTAAAACGTATTTATTGTTCATTAGAAAGGTTTCTGATTGAAATGTAAATGACATTGCTTTAACAGTGTTTGTATGTATTTACATTTGATGTTATGTGTGTGAGGAGTATTTTCAGATGGAGGGGAGGACAGCAGCTTAGCGCGAGAGCGGGGAAAGTTTAGTTCCTGATTTGGCATGTGTCCACTTGTCTTAATAATAAAAGAGTTTGTGCCGTGCTTCATCCACAAGCTGGTCCATTTAATGAACGAGTGCTGTAGATATGAGTAGATCATCAGTAAGTTTCTGCTCGGGACTTGTGATTGTTGTTTACTGTTACCTTAGCCGTAATTATCAAATGCTAATGGGTTTACGAAAATACTGAATTGCTGTCCACTAGATCGGCTGGATAGAATAATCACAATAATAATCAATGTATTATTATTTTTGTTTTATGTTCCTTTATCCTTCATTAAAGGAGGGTTAATGTTCATAATATAACTTGTGTTGGAACTTGTTTGATTATTTTATTTTCATACTCACAGTACAGTTCATGCCTACTTTTTAATATAGTGCCATTGATCCAAAAAATTATTACTTAACCTTTAGGTAAACCAGATACGAGAATAAGAAAGCAGAGCCCACTTATTTACTACATGACTACAGAAGGGATACATGAATATGAACATTTTATGAAGACAATTTATGTGTCATGATGATGAAAACGTGCATGGTTTATAAAAAGAAATACACATTTTTCACCTGAAAAATTGTTAAATTGTGGTCTATATTCAATAAACTATTGAGCATTGATGCACAATGGTTTTTGGCAGAGAATTCTGGGAAATTTCTAGGGCACCGGATTTTGGAATTGTAGATTCGGACAGCTCTACAAAATGGCAAATGCACTAGCCTACATAGTGCACCAAGTAGTAAAGGAGTTCAAACACAACCGATATGTTTTATTGAATGTTATAAACTGCTTTATTCTGAAGCCTGACAGGGTCAACAATGCACTCAGGCACAGAAAGGATTTTGTGATTTCAGAAGGCCCTGACAAAGCTGTGCCAGGTGTGTCAGTGTGCTTCTTCTTAAAGTCATTCTTTGTTGAATGGGAGTCTTTGTCATTGGGTGCTATGGCTACAGCTGCCTTGAAATAATTGTGAACCTTTTAGATACTGTATTTTCTACACTGTAAGGTGCATCAGATTATAAGACGCATGGCAATGAATGGTCTATTTGGAACTTATGTCATATATAAGGTGCACTGAACTTTAAGGCGCATTAAACGAGACAAAAAAGTCAGAGATAAGTCATACTTCATGACCTGCGTTCACAGTAACTTTAGAACATCATAAGAGACATAAGAGTTTGTAGTTGAATTATCGTATTTGCCATACTTTATAATAATAATACATATTATATTATGTATTATATATATATATATATATATATATATATATATTATTTAAAAACGCCTTTCATGGCTCTCAAGGTCACTTCTCAATAAAAACAGATAAAAAACAAGATAAAAACTATTGGTACAATACAGAAGAAAGAAGGAGCTGTTGATATGTTTTTCTTTTAAATAGAAAAGTTTCAAGTTGGGAATTTGAAGGTGGAAATAGAGTCCAAGTTTCTAAGATCAGAGGGCAGAGAATTCCAAAGACTGGGGGCAGAGCAGCTGAAGGCTTTGGCCCCCATGGTGCTGAGCTGGGGTAAAGGGAACAGACAGGTGAAGGTAGGATGAGGACCTCAAGGAGCTGGATGGTGTGGTAATTTTGATAAGACCAGACAGATAGGGACGGAGAGGTTGTGGATGGCCTTAAAAGTGTACAGAAGGATTTTGTAGTTGATTCTTGATTGAACTGGGAGCCAGATCAGGTGCTGCAGGACTGTGGTGATGTGATGATGGAGGGGGGTTTGGTGATGATCCAGGCTGCAGCATTCTGAACCAGTTTGGGGATGGATTGGTTGGGGAGACCGAAGAGGAAGGAGTTGCAGTAATCAATGCAGCTGGTGACAAGACAGAACATGGAGGAACATGAGGAGGAACATGAGGAGGCAGAGTGGGTGGTGTGGGAGGGCAGGAGACGGTTAATGTTTCACATGAAGAAAAATGTTGACCGGGGGATGTTGTTGATGTGGGACTGGAAGGATAGAGAGCTGTCGAGAACAACACCAAAACTCTTAACATGGGAGGAGGTAACTATGTGGAGAGGGAGAGGGGGCTAAATTTAGGCTATGAGGGAAGAAGGAGGAATACTGGAGGAGGGATGAGTCGACAGGTACAGTTGGGTGTCGTTAGCATTGCAATGGAACTGTATGTTGAATTTTCAAAAGATATTTCCTAATGGGAGGAGATAGATGTTAAAAGGAGGGGACCAAGGACAGAATTGGGCACCCCTGAGGTGACTGGGGAGGGCTGGGACAGGAAGGACCAAAGTTGAACAAACTGAGAGCGGCCAGACAGGTAGGATGTGAACCAGTTAGGATGGGGTAGGAGATCGTGTCGAATGCTGCACTGGGGTCGAGAAGGATGAAAATCGATAGGAGTCTGGAGTCATCAGAAAGGAGAAAGTCGTTAGTGATTTGGATTAAGGCAGTTTCGGTGCCAGTGGAGAGGGAAGTGCGAGCGTTTGCACTTGTAACTCCCAACCTTGTTAGCAACACTTAAAAATGAAAACTGTCTAACATCGCTACACGTTGGCTGCGTTAGTGTGTTTACAAGACACCCAATCTAATTTGCAAATTGTACAAAAACAGACAGACATTTTGACAGCGACACTTTATTTTAGTGACCAATTTAGAGTCGGATTATTTTACTTCAAACATGGTTTCTTTAATAGATGCAGTTAGGGCACTTAGGTTAGATGTGGTCCTTGACAGACAATCCTCCAAGTTTCAATTTTTACCATTATGGAAAAAAAGAAAATGTACTTATTATGAAGTTGTAATTAGTTTGACATATTTTTATTTGTCCCGTTGCTTATTATTCAAAGAAATCTACTACTATAATGAAGCACAAAATCATTTGGGGATAAAATCACAAAGTTGTCTCACAAGTGAATTAGTCCACATCCAAACTGTCAGTCTTTAAAATCTCACTGAAGCAAAACCACTATGTCTCTGAAACCTTTATAGCACACATATATAATCCAACTGTGTTGTAGATGGTATCTCCTAACTGAAGCTAACTAGATGGTATCTTCAGTTTATTTAATGTAAACTGCACGGTGTATCTGCGATAAAAACGTGTAAAAAAATCATCTTCCAGCATTTTTCATGCACTTTTAAATGTCCTCTTTCCTAACTTTAACCAACTCATAGATGCACGCTCAAAGATGCTTTCCAGAGCAGAGTAGGCACTGGAACATTTGAGTCTCTTCAGCAATATTCCCTGCAGGTTTCTTGAACTTGCACATCTTCATGGGGTTAAAAAATAAAGATTAGAAAATTTCACAAGTACTTTCCAAAAAGGCAGTTAATGATAAAACTTTAGGTCCAAACAACTTGGCAAAAAAATGATTGACACTGGAACTGTTTTTTTGAATTGCTGGAATTCTTCTCATCTTCCAAAAGCTCTTATCTTGGCAGAGTGAGTGGGATAAACCACAAAGCCCGAGTTTGGTGTTGGTCGACAGTTCAGGTGGTTCAAACAGAATGACAGCAATCAGGGTCAACACTTCACTCTCAGAATGATGATAGGTTGATTGAGGCACAAGAAGCAATCTGCTGGGAGGTCAAAGATTACAGCAGGATGGAGCAAATGACAGGAGTTGGCTTCAGCAGGAGAAGCACGCGGGTGAAAGTTGTGGGTTTGAAAACAAGTGTGCAGCAGTGATCTGAGGAGGCAGTAATGTGGATAAACACTGACAAAAAGCAAGAGCAGCTTGTGAAAAAGAGATCTAGAGAGACTGTTAAAATACATAAAGCATGACTCACGGATGCAGGTAGGCTGAGTGCCAGTCCAGGTGAGATCCAGCAAACACATCCTTGTAATGGATCCCTGGAGTATGTGTCCCTGTTGGCACTGGAAGTCGACTCTGCTACCCACCTGGACGCAAACAGACAACCACACAAAGAAGCAGTCAATGCACTGATGCAAATGCCAATAGGCCCCCAGCATCAGATCAAAAGAGGTTGAAAAAAACCCCTGCACATTAATGGTTTCTTTTCTTCCTTTTAATGATTAGCTGTAGTGTTTGGAGGCAGATGGAGGCTATTCCTCAAGGCGCTGGTCCACGTTTGTGCACTCAAATTATCCAACAAAACAGTCAGTGGAGAATATTCACAGAGGAAATTTGGAACTCAACTACTTTTTTATCGTCTAAAAAACAATGAATAAAAACTACCTGGCAAGTCTAACCTTTAACAGCTTAGATTAACATTTACTAAGGAAAAACATAAAAAAAGCACAAGACCAAAAAAAACATTACAAGCACTGGCCTATGCAGAATTAAGTTAAAAACAAAGTGCACATTATTTGTAGTATTTAAAAAAACAAACAAAGAAATGAAATCAAATGAGAGCCAGCTATTTAACATAAGCCAAAAATTTGCAATATTTCCATTTTATTATGAAATTAAATATAAAGAAGAAAAAAATCTGAGAATACGGCATCTTTTAGGTGGAGAAAAACCTAAACGACAATCTGCAGGGATTATTTCACATCTCACTGCAACATTCCTGCACCTCCGAATCATCATCAAAAGGATAATTCAATCTAAATTCCATTTGAAAACTCCTATTGGAAGCAACTTTTAAACTTGTTGACTCCTTTCCTTTCATCCCAAGACTAGAGCACCTCATATCTGCTCATCTACTAGAATACCCAATGACAAATATTTCACAAAACAATGCAAAAACAGTCAGCTGTTTTTGCAATGCAAGTAATGATGTTCTGCGTATGCATAGATAGGTTTAACCCTTTGTTCACACACACCAAAGCTGGTAGAACTGACAAACTGAGCGTTCTTTTGCTGTCATGAGCAGCTTGGAGTTCAGTGTCTCGCCCAAGGACACACTGACATGTGGAGGGTCCGGGGAATGAACTGCCAACATTTCAGCCTTGAGACGGCTGAGACTCGAGTGGCAGAGAAACAGCTGCCTCCCTCTGCGGTCAGCTCAGATTATCTTCAAATCTGACTGTTATTTTTCTGCTTTGAATTACATAACTTCATGTGAATTTACCAAGGAGGTTTGGACTCATTAAGACATGTTTAGGAATGATATGCTCATTTTACCTTAAAGCCTGTGGTGTAGTTCATAAATCCATGCTCAGGTGTCCCTGGGTTTTCACAAGTGCTTCTTGTGGGCTCTGGAACATGAAATAATTGTGCTGATGAGAGGTTTGTGGCAAAATGGAGAACTCAAAATTGCAAAATAATGAAAAAGCCATTTTTCTTTGAGCTAACCTTGTATCAGCAAATTGTGGTGGCAGAGTTGGAACATGGGTAAAAAAAATTACTACTGATTCCACGGCTCTTAAATTACTATGAATTTTTTTTCAACCCATCCAATGTTTCTTTAGCAGAAGAAAAAAACATAAACCTTTATATTCCTGTTCTATTGTTATTAATAATGATTAAACCTTTCATTAAAGTCCTCAGAAAAATCATAAAATCTTGCTCTAAAAATGTAAAATATTGTTTTCCTTTACAAAAATCACTTACACTTCTACCCAGAATGCACACAGACAGGTGAACGCATATTTAAAACAAGTACACGTGTCCAAAGAGTTGTGTGAATTTAACGCTGAATTGTTTGATACCTATACATCGAGGTTGGTTCCCACTCCAGGTGCCATCCTCCAGGCACATCCTTGTGGTTGATCCCACTAACACATTAGGGGCGCTGCAGCTGAACGTCACCTCTGACTTGAAGATAAAGCTATGTCCTTCTCGCCGTCCTTTTAGGGGCATGCCTGGATCCCCACAGAACTTGGCTGCAGAGGCAAAAAGATCAAGACATGACTAGCATGACTCATAAACCAACAAGACTAGCACTGAGGGTTTTTTCTTATAAAAAAAAAACAATCTACACTGCTTAAAATCATCTTTTGAGTATTTTAAGCATCGTCAGCTGTCTTTTAATTATGGTTATGCCGTTTTTAGGCAAAAACAAAAAATCAGTGTTGTTTTCTCTGACATTCAGTTCAGTAGAAATTCAACTCTGAGTTGTGGGCGGGACTGTTGGTGTGGAGTAAGCCCACACCTCTCCCTGTCATCCATCTGTTTATGAACTCCCGCACTAGATTACAGCCCCTCACATATCCAACCTAACATTAGAAGTGCAACAAATATGGCGAGTAATGTTGGAGCTATCCATTCGTACAGTTTTGCCGATTGTAGCCTCTATGTCACACATACAGTACAAGCATTTACCAGCTGCATTTTTCATCTGCTCCTGATTCGCAACAATTTGAATAAAGAAATATTCAGAAATACAATTTAACGCTTAATCATCTTTCTATATGTCATCCATCATGAAAAAAAACAACAAAAACATAAGAGCATGTTAAAAACACCAAAAACATAATTTTAATCGAAGTGGGTTTTCAACCAATACCTCTGTTTTTATCAAAATGCTTGGTATTTTAGCTTTAAGCCATCAAGGAGTTGGCTGACAACTGACCCAATTTATTTTTTTAAAATTCATGGTAAATCTATGTGGGTTTTATGTTCTATGTGTAGTTTTTGTTAAAACCAAAACACTCGTGCCTTTTACAGTCTTTTTATCGTACCCAATTTATTTGAAAATAACAACAATTGTCTTCCTGAATGATTTGGAACATCTTCAGACGCTGAATTATTCAAATTGCATTGACATGATGCTTTGGTAGAAAGCACCCTGTCTGTATTCTTGCATGTGGGCATGTGCATTGACATTCTGGTCTTAAGATGAATTATTCCATTTCATGATTTTTTTAGTTTGTAGCAAATCAGCCTTTGTGGTGTGTGCTTTCAGTGGATCCCTCCCTTGCATCTTGGCAGCAAAGAGAAAGCAAGGGAGGTCACGGCTCACTATTGAAGATCAAAATAATTAGCAAGTGAAATATTAATTTCTCTGACAAAGCTTTGAGGTTAATCTAACTGGAACCTTTTGCAGCCACTCCTGCATTCCAAGTCTCTGGTAAGTCATTGCTTTTATGGCAAGACCCCAGCTACCGTCCCTGCAGATGGAGCCTGATGGATCGTCACTGTTCCTCCACTTTATTGCTTATAGGCATCTAATCGAACTGACTGTAATAATTTATGCCTAATGGGTTTGATGTTGAGAGATGTAAACTATCTTCCAGCCACTCATTGCATCTTCCCATCCATCTCTTCTTTTTACATTCGTCTATCAATCCCCTATGACTAAAAGCTACTTGTTAGCTGTTGGGGGTTCAGAATGCTCCGTGTGTGTGAAAGAAAAGGCGAGGATGAGAGTCACAGCATTCAGTCACGCAGCTGGAGCACTGCAGGATCAAGCCAATAATGAGGCAGCTGCTTCTCCAGACCTGACATATGCTGTTGCATGAGGGTCTGGTGACAGAGATAAGTTCGTGCTTGCTTTCCTACTGCAAGTCACGAGCTAACAGCGTTTTCCCGCAACCATTCCCTGTCTTAATAGATAAGTAGTGAAAGAAGATTAGGATCCAGCCTATGCTGAATACACCCATTACCACAAATAGCTTTATCTCAGAAACAAGTTGTATTCAGAGTCATGTCTTCCCAAGAAAACATGTTTGGCTTTACTGTCAGGCTCCCCTGACAACAGTAAGCTCCCCTTGTTTGACCACCTCTGATATAACAACAAATAAATATGAAACATCCGGCACAGACCTGAAAGTGGCTCTTGTTTCTTTCTAAAACTTATTATTCAAAAGGCATGTTATGGGCCAAACAGGTGACAAGCACATCAGTCATGCGCTTCAAGCTGCTGGGAAATAATGTACTGTTTAATGGATATACTGTATAAGAAAAATGGCCCCAGGCCAAACCAAGATCAGCATTTTTTCATATCCCAGCCTATGAGCGTTTAAAAAAAAACATGTTTGCAGAAGAAAGATGGAGATGAGTCGAGTCTTCTTACTCTCTCTGCTTCTCCACTTACTTGATGAACTATCAGTGCTTGGACTCATCAGTATGCAGAGCATAGATGCAAAGTTGAGATCACAGGCTTATCCCTAAAGACGTGTGAAACCAGCACTGTCAGACTCAGAATTTTTTCGTTTCCACTGTGGAGTTATTAAAAAAAAGTGTGCATCCTATTCCTGTTTAGCAGAAAATTGCCATATTTAAGTTTTGTTTTATTGTAGACTCATTATATCTCCCAGACTTTCACATATCTGCATTCAGACTATAAGTGTTGACGATTGTTGGTTAGTATTCTTCAAACATAAAACCCCTGTGTGAAGTAAACCACCAGAAACAGCACAGTGATTACTTTTTAACCAATTTGGACTCAATAAAATGGTAAAAACAAATCTAATTTACAACAAAATGGTAAAAAAAAAAAAAAAAAAAAAAACTGCCTTTTTCATTCTTATGGTCTTTTATAAGTGTTGGTAAAGTATTTATATCTTAAATCACACTATACAACATACTGTTTAGTGTGGTGTGTTGAAATAGACTCATATTGGCCTATTTATTACAAAAAAAAGATACATGTGTTTATTAAGAATTAGCATGTATTGTAGTGGTCAGCACTCTGCGGCGAGCAGTGATACTTAGGATTTACCTCTCAATAATGGTGTCATTATTCACAATAACTACCAAATTAGTGCTGATGTAGATAGTGCTGTGCTGACATTTTAATACCTCTATAATAGCCTCTTGTATGCCAAATATGATCAGCATTTTTCTCTCCCTTTGTTCCCTATTCATATTCTCATTTGTGTGCTTTTGAGGAGCTGAAGTTATTCATCATGTATGCTTACCCAGTTCTGGTGTGCAGCATGCTAGCCAAGTTCTGCACAGAAATGTGCTTATCGATCACAGTTATATTCATGGCATGTGGGATATAATTTATGTCAATCACTGCGATGGACATTGTGAGTAATTGAGTCATTATGTTTAATTATAAGGTCAAAACAGTTCCTTTTAAATACACGCTGAACACTTTGCTGGAACTTAAAGGTTACTTTACTTCAATTGTTGCAGGAGGTGGTTCTGGGGTGATGAAGTGGAAAAATGCTGCTCATCATAATTACAGTGGGCGACACCTGGACAAGGTGCATTTATAAAGTGGAATATTATCTGCTGCTTGACTGATAACATGTTTTTTCCATCATGATGACATGGGAGCATATAAGTCTCAGTCAAGGGTAAATGTTCTCATCTTGAGTTAAACTGGCAATATTGTGTCGTCTGAATAAATCTCTGTGGTATTTTTTTATATGTACCTGAGCTTTTTTTCAAAATATTTTAAAAATTATGTCTTAAAGACGTCCATGTTATTCTCCTGGGGAAAAAAAAAACTCTTAACAGAGCCTGGGAGCTTGTGGGTCCTGCACAATATCTTAGCTGTTCCTTGCACTGCGCTTTTTTGGACTGAGATGTCTGAGGTCTAGCAGAAGAGAACACATTACTCCTGTGTTAGCTTCACTTCACTGGCCCCAGTTGAATCTAGAATCAAGTTTCAAATCCTCCTGCTAACCCATAAGGCCTTAAATGTTATAACCCCACCCTATGTCAAAGATCTCATAGTGCCTTAACAACCAAACAGAACACTTCACTCACAAAATGCAGGACTTTCTTTTGCTTCCAGAATTACTAAAAGTATAGTTGGAGGTAGAGCCTTTAGCCACCAAGCCCCTGTCTTATGGAATAAGATCCCAGCTCATGTAAGAGAGGCCAATATCTCAGTCTTTAACCCTTGTGCTATCCTAGGCACTTTAACATTTGGAGTTGGGTCATCTAGACCCACTAGACATTAAGCTAAACCTTTTTTCTTCAATGATTTGTGATCTTCACTGGTGTCCATGGATTACATAAAATCTTTCCACCTTTATCCACCTTTGTCATGGTGGAATAACATGTCAAAGTAAGGGTGGGGTCATCTAAGATAGCACAAAGGTTAAGGAAGTTGGCTTTTACTCATTTTTCCTATTTCTTTTTTATTGTCATATTTGTCACTTGTGACCAGTGGTTACTAAAAGAATATCATAAAAAAGCTATAAAATAGTCCAGAAGCAAAAGAGATGTTCAACTTATTCTTAGGCGCACAGGTCCCACTCTGCTCAATGCATTCGAGGCAAAGCACTGTGACTCTTTCTGACCCCGATATATTATCAGTGCTTTCAAGTCATCAGTATGCTAAGGATAGATTCAAAGTTGAGATCACAGACATTGAGATCCCTGCAGACATGTGAAACTAGCATTATCAGAGCCAGAAGTTTTTCATTTTGTCTGTGTACTTTGGAAGCATGAGTGCACATCTGTGATTCCTGCTTGGCTGTAAGTGACAGATTTTAGGAAAAGATTTGCCTTTGCTCATCCCCAGCTCCTTTGCTGATCTGCGTTTTAACTGAAAGTGCTAAGCAGTGATTTTCAATAATTATATCTCGATAATGGCAGAGCAGCTTCACTGTATGAGGAGTGTGAGAAACAGCAAGGCAATGATATTAAAACAATGTAAAAAAATGGAATAAGTTTAAATAATCTGTCAAATATTTAAAACTTGCTACTTTGGCGGTGTGTAAATAAATCTCAATATATTTATTAATTTGGTTTTCAAAAAAAAAAAGTTCTTTAGAAGGCATACAAATGTATTAAGAAATCAAGAACAAATCTTGGACAGACTATACTATTTATTTATCATAGATTTTACTTGATCAGTTTGTTCTTCCTATAAAACGTAACATGTAAAAGCAAGGAAAATAAAAATGACAACAAACACAAATATGGAAATGAGTATAAATCCTATTAAAACTGTACTCTTGTAAATTATTCACAAATTCAATGAATTGTCAACTGCATATAATTATGCTTTTTTCTTTCTCTACACAGGAATACATTTTTCCATTTCAAGTCTCAGTCTTATTTTGACAAATACATGAGTTCTTTTAAAATAATGAAAAATATTTTTTCAAACCTTTGAATATTTTGAAACTCAAGTTAAATTTTAAACTTTTAGTGTAAAGGTTAATTTCCTTACATTAACACATGAAGCTGTTTCAGGGTTACAGAAATTAATAAATGATTGTTATGTGTCTGAGAATGGCATTGCTCACCATAATTATAGTGGACTGCATTGGACAAGGTACATTTACTAAGCGTGGTGTCAGACATTTCATGATCTCTCTGTATATTTATCCTGTCACAGGACCAGAACACAAAACCCAGACCATTGTAATGTAAACATGCCTTTGATGCTTGAGAAAATTGCATGAAGTATATTCCTGATTATAATTTTGTTTGTTTGCATGGTAATATAAAAATATAATGTGCAAATTTCGAGGAGGGAATAGCTGGAGTAGGCGCATAGGTTCTTGCTGCAAGGTAAAATGCAAGCAGTCTGTCATCTCCATCTCGAGATGTTATACACACGTTGAGTTGTGTTCGCTTCACTGAATATGGCAAAATGCATCAAATTTCACCACTGTGTCATAATTTTTTTTTTTTTTTTTTTGGGAGATCTACTAGACCCCTGCAAAAAATCTCATTTATCTCTAAATCATGAACCCCAAGCTGAAATTATCAGGTTAAACCATGTGGTGCATGTAATGTTAATCTATGCTACACTGTGTCTTAGCGCTGAATGTGGGAAAAACCCAATTATACTGCATGTGGAGTTGGGGAGCATACCTTAATATTTTCAGGCTCAATAACAAAAGAAATGTTCTGATGAGGTCTGATAGCCAAAATGATGATGACAAGCAAAAATAGGGCAAGGACAAGTTAGCACCATAGAAAGAAAACTATGAAATATATATTTCATTGGGAGTGGTTGATGATACAAATAGAGTGATAAGTCAGCAAAACCTTCTGTGGATGGAAAAACCAAAAGGAGAAAGAAAAATAACTTTTAAAATTAATGATAAAGTATAATACAGTTAAACCAAAGTAAAAAAGTTTAAATAAAAAAAATGGAAAAAACCTGTGAAATAACAATAAAGCACATACTATAGGACAAACAGTAAGTTATTATTATTTTTTAAGACACCTGCACTGATTTTAATTGATTATGGTGCAAGAAACTTTTTATAGTTACTATTTTAAGTGATGAAGCTTGATAAACATTCAAAGTATGACTGCCATGTCCTCAAATCATTGGTGACATGATTCGATGACAACATTTATGAAGAATCTGAGAAAAACTCTCATAAAGAAGAACATGCATATGTACTTTACCTCAATTAATATTTCATTTCTATCCGACAAACATAATCTGAGAGTGATGTAGACGGCAGTGAGATATCAGCTGAGCAATCTATCACGGCAGATGTTATTTGCACTGTTGCAAAACTGTTTGTGTGAAAGTCTTACTATACTACTGCTCAAAAAGGGAAACTGTCTTACTTTTTCCACTTCACAGCTTCAAGTCTGAGACCAGGCATCAGTTCACTTTTTTCTTTGATGCAAATTTACTTTTCATGTATTATTAATAAAGAATATTCAAACTGAAAATATTTTTTTTGTAATCAAACATTTCGAGTAGAGAACTTTAGCCCTGACTCCACTGCTATTAATCATTTCTTATTCATGAATTCTATTAAAGCCACTAACTCAAATAAACGCCTTAAATGTCAAGTTGTTAATAATACCAACATAAGAAATACGCAAGCATGCGGCAAGATAACACGTGTTCCTGTAACGTGATATTTGAAAAGATGACAGTCATGTCAAAATATCTACAGAAAAAACTGTACAATCTTCATAATTGCTTAAATACATGTTCCTGTTAGTATATGTTTTCATTGTTTAAGGCAAAAAGGGATTTTTCTGTAAAACCCACAAAGCCAAATTTCTCATCTCTATTTCCCTATGACTGAATAAGAACTCTTAATCAGTAATAGAAAAGAAGGAAAAAAGTAGGCATGACAAAAAGAAATGTTTTTTTTATTTACTTTGCAGGCAGCCACACTCTTCCTCAGACTTCTGCAGTTACCTATGTAATTATCATGCGGGTAAGTACAAATAAAGGCTGAAAGGTGTGACTCACGCAAACACTGAGGAAGGTCTCCGCTCCACGTCCCGTTGCCTGTGCAGGTAAGCGCAGCAGGGAAGGATATCTCATATCCAGGCAGACAGCTGTAGCTCACGCTGGCCCCCCACTCCCGGACTGAGCCCTCCAGGAGGCCGTTAGGGATGGAGGGAGGTGAAGGACATGTCACCACTGTGGAGACAACGAGATTCAATTGCAGACTTTTTATAACAAAGGTAATACATATAAAACAGTTTTAACACACATTTAAAGTGAGATTTGAAACTGATTTTGGAACCAAACATGCTAAAGATGTAAAAGAATTATGTGTAATGCAAAAAGAAATATCTGCCAAAAGATCAGTTATTAAAAACAGATACAATTTAGAAAAAAAAAAATTTCTTCCAAAAAAAGACAACTTACATTTTCATTTTGAATAATTCTTAACTAAAGCATCATTCCCATCCATAAAGAAAAAAATAGTTGAAAGAATAAAGAAACAAAATTCCTTCTTATTTGGGCTCTTTGGATGCTCTTTACAATTCTTTGCTTGATCGTCTGTTTCAAAGTGGTCAAAACAAAAAAGTAGAACAAAATTAACTATTGGGGCCAAAAAAAAAAACTATATAAAGTAACATAGTTATTTAAAGAAACATATCAAAAAGTTCAGAAATGTATTGAAAATACACAACTTCAAATTTAAACCACGAAACCTGCATGACAAACCAGTAAGTCAACATAATCACTGAGGAGGAGCATGAACAGACAGGATTGTGATCAGTTTTTTATCATATTTGTGAAATTGTGATTTGGAATGATTATCTGGTCTGGTCAAATCTGATGTTTGTTTTTGCAGGACTGTTACATAAGTATGTAAAAAAAAACAACTTTTTATCACAGATCAAAGGATATGAGCCATTTTAGCAAGCTATTCAAAATTTTACACAGCATGGATTATGTCATGGGGAAAAGTCCTTCTTTAGCTCAGAGAAATTGAGTCATTCCACTGTGAGGGTTTTTTCATCGTTTTTCTTTGCTCAACTATGAATGCAGTCTGGGAAAACTAGGGGTCATGTCGTGTCTTTTTGAGTCATATAGTTTGTACACAACAAATCTATTAGGCAAAACGCACAATATGTGGCTCAGAGTTCTTTAAATTTGCACCAAGACACAGACCTGTGGAGACACAGATGAGATAGTGGCTTTAGGGATGAGAATAAATGATTAAAGTTTAAAAAAAATGTTGTTATGCATCCCTAGTACTCATCATGTATCTGCTGGCATCTGGCTAATTTACACCACTAAGATATACAGCATTGACATTGGGCGGACATGTTACCAGTAGACAACATGAAAGACGTGGAGGACAGAACAGCCTCACAGTACAGAGACAAATGAAAAGGCTGCTTTGGAAGCGTCCAAAGCTGAAGGCCTTAGGGGGGATAGGTTAATGGGGAAAATATGAGATGGGCTATCAGCCTTCATGCCTATTAGACATTTTACTGGGATCATAAACTGGCCAAAAGATGAGATTAAAAGCACTGAAATCAAGACCAGGAAGCTCTTCATTCTTCATGGTGAGTTCCAATCCAACATCAGCAAGCTGTCCAGTGGTCCAAAGAAAAGAGCCAGCTTCAAAGCTGTCTTCTGAGATAAAATATAACATAGATCCATTACTACATTAGCAAGAGGGCTTATACAAGCAGCAAAAACCAAAGGAGAACAAGTAGAAAGAAGATTAAACATTATAGGAGGGCAAGCCCCTGCATGGAAAGTTTTACCAGCAGGTGCATGAAATGGCTGGAATCAGGAAGTTACTGTTTGTGGCTTGTATTGGGCCAGACCTAAGACACTGATTTTGACTGCACACAAACAGGTGAGGCTGAAGGTCTTAAGCTGCATTCCCACCGGACGTGATTCGCAGGGGCGTCTAGTTTCAATGTAAATCAATGTGCAGACCCGATCAAAGGTCCTGTGGCGTGATTTGAGTAGTCGGGCAGCAATGCAATTTGGGCATCACGGGGAGATTTCAGACGTTGTGTCAAGTTACCTATGTAATTATCATGCGGGTAAGTACAAATTAAGGCTGAAAGGTATGACTCACGCAAACACTGAGGAAGGTCTCCGCTCCACGTCCCGTTGCCTGTGCAGGTAAGCACAGCAGATCCAAACAGATCCAAACTTTGGCAAAGACCAAAAATAAAAAAGAATTGCCCCTTGCGAATAAATAAAGTTGCTTGAATTTGAAATTGAATTTCAATTTAATTCGAATCAGGGACTCAGCTTTCACATTTGGTGCGAATGCAGCTTTATTAACATAGTGGAAAGCACCACAAGAAGTGATGGAAAATTATTGCAACCTTGAGGGACCTTTAGAAATGAACTAACTAAATGGTGATGGCTCACCAACCAGACCCTGTGGTAATGGGTAAACAGTTAAGGAGGGTCATAGTTAGACTTCAATATAAATTCAATATAAAGAAGAGGAACAAGAGAAGCTTGAGAAGTATCCAGGGTTGAAAGAGTACCTGGAAAGTATGTGAAGGGTGAGGACAAAATTGGTCTATGCAGGAACTAAAGCACCTTTGGTTGTAACCCCAAAACTGGAAAGGCCTCAGAAAATTCTTGGGACAACATCTATGATCCAGTCTTGAAAGGTGCTGCATACCATGGACATCTCAAATACTGCGCAAAGTTCTCACACGTCCCTCAAAGTTCAGTGGGGATAAATGACGTCCCACAGGGGAGGAGTGAGGGCATGTTACACAACCATACGTTTTCTTTGTAAAGCAGATTTTGATGTTAAAGGGGATTCAAATTACATTTGTGCTTAAATTGCTTTCTTGATCCATGTCTGTCAATCATTATTACCAAAATATTATAAAATGTTGTATACTTCTATAGCACTTTACTACCTTCTTAGAAGGCCCAAAGCACTTTACAGTTACCCATGCATTCACACACTGATGGCAACTGCCAAACACTGGCGCCATTCCATAACCACCAGGAGCAATACAGGTTTCAGTGTCTTTCCTAACGACACTTGGACTCATATAGTAAGGCAAGGCATGAACCCAGCCTGCGATCTTCTGCTCAGGGATCGACTGCTCTACCTTTACTCTACAGCGCCTTATAATGTGGTCATGAAGGTGTGAATATGAGACACCTTCATGATCATGCAGGTGTCTATAGACCACTTTTCTGTTACCCTTTATCTACAAATTGAGCTTGAATGAATGCATAACAGATCACAGTGGGATTTCCACACATTCTCCCCAAGGTGGAACTACCTTTTCTTCTTGTCTGCCAATAGTTCCAAAGCGTTTTCCATGTGGACTTCGTGCAGCAGGTACACTATAGATATGCTTCAAAAGTATATTATATTTGGAAATATATCTAGGTCATGATGAACAAAGAACAAAAAAGGACCCATATAATAGTTGCAACTTGATTTTTCTTAAAGTTCTCCTTTTGACATCTTGAGAAAAGTTTGTTGAAATGTCTTCTCTTCAGTGTAAAAAAACAAATTCGTAAAGCTGAGGAGTCAACATGTTGCTTTGGAGTCTCGCTAGAAAAATTCTGTTTGAACAGCACAACAAATGAAAGTTTTTTTTTTTCTTAATGCACGTTACTGGAGTGTGCATGTATGAGAAAACAATTGAAGGGGAAGGTTATAGTTAAAGAATGTGCAAGCACACAGACAAAGTAGGCAAATTACACTGATTAAAAGAGTAGGTCTTTTAATCCAGTGAGCTCTGCTGGAGAAATGATTTGAAGCCTGAAAAACTTCAGGCATGGGTGGCAGGCAGAACCGAACAAGAAGAAGAGAGTGGCCCATTTTCCTAAGTACTTCTAAGCAGCATTAGTGCCTCTTAGCTGAACATGTCAAACCTGGGATTCAAAAGGAATCCTTGCCGAGTGAGGCTTAGGATGCGTCATCTGCTTAGTGTGTGTACAGTATGTGCATCGCACACGAATGCCAAGTCAGAACCCGACATTCGCATTTTATGTGGAAAATTATGCACATAAGTCGGCACATGTAAAAAACCTTTTTGTCTGTTGTTTGTCTTTCACTGCTTTGCTTTCCTTTCATCTTGTTTTCTTTTCCATCTCCTAACACCTCACCCAGCTACATCTCAGACAGCAGCTGTCCTGTTTAAGGCATCTCACCCAGGCTGAAGGCCTACACCTCCGACTTCAGCCCAATCATGCAAAATAGTAAAAAATCACGACCTCACAGGTTCCAGATAAAAATAGCTTTTCTCTCAATCTGTTCTCACAATGTCTTGCAGTGTAGGTTAAGACTCTGGCTTTCAGTTCCTTGTCCTAGATAGAAAAAGACCAAAGGAGAGGAGGAGAGTCGTGACAAGAAGAAAAAAGGCTTTGGGAAATTTGTATTCTATTCTAATATCCACACTGCGGAACACCAAAATTAAAGTCGAGTGCTCCCCAAGCAATCAAACTCTTCTTTCTTTCCCTTTCTTTTATTCATTCATCCCAAGAGAAAAAGACTGTACCACTAGAAAAATGAGAGTTGGAGGGAGGGCAGTGACCTTAGGGGTCACTCTGTAATGCATACAGGTCAACGCCACCTGACAGCACTCAGATGGCCCTACCTCTAGTAGGAGAAAAATCAGGGAACCTGTGCAACTCTCCAGTGTGTTTACATCATCCCTAAAGCAGGAGAAGGAGAGGGGATTGCAGGAGCTGCCATGGATTAGAAATAGGGACTATCTGAAGCTTTTGTGCTTGCATGTGTTCACCCACAAGCTCGCCTTGTCATTCCACATCATTTAAACTTGAAGTGGTCAGCAGCATTGATTTACACCAGCAAGTTACCATATGGGGGAGCACGTGAGGAATGAGCCATGCAAACAAAATGTAACAAATCAAAGTTGTTTTAGATCTAAACCCAGAGAAAGATGGAATGAAGCAAAAAGAAGAGATGAAGAAAAATGTAGTTTGAAAAGCAAAAAGGAGGGTCAGAGGTTCCCAGCAGCATTCCAAGCACAACATCTTTGATTATAAAAAAAATACCCTATAAAACTTTTTTTTCTGTGATTTATTCTACATATTTCTTTTCTTGTGAATGCATTTTTCAACAGGTTGCTGAGGCCTGCGTTTGTGTGTTCATGTCAGTCTCTCACATGCTGCGTCTTTTGCTCACATGTAATTTGTCCCTTGCCATTCCTCCAGAGGCAAACATAAAACAAAAAGCTTGCTTCGCAGTTGCTGATACAGCCACGTGGGAGCAGTTCCTTAGCAACAATAAGCCACCATTTGTCTTGTCGGCTCTTCTCTTGTGGTGTACTCCTGAACTGTTGGCTGTACAAGTTAATCTTCCTTGTTTTAGTGTCAATAAGAGAAATGCTAATCTATGCCTCCATGCACGAGGAACATCAATTATAGACTGATGGGCATGCGGCAGCAATATCCACTGGCTATAGACTTTAAATGGGGGGTGTATAAGCTTAGAAGAGTCCTCAAAAGGCTTCAGTGTACAGCATCACTTGTACTTTGAATAGCTGAATTTAGATTCAGTCTGTTAAGGTTATGTGTTACGGGGGGAGTAGGAGGTACCCAGGCGCAGAGAGGAGAGGAGGCAGGAGGTTTCAGGGAATGCGGAGCTTTAATAAATAAACCAAAACTACAAAACAAAACCACTGCAACAGGCTGGCGAAACTCGAAATACGAACCACACAGGAACTCGGGGTAGGACATAATATGGACCAGCACAGGAGGAAGGGAAGGACAGAACTTAAATACATACAAGGCAACAAGACACAGGTGGAAACATTCAGGACTGATGGGGAAGGGTAAAACTCGAAAACAACAAAACAGGAAATACTACAAAATAAAACAGGAAATCAAGGAACCAAACACAAAGAAACTGAAACTGTTACATTACCCCCCCAAGGAACCGCATCGAGGGAGGGGCCCGAAAGGTTAACCCAGGGGCCAACAGCTGTCTGGTGAGACGGGTCCGGAGGAGGACCGGGAGGCCGCGCCGTCTGGCATTGAGAGTCCGACCAGTAAACGGCTGGCGGCTCGGGTTCAGTGTCTGGAGTTGACGGCTCGGGTTCAGAGTCAGCGGCAGGGGGCTCTGGCTCGGGGTCCGCGGCAGGAGCTGGCGGCTCGGGGTCCGCGGCAGGGGGCTCGGGCCAGGCATCTGTTACATTATGTGTCTTTAAATTACTTTTAAATCAACTCAAATTACATTTTTACTTACTTTATTGAATAATATACATCAGCTATGCTTTTTTTTCCTCTCACCATTCCAAATCTCTCATTTAGTTTACATTCCTTCAAATTTGAAGGAGCCTGATCTTCATGTCTCATTTCAGTTGAAACAGTTTTTATTTAAAATCCTGTAGATAGGCAGCAGAAGGCATCTGGATTAGTACCATAGCCTTCATAAACAAGATGAGAATTTCTAAAGTTTAATAGGTTCAGAAACAGTAAAAAGGTAATTTTTTTAGAGTTTTCTTCACACACTAATAAAAACCCATAACCTAATAGTCAAAAGGTTATTTTTTACTTGTATTTTTTGTTTTTGTTTTCATGCCTTTAGGGAATATGTAACTGTTCAAGGCAAAGCTATCAATTTATTGATACATTTTTTTTTATACTAAACTTTGTAGTCATAAACTGTGTTTTGACCAAAAGTTTTAAGATCTTGGATACAAGCAGATGGAATAAACTTCCTTCATTGGGTGGCTGATGCCTCATTTAGAAAAACACTAGAAGGAGGAAGTGGGAATAAAACCACAACTTCTACACAATCAGTTGAGACTTTTGACATCGTGCAGGAATGATACTCAGATGTCTTTTATTGAGCCTCAATTGGGAGCAGATCCTGACCTAGGACATAGTTTAGGTTTTGGCATTTGGCACAGGGATGTTGCAGTATCCTCCAAGCAGAGCTGCAACCTGCCCTGCAGTCCCAAACACCCAAATAAATTGAAGATCATAGATTGGTTGTATTTCACTATTTCAATACTTAAAATATACAAAAACAACAGAGTCAAATGTTTGAAGACAAGTTTGCACTGAAACCTCTTTTGCATTTGTATATTTAAGCACCATCTGTCATAATGTTAACAGGTCATTAGAGCTGTTATGCTTTGCAAGCTGATATGCATATTGACAGCTCCAATGAATAATAAACCATCTTAAGCTACGTTCACAGTAGACATGTGACACGCCTTCAAAAATGCACTAAATGTGGACTCTAAAATGTGCATTTAGCCCATGGTGTTTACACTAGACTGTTGATACCTGATGCCAGCGCATGTCCACCACCTACAGTTGAAGGAGGGTTGGTGCAAAACACTGAAGTGGTGCAAATCTCACGAATCTTATTCCAGGCTTTTTTTTCTTCACAGCTCTATTCAGACAAATGACCTACTTGGTGTCATATAATTCTGGATGGGCGCAAACTGTAATTATTAGATTCTCCTTCATGATCAAATGTCAAACAGTTGGAACTTTGATAAATAAAGGGGTCTACATAACTTAAAATCAACTATTTGAGCTTTTAAGTATTATGTTTTTAATTCCTCACAAAAAACAACCCCAACGTGGTATTTTGATCCTTTCACGACTTTATGCTCTGAGCACCAGCACCCTCCAATCTATGAAAATGAGTGGGTTCTCACATTGTGACATCACAAAGTGGGGAACAGCCCATTCCAAAGTTTGCACCACCAGCCCCACCTCCAACACACACTTGAAAAACGCTTTTATTTTAAATGCACAATATGCACATACATTTTTGCAAAAGTTCGGATGTTGTTTGTTTTCGTGGCAAAACGCAAACATGTTGCCGAGCCTGGTTCTATGATGACGTCATAAAATGGGCGGGTCCCACAAAGAGAAAAGGGCGGCGCCTCAAAGGTCGAGTCCTCTCATTTCTGGGAAGGAAATAACTCACGAAAACAACTAATATTTACTTTTAAATTGCTCTTTTGTGTGCTAAAGATAATTTACTCTAAAAGACTTAAGAAATTATTGATTTAGGCCATTTCAAAGGGACGTCACCTACACGTCACTACCAAATCCGAGTCCCTGGCTGGTCAAAGTTCAAACCTAGATTAACTTTCAATATGTGCTCAATGGTAACGTGTTGTATGTAAAGCCCCAAAATTGTCCTAAAAATATGTGTATCTACAAGTTACCACAAGGCTTTTGAATGTGGATGTCTGAAGCACACGTAGGTCCCGGCTGGGGGACATATTGGCGACCTGTGCAGGATGTCCCCTGCCTTCGCCCACGAGTGGCCAGGATAGGCTCCAGCCCGGCTCCACTGGGTTTAGAACATGAACATAGACATGTTAAAACCAGGGCTGAAAGTAAGGCGGTACCATTCGATACTGCATACCCGTATAAAAACTGTTGGAGGCAAACAGTACCGGCTAAAAACATCAATTGTGTGGCCACTCTTTGTTCCTTTAACACTTATTTCAAAGGCAGCTGTGAACTGATGCTGCTAAATTTGTGAACTAGGCAGCACTTTAGTTTATCATTTTAGAATCTGTTTGGTTTTTAGTGTCTTGTCATCACTCCAAAATGTGATTTATGTTCCTCTCTCTTCTCATGTTAATTGCAAATTCTGTTGCTTCCCTAAACAAACACAATGAGCAGGCGTGTCTTAAAGGGTACATTTGATTGGCTGTCTGGAGACACTTAATTTATTCAGTCAAGAGGGCATATTTCTGTGGAGAAGAAGAAAACGAGAAAGTAGGAGGTGGATTTCCTGCATTTATCAAGTTCTTTAGTATAATAATCAATTAAAATATTTTTTTCACATAGCCCCGTCTACATTTTTATTTACAGTCAAGATTTATTCTCAATTGCATTTATCTGCATTAGGGGTGTAATGATTTATTTTAACAATTCCATTCATAGTGGATATCGGTTTGTTTTGAACGATCCGATTCACTGATCTAACATGAATCCAGGACATCTTGAGCCAAAACTTTAACCAGTGTTACTCAGTTTTCCAGATTCATTGTATTTGTTGCAAGATAATAAAGTGTAATTAAATATGTCAACAAACAAACAAGTAAGCATGAATTGATGTCAAATCCAAATTGTTTTAGTTTCAGCCAACTGTTGTTTTTCCACATCAAAAAAACCTATGTGGAACATCATTAGAACATTCTTCCACACTGTACGGTGTGTTTCCACAGATTGGACAAGAGTGATGGCTTGATCATTATTTGCTGCATCATATGTGTGTTGTCCAATGTGATGCACTTGGTCATTTTTACATTGAGTAAAAGAAAAAACACATTCTGCCTCAATCCAAATTTTATTTTCTAAGACTGATTATCATCAATTAATTTCTTTTTGAAATGATTTTATAATGGTATTGGTCGATTTGATTAAATTTAAAACTCGCCTCAGACAGATCCATCTGGTTGGCTATATAAATTCATCGATAAATCAAAGCATATCTGCATTTACTGCTTTTAAAAATATTTTCATTGATGTAATTTGTCATAGCACCAGAATAAACAAATGTCTTCTTTCAGCACTGGTTAAAACTGAACAGCCACTGAAAAGACTTCCTGCAAACATCCCTTTTCTCTTTGAATAATATAGATTACAGCTCCATTCTGTGCTAAAACGCTATTTATGTGTAAGAGTAGGTGTAACTTATGCTGGGTTGATGTGTAACTGGCCTAAAATAGGTATGTTAATATCCTGTGAAGGTTGTGGAGCAAATGTCTCTGGGAGAGGGATGCCCGAGGATACCTCCTCTGGATAATGATAGCTTTTGAAGTGTAATGTTCATTTTTATTTTCTTGTCAAGCAACCTATCTTTTCTCCATTATTCCTAAACTGAATGAAGCAATGACTACCAAACAGAAAAAAATTAGAAAACGTCAGGAAATGAGTTTGGAGGTGGGCTTTGGCAAAAAAGGGTGAGAACCATCATAAAGGAATAATTAAAAAAAAAAGTAAAGAAAGAGAGAAGCACAAACAAAAGTATTGAAAAATTGTCAAGATTGTCTGTGAAACTTCTAAAGATATTCTGCAAACACAATACTCCGACGCTAAGCCAGCAACACACTCAGGACTGAAGTAGGCTCTTCCAGAGGATAAAATACTCAAACACAAGCCGAGCAACTTTTTGTTCAGGATGAGGAGTGCTCAAACGTGCATGTAGAGAACACTAAATGGCAAAGACATGGCTCAGAAGAGAAAAGCCAGCTCTTCAGGCCATGTCACAACTGTCCATCAGCATGCCATTCTGATCAGAAGTGGCTCAAGACTCAGCAGAGAGGACAAGGTAGTCCTGGATGAAAACCACTGGATGTATATAGGCAATATAAATGACTAATCTTGGCTCTGTTTGCATGGAACCCAATTATTGGTTCTAGTTAGCATAACTTCATAAAATAGCTCCCCATGATATACATTGTGTTTGCCGTGCAACATAACAATTAACTGGTAAATGGCATATACTTATATAGCAGCTTTACTACCTATTTGGAAGGGCCAAAGTCCCTCACAATAGCAGTCCCATTCACCCACGCACACTCACATTCACACACTGATGCCTCTGCTGCAAAACACTGGCACCAACCGATGACCACCAGGAGAAATGTTCAGTGTGTTCAGTGTCTTGCCCAAGGACACTTTAACACATGGGTAGACAGGGCAGGAACTGAACCTGCTACCTTAATATAAGGGGTGAACTGTTTCTACCCCTGCACCACAGTTCCCCCCAAAAAGAGAAAAAGTAAAAAAATTAAAAGAGAAAGTTTGTAAGCTATGACCCCATGTGTAAGCTAGAAGACAGAACAAAATAAGGCACACAGTTTATAACTTGCAAAACAGTGTCCTCTTTAAAATTATTGCATTATAACTGCGGCTTTTTTAACCATCATAAAATTGAGTTGATAGCTAAAAAAATTAAACAAATCTACTTTTTACTAAAATTAATTTATTTCCAATGTATACATTTTACATGTCCTAATTTTACTTTAAAGATAAAATCAAAGAAATGCCATGAATAAAAGCAAAAATATTTTTATACCAATAAAACATTGTTTATTTAGAAATATTTTTAAGAAAAGGCACTGGTGTTGCTGTGCTTAGCCAACTTTTTTTCTATTTTAGTTTTTCAACACATTTATCTGAAAATGACACAGCAACCCCACAAAACAACAGTTTCATGTCTCATACTTTGCTTCAACGGCACTTTCTTATGCAAATACACTTTTTTTTGCAGCAACTGCACTCTAATGTGACACTATCTGACCATGCAGGAAGCTCTGCATCACCTTCCTCGATAACCCTGTTATATCTCAGCGAGTAAGCGTGTGCTTCGTCTTGCAGATGTGCACAGCTTGTTGCAGCATTGTCTGAAGGTTATCAAGGTTGACTGCGTTGTGTGTCAAGTACGGCAGGGAATATAATCCTGTTTCTGTGGGTGCTTACCTTGACATTCTGGCATGGTTCCACTCCAGGTTCCGTTGTTGGTGCAGGTCAGGGTGATGCCGCTGTCACCTCCCACCATCACATACCCCGGCTGGCACAAGAATGTCACATTGTGCCCCACCGTGACCTCCTCACCAAGTCTTAGTCCGTTGGCAGGAATACCAGGGTCGCCACAGGTGATCACTGACAATCAAAGATGTACAACTTGCATTAGAAAACAGTGAAGTCCACATTCTATCTGCTGCTTACAACATAACTACGGTACTTTTCATCTAATATTGAAAATCTGACATGGTTTGCTGGAAATTCCATCCATCTACAGACTTGCCCTTTTGGGGTCACAGGGCTGCTGGAGCCAACCCAGCTACTATTGGGCGAGGGCTGGGTACACCCTGAGCAGATCACCAGTCTGTTGCAGGGCCATAAACAAACACACAAACTCCTAGAAGCATTTTAAAGATGGTGCTTTTGCACCGGGGAGGAGCGCTCATGCACACATGGGGAGAACATGCAAACTCCACACAGCAAAGGCTCCAGCTGGGATTTAAACCTTCTTGCTGTGAAGCAAAAGCGCTAACCAATGCTTCACCATACAGGCCATTTGCCAAAAATGTTTGAGTAATATTTTAGTCTAAGCCATAAATAACATTTATTTAATCTACAAGTGTATTGAGGAGCAGAAAGTGTAGACCTACGGAACAATTAAGGACTAAAGCACACAAGGGCAGTGGTGACGAATTTCTCACTACTCTCGATGAATAGCTGTACCAACAACTATACACAAAAAGAGCTAAAGATGTTTTATTGAGTTGGTCTGATTATTTCTGGCTTAAAACTGCTAATTGCTCTCCCTGATGTGAGTAACTCCTCACGTTTGAAAGCTCCAAGGAGCGCCTAATCACTATAACAAAGTCAGCTTTGTTTTAAAGATGTTGGAAGTAACACTTTCAGGGCTATCGCCTTTTATGTGCTTTTGACAGGTCATCATTTAGCTGTTGGGCAAAAGAATAGCACCATTTGTTGGTCTGTGTGGGATGGAGCTCAGCACACTCTGCTACTGTACACACACCAAAAAAAACCAACAGTTTAAATGGTTTTTATATCCGAACAGAAACAAAATGTAGTTCTCTACAGAAAATGAAAATTGGCCTTTGTTTACAGCTGTAATACATTGGAAAGGTAAAGTGCAGAAAAGAAGAGTAATCACACAAAAAGCCTTAAATCATAATGTGATAGATGTTTTTACTATTATTGTGTCATATGATTAAAAAAAACAAACCTCTACATATAAATATTCAGAAAATACTTAGGTTGTAAATTAAGACAAGTTTAAAGTGCAGATTATAATTAAAATAAATAAATAAAAAATCGTCGAATATACGCCTTAAATTGTTTACAGCGTTTTTTTGTACCAGATTTACAAAATGTAGAGGACGTATTGGAATTACATCCCTCTATTGTGCAAAAACCTCTTTCAGGATTCTGAAACCCAACTAAAATTCCGACTCAAAGCTTTTTCACGGATCTGGGGATTTTAAATGTGAAAATTAGCATTTTGGAAGCAGTTATTGTAAACCCACAGCAAACTGAAAAGAGCTCTGTGCTGTCTAAAGTGGAGAAGAGTTTCCTAAGGGCACAGAACTGCAAGCATCTTTCGAAAAGACAGCAGGAACAATAAAGGAGGTAAAGCAAGAGTTTAAACTTGGGGGGAAGTAAAAGAAGTTCACTAGATGGACCTGCAAGGTACAGATGGGCAATTAACCCAAACTGCAAACGTAAGCCCCAAAGATTTTGAATGAAGCTAGTAAAATATTCAGCAAAGCATGAGGCAGTCTTTAACCTGCTATAGCAGCATCTCATTAGCTCCCGGCAAAACTAAACGCATAAAGACAAACAACCAGAGAAGACATGCAGCTGCAGCATCGGCGTGCCAAAGCATCAGGCAGGAGGAGATCTCTCCGCTGATTATTCACAGATTCTTCACAGACTTCAGGCAGATATTGCCTGCAGGGGATTCTTGACAAAATATTTAAATTCAACATTAAAGCATTTTATCTTTTATGTATGTAAATGTAAACAAGTTCTTCATAAAATTCACGGTTCAACATACCAAAGAGCTGTGAACGATTACATCTATTTGCATAGAAATGCCCTGAAATAAAAAAAAACAAAGATTTTTAATCAATTAGATCTGATATTAATTTGACAATGAGCTCAGGGTTTTAAAGCAAAAGGAGAGCTTTTATTCGGATGTCCTGAACTAAAACAAACAGACTTTATTCTCAACTCCTTCAGTCTCCAACCTGAAGTCTCAAGTCCTTTGGTTTAAAATCTTGAATCAAGTCTAAAGACTTAACTGTGACTCAAGTTCCAGTTCCCATCTCTGTTTTGGACAAGTTCATCACAGGGCCAAAACAAGTTTTGAGAATTAAGTAAATACATACGTATATTTTAAAATGAAGAAAAACATTATGGTACCGGTAATTTCTGAGTGTACATTTAGTCTGCAAAAACCAAAACCAAACAACTAAAATAAATCAATAAATTCAGGTATTTAATAAAATTACATATATAAATATATATGATATATAAAAATAGCATTTACTTGCTTGTTTACATTATTTTTCTATTTACATTTCTATACATAGATTAAAGCTGAAATCTGACAAAACTGCTGCATTATCTCTGATTGCTAGGGCGCTCAGAACAGACCACAAAAAATGAAGGTTTTGTCTCTTCAGATATTTAAGCTTATTTCTATTCTACATTTTGACCAGAACACTTCTAAAACATCAGATGCAGTTTGAAGTGAGCGGAAAAAATAACTTTTTTTTTCATAAAAGCTAATTTTTAAAGAAAATGTATCTTTGTCAACCAAAGACGAGCCTTTTATTAAGGATTGTTAGATAAAATGTAAAAAAAAATAGATCAATTCATTCATTTATGTTAATTAACATTTCTTTAAAGTGTTAAACACTTGTTACACATGTTGGCATATATGTGGAGAGATGTGCTTTACATGGATAAAAAGGAAGAGGAAGAGCAGACAAAAGGTACAAAAAGCACAAAACAAAAAAAAAGGATTTCTACTCCATTCCCATTACTGTATCTAACATTGCTTAATGCATTTAGGTGTTTGGTAAAATCGGTGTGTAGAGGGTGTCAAATACACACAATCCTTGATTCCCCTGACAGCACAGCAGGGGCTGTCAATCATAGACAGCTGTTTATCAATTATTTGCAAATCTCTTTTTCCATGCAAAAGACATAATGGGTATAAAAAATCTATTTTGCAACACATTTCATGTATAATATTTATAATCAAAAAATAGAAACACTTACAAAGAAAGAAGGATTTGCATTCACAAATTGCCATTTTGCTTTTATTGCGCTCTGCAAAAGTCGAACCTTAACTTTATCCAGAGGCTCGATCAACCTTTTGTTGGCTACTGAGATGAACACTCATGAACACAGTGGAAATGCATTTTGTTCCGCCCAATTAGTATTTAGTCTTTTGGAAGGAAGGGATGTTATGTGGTCCAATGAAAAACCAAACCAAACAAAAAACAAATCCAAGGTTTGTGAAAAGCTTAAACTGAAATAATTAATCAACTGTCATCTTTAAGATGCTTTTCTGGCATGTTTCTGCACTTTCAACAAAAACAGAGGAAAATATTATTTCATGAACATAAAAAAGTGAATATGAATATGCCATGCCAGCAATTATAAGCTTTGATGACCTCCAACTTCTTCCAAGTGTCTATTTATGTGAAATCAAAAATAGGCATGTCTGCAGGCAGCTTAAATAAACGTCTGTGATTTTCTTTTCTAACATTGTTTAAAGAACAATAACACTGTGTCTGTAAAATATTATTTAAATAAAGATAATTATGTTTTACCTGTTAAAGTTTTTCCTCCTGTACTAATATATTTTACTCCATATGTATTTGTCTTTTACATTTTCACAAAGAAAAAAGATCAACTCTTTCCATTCCAAACCTTTTAGCTGAATTTAATTTCTAATTTGTTGTAATTTTTTTAGTTTGATTTTTCTGTGGTACTATAGGTATTCAAAATACTTTCAATTCACTTTAAAATGTCAAATGACTGTTATCCATTCAAACAGGCACAGCGTCATTTCAGACATGGTTGATCATTAAAGATTTTTTCCAAGGTAGACACATAAGTTAAAAAGACAATAAAACACTTTTAACTATTATCATGCTTTTTTTTTTTACAATTAAAAGAAAGTGCAAATACTTTAAACATAAAAGACTTTATTTTTTAAAAAATCACGTGTTTGTCACTTTTTTCTTGATGATGTGTCAAAAATTCTCAAATAGAGAAAAAAGGGAAAGCTGACAGAACATTCAAGAACCTCATCTCTTGATCCGTGATGCTCCAGCGTTGTAAATTATGAAGAATGATATCTAGTTTCACCTGCTGAACCAACATGTGCCTCTGACAAAGCAGTTTTCTGATTGGAGCACACATCCAGACCTACATCCCTTATCAAAAACAAGCTGAAACATAGACTCCTATGACAACACAATGATTTTTTTTAACATTTTCTTATTTTAAGACAGACTTGTACTTACTTTTAATGCAAAACTCTTGAATACCAAAGATTTTCACCATTTTTCTCATCCTATGCAGTTTTATGAAAGGTGAAAATACAGCAGTTTCTTATACAAGCTCAAAGGTCACATGCATCTTACTTTGATTTGTGATCTAAGTCTATAGTTGAAAAATAATAGCTTTTTTGACTAATTTTACAGTGTGCAGCTCATATGCATGCAAGTATGCACCTTTTTGTAGATGACCTACTCACTATGTTGAGTTATAATCCAACATTGTGTTGCAAGATTAGAAATTTGATAATTGCTAATCAGAATTCCAATCCTGAAATCCAGCAATGTGGAGAATTAATACAATGTCAGAAGCATATGTGCATGTTTTATGTTCTTTTACGTGCTTTGTTGCATTGATCAAAATTCCCAAACAACAAAACAGGACCAAAGTCATCTTTTTTATTTTCAGCTGAAGTGCATTGGCAGAGAGCACTTGTTTTTGCAAATGTAGATAAATTGAAGTGAGAGCATAGAGCAGTTTTCGGGGTAGCAGCTGAAGCAGATTTGTCTTGTTAAAATATTATGCCCTTTTTTTTAATGAAATATGAAAACAGCTTTTGGAAAGAACAAGGAAAAATGTGGAAGAAATTCCTCCAATAATGTCTGTTTTTAACAGCACCAAACAACAAAATACTGAATTAAATTGTTAAATGACAAAACATTCTACATCTACTTAAAGTCAAATTATTTGCAAATTAAGGTTATGGGACAAACGTGTGAAGGAACAAGTACAACACTCACTACATCAAAACTTTTGGATTCAATTTTTGTTCAGCTTTTTCTTTACTTTGAGACGGTGTGACTTTTCTAAAAGGGATTCTACAACCATAATAATTGTAACTGCCTTGTCCTTGGTTTCAAGGTAGCTAATGACATGAGCACAGAGGTATAACACCCTCTCACTTGCTTATGAGGTTCATAGATAGCTCAAACGAGGATTTTCAGGCAATAGCAGGTCTTCACAGAGGCCTCATTTTCCAGAATAGCAGCCTTTCATAGAAGATGAAGGCTGAAAGGATGCTGACTGGAGGCTATTAGGTGAGTTCATTTTTTTTTTTTTTTTTTAAATCCACTATTTCTTGCGCTGTCCATGGTACTGAATTGTTTAAATCAATAGAAACCTCCAAAGTCATTTAACCAAACTTTGAAACTACATATATTTAAGTGCAATTTAGAGTAACTTTAATGGCGTTTGCTGCGTAGCATGTTTTTTTTTTTACAGTATTGTGCAGACAAAGGTGCTAAAGAGCCCAGATCAAAGACTAAGCAACAGTTTTTGAGCGCTTAAAGCTGTAAACAAGATACCTAGAATGCACTTCTTAGTTTTGTAAGTTTGCTGGTAAGTTGGTTTCTGTATTTAAATCAATGGTTTGCTTAAGCTTGCTTTTTGCTAGGCTAATTAGGTAACGTGAGGTCGAAAAAAACAAAAATTCTCCATGTCTTTTTTCAATGTTCTCTTTTTTGATCTGCCGGCAAATATAAGCTTTCAAAAGAGGAGACTTGACAGATTGGAAAGGAAATCACAAAAGGAATTCCTGGTGTTTGAAGATTTCAACTCAATCTTTCCTGCAGTTTGGTCAATGACGAAACAGCGGATGGATATGTCGGTACTCCAAGTTTAATTATATGTAGGAAATGGACTACAAAAAGTGCACTAACAGTATACAATCACTGACAATGTGAAATTCACATCATTTAATCAAGAAAGGTTAAAAATGGAAACTTAAGTAAGGTCAGGTCAGTTATTTCAGCTGTAAAGTGTTTCTCGACCATTTTTTCACAATCTATTGGCCTTTGGTGGCTTGCAGAACATGAATTTACGACATAAAAGCAAAATACAAGAACATCAGCTTGTCTTTGATGCTCCTCTGCTTTAATCATAGACAATCAGTTAACGTTTTGCTTTTAAGGTTTTGACAAAAAAGGAAAGCTAAAGAAAAGATGGTCTGATGCATCGTCATCTAAAGGGGCTAATGAGTAAAACTCTAGACCTTCTTTCCTTATACTGTAATTATCTGAATATACACGACATATTCAAAAGCAGTTGCTTCTGGGTCATTTCCCGGATTAAGAATCCTTTTTTTATTTTTAACCAAGGAAGTTTTAGACACACCCTACATTTCTTTCTAAGTGATGCTCTGCAGTTTGCCTTGTTGCACCTGGGTTTGGTAAGTAATCACTACCACTGTTCCTAGCATGTTAATTACTTCTTCTGTATGTAAAACTTTTACCAGCAAGCTCTTCATTATACCTCCTGTTGTTTTGGGTTTCTTTATATTTTTCTTTCTAACATAAGTTTGTAGTTAAAGAAATATTTTTAAACCTTGCACTCATTGTGGATGAAGTAAATATTTAAAAGCTATAATTGCTAGGCTGTCTTTTACAACAAAACATAAAACATGTTTTTTTTTCAAGTCCAAACATCCTGCTTTACGTGTGTTTCAGAAGAGCTCAAATACAAAAGCAAAGTCCAAAAGGAGTTCAAGTGAGTAGTCCAGTTTCCTAGGTCATAATTTGAGGTTAAGTGAAGTCCTTTTGGGTTTTGTGTTTTCCCCTGTCACAATAACACCAGGTTTCATTTGTCAGAAATATGATGATGTAATTTGTTTTGTCTTTTTAGCATTTTTTTTCAACAAACACAGTAGCTCAGCACAATACTGATCCAAGGTTATAAAAATTCTTGCAGCAGTGCAATCGTAAACAAAAATCCTTCTTACAGGGTTTAAAGAGCTACCAGTTTAGAGGAAAAAGATAAATAAATAAAAGCCCTTGTAATGGTGGTCAATAATTACAACTGCTTAGTATGGAGGCTTCATTGAAAATGGTAAAGTGGAGATAGGGGGTCAATATGTTCATGAAACGATCCTTTATAGAGTGTAGTGGAGGAGACAGGACAAGTATACTTCTAACAAGATGGATTTTAGTTCAGATTTGAGGAATTTAAGATTATTTTTTTTTTACTTTGACCAAATCTCTGCTTGTAGTTGTTCAAGAGTAGACAAGTTGCTATATTGAACAAAAAGATGAAGTAAGATTTTATATTAGTCCATGACAAAACTGTCCCATTTATTTTGGAATGTGCAGTCTGAACACAAGCACAGAAAACCTTTAAAGAAATTACACAATATCCAACTGCTTGGGAAAACTTAAAAATAGTTTGGATTTATGCAGTCTGGAATCAATTACGCACTAAAGTTAGTAGAATAAGTACTTATTTTAGTTCTCCATCATTCTGTGTTCTTAAACTTTTTATAGCTGATTCCTTAACAAGTTCTGTGAGTCTATTCTGCCAGTATTGTAATTTAAGGCAAATATAGTTTCCATCTCAGACATTTAGTTTTCCATTTAAAATGTTTATCTCCTGAGGTGAACAAGGCGAGAGATCTTGGCATTTTTAAGCAGTGATGTCCTTGAACTAACTACTTAACCTTAACGTAGTGTGACCTCATAAAAAAGAGAACAAGTTTGGTTCTGATCAGACTCAAAGGTGGAGGAAAAGGCTAAAAAAGCTCCTTTGGAATTCTGCAAATTTGATCATTAATATTCAATTCCCTTTGCTCTTTTCCCTGCTTCCCTGTGCATATCTCTCCTAAGACCCATTTGACTCCAAAATTGAAAATTATGCCCATACCATTTCTCTTTCTTTGTGATTCAATAACAGCCAAAAAGACTGAGGAAATGAGAATATGATGCTTAGAAAAAGCGGAATGTAATTTCCTCTTTAAACTCAGTGCAAAATAAATGCAGATTAATGTGGTTTTTAATTAAGGAAGCGGTTTGTCAAAATCCGAACAATAAAATCTGTCTGACAGTTGTTTTTTTTTAACATAACGCTTGTTAATTTTTTTTTTTTTCAAGTCACATCTGCCAAAGACCATTTTGTTTATCTTATTTATGGGGGAAGAAGAAATTCTCTTTTTTTTTATTGCAGATTATTCATTAACAAAGGGGATTACACCAGAAGTAACATAGTTTTAATAAAATAATCCACAATAAGAATTTAGTATTGTTGACATTTCCATTCTAATGAACTACTCTAAATTAATTAGGTTTCATTCCTTTTGCTGTTTGCCTAAGCAAATTCTTTTACAATCATCAGTTTTGTTTTTTACATTACAGTTGAATGCATTATTCTGCTGTGTCCCTTTTTCCAAAATGGTCTTATAATTGGGACCGTGCTTGGCCACAACTGACAGGCCAAACACCAACCACTTCACAGTTTCTGACAGTGATTACACAAAGAATTGCACTTCTTTTCACTTCACAATGTGCAAAAGAATGGCCTTTTTTTAAGTAAATCCCTCTGGACCAGAAGACATGATTCCAGCCTTCTATCATGCCTCTCTGCATTCAGAACTTACTTGTGCAATTTGGAGCAGTACCAGACCACGTGCCATTGGCCAGACACTGGCGTGTGGGCGATCCTGTGAGGAAATATCCTTCCATACAAGAATACACAATGGAATTGGAGAAGGCTGTCCCTTCCAAACGGGATATACGGCCATGGGCAGGTGTGCCCGGGTTCCCACACTGCACCGCTACAAAAAAAGGGCAATAGGAAAGAAGAAGGTCAGACATATAAAACAGAGAAAGACATTTTTGTATACAAAAAAACCTGACATAATACCTTTATTCAGCATGATACTTGCAATAGAGTTGTATTAGAATAAAAAAAACACTTAAAGGTTAGATTTCATTTAAATCAAAGACCTTTTATTTAATCTCAGACAGATTCTACAGACAGCAAATGAATGTAATGGTGCTCTTCATTTGTAGACGAGGACTTTGTTTAGTTTTCTTTAGAAAAAGTTGTTATCTAAACCCTTAAAAACCCACTCATTTATTTTGCATCAATGCTTTATTAGGACAGGCTAATAGGCTAAGTGGACTCCGTGTCAGTATTGATGAAGCATTATTAACTATACTTTACCTTCAGTTTCCATAGGTCTCACTCCAATGCAAACCGTATTTTTGGTGTTTTAACATGTTCTTGTAGCATTTTTCTGATGATGGAGGACATATATAAATACAAATTTGGCTTAAAATGAGCATGTGAGGGGCTGAAAGCTAGCAGAAGGGGGTAAACAAAGGGGTTATGGGAAATTGGGCCAACCTACATTCCTAGGTGAATTTCTAAAAAGCTATTGCTGCTCCGCAGATGTTCTAGAAAATGACAGGTCTTTTGAATTTGGCTAAAAATGGAATAATCATAATTAAAAGACCACTGGTGACACTTTTAGAATAGATCAAAAGTTAATCTGAGTGCGACTTGAACTCCAGTATTGCATGTGCATTGATAACATTCAACTTAATAATTATTATTACTTATTCATTATTTTTCCAGGTTTTATGTAACATGTCCCCACTCACCCAAGCAAATCAAAACTTGAAATATTGTCAAACTTCAACAAAGCTCACCGCTGCAGCCTAAGTCAAACTGAAATCTGCAGAGATAAGACTTTGTCTCATGACTGATACTTCTGCTCCAAATCATGTTTAATTGCAAAACTGATCTACCCTCTCAATCACCTAATTGCCTGGAAACTCTGAAATAGTGATTCTTGTTGGAGAGAGACATTCTGTCAGCGAGGTAATGATTCCCTAATTACCATGTATGTGTTAACAGAAAGTCATTGGGGTGCAAAAGCATCACTCAGGCACACACCATACGTCACCATATGGGGTGTCAATAAGCTTATATTACTGTGTTGCATAAACATTAACAAGTATATGGCTATCCTTGCACTCAGCTGACTTGTGCTTTGGTATGCATTCCCAAATAATCAAGCATGACAACCCCATTGAGTTAGTTACAGAATGATTCAGCACACTAAACAGACCTTGATGGAAAGGTGAGATGCCTGTTAAGCTGCATATTCACAGTGATGATTTTTTCATTGACTGTGGATAATGTATGGGTGGGTTTCAATACTAGACAGGGCTTTAGATCACAGAAAAGCAACACCGAAAGCCATTCAGGCTCCGGTGATTTTCTGTTTCCTCCCTCTTGAGATAGAAGGACGGTTAAGACAATCTTTGAATTTGGATTTAAGCTGAGATATGGTGGGGGTAAAAAGAAGCCTGTGGCTATGATATGTGAGCTAAGAAAAATAGAGACGGGTCTGTGAAACAGAGGAGGTATAGTTGAGTATGGAAGCAAAGAAATTAAGAGAAACTAAAGGAGCGGTATTTAGACAAACAAAAAAGTAATGGCGGTGCTGGAACAAACAACAGATACACAGTGGGGTAGTTTGAACGTACTGTGCACTGGCTTATTATAAGAAAAAAATGATACTGGCACTGTTCCATGCTGGTGGACAGCAAGGAGGAGAGCGCTGGAGCAGTCAAACATTTGCCTCAATATCCGGTTGACCCTTGGGGGTAATTCATGCAAGCTGTGGAGCTGGCGCTCTCTGAACTAATATCTTCACAATCCACACTGATTCATTTAAAAACAATCCAAAAATGAACTTGGCTTTAGGTATCTAAAATTAATGAATTTTTTTTTTTTTTTTTGGTGCAATCTGGAAGACGGTCACAGCGACATGCTGGCAGAAAGTCTGCAGCAGAGATATTTATCCATCTGCTGCAGTGTTGCGTCTGTGAGATTTTACATTTGTTTGTCTTTGTGTTAAAATACAATCAATATGTTGTATACAACGCTTGTGTTTTAATAAAGGCTCTAGGTTCTTTATGTAAAGACAAGTGAATCCAATTTTGGCAAAGCAATGAAAAATTATTTTTATTGATTTTAAGTGTCTTTTTCTTAATGAGAAATGACAGCCATTGTTGGATTTTGATGCACTATGAAGACCAAACATCTGAGTTTTTTTCACTTCAATTCTATATTTTATTAAAACCTGAAACCCCTTTTTCCTTTCTGTCCTTTCAAATAAATATTTCACAGATATTTTAAATACCAAACTTCCAGATGGGAACAGATTTTGATTAAAAGAAAACATTAATCTTTAACAAAAAGTATAATGACCCTAATGACTTCATATGATGAATTAAGATACAAGTTTGTGTAGAAAATTATTTCAGTTTAGACTGGTCTGTTATTGTTGGGTTGGTATTTCAAGTGTTTCCTTACACTGTAGAGGTGAGCTAACCTGTTCATCAGCTATCTTACCGTATTTTTGGAGGTATAAGTTGCTTTTTTTTGGATAGCTTGTCTAGGGGTACAACTTATACTCAGGAACGAATTATATGTGATCTAAAAAAAATATAAAAAAACTTGCTCCTGTTGGTTGTTTCTCCCTAACAACCAGTGACGTGCGGTGAGGTTAATGGCTGATGAGGCACTGATGTCATCAGTCAGATTTACAAACATATGAACCATACCGAGTAATTTATTCACCATTTGATTGACAACAGTTGACGTTTTTTGTTTAAAATATCATTTCAACATGCTTTTTTTTCATATACAAACTGCAGCATAGAGAAAAGCACAAACCTTATTATCATATTACCTTTACTTGTAAATAAAGACCATACGCCGCTCCTTCTGAAGAAAAGGACTTGCCGCTTGCTATCTCTTATCCTATTATTTTTTAGCGTCATAATCTCAGGGCTCACCTGCGCCCCCTAACATGAGGCACGAGAACTGCTGGCCTCACCCAGCGCTCAGCACAAGAAACACGTCCCTAACATACAGTTATTTATAAAAACAAACACTGTACATCATATACATCTGCTAAATTATATAAACTCAACTCATTTAATACAAGTGATTGAACCGACATACAGAGAGACAGCAGTACTGTCTGACTGCATAGGTATTGCGCAATCAAAGGTGAGGCTCAGCGGGCTGGTGCCTCATCGCACGTCACTTCTTAGCATCTGAACGGCAAATGCGGAAATTCAGTGATTTTGAAAAGAAAAAACCCCCAAAAATGGTACATTTAAATGGAAAATGACTGCAAAGCACAAATTACTGATTAAATATATTACTTGAATTTATTTTTTCTCTTTTCTTCCCATAATGAGGCTGTGCCTAACCTGCCTCTCCTGACTGCACGTCACTGCTAACAACCACTAGAAGGCACTGTAGAAGAAGAACCAGCGTCCAAAACAAACATGGACGAGAATCTGACCGTTCTCTTCCTGAAAGTTATGATACTTTTCTTAATTGGATCAGGCGTTATTATTCTTTGTTTTATATTTTCTTTCCTCTGACTGATTTGGGGCAACAGGTCATCAAACTGGGTTACAGAGACACGGAAGTACCACTGAAAGTGCTGTCATCCAGATGCAGGTCCTGCTGTAGATGGTTAATATCGCTGAACAAAAACAATAAAGACTGAATGATCTCATTAAACCAAGATATGGAGACGTGTTCACTGACGCTTTTGTAGAGCTCTTCAAAATAAATAAAGAAATCAGATCTCAGAACACCATCCGTGTTTTTCAAGTATTGAAAATGACATACACAGATACATTTATTTGTTCCACTAAGTGGTGCGGCTAAGAATTTGACTGTATCTTCTCCCACGTGCAATGGGAGCGTCAAGTTTACGAACACCTTTTTGGACAAACATTGAATCGAATTTGACTTATGTCAAAGGAAGCAAGGGCACCTGAAATTGACAAGTGAATCGCATTCGGTATGAACACAGCATTAAGCCGGGCTTAGTGGATTTGCTCTAAAGCGTTGCACTTTTTGCCCAAAAGTGCGACTTCTTTAGGTTTTTGTTCTTCTTTATTATGCATTTTTGAATACACTGTAGCGACTTATAGTCCGAGAAGCACAGTAATTTTGATCAGGGCTCAGTTAACTGGCAGATGTTACAAGGGAATTTTATTTAAAGGATGCCTTGTGTGGTTTGTTAGTTCTTCATTGTTGGAGTTTTGGTTTTTGCTGTTAAATGTTTGCAGTCTTGTAAACATGCTGATCCCATCCTGTTTTATATCTTAGGCAAAAAAGAAACAAGTAAGAAAGATGAAAAAATAAATTCAAAAAAAGCACCAGGAATAAAAAACAACAACTTTTAAGTGACAGCTGTTAAAGCAAAGATGCTTTGTGATTTTCCGCTCCACCGGCATAATTGTACATATTTGCTGAGAGTATTGATAAAAGGTGGTCTGCTTTGACAGCAGCCATTTATCTCAGTGCATGTGTAGGAGTTTAAATGCGTGCATATGTGTTACTTGTCTGCATGACTCTTCTGCTGTTTCCATACACAAGACAGTTTTGAGTTTGGCCCTTACGTTTGCAGAATGGTTGTTTGCCCGACCAGGTACCGTTGGGGAAGCAGATCCTCTCTGCCGAGCCATACAGAGTGTGCCCCACTGCGCAGGTGAAGCGCACCTTACTGCGCACTTTAAAGTTCCCCACCTCCCTGCTGGCGTAGGCAGGTGTGCCAGGATCCCCACAGGTGCCAGCGGAGTCGCCTGCAGTGGGAGATAACCACAAAGAGAGCACTGAAAGCAACACACTAGGGATGCTACACACTCAAACTGTCTGAATGTATGGCTGTTGTCTACAACACTCTAAAATCCTGGGCAAACTCTTTCAGGGGAGAAAAAAAATAATACACAAAATGCATCAATGAACAAGTATGGAGCCACTACGGTTAAAAAAAGCTATAAAAAGGCAGCATGTTTATTACTTTCCACCTTGCCACCAACTAACAACTCTAACAGCTTTGACAGGAGGGGCTTTCTGTCCATAAAATCAGCAGGACCAGCATTAAATGCTAAGCAACTGCACTTACAAAAATTTATGATTACAGTTTGGCCTCTGGAGTTGGTAAACCCATTTTCATCATCTCAAATTATCCCTTCTGTCTTTCATTCTGTGGCGGAACCCATCTTTTTTTTCCGCCTTCCCTCTTCACACCACCTGTCATCCCAGCCTATGAGCTCCATCACACAAAAAGATGGCCTGCTTTATATAAATTCTATTCATGCGCTCATTTGGTCCTCTCATGGTATCAAAGAAATGGAGCATGCTCCTTTTCTAAGCCATAGGAAATGAGAAAGAGAGATGACAGGTATGGAATCAGGGCAGTCCCATCACTTCAGAAGATTTTGGGTTGCGATTGGTTTGTTATCGGGATCGGGACAGCGAGGAGGAGTTTGTATTCATCTGGGAGTTCCTCAGAGTAAGGGGGTAAAATGAGGACAATGCAACACTGCTTTAATCTCCCCATAAACAGACTAGAAAAAAAACCAGAATGCTCAAAAAGAAAGAAAGTCCATCCTAAACCATGCGGCGTCACACAGATATGAATATTCAAACAGATTTTAATACAGACAATCACTGTGAGGGATTTGAGCAGTGTTGGCCTCCACCTTGAGCTGTGCAGAAGCACCTCACAGTCTGTGTGTGCAGAGCAGCAAACAGCTGCTGAAATACTTAAACTATTGAAAGGGAATTAAGACACAAACATAAAAGCTGCTTATGTGTGCAAACTACATTTGTCAGGTCAAGGACTTGCAGCTGAAGAGGAGGAGCTGGTGTGGCAGCAGTTAGAGGACTGCTTGTGCGTGCATGACTATGCAAGGCGTGTCTGACTCTTGTGGAGTCTTCAAACGCACAGTCCCAGGAACTCAGACATGAGTCCTTATTAAGCATGCATGGTTATATATAACCTGTGAGTGTGCAGCTGCATGCCTGCTCTGCATGTGTGCATTCCTCGCAGCAGCTGTCTGGGCTTTGTTGCTTGCCTTTGGTTAGGTGGGGCAGGCTGACTCAACACATGCTGTGACAGCTCTAATCTCACTAATTGGGATATTGGTTGGGTTCAGTTTGAGCTGATGAGTGTTCACCAGGACTCCTTTGTGAGGAAATAATAAGACCTTAAACTGAGCAATGCAACAGTTGAGGACAAAATGAGAAGAGCTTGGCAAGCAGTCTTAAGCATTATCTAACTAATTAACAAGTGCAGACAGATGAGGGGGACAAGGAGCTGCCTGTGTGGATGTATGGTTAAAAAACTGCTTCTGACACCTGGCTTGTCTTGTAAAAAAAAAAAAAAAAAAAGAAAAAAAAAAAGAAAACAATTGTTTTGCTGCTTCTGATAACTGCAACGTGAGAATTTGCGCCTGTTTTGCATCTAATCCTGCAGAAACAGCAGCCAATAAACGACGCAGCAAACTTTCTGCATATAAACAAAACAATAACTAAGAAGGATTCAAAAAGAGAAACAAACTTATGCAAGCCAATTACAGATTTTCTCTTGCTAACATTGCAGCACTAATTGCATCACCTCAAACATTTTTTGCTAATTTACCAGTGAAAACTGCGCTGAAGCATAGACTCTCACTAATTCTACTTTTCAGACGTGTGCAGAATTAAAGCACCTTGTAAGTTTTGCTGTGGTTTCCTTTCCTGATATTGGACGTAACAGACGCTGACTAAAGCAGATGTGCATCCACCATCTCCTTTAGTGGACAAGAAGTGAGTGACAGCTGATTCTTTTTCTACTCACAAGCAGCTGATTTACTCGTGAAGTAAAAGCATTGGTGAAATGTAAGCCTACTTGACAACAACACTTGATGAATTTACATTTTAAGAAGGACGAATCTGAATGTCCTAGATTATACAAACACCTCAAGGAAGTCTGACACATACACATTAGTGTAAACTGAATTTTTTATTATCATTCGTCAAAGCAAATTATATGAAATGTTTTTCCTTCCTCCACACAGCCCCCTTTTTTAAATCACACAAATAATAATAATAAATGTTAAGTACATTTACTGGTTGAAGAGTTGTGTGACAGTTTATATGTGACTAAAATTAAGCCATAATGAAGGAGATTAATAAATTCATTGAATCTAATTTGTTATTGGTAGTTTGTTTTTACATTTTTCTTTTTTTACAGAAAGTGTTTCCCCGTGTTTAGTTAATTAACCAGCAGAGTCCATGTTGTCAGTACTCTGCATGAGTTAAATGTCACACAAGTGAGTGACTGAATGAAACACGAAATTGCTCATCATCCCTTTAGGAGGGCTCATTTGTGGTAATCGCTTGGGAGCTGACCCAGTTGTCTCAATAACACATGCCAAATTGCCTTTAAAATCAAAGTGGGTATTGACTGAGAATCCTATAATTATGCACCACATTTTAGAACAAAAAAACCCACAAAATATTTGAACCACATTGATCTACCAAAACCATAAAACAGTTTTATTCAAGTGTTGGGCTTCTGTTTTTCATAAGTAACTCTGACCTCTGCAATCTAAAGCCTTAGGAAATTTACTGTGTCCCTGACAAGTCATGAAAGTTGTTTAAATCAGCCGTCACTGGATCAAAGTGTTTTTCGAAGAAAATCATAGGCTCTGTAAAAGTGTTTAAGAAGGAGCCGATGTCAGGGTGACATCCATGAGGATGTTTTCCTGCAGGATCCTGGTCACAGAATTCTTCTCTCTGTTCTGCTTTTCATTTTTCGATTACGGCAACCAACCAGCTTCACACGAAAATGTGCAAAAGTCACTTTGTGTGCTTTCAGAAGAGAGAAGAGCCTTCATCTCTCTGGTGGAACAACCTTGGCTTCAGGAGGCAGCCACCCACTCTACTTTTAAGGAAGACTTAAAACTTTCCTCTTAGATAAGGCTTAAAGTTAGGGCAGGCTTGACTGACCCTAAGCTTTCCTATTAGACATGCTACTGTGGGATATCCCATGATGCACTGGGTGCATTTCCTCTCCCAACTCAATTTACTCCTCACAAACAGTATTTACTGTATATATATATATATACTGTATATATACTGGAGTGATATATATATATATATATATATATATATATATATATATATATATATCACAATGGTATCAACTCCAGTTGATACCATTGTGATCTCCTCTTCTCTAAAGCAGTTATGCTGTCAACTTTGTCTAAGTGTTTTCAGACTTTTCCCGAGGAGAATGAATTCTTTGTGTCCTGAAGTAGCTGCTTTACTCCAATAACATCTTGTGGTCAGGATGTGGGATTCAATCAAAATAAACTTTTAAGAATCTCAGTAAAAGTGTTTTTGCAATTAATTAAACATTACATTTTACATGTTACATTTGGACCAAACTCTATTAAAATAGCATAGAATAAGATTTTGAAAAAAGTACTATTGCATTTTCACAAAAATAGAATTTTAAAGGGTTTTTTTGAAGTGATGTCATCTTGTAACAACATATGGCAACATTTAAAAAAGAAGTTGTGTGTTTTTGTCACAAATTCTAACCAGTCACTATTAAAATAGTGAAATAATCCATTTTGGTTTTCTGTCAAATCCTAACCAGCTGTGGCCACGGAAAGAAGAAAATCCTTCAAAAATATTGAGGTCAGATGGTGCTTAAACTCAGATATCTGATGTCTTTGATATCCAACCACTCTTTTAACGCCATCCAGCTCTCTATTGAGTGCATTTAAAGATCTGTTAGTAATGCAAGTTCAATTTTGTGACTATTTCAGAGAACAAAAAGGATGTGTTTTTAAATGGTAAATGGTGTATACTTATATAACTCCTCTCTACCTTCATTAAGTGCTCTAAAGTCTCAAGTTCCATTTACCCGAGCACAAATACTGTATATACACTGATAGTGATAGAGCAGCCATGCAAGGTGCAAACAAAGCACCAGCAGTAATGTGGGGTTCAGTGTCTTGCCCAAGGACACTTCAACACATGTTCAATCAAACCATTGGATGCATGTCAGAACTGGCCTGAGTGACCCTTGCGTTCCAAATAGGAAGTACCCGCTAGTTCCAAGATCGAAAAATCCCATAGACTTCTATAGAGAAATAAACAGCTATTACTCAATCATTCTGGTCAGAATAACCATTCTGGCTGTGATACCTTTCTTTTCTAACACGTTGTTCTTGATTTTTTTTGGGATAGCAAATTATTGAAGTTATAAACTGACCAATCAGATGCCTCAGTAAAAGCATGTGGTGACGCCCACCTTGAACATTTGATTGACAGATTCTCCTGAGCCATTTCCAGTGGAAGGGGTGTGGACTTTCAACAAGCTTACTCCTTATTGGCGACAGTAGTTGCATAGAAACCAAAATCACTCAGACCAATTGCTGTCTTCTGGGTCCCAAATGGCAACCTCCATATTGTGGAAACATGGTGACTGAATTGGGTTCATTTGGCTGGAGCTGGAGGTATGGTGTTTTATACGGATGACATTAAGCCGCTCTGTCCAGTGCTCTGATACAGTCAATGGGACCATGTTGACCTTGGCGTATAGCTGACTACCATTATTCTGTCCAAGGGGACTGGACACTCATCAGTGAACAGGACGGTAGACCAGAGGTCTCAACCCCCGGTCCGCGGACCGGTACTACTGGATCACTTGGTACCAATGTACATTTGTTAACTATTTCCGATTGGTTTATTTTCTGGTTTTGAAGGAAGTAGTATTTTGGATTCTGTTCACCACATCGATGCCTAACTCCTGACACATGACAGGTTGTTCACCTTGGTCACATGAGAACTAAACAGTTATTACTCAGTCATTCTATTTGTCAGAATAACAATTTTTACTTTGCTACCATTTTTAACATGTTCTTTTTAATCCTAATTTTTTTAAGGATATTTTTTCCTTTTTGGAAGTTATTTACCTTATAAACTAGCCAATCAGATTTCTCAAAAACATGTGGTCTCACGTAAAATATCTGAAACACATGATTGACAGACTCTACTACTGCTGAACAGACACCCTAATACATTTGAAGCATTACAAACATGACTGTAAAATACAGAAATGTTTCACTTTTAAACAACATGTAAAGGATATATATCCTGCAGTCTAAAGGGGGGAATGTGGTACTTTAAAAGCCCTATTAAAGCCTTTCTGTGAAACCATCGGAATAGCTTGACTCAGTAGTCTGGTGCTCTATCTCCTATACATTTACAGTCCAGGTCAGTTGATTGTTGTTCTCTTTTTGTAGGTGTTTTGTCCAAGGACATATGGACCCTACTCTATAGACCCACATCAGTGCATTTTCCCATCCCACCCGTTTCTGCTATGCACCTCGCACTAGCTCATGTTGAGACCACACAGGTCTGCATTTATTTGACATTTACCTCAATGAGTCTTTGATGCTTATGACCCTAGTGCTGGCTGTTGCTTTCTGTGATTTTTTATTTTGTAAAACCAAGAAAAGAAGTGTATTAAACACACTTAAACCCCTACAACCATATATAATTCAGCATCTTAAAGATGTTAAGATTTTGTTGGCTTACTACTTTCCAGCCATCTGAGTAAACACAAATGTAAAGTATGGGTCACTAAGTTCCACTTTAATGGTCAGGATGGCTTTAGTGTGATGGGAAGGAAAAAGGCGTTAGGGGATTCAAGGGTTGACTGCGGTTTCTTAGCAAAAAAAAAACAGCTTTTTCCATGCCTTCAAGTGGAGAAACCATAATTTCGCGTCCCGACCCAAAGACACAGTAAGTTCAGCAAAAGACTCACGCTGCAATAGCTCACATTTAGCGTATGTCATGGGTGATTTTGCTCACTCAACTGTGGCAGAAGCAGAGAGCAAAATGTGCTTCTGCTCATTTTTCAAGCTGAGGTGTGAAGTTACACCTCCATGCAACTTAACAGAAGAGGAATGATGGGTTTGAATTATTGTTTGCCGCTGACCTACCATTGGTGCCAAATACAAATGTACAACGTATTTTAATCTGTGCATTGTAAAATGCATTAAGGAGTACTTTTCTTTTTAAATGATAAAAAAGCTTAGAGTAGAAGGAGAATTGGGGATAATAAACACTAAAAATTCTGGGACACAGCAGTCATTTTAAATCATCTAAAAGCTCTACCGCGTCCCAGTTAATAGTTGCAAAATGACCTTAGTCTGCTGTTCGCTTACTAAATACACTATTAATATCAGGGAACTCAGGTGCTACACCATATTGGTGTGCCAAAGGCAAATTCTAAATTTTCCCGTCTACTATCCTTCAATGTGCAGCACTGCTAACAGGGTCTCTTATGTTTTACTATATTAAGGCAATCCTGTTATTAGAAATGTGTTGTTGTGCTATATAAATAACGTTTGATTTGATATGAAACACAGATACTGGGAGGATGCCAACTTTTGACAAGCAAAGAAATATTAGGGTTTTTTTTTCCCCCACAATACCCCTGGCAGCAATTAAAATAACAAAAAAGTTATGATAAAAATTATTTTTTTCAAGTTACTAACCCCTGATGAACTTAATAATATTAGGCTGGTGACATTTATTTACACGGCTAATGCAGCAAAAAGTTAAATAATCCTTGCTTATACTTTATTTTCGGCAATGTGAGTAGTGATAGGTGCAATTTTGTTACATCGCCTGTCCAGCCTGGTAGAGGATCCCTCCTCTTTGTGGACATCCCTGAGGTGTCTTAGAAACTTTTCCTTACCCAGAAGAAGGGTCTAAGGGCAGGGACACCCAGTTAAGCTTAGTCTGTTTAGTTTAGTTTAGTTTAGCAATCACCTATTGTATTTTATAACTGATTATATGTTTTGTACTATAAGTCTAGCCCATTGAGACAACTGTGTTGTAATATTGGGCTACATAAATAAAATTGAATTGAATTTAATTAAATACTGTTTAGAAAAATCACAAGAAAGCTGTCTTAAATATGCAAAAAAGCACACGTTGGAATGGGTGAATCTCTGTGTACCTGAGCAGTGAGGCAGAGGACCACTCCAGTGTCCATTCAGTTGGCAAGTGAGTGATGAGTCCCCAATGAGCTGACGGTCTCCAAGGCAGGAGAACCGCACAGTGGAGCCAAAAGTAAACTTCTCTCCACTTATCACTGCATGGGGTGGTGTACCCGGATGGCCGCAGTCCAGTTCTGCAAAAAGGGAGAAAGAAAAAGCAATGCAGTGATTGAATGGATGGACTTATTCGCTCTAATGCATTTGATAAAATACAAATCACTGCTGCTGCTGCTGCACCTGATGTCTAATGCATTTATGTAATCTTTCATTTTTGTCATTTGTTAGCCTTTTCCATAGAATAAATAATAAGAACCAAAAAAACTTTCTTAAACCTAATACTATTGATTGAATTCAGCCAAATCCTATAAAATGTAAGAAGCCTTTACTCATTCGTCAATGAGATTCTCATGTTTAAAGTACACATTCAGGACAGTAATTACTTAATTCATTTTACAATGACAGCACTTTTGTCATAATCATGTCCTATAAATAGGCAACTGATATACACACTGATTATGAATGGCTGGGCATTAGAGAGATATTGTTCTTCAAACTCTTTGAAAGATTTGTATTTTAACAAAGGATGAATATTTCATTGAGTGTTAGGCATAGGCTATAATTTCTTATGAACCATTTTATTTTTGATTTTTGTATTAAAGACGTGTGTCTGCTGCTTAAAGTTTCAACTTCAAAAGTACTTTATGTGAAACAAAAGAAAAAAAAAGTAATAAAGTTAAAAAATATGAAATAACCTTATTATCCTAAATTCTTAAAATGCAAAATAATTGAGAAATTACTGAACAATGGACATCTACTAAGTTCTCAGTTGTTCAATAGATGCTTTAAAAAGGAGTTATAAAGTTCCATATTCCAAAATCCACAACTTTGTAAATTTGAAACCACTAAGTAAGGTGGTATAAGTAAAAATATGTAATCCTAGCATTTTTTATCTATTGACTTGGCCTGAAAAGAAGTACCCATGGTTCACATTCCTAATTACTGAGTTTATATGGAAAAAATTCTTAAATATTCCTTTAAATATAATTTGATTTAACAAAATAAATAATGCACAACATTTTCCTATGATGAAAATATTTGCATTTTAAGACTATGAAATAAAAGTGGGGACATATTATGAAGCAGTTTTCTTTTTCAGAACTAGGTCATCAACACTGTTGACAAGATTATTAAATTAACAGAATAAAAAACGAGACGAATATTTGGGCAACATTTTGTAACATAAAAAAACCAACAGAATATTTTTACAAAGTTGTGGAGGGATATTAATGAAGCTATAACTTCAGCAACTGTAAAATACCAATAAGATGGGCTTGATGAAAAATAGCTGGAGCTACTCTAACATTGTACGGAGGATGCCATGCACATGACTTCACTGTTTTTACTCTATCAAGTTTATGAGACAAAGGAGACAAACAAAATAACACTTGTTTCTAATTCTTTATATACTAACTGTATGACAATTCATTTCAATCAAGTTTGCTTGTAGAAGTGCTAGGGATTACAGTTTACCAGCCCAGTGAAATTTAACTGCTTAAATAACAAAATATGCTGGTAACTGTTTTGGCGACCTTTTCAGAAATGACACTTGTGGTTGCCCTCTCGTGGACTGGCGAACTTTACCCCCACCTTCACCTGAAAGTGGGTGGGATAGGCTCCAGCAACCTAATTACCCTGAAAGGGATTGAATAAGTTTATATAAGGGATTGGTGGTACTGGTGCTAAATTAAGATTTACCACCAGTACCAGCAGATGATTTCTAACCAGCCTCTATGAAATAAAAAAACAAAACAGTATTTAAAATGTTTGGTCCAGTATTAAAACTGAATGAGATTGAGAATAGTGTGCAGAGGTGGGAAATGTTATACAAAAAGAGTATCATGATTCATAATGTGTTAGGGCAGATGAAACCATAAACCTTATTTGTATTTCTGGTCTTAGAAATAGCTGAAAATGGAGACCACCTACAAAGAGCATGAAAAATGAGTAGTAGTGCACCAATAGTATAAATTGGTTTTAATATTCAATCAAAATCACTTTTTATTTTTTATTTTTACAGTCACTTTATTTTTCTCTCATTTTAACATTCGTGTTATTTTTCTCTACTGTTTATAGCCTCTACTATTTATAGTTTGTTTATTTGTTTTATTGTGCAATTTGAAGTTGCCTCCTCGTTTAGACGGAAGCTGAAGAGAAACGGAATTTCAATTGCTATGTATGTGGAAACATTGTAGAGATTGACAATAAAGTTACTTTGACTTGACTTTAAAAATGGTTTTCAACTGGTTTTTCTTTTTTTTTTTTTTTGGTTAAATTGTGCTCTGTGACAGACTGGCAATATGTCCAGGGTGGACCCCGCCTTCACCCAACATGAGCCAAGAAAATGGATGGATGGTTAAATGATATGCATTTTGTGCAAACACTTAAAAAATAATCATTAATACTGTACCAATGCACTCTGGAAGAGGTTTGTCCCAGTGGCCCTCTGGCTGGCAGGTAAGCACCGACGAGCCAAACAGGTAAAACCCAGGGTTACAGTCGTAGAAGACCACACTGCCAAACGTGAAGTTTCCATGTTCGATTTTACTTTCCCGTATAGAGTTGGCTGGAATTCCCGGATCTGTGCAGTTGACCACTACAGAAATTAAAATCAAAGTTTGTTAATTCCTCATTAATTCTTCAGTTCAATAATAAAAACAACAACAACAACCACTGCATAGTGTTTTGTAATTTAGTCAGGATATGTTCAGCGAAATCTCTGCTACTACCTAATGTGATAGGATTAAATCCTATAGAAGGAGAAAAAGACATGAGCAATGATCAGAATGCATCGATTACCTTTAGTCGGCTGGGGAACGTTCTGTTTTCCATCTTATTATAGGAGTGCTGTGATATTTTAAATATGTTAGCAAAACTGTTCCTGGCAGCCTGTCATGAACATCAGTTTACTGTGGTTTGCGAAGATAATGTAAGTAAACTATTGATGTACAGCACAAGATGGCAATGTGAGCCAAAGTGAATATTCACATCTTGGCAGCATTTGCAAACGGCTCTTATTAAAATGTATGATCTTCGTCCAATAGGTTGCTTTGATTTTAAGAAGCATAGAGAACATCACATTGTCCATTACACTGCACGAAATCGGACACTGCATTGAGTGACTCTGAATTATACTATTAAACTATAGACATATTTTTAATGCATTTAAATATATCAGGTCAACTGCAGTTATATAACACTTGCTTTTATTAAGGTTATGTTTTATTGACTTATCTGAAATATGTCAGTAACCTGCCAGGAATTATTCCACTTTAACAAGACACTGAGTAAAAAAACAAGTTTAACAGCTATTCCCTGAACAGTCACTTCACTGGGGATGCTTTCTTTGAACGCTCTTTGCTTGAAGCTTTATTTACATAAATGTTGTCTGTCAGCGTGCAGGCATGTGAGGTAATAATAGAAGTGTTGACATGACCTAAACAGTCTTCATTATATTCAACAGAAAGTTGAAAAGTGAACACATGCTGAATTAAACACTGTCAACAATAATAGCATCCGGCGCCTTTTCCTTAAAGCCAGAGGTGCGTCTACGGTTACGTTTGTCACAGCACGCAATCATTTTAAATACAGCGCAAGTCTTGAAAATCTCACTGGCAAGGTGGCACTGTCAGCTGAGAAGAGATGAGGGAGGGGAAGGAGTGGAGTCCACAGTGACATCAAATTAGATCAACACTGCAGGTGCATGACAAGGCTTGGCTTAATATGAGAAAATATTAGTGGGAACAGACAGGCACATTTGACAAACAGAGCCATGACATTTTCATATGATCTCGCTCCTGCGATATTTACAGGTCTGCCTCTCTGCCACTATTCACAGAAAAGAAAATGTTATCTTTTAATTTATATATGTGTGTGTGTCACAAAAAGGCAGGATATTTTGAAATGATTAAAGTCTGGTTCATTCTACCTCTGGTTTAGTGCATCTCCAGCCAACAAAATCAAAGGTAAAGAAAATATTTGGTTTAATATCATTTAATTTTTGTATGTGTTTCTCTGACCTCCTTTTTTTATAAGACAGCACCATGGAAGATCTGCCACGCACAAATTAAAACTATCTGTTTAAAAATAAGCATGGAAATAAAGAAGTAGGCCCACTGATATTTTCCTCTAAGTGTCAATGTTTTACAATAGATTTACAATTGACACACACAAAAAAAAGAACAACAGCTGGGTTATTGCCAAATTTAAACAGGCCACTAATGAGCATAACCTGTGCAATCTACAACTGGCAGCATCAGAAAAAGCAGCTATTACCTGGCAGAATGTCTACGATCCTGTGCCTCTACCGCTTTCGGTAAAACACATTTTTATGACGCACTTTAGCAAAAGTTGACAACTGAATTGAAGAAATATTTTCCCATTTACGATCCGCTTTCCAGGCATTCTGCTTTCAGCTCATTATTGGATTTCTGTTGGTCCGAGGCCATGGCTCAGAGTGCTGCTGAAGACTTTTCTCATGCAAATCAATAAACGTATGAGCGTCACCTCTTTTTCTTTTGTTTTATTTTTTTTTCAGAAAAATGCACATATTTATCCATAATAATTCTTTTTTTTCTTGTAGACTTTTCCAGTTTGACAGCACTAAAACACTGTAAATCTTGCATGGCCATATATCAACACACTGCATGTACACATTCAAGGCTTTTACAGATTATTTCACTGATCAGCGATCACATTTGCCTAATGCTAAATTTTTGCGACCGTTCCAGCTTCAGATAAGAGAATAATCCCACAGCACCTGCAAAGGCTTTGTCATTCTCTTCCAGCTCTTCTGCTGGAACCAATTTCTGCTTGCTGGCAAATACTTGCTCCTTTTTTTGACTAATTCACAGGAAGCAGCATGGAACACATAAAAAGGAAGTCTGTCGTGCAATAAATAAATACATAATATAGTAAAGCATTTCTAGCTACAGTACTGTTTAGAAATTTGGCAACGCAAAGCATAGGCTATTCCTTAAAATGTTAAAAAGGGAATATTTTCTTTTGACTAATTCTTGGTTTTGATTGGACAAAAAAGAAGTATGTGATCCAAGAAACGATTCATCTAGATGCAAGTGAATTCAGCTGTCATGTGTTCCTTCATCTCTGTGACACCTAAGGTTATTTATAGATTCTGCAGGTGCTCCATGAAGGGATCTTACCTCTGCATGAGGGGGGCTGCTGGCTCCACTGGCGGTTGGCTTGGCACTGTGCCGTGGAAGGTCCTTCAAGGGTGTAACCTTTGTTGCAGGAGAAGCGCACAACATCGTTGAAGTTAAAGCCTTCCCCTATGGTGCGGCCGTAGATGGGGCTACCAGGATGGCCGCATGTGACAGCTGAGATTACCCACAATATGCCAGAGTACAATGGATGGAAGGATCAAGTACAGAAAAAAAGGAAAGAAAGGTTAGAGGCAAATAAGAGAGCATACAAATAAATAAATAAAACAATCTTCTCCATGACAATAACTGAGTCAGACACAATGACACTATGGTGTTTGACACTAAGGTGTTTTCTAAATTACTAAAATGTCAAGGATTTAAATCCAAAGTAAGAACAGAAAAAAGTAAAAAAAAAAAAAAAGTGGCAGTGAAAGTCATTAAAATACAATTAACCCCACAGGCTAGTGGAGGAATAAGTCTACAAGCCACGATCCTGCTGGAAGAAGCTTCCTTGTGTTTAATAATGAGAAATTAAGTCACATTATCAGCCTTTGTATCAACTGTGATGGAGCCTATGTAGAAATATCCTATTTTATATAATTTCTTAAATTAATCATTTGCATTTTAATAGTTTTTTTTTTCTTTTTACTTACCATTTCACATGAATACAATTGTACACATTTACAATTGAAAGCTTTTAAGAAAGAATGCATTTGCTTTTTCTTTATTTTGTAACTTATACTATTATACTATTTTTTTTATTTTTGGAGGATGTTTATTAGAGAATAAAGTTTGTATTTATGTATTTATTTATTTTTGTTGTTTGTCTTGAGCAGCAGTTGAGGGACCCAAGAGAGCCCCAGAGAAGCCGAGAACCTCTTGTGTTGTACAGAGAAGTCTCTTTTACTTTTTTTCAGCATATGCAAAGTCACTTCGCCACATTCCCCCAGCCTTTTCCTCTTCATCAAACAATAACACACAGGGACTCCCTGACCCCATTTGCAGCTCATCAGAGTGTCTGAGAAGTGGCATAAAAATACTTACGGATACAAACTGGGAGGTGCCCCGACCAGCTGTGGTCCTGCTGACAGATCCTAACAGACGAGCCAATAAGCCTGAACCCAGGATTACACTGGTAAACCACAGTGTCTCTGTAGCCAAAGTTTTCCCCAATAACCTGTCCATTTAATATTTGTTCAGGAACACCACAGTGCCCGGCTGTGGAGAGACAAAGATTATATTAATGAACAAAAATTAGCTGTACCACATCTTTGTATTTAAACATACACTCCAATAATCTTTTGATCAATTTTAAAAGCATTCCGGGCGAGCAAACCTGCCTCATCTTCCCATTGCCCATCTGTTTACACATTGTTCCACTAGCTTACAGCTCCTCATTACCGGTGCAACAAAAATGGTAAGCACTATTGGAGCTATCCAGCCGTACAGTTTGGAGCCAGATTCCAGCTCGGACGAGGAAAACAAAGATGTCGTAGATGGATCTATTTGTCTGCAGGAGGATGCATCAGAATGGAGTGGAGCAGGGAGCTTGTCGCCTGCGGATTGCTGCATCTACATCACTGCTACAAGCTTTGTCCAACTGCATTCTTTCATCTGCTCCTGATTCTTCACAATTTGAATAAATTAATACCCAGAAATACAATTTTAAGCTTAATTTATTTTTTAATGTCCTTGATCATGAGAAAATGGGTCTTTGAAAATTACTATGTAGTAACACAAATAAAAAAAAATATACTATGCAGTATCTTCAAACAAGCAGTGAGATGCTATGCAAACATCATTTTTACGTCTGACATCTCTATAAATCAGTCGCAAAAATTTCAGCAATGATGTTTTAAGGACATTATTTGTTTTAAATCCATACAGGCACCTATGCTCAAAGTTGTTTTTTCTAAACTGCTACGGACTGCAAAACAGATGTGAAACTCATTAAGATTTGTGCCTTACATTCATCCACATAATCATGTTACTTTCACTTGTTATAAATCCTTCAGAGAGAGGACAGATCTTACTGAGATTTCCACTTAAAACCTGGGAAATTGCTACTGACTCAGAATCTGATTTCCCTAATTCACTTCTGCACCCACAAACTCAGCCGAACATTTTATTATCGCACTCCAGTTGAGAGCAGCCAGATTGAGTGGAGATTTCGCTGAAAACGCCAGCAACAGCAGGTCCCTGGTCATGTTAACCCTGTCAGTCTAATGGAAGTAAGTGAGTGAAAGGTGGCTGTCTTTCGATGAAATGAGCAAATCTGAGTTGAGCTTGGAGCCCTGGTGCCACCAAGTTAATAAACAGACTTTGTCTGCCAGCGGACCCTCACATCTGTGTGGGTTTAAATGTAGCTCTAATATTTGATTTAACTCGGTGGCTATAGAGAACTGTGTCAAGCTGTGCTGTAATAACACATTTTTGTGATTTTTTTCCATCTGTGCTCATGCAAATATTTTTGTTGACATAACATGACAGGGCTTTAGCAATGTGGGAGATGTGACTCCTGGGCTGGTAAGTTAAAGGCATATTTACATTTTACAGAGTCTACATTATCAACATAATTGCCAACCTTTAGTCCAGAAAAAAAGTTTTTTATTCAGGGATAGATTTGAAATAGTCGGTAGTCTATTGTGACTTTATTATAAACTAAAGTGAAGTGAAATACAAAGAAAACTAGATCTCTCCCAATATTTTAGTCATTGACTATACTCACGTGGCAGCAGAGGCAATTATAGCCACCTACTGGTTTACCCATCTGCTTTTATTTTGGGCATATTGGCCAGACCAACACAGCTCATAAAGAACATTTAGACTGTGCTTACCGAGGCACAGAGTCTCCTCTCCTCTCCAGAGGCCAGACAGAAGACACTCTCTAACAGTAGATCCGTTAAGAACGTAACCTGAGTTGCAGCTGAAAATGGCTGTTGCTCCGAAGGTAGTTTGACTTCCAATTTTCTTCCCATTTGGAGGAATAGGAAGATCTCCACAAGAAATTACTGCAATATGAGGAAGAATAAAGTAAAAATCTAGAGGAAGGGCATAACAAGGCAACAGAGAAGATGAAAGAAAAAGGGGGAAAAAAAGAGACAAGATGCAAGTTGGCTCACCCCCTCAGAGTCAATGGGTCATTTCAACTGATCTTACCCATCCTAATGTGATAAAAGGTGACCTGTATCATTTCCTGGTAAGGATAATGATGGTGTTTTCCTTTGTCCCAACATCTTTCATTGTACTAGCTGGCATCTCTGTGCCATTACAGAGTCTATTCATCTGTTTCTCTTGTCAATGTGCAGTTCCCATGGCAGCCAGGAAAAAGCTTTTATGTGCGATCCCCACAATAAATAATATCTAACCTAGGCTTGCAGGGGGAATAGGTGAAGAGCACAAAGTGAATCAGTGAGCTACAGATTAAGTGAGCTTCTGAATATGGTATTTGTTCATCAAGTCTTGTTCATGCTAATGTAGTGCACTTGAGGTGAAGCAGTTGCACAAATGTTTCAATATGGCTTGATGAAATACCTTCTATTATGCGACTACAATAAAACACAAATTTCTGTTTCATGAGTGTCTCCATTCACGCTCTATTGTTTATGACAGTGGAAAATAACTACCAGAGTTACGAGATGGGAGCTCATTTCCAGAATATTCCACACTCAGTTTTCTTCCTTCAACGTGGGTTTAGTGGGTGTTTACATGAAGTAATTTTCAAGACAATGTAAAGTTGGGATGAATCACTCAGTTTCACTCACTTCTACACCGAGGTCTCTCGTTTCTCCAGCTCCACATTCCATTAGCCAGGCACTGGATGTGGGCGGGGCCAACACGAAAATAGCCAGGGTTGCAGGTAAAAACGATTTTTGTTCCAAACTCATAGTGGGAACCATTGACAATCCGCCATCTTCCGTGGTCCAAAGAGAAGGAGCTAAGACTTGGGCACATCATCACTGTGGTAATAACAAACAAAGAACAAATATTGTTGAAATATGCTTTAAAGCCCCCCTCCGATGAAAATCATGTTTATTGAATTTTTGGCATGTGCTTGTGACCCTTTTCTAATAAAAGAAAACAAATGTAATGAAAAATATTTTCAGTTTTACCTTTCAGAATATTTCTCCTTTTCAAATGCTGTCAATCAAACTGTCGCAGAGAGGCTCTGCTTGAATTAATGAGCTGTTGTGAAGTTACAAGGGCCCAGGAGCACATGTGCATTGCACAAGCTCCCTGATCTGCCACGCTCAGCATGCACAAGCTCAGGTGCGAGAGAAGAGAAGATGGCACATTGCTAGATTGCCCGCACGTATTTTAAGTGCACAGATTTAAAATTAAACTCAAAGTTAAATTCCCAAATTTGTTCTCTGCATTTGTGTTCTCTCTCTGACCGAGTTTCAAGGCTTGCTGTCCCGCATTAACCAGGGTGAAAATAAAAACAAGAATAAAATCAGGGACCTTTTTTTATTTTTGCCATGATGAAAATAAGAAAAAAAATCATAAAGTTCATGACCCATCCTGCGGTGGGTCTCTTTCTGGCCGCCAGCTCGCCTCCCGGGAGCCTTTATAGTGATCGGGATAGCTCCAGCTCCATGAGCCCTACGATAGACCCGCCTTCACTTAACAGTAGGCGGGACAGGTCCTGTTGGGCAATTTGGTTCAGAGGTGTACCAAATTGCACCACGCTGCTGAAATCGCACTACTGCCAGACCTTTGTGCCTCACCCTTTGCTCAAACCACACCGTTGGAACTCAGATCAGGTCTGTACCATTGACTTAACATTGAAACAAGCTGCCTCTACCGCACGAATCGTGTTCGGTGTGAGCGCAACTTAACCCCTAAACCTAAAGGTAACCCTTACTCTGGGTCCAAGCAGCCAAGGAAAAAGGTCAGCACTGGCCGCAAAATATTTGGAAGATTACAAGTCACTTTCTTTCTAACACTCCATTTTTTTGCTGTGCAAGTTAATTCCACAATTTGTATTGTTTCTGAGACTGTCAGTCTGGCTTGTTTGTGCCCCACCCTTGTGTCAAGTCGTTCACTCATGCGAGATGCAGCTTGCAGAAAAGGGGGATCGAGGGCGGGGCAACTCAGCTCAGTTCGAATGGCCACGCCCATGTAGAGAAGATTTTGGAAACAAATAAACATGAAATACATTTTTTAAAGACATTTAGGTTGTGGGACTTTAATTTAAAAAATCATAATCATACTTAAAACACCACTGGGAACATTTTTTGTTTGTTTGCTTTTTTAATTGTCATAGGGGGACTTTAAAAGCCAACTTAACTACCAAGCTAATTGTTCCTCTTTTCATTGAGAGACATACAAAGCCATGACCAAACAAAGGCCTTAAAAAATATGTATTTTGTCACTTTAAAATTTTTTTCACTGAAATGCAACATTTCTCAATTTTCTAAGCTCTTATTCTCCTTTTTCAACTCTCATTTTAATGACAACCCCATGCTTTAGTGTTATTTTTAAATAAGTATGCAAGCCTGTTCTACTGGGACTGAAGTCTACATTTTATGACAAGACAGTTTAGCTAAAACTTTAATATTCTACAAGCTCTCCAGAGGACTTTTAAACTCTCATTTGTACATTCAACTCTTCAATTTTCAAAACCACTGTAAAAGGCAGTCACTGGAAGTAGTTGAGAGGTTATGGAGATTCTGACCCATGTGAAATATTGAAAAACTTTACGTTTTCTGTGAGTGAAAACAAAATATATCAATTTCTCACATTCTAACCGAATGATTTCTACTGTTTGTCATCATGCTGTTGTTCTGCAACATCCTTTACCCACCAATGCATCGGGGTATCTTGTTGTGATTGCTCCAGGTGCCGTCTGGCTGGCAGACTGTGGTTGTCAGTTCTTTGGAGGAGAGCCGGTAGCCACTGTTACAGAAGTAGGTCACTCGCGTGCCAACGGAGTAATCAGCAGCAAGCACACCTCCGTTCACTGGCGCACTGGGTACACCGCATGACACAGCTACAGACAGGAAGAGAACCATTGTTGGCAGACGTCTTTATGCTAAACAGAAGTCTCAGAAAAGATAAATGCCTGGTAAGTGCAGGCCTAGTAGGGATTCACACACTCCCTTTGCAGTTGCATATTTATGAAGAAAAGCATACAAGTTCATAGCCTTTTAGTAGATCACAGGCCAGTTCAAGCTTTACTGTACACACAATAAAAGACTATTTAAACCTTTTGAAAATTGAGTTTTGGCATCTGAACATGTAAAGTGCTCTAGTGTTAAATTGTACCTCCCTTCTGAAATGGCAAATTTAAACATTTAAGTTAATGAAATGACTTGAAAAATTCAGAATCATCAATTTTGCGTATATCGTGACCAATTTATACATCTGAGAAAATTTGAACATTATTTTAAACTAAAGTTGATAATAGCAGTAATTCTAGTCAATGTGTGTGGTCATATTCAGTATTTGCCGCTGCATTTGATGCAACCCAGAAGTAATACTGCTTGGCATTACAATGCAGTTTATGTAACAGCTAAGTCGCATTAACTAAGAAAAAGCGCCAATGTTTATGAAGCCACGTGGTAACTTTTTGAAAACTAGTGTTCTTTTGAGTCATGTTGAAAGCACAACTTCCGAAGCACTTTTGCCTTTTTTCCTGTATGCCTCTTGAGAAGTAATGCTTAAATGCCTATTTCCAATCCATTTTGGAGTCCATCATCCCACCCTCAAAAAGAAAATTCAGCAGGTGAAACATTTCAACCCAGCTGGAAATCCTAGCAGAAAAATGAACATCCAAGTAAGTTCAGTCTTGGGTCAAAACTTTACAATACATGCAAGAAAAGCAGCCTTTTCTTGTGATGTTGTTGGGCCCCATTTAGCATGTTAAAAGTTCATTTCAGCCCAACTGGCAAAAAAAATAAATAAATAAAGGCACAAGTGCAGCTTGTTTGGGAGGCCAGCCAGACAAAAGTTTCTTCCCCCTGAAAGAACACAGTAGTACAGCTTCCAAAAACAAATCACAAGACTTCTTGAACAATTTCCTTTAAAAAAGACAAGACCAGAATAGACTTGCAGGCTTACAAAGTGCAGCTCTGTGTTTGAACAGAACAAAAACCTAACAACCTGAGGAATTTACACATTTAGAGTGAAACACCCATAAAGAAAACATGCACTTTATTAATTTTGTCTTATATTTTAGGAAATAAATTAGTCTATTTGTAATATGACATTTTGCTGTACATCTGAAGTTGTATTGCTTAATTTGAAGTACTATTAAGGACTGAATCAATTTTGTTACACATGCATGAGTCTTTGAGGTATTGGCATATACATCAGTTAGATCTTGTAGTTTAATGTTAAATGTTAGACTTAATTCAAGAATAAATCATGTATTAATCCTTTAAATCCTAAAATTCAGGAATTTAAAAGGTGGCATTGAACCATTTCCACATCCTTGGTCATACCCAGAGAAGGTCACCTGACTTATGTTTGTAAAAGCTTCATACTAACAATTCAACAGAAATAAAATGCACAAATGTTGGAAAAGATATATATTTCAATTTCTGCCTTCTAACTAGGGGTGTACTGATTCATTTTACCAACGACTCGATTCATATAATTATCTGTGATTGCAGATATGATTCATTGTCAATATTGGTCCATTTTCAACGAACCAATTCAATCTAATTCACTGCCTTAAGATCAATCCAGGACATCTTTAGCCACAAATTCAGTCAGTGTGACTCAGAGATAAATACCTGTGGACCGAACAGTGCAGTAGAAGTTTTCCAGATTCCTTGTATTTCTTACAAGATAATGTGTACAAACAAACAAACATGTAAAGAAGTTCAGCCCACTGTTGTTCTTCCAAATAAATATAATAAATTATTAGAACATTCTACCACACTGTATGGTCACGTCTTTGCAAAATGCAATGTGTTTCTACACATTGGACTGCAATGATGATTTGATCATTCTTTCCTGCCATCACATGTGTGTTATCCACTGGGATGCACTTGATTGTTCTTACGCCACAGTAAAAAAACAATCCCACTGTACATCAATCCGAATGGTATTTTCCAGTATTGATAAAAAATATTTATTTAATTTGAAACAATTTTACAATGGCATATGTCGATTTTATTAACAACTTACCCCAGACAGATCGACCTGGTTGGATCTTAGGAATAGAAATCAATTTGTCAATTACAACCCTACTTCCAATTGATAGCAGATATATTCTTGGGTTTTAGTACTTTGGAAACGCTGTAACCAATTATAAACCTGATGGAATCAATGCTAGATGAGGTATCATTAACTCAACAATAAACCCCAACACAAAGCACACTATATGTTATTGTTTCCACTGAGTGTGTGCTTAAATGGATGCAGTCTTCGGTGTCTTCTTCACACGTTTAACATGGGTGTTTCAAATAACTCAATTAGTTAAGAGAGATGGAACACCAGCTAACACGGCATGCTAATGACAAGTTAGCCAAAGTAAAGTGAAGAAGTGGAAATTAAGAAACGGAGAAAGAATTGATTTTTGTTTCAGTTCCGCCTGACAGCAAACTGGCTATCAGTCATGTTGGATTCAGTTCAAAAGCTAACAACCCAGGAACAGGGCCGAGGGTTGAGATGCTTGGGTGCTTTATGTGCCTGTTTGTTTTCCAGGGGGTAGAAGGGTGCAGAAGCAGTGACCAGAAGCACTAAGGGAAAAACAAGCAAAAGTTAGAGCCAGTGAGCCAATGAGCATACCTTGACATGCAGGAACTGGCGCATCCCAGGTGTAGTAGCCATAGGTGGTCTTTTTGCACACAGCTGTGGCCTTCCCAATAATCTTGTACCCCCTGTCGCACGCCCAACGTACCACGCTGTTAAGATGACCCCCAGTCTGGCTCACCACAAAGCCGTGTTGCGGGGAGTCGGGGGTACTGCAGTACATCACTACGTTAGACAAAGGGGGAAAAATATGGCACAGTGGTGGACAGAAAAGAAGAGAGCCGGATAAGTTAAATAATGAGAATGAAGCCAAGGAAAGAGGGTCAAAAAGTAGATGGAAGGAAAGAAAAAGACATGTCATGTAGGCAAAATAACGCGGCACCAAAAAAGCAGCTCTAGAGAAACACTTTGGTGGACATTTTTCATTACAGTAAAGTTAAATTTTAAATACAAACGGTTAATTAGAGAAGATGCCTGAGGAATGTTCCATCTACTTAGCACTCATGTGCCACAAAGCAAAGCATGTTCCCAGGATCTCACTGTTACCGCTCCTTTCTGTCTTGTGGGCATTCACATAGTCAGTTTGCTTTAACACATGCATTACTGGTTCATCCCACAGTTATTTGCTTTCCCTCATTTTACAGCCCTTCAAACTAAAAAAGACACATTTCATTTTAAGGAATATAACTCTGAGATGGCCAGTGGGACAGAAAATCCAGAGAGGGCTGTGTGCATTCCAATGGCTGTCAAGCATTCCCACAAATCAGCCTGACTTGGAGATGGCATGGATTTAAGAGGAAAACATGGAGTATAACTCAATTTCTGTTAAAGTCAAACAAGTCATGAAGGGATCCTCTTTACAAAATTAATCGCACTGACTAACTTTCACAGAATCACTAGTGTATAAAATATAATGGAGACAACATAAAAAAATCATGTCTTCTTTGCTTCTTTTGCATCATAATTGATGCATTTCTAATGGAAGAGGCCTGCGCTCTTCATGCTTAGCACTGCTTGCTTTATTAAAGAGCCAATTAAGAATTTAGACCAACTGAAACTAAGGGGTGCAAAATAGCATGCAAACCTACAAGTGACATTCTGCTCATCTCATGCTTTTTGCACAGTAAAACATCTCCCACTGGGTTCCATTTCTTTAAACAAAAACACATTTAAAGTTTTATATTAAAATTCACTTGCAATCACAGTACATTGTGATAAAAATCATGGGATATTTGCATCCATAAAGTGCATGGCACTTGTGGCTGAGAAATTGAGGAAATATTTTAAAAGTTTTAGTATAGGGGTTCATTGGAGAACATTACTAGTTTAAAACACATTTGCAAAATGCAATTGGAAGAGTTCTTTCCACTTAAACTACATATGAGCAGATTCTTTTGTAGTCATGTAGGGATGACACTTCTATATGTATCACAGAAAGATTTAAAGAATGCAATTTTTTTTAACTACTAAGACTATTAAAGTCCCACTCTGATCTTCTTTTGTTCTATTGTAAAAGTGTTTCCAGTGGTCTTTCGATTTTGAATATGCAGTTTTTAGCCAAAGCTGGAAGAAAAAAAAAAACCTGTCGTTTTATAGGAGAAAGTTTCTTCAGAGGGGCACAAGTTAATCAGAAATTGGCCTTTGAGTTCTGGGCGGCACAGAGAAAGCCTGTCTCTGCTTCCTGAAATCCTTCTTCTTAAACTCTCTCCCGCTAGCTTACAGCCCCTCACAACCCCAACCTAACATTATTGGTGCAACTAAAATGGCGAGCAATATCAGAGCTAACCAGCCATGCAGCAGTTTTGAGCCAGATAGCAGCTCAGACGAGGAAAATGAAGACTTAGATGGATCTTGTTGTTTACAAGTGGATGCAACACAGTGGAACGGAACAGGGAGCTTATGCTCCGGCAATTGCAGCACCTACGTCACTACTGCAAGTTTTTTCCAACTGCATTTTTTCTCTACTTCTGATTCATAACAATTTGCAAAAGAAAAACACATAAATGTAATTTTAAGCTTAAATATATTTATATATCTGCTTCATCATGAAAAATACCACAAGAACGTTAAAAACACCAAAAACGTGATTTTCTTTGGAGTGGGTCTTTAAAATTACAATATTCTAGCACATGTAACAGTACATTAGTTTTATTTATGGCCTATGCTGTTGATGTATTTTGCTGCCTCAGCTATGAGCTGAATATTCATTGATCGATAATATAATATAATTTGACTTAATAAATTAAAAGCCCATGAGTTTTATCACCTCACAAGAGTTCAAATTGAATCAAAATTAGAATTAATATAAGAGAAAATGATTATAAACTGGATACATACTTTGATACTCACCCACATATCTGATGTGGAAGCCACGACGGTTAGTCCCATGGTCAGAGGACCAGCGCAACAGGAGCTGGTTGCCTGTTGTAGTCAGACTGAATGGTGTTTCTATGTCACCACTAAGCGTTGACAGACTTTGACTGTAGATATTGGGGCCTGAAAAGAATTTTTGCAAAGAACAATTTATATAACACAAGAACATTTCTCTTATCTGAGGTTTATTTTAAAGCTATTTCTCATGAGAGTGATCTTCTCTGAACTTTCTTACCATCAAATATTTCCAAGATGTCAAACTCTTTTTCCGTCTGAAAGAGTTCAAAATGTAGAGTGACATTGTAGCCTTTCTCTACATTAATCAGCCACGAACACATTTGAAGGTTGGGGTAGTTTTCTGGGTAGCCGGGACTTAAGATGACCCCCGTTGAGTCAAAACGCACTTCGTGGGCTGGACATTGCACTGAGAACACAGAAAAGAAGGAGTTGTTAAAAAAGACAAAGTGACAAGGGGGGAAAAAATGATAAGAAGATAAGAAGAAAAGAAGAAGTGGGTGGCCACTAGAGAAAAGACTAGAGGAAAATACGGTAGTCAGACACAGACAGACAAAAGTGAGAGGAAACTGAAGACATGCTTCACTGCAGAAGATTACACATGAAATAAAGAACTGGCTAACATTACAATTCAGCAAGTGATATTTGCACCTCTGCATGAGTTGATGAGTCTGATGTGTGTGTGTGTGTGTGTGTGTGTGTGTGTGTGTTGATGCCTTTGCAGTAATAACAATCCAGTTTCTTTCTTTTCTTTAGCTGTTGGTGGCAGAAATGTATTTTAAGATCAATAGTGAAGAAACATGATGTGTACCTGTACAAAAGGTTAATGCGAACAACTGTTCCAGATAAAAAGGTCAGTGGAAACAATTCGTCACGTATAAAAAAAAAGAAAAGGCAAAGTATGCAGTACTGCAATCCAAAGAAAAGATAAACTTGTGATCAGTTTATGGCAAAACTTTAAGCCCTAGTCTTAAAAAAAAATAGCTGCAGAAAATGACCTCAAGAATCTAAGTAAAAGGAAAAAGAAACTCAGCTAATCATAAACATCATGAACTAATGTTGCCAAGCAACAAACACAAGTCTATCCAGTCAACGCCAATGCAACTTCTTTTAATGTTTCTTTTCATGCAATGATTAAAAACTGAATCATGAGAAGCCTAATATGTTTGAAATTCATTTCTGCTCCGACTTTCAAAGATATGATGGAAACTAGCATGAGAGGAGAAGAAATTACTTTGTGAAGGGCTTTGACTGCACTGCAAATGTATACATCTGTTGACTGAATATCTCAAACTTAATGCATTAAAATGTAATGACCACACTCTGACTATAAGGAGGAACATTAATAAAAGTGCTGGACAACTTACATAAAATATACATTATACAGGTGGCAACAGTAGAAAATAGTGTGTATATTTCCTTTCCTAGTGTATTTAAAGGGCCTATGGTTTTCTTGAGCCTTTCAAAATAAACTATTTCCATATATGTATATGATAGTCTATTACATTTGGCAAACTAAAAAATGTTTTTTTTTTAATGAAATGTTAGTTATTTATACAGTTCATTTTTCTACCCGTAAGTAAGATGACTCGGTCTCTGAGGCAGTGGGTTTTGCCTTGTGTTGGTGCCGCCCATTTCACAACATCAACCTAGAGTTGTCCTTGGCAGCGTGTCTGTGTTTCTCACACAAAAACAAACAACATCTGAACTTTTGCGAAGATATATGTGCATATTGTGCATATAAATTAAAAGCGTTTAGCCAATCACAGACAGCTCTGTGGAGAAAGTGTATGTGTCAGCCTGGGGGCGGAGCTGGCAGCGCAGACTCTTCCTGGAAGAGGCTGTTCCTCACTTTTATAACTATGAACGTGAGAACCCACTGATTTTCGTGAATTGGGAGGGGCTGGTTTTCAGAGGAATATTCAGAAATGCTGGAATGGATCAAAATATAGCTTTGGGTGGTTTTCTGTGAGGAATTAACTTTAAGAGCACAAAAAAGTTGATTTCTCATGATAAAGGCTCTTTAAAACCCACTATTTTCATATTAACAATAACACTAATGTGGACAGTTTAAAAACTAAAACTTAGCGTTTACAACAACATTCTTGAAGATACATGTCCTAAAAGATCCTTTTTAAAAGAAAAAGTTTTTAATTTACTTTGGTACACATTTTGCAAAAAAAAACTTTTTTCTCCAAATTTCTTATTCCCAGTAGCAGCTAGTGGTCTAAGATTACATTTTAACAGCATTTTGATTCATATCATAATTTGTGGTTCCTGATATGATTACTAGTCGATATCGGCTCATTTTGAACTATCCAATTCACTGACCTAAAATGGATCCAGGACCTCTTTAGCCAAAATTCTAACCAGTGTGACCTAGATATAAATACCTGTGTATTGAACAGTGCAGGTGAAATATTTCAGATTGCAAGTGTAAATTAAATATGTGTACAAATAAACAAGTAAACAAAAATTATTGAACATTTTAGTTTAATGACGTTCACCTCACTGTTGTTTGATTAATGACATTGGTTGATAAATCCTTGCACCTCTAGTAGCTACATTTGTATTCCGTTATAAAAAAAGACAGCATTTAGTGAAAAACAATGTTTATAAAAGATAAAATTATTCATATCCTAAATTTTTTCTTAACATTGGAGTTGCTGCTACACATTTATTCACAAGCAATTTATCAACTTACAGAGGTGAAATGTTATCCTCAATGTGGCAGATGATTTAGCAACACAGTCAACTCAATTATGACTCTACTGATCAAAGCCGCTATTTTCTTTCTTAATATAATTTCATAAAAGGTTTGGCCTGTGGAGGAAAGGATGTTTGGGAATGAGCTTATTTTGCAGTTCTTGGAAATGTCTATGCTATCTTTAGGGCATGAAATGATAATTAACTGAGAGGTCATCAGCAAACAAAAGCAGAAAAATTCTCTTTCCTGCTCAACTAGCAAGCTGCTGTCGGAAAATAGTGCTGCTACCAGCTTACAGTTGCAGCGACTCGGATGTGCCGAGCAGCTCAACGCAAATTAAGTTCAACTTTACATGTCCCAAGGAGAGCAATTAGTTATATGCAAGACGTGCACAAGGACATAAAATATCCGACACAAGAAAACGTAATGAATTCCTCACTGTGAAAATGAGGCGATCCATGAAAATGTCAAGCAACCGATTACCACTTCTAAAATTGTCCTTACTTCACCAACGTGATGCTCAAGGCAGGTTTTAAGGAGCAGTTAGAACAAGATGATTAGTCATCTGACACATTAACTCACCTGAAGAATGTCTATCACATTCAGTGCTCATTTAAATATGCATTTTGCTGTTTTATGTGCACATTTTAATACTATTTTTAACAAGGGCACCCTTTAATATAAATTTCCTTTCAAATAGCAAATATAGGCAGGCTTTGCTTTTTTTCACACCTGCCTTGTTTTGGTATTTTATGACACAGCTTTATAGGGTGTCAGAGAGAAAGGGTTGTTAAAGATCTCTGTGATTGAACACCTTGTCATGTTCAACTCTAACAAACATTTCTTGCCCATTTGTATTTGACAGGGCACTGTTTGAGATGTACTACAGTAGCGGGAGCTCATATGAGGTGGTGTTTGTGCCAAAGCTCTGCAAAGAAAGTTGGAAAGACTTGAAGTTCACTGTATGAGGTGTCTCTTACCCGCAAAGATAAAAAAAAACAAAAAAAAAACTCAGACTTTTTGGGAGTTTTTGAAAGTTAAACTTATTGCTTATCCTGTTTTGCTTCAACTGACTGCAGACATCAAGGTCCAGAATTGGAAGTCCTCAACCAGAACCAAAAGTTCTCCCATATTCGCTGAAAGAAAATTATTTTATTTGGCAACCCTAGTAGTTACAGTGTTTTGATTTTAGTAAAAGTTTTTTCTTGTGAATTCTTTTGGGTTAGGGTTACGGTTGGGATTAGTGCCTCCTATGAATAGAAATCTGATAAATTTAGTTCACAACTTAAACATTTTAAGAATACTTGTCTTTAAGTGTGAAAAAAGACATCCAGGCATCAAGAATGTCTTTGATATGCAGTGTGTGCAATAACAGTGAGATGCTGGAAGCATAAATTATCATTGCAAACAAAGACAGATGTGCTCATCAACTGAAGACTTAAAGCTTTTTAGGGTGCTATGTCCACAGAGGACAGTGGTTTAATGATGACAACAGCAGAGACTGCTGTAGTTTAAAACAAAGCAGCAGGCTTTTAGGTCTTTTTGTTGTGTCTTGTCAAAAATGCATAACCCTCCTTTAACCTTGTATTTAAAGATTTGTCTAATAAAACATCAATTATCCCTACTATGATGTACTACACTATTATGTAGAAGCTTTAGCCATTTTCTCCTAAAATAACTGCAGAAGATTATAGAAACAACAAGAAGAAAAAAAGGTAGAAAAACTGCGGCTGCAGTGTTAAAAAATAGAGATAAAGACCTGCTGATCTGTAATTGGTCTCAAACTGATTCACAGCAGTTAAATATTGCTTCCAAGAGGTGCAAGAGCTCGGGTCAGTTGTATTCTAAACTTGTGAATCATGATGAATTAGAATAGAGATGCTGTTTGCCACTGGGAGACTGCTGGAGGGGGGCCTGCTAGCAGTCTGTCAGTTAAATGATGCATCAACTTTGAGTGCCGATGTCTGCAACCAACCTTGGCAGAGGGGTGTCAAGCACACTCATAACCTGATTACGCATATACATAAACCCAAGGGTGCACACACTGGAAAAGAAGTGAAAAGGCCTACACATGCAAAACAAAAAGTGTTCAAAGGCAGCTCAAAAGCTCGCTGGTGGAGCCATGAACTCAAAGGACTGAACCAACCTTGACAGACGGGCGGCGGTCCGTCCATCTGCAGCCTCTCTCCAAGTCGACAAGTCAGAATCTCACTGCCCACCAAGGTAAAGCCTGGCTCGCATGAGTATCGAATAATGTCCCCTGTGAAGTCATTTGCATTCACAGTTACACAATGACACATACACACAGACATAAGAAGGATGGAAAAAGATAGCCATCCCATAAAAACACAAACACAAATCTCCATCAAACTAAGTCAGTAAGACTCCTCACCACCGATACTTGAAGCCATAATCAGCTACACATTTTCTAATGAAGATTGACAACCTTTAGTGCTGAAGGCACTTCATTAAATTACACAGTTATAAACTTGTATGCGAGCACACACACACACACGCATGTCAGAATCACACCCACACACATTTATAGGCACAAAGTAAGGCAGCCTCTAACCACATGACTTCCACTTCACTTTGCTAATTACTTTTGAGCACTGAAAATACAAACAGCTTATAAGTACACCTAATTAGCCTTGCCTTCAAACTAATATTTTAATGAATGAAGCATGAAAAGATGGGAACACTTTAAAGATGAGCAAAGAAAAAAATATAGAAAATAAAAGAGTCTTAGGTCATGAAGGGTCAGAACAAGCGTCTCTATCGATGCAGTGTTACATTAATATGTATGCCAGTGTATAAAAGAGGAGAATAGATTATTTCTGGGGGAAAAAAAACAATAACAACTTGATGCATCTACATTTTGTTTCTTTGAGCATGGCTCTGCAAGGAAGTCAACAAAAAAACTGACTTTCTTTTAGGACACAGTCCCAAGCCCGAAAGCAAGCAAAACAAAATGGGACAAACCTATTTCAAACTCGTCACCATCAGTTAGGATTGTGGCATTGGCGACGGGAGGTGGTGGCTGACAAGTTCTCAGCTGGTAAGCTGTTGGGAAGAGAAGACACACTCAACTGCAACAGAGCTCATACGTGGATTGTAAAGGCCCAAACTGGCACTCACATAAACAGTGTATGTACATTTCATATTCAGTTGCATCATTCTTTTTTCTCTCGACACAGTGGAACCATGAACTGTCGACCCATCACTTTTGATAATCGTCAAAAACGATCACTAATTTAGCTGAGACAGAAAGCACTTTAATATTAATCAACCTCTCTTTGAAGGGTGTTTTACTAGTTCAATCAAAAAGCTAGCATAAGGAGCCATTCATCATTTATTATTATGCAATCACATGGAAACAATATCATAAGCAAAATGAGGGGGCCAAATGGAATCACAACTTTGTAAACTGGAACAAAATAGGGATTTTTTTTCCTCTGATCTGATGCCCACAGTAACTTCTGCTTTCATTATGCTGGTGTACAAGAAGAGCTCTCAATCAAAGACAGTACGTGTTACCATAATAATGAAGCTCAAAGAAGCCGCTGGTACTGAAGTCACTGTGGAACTTGATGAGGACTTGATTAGCAGTGGTTGACACGCCTTCCTGTACCGAGCTGCCACTGAACTGACCAATCTGAGGAGAAGATTGATCCGGTCCATCCCTGGTACATAGATGCAGGTAAGAAGAGGTGGTGGAGCAGGGAGATGGATGAAAAGAAACAAGCATATGAATAAACAGCAGCAATAGCTTGCTAAGATCAAAGTGCATTCCTGTAAATTGCTTGGAGGTCTTTTTGACTCAGCAGTCAGTCCTGACAAAATGTAACGGGATTTTTTTTACTTTTATTGATCAGAATCGTCAAAGCAAAAGTTTAGAATTATTCCTGACGAGAAACAACAAGATCAAAACTTTCCCCCTATATTGCACATTAAAGACGAAATGAAAAGTAAAAGTCCAGGTAAAAAAAAAGATATGTTCATTGAAAGAACTCTAAAAAACATTAGAAATGTAAAACATAGAAAACAAAAATGACATTATTAAATATAGCCAAGAGCACAAGGCAACATTTTTAACTTGACATTTAAATAGTATTATAAGCTTACCGGTATTATATTCAGTATATTGTATTATTGTCAATAGAATTAGTGATTAACCAATATAAGTATAAATCCCAAAAGGATCAGTGCAAATTTTTGAGTTTTGTCTCATCAGATTTTCATGGTCAACTGTAAAATATGAGTCTATTTTTTTTTTTTTTTATGTGTGCAGGACAGAGAAAACAGAAAACTAATGTAACAGTCTTTGTGTTATTAATACCTGTAAATAAATGTATACAAGCAGTTGGGTTTACTTTTTGAAAGAGGAAAGCTTTCAGGGCAATCTCTGCTTATAATTTGTAATATAAAAAACACACTGCTGCATTTAATTTGGATATAAAAACAGATTTCAACAATTTTTGACATAAAACACTCAAAGTAAAAAAAACAAAACTCTTCGCTTGCACTAACTTTAACATGGCAAACATTTTCTAATCATGAAATCAATGTTTTAGTCACAGCGATGATCATTGATGACATGCAATAGATTCTACAAAAGAGACAGAAGGGTTAAAGTTAGGGTTAGTAAATTTAAAGTTAGGTGGAGATGGGATGCATGTCACCAAATCTTTTCAAAATCGAAAGAATTAGTGTGTGGGAGGTGACAGTGGAAAACTATGCATGTGCAGATCTTTAGGAGCTAAGCTTATGTGCCAGCCATATACTGGTACTTTTTGTGGTAATACAGCTAAATGTATTGACATAATATCCTTCATTACAATTGAAGGTATTGGAAATTGGTTTAGGCAAATAAATATTGGAGTTTAAATTTTCCAAATGTCTTCACTGCTCACTACTTAGTGCACTATAGTACATTTTCCATGTTGTAGAGCTGTTTGAACCTACGATTTAAAATTCCAGTACCCTAGAAATTTCCAAGAGGTCTCTGAGAAAAACCAGTGAACAACATTGCTTAGTAGATTTGGAAAGATAGACCACAATGCATTGCATTTTAACGATTTTTCGTCTATTAAAATGTCTTTAACTTTATTTTTATAAACCGTCCAGGCTTTCATCATGGATTCATAAATAGTTATCATAAGATGCTCATATTTTACTCCGGGAAATCTAAGATGTTATAGTGCTGTTTAAAAAAAAAAAAAAGAGTAGTGAGCGTGTATTGCTCTTAAAATCTCGGGCACTAGATAGCCCCGCACTATGTAGTTTTCTAGGTGTTAGATAGTAGGCAGGGAATTCAGACATAGACTAATTTTCTTTCCTGCTAAAAAGTACTCTGCACTTTGACAACTTTCTAGCAAAACCATTTTAAAATTGAAAATATTGTGAAATTGTTACAATCATGCATTTAAGAGTTGTGAAGTAACAGTAAAACCAATCAATTTGACAATCAGTCCAGAGTTTTGTGTCAGTAATTTTCATTTTAAAGCTCAAGGTTGAAGAAGTCTGTCTTGAGGAGCCACAGGAACATGCAAATATAGAAGAGTTAAAACAAACTTTACATGTTAAATAAAATTAAAGTCAGACAACTATATGGCAATGTTTTCATTCAGCTGTGTCTGTTTCTATGTTCTTTCATAAAACTGACAAAACAAGCCGCCACAGAAAAGGTTACAGGAATGACGTCAGCTGTGAATATTATCAGTCGAATCCACCTCTGACATGTAGCACGGCAGCCCCAAGTGAAAGAATGAAGAAGCCTTTGCTCCCAAATGAGGTTACAAATATCTGTGAAACTGACTAATGGCAAGTAGTGAAATGCCAAGTTAAAAATGGAGCTAAACCTGAGGGTGAAATTTTCAATTCATGAAAACACAAAAGTTAAAATAGACCTGGACTAGACCTGCTGCTCCAGCTTTCATGAGAGAAAGGCTAGATGAAGCAACACAGACATCTAATTAGGAAGCCTCTGGGGTGGCACCCTGTAGAGCTACATAAGGCAAGTCTGGCTGGGAAAAGACCTGGGAAGACCCAGAGCATAATTATACATGCCTTGTGGCCTGGGTGGACCTTGCGATCTCTCATGTGTAGCAAGAAGGAAGTGAATAAGAAATTATGTAGGGATAGATTTTGCCTGAGGCATTATGACATGACAGAGGTATGTTAGTATGGGTTACGGGTTAGTATGGATTTTAGAAAATGACAGTGATCCAAAAGTTTTTTAAGGGATCTACCAAAAAAAAAGTGTGTGTTCATATTGAAACATTGCATTTTTTTTTGTTTACAGAAAATCAAAACTTGTATTAGTATTCCAACAGAGGCCAACGTTAACCTAAGAGATTCTCCCTTTTGACCTACAAATAGCTAGACAGGCAGATTGCTGTCGGATAATAAACGATCTTGCTATTAGCAGTAAATCCATTTTTGAGCGAGGCGTTGGATGAAAAAAAAAGACAAAACTCTATAAATGAGGAACTTTCAAAACCTTTTAAGATTGTATAAGTTATAGACAACCCAAAGCACACTTTTCTTTGAGAACTGAAATATGCATTTTAATGAGAAAGAAAAAACGACTTTTCTTTTATTCATAAATGCATTTCAAAGAAGTGGGACTTCTCCAAGCCCTATTCAGTGGAATGATTTACACTAAATGCCTTTCTTGTATGTATGTGCACCTTTAATATGGTACAGACTAAAGGAAAAAAAAAAATAAAACCTCATGTCAGTTTCATTTTAGAGTGATCAGCAGAATAGGAGGCGGCAGTCAGGCGAGGAAATGAAATGTTGCCATCAGGGGACAGATTGTTTATGCGCCATTTCATTTAAAATCAGAGCTGCCTGTAGCTCCCTTTGCCCATAGTATAAATGGCAGTCCCTGATTCTGGAAGGCATTTCCCTTCTTTTGTCACCCATGAGGACAGCTCCGTGACTGCCTGAGGCTCAACAGAGAGGCTACAGAAAGGTAAAGAAAGCAGGACAAGCTGACTGGAAGGCAGCTGCTGGAATGACAGAAGGCAGGTAGTGTTGTTTACTGCTTTTGCAACTGTCTGTTATCAGCAGAAGTTTCTGCATACTAGCATCTCAAGTGACTCAGACTTTAGGCTTTCATGCTGATACAGATTTATGTCATTTTATGTAATATTCACTGGGGACTGTGGAGTCAAATTGCTACCATAAATTTGGTGAGCTGGAGAAGATGGGATGCAGAGCATCTCACATTTCCTTCTGTTTTTTCTCAGTTTACCACTTCCAGCACCACAGAATATGTCCTTCATGGGTGAAAAAACTTTTCAGAGAAAGCAAAAAAATAAAGCTAAATGTCAAGACAAGGATAAAAAAAAAAGCTTTGGTAACTGTTGACACACGTGAAATCCATCTCATTCGACTTGTCCAACTGGGCCATGGCTTTACTGCTACGTTCACACCAGGCTTGGAAATGTGCGTTCAAGCAGCCACCTTCAATGAAAAGTCTTTGTAAATGTGCATGCGTTTATGCACATTTTGGGCTTCTGCGTTCAAAACTCTCTGGTTCACATATAGCTACACAAGTTTTTAAGTTTGTTTTTGTGCTCTACTTACAAAACGTGCATCCATAGAGCTCGCGTTGAAACTTAAACCAGTTGAACTTCAAACAATCAGGGACTCAGATTTGGTAGTGACTTCTCAAAACATAAAGGTATCAGATGTTTGAAAATTGGTCATGAAGAAGAAATTAATAATTGTGGTTTGCCGGAATTACATGACACCATCGTCTTGCATATCTAGGGATAGAGCTGAGAAAGAAAAAGTCTGGGGCAAGATTTGCACCCCAAATCTCGCACCAAGTCTCTTCCTACATACATGAGAATACATGAGATAATATTGGGTAGTGACAGTCCAGTATGAAAACAGTATGGTAAAAGTGCATTCAAGAACCCGTGTTCCATGGATCACATGCTTGGTGTGAACGTAGCATAACACTGCAAACTGCAAAATCCCTTCCGTGCATCTTCTTAGTTTGTCTTTCAGCGGAGGAGAATGCTTGCTCAATATTTCCAGCAATTCTTTGTGAAAACTATTGGAAGCTGTAGCTCTTTACCTGACTTTGATCTTTCAGAGCTCCAGAGATGACAGAGAGAAAAGGAGCTACTCTATGAGGCTGTCACATGAGAAAAATCACAAGCCTTTTTTAGGAAATCTTGAATGTCAGTGTAAGGATGAAAGGCTGCTTTTAGAATTAAGATCTACCACTCAGAGAACTCACTCAGTGCCATATCTAGGAACAACCTTTGGATACATACAGGCAGGAGGAGAGAAACAAGAACAACACAGGTCCTTTTAGATACTTCAGGCTTTTGAATTTCTTTCCTGGGTGCAACCAACAAACTTATGCTACAACATTTGAAAGAGAACAATATGTTATTTATAGCCAAAAATCATCTTTTAAAGTTAAGTAAAAAAAAAAACACATTAAGGACAAAAACTCACAGCTATCTCAATGACATTTCAGGTTGTTTCTCATCTGTTCCATGCATCCCATGCTTACGTATTAATGTTTTTTGACAAACCATTATTAAATGCATAATAAAAAAGACCTTTGTATTTCTAGCTCTCAGAATATGCAAAGATACATTGTGACACTGAATTTATATTTTCAAATACATTTGGGACAAAGCATTCATGCTGCTTTCATTTTTTTTCTAACAGGTCCAAGCAAATTTGAATTAAGTAAAGAGATAAATAAATTAATGATAAATTAAATACATCTTTGCACAATAGAAAAATCAAATTTATTGTTAATAAAGATCAGAAAAGATATGAAGATCTCCATCAACTGATGACTGATAATTAACGCCGCCAAAAAATAAAAATACTAAGATTAGATTATAAATATTAAATATTAAGAAACATTGATAAAACTCACCACACTGTGATGAAGTCATAGATGGGCTCTGTATTTATAACAGAGAAATTTATGTAGATGCCGTATCCTGGAGGTACTCTGACTGTCCACATGCAGTCCTGGAAGTGTGGATACTCAGCAGGGTGTCCAGGAGAGTAAATTGTGCCATTCATGGATGTTATGTTTCCACCACAAAGAGCTGGAGGGAGAAAAAAAAATCAGCAATGAAAATAAATACAAATCCACTCTTACCCTCTACCATAAATGTAGCTTTTATTGCATCTATGCCACATACAGTTGATAAAACATACCATAAGAGTATGTTAGTTTATCTCTAAGGTACTGGAGGGCTACTATTGGATGCAAAGCTGCAGATGATCAGTCATTGGTGATAACTTAATGACTGAGCGTATTTATGATGCTAAATCTCCATCTGTCAGAGCCTTTAATTGGGTTAACACCTGAATTTGATGTAAGAGTTAAGCTTAAGCACCATATTCTGGATAAAAACAGAAGTAAAAAGCTCCTAAAGCAGGTAACACAACACAATAAACTATTTATCAGATTCTAACATTTGAGAACTTTATGACATGGTTATTTGGTGCAGTGTAACCTTAATAAAAACCCAAAAGAAAAAAAAGTATTATCTAAGGAGGCAAAGTTAAATTTATAACACTCTAGAATTTTTTGCTTTGTAGAAAGACTTGCAAAACCTCCATAAATTATTTTAATGGGTTGCATCAGTTTAACTGGGCAAAGTTGTGCTTTGTTGTTGGTGAGTCAGGGGGCTTTCATGCACTCAAAAAAATAACTCATTGGATGAACTCAATTTAATTGTGGGCAGGATTTCCATCCAATAAATATGAGTAACCCCACCTCAAAGACAATTCTTCCATGTAATGAAATATAATTGAGTTAGTCGAACTCAAATTTATCAAGAAAGGTAAAGCAAAAAAACGTAAAAGCAGTTCAAGGCCAGCCTCGAACTCAGAATCTCTGTCTAGTTAGCCCACTAACTAACCCACTGAGCTAACACTTCTGTACCTGTCTATTGCCGCCGCTATAAATATATAGATTCATTATTTCCTCGAATGAGGCTCGTTGTGTATCGTCTTATTGAGAGAAGCCGAGTTGAAACGCTGTCATGCCACAGTTCGTTTTTTACGTGGAAAAAACGAACGAAAGTTTTCTCTCTTCGAAAAGTCGAAGGATTCTAAGGACCACAAGTCATAGCAGGCATTAAACGAAAGAGTTGAACATTTTAATAGTTGAATGGTTAAAAAGTGAAAATGTAGCCGTAAGAGGCAAAAAATAAAAAAGCGAACGGAAAACAGTCAAAGCAGCCCTACTGAACTCATGTTTGACTGAGGGAATCTATCTTTTGGTAGGTCAATGAAATGTAGATACATCTTTTAAATCATATTTTAATGAACAAATAATTTTATGTGTTACATGAAAGAGGGGCTGGAATCATTTTTTTGAGTGTGTGCCAAAATAAAAGACAAGATGTCAAGCACACTAAAGGACCTAGAATCTTCTTTTCGAAAAACTTCAAGGATAATTTTATTGTCTTTATTGACAATAGAAAAGTCTATTTTGCATTTACACTATTCACCCTTTGAGGGAGTAGCGCTCATGACTTTCTTGAAGATTTCCATTTTTTTTCCGACTGAGTTTGAAGACATACCAACATTAAAAGCAAGGCTGACAAACAGTTCTTTGATAAAACCAAGGTTATCTGAAAGGAACAAAAAGGGTTTTGATGGAGAAATGCAAAGATTCCACTCCATGACATTCACTTTATTACAGCATGATATGGATGTTATTTTGCAAGACTCACCCTCGCAGCGGGGTATGGGGTGGTTCCAGTTTCTGCTTACTCCATGCAAACAAGTGAGGGATGCTTCTCCAAGAAGTGTGTAACCTGGCAAGCACTCAAAGGAAATGGTCATCCCCACACCGTAGTCCTGACCAATCACTATACCACTGCGAAAAGGCAGAGGGTCGGGACACCTTTGCAGTTCATATGCTGCAGAAAAAGGTCAAACCCGCACAGCAGATGAGAGAAAGCAAAAATTCAAACACTGCATAATGCTCTAGAGATACAATTCTCAGGGCATATCATGAACGAATGTTTACTAAGGTCTGTGCTGTTCTGACAATATTTAAACACAGGGATTCTAAAAGCATTTGCAATTTTCCAGATCACAGTTAAAGTCCAATTCATCTTTTGAGCTATTTTCAAAGTGTTCCAGTGGTCTTTTAATTATGATCAGGGGCAGATGCACAGGATTTTAGAGGGGCAGTCGCAATGAAGTCGGAAAAGGGCAGCAAAAACACTTTTTTTGCCCTCTAAACAATATGGAAATTAAGTAAACTACTAGTAAATAAATACTTAGAGACATCAAAGTAACAAAACACTGGAGGTTATTTACATTAGCACAATGTGCTACAGGCATAATTAACATTAATAAAATGTAAAAAGAATGGTAATATTTGGAACACAGACATCATACAAAATGTATCCAAAGAATGTTGAAATTATTCATAATATTTAATGTTATTATTATCATACTGTTGGTGTGAGGATTCTGCAGTTCAGTTCAGTTATTCAGTGGTGTTTTTGTTGATGTTCTGTCCTCTGTCAGTCAATCTAGGTTCATGTTCATCATCCACAGATGTATGGTGTAGCAACCCCGCCACCCTTCCCCTCCTTGTTACTAAGAGCTTTCTGTTTTCATGCTCTTCCGCTAGCTTACAGCCCCTCAAACCCCCAACCTAACATTACAAATGGTGAGCAGTATTGGAGCAATCCTGTCATACAGTTTTGAGCCAGATGCCAGCTTAGATGAGGAAAACAAAGATGTCCATGGATCTAGTCATTTACAAGTGGATGCGTCAGAATGGGAAGGATCAGGGAGTTTGGGGCATGCCAGGGTATTTTCTTCTTAGCAAATACGATCTTTTGAAATTACATTTTTTTCATCTGCTTATGATTCACAATGATTTGAATAAAAAAATAATCAGAAATGCAAATTTAAGCTTAATTGTCTTGTGTTTCTTTATATTTGTCCTCCAGCATCAGTAAAATGCCATAAGAACATGTGTGGGTCTTTTACAAGAAATTAGTGGTTTAGAGCCTAAAGAAAGCTCAGACTGTGGGTATAAATGTGGTTTTATTGTGTTTTTCTTTTATGTTTATGGAATTATGCTACTGCCCCACTTTTTGTTAGTTCCTTAAAGTCCCCCTCCAAAGAATATCATTATTTGTTATGATAGAGAACAAATGTAATACGACATAATTAAATTTTTGCATTTCTGAGTGCTTTTCCTTTTAAATTGCTGTCAAACTGTTGCAAAAATGGCGTATGGCGTATACTTATATAGCGCTTTCTAATCTCTTTCAAAGGCCCAAAGCGCTTTACAGTCACAGTCCCATTCACCCATTCACACACACATTCAGACACTGATGGCGGCTCCGCTGCCGAACACTGGCGCCAACCTCCCACCAGAGGTAAGGTGGGGTTCAGTGTCTTGCCCAAGGACACTTCGACACTTGGCTGTGCAAGGCGGGAATCAAACCTGAAATCTTACGATCATGGGCCGACCGCCCTACCGCTGCACCAGGGCCGCCCCAGATGCACTGTTTGGAATTATTGCCTAGGAGCGCATGCGCATTGCACAAGCCATTTGGTTGAGACATGTACCAAATTGTGCTGCGGTGCTGAAATCCCGCTACCACCAGACCTTTGTGCCTCACCCGTTGCTGAAATCGTGCTGCTGGACCTCAGATCGGGTCGGTACCATTGACTTAACATTGAAACTGTCCGTCTCTACCATGCAAATTGCGTTTGATGTGAACGCAACCTAATCATAACTCCTGATCCTAAACTTAATATTTACTCAGGGTCTGGCGCGGCCAAGAAAAAAGTTCAGGACTGGCCGTACATATTTGGAAAATTGCGAATAGTCACTTTCTTTCTGGCATTTAATTTTATTTGTTGTGCAAGTGAATTCAAGAATTTTGAACGTTTTTGAGACTGTCAGTCAGTCGTTTGTGTGCCCCCCTTTGTGTCAAGCTGTTCACTCATGCAAGACGCAGCTTGCAGAAAGGGGGGCATCAAGGGCGGAGATAAACATGAAATGTGCTTTTTAAGACATTTAGGTTGTTGGATTTAGGTTAAAAACTTCATAATCATAATTAAAACACCACTGGAAACGTTTTTATTAAAAATAATCGTCATAGGAGGACTTTAACCAAATGTTCCTCATTTGTGTGTCTAGAGCCACATTCAGAAGACCAAATAATTATGATAGAAGGAAATATATTGAAAATATTTAGTGCAGACAATATTCATAATTGGTGGTTTAGAAAGAGATAGCAGTGTTATGTTGTTTCTTAATAAAGTTTTCCAACTGAGTAGCACAAATACTCCAAAATATGGCAGACTAGGGGTTCTGTTTGCAGACTTTTCTGATCACCCACAGGATTTGCCCCAAAAAAAAAATTGCAACAGTATTACAGTCCTGGCCTCACCCTGATAAATAATATGGAAGCCAGGCTTGTTCTGGGAATAGTCACTGTGGAAGAAGAGAGTGGTCTCGTGGGTGGTGCTGAAGAGAGAGTTGGGCACCACTGGGCCACTGAATCTATCAATCACTGTTCCCGTCTCAAGGCTGCCACTGCGCACTTCCAAATAGTCATGGACAGGCTCTGTAGAGAAGTTCAGAAATTGTAGATGGATCCCTAAAGAAAAAAAGGGAAATGCAATCAATGGGAGCTCATGATTCTTAACATTGCACCATTAAGAAAGTTGACAAATCATAATCATTTCCTTATGAAAAACTTCTAATTTACAGAATGATGAACATAGAAATTTTATTTTTATTTTACATCATAACCATATTTGTAACTTGGTCAAAGACCCTGACCTTGACCAAAATAAATTAATACATGAAAAATAAAAAGTTTAAAAAAAAATTCTTGGAGATGATCATAGTAATTGGTTTCTGATCATATCACTCCACGTTGTTTACCGAAATGTGATTTAAATCAATGATTCCTGATGATGATCAAATACGTGTACATACATATCTGCTGATTCTCTTGTTTTTGTATTATTTCTGCTTTGATTGCTTGAATCAAACCATTTCCAAAATCCAAATCCAAATAGTTAAATACAGGTGTGAATAAATTTTTTAAACTTACTCAAAGCTGACTATATTACAGATTTTAGCTAAAACCTGTAACAATTTTAGCTACTTCTCTGTTGGGTCATGCATCAGGGACCTTTATAGCACAGTGGACTCAACATGTCAAATGTCAGTCCCTCTGAAATGGAAAGCAGTGGCGTTATCTTGTTGATGTCTTCCATTGTGTCAAGAAAAACTGAGGTCGGTGCAGTTCAAGGAAATTAAAAATATGCGACAACAAAAAGCCTTTTTCTAAATACTATGCTGTGGACATGTTCTTAGAAAATGAGGAGAAATAAAAAAACCCACCTTGATTTAACAGATTTACAAGGCTATTTATAACATTCAAGCCAATCCAACCCATTTTAAAAGTGGAAAGTGCATCAACTTTTATATTAAACTGCGTCAATTTGTTGTCTAGATGAAAAACTTTAATTTCATTTTAATTCTTATGTTTACAGTGGATTTCGTGGAACCCAACACTGCATCCACTAACTACCCCTGTGACAATTTTTTGAATAGATTACTAAAACAGATTAATGAAAAGGTGAGACAAGATTCAAGATTTGGATTTATAATTTGGAACCAAGTTCAAATAAAGATGCTATGAACATAAAGACTTGCATTAAAAAAAAAAAAGAAAAGAAAAAGCGAGAACAGGCTCATGGTGGGTCTACAAACCAAAGCCAACGGGGAGCTGAACTCTCCAGCTGCAGTCCAGGCTGCTCTGGTAATTCCCTGGAAAGCCCGGGCTGAGAATGACACCGCTGAAGTTTGTCATAGAGCCTCCACACTGAGCTGAGAGACCAACCAAGGAGAAAGAACATGTCACTCCCCCACACAAAAGCTCAGTGGGAAAACAAAGCAAAACAATGACTACAAGTTGAAAATGACGGCTGGGCAAAGATCATAGAGAATTCTGCTTGTGAATTCCAGCGCATGCATAGAATGAGTTCAAAACAGGCGAATAGTCGCTGGGCTTTTTTATGTGCCTGTTTATGCATATATTTTCTGATTTTGGGCATCATTTGTCTTTCACTCTGGTTCAAGAATTCTCTTTAAGTATTCTCCTTAAGAGCGTTCATGCAAACACAGCTGAATGAGGCACACCCCAGTGTGATGGTTCTTTAAATCATAAAAAACAAGGAAGTCAATATTCAATGGTGGGACACTCTTTGGCTCAGCACTGGCAGTAACTACCTTATTCTCTCTCTTTCCTGCTTTATTTAAATGCACTTTAGAGAGCTCCCAGCTTGCTGTGAAGGTTACACTCATCTGAATTCACTATGACGAATCCCAAGTCTTACAAAAACATCAACATCCACATCATTCTATAAACTGATCGCTCCCCCTGTTCAGATTCCAAGGCCAAAGTTGCGAAACTGATACAAAGCACGAGGAGCATTGGTATCTTGTCTTCAGGGAGTGCCAGCCAAGGACAGAGACATAAATTACTTGGTTAAAAAAAATGGTTTTGCTGGTGGAGGAACCCCAGCTTAACCTGCTTGTTCAATGAAACAAAAGAGAAGAAGGAAGAAGAGGCACTTCTTCAAGGGCATGAAATCTCTCTGATGTGGGTTTATCCCTAGCATATTGAGTAGAGATCCTAGGTCATTTATGCAAGCGTTTGTGCATTAAAGTAGCCAGAAGTTAAACCAATGGGTTAACGTGTATTGAAGAACATGTAGGTGTCAATGGCAAATCTGGCATGTGTTATCTGTGGTAAACGGTGGTATTCTGTGGAGTAAAACTAAATCAAATGCAACCAAAAGTAAAGTAAAAAAGCTTGCATATGACTGTAGCATTACATATTATCTGCATGTGTCCTTTTCAGGGTGTGTATTTGTCGACACTGAGGTGCTTCAGTGTGGCTATCAACTTCAGAGGAAATGTCAGGGAGACCGGAGCCTCATCAGGAGGGGATCAGGAACCAAACAACGCATTGAGATTGGGCAAAGCCCTATTGATCTTCAACTGAAGGGGAAAACAGAAAATTCACAATACATGTTCCAAAAGCCTTTGACACAAAACCATCATCCGCTCTATCCATTTTTAACAATGAAAAAGTGGCTTTCCATCATGCAGTAAAACAAGTCCTTTGTCAAGCCACTGATGCATTGCTTTAAAACAAAACAACACAGAGTGAACAGAAAAAATATATGAAAAAAAAACCCTCAGTGAATGAGAATGAGCTTGAATATGATGCAGCAACAGCAGTTTTCTGGTGTTTAGTTCATCCCTTTAGTTTGACTGCAGAAGATGATACATTACCTAAACACAGCGGTACAGGGTAATTCCATCTTCTGACAGGCCCAGGCATGCAGGTTATGTATGCATTGCCCTGTTAAAGTAAAGAAATGCATAATTTAAAGATATGACATTCCAAAAAAATGATTGAACAAAAACCCTAGCTCTGGATTTAGCAATATTTTGTGTACCTAAGTAGCCATGTGGTAAAAGATCCTCAGCCAGCTTTTAGCTTTTGTACTCTTTAATGGCTATCAACTTAGACGTCTCAGAAACACTTGAAATGGGGAAAAGCTTTATATTTTTCAGATAGATCAGAGGATTGCTAATCATTCCTTTATGTTTTATAATAGTATCTTGATTTTAGTACATGGGCATTAATTATAGTGGAAAGAAAAATGTAAGAATGAATATTAGTCTCCAACAAACCATCACCTTTATTACTAACACTAGCCGCGTTTACATGGGCAAAATATCTTGATCGGATCAATGGTCGGGTTAAAATTCACCCGTGCACATGGGCACAGAAAGCCTTTTTCCGATTAGAACAAACGTTCCCATGGGTCACAGTTTCGTTCGGAATAAATCATTTGGGCATGCGCAGTACTGTTAAAAAACCCGGAAGGAAGTGTCCCGTTGTAAACAACCCTTTGCTGTCACATACATTATGCAGCAGCTCGGTAATATACGAGATGATCTTCCAAACTTGCTTTTATTAATGTTATGAATATTATGAAGCGTCTATTCGCTCATCGTTTTATATTTAATCCGTGTGGTCGGTGCTTTTTTGTGCAGGGGGATCTTGAAGCCAGGGTTAGGAGAGGCTATAAACACGGGCTAACAACATTAGCTTGGCTGCACGCAAATGTTTGGGAATAAGCCTTTATTCAGCCTTTATTTTGTCGGGACACAACTGGAAACACAAATGATTGTTTGGACAGTTTCTAAGGACTGAGCCACATTTCTGCTTTGAAGCTCACACACCGACCCAAATGTGTGAGCTGACGGGCCGAGCTCTGCTCGGTTCTCGTTAGTCCTGCAGCCGCTAACCCAGAGCGGCGGGTCAGCTCACAGTCCGAATTCTCACACATAACAACACAACAAAACGCACACGTAACAAAGCACCCCCCCCCACCCCCCCAAACACATTAATAAATCCGCCTGATCTGCTCAGAGAGGTTCACTCGGTCCACTGGCACCGGAGCCCGAACGCAGAGCTCGGGTGCCGGGTCCAGACCTCACTGGGCACGAAGCGCTCCTCCCCGGCAGCGCCTTCGTGAGGGGTGTAAGAGAGGCAGAGAGCCAGCGGGGCGAGAGCGGAGCGGTGCTTCTCAGGGGCCGCCGCAGAACAGCTGATTGGTCCCGTATGCGCTCCAAAGCTTTCTATCAGCGAAACACCATCTATGAATGAAGTAAACCAGAGCAGAAGTGACACACGATCGGAATGACCGTTTACATGTACCACAATCGGATAAAGGATCGGTATAACCCACCTATCTCGATCGGAAAGAAAGTTTGATCCGAAAGAGTCTGATCGGGGCAGAGTATTCCGAATGGCGCGTTTCCGATCAGGCGTTCTTTCCGATTACTTTTGCCCATGTAAACGCGGCTACTAATTTGCGCTATTAACACATAAAAATGCTTTTTGCTAAGGGACAAACTTATTAAAACGTGAATGGGAACTTCATAAAACATATTTAGGACAATTTAGCCTTAAAGCAGGGCCTTGGATAAAGTTTGGAATAAAATAACCTTAGACTTCAGTCATCTTTTGATCTATTGTAAAATAAAGTTGTTGGACTGCAATGAGAAGTATGCTGACTTAAATGCCACTACCAGAGCACATATATATGTGATGGCTAAGTTTCACTCATTGGATTGATTTTGTAAAAAGCCATTGCTACACTCCATGGGCTTCAGGGCTGCCAGCACCTTAGAAAACCAAAATTACAGGTGTAATTACAGTCAGAAGAAACTTGATGGACTGGTTCTCTGTGGAGCCAAACTGATAGAGCTGAGGATTATCGCAAATCGTCATCTCATTTTTCACCTGGCAGTTTTACAAACTCTCGCCAGAGACAGAAAGGATTAATGGATGCACTCCGTGACAGTTCATCACAGCTGGATTGACACTCTTTCTCTCCTGCTAGCTTTGCTGGATCATTGACAGTACATGCCTGCCAGGAGAGCACTGTGCTGAATCACACATCAGTGGTTTTACGAAGGTTAGCCCACAGCTCCAACTTGACTGATACATTTCATTTTTGCTTTGATTCTCTATATGAAGGTTTAGTTTATAAACAATAAATCTAAGATGTGTCATCCTATACATCCTAACAATTTAAAACCCAGAATTCTGTTGATTTTAGGACAATAATTCATAGATAGGTTGATGACTCTGTTTAAACTAAAATGCATATTTATATTTCTGTTTTACTCAGCATTTAAATTCTAATAAACAGAATAGAAAATGCATTTCCACTAAACTCTGAAGATGCAAGAACTGTTAAAAATGGAAAACTTAAACTCAAGCTCAAAATATAACAACAACCCATGCCAACTTGAGCTTTTGTTTCAACAATGGTCTTAAGTTTATGGCTCAGCCTGAAGATGTATGTAAGATGTTTCTTCTTTGTCCAGAAAGAATGTGAAAAGGAGTAAATTCCTGAGCCACGATGAAAAGTCTCTGCGGGATTTGAAAGGCAACTGTTAACACAATCCATTGCCTGTGGCCTTGGAAGGTTCTTCAGCTCAAAGCGCTCCTCCCCATAGTGTCTACTCAGGAAGGATTGGAAGAACCCATAGCTGCTTTGTAACAGACACACACAGGCACACACTTACTAAGATGTACACTTAGAAAAACATGAAAGCAAAATACACAAACACCATTAAAAATTAGAATGCAGGGCTAACACTTCACATAATTCTTTGCAGCACATTTCATCTCTGTCTCTCCCTCTCACAAACACACACACACACATGCACACATAAATACCATTAGTAATGCTGCCTTGACAAACTCATCCTTTGGGGTACTCATTTAAAATTGCCACTGCAGGCAGCTGGATATCATTCGGATTAATAGCCAGAAGAATGGAGAAGATCAGCGCTGTATGCTTCCACCCACCTGTAATGAAAAGCCTTGATCACACTGGAAAGAAACCATATCACCCACAGTGTAGCGATCCCCCACTTTTTGGCCATTACTGGGAGGCAACGGCTCTGGGCACGAATCCAAACCTATTGCTTAGGACAGAGTCACAACACACAAGTGTAGACAGCAATCATTCATCTGCTCAATTTTGCAACACTGAAAACTGCAGCCTTGTACTGGGTCACTTTAGCTCTTCCTTTGTTAGTGCTTTTGAATGCTAACAATCAAAAAAAAAATTAAAAAGGAGAAATGTTACATTTTTATTGTATGTGCTCATTTTTCTGACATGTGCCCAAAAAAAAAAAAAAAAAAGAGAAATCATAAAATCCTTTTTGACAACCTACACAGTGTGTCATCTTATAAAATTAAGTATGTTTTTAATACCCCATAGGAAAATATTTAAAAACGGGGACAAGCCGTAAAGCTGGTCTCCATGGAGATGTAATCATAAAACCCTCCTGACTTTGTATCAAGCAGTGAATACAAAATTACAAAGCAATTTCTAATGTAATACTTGACAGATGCATTGAGCTCCATTGGAACAAAATGATTACAGTGTCACTTACCAGGTACAGAGAAGACTGATACATTGTGTTATAATGGCTTTAAGGCAATCATGGTGGTTTAGACTGAATCACTATGGGGCGTTTTGTTAAACTTGAGTTATACTCATTATTTAGGAGAAAAACAAAAGAATAGAAATACAGTCAAACCCCTGTGCCATTTGTCAAAGAGAGGGAACAGCATTTGTATTAAACTTCACAGCTGATACTTCAATCCATCTAAAATGGGTTCAAAAAGCAAAAAATTAACCAAATAAATGCATAAATAGGCAGATTAAATATCGTTTGGATGGATAATAAACTTTCAAAGAAGCTGCTAATTTTCGAAAAGGTCTTTACAAAATTATTTTTCTCTGCTGTGCATATTTCAAGAGGCAGAGTGAGTAATCAACATGAGTATGCATGCCATGATACAAGCAACACCAGAAAAGCACCATGACGCATCTGCAGGAACACATGACAAATACAGACTTCATGGTCAGACAGAAAAATACAGTATTACACAAGCACTCTCACTAAAACCTCCTCAAAGAGCCAACAAGTCCAAACAAAGAGGTGAGAGGATACGACCGTAAACACTGCAACAGGGATGACAAAACAATGTAAAGGTAACCTAACAGAGTGCTGAACAGCCAAAGTTATCCCTTTACTGAACACTCCAGGAAAGAGTGGTGCTGAGTGGGAGATGATGGTATCCAAAAGAGGTTCGGAGCAAGAGCTTTGAAAGCAGCAACAGTTCCGCTGAAAAACAGCTGCTAGAAAAAAGGAAGTGTACTGTATCTTTGAAACCCCTAAAGTTTTGTCAAGCATGGGCTCAAACAAAGTGAACACTTTGAAGATTCTTCAACTTTTGAAAATGTTTAATTGATTTCTGTGAGATCTGATTATATAAGTCATATGATTAGTGTAGCTGGTGCAATAAATTTAGGAAGCCAGGAGGTAAACCCAACATCAAAGCACAAAAGCAGCTACAAACTAAACAGTTGTGTGAGTTTATCATGTGTCCAAACTGTAGGGAACAGCCCATTCTACTGATGTGGTGTTGTGTAAAGAAATAAAGCAAACCGCTTTGCAAGCAAGCAGCTCTATGGCAGCAACTAAATCTTGGTAAAAGTTGGGAAAATGCTCATGTCGAACATGCCAACATCTGCCAGTAAGTGTAAGCGTGTCTAATACAGCTTGTCAAACGTCAAGAAAGCCAACTGACCTGAAAGAAAATATCAGCAGGTTCTGGAAACATAACTTATACTTAATAAATCACTGACAGAGCAGACAGAGATGGAATACCACATTTTAACAGACAGATCTGGAATCAGGTTAAGAGCAGCTGCTAACTAACATATGGTACTGGTTCCTGTTGAGCTCTGGATGCTTTCCAGTCAAATTATCAAAATCCTTTGCAGGGAGAGCACCTGTTCCAACATGTGCAAGTACGTCAAGCTTATCAAGCATATTTGGTGTTTTCCACAGGATTCCTTGCTGTCTGCATTCAGCCAACAGATTGGTGTTTTAACTGTTTTAATATGTCATCAGCCAAATGTACTTTAGCTGTACATCTCTGCAGCTATGAGGTTGCTGCTGTTTTTACTAAAAAATTCTTAACTGACAGAAATCAAATTATTTTAGAAGTAAAAGGAGGATTAAAATTTGTTAATAATATAAATAGGAAAACAGCTATTTCGAATTGATTTGAGAAAAAGATATCTGTTGTATGCAGACAAAGGCAGACGTTTTAAATTGGGTAAAAATAGAAAAGCTGTATCATAATAACATTTATGCTAATTGGTGCAGTGTTCATCTTAAGCCACCAACCAATATTAACAACTTTGGCTACCCTCGTAAAGATAAAAGAATCTGTTTAATCGCTTTAGCAATCAAATGATCTGAACCACTGACTGGAAGTGTCTAATCAAGACACAATTTAATTATCGTGACACTATTGGATTTTTTCTAAATAAGTAACTATAGCAACTTGAGATCAGCTTTGATTCTTTTCTGAAATAGAGCCTGTGAAGCAGAGTATCTAAGTCATAATTAATAGAAACAAATTCCTCTGTGAATTTTCAGAAGACTGCAAAAAGTCATTTTTATATAATTCTCAGATACATTTTGCCTCTAAATTAAACTATTTTTTTCAGAAAGTTTATATCATTTCCTATTTATAAAGCAGAAATTGTCAACCAAGGTTTACACAATTCTATTTATTAAATTAATTAAAAAGACAAAATTAACAAGATAAATGACTTTTTCTGAACTTTCACATTTTATTACTGAACATAATATTCAGTAAAATAGATTCCGAAACCTAAACAAAGACACCTTGTATTGTATGCAGAATTGTTGGTAGTGGTGTTAAAAAAAAAAAAAAATTGACTAATTAAGTAATATTAACTCTTTTACATTTCATGTGTTGCATTTACACACTTTTTTAATCATTTACAAATTAATAAAAGCAAATAAAAAGCTCCTGCAAGCTAAATCAGAACATTAACCCTAACTAAAGCAAATAAAATAACTTTAGGATAGCTGGGATTTAGATTATTTCAGTCTTAAAATGTAACAAGAACAAGAATAAAATATATAAATATAAAATATTACCTGACAATAATGTTAAAAAGTATAGATGTCAATCCAAGTAAAAAAGAATAGGAAGCCACATTATGTATATAAACGTAAAGAAAATATCCACTCTCAAGAATTAAAATTGTGCACAGTCTAACATAAACTATTCTAAATAATTTAATATTTTGCTTCAAAAGTAGATGCGTACAAAACATTTCAGAAACATGTAATAGACTAAGTTTGCTTTTAGCACAGCATTGATTTCGTTCATTGATCGCAGGGAAATTTCTAACTGTTTAAGAGTAAATTTAAGAACAAAAAATGTCAAATGTAGGGCAATACAGCAATTCCTGTGCTATCCATATGAAGACACCAGTGATTGGTAGTGGAGGATTTGTGACGCATCTCAGTGGACCCCAGTGATCACCCAAAGGATATGTTTCTAACCAGATGGTTGGCTGGTCGAGTGTTAGCCAGCCTCTGTGGTTGTTTTCATCGCTCCTGTGCCCAAAGCATCTAAAAACTAGGTTGTGTAAAAAAATTAATAATTGGTCTTTCAAGCAAAACAGTGTGCAGAAAAGATATGCAGATAAAAAATAAACCCTTAGGTCATAATTTAGAGTTGCAATTATATGACCACAAAATTGTAAATTTTGGAAAATCTGTGGACAAAGAGGGGTTGATCCTAGTTTTAAACATGATTTGAACACTCATATAAATGTCTGCCAGTGAGCAGACAATACAGCCATATGGTATAAAGGGAAAATGAAAAAGGATAGCAACAGGAGGAGTGTTTTTGGAGCATGTTATCTGCCAAAATTAAAGAACTAACTTCCATACACGTACAGGAGTATCAAAGTGTGAGATGGACACTGAGGGAATGGCCACAGAGGCTTGTCTCTGTGGTGGCTGTGAGCAGTTGGTACAGAGGGTGGGTGTGGGGGAGAGTAGGGGGTGGTGGATCTGACAACAAACTGATTCCAAGCAAGAGAAACCAAGCACAGAGTGTGAGAGACATGACTGTGAAATCGTTCTCAGCAGCAGGATGTCACTCACAGCTTTACACGACTGGCAGCCAGGGCAGATTTAGCAACAGCCATGTTCCTCCGTAGTTTTTTTTTTTGTGAAACACAATTGTGGAATATAGTTTGAATTGATGTCAAATGTTTTTCTGCCAGCAGAACTTTGGGTTTGAACCTGTTTTCCTCCTTTTGTGTCAAATATTTTCAGCAATCTCACCCATGTTTGTCCTAAAATACAGTAAGCTAAAAACGGTTTCAATACAATAACATTAGCAAATTGTTTCATAAAACATCACCCCCTTGGTGAGCTGCACCATTTTTGACTGGGAACACTTGGTAAATGAGTCATCCCACTGGGGCCAACAACACTCTTCAAATGTTGGGAGCATGAAAAATTGTGAAGCATTATCCACAGCAAATAAGCCGCAGAGTGAATAGCCTACTGAGAGATGAACAAATTCAGCACACAAATGAAAATGGACGAGAGTCCTGTCTTTTGAAGCAATGCAAGATTTTTTAAAAGCTAAATAACTGGGAAACACCGTGACTCAATGCCAGGGAAGCAAATGGACCAAAAATCAGGATATAAAGAAAGAAGGGACAACACACTGTCTTTCTATCTCCTACTGTACCATCCAGAACAGCTATCATCATGACAGCTTTGCCACTGTGAAGCAGCTGGATCCCAATTGTAGATGAACATAAAGTCAAAACAGACAATGAGAAAAAAGTAGGCATGCTTGCTATCTCTTCTCATACCTGTGTATTCCAGGTGGAAACCAACAGCAGAAACACTGATGTCAGACTGAAAAGTCAAGTAGAGGTTGTTGGAGGTGCTGTTTAGCAGCTGTGGTATTGTTGTACCTGTAACACACATGTAGTATGCTGTTGAATCTGTTTGGTACACTATCTATAGTCAAACTCATGATAAACAACCATTGAGATGCAATAATAGACCAAAGTATAAATTATAAAGTGTATGCAAAACTCCCTATTTAAATTCTGCCAAAAATGATATGTTTATGTGAAATGGGTGTATTGTTATGCTATTGTTGTCAGGAACTAGTGGTGTAGGACACAAAATTCAGGAACTTTAAACATTTAATAAATAAACCCAAACACATTTACCAACAAAACTGGCGACAGAGCAGATGATCTGACCATGACAAACAGAAAACCAGACACTTATATAGTCTGAAGACAAGTAATAGAAATGAAAACAGCTGTGGATGATTACTAGCATGAACCTGAAGTGACCGATAAAGGACAACACAAAAACATGACCAAAACCAGCACTAATAAAGCAAACTGCACCCCCCACTCCTGCCCAAAAAGGCAGATCCTGTCATAGTTTGGGTTTCTTTGGCTTAGTTTTGCTTTCATTTTGTTTCTGTCATGTTTAAGTTCTGCTTCCTGTTTTAATTTTAAGGTTTTCTGTATGTATTAGTTTTGAGTTTTACTTCCCTGGTCCCAATCTCTTCTGATAGATTTCACCTATGTCGTGTCGGTCCGGTTTGTATATATGTCTTATCTCTGCCTTCCTATTGTGCTGGTCCATACCGTAAGTTTCCCTGACCGTCTGATTCCCTGTCTTCCTGGTTACCCTGACAGTTTGTTATGTTTGTTTGTTCAGCTGCACTTTTTGTTCATGATTATTAAACCATTTTCTCTTGGAACCACCTGCCTCCTGTCTCTGCATTTTGGGTCCTTCATCAACCCCCCTACCTGACAGCGGGCCAGACAACCCTCCTTAGGAACATGAACAGGCACAGCCCTGACAACCTTTCTCTGGAACGGGACAGGGAACATGAAGGAGTGGTCCTGTTGACCCTCCTCAGAAACATGCACATGAAGAGGGGCGTGAACCTCCACGGGAACAGGGGACTTGAAGGATGACCCCAGCAATTGCCCTCAGGAAAGGATTGGCTGGATGTGAATTGGCACAACTTGAACATGACTGCAAGGAACCTTCAGGTGTGGCGTGACATGGTGCCAAAGACACTGCAGAACATTTTTTCCTGAACTGTGAGGATTGTGCAGTTTGTTTGTTTTTCTGTCTGGTTTTCAGTTTTTCATAGTCAGGTCATCTGCTTTGTCGCCAATTTTGCTGGACCACGGGTTTAGTCATGTTTGGATTTATTTATTCAATTATTAAGTTTCTGCCACCATGTTTTGTGAAACATGTTAGACACACTGTGTTTGAAACTTTAAACAGCAGCATCAAACCAAATAACCAAAGCTTTGCCTGCAATATTAACTCATCACAAATGTCTTTAAAAATCTGCAAAATATTTTTGACATGCTCATAATCATAACATCATAATAATAAAATGACATAATCATAACAGTCAATGCTACGCCAAAAGGAATCTGTGAATTTCAAATGCTCTAACCTTTTCTCACTGCATCTTTGCTCTGCAAAGCAGAAGCTTTAATGTGAAGCTATTTCACTATAAAGAGGTTTGTTCTCAAATGAGATATGTCCTACTTGAGAAATTGGACAGCTCACTCCATGAAACTGATAATGCTGTAGAATTCATTATGGTCCACCAGTGCCTCTTATGCAAGGATTTAGCATGTAAAAATTATGGGATGCCCTGCTTTCTACTGGTTACCATGTTGAAAGTGCACAGCCTCCATTAATGTGAGCCCTACAGCTATGCTACATTCATAAACGCTAGATGGGCTTGATAATGAAAATATCTACTGCAAAGACAGGCACATAGCACTACAAAAAGGAGGTTCATTTTATTCTCCAACATCTGAAAACTGATTTTAAAAAAGCTTTTCTTTAAAAACTTCCCAAATGTCACCAAGCCCATGTGTCTGCTGCTGCACCTTTGCGTAGTCTGTTTCAAATTCAGTTTGTGTCAGAAAGCTAAAATTTATTAGAGATACCAGAGTAGCTGCCAAGCCTCGGAGCACTACCATCGACCCCATCAAAAAAATCTAGTGAATCCCAGTTGTGTTCCGTGGCAAAGGTCACAACTTGAATCTGGAAGACAAACATGCTTTGTTTTAGTTGTAAAACAAACATGATACAAAGGGACAGTTTAAAACTTTACCAAGAGAAAAAAAAAAAAGCTTATAGAAAAAGATCTGGACATAATCTGCATTTCAATCATTTCAATCACCTGTATGCCAGCTCCTTCAGGAACAGAGATCCTCCAGGCACAGTTAAGGTAGTTGGCGTATGGGTCTGGGTAACCAGGGGAGAGGATAGTGCCTTTGCGGGCGGTTAACACTCCACCACAGGGAACTAGACAAAGGATGACATGTTGGAAAAGAAAAGGAAAGTCAACCCTTGCCAAAGTTCAGGCAAACTGAAAAACACAGACTCTAAGGTCTGAACAAGTGTCACTGTGGGGAAACAGCTTACTGTCAAGCATTGGAAAAGCCTTTCCACCTTCTAGAAAGGACACAGGTAAAATGGATTTTAAATGAGCCACAATCAAGTCACTTTATGAGATGAAACTCAATTGATTCTACTGAAAGATCAGAGCCCTGTGATGAAGCCAGCCATTAGAAAGAGATGTATGACTTCCATTATGTAAATTAACACAGGATCTGTATGATTTAAAGCAAAGGACTGTGGCAACAAAGGCACTTTCTTATCAATTGTTCTTTGCAGATTTACACCATCCGACCTTGATGTGTGATTTCAATTTTGCGCAGGTCAAAGTTGATCGTGTCTTAACTTCTCAAGTGTTTCAACGCGCTGTCCAAGTTGTTTATCTAGTCTTTAAGCTCCCAGATAGATGCTAAGTTGAAGCCAGTGACCAGTGATGACACTGTCGGGCAGGGAGACATAAGTAACAGCCTGTAATACTAAAATAAATTAAAAGACAATAGCATGTCAATTTCTTTAAAGATTTTCCTACAAGTACCAATTGTTCTTGTCTGTCCTTGTATATAATTAATAAAAATGTTCCATGTCATTCCTTCTTTGCATCCATAGAGCCTTATTAGACCCCTGATACTGCAGGTTAACTAGTTTGTATTCAGCTTTGATAGTCTGTGACCATAACTGTACTTTTTTATATCCAAAGAGTCTAGCGGATTACTAAAAAAAGCTGTCTCAAAAATCATGTGTCATAATTTAGAAAGTCCTTGAAGCTGATGGTACAGGTCAGTGATAAAAGCAATCCAACATAAAACCAAAGGAAATACACAGAAAACAAAAACAATGTTTATTACAAAAGAAAAAAAAAACCTGCATTATAACAATCAAATGACAAGTTAAAACAGCAAGAGGTTATTTTTTTGTGATCATCAATACCCTCAAATGTTCCCTCCATTAAAATGGCCAAAAAGTAACTCCAGTTTTCCTATTTTAGTGACACATTAAAGCAAATTACATTAATGCTTCATCTAAAATAAACTGCCCAGCAATAAAAAACAAAATTATACGTTTGTATAATCTCTACAACAATATTAGCTTTTTCTGCAAAGGGGATGTCATGTATTGAAAAGTCGGTGCTGAAAGCCATTGATCTCAGAATTACAGCACAGGCAGACTGGCTTGTGTAGCTGTTCTCAAGTCAGTTTGGCAAATGGAAAAAGTGAAGATCAATGACAATATTATCTAGGATACTGCAGCAAGAATGTCTCACCCTGTGGAGTCTGCATTTAAGCTTTCAAGACTTATTGAAAGTTATACAGTCAATAAGACAGGGAGTGTCCAGACTATCAATGTAAGTAACTTTGGTTTCAGTTACATAATTGGCTTCTGAGTCACAAACTGTCTCGCATTTTAAAGCCACATTCAAGTGAAAGCTCAAGAAAACATCTATGAAAATTACAAGGCAGGAGGGGCTTGACTGGCTTTTCTAGAACTTAAAGCCATTTAAAAGGTAAAAAATCCAACAGTTGTGCAGCATGCAATAGCTACAGCAATTTTTTATGCATCAAATCGTTTTAAGACAGACACAGTCTCTGTTTTTGGATTTAAATAATCAATCATGTCTAGAAAACATTTCCAATTTCCCAGATTTTTAAGGAATTCATTGGGCATCAAGGGGCTATAACATACAAAATAAACTTGTCTGTGTTTTTAAGTGCATTATAAAGTCAATTCCTCATGAAAAACAACCCCAAAGCATTTTAGTGTGGTCCTTAGTATTTTGATCCATTCACGCGTGTCTGAGCATTCCTCCATAAAGAGAGCTAGCGGTGACTGGCAAAAATGCTTTGATTATATATGCAAAATATGTCTATTCGTCTTTACAAAAGTTCAGATGTTGTTTGTTTTTGTTGGCAAAATGCAGACAAGCTGCCGAGGCCAGCTCGTAGGTTGATGTCATGAAATGTGCGGCACCCACAAGGAGCGACAACCAGTGCCTCAGAAATTATTGTCTGACTTCAGGGTAGGAAAAGTAGTTCCTAAAGAACTCATATTTCATTAAAAAAATTGTTCTTTAGTGTGGTAAAGGAAATAGATATGGATATTGCTTAATGAAAGCATGATATAGGGCCCTTTAAATGAGCAATTATTTGAAACAACACTGCTGTTTTGTCAAACATGAATAAAGATAAACTAGATTCGTAATGCAACACCCACTCATGCAAGAAGTGGAACAAACCAGCTTTAACACTTTAACTTTAAAGGTCATATTAAAAATTCCATTTAAGACATTCACTTTAAGTTAAAAGTTTTCTGTTTTTGTTATAAATAATATTTTCATTTGCACTGTCATAAAATGCAGGAAAAACATATTAATTACATAAATCTGTAATTTGGTGGGACATCCAATCTTGGCAACTATTCTTATTGCTTTCCACTTGTGAATAATCTCTTTGTATGGAGAATAATGGACTCTAAATGGTAGAAAAATTAAATTATAACCTTTATCAGAATCATGAATAGTGAACTACTTGTCAAAGGCCAACGCAGACTTTTTTGGCATTAGTCATTGTTATCTACATTTGATGAATGAGCCTTTAAAGGGCCAAAACTGCTTTCACAGAGGTGATCATGAAGTCTGACGTTCAGTTGATCCCACATTTTTGGCTTTTACTAACCGTTTTAATTACAGTGGAATATTAAGTAGGTTTTTATTTTTACCCCGTGTTTCAATTTTCTTTCTTTTTCATTTCCTCACCCTGAAGTTCAATAAAAAAGTGAGACCTAAAACATAGATTTTAAAACTCTAAAAGGTGAGCTCTTTAAACAGTCATTTAACAAGCGAAGTTCTCAGTACTGGGTAATTCTAGTGGTGATCTGTTAGGTGCAGGTCATCCATTAGTTCTCAACAAAACATTCTTCAGTCATGCACCTCAAAATGCACCTCAAATGTTAGAATTTTTGAAGAAACTAACTTTTGGTCAGTATGCAGCTGGCTTTTACAAAAGAAATACAAGCCAAATAAAAATAACATTCTAAAGCTTATTTTGACTTACATTAGCTGATTTTGCATTTTGAATACATCTCATTTACATTTACCTTTTTTTACGCTGTGCTCTCTTTGTTTGCTTTAAATATGCTTCCTTTTCTTGCAGAAATGCTGTATCTACCTTTGAATTGAGCAAGCACTGTGCATGATCAATTCTGCCCGCTGTTTTACATGCAGAGAGGTATTCTTTCCACCGTGTGCTGCAGCCTCTTCACTCCAAACATGCTTCAATTTGATTGGCAAAGTCTGCTGGCTTTGTTTCAAAAACGCATAAACCTTGCTTATGTAAAGAATTATGCCATAAGAAAAAAAATCTCTAAACCAAATTGTCAAACTGGAAATTATGATTGGGCTCTGAATAAAATATACGAAAAGTTATTCGATGAGGCATAAGCTTCAACAAGAAGTTCAGGCTGTCAAAGTGACTAAAATCTTCTTAGGAGAAGAATGATCTCCAAGGCGTTCTTGTTCTTTTTTATTTCAGTTTAAACATTTTTTTTTCATTTTACCTTGGCACCATGTGCAATTCACTTGTAACAATACTCACTAGATGTCCTACATGAGGAATGATGGATGGATGAGAAAAGCAAAGAAGTAAGAGAAAAAGTATAATATTGCAGATTATAAGCCAATATTATGTCTTTTTTCTTTTCATCTATTTTTTTTCTTTCAGGTTTTAGGATGTAACACTTTTAAAGCTCTGATCCTAGTTTCAGATCAGCATGATTGATCTTTAGTTTGAAACATGTAGTGTCGATTTTTTGAAACCGCCCTTGACCCAGAAAAATGAATACTTCTTTAATTGATTGATTGATTGGTTAGTTGATTGATTTGATTATTGATTTAATGTAAAGGAAGCAGTTAAAGACCCACTGCTTCTGTTCTTGCTGCATTTTTCTAATGATGGAGGACATATAGATAAAAGTGTGTTTGAGTATGTTCTTATTTAAATCGTGATGGATCAGGAGCAGATAGAAACATACCATTTGAGGAAGCTCTCGGTTGTGATCCAGCAACAGAAATGGGCGGGCCAAAGTCTCCCTGCTCCACTACGTACTGATGCATCCACTTGCAGGTGACTAGATCCATGTACATCTTTGTTTTTCTCGTCTGAGCTGCCATCTGGCTCAAAACTGTACTACTGGATTGCTCCAATATTGCTCGTTGTTTTTGTTGCACCGCTAATGTTAGCTTGCAGCTGTGAGAGGCTGTAAGCTAGCGAGAGAGTGTAAACAAAGGGATGATTGGATATCAACGGAGGGTTACTTCTGAGCCAATAGTCCTGAGCCAAATTTCTGATTAACTCCTGGCACGAAAAATGACTTTTTTTTCCTCTGGCTAAATCTAAAAGACCATTGGAAACAATTTTACAATAGGAAAAAATATAGTTAAAGTGGGACTTTAAATGGAGTTGGCCAATGGTTCAGCTTTTTTAAGTAAAATTTTATATTTTTTATTTAAAAAAAATGTAGTTATTACCGATAAACCTTACCTTTTTAATGCTTTGAAATAATGTTTTATTATAAAACCATGTCACATGTAAGTTTTGTGCAGCTGTTTTGTGACATATTTATGCTCAAATCAAAATTTCACTAAATTGTTACTATTAAAACTAAAACTTTAGTGCTTTCTCTTTTTTTGCTCCTGAACGCAACCACAGCTTGGTTCAGATTATTTGAAATAATAGTCCTTTATGTCAATTTTTTATTGCCTTTTGTATACAAATGTTGCATGACATCAAAATAAATTAAAATAAAAAGGTGACAAATTGTGGGGTCATACAGTCTGCAAACATGGAAAAATCTAAATACTTATTTTATAAAAGTCCAACCTAACTATATTTGTTTTCCTTTACTGTTCAAAAATTAAAATACAAAATGCAAGAGATCTTTTCTGCCCATCCTCACTCTCTACACCTGTTCAAAATAAACCTTGTAACCCGGAAAGCCGTGTCTGCATTTGGATTTCACTTTCCACCCACCTGCCATAACAGAATATTAGATGAATTTCCTTTAACTTTTGTGCTTGATCGCACTTAAAATACCTGCGCATGACATCAGCCAAAATAGAAACCGTTAGAATAATATCTGCTCAAATGAAAGGTCGATATTTTCAATAGAATCTCCAAGATTGGAGAATATCATAAATTTGTGTTTTGATTTGTAAATGATCTGAGAGAGGAAACTACAAATACAGTTAGGTAAGACATTTATAAAGCAAATATTGTAAAAAAAAACATTCAGTTACAGTTAGTAAGGCTACCTTTTATTATTTACGTAAAATTGTATTAAACAGCGTTCAGTCGTCAGCTTTGCCTGCCTAGATCAGTACCCCGCCATTTTGTCTGACGTTACCATGAAAAGGGTCTATTAGATACTGTTATAGGAAAAAAAAACTCCTACGCAATACAAAACTGAGACCTTTTAATTGGTCTTGGGATTCTCTTTCAAAACAATAATTCACAGTTTAAAAACAAGCACTGTGTGACACTGTTCACTTGTTGACACCTTCAAAAGATTGTCTGAGCCAACTGTGAATTCCACAGCGTGGGCATACAAAGTATGAATCATAGCAATCTGTGAGCTTATATAATTTTCGGCGGCAATCACTTTTAGAGTCATAAGGAATGTGGTGTGTGTCTGAGATGTGCTTTCCAGTTTTGCAGACTCTAATCATCTTTGCTTCTGTTTACCCACAACAGACTCTTGCTCACTCCCACATTCTAATATTGACATGAGCAGATGCTTAAAGAGTGTAACACTTCACCATCCTGCTTTTTTTTTTTAAAGAAAAATCCCTCAAAGCTCAAACTTGTGTTGTCTAATAAAATCACCAACATCCTTTAGTTGTCTCTCCTCAAATGTTTCTTTAAACATGACGCATCCACCCATTTGAAACTTTTCCCTCTTTAAAGATCTTGTAAAAGTTGTAAAAAAAGAACATGATCTTATGTTTTTTGTATTTGTGACAAAAATAACTGCACTGCATGATGAGTCAGCGCAATTTAGGGTAGATAAGATTCAAAAACCTACCTCCTGAAACAGCCCCTGAAGCTGTCATGTCCCATTAACAGCGGTTGAGTAATTTAGTTTAATGTGTTTTCTCAAGTTTTCATGAAGCTATATCAAATATTCTGAATGGGTACATGTTTCGCTCTGGGAGTTGCTGCAGCAAATATTCAATCACCAGATGAAAGTCTGTGTATTTAAAGTGGAGCCGCGCATGCCACCGTTATTCCCCCACCACTTAACAGTGGACTGTGTTGAATCCTGGCTTGAAATCTCTTTTCCTCGCAGTGTTGGGCTGTTTGCTGGCAGGAAGATCCATATTTCAATGGGTTTTGTTTTGCCTCTTGGAAGCTCTACACCTTCCCAAAGCAGTCAAAAGAGTTTTCCCTTGACGTGCAAATCCTATTGGTAACAGCAAGTGCAAACAAAGAACTGTGGTTGTGCATGCGTACAAAACCTAAACATGCTCTTATGCATAGTTGGTGGTATGTCTGTTAGCCAAACAAACATTTACATACCCCCTTATGAAGCTTCTTTTTGTGTAGATCATAGCTGTTCAGTTTCCGCTTCCAGATTTTAGGCTCCTTGTTTTGTCAAAACACTAACTAAGAGGTAATCAAATGTATTATCTATGATCGTAAGCTTCAGAGTAAAGTAAAACAACATTAAAAAGGTGCAAAAGTATACACTGCACAGTGACGCACCACCATCGACCACCAAGACTTGCTGTGTCTACAAAGAAAGATTCCCCCAGGGCAGTAGCATCAGCAAAGGCATCTGTTCAAATGCTAAACATATATGTCAATGTGATGCGAGTTTGCGGAAACTATTAGTCAGTAACAGTTTCAGGTTTTGTTTTCAACTGTGGAATACCGACATTGAATTCTGACAGCGAGCAAAACTGACAGCTTGCAAAATCTGTATCTTAAAGGAGCAAGACAACAAAAAACAGGAATGGAAACATAAAAAGTCACCTGTTCCCAAAAAAATTGTTGACGTCTCAAGTTTTTCATAATCAATCTGTATTTCCCTTACTTACTTGTCACAGATGCACCAATCATATACCCCATGAGTCATTGCAGGTACAGATGCTCTGAACAGCCTCTTGCCACTGCATGCACAATTACTTGAAGCTGATTGGCAGTATGACACTATACATAACCACTGTGCGCACATTGCTGCAGAGAACATTGGATAGGCATTGTGTGAGAATATAGCTGTTTGGGGAAATGGATATATTTAATAGAACATTTGCACAAAATGCAGTGACAGGTTTGAGATGATTTAAGCTGTAGGCTGGGATCTCCCCAATGAGAATATTCTAAACTCAAAACTGAATGAGCTGTGATCACCATCTGCACGGAAAAAAATAAAAAATACTTCACGCAGTACAGCAATCTGAACTGCTGCAGACTGTAATTTCCAAATGTATACTATTTAAGAAAAATACTCAATAACACAACACACATTTTTTAAAACATGTTTCACTAATGTTTGAATCAATCTGAGTGAACATCTGTAATCTAGTATTTATCACTCACAGCATAGGTAAATAAATCATATTGTCTGTATTTATAATGTAATATTTCATGAAATAAGGTAATTTTATACAATTGAAATCAAAGTTTTTCTGATAAATGATGTTTTTGCCTTTTATACAGCAAAACTTAAAGGGCCTCTATCATGCAAAATCAACTTTTTGAGCTTTTAAATGTATTATAATGTCACCTCACAAAAAAACAAAAACGCACTTTATTCTTTAGTGTGAAAAAGGTAATACATAATCATATATATGGATGTAGTTTATTCTGAAAGGCTTTAGAAAAGCTTAAACATTGAAATGGCTTCATGCTGCAATAACATTCTGCAAGGACTAATACAACTGTGGCTTTGAAAAACACAAACCTTTTTCATGTAAGAGCACATTTAACTCAGCTTTTGTGGAAACCAACAGCAAAAGATTGATTTGGCCAATAGAAAAAAACAAAAAAAACAAAAAAAAAATACAATAGGAAACTTGAATCAACAATGACATTATTGTTCTTAAGCACTCAGCAGAAAGTAACAAGAACATTAGAGGAGTAAACAAAAAAAAAAAAAACGTTTGCTGACCCAACTTATCTGACTTTTACAATTTTTGAAGAACACTGTATAGTATATTCTTCGCCATAAACCTTAGCTTTGACTATAGTGTATTTTGACAATACACAAAAGACAAGGCCATCAAGAGTGTATCCAATGTTGATTAGGACAGGGTTAAAAAATGTATATAGAAATGTATATCAAAAATGTATATAAAATTAATGTTAAATATTTGATTCCATGAATTGGAATCATTAAAGGGAATACTTTTCTTTCTTTAAATAATTTAGAATCGTATGGTTGAAAGTGTCAACTTTGTTTAGTTTGACTCATCACTTAAACCAACTCAGTGGCCTTGTTATATAGTGTCTGAGACTGGAAGGTCATTGGTTCAAACTCATGGTTGAGTCATGCCAAAGACTTAAAATAGACCCCATGTCTCTCTGCTTGACACTCAGCATTAAGGGGTTGGATGGGGGGTTAAAATCTCAAATGGTCCGTGTCTGCAAATTTCACACACCCAAGTGTGTGACAACAAATGGGACTCTACTTTGTATGACATTTATTTTAAATAACTCAAAATATTGATTTAAAGTAGAATTTATTTTAGAAAAGAACAATTAAATCAGAGATGTACATTCAATTATGAACTTGAATCGAATTGTCTATCACACCACTAATATTTTTACCGTTCCTTTTTTCCCTTTTGCAGAAAGTTTTTCTTTTCATATAAGCTAAGTAATTAAATTAAATAAATAAATAAAAATAATAATAAAACAACTACTAGAAAGTCATTTTTAATGCCAAAATCTCTTTACTTCTTAAACCTACTTAGGCTACCAGTCTGTGGCACTCAAACCCTTACTCATTGTTGCAGTAGATCATAGCTCTGTGAGTCCACAACTTCTTCAAACGTTTTAGCTCCAGCTTCTTTTTGTTTTGGATTTCTCAACAGATAGTAGCATCATTGCAATGCATAGCACAACAACAGAAAATGTAATCACAAGGGAAAACGGAAACTGACAAAATGAATTTTAGTGCATCTGCTTCCCCTTTGTGGATCAGTGAGTGAGTTTGTGTATCTGAGTGAATGAAGGAGGTGCAGCTGGGAATGAGAAAGCTTACCGACACATGTGGGCACAGTGCCGTTCCATTGGGCCAGGGCACTGGGCACGGCCTCGCACCTGATGGCATTGGAGCCGTGCAGCGTGTAACCTGGATTGCATTCAAACAGCACCACCTTGCCGATGGCGAAGTCGTTCCCTATCCGCTTTCCAAACCGCGGCTCAGGGACTGAGCTGCACTGAGTGGCGCTTGTTCGTGGCACAGCTAGTGAGGTAGCAAGAATGAAAGACAGTAAGACAAAAAGCTGTGGATGTTTTTACGCCGACAGGCAACAGCAGGCGGGGAATGTGGCAAGACAAAAGAGGCAAAATGATACAGCAAAACCCTTGTAAAAATTCCTGCAGGTTATTAGTCACTCTCATCTGCTCTGCCAAAACTGGATATTTGATACCACAATATTCTAGCCAGCTAAGTTGGGCAGAGCCACGTTCACCGGCTCTCTGCTTCTTATCCATTTATGCTGTGCATGTAAGGCCACACTACCTGCAAAGCCAAATGCACTGAGTGCATTAAATACATTCTAACCTGTGGAAACATATCAAAAAAAGCAGCCTTACCTTGGTAAACAAAATGAAATCCTTTCGCTGTTTCTGTTCCATTTGTAGTAAATTTCAGTGTTATCTTGTTTCCTGAACTCAAGGGTAGTGTTTCACCTAAAAAAAACAACAAAAAAACAGCACAACTGTATTTTTTTACAGATTCTTTTGTTTGCAGTTGCACAGTTCAGATGTGAACACACACAAAAACTAGATTTAATAATGAAATCCATACAAATGCCCTTTGAAATGCAAATTGGTTTAAACTGTAGAAGAACAAACGATATAAGTAAGATTAACCATTTGACCTATTCTTTAAGATAAAAGCAGAATGTTTTTAGAGCTCAGAAAATGTAATCAAATTCATTGTTGGTTTCTCATAGGGCAGCTAAATGAGAAATGTAACCTCCACAACATAAGACTGCATAGATTTTATGATACTAGCCTGGGAATAAATAGCAGAGGTAAATTGTGCTATCTGTTTATCCAAAAAATAATGCTTTGTTCATGCCTCATTTTTAGACATTTAGGCATATTTACCTGAGTGTGATCCATATATGGATGAAAGCAGAGCAGACTCTGTTGAAGAGCCATCATAAATCTCAACCGCATCAGTGGTAAGGGTCTGGAACACCACAAACTGACCAAAGAGCACTTTGGAGGAAGAGATGAGAAAGAAGAGAAAAAAGCAGAGGATAGCGCGTTAAGGTCAGGATGAGTTGGTGCTGTCAATAAGGACTGATTGTCAAAATAATGCACACTCATCAGGAGTTATAAATTTTGTCTAAAACATGCTAAAAATATATAAATCTTTTCTTAAGCTTGAATGCATCAGCTGCACAAAAAGTTACTTTCAATGCAGGACTCTTGAAAAATAGCTTTTATAGGCTTTATTTTCTGCAAATATAGTCACTTCTGCTGCATGTAGAAACCTTTCTGTGACATCTTTTGAAGAACCAATAATTAGGTATTCTATTGAATTTTGTTTCCAACTTTGATGTGCTGTGGTATTTCCCACATGGAGAATAACCTTCAGACAATGCAGAAAAATTGGATTAGCCATCAGGTTTTGCTGTGAAAATAGATGTCACCCCAACCTCCCCCAGCCTGAAAGTGTCTTTGTAATTATAAAGGGTGCTGCTTTTTCTCTCTGCTCGTAAAGAGGCATGTTCCTGGAAGATGGGCACTGGTAGCAGCAGATGGAGCACAAGCACTTGCATGGATGGAGGATGCATTAATAGCCCATGCTGGAGCTTCTGATGATCATCTACTGGGTGAACCAACTGCTTGTTAGACTGGCAGAAGGCATTTGTTGCTGCTTCCTTCCAGGATAAATTATGTTTGAAGTTTGTAATTTATAAAAGCAGTTAGAAAATAATATAGTTCAGATTATTCCCCCTTTGATAAGACATGTTTGAAAATACAAACTTTACCAGAGCCAGTAAAACATAAGACGTGTGCGTTACAACAAAAACTCAAATTTGTCTCAAAATGTTAGATGCTGCAGTGAATATGGTTGATACCTTTGTAGAATTTAACATTTATTTTAACTATATACATGTGTATGCATAAAAGAGGGGAAGCCAAATTAAAGTACTGACAGATTTATTAAAATAAACACTTCGTTTCTTCTTTTTTTTAATCGCTGTAACTTAAAACACCTTTTAAAACAATGTATTTAAAAAAAATCCCTTAGAAGCATTCCTGATTGCATCGGTGTGTACATGTCCTTGAAATTGATCTGATAATCGGATTCCCCCTCCAAATGAACAGACGTGGCAGAGCGGATCGCTGCCCCAGCGACTCCCCATGTGTTTGTGTCTGTGCAGCTGTGCATGTCTGTGCATATAAAGCTTTTGGGTCCTTGTGAATTTTTAATGGTGAAACTGCAACCTCAATCTTGCCCTCTGGTGAACAGTGAAAGCTACCTATTGTTTTTCTAATTCTCTTTCAAGTCCCTTTCCCTTCTGTCGCTCTCTGCTCTCTTGTAATTATAGAAAAAAAATCCTAGGAAGTTTAATTTTTTTGTGTGTTGCATGGAGTTGTGCTCATTAGTGTCTTCACAAAGCTTCTTGACTGTTCAGAAAATATCTGCCAAAAATTAGGCAGCGCGCTGACGGGTGACCAAAGCGAGCAGTTGACAG